>JAKZAO010000002.1:26940521-28267318 GCA_023053555.1 Branchinecta lindahli
TTTAGTCAGATAGACGGCATCTTCGCGGCTCGGGTCAAAACATGTAGGCTGCTGACCCTTATAATTCCGACAACTGGTCAAACGCCCTTAATGAAATCCAATGACGAATGCCCCCATATGCTGCTAGAGAAACAACCACACGCTAGAGTCGAGCATTAGCCCCTAGAAAAATTCAGTCAGCACTGAAGTCGGAAGCTAGAATTGACAAACCTGATGAAGTGGCTAGGCCTAAGAGGGATTGAAAAAGTCAAACAAACTTGATTAAACGTACACCAAGAAGTAACGTGTCATTGTTTACTTTATGCTAGCGCACCTAGTGGCAAAAAAATAACTAATCTGAAAGGCATTTTATGAAGGACGTATTAAAGCCACGTGCACACACAGTCTGATAAACTATAGTGAAACCTGCATGCGATGGCATCAAGAGAAATTTTGCATCCGACTGCTAAAATCGACTGTGTGTGCACGTACCTTAAGGGCTTCTGCGGTGGGATGTGAACGGATCCGCCTTTTCATCCAAATGGTACTAACCGAGCAACTTTCCAATTATACTGGACGAGCAGGCTTACGGAATTTTGGACCGCGCGGACAAATGAAAGCACTGCTTATGGTTAAGCTAGTTGAGATTTTATCCCTTTTCTTCCTTGCTAGTACAAGATTTCGAGATCTGGGATCCATGGGGCAAACCAGGCGGCGGCGCGCCTCCTGTCGCCCCCACCTACTATGGCTACAGTGTGGGGCTGTCGCGGTCCAAGTCAAAACCTGAATTCACCGTCAGTCAAGAGCCGCCTGTCACACCGCGGATAACGGAATCTGCCGGCTTGGACAGAGTTGAAGTCTACAGTCCAGGGATTTACGCGGGTACCGAAACGTCACAGGAATCGATTTACAACGCTTCACTAAGGACGTTACCGGACTCTTATGCTGCACCCGTAGAAACGTAAGTATTTACCATATGTTCGACAGTAAAAAATTCCGACTTCTTCCGTGACATGACGTGGTAGACGTTGATTGAGAATCCAGAACTCTGCTTGTGTAGCCGCGAAAGACAAGTGGACAGGGGTGTGATGACTCTTGTCGACACAGTTATTAACCGCTTCACATGTCGATTTAGTAATCAACTATTATTCAGATACAATAACCAACTACTGTATACGTAACCGCTTCCAAGCGTAAGCACTTGCGCTCTCTTCAAACAAAAATACCACTTATTCAACTTTGTTGGTTATTTCTCTTTGTAATTTAGGTCTGTTGTAGGTTGTAGGCGAAGGGAGTTGTGTGTCGGATAGGAGCAACAGTTTATAAGGACGAAAGAACTTTCCTGCCAACCAATCAGATATCGGAAGTTTCCCTGGAGTAAGAAAACTCCTCGCTCACAACATTTAAAGCAGCATCCCATTGGGGAAAGGTATGAGTGGCACTTCTGTATCGAGTACTGCATTCTTCTACATTGACAGCATAGCGAACTAAAGCCTTTGATAACATTTTACTAGTACACTCGTCTCCTACATACCTGATTTCTCAGTAAAGTAAGTACTATAGTAAAAATCAAGAATCTGACAATTACAAATTTTTCATGAAGAAATTACCACCGTGGTCGTCGCCCGCATCCTGACCCGGAGAAAGAAGCGCGGCGACGTCAAGCTCTGGAGATACAGGAGATCCTGAAAAAACAGGTCAGTAGGTCAGTCAAATCTAAAAAATATGAAATATAAAAATAAGAACAAAAGGCAGCTATCGGTCAAAGCTGAACTCTGTTTTCAGAACACAAGGATGCGCAGTTTCAACAGAGAAACGCACTCCTCTTTGAAAACCGTACAAAAAGCCTTAAAGTGTTATGTTTGTGCGAGGGGTTGCCCACTCTTGAATTTAGTGTAAAGCAGGTGCCCGGCCTGTACCGGTTGCCGCGTCTTGCAACCTTAAAATCAGCATGTGTAAGCGGAATTTGCCTGTTTTCTACTGTTTCGGTCGGTGCCACCGTTGCCGGGAAATGATGTCGACTACAGCAGGTGACATAACACTGAAAATGGTTTACTATGTTACTTACTTCTAACCAGAGGCGTTACTAGCCAAAATGTTTGGGGGGGGGCGGGCAAGGTATTTACCGACTGGCTGGTAATTTTTACCGACTGTGTTTGCGGATAAAAACGACTATTATTGGGGAAAAAATCACTGTAATGACGAAAATAGCTGATTTCAAGAGAAAACGACTATTTTTAAGAAAAAATCGACTATTTTACGAAAAACCGACTGTTTTATAGAAAAAACGACTATTTCTAAGTAAAAAATCGACTGTTTCTACTAAAAATCACGGCGCTTCGCGCCGACTCGGCTATTTTTTACCGACTGCCCCCCAGTAGTGACGCCTCTGCTTCTAACGATAAAATAACACTTAAAAGGTCATAACGTATCAAAAGTGTTCTTCTGACGGAAAATCAGAAAACGGTATGGATATGCCAGCTTCTTATATGAAAATTCTAATGACGAAAATAGCTGATTTCAAGAGAAAACGACTATTTTTAAGAAAAAAATCGACTATTTTACCAAAAACCGACTGTTTTTAAGAAAAAACGACTATTTCTAAGTAAAAAAATCGACTGTTTCTACTAAAAATCCCGGCGCTTCGCGCCGACTCGGCTATTTTTTACCGACTACCCCCCAGTAGTGACGCCTCTGCTTCTAACGATAAAATAACACTTAAAAGGTCATAACGTATCAAAGTGTTCTTCTGACGGAAAATCAGAAAACGGTCTTATGGACGGAAAGGTCAATCGCCAATCATTCAATTTGGCATGAGGTGAGTTTTAGGAGAAACAGAAAAAATAAGACAAAAAAATGTCGGATAAAAACATGGCTCAACCTGGTTTCAGTTTAGAGGTTAATGGAAATGCGAAAGATCCGCATAAGGGCGGGGAGGGGTGGTTGGTACGATTAATGATAAGGTGGATATCCCTAGGTTTTCTGAACCCAACCTGTTCTAGGTGGAAGAACGAGAAGCAAAGAGGCGAGAAGAGGCAGAAAGGCGGAGGAGAGAAGAGGAAATGGAGGAAGAAAGACTAGGAAGACAGATAGAAGAAGACAAGAGGCAGTACGAGGAAGACCAGCGAAAAATCAGAGAGCGCAAGGTTAGCAGAAAATATTCGTCAAGTTCGCTTTTTTTTATAGCTTAATTTTCTAAAAACTCGAAATTGTCACAAAATGAACAGGTTTCAGAATATTCGGTTTGCTGGTCCGTATAGCGGCTATAATAACCAAAACATGTGCTGTGCGCAGCAGATAAGGCGTGCGTGAAAATGTGCACCTAGAAAACTCTTCCACTTTTTTCGGTTCATCCGTGAACTGATTTATATGGATAAGACTTGCTGACGCGAAGGACTCGAGATCACCTGACATGTTTTCAGCCAACAAGTTTATCACTTGAAAAAAAAAAAAACGTGGGCAAATTCGCGCTAGACATGATTATATGGTGGTTCTGGCGATCTGGAAAGCTCCGCTAGTCTATGCGCCGGCTGTTCTTCCCACTTCGGCCAAAACTCGCTTCGCTTTCTAGAACTGTTCTCGCGTTCCGCTAGTTTTGGCAAGTGACACGGAAAGTAAATCCACTACTCGAGTGGAAAGTGATCTCGGCAAGGCAGCGAGAAGCTGTAAAGGTGAAACGAGTTTCCGTTTGTTCTTGCGCATGGTGGATTCTCTCTTTACTTTTCTCGAACAGAAGGATACCCATGAACCATCCGACTTAATCTAGCCCCAGACGCCAAAAGACCTAGCTTCGATACCACTCAAACGAACTCTTTCATTTACAGAATAAGGAAGATTCGCGGGTGCGTGCCATCGCTGTTGCCAACAGTCGTGCTCGTGACCAAGCGGAGCAGGATAGGCGCTACAAACGCCAACTTCCCCCGTCCCAAGAAGGAGGATCTGAGGGGCCATACGACGACAGGATCTATGAAACAATCTCCGGTTCAGAATATTCTTCGAACGAAAGCCAAAGGCCAGCACAGCAACCAGCACCCAGGGAGCCGGAACGGCTAATGCCTTCCACTGCGAACCTTCAGCCAACTCCGCCACTGAGAAATTTACACTATATCCCCGCAGTTCAGGTAAGTTTCGAGACCCCGTCCCCTCCCCGAGAGGAACTTTACCCTCACCGGCGAAGTTTCTAAGCATGTACAAAAGTTCAGATGTACCCGGTCCTACACCCTTCCCACCAGAGGGGGGACGGGTCAAGCTCTAGGGATGTAACTTCTGATGGGAAAGAGGGGGACACGTCTTAGAACAGGGTCGTGCATGCCTGTGAAAACGCATAATGAAACTGTTTGAATTCGAAGTTATATTACATATCTGGTACAGTAGAGGTATGTTACTTAGGTGGTTATTTGAGTCGGACGGTGCAAATTATGACTAAACGTTAAAACAACAAGAGATGAAAGCTCATATGGCACTTGTAAGAACAGTAAGCATGTCTGTCAAATACGTACTGAACATCTGAGACACTTTGTCTTGTTCTTGACACTTGCCAAGTTTCATGCATGTCTGATTCCCCGTTCCAAAGTTATTCATGTTACTAGTTTCTGGACTCCCCATCCCTCCGCTCCCCCCATGATGGCTGGATCGGGGAAGTGATTATTTCTTAGTTAATCTGGTCGGGTCCCTGATATGCCTGCCAAGTTTCATCGTCCTAGCTTATGTGGAAGTGCCCAAACTAGCAAAACCCGGACAGACCGACAGACATTACGATCGCTATATGGCACTTGAGTAAGCTCAAGTGCCATTAGCCCACAACACCACTAAGATGTTCTTAGGGGAGTTGAAACAACTGATTGCTTACTAATTAGTTGATGACTTGAGTCACGGAAACACGATGAAAATGGTATGAAAAGTAAATAAATATACAAGGAAGCATTTTTGCGATCTAGAAGGTTGGGAGACGGTGCGGGGGGGGGGGGCTCCGGAAAGGAGACAGCCTTCCGTGCAAATTATACGTATTCGAGTATCAAAGCAATCGTTCAAGAAGCCACTGACTGAGCCTCTTTTCTAGGACCTTGGTACTCAGACCCAGCCACTTCTTGACCCTAGAAGTATTTCCACGATGACGTGCCCTGATGTGAGGTCGATTTCCACACAAACAGAATCAGCTGACTCTTTGACTGACATCCTCAAGCGGAACATCAGTCGTTACAGAAAGCGAGGAAGCAGAAGGCACAAGCAGCCATCCCATTTCTTACGAGATCAAGACTCGGACTCACGAGAGGATACCTACTACTATCGGTAAAACTTGGGCCTACCAATTATATTTACTTTTTGAAAAATCCCCACTCCAACCCTGACATGGAGCGTGTTCTACCCTTCTGACAATAGTAACTATTAGTTACTGTCTTCACTTCAACCTCATGCAAGTTACTACGCTGACCGTTCCAACCTTCTCAAAATAGCAACTATTTGCTAACTACGCTCGGGAGCGTAGTAAGCGTGGTAACTACGATCTATGTGACGCGATTGGTGGGATTAGCGCTTAGCGTTAGGCTATATTTCTCCAGAAATAGAAACAATTATTTCCAGCCTTGACGCCAAGAAGCCGTGACGACATGCGTAGTTAGTACGGTAAATAAAGTGGAATATGACCATGGTCCATATGACAGAGACCTCCTACGGTTATTCAACATTCTTCAAACCGAACGCCCTTGTTGGAATGGTGCGGACAGACAATCAGGATATTGCGGTCGCGGGCTGGAATGCTTCATTCTGTATCGTGTGTGACCAACGTGTCAGCATGGCTTATCGACAGTGTTTTTCTAAATTACGAAGTTGGTCATATTTTACAGGAACAATGAAATTTTGTTCGACTTAGAAAGGATAGGCCTAAAAGGCCCAGAAAGAAAATTCCGTACACAGGGTACCCGTAACAGACATACAGAATACAAGTACGGGTTGCATCTGCCGGAAGTGACGAAAATGGAGACTATCCGGCCGGTGGAATCTGAGAGGATATCCAAACAAGAAAGTTTCAAGTCACAACATTATGTCACGAAGGTATTATACCTTATACATTGAAAAGGATATTTTGTTCGCGTCCTTAGGCTACCAACTGCGAAACAATTCGTAGAGGAGTATTGCCCAGAAGAGTAGAGAGGAGGGTAACAGAACAAAGTTTTAAATCCGCTTCGTGTTTCTTAGCTATCTTACTGTTGATTACTTGGTTTCTATGTTTCAGGTCTTCAGCAGACGAGAGAACTGAGTTGCGAGGATACCCCCGATCAGTCACAGCTAAAAGAATTTCCTTCAAGCCTGATCGTCCGCGACAACGGTCACTGTCGCCTCCTTTCCAAACAGAAAATAAACCCGAAGATCTTGCTGAATCTTACCTATTCTCTCCCCTGAATATGCAACAACCATCTCCTCAAGACCGACCAATAACCCCTTCGGAAACTCAATCAGGGTCAACATCAAGATTTTTTAAAGCATCGGAAGTCACGGACAACGGCAAAGGCCGACCAGAACAAAACTGGCCATTTGACACTTCGCAATCTAAACCTGACCTGCCAGCAAGCGTGAAAAGTGGTGTGGGACAAAACCGGCCACTTGACCCATCGGAAACCAAACCGGACCAACCAGCCAGACCTTCAATAAAATCAGCACGCGCGATGAGTGGCAGGGACCGACTGGCAAGCCCTTTAAGTCGCTTCTCTGAACTCAGCGATTACCAGCGCGCTTTTTCACCCCCGGTTCCTGCAGTTGCGAAGAGGCAGCTGCTTGCAAACTTGTCCACTGGTCCTCCTCCTGAGAAATGGGAGCTTGAAACCAGTGAGAAGACAAACTTCGAAGCTCGGATGCTGAAGCTAGCCAGTGTGTTTTCGGCATCAACGATAGAAAGTTAGCAGCGAGATATTTACACGGGCGCCACTTCAGCGGAAGCATGTCGTGAAGTTCGTAAGATTTTAAACTGTGAAAAATTTACGATACATCCCAAACACATCAAAATACTGTCTTTATCCTACTGACTTCACACCCAACTAAGAGCCGTCTAATTGATCGTGCGACATCAACATACTGTGAACTTCCCCTGTCTAATGCGAAAGGGCGGTGCATCGACGAAACCTTTCATGGATTATTATAACTCGACTTAAGCACCCTTACTGCCAGTTCGACTTTCAAATTCATAAGCATGAAATGCAAACAATCTTTTATGTGATATGAAAGATTATGTTGCAATCATCTTGTACTACGTACGATTCTTCGGGGAATCCCCACCCTATTAGTCTACGTTGCTTCGACATTGACGGGTGTGGGC
Source organism: Branchinecta lindahli (assembly GCA_023053555.1). NCBI lineage: Eukaryota > Metazoa > Arthropoda > Branchiopoda > Anostraca > Branchinectidae > Branchinecta > Branchinecta lindahli. Next base: position 26,947,810 of record JAKZAO010000002.1, read on the forward strand.
CGTAATGGCGTAATCGCACGTACCGCACAGATCGAGTTCAGGGCAGTTTGATAGTGGAAGAGACAGTTTATGTTTCATTGTGGGATAAGTTTGCGAAAAGTAATGTTCAGGTCGCACGGATTGAACAACGATCGTCTTGTAGATGCCTTGAAAAGTTAGTACTTGACATGTTTGTATTCTGGGTTTCAGAAACAACTTCCTGTGTGATAAGGGGTTCCCAGCTCTTTTTGATTTATGTACAGCTTTACCCTACGTCAATAGGAGCTGACCCTTGTTTGCTGAAGGTTAAGTTCAGGAATACACCTTGCATGTGGAAGAAGACTGGAAGAACACCAGTGCGGGACTCGGTGTAGGCTCCGTTTTGAGTGTTAAGTTTGACGTGGCTGTTGTTCACCGACCGACTTTTCCATGTCAGTTAGATCTTATTACATTAAATCGCATTTGCTAGCAACAGGGCTGTGTAGCCTGTTGACGTCATCTTGTGTAGTATGTCGGTGGTCTGTTCAGTTCAGCGCTCAATTTGTTTAGGACTAGGTACGTAGATCTGCTCAAAAACTGTGTTACCGAAGAGGTAATTGGTATGTTACTTCAGGGCATCGTGTTATACAGCACCCAGACGTGGAAGAAGCAATGCGAGCAGTGGACAGAGGATTCTACTGCCCTCACAACCCTTATTTCGATGCACCGGAAAGCATAGGGTATCGAGCAACCATCTCCGCACCGCATATGGTAAACAAATTTGGTTTATTCATAAAGTATGAATGAATGAACATTTGGTTCTGTTCATAGAGCATGAAAATGTGAAGATCAGGGCATACTCTCAAGTTGTCTAAGCAAATATCAATTGAACTCTCCTGGAGTCAGGTATCTCTTACAGCCTGTCCAGACGGACGAGATTCAGACAGCCACTGATTTTCGAGTTGCGGCCGATTTAAGCGCGAGTTTAGCGAGTGAAATGCAAAAAGAAAATCGACTGCGGATCGTCCAGACCGGCGTATATTTTTGGTCACGATCATCTGCGAGGACAGTTAAATGTTAAATCGTCGGGGATGTTACCTTTGATGACTCTGGAGACAATCGACGCTTTTAAATGTCTGGGTTTTAGAACTTCATGAGTCGCAGTACCATCCAAGTTTAAACTGTGTTGTACCAACTAGAGCTAGTTTCTATGAAGCTATCCCAGGTTTATTCTAGATAAATTACGGAAAAAGGTAGAATAGCTTTTAGTTTTTGTTTTTTCCTTGAAAAATAATAATTCATGTCATTTTCCAGTACCCTAATCCCTCACTGAGGACACCAATTTCTACTTGTACGTGAATAGAACCTGTTATGTTTTAATTCGGCCTTCTTTTTTGTGTGTAAAATAATATTTTCTCATCGACCCGACACAGCCGACTTATTTTAATCAGACTTTTTTAACAGATCAGCCGCGTTTTCCGCTCGTTTTTTGGTTGCTACTGAAGGACCCATTGGAGCAGCTTATTAATAATGTATTGTCGTTACTCGTGACACGGAATGAATTGGGAATTATTATTTGCCTAGAAAGAAGCAGGAACTGTTTTTACACCTTTTTTGGTCTGAAAACTTTAAAGTTTTAACCGAAAAGGGCTAGGATAGGACAATCTAGTCACCCATCACTTATTCACTTAAAGGAACAGTAAACTTGACTACGCAACTTTCGGCCATCGAATCGCCCGGGGGGGCTTAGATAAATATACAGGGTCTTATCGACGACAGGCACCGCCTTCTTTGTTATCTCGAACCGTCTCGAACCCCCTCCTTAGTGTTCCAAAAGCTAGCTGGCAGGCCCTTGCCCCTTATGCACTGTAATTATGCACTTATGTACTGTAAAAGTTCGCCTTTTTACATGTAGACCACAGAGAAACGACCTCCCCGACTAGACGGCCGGGGTTCGATTCCTAGTCGCGGCACACAAACCTTTTGCTTTTGCAAACCTTTTGCTCAAAGTCAAATTCTCGGAAACTGCCAGGAAACTGCAATGGTCGTAACGAGAATTTTTCTTACTCTCAATATCGACTCAGGGTACATTCTTGATATGTTAGCTAGCTCCCCGGGTCAAGTTTGAGTCAAGTTTTCTGTTCCTTTAAATTGGCTTGAAGACCCGCTGAAAATGAGTTACTTCGTTGATCCGCTATTCACAAATAATCGGTTTTCAAATAGTGGAATTTCCGTGTGATTTGTGGTGCCTCTATGCGCTTGTATTTTTGTTGTATGCCTTACAAGAAAGATTTATCATTTTTTTTTTTGGTTCAGGTACTAAGCAATCGTCACCAATCTCACCACTGCCCACTGAAAAGCCGCATTTGTGTTGAGATTAAAATTTCCCGCGTCATAGTAGAATTTACGCTGTGGGGACGGCCGGAGATATTCTGAGCCTCATAACTAGAGCAGATAGTGGGAAATCAAAAAATCCCTTTGCAGAATCCAAATAATTCAGCGTATCCAATTAAATGACAGACAAATAAGTTGGCTTTTCAGTTAAGCTTTAAGTTTATCCTTTTCCGTAGCACGCATACGCTTTGGAGGTCTTACGAGAAAAGTTGAAGCCGGGGGCTAAAGTTCTCGATGTTGGATCAGGAAGCGGATACCTGACAGTCTGCTTCGCTAAGATGGTAAGTTATTTGTTACAGTTTCCGATAACAGGAGTGCCGACGAGCTGCTACTCCATTCACTATTGTCAATCAATCACCCAGTTTCTCTACCCCATTATTTTGACACGCAGAAGCTCTGTGATGCCCTTTCAAATTCCGGCGCCTGGGGGTCCAACGCCCTGGACTTCCAGACGTTTTGATCCGGCTTAATCGGAAACGGAAATCGGGAAAGTGAATCATGGCCTTTAGGCCGCGGACAGTCGATCAAGGACGGGCGGTCGAATACTGGAATTCCTGCGAGGATTCTCAGCACCATTATCAGTTCCGACTTCCGTACTGAAAAATTGAAATTGACGACAAAAGTTCAAAAAATCCGGACCGGAAATCCTGATCGTGTAATCGCACTATTCCTCAATGAAAGTGCCGTTGAACCATGATGACAAGAAGGTTGTTCTCCAAGTACCGTCTCGAGGGCCGTCGTAAGATTTGGAGGATGTCATAGCAGCCACTTTGACAATGTTCAGCCAGTGAGAGGACGCCGGGTCTGGACGAGCGCCGTTACGGCAGCATTACGATTGCCCGTGGAGGACCCGCTTCACCGGTGTATAGCTATGGCACGAGCCGGTTAACTTGACCAGATTTTAAAGTTAGCTTAAGATGTCTGTGTTTAGATTCATCCAGGCGGCAGAGTTGTCGGCATTGACCACATCCCCGAGCTTGTTGAACAATCCGTCCGCAACATCAGAAGAAACGCCCCATACTTCTTGGACAATGGCACAATCAAGCTTGTCGGTAAGTGACGCCCTTCTTTTTGCTCAAAGTTATTCCGTCCTTCCCACCTAATTAATTGGAAAAATTGCAACACTGCAAGCATTTTCGCCATTTTGTAATCATTGTCAGTGGATTGTTATTTGTTTTCACAACGTAAAATAATTGCAGAATTGAACAAAGAGCTTCAAGAATGCAAATTTAATTGCCTGTGATTGCTTGGAAAAAGTCAAAGCGAATGAAATGGAATGTGTTTCACTTGACCGTTAGAACATCATTTCGGCCAAGAGATCTTTCCCTTTGCATGTCACCAAGATGTCACGCACCTAATGGTTGGACAAGACCAGACCAGACATTTAGTTCGGAACCTCAGCTATATAAAACAAGAGCTGAAAGCTATGGCACTTGCAAGGGTGGTTAACATGATTATCAGCTACGGCTGGCGCTGCCAAGGATATACAACGATATTGGGGGCGGGGGGCGTCCAGTTTGTGCCGACGGACTCGAAAATTTGCCGACGAAATATGTCATTGCCGCTTCGTGACAACGGCGTACATTTCCCGCCAGCAGAGAGGAAAAGCGGTGTAAAACTAACTGTAATGCATCAGTTGAGATTACTATTCGGCTTTCATTTCAACTTTCGCTAAAAACTGAAGCTTCCAACGATTTTGGAAATTTTAAACAGCCTTTGACCATTGTACGTATTTTTATATGTTATATTGACGAATTTGTACATGACAGTCCTCACCAATTTTGGTTTTATTACCGTGAAAGTGTGAGCGAATAAATCACTATTCTATTCTATCTGTAACCAGAACATGTTAAACTAAGCGCCGCAGGCGAGATTTTTTAAATCTGTCCTTTTTCCGGAAAAAATCCGGAATTAAATTTAGCCAATACAAATTCTAGCTTATAACGCAGTGTGCCAAAGTAGATCTGTTCTGAATGCACAGCAGTTGAAGTAGTTTTCACATTGAAAGACGTGCTTAATACTGGAGAACTGCGATCGTCATTGCGTTGCATCCCGTCATTTACCACATTATGACCACACCGAGAATCTACACGGAAAAGAAATTAGGATCCCAGTTTGCCGATAGGTCTTTTTTCGATCATCGATGTGCAGCCAGATTAACGAAAAAGGCAGTATGTGGGTACGAACAGACAAAGACCTACAAACAAAACAAGGAAAACAGATTTGCCGAATCTCGAAGACAAAGAACGGAATGTGCCGACAAGAATACTTCCTTTATATGGATGACAAGCTTCATCGTCCTAGCTTACGTGGAGGTGCCTGCACTATCAAACGTGAGACACATGGACAGACTGATCAACAGACAGACGTTACACTAGGCTACAATAAGTGTAATAAGAAATGTGGCTTCTCAGTATTATTTGTTTTGAAAAGATAACGGCACCTATCCTTACTTATAGCTGGGGATGGTCGAAAGGGATACGCCCCCGAAGCTCCCTTTGACGCAATTCATGTCGGTGCTGCGGCTGAAGAGGGCGTACCACGTGCTGTGAGTATTGGTTTCATTGCAGGGGGGAAGCGGGGGCCGCTGCCCACCTGGCCCTCCAAGGGGGCCCAACCCAGAAAAACAGAAAAGTATCCCGAAAAAAGTCAGTTTCTCTTCAGCATTGCTACATCTGGTTGCGCCAGATGAGTTGACCAAGGTCACTCATGAAAATTGAACCCTTTTTAATCCGAGATGATCGAATGTCTTCAAGGCGCGTTTGAGCCTGGGTCAGTTGTGTGTCTGAGCTCTGAGCATGAAGAGAGACATTATCTTGTAACATGGCGTCGGGTATCGCTTTATGATTTTTTCCTGGATAGTTGAGGGCTCCCTTGGAATTTTAAGTGGGGGCACCGCCCCGAAGGAGCACAAATTATGGGAAAGGGTCAGCAAAACCCAGTGCCTTTTTCACTCAATCCTAGCTTGTTTGTTTTAACACCGAGTCATAACGCCGCTCCACAGTTTGTGGATATATATTTCGGTACACCGATTAGTTACCCTTCCGAGAGCTTCTTTGTTTTCGTTACAGTAGACCGCGAAATTTCACAGCGCACCAGGCTGTTCTTGCGTTTGACTGACTATTGTTACCTAGGTCTTAGCAGGGACCCATCAATTTCCTTTACAGGGGGTTGTCATTTCCTATGCTTCTATATTGCTATGTTGACCGATCCAAATCTAGTTTCCAAAAATCCCCACTTGAGTCGAATCGGCATTCCTGTTTGCCTCATTGGACGTGCGCGCCAAAGAGACTCCTCCCTCAAGGCGCCAGCAGCCAATCCGAATTTTGTCTATCTGGCCTATGACGTGATTGGATCGTGGGTATTTCTCGAACTATCTTCCGACCGGTCAAGAGCGCATCAGAAATCTCTTGGTGACAAGCCCCCTGTAAAGGAAATTTATGGGTCCCTGGTCTTAACTAGAACAAATAAGCCAATAGAACTTACGTCTTTGGTCCCATGCAGCGACTATGGATACTGCGACTAAACTGAGCTAGAGGTACTTCCTGAGCTTTGAGGAATTGATGCCCGTCTACTTCCTACGTTCTTTTGCATCGGGCAGGTTATTGGGAATCCCTCGACTCCGCATGGTCGTATTACAGAGATAGGGAGACGGAGATTCTGGTGCTTATTTGTTCTTGGTCCTAGGGGGTAATCCGAAGAACTCTCGGTCGTCTTGAACAGAGTAGAAGGGGTCAGTGAATTGACCACTACGCCTCCTGTGGGCGCTAGGAGCGCAAATATAGGTCAAAGTTTGAGCTTCGGTGTGCCCACTTCCAAGTCAGGTTTCTGCTTGCTTGCTAACAGTATTGTGGGCGATGGACGTGCGTCTGTTTCCAGAAGTCCAGTAATCCAGTCTCAGACAGCTTAAACATAGTATTCTTATTCCAGTTAATAGAACAGCTAGCTCCGGGGGGAAAGATGGTTATCCCCGTTGGAGACCCGTCAAGACAAGAGTTGGAGGAGATCGACAAACTTCCAGACGGGCGTCTTTCCAAGCGAGGACTCATGGGCGTCCGATTTGTTCCACTCACAGAAAAAGAGTACCAGTACGAGGTGGGATACTGATATATTGAGTGGCAGACTTTTATGTTTTATATTTCTGTGCTTTTACGAACGCATTTTTGTGAGTACTTACACCGGTTCCTTTTTTATATAAATAAATAGCAGAACGAGGCGAGTCAGTTTTGGACAGTCGTCGGACTAAAGCATTGTGCAAGTAGGTTTTACGTCGCGATGTTTACGTCTTATTATACACACCCCTGTTCAAATAGGAAGTGAAAAGATTCTTGTCAATGCAGCATTGGATGTTGCCACGGTGATACACATTTTTCGGGCTTCTAAAAAATCAGAAACAGTGTTCTTGGTGTTCGTGCTCTTACTTCAAGTAGTAACTTGAAGTTCACGAGTAAAATTTAACGCCCAATATATTGTAAAAAGGCTACTAAATTAACGGATGGACAGCATTGGTCCTCGAACTGATAATAAGCAGTCGTAACAGAACAAGACGTATTCTTTTGAAGAAAAGTTGTCTCTTCAGCTTCCAACAAAGTAGAACTTTAGTGCTTCCGTGGCAACCCTGGCGACGCTGCTCCTTTCCTCGGCCCGCTGGCGGACCCAACCAAGCAAATCCGATTGGCTCTGCATAAACGAAAATAGAACCCGAGTCTATTCTGCTTGTTCGCCTTATTACAGCGCGCCCCAAGGAAAAGAAAAATCTATAATTGACCTTATGCGCCGTAGTACACTTTATAACATCTATTTGAACAATGCTTAACATAACCCTTGTCTGTGTGGTTTACACACGAGACTGAACAACCGTTCCATCTTCTGGGTACAACCATAGCCCTGACCGTCTCAACATCCCTCTTTCTTGTTTGTCAGGGAAGTTGCATTCCTTCAGCCGCAATATCTAGCGGACAACAAACCATAGGTTGCTGTCACAGCTGATATACGACATTTCAACCAGCTATGGCGATTGACTTCTTGGAATCCAAATGGTAGTAGTGACGGGGTATCCATTTACACCGCAAGTCTGCCGATTGGACTAAATTTTCTGTCCGTAAAGACATAACACGACTCCTATCCAAATTTCTGTTTTCGCCGTTTCACTCGTATTATCAACAAAACAGGTCAGTTTCTCCCACTATAGATAGTCTTAAGTCTAGCCACTTGAACATCGAATCCGACGGAAAGAAAGCAAAGCACTCTTAATCCATCGTGATTCAACCGATTTCAGACAAAACTTTTAGCCTACTTCTCACGGAGCCTTTTAGCCAGATTCTGGGCGAACTAATTGTCTGGCGCGAAAACAGAGCTCGAATTTGGATCCTGAAACCGGCTGACTTTAAGAAAATCTATTTCAAACCCTCTCCCCACCCTTAAATAAAGAGCTACGGGGCCCATCTACTACCCTGATCTGTGATGTGATTCAATCACCAACAGGTCTGACAAAATCCCCTCCTGCCCTCTAACAAGGGTCCAAAAGTCGTATTGCTTATAAGCAGCAGTCTGAGCCCATGGGTACACGCGATACTTTCCAACGCTGCTCCAACGCCTTGAAATGAAATGTGTTGATGAAAGCTGGTGTGAAGACACATTCCGCGGTATCTAGCGGACAAAAAGTCCGATAAAGAAGCTGGATGTTCGCTCTAGTGATCTCATCAGATGTCTGCTGTAGCGAGTCACAGATACAGGGGTCTGTTTCAGGGGCCTACAGCTGAAAATGTACCGGTATTTTCACTGGACGGGGATGTCTTAGACGTTTCTCTGGACACCACCAATAATTTCGCTGAACAAATTGTATAGTACCGCTCGTATGAGCAACACAACACTTAGTATGTGACATCTCACGGACAAATCTGTCGTTAGTTTGGCAGGTGACAGGGAGGGAGCGTCTTGACCGTGCATCTGGCCTTGTGCCAGTTCAGCGCTCCAAGAAGATTAGTACTTGTTTGTCTTCCTCATCTCATTATCATCATCCATTACACAGAAATAGTCCAATCAGAACCCGTAGCCCAACACTCGCCTTCCGTCTGAATAAGACGAAGCATCGGAGTACATCTTTCCCAGGCTCTGGTAATAACCAAGGGGCTGCCCTCTCTCGAGTTTAGTGTACAGCAAGTGCCCGGTGCCAGGTCGGTGCCGGCACCGGCTTACACCAACGGGCAATGTTAGACTGTAAAATCAGCATGTTTAGAAGCTTGAATCGCCTAATTTATGGTCGGCACCGGTGCCCGTACCACCGATTCCGGTCGGTGCCGACCGATGCCGGGAAGGGGTGCACAGCAGGTGCCGGAGAGTGGGTAACCCCTCGGTAATAACAGAACAAGGCACCGAGTTCAGTGGCCCGATTCCGACAAGAAAAGGTGAATAGCAATTAAAGCACAACATTTACTGTCAAAAACGTGCTTATTTCGGGAGCATTTGCACAGAATCCAGTCAATTTCGCCAAGGTTGACGAGAGATCGAGAAAGAAATGGATTTCACTTCGTTGTCCAACTAATCGGCTTTAAATTAAACAGCGTATAAGGTAAAAAATCACGGACTGGAATATAATAAACAGCTGGCAAACTTTCACACGGCCGCAGCCACAAACCATGACTCTTCCCATAAAATCCAAAGGACAAAGGCCGTACTCTCGGTAACACCTGCAGCCTTATTCACGACAGGTTCAGATTCTAATTTCGCGAAACTGTGCGACTAATGTTTCACTCTGACGAATTCCATTCAGTTTAGCTCCGCCAGAGCGCTATTCACACGAAGCACCTGTGCAAGATGTATTCAGGGTTGTACTTCTAAGGAAGTTGTACTTCCTTTCTGGCAGAAAGTGTGGGAATCGACAATAGTTTTTGTCCGTGACTGGAACTGAAGTATTATGACAGACTGTTCTCACAGTAACGATTTTAATGAGCTACCACAAGTAGCATCTGATTGTCATGCTGGGCAAACCAGATTTTGAAAAGGAGCCAAGTGTGTTCAGCTGATTTATTTTGAACCATAATGGGCAAGAGCATCAATGTCAAATGCGGGTTTAGCAGGGTCCGATTGACAGTGGAGACTCATTGAAGACCTCACAATCAATAAAGCTCAAGAAAGAACACCATCTGAGTACAAATCCCAAAATTCTACTTCTACTCACTCTCAGGCAGGCCCGTATCCAGGAATTTCTGTCGGGGGGGGGGTTGCCCGCGGAATTTATTTCTGGGGGGGTGCCCCCGGGTCGGACCAAAATTACAACAAATACATAGATCAGAGGTTAAAGCCTACAAAAGACTATTACTTTTGTGGGTTTCGGAGGGGGGTTCGAACCCCCTAACCCAACACCTGGATACGGCCCTGCTCCCAGGATAGGATGTTTCCTACACAAGAGATCGCTGATATAGCCAGACATTCTGGACAACCGTCAGGGAATTTTTTATTGAGGGCTCGTTCCAAACCCTGACGACATTGCCAAACCTGCGACATCGTAACTGTAGACACCTTGGGAGAAACCATTCGAAATAGCTCCAGTTACACAAACTTTAGCGGGATACTGAATTCCGAAAAAGAGAATGAAATAGCGGGGCCCAAGCTTGTCACCGGGACAGCAGCTCGGCGCAGTGCGTCGGTAGCAGAGCAAGATGACAACGAAAGAAGACAGCGATACAACCAAACAAGCGATTAACCGCAAGGAAGCCGAAAGGGTCCCATCCTGTGACCCAAGTGCTGGAAGAAGAAGAGATAAATTAAAAACATCATGTAGAACTCCAAGAAAAAGAATATTGCGAGCTGCAAAGTGAGTAAGAAGCGTTTCTTTGCTTAACTGATCACTTTCAACACACGAACCAGAACATTCGAAAATTCTCATTTTAGTTTGGCTGAAACGCTAGTTTCAATATTGTCCAGTTCTTCGGCCAGTCATGGACAGACCCGTAGCTCCTCCTGGCACGGCTCGAAAACGCCCTAAAGCTTCCTCAGAACATAACTGTTTCGGTTCTTTCTTGCCAGGCCCAATTTCAGACTTTCCGAGTAGCCTACGCTACGTGAGTGGCCTCCGGTCGAAACCGTTGCGGTCACTACTTTTGAGACGTAAACTCCAATCACTTTTTGAATCTTCCGCGAAATTTGTTCACGTCACGCGAATTTAATGGATGACGAGAGGTCTCAGGTATAGCCCCGGAGAAACGCATGTTAAATTCTTAAGCAATAGTTTGTATCTTTGTATCAATAAATTGTATCTTGAGTTTCTCTAATTTTCCTTTTTCTCCAACATTAACAAATTATGCAAAGATGGGTATTAAGCCTAATCATTCATTCATTCGTTATTAACCCGTGCGCATCTTTTCTTATGCATTCTCATATTTGCTTTTTGGGTAATGGCTTCTCCTCGGCACAGTTAAGTTAATTAGCAACTCTTCTAAAATAAGACCAAATGTTTCAATGGGATCCCAAAAATTTAATATCTGATCCAGACTTTAACAGATTAAGGCGGAACGGTACTTTAAAACTCGTAAAGAGCAGGTATACGCTTTTCCCATGTTAACTGACAAAATCTGTTTCAAGAGTGTATAGCCAAACTGACGGTGGCGGAAAAATTCCAAGATACCCATTTTGTAGTACTTTTTACTTGCTACAAAATGTTTTGAACAGTTTTCAAAGCCGACACATCGTTTGCCAGGTAGGCTAGAAATAAGAAAAAAAGTGTCTTCTCCGCCAACTAAGTGTACTCGACTTCGGTAAATTCTGTCACGATAAATTTGGTATCGTTTGAAAGCCTAAAAAATAAGCTACAAAACGTTTTGAACGGATTTTGGAATTTTCGTTTCCTGTAGTCTCAGTCCCTTCTTTTCTCCAAAAAACACATTTTCCTCACATCGTTTCCATAGCATGGGGTATTATCGCAAGGACGCATCAAGACCTGTAACCCCATTGGGACAGCAGAGGCTATTCACAGGGGGTCAAGAGGGGAGATCATGAAAACAGATTATTATGCCAGATTATAAAACAAATAATTCAAAGGACTTCCAGTAATACGACAGTTGCGTAGTACAATTCAATCGTGATAGCAAAATGAGAAAAAGGAACAAGAGAGGTGATTACTTGAGACCTGCACAAATTCATTGGGAGTGACTTGAAGTAAAACAAATAAGACTAGGACGCCCCAGTTTGTCAAGATATGTGCTTCATGAGATGACAAAGAATTACGCCGTCGCAAATGACACACCGACAAGAAGCGAGACAAAGAAAAAAAAAAGCGAGACAACTGTAGAAAATTCGGATAATGACCGCCATCAAAGCTCGGACAGCATTCAGAACAGGGGCGTAATTTGCTATAGGGCAGGGGGGGCAACTGCCCCCCCAGACCCCAGTTTGCCCCCCCCCCAGCTTGATGTTTGCCCGTTCGGTCCTTGAGGCGTTTGACCTAATTTTATCGCTTCCTGTGTCGTTTTCGCCATGGTCGATTAGTAAAATATATATTTGTTTCTTTGTTTTTATTACGTTTTTCTTCTTGAAATAAAACTGCTCATTTTCACTTGATTTGGGAAAATCGGCTCCAACTTTGCCCCCCCCCCCCGAATTTTGACGAAATTACGCCCCTGATTCAGAAACTTGAAATGCCCTGAACTTGAAATCTGCCGACGGCTCGTCAACGTCCCCTATATGTTTCTGTCTTACTTTCATATTCTTTCATTCAAGTAGGCTAATGAATCTCTAAAAAACTTATTGCATCACAGCCTAGTTGTTTTTCTAGCACCCCAAGTGCTACATAGCTATAGCAGTTTCTGTACATCCGCCGGTCAGTCCGGGCTTTGCCAGTTCAGGTACCACATAACGATGGAACTTGCCAGCATACTGGTAAAGGACCCGACCTAAACGTCTAGGTAAATTTCGTTTTTCGGATTGAACCATCTGCGGGGCAGTGGAGGAATGGGAAATCCGGAAACTTGTGAAGAGCGCATTCAAACGGGCCATACGACTGGAATGAGACTTACGAGTTTAGAGAAAATGTCGGATGATTCATGTACGTGTCCGACCGGATTCGGCCACAGTGGAGGAAGTTGAACGGGGGCACCGGAAATTTTGTGGCTTGTCTTTGGGTCACACGAGGGGTGCGCTATGAATTCCCTATAAATTACACAATTTCTGGTCTGGACCGGATCTGACCACGGTGGGTGGGAGCGGCACCGCACCCGCGAAGCGCCGCGATTTTTCGTCAAAACAGTTGATTTTTTTCATGAAAACAGTCGGTTTTTCTGAAAATCATGAGTCAATTTTGTTTCAAAACTGTCGTTTTTTGGGATCCCAAAACGTAAGTGGAGGGATACCTATGACATCGCAAGAGTTGTCCGTCTGTCCGTCCGTCTGTCTGTCTGTAAGCACGATAACTCTCGAAGGCAGTGAGATATTTTGATGAAACTTGGTGTGGGGATTCTTTGGGTCAAGATTAAGGTCGAGTTCGTAGATGGGCCCTGTAGCTTTACATTTAGGGGTGGGGGAGGGGGGTTAAATTAAGGGGTAAGCAAAATTGTTTTAAACAGCTAATGTGATAGTCGATTATGAGGTAAGAAGACACGCTGAACACGAATATGAAAACCACTTTCTCGCCGGACAAGTAGTTCGTCCGGAATCCGGGCAAAACCGGAAAGCTTGTTAAAAGTAGAAGTCTTATTTGACGTTGATTAGATGTTGATATAGGGGTAAGAAGGCATGCTGAACAAGAATAGGAAAACCGTTTTCTCGCCGGACAAGTAGTTCGTCCGGAATCCGGCCAGAACCGGAAAGTTTGTTAGAAGTAGAAGTCTTATTTGAAGTTGACTAGATGTTCGATATAGGGGTAAGAAGGCATGCTGAACACGAATATGAAAGTTATGTTTCGCCAGACAAGTAGTTCGCCTGGAATCCGGCCGAAACCAGAAAGTTTGTTAAAAGTAAAAGTTTTATTTGAAGTTGATTGATGAAGTTTTTTGCCGGAAAGTTTGTTAAAAGTAGAAGTTTTATTTGAAGTTAATTAGATGTTCGTTTCTGGGGTAAGAAGACATGCTGAATAATTATATGAAAAGCATTTTCTACTCGGACAAGTGTTTAGGTCGGAATGCGGCTGAAACTGGAAAATTTTTGAAAGCAAAAGTTGTGTTTGTAGTTGATTAGATGTCCGATTTGGGGGCAAGAACAGATGCTGAATTCGTATATGACAATTTTTTTTTTGCCGGATATATAGTTCGTCTGGAATCAGGCTGAAACCGGGAACTTTTGGATGGTCTAAATAAATGCTTCGTTTCTAGTCGTGAATATTGTAGCCAAATAGCTTTTCTGGTTTTATCGGATGCACTGCCAGACCTTCATTTGGTCTGTTGGGTCGCCCCCTCCCTGGCACACTACTGCATTCTGACACCGAAGCTGCCAACTATTATTACCAACAATCATGGGCCCTTGGTAGCAGTTTTATAGTTTGAATGTTCTTTTACATATTTAAGTGATCGACGCGCCATCTCTTGTCATTCTTGTAGTGTCAGGTGTAATCGAGAATTAACACCACTTACTGAATTTAAAGCACAATGTTTTCATATATGATTACTCTTTATCCATCTGTTATACCTAGCCGAAAAATATATCTGTTTTATCGTTAGGATACATAAGCGATTATATTTGTTTTTACCATGATTTCTAAAATTCGTTTTTAGTTGTTTTCTCGTTATTAATTGTTTTTCCTTAATCATTTTCCAAAGTTCATCAGTAAAAATCTTCAAGAAGTCTAGCGGACACTGGAGAAGACAAAACCGATTTGTCTGGATCAAATATTGTTTTTGGGATCCCATCGGAACCTTTGGTCTTGTTCTTGAAAACAGTCGTTTATCCTGCAAAAACAGTCGGTAAAAATTACCAGCCAGTCGGTAAATACCTTGCCCCCCCCCCCAAACATTTTAGCTAGTAACGCCTCTGGGTAGGTGGTAAGGAAAGTTTCCCTAGACGACCTTTTTATGTGTTAAAACCGAATTCAAGCTCGGTGGGGGAGCAGAGGGCAATCCGGTGCAATTTTTGGCGCGCACATGGATCAAACGACACACTGACATTAGTGGAGTTGCGCACATGAAACTTGGAAGGTACAAACGTCTTGTATTTTAGAGGATCCTTTTCGGGATCCCGAACTGATTTGACCTCTCTGAGTCAAAGTTTATAGATAAGCCACGTTGCCTGCACAGCGTTTCGAAGAAAATGAAGCCCGGACGGTACAAAGGTCTTGGGCACTAAATGTGCCATTCTTGATCCAGGCCGGAACCGAGCTCGGTGGGCAGAGTGGGGGTAGGGTCCCGGATATTTCCTGGAAATGCTCCGATTTGAGAGAAACTTGATGGGAGCTAGGATTAGATGCCCTGCATTATGCCATTCGTGGGTGTGAACTGCATCTGGCTACGAAGGATGTGGAGTGGAGAGGGGCCCCGAGAAAGAGTAGTGAACAAATTGATTGAACGACTGGAATGAAAATTTGACGGTATATAAGTCAAGGGGCGAAAAAAAGTTCACACGTAGCACAATCCGTAAGATTCAGTAATTGTTTAACACGTAATAAGAGGCGTATTCTTGCCGTTCCCGAGGACTCCACTTGAGGAGTACCCGCGTTTTTGTTTGTCCCGGGGACTGACTCTCCGTATTCTCGCGAGTCCCCACGGACGGAGAAATGCTCCGATTATCATCACCATCATCAAAAAGGACTCCCTTTCAGATTCAGAGGGGATCAATTTTTGCTGGTGTTGGTGCAATGAAAAACGTTCGTCAACTGCAGATTTCTTTTTCGAAAAAAATCTGTTTTGGAAGCATTCTCGTTCGAGCTGTTTTCTGTACGCGGAGTCCGCGTGGAGTGACTCCCTCTATTCTCGCCGTTCCCTTCGATTCCCCGAGGAGTCCTCGGGGAACGGCGAGAATACGCCTAAGGTCCGTAAAATCTGTGACAAGCCGTTTCTTACTCGATTGATAATTACTTTACAATCCACCCAAACTGATATTGACTGATATAAACTCAAAACATACCCCGGATTGGAAACCCACTAGAGAAAGGGGGAGTGTCGTCACAAATACTCCTTCTGCCCAAGCTGACTGGGGATGGTGGAGTTGGTGCATACGTAGGCTACATACAGAAGATATTGAATCCCGTATTCTACAAATGTTGGCTTGTTTTCAAATCCGGTTGTAATCTGGGGTAACCGGAAATTTATGACAAAAGGATTAACGGATGGATCTAGTTAAGAAGTGAATAAGGGATACAGTAATACGTCTACGGACTCTGGTAAATACCTCAAAACTTCAAGGCCGACTCTCCGGCTCTACAAATACAATAACTATTAACGTTCGGGATCCCACAGCAACTTTTAGCCTTGTTGTTAAAAAATGAAATGCTTTTTTGCAGGTTTTCGGCATTCGTATGTTAGACAAGCGCTTTTACAATATAAGTGAGTAATTAGTAAGCTTGTTGCTTCAGGTAGGCTACTTCAAGGACTACAAAAAAGCAGCATCCTAAACGTAATGCAAATGCAATCTGGGGTCAGTTTCACAACCCAATTCCCTCTGATGACCTTTGAGACTTAGCCTAAACATCGCACAGTAGGAGGCCTTTGACTTTGACCTGTTCACCGACCAAAACCATTTCTGAATCGGCCGTAATGGGTTTAGACTACCGTTCCCCCTTAAGGCAAATGGTATCATCTGAGAGGACCAAATTCAGACATGGATTCAGCATGTGTGTTTACCCCTATATCCTACGTCGTATCTACTTTGTTGAAACTGATCAAAACTTCCTGCCTTACTTCTGACAAATTTCCGGTTCCGACCGGATTCCCGGCGAACTACTTGTCTGACAAAAAAAAATACAGCTCGAAAACGAATTCAACATGTCTTCTTACTTGTCTTCTAACAAATTTTCCAGTTTTGGCCGGATTCCGGGCGAACCAACTGTCCGTTGAGAAAATAAATGTCATATTCGGATTCAGCATGTCTCATTACTTCTAAATCAAACCTTTAATCAACTTCAGATTAAACTTTTACTTTTTACAAATTTTCCGGTTTTGGCCGGATTCCGGGAAAACTACTTGTCCGTTCAGAAAATAAATTTCATATCGGGATTTAGCATGTCTCCTTACCTCTAAATCAAACCTCTAATCAACTTCAGATTAAACTTTTACTTTTTATAAGTTTTCCGGCTTTGGTCGGATTCCTGGTCCGAACTATTCCTGGTGAACTATTTTTGTCCGGCGGAAAAATAATTTTCATATTCGGATTCAGCAAGTCTCCTTACTTCTAAATCAACTATCTCATCTAAATCAACTATCTCATTTGCTTTTAAAAATATTTTTTTTCGTCCCTTAATATGAAACCTCTCCTCCAATCCTAAATTGGAGAGCCCACCCTACAGAGCCCATCTTCGAACTTGATTTGTACTTTGGCCCAAATAGTCCTCGTGCCAAGTTTGAATAGAATATCTCAACCACTTCGAGAGTTATCGTGCTAACAGACGGACGGACGGAAAGACGGAGAACTTTTACGAAGTAACAGGTATCCCATCACTAACGTTTTGGGATCCCCCAAAAAATTAAGTTATCCTCCAACTTGCAAGGCCTGAAGTCAGCTAATGCCAAATATTGTTGAATTGGTAGTCCTCTGCTCTGCCCGCTAGATGTCGTTTATTAATAAAGCAAAGGACTCCAAAGGAGGTATACCTTTGAACTGATTCAGGTTATTTTCCAATTAGCGAAAAAACAACAACAGAAAAAGTTAAAAAACAAGATCATGAGCAAAAAACTAAACAAAATAAACGGCTACAACTGTCAAATACAACATCGTATTTACTAGGGAATGTTCCTTGCTGAGCTGTTGTCGGAATCAAGAGGGCTGATTTCGAACGGCTGTGTACGGACCGACAACGTTGTATCTTATATCTATGTATCTATATAATTATTTCTCTGTATTTACATATTTGTCTTTCTTCCTCCCTGAAGAGGAGACATGCCAAGAAGGGCCGAAATATCGCTTGAACAAATATAAACTGACATGTCTGTCGGCGCGTATTTTAAAGCCCTTCCGCCCATTTATTCGCGGAAATTTCGTATTCTTTGTGCACGCATTGGTAATTCCCATACATTCACTCTTCGTTTCTATGTTCTTGTGCATGAACTAAGAGCGTGTTTCACCCTACTTACCGCAGTTACTACGCATGACGTCACGGATTTTGGCTATTTTGCGTCAAGGCTGGAACGCTTTCTAAAATTTTCGGTAAAACACTTTTTTCGGTAAATTTTCGATCACTCCACGGGGTAATCCAGCCAACCACGTTACAGAGATCCGTAGTTACCACGCTTACTACGCTCCCGAGCATGGTAAGCAAATAGTTACAATTAGTTACTATTTCGAGAAGGTTGGAACGGTCAGCGTAGTAACTTTTCGTGAGGTTGGAACGGAAATAGTAAGTATTAGTTACTACTGTTAGAAGGGTGGAACACGCTCTAAGTAAGGTGGTTCTGAGCTAAGCGCAGTCATTTCAGTTTTACGACAGTGATAAAACAAAATAAAAGTCTGACGCAAGGATGACAAATTTCTTTTTCGAGGCATAATCCTACTTACACCATCTGCCACTGTTAAATTAGTAAAACGCATAAATAACACCATAACATATTACCGCAGCACAGCTTAATCTGCTTAACCCAGAATTTATTAGCATACAAAATTCAGTGCTCACCAAAATTACAGAGTAAGCTGTAATTTAGACAAAATCTTCACTGAGAAAACATGTAACGAATCCCACGACAGAATAGCAGGACAATGACAAAAAAGAATAAATTGGCAAATCCAACTGGTGCAGACATCAATTTGGAACCAAATGCGTAGCACATTGGCATCCCGCAGTCTAACAATCAATTGCTCTCTATCTGCATCTGTAGAATCTGTGCAACCTCCCATGAAGCAGTTACGAACATATGGTCATTTTTTCCTTACATAAAATATTTACATGATTTTGCAGAAGACATTCTCGGCAGCTGATAGTTCTGTATCAGCCATAAGGCGATATACATATTTTGTTCCTGGTTCTTGGCACTGCTGCTCAAGGTTAATATAAAGAGTCACCATATGTGTTCGTTCCATGCAAGCCAGTTCTTTGCCCTGTTTCTGGTCAAAGACTGCCTTTTATGGGATTGGGCGCTGGTATGGCAGCCCACTTTTCTTTAATTAATTTTCAAGGTAATTTTTGTCTTCTTAAACGAAAAGAAGAAAGATCACCCATATACATAACAAATATGCGTGTACAGCCTGCTTTAGCCGTTGCTTTTCCCGGTTTGGCGTCTTTAGTCCTGGGAATCAGGCTTTTTTTAAATTCATATCGCCGCGTCTGGATGAATTTTGGTTTGTCGTACAGAGCACATTTTGAACAGTATTACTAAAGCGTCGTGTGATTTTTTTTTTTTACAAAATCCCTTAAATGGGTCAATATTCCAGTGTATACAAATGTCAGATTTAGAAATAAACTGCCTTTTCAGAAAAACTTTAAAGACGAACTCAAATACGCTTTTTTAGCTTAAAACCAACTGCTCTCTCTATTCCTGATTGATAGTGTAAACTTTCCTTTCATCCTAAGGGCCTTAAACAATGACGGAACTACATATGCGTTAACATCCTTTGGGTTATAATTTAATAAACCCCTTTTCCCCCCTTTTCACTCTTTTCTCCCGATTGCACGAACCAGAATTCCTAAATTCTTTCCATTAGCTTCTCTGAATAATTAGCAATGGCACACTGATCAGTTTTAGATGCCAAATTGCAAACAACTGATACTTCCGAATATTTTGAAATTTTTATTTCATGTTTATTTTCTTTCTTGCTTCAAACTTGTTGCATGTAGCATACGCAAATTTGATGCCCAAAACCTTGTCTGGTCCTGATAGTGGGACACGACCGAAGGTGGGTTTGTATGAAGCAAAAGCTGGGCACTGGATCAAGCTTAACAAGC
Organism: Branchinecta lindahli; assembly: GCA_023053555.1. Classification (NCBI taxonomy): domain Eukaryota; kingdom Metazoa; phylum Arthropoda; class Branchiopoda; order Anostraca; family Branchinectidae; genus Branchinecta; species Branchinecta lindahli. The sequence continues at coordinate 26,967,173 of JAKZAO010000002.1, forward strand.
CCAGGTTTGAGTTCGGACTTCAACTTTCAGATCTGGCAGAACAACAGGCGCCCATCACCTAGCACCTGCCTAAACCAGATCTCTTCGTCCCAGCGCTTTCATCTAATAGGGCCATGTCCACGGAAGCGCTTATTAGGGGTTTGGTTGGACCCTACCTCCAAAAAAACTTTCGAAATGCCAAAGAGAGGTTGTTCTACATGTTCGCCTTGTTTTACGATAGTCAAATGATCGCCTTTTTCGGTTGTCGCTTGCTGTTAGTGTTGGGCGATATTCGATACGATAATCGAAATATCGATATTATTGAAGAATATCGATATTCCGATATTGACTTTTCAAATATCGATATTTTCGATATTTACATTACGACCTGCAACAGGTCTGCTATTCGGGATTTTCAGAATCAAACCACGAATTTGGATTTCAAAGTTGAAACAAAACCATTTTTTTGTACTTTGGGGCACGAAATTAGGTGTTGAACTCAATGTGGCGACCTTTCACAACAGAATACAGAGAATTAGTATTTTTTTTTTTCTGCGCATCTATTTCCGGTAAGTACAGGTAGGTTTATCCATAGGTAGCAAACCATCTTGGGAATTGGGATTACTATTTACCTATTCAGGATTGTCAACAACTGGGTTTTTAGACCAAATTAGAACTGTCTAAGGCGAAGTAGTAATGTGTAATGTTAATGTGAACTAGTAGAATAGTCTGTTATTTATTCCCATCCACATTCTGTACAATTGAAGGCCACAACGGCCAACGATTCAAAATCTCCTTTCGGAAAGGAAAAACTTGGACATGCTACTCTTCCTTATTTTGAATGTTTGATTTCGGTCTTTTTGCTGGTTTTCGTTCTTACTATTATTTTTCTTCGTGAAAAAATTTAGCGGTATAAACAGTTTCAAGTGTGTCAAATATCGGTTTTTGATAATCGAAATATCGATTATCGAATTTGAAAATATCGAAATATCGATATTTCGATAATCCTCAATATCGCCCAACACTACTTGCTGTTTCTAGCGTAAGTAACTGCAACGATTGCACCACTGTCTCCTTGGACACTAGGATATAATATGCATCTTCGGGCGCTATTTCAACGGTGTCAGTTCCATCCACTTACTGTGATAAAAGTCAAGTGTTAGAGCCAAGGTGGTTCTTCAAAGCACAAATACAGTTTCATTTCCAAGTTTTGAGATGTTAACGAGAATACGTCTGTTATAGTTTAACCGAAGATGGCTAAGATACGTCAGTGTAATTACCCATCACTTATTCACTTGAATGGAAGACCCGATAAAAATGCGTTACTTCGTTGCTCTTCTATTCATAAAAACGATTTTCATCGAATTCACTTTTCTTTCTGACTTAGTACCTCGATGTCCTCGTACCGCTATGCTTGAAATATTTTGCAACTATACAACGGTAAATGGTTGCAAATAGTGGGCATTTCTCAAAAGTGACCATTCAATCTGGAACTGAACATTTCCAGAGCTTCGCTTCATTAACCATTGAAATGCTCTTGCAGAGTAACCACTGAAAAGTAAAAATAATTCAATAATTCAAAATAATTCAAAAGTAATTCAAAATAATTCAAAAATAATTCAAAATAATTCAAAAGTAAAAATAATTCAGTGTCTTCAGATTCGAGAAAAGCTTGATTTTCGGTTAAACTTTAATAGATTAGAAAAACAGTCCCGGCTGTTTTCAGCCTCGCTCGCGACCCCCTTGGTTTTGTCGAAAAACACGGGTAAACTTGCACAAAAGCTATTCCTGACCAATGAGCTCCTCGGAAGCAATCAGAGAGAGCCTGATCCGCCCCAAAAATGTTTAAACACAGCAAATGCAAGAATCAGCGTAGTGCCGTAAGGGAATTTAAATAAAACAGTATGTTCGAACTCTCAGAGATGAGAACGAATGGAACGGATAGTGAATTACTAGTATATATATAATATAATAATATCAGTAATAATATAATAATACAATCAATGATATAAGTAAGACGCACACCTATATACAAACACCTAAAGTGCGTGTTTTAGCTTTGTATTGACCATTTAGACAAAAACTCCACCATCTGAAGTTGGATAACGTCCGAAGTGGCTACTCCACTATACCTACGTAGGAAGTGGCTCTTAGTACAATCAGGGACCCATAAATTTCCTTTACAGGGGGCTTGTCATTTCGTATGCTTCTATGATGCTATGTTGACCGAACCAGTCCTACTTTCCAAAAATCCCACTTGGGTCGGATCTGCATTCTTGTTTGTCTCATTGGACGTGCGCGCCAAAGAGACTCCTCCCTCAAGGTGCCAGCAGCCAATCCTAAATTTTGTTTATCTGGTCTTGGACGTAATTGGACCGTGGGTATTTCTCGAACTATCTTCTGTGCGGTCAACATAGCATCAGAAATCTCTTATTGACAAGCCCCTGTAAAGGAAATTTATGGGTCCCTGGTACAATTAAGCCAAGGGCAGCGGGGAATGTCACCTCAAAATTTCCTTTTGCGCCTAAGTGAAAGCCTCACGCTTCTTTATGAAAACAAAATCGTTATAATTATGTTTAGTTTTTGGCCTACTCTGAAAACTGTCTCGAGCTCTTACCGCATCTGCGCTCTGTTCAGTGAAACCTGGGACGTAAATCAGTAGACTGTCATCCGGCATTTTACATAAAATAAGCAGGAAGCGTGAAATTTGTTTTCAACGTTTTTTCTACTCGAAATGAAGTTTGAATTGGTAGTTTACACTCATTTTGTTGGATTAGCTTAAATAACAAGATCAAAGATTTCGATGGGATCCCAAAAATTTAATATTTGATCCAGACAATTGGGTCTTGTAGATATCCAGTCTTCGCCAGACTACATGAACATTTTTAATATTAAAACTTAGAAACAGATTAAGGTCAATGGCGTTGACGAAATTGATCAAAACTTCCTGCCTTAGGCTATACTACTGTCAAATTTCTGGTTTCAGCCGGATTCCGGTCGAAAGATATGTCCGGGTAGAAAATGATTGTCATATACGGACTCAGCAGGTCTGCCTACCCCTAAATTGACTATCTCATTAGCTTTTAAAACCAGACTTCCTGCTTTACTTCCGCCGAATTCCGAGCGAACTACTTGTCCAGCCAAGAAAAGATAGTTCAGAAACAAATTCAGCGCATCTCCTTATCCCTATAAAGAACATCTAATCACCTTCAAATAAAACTTTAACTTATAAAAAAATCCGGTTTCAACCGGATTCTGGACGAGCTATATGTCCGGGTAAAAAATGATTGTCATATACGGATTCACCGTCTCTTCTTACCCTCAGATCTGTCATCTAATCAACTTCAAATACAAATTTTACTTTTAACAAATTTTCCGGTTTCGGCCGGATTCCGGGCGAACTACTTGTCCGGCGAGAAAATGGTTTTCACCATCGTGTTCAGCATGTCTTCTTACCCCTAAATCGAACATCTAATCAACTTCAAAGTAAACTTTTGCTTTTAACAAATTTTCCGATTTCGGCCGGATTCCGGGCTAACTACTTGTCCGGCGAGAAAATGGTTTTCACCGTCGTGTTCAGCATGTCTTCTTACCCCTAAATCGAACATCTAATCAACTTCAAATACAAATTTTGCTTTTAACAAATTTTCCGGTTTTCACCGGATTCCGGGCGAACTACTAGTCCGGCGAGAAAATAACTTTCATATTCGGATTCAGCGTGTCTCCTTACCCCTAAATCAACTATCTAAAAAGCTTTCAAAAAATATTTGTTTTGCCCCTTAATTTGAAACCCCTCCCCCACCCTCAAATATAGGGCTACAAAGCCCATCTTCGAACTTGACCTGTACTTTGACCCAACCAATCCTCCCACCAAGTTTCATCAAAATATCTCAATCCCTTCGAGAGTTATCGTGCTTACAGACAGACGGACAGACGGACAGACGGACAGACGGACAACTTTTGCGATGTCATAGGTATCCGTCACTAACGTTTTGGGATCCCAAAAAGTAGCATCTGCGACAACCACTTACCTGTTTCTCACGTGAACGATATTTTTTCTTCAGAATCTCACAAATAAGTACAAGGCAAAGAAACTTTAACAACTGCTCGCAAAATTTTAATTTTCGCGTATTTTATTTCAGAAGTAGGCAGGAAATCTGATAGTTCGTTATAAGCTTTCTGAGGGATAATAGGGCTCTGAATGAAAAGGGGTCTTAATGAAATTCGGGTAAAGCACACCTCGTAATACTACATAATGTTTCTGCTAAGATGTAGATAGTTGATTACTTTAAAACTTAGCTATGCTTATAGAAATTTACGCAAGATTTTGGCTGTTTTCAGCCTTTTTCCATGTCCCTTGCCTTGGATGACAAACTCGGCAAAATTTGCATGACCGGTCTTCTGACCGCTAAGCTTGTCGGAAACAGCGATCGGGAGCCTGGCACGTCACGTAAAGAGAACAAACTTGGCAAGCTTGATAATCAGTGTAATGCTAAAAAAGGAGACAGGATATACTTATGAGATGTAGAATCTAGGGAATGAGAGTGGATGGAAATACTACTGAAGTAGAATGAATTACTATCATAAGTACGACGGACCGATAAAGATGGCCACACAATACGCTCTCTTTCGCTTTCGAAACCAGATCTACTCTATGTTTTGGGATGCGTACAAGGTTCTCGTCTGCCAGAGTAATTTACTCCCTGACACAACTGCACAACCATTCACTTCCGTGAGGTTATTAATTGCAGAGTGTCTAATCCCTTTGCTCACCACGCGTCGCTCTATTCAGTGGCACCACGAAGCCAGGATTCTCAAACTCCTTCCATTGGGTGTCACGAATCATCCCTTGAATAATTCGTAAGGCTATTTTCATTAGTGTTCGATGTTATTCTGTAAACACTTCATCTTTATGATTATTTTGAATGTCTTCTTCAATTTTTATTATCTTTCTGGCACGAAATTAGTTGCTATTAAAAATGGATGACTGGGTTCTTGTCTGGTCGTGACCGTTGGCTGCAACTCAGGGTGGGTTGGTATGAAGCAGAGGATGAAGAAGGAATCAGGATCAAGAAGTACAGGTTTCGATACGAACTTTAAACCGAAAAGCTGCACTTCTTTCCTTTATTCTTATTAATAATTTCAATTATAACCCTCTTTCCTTACTCCCGGACCCACGCACGGATATCGAGAACCCTTATCGAATCAACTGTTTCTTCGTCGCTTAGACACCCACAGTATTTTCGGTAAGTTCGCTGTGAAAATCAACTGTTACCGCTCTCGAACCACTTCAAGTTTAACCGAACAGGGCTGAGATCCAACAGTCTAGTTACACTCTGGTTACACTTCACTTATTTACCTAAATAGTCCTGAAAACCAGATAAAAATGCGTTACTTTTGTCCGCTAATACAGATAATCATTTCATCGAATTAACTTATTCTTTGGGATTTGTGGCCCCTCCATGCGCTGTCCCTCTATGCTTGAAATATTCAGTAACTACAAAGGTAAGTCACTGCCGAAAAAGAACATTTTTAATATTTTTAAATCTTCCGCATTACCTGTGTGAACAATAATAACAATAACTGATGTATTTCCTTACTGGTTACTATAGCTGTGGATCGTTAGGATGGGTTCCGGCTAAAAAAAAACCGGCGAACCCCCCCCCCGGACAAAACCCCCCGGCTAACCCCCCCCCCCCGGTACCAAAACCCCCCCGACCAAAAACCCCCCGGTACCAAAACCCCCCCGCATAAAAAAAAGACGGGTTATGCAAGAGTAGAGTAACTGGTAGGTAGAGAGTAAGAGTAGAATAAACTTCTTTCGCAAACTTGACTCTACAAGAATGTCTGAAGTACAGTGGGTATCAGAACAATGATAAACAAAGGGAGTGTAAAGCGAAGGTGAAGGTTGATGGTGACAGACTAATTGCTGAAGTCACCAAACACCCGCGTTCAACTGAAGCTGTTGTCAGTGAGGTGTTAAATGTGAATGATCAAATCAAAGCCAGTTCCACTCTGTGTAACGATCCCCCCAACAAATCCTTTCCCAATGCCTCACCCTTCTTGGCGAGGAAGCTGCAGTTACGATGCCACCCATTGGTGCAATGTGAAGCTCCCCTTGCCTGATTGCTCTTTAGTTATCCCTGATTCATACCAGAAACTCGAAGATGGGCAATATGCGGAGGGATACCTATGACACCGCAAAAGTTGTCCTGCTATCCGTCTGTGAGCAGGATAACTCTCGAAGGGAATGAATATTGTTATGAGACTTGATGGGAGGATCCTTTGGGTCAAGGGAAAGGTTGAGCTCGTTTTGTGATAGCACTTTCAAGATAGTCCCAGAAATATTCTACCAGCTCTTCACCTTACTCGAGCTTGTCAATGGTAAAACTGTCACATGGTTGTTTTGTTGCCCAGTAAATCCCAGTCTTAATATGTGTGAGTGTCTAAGGATTCGGGGGGGGGGGAGGTTCGCCGGGGAGGGGTACCGGGGGGGGTTTATATTCTTCTCTTTCTCTCTACCTACCAGTTACTCTACTCTTACATACCCGTCTTTTTTATGCGGGGGGGTTTGGTACCGGGGGGTTTTGGTACCGGGGGGGTTTGGTCGGGGGGGTTTGGCGGGGGGGGGGGGTGTCCGGGGGGGGTTTCGCCGGGGGGGGGTTCGCCTAGACCCCGTTAGGATAAATTGGCACTGAATAGCATATATACATTTGAAATTACGAATAAAATAAGGTATATACGAAGATAAATCCCTTTCGGTTGAGAGGATGTCTTTTCAGTAAACCTTTAAATTTTCACAACGATGGTGATGAACTCGCAACACACGCCTACCATCCAATAACAACCATGTATCCGCCAGTGTTAGAAACGGCCAGTAGTGTCGCCAGCATAAAAAAAAAGTTCCACAGTCGCGCTTCTTCCCGGATTATAAAATCCCTATCATGCGCAGACTGCTTCATGATAAGAATTCAACAGAATCAATTTACTGCATCCTTAATATTTTGTGATTATACTAATCTTATGTAACAGATATAAAAGATGAAATTTGGTAAAACCAATACAAGCGGCAGGACTGAGAGGGAGTCTCGAACGGGGATTGGACATTTCCAAGACTGGAAACAAAAATTTACAGGTTTAAATAAGGATTTGGTATATATTCCTACATTCTGTTTTATTGTCCTGTCACAATTTATCACAAAGCGATTTGGGATTCATGCAAGAAAAGCTTGCAATCTTAGCAAATTTGATCGATTACAAATGACAGCAAAAACTTGGGACGTACATACTCGAATAACTAATGCCATTACGCAAAACAAAAAATGCTAGTGAGTAAAATAGCTAACTACATGCATTCCAAATATCCCAAACATCTGCATCAAAGGTTTCCCATTGGCGAAGAAGTTCCGACATCTGTGCGTGCGCTCTATAAGCATCCAACATTCAGTCAATACAATTTAGTCGTGATCCAACGTCTAGCCAGTTAACAGTACAGAACCGAAGTAAGAATGGTTAAAGCACTATACATCGACGAATCAAGCCTCATTGTAAGGTCGAAGAAGGTCTGTGAGAAAGTGAAGGAAAAGAAGTATCTAACAAAACTGAAGAAGCTGGTTCCACTGCCAAAGAACAAGAAAGTGACAGAGCTCGAGCTCATCCAAAACGCTATTGACTACATCAATGACTTGCAGTGTATGTTAGAGTGCAAGAACCCTGCCTTTAGAGGACAGTTTGTGTACGATGACAAGGAGAACTCGAAAAGAAACTTTGGAGCTGAAGATGTAGTGAAGAAAATGGTCTTGACCCACGACGAACAAGATCTGCCGGAAGTCATTGAAGACGAAGCAGAAAGCATAGACGAGGTGTGTACACAAACTCTGAGCTCCTCATAACTCATTCGCAGATAGTTACAATGTACACCACGCCACCACGCCACTGATAAAACAAACACGTTTTCTTACGTGTTTTCTAAAGTCTATAGCTAAGCTACTTTATAGCCGATTAGCATACTCCATTTTATTTTCCCTTTTCCCATCAAGTTTGATGCGCATTCTTTGTTTGTTCTAACAAGCGATCATGAGTTTATTCTTTACAATATCTAGCCTACTCGCAGACCACTTCACAATGACTCATGTGGGTAAGGATTGTATTACCAAATTTAGGTTCTTACCCCGGGTTTTTTTACCCGTTGGTTTTTGTTGTATTTTCAAACTTTTCGTTCGAAATTCGTAGTTTAAACTGATGTAGAATTGTAGCATCCTTTTTATTTATACTTATTTTATTTTCTTATACTATTTTTGCGGATTAAAAGTCTTTAATTAATTATCCTTATGTTCACCCAAAAGTCAGATGATTAAAAACCACGTAACCCAAGACCCGACAAATCCTGATTATTTTTTCGTGTCATGTGAAGCCCTTCATGAAAATCCTTTGGTAACAGCTGGGCTCTGGTACAAAATCAAAACCACATCCTGATTCCTAACCTACCTTTGACCCTGATTGTTGAATCTGATTTAAACGATTATGAACGTTTTCGCCTCGAGGTATTACTTTTCATTCATAAAAGTTTAAGCTGGACTTCTCGTTAAAGACTAACTTCCCGGAAAGTCTGAACTTAAAGGTATAAAAGGTAGGAAGCTAATTAGGAATTCATACCTCATCGCAATATAGTTTCCTGCTTCCTCAATGCATGAGCGACACGTCTTGCGACAATGTACGTGCGGGTTGAGAGTTGGGAACGTTTTTTATCGACTTCAAATGTATTAGAAATTATAGTACATATCCGGTAAGCTAATGGGAAATTGGACAGTCAGTTGGACGTTCGACCAAAGACAGCCTCCACAATCGAAACTGTGACATTTTGGTGTCCAAAGAGGGAATCCTCGATAGCCTTCATCATCGAAGATATTATTTTTTTCTGTTCGAAAAAGGGATCCCCAAAAATGAGTACGTATCAGGTAAACTAAGTTAATCAAAGGTAGCCTAACCATAAACTGCATATTTGATCAAAAAGGTGTGACCTACACCATCGAAATCGTTGATTTCTGTATCAGGGAATCCCTAAAATAAACATGGCACGTCGCAAGGTTGTAAAACACGATTTTTGGCTGTTTTGGAAATTTCGAACAATGTTTACGATCTTTTCGCACTTTATTATTGTACATATACGGTATATGAATAACGTTAGTTCTTTCATTTCAGAGGGTGTTCGATGAAGTCAAAAGCACGCTGAGGTCCGGATCATCATCTCCTAGCAACCGGTCGTGTTGAGAATCCACGGAAGGCCTTAGTGAACTGGTGTTCAGATCTCCTGATAGCGGTTTCATAGTGAACAACCCGCGCCACTTGCTGTGATATGTATATACAAGTAGCAAAGTAATGACTATTTACATAGATATTGTTGAGTTTCGTTCGTGCTTTAGTCATTTTATCATTCCCACATATGTAGTAGTGAGCAATTTCGAATATGAGAATACAACGCAATTTAAACACTTCTGGTTTTAATGTTTCTTATTTTGAAAACACACAATTGCTGTTAGTAAGCGTATTTAGATGACACTAAAGGGACAAGGCAGCTAAGATGCGGCCCTTGTTGGCAACGGTCCTCTTCAGGCTGTAGCTAGAAGAAACGAGCCAGTCAGGCATAACATCGCTGGGCCAGATCTCAGCTGACTTCTCCGTTTAGCGCCATTCCATATTTCTAATAAGCGCTAGTCGATACACTGGTTTTACAACCATCATTCGAGACTTCGAGGTCCTGTTCAGTCAAATCCTAATTTTTTGGGCATGGTGCTCATACGTTGGGGCACCATGCCCTGCAGGAAGGGCGTGGTACCCAGATCCGTATCCAGAAATTTATTTCGGGGGGAGGGGGGTTGCCCGCGGGTAGGACCAAGAAGTACAAAAACGACATAGATCAGAGTTAAAGCCTACAAAAAACGATTATTTTTGTAAGTTTCGGGGGGGGGGAGTTGAACCCCCTACCCCCCCTGGATACGGCCCTGATGGTACCCCCGTGAAAATCTCTTGAACTGAGAATATGAAATGGAAATTAGCTTTTCAAGCAGACTTTTATGGTGGTACCATGCCCTTAATTGTTACAGGGCATGGTGCCCCAACGTGTGAGCACCATGCTCATACTTTGGGGCATGTCCAGACGTTGGGGCACCATGTTCAAAAATGATGATTTGTGTACGACTGGGCCTGTTAGCTCCCAACCCCGCAAATCTTGAGGTAACGAATTGACCCTAGACAGTACCGGTTACCAATAGTAAATAACAAACTGATCAATAGTGGTGATCTGAAAAACGCTCCTCGAGCGGGATTTAAACCCGCAGACTTCGGCTTCATATGCCGACGCTCTAACCAACTGAGCTAACGAAGGGTTGTGAACTTTGGTCACGATACAGGTACAGGTCCTTGTGTAATTTTCATCATCGAATAAATATCTAGCAAACTGATCCTTTTCAGTTGCCAATTCGACGGTCCAAGAAAGGCCAATTTTCTTCCTCTATTTCGTTGCCTAGAAGGTCAGAAAATGGTAGGGAACTGGCACGGAAGGAATTTTGTTATCCTACGGTCTCGAATGAATGTTCTAGCCTCGTAAATTCCATTTCGATCGTTGTCGGGTTTTCCGAAGATGAACACGTGCACTTCACTCAATCAGACGAAATGCTATCGGCTGTCCAAGGAATACCCTCCCCAAGAGAAGCTTCTTTCCATCAAGAATTAGCCGAGGGGTTACTCACTTGAGGGGCACCACTGAAGGGGCATCGGCTGGGCACTTACTGTACATTCATTTTTGGGAGTGAGCAACCCCTCAGAACTAGCACCTGCATTTAATCTTCTCGGCGATAGTAGTCAACTACTGGAGCGAGCTAAAGGAGGAAACCGCCTTTTCTCGATTGTAACATCCAAAGACATGGGATAAAAACCCACCCAAATATCGATTCGATTATAAATCTAACTGAACTGGTCTTCAAAATCAACAGCAAAAACTAACTTGTCCGCAACTAAAAACCGGAGCATAACAGGTCCATCATGGAACAACCTATTCGATCTTAAAACAAGCACCTTCGTAGAATAGGTCTCTATAGCTTCACGCGGCGTTTGTAAATGGTTCGTAGCCTCTCTGCGGCTTCACGGTCAGAAGCAATTTGTATACCGTACACATGCTTATACTCACGCTTACATGTGGTAACGTACAGAAGCTGCGCGTACGTTCAGGGGCAAGGGGGCAGGGGCAACTTGAACAGTTACTTAAATCTGAACAGTGCGGTTTGGGGACAAATGGTAGAATGAAGATCCAAAATACAGATTCAGGTGTTTTCAAGGGCCTGTTCCATTGGCTAACTGTCACAGCAATGAAAAAAGCACAGTTCAAAGATAGGCGGTGGTCGAAAAGCCCGGTGAAATCGGTATTTTTGCTCTTAAAGTATAATAAAGACTAGAAACGCCGTATAAGACAGTCGCAGAATTAGCAGACAATTAGCGCGGGATGAAAACCGGCCGTGAAAACCGACCGTTTTGTCTAAAAGATTACGTCAAATCGGTATTTTTTCTTCCTGCAATCTACAAATACGAAATGCAGAGTAAGACAGCTCTCCCTATACTGTTTTTGTGAAGCGGGATTCACTGGGGGAGATTTCGGACCCTTCTGGAATTTACACGACCGTCATCCCCTAGTCCAGAAGGCCAAGAATAAACAGGTCACACATTAGTAATGTTGTCTGTTTTTACTGAAAAGCCAGAGGGCGTAACTTTCCGGGATTCAACAAGAAACAGACCAAGTCACTGGCAAACGCAAAGCAGACATGCCTGTTTCACACAGATTCCTCCTCCCTGGAAAAGCTCACGGTTATTGCAACTCTGTTTTATTTAATTCTGTCATCTGCCAGGCATGCCGATCGCCGTTGGTATCCCAAGGCCCATCTGTCCAGGCGAATGTTCGCAATCAGACGGAATGAATCAACATATGCCTTGATGGTGGTGCATCTGGACAGCAGATGAAATGACATACTGGGCGAGCAGATGCGGGGCAGATTTTTCACCTTGCTTACACTCGCTCCAGCCACAAAGCGGCTGTGACTAAAAAACAGCTGCGTTTGAGAAAGCCTAATTATCGCACTGTACTTACGCAGATGGTAAGGTTTCCCAGCAGCTGACGGGAAAAGCAACGAGGAAGCTATCTGCTTCGTTACCAACAGAGGAGTGGTAAGCAGTGATGGTTCTGGGTTCGGTTTTGCAGGTTTGTCAGAGCCTGCTGCGGGTTAACTGTCAGTAACGGTGATTGTCGCAACTAAGTTAAGTCAGTAAGAAAAAGGCAAGTATTAGGAAATCAGTCGAATAGGCAAGAATCAGTCATAGAGGCCAAACATAGGCGTATTCTTTCCAGGACTTCTTTAATTTCCTCGTAAAAGCTGGCGCCCAAGTCGGACAAAAAAGAAAGCTATCAGCAAGAAGCCCGAACTGGCAAGCTCGGATAGCTCTCGACCATATCTCCGCTCAGCTTTCTGAACGTATATACTGGCGATTTGAGCTGAAACAGAATCAGCGCTCACGAGTTTAGCAGCTTCGAACAATACTCAAGACCAAGACAAGCTCCTTGGGTACCGCTGCCAAGCTGTACCTTATTTTTTGAGGGTAGCTATATATATATATATATATTTTAGTGTTTATGTTTGACGTAGAGGTCAAATTCGGCGTTTACGCTGTGAAAGATACTTCTTATGAAAAAAACTCTACTCTACTCTACTCTGATGGGTGTTTAGACAAAGCGAAAGTGTACCGTATCTGACAAGTATTTGAACTAGCTTTTGTAGAAATCTAAGACAAACATCTTCTTGCAGCAATAGACCCTACCCAGATTTGAAAAGGCCTATCGTTAGTGGTCTTCAGAGTAGATCTGAAGGTCTGAACTTTTTTGTGATTTTTCTAATTGACTTCATTTTATGCGGGTCGTGTGATCGCAATGATTCATCATTATGGAAAACTATAAGATGCAAAAGATACTCTTTACTTTAAACTTGCTGTTTAGTCTTTCCACCAAGTTCAGGAACCAGTCTCTAAAACAAAAAGAGCTCGATAATAATTTGTCTTTAACACTACTCAGGGTTTTAACTATACAAGCATCCGAGTCCCTGGAAATCCCAATGCCGCAAACCTTTTAATTCCGCGAAATAAATCCTCCTTCGCATCTACACAAGTTCCGGTAAACTTGGTCGTGGGTTAGTGCGGTTCCACTTCCAATCAACGAACCAGCAGGGTTGTCACCGAATCTCGTATATTTTTCTGACTGCCAATTTTGGAGAAATAAGAATCTCGATAAGAATGCCACAGAAATCACAAAAAAAAAACTACCCACTTTCCAAGATTTCCGAGCAGCTTCGCCGCAATTTCTTCGAATAATGATTTATTTTCAAGACAGACTGCATAATATCAGCTTTGCTATTTGTTTCAATAAGACGTGTTGTGGTAATTGTATACTTTTCAAACGTAAATTCGCGTACTCCCGGGAAAAGTGTTTGTAAATGAGATGCATAGGACCGATTAAACTAGTCGAAAAACGCCTTTGTGGTCAATGTGAAGCTGAAGGCACACTCACTAAGTGTCAAAATCTATACAAAGTATGCAATTCCTTAACCATCCTACAAAACTAACAGAAAAAAAACCTGTCAAAATAAACCGCAATCAGAGAACGAGATATCTAATTTCCACTGCCATGGCACAATTTTCTCACAGATGTAGTTCAGTTCTCCTGGAAACTTTCCATCTGCTAGAATCAATGGAGCTCTCCACTCCGCACCTGCATCGATGAGGGGGTCCCACGAGATGAGAGTTCCCAGGACTGTAACAGCTCCTAACGACCAGAAGAGCACCGCAGAGCTCGTCAGGGCCTCTCAAGCACGACTTCCTTGGCGGCAAGACCCACCGAGTTCGGAAGCGCTGCATCGGTGGTCTTTAGGACATAAGGACCCACGGGAACATGAGCAAATTACTAAGGGTATGGGGTGGTTGCGTTTCACTATCAACCAGGGCCGTATCCAGGGGGGGGGGGTAGGGTGTTCGACCCCCCCTCGAAACCCAGAAAAGTAATCGTTTTTTGTAGGCTTTAACCTCTGACCTATGTCTTTTTTGTACTTTTTGGTCCGACAACTGGGCGACCCCCCCCCTCCCCGAAAGAAATTCCACGGGCAACCCCCCCCCCCCCCACGAAATAAATTCCTGGATATGGACTGCTATCAGCCTACTTTTAGCAAGGGCCAATAATAATGCGTTCATAACTTAGTTACTGATTGTGAATATATAAGGCACAATGGTTATCGATGGGGACTTCCACTACATATCTTTCGAGAAAGTGTTCTTCTTCCTCCTTTATTTAGTGTCACTTGTCTCCGTTGATCCGTACGGAGCTGCGTTGTTTTTTTTCCGTCAGGCAGAATGAGATATTCTATTCACGGAAGCTCAGTTTTCTGGTTTTGTTTTTGTAGGCTTTAAAATCTGATCTATGTCTTTTTTGTACTTTTTGGTCCGACCCGCGGGCAACCCTCCCCCTCCCCGAAAGAAATTCCGCGGGCAACCCCCCCCCCCCGAAATAAATTCCTTGACGGGCCTGTGTGCCACACATTTATCGGTGTTCAGGATTGTGTGCCACACACTCGACCCACAAGTTGAACCTCGCCGTTTTGTCTCCCGCGGTCGTTTCTGTGGCCCAAAAGTGTGTTTCCGTGACCATCAAGGTTTTTGTGGCTCGCTTTGTGGATCGAATTTGACAAACAGCTGTCGAGGTGATTTTCGATTTTAAGGCTCGAATTTGTCGAGAAATTAAAATTTAGTGGAAGATTGAAATAATAAAATTAGCTACTTTATGGGTCCTTCTAGTACAGACTGGTAAGGACGTAAGTCTGAAGTTCTATTATTGAGATTTTATCTGGATTTTATTTTCAGACATTGCCGCCGAACTTTTCGAGCCACGGAAAGCAAGCAGCCTATACGTGTTTTTCCGTGACACAATTGTGGGCCAAACACTTCTGAGTATTTTTCGCGGAAACACGATTGTGTGCCACACAGTCGAGCCACAAACTGAAACTCGCGGAAACGCTGTTTTGTCTATTTTTTGGGCGGCAATTTCAAATATCTGAATCTACAAATAAAATCATGTAAAATCTCAATAAAGGGGCTTTCGTCCTTACCATTCCGTGCAAAAAGGATCTTCAGTTTTATGTCTAAATACACGAGAAAGTTTTTAATATTATTATTTTAACGTTATTTTGCTGCAATTTTTGAATTTCCCGCCAAAATCGAGCCACAAAATCGACAATCACCTCGGCAGTTTTTGAACTGCCGAGGTTTTTGAACAGAATTTGAGCCACAAAGCGAGCCACGAAAATCTTGTTGGTCGCGGAAACACGCTTGTGGGCCGCACAAAAGACCGCGGAAACACTCTTTTCGAGCCACAATCGACACACAAACTGTTTGTGGGAGCACGGAAAAACGCCTTATGTAGCAGCACGTTATTAGCAGAAACTCAAGGAGGGGACGCGGTTACCGAGGAAGTCGTGACAGCGTATAATATATCTTGTGCTCTTGCTTTTTAGCAAGAACGGGTAATCCTCACTAAAGACGGACAGTTACAAAAAATCTGCAAATCAGCAATGAAGACTAATTTCTAGAATTTGTCACGACTGGATTGTGTTGACGCCAAGCATTACCTTAAATCGCAGCTTGGGTGAAATAAGAAATTTTTCATCATGTTGATCACTCCAAATCAGTAGATGGTATTAATGTTAGGAATTATTTCTTTCTTCGTTCGATTTTCTGCACTGACTGAGAGATTGAGATGGATTCTAAAGGCTGGCTGATGTCGACATGTACATGGCGTTAGGGAGTACTTAACATACGTTCCGACAGCCTGCTGTGGCACAGTTGTGGCTTAAAAAGAGTGTCTTGTTTATGTGGCCAAAAAGTCTATTTTTCGAAACCAACAAGATTTGTGTGGCTTGCACTGTGGCTCAAACTTGACAAACAGCTCTTGAGGTGATTTTCGAATTGTTGATCGAAACTGGGCGGAAAAATCAAATTTAGCAGTAAATTCAAGTCCAAATAAAAAAATGAGCTACTTTGTCAAACAGATAGACATAAAAATGAGGATCTTTCCAGTACAGAATAGTAAAAGCGTTTTTGAGGGCAGATTTTATCTCGATTTTACTTTTATTTTCAGGCGCTGAAAAATGACAACCCACAAAAATGACAAACGATGTTGTGGCACATGCTTTATTTCCGTGACGAACACTCAGAAATGCTTGGGACATTGACGCGAAAAACGCCATTTATGCTTACATAGTCACCCTGGCCGGATAATTAAAGACACGCAACCTTTCTTGAAAGGTTGTAAGGGCAATTTTACTTTCAGTGGATCAGAAACAATACAGCCCTATGGTTAACAACCTTACAGCCGACTCCAACACCCCTCCCCGTTCACAACTTGAGATGCAGATCTGTACCATCATTTCTCGAGAAGCTTCATATACCTCACAGTTGCACAGTATGAGAATCACGTAACCGGAAACAAACGGGAACACCCATAGCACCTGACATTCAGTTCTTTTGAGACAACAATTAGCTAATGAAATAAACAGGAATTTCCGAAACAACATTAGGGAACAGGGTTACGCCTTTACTTCAAATATTCGTACATGTTTCATTCTGCATGACACGTTTTCAGTACAATAGCTTTCCTTCGAAATAGGATTTTGTTGTTGTGCAAGGCTTGCTGTCAAGTCTTCCAAATTTCAAGTCAAGTCTTCCTTGCATTTACGAAATTAGGCCGACACAGACAATATTCATAGAAGACGGTCTTATCGGCTTTATCTCCGTAAAGTTGGTGGTCCAAACCCAAATCTACCACCCTCAACCACGAAACAAGACAGATACAAGGTTGGCAATGCAGCACGCACAGCCAGGTTTCTGGAACAGAAGAAGCCGTTTGTAATAATGTTTGAAAGTTTTTAGTTTGTTTTATAATACTCATTTTGTGTGAAGGCTCCCAATGTATGATCAAGGTATGATGTTCTTTTTCGTGTCTTTGCCATGGACCTTGGGCTTTTGAGAAATAAAATATCCATCTATCTATATCCGGGCCATCGAACCTTAGGGTTCCGAAATAAGGTAATAAAGAATGGTACGGACCAGTGTGGAGGAAATCCGCAAGAAAAAGTAAAGAAACGAGTCCGTATTTTCCCTGGTCTTTTCTAGGTAGAACTGGGCAATCAGGCGCCCCGAAATCGGGAACTGGCGTGTTAAAAATCTTCCGTTGACCTTTAAGCTGGGGCCTAGTAAAGCAAAGGGGACCAAATAACTACAGTCCCGATAACTTTGTCTGACTTCGCTGGTTTACAGTTTATTCGAAGTCAGAAGCGAGGCCCTTCTGCAAAAACAGCGTTGTCTGAAACCTTAGAAACAATAAACAGGTCACATGTCTGCCGTATCCGACGAAACACTGAGCCCTCACACCGCGGTCTTTTCATTCACGCTATATCGCTCACGCTTGCAACACATCTGTTTAGCGCCTTGAAATAGGCTAGATTGACAACCAAAGGCCTCAAAATTTACTTCCTTCGTCAGCAGCTGAAGAAATTGGCGGCTCATACTTGGAACAGTTCCGGTGAAGACACCTGGATTCTGTTCCGTCCTCGCAGCGCACCTGGGGTATCTCTTTTGAGAAATGCATTGCGGAATAAACAGCCAAGAATCCGTCTGATGAAAGAAACCCACTGTCACCTGGAGAGAAGGGCCTCTTTTCCTTAGAAAAGCTCAACTGCCGAACCAGCTGACGAGGTAGCAACCCGGTCAAGACCCAATTTACCACAAGATAAAGGATCCTTTCTAATCTCATGACTTTTAATTCCCCACAACAATTCACGTCTTGATCGAATCCGACTGCAAAGACCTTCTCCACCTTCCAAGCCGAAACAGGAACAATAAAATTCAGTAGTGCAAAACATTCTAATCATTCTTGGAATGTCATAGTTTTTTTTTCTTCAAACTGATTTTATGATGACCTCATTCTTCTTTCGTTTGACGATAGAGAATTCTATATCGTTTCATTTTTTGTCATCATTTTAACTTTTTCGTTTTATTTCTCTTAGAAAACGTATTATGAACTGGTATTTCAAGTGGTTATAACTGATTCAATGCTCCTTCTACCCACTGACACTAAGTTAACCTGATTCTTGCGGAACGGCCGAATAAAAAGGGTAGGCTAGTAAGTTATAATTCATTAAGCTTTTGAGTCATAAGATAGTAACCCTGGGTTCAGACATCAGGATCTTACGAAATATTTACAAACTAATCTGAATTGTCAACGCGTTGTTTTCGTCCTCTCTTGCACTTCAGGTTCAGGTTCAGATTCAGGTTTATATATTTACGTAAAAATTCTAAAAGAAATTACTCTTCTTTCCCGGCAGAGAGGCATCTCGAATGCTCGGGAACAGAACTTTCTCATACACCTCCCTCTTGTCACCACAGTCTCCACATCCATCATAAAATTAATGTTAGTAACTTGCCTGCTCTTCACCTGCTCTTGTTTTTGTTTTCTGATTTTCATGACAGGGTCAGACCTTGGTTCTGATAGCAATAATTTTTGCTAGGACGTTCTGACTTTATTTCGTTATGGACCCAAGTTTCTGTTCCTTCCAAGCCGGCCTCACCTGTACCACTCTTCTGTATTTTTGTTTTGTTGATACGAGCGTAATTCTTCCGCCGCAAAAACGAGGGAGACACGACCCATGTTACAATATTGTATAATATTTTTATTTGAAACTGTAATAATCTCTCTTCAAGCCAGCTTTGCACAGGCTAGAGCCTACTCTTGAATCAGAGTTACATCTCTTCTTTTAACTACGACTTTATTCAATCTTCTAGCTATTTGTCCTTGTTTTATTTCAAATGATCATAATAAGCTATTATTGTAACCTATACTTCTTTCTCATCTCGACTCGAGGGAAATTCAAATTCAGCATTCTGGTCCCTCAGGACTACGGCAGATGAAAATCAAAGGAGATGCCGCTTTTCCCAGTCACACAAAAAAGAAATACCGCACAGATGCAACCCAGCCCTACCCAGAGAAGGGGTGTTATCACTTTCAACTCTGGCATTCCGCATTCGCCATTGTTCCCGCCGATTGAATGTTTCTCTTACGTCTTGCAGATGTTTAACTGAACACGGCGGTCTGGGCGATAATGATTGACTGTATTAGAATAGACACTATACGTCTCATAAACTGCGCTCGCATCTTTACGCTCTCTGGTAAGTACACCTTCGGATGAGCGATCGGAAGGAACGCGTCACCTGGCCCCTTGGCTTGGCCAGCTGCCGTTTGCGTTTCTCTGTTCTTCATCCGTGAACCAAAGACACCACTTTTTTCCCGAACGCTTCTGTTTCCGGCTCTTGAGGGGTCACTTCTCAGTGAACAAGAAGAATGAAATCTCACAAAGCAGAAGTACTAACAAAACCGAAGCACCTGCTAATAAGGAAGCGACCAGAGGCACAGGTTTCTCGCAAGGATTTCAGGGACAAATAAGAAGACTATAGAATGGCGTTGGTTGTATGGCAAGCGCGCATAATAAACAGAAAGTAACAGGTACAGACACAAAGATAAATTCAGCCTCTTACAGTGCCTTCTGAAGTATCATCTAGAGAAGTAGGCCCAAAGAACCGAATGCCGAACCGAGGCCTACTATTCGCTGTATATACCAAAGCGTCCGTCCAAGGTGTATGGCAGCGGCAGATCGGAGGACCTTTCAGACCTTCAGAACCAGGCTCTACTGTACTAAATCACAGGTACTGAAACCCCGTGCTTCCAGTTTTATCCTACATTCGGGGTTTGCTTTTCCAAGTTTGAAGTTTAAATACTACAACCAGAGGCGTTACTAGCCAAAATGTTTGGGGGGGGGGACAAGGTATTTACCGACTGGCTGGTCATTTTTACCGACTGTCTATGCGGATAAAAACGACTATTATTGAGAAAAAACGACTATGTTGACGAGAAATCGGCTGATTATCAGGAAAAACGACTATTTTTAAGAAAAACAGACTGTTTTTAAGAAAAATCGATTGTTTTTAAGAAAAAACGACTATTTCTAAGAAAAAAAATCGACTGTTTTTACTAAAAATAGCGGCGCTTCGCGCCGACTCGGCTCTTTTTTTACCGACTAGCCGACAACAATGGGGGGGGGGGGGCGTCCCCCCCAGTAGTGACGCCTCTGCTACAGACACTCAGTAGCTACCACCATCATATATAGATATGCACACATATATATATATAATATATATATAAACAATTTATTTGAACTATGACCAAATCCATTTTGCAGAAAATTAAACATTCATTCATTTATTACCACATACACAAATTTCGCTTTATAATTTAGTCCGACGTCACGCAGTTCTGAATCAACAATCGTGAAGGGCCACGCCCAAATTTACAGGCACTTGTATATAATAATAATAATGTTTATTTGGCCATACAACACAGAGAACATGTATAACAAAATAAATAAAATAAAATGGTTACACCTTCCCAGATTTAAGTTGATCTATCTGTACATATTTCGAGACTTCCAAATAGAGGAAGAGGGCCATTTTTGGTAGAATGCAAGCGATGTAACGTGTAACTGTATTTTTTATGGGCAACTGGCAATTCATACGTTTATTATATGTGAAGGAGACTTTGCTCTGATGATTAGATGTCGTGCCCCATTTGACTCTTTTTAATCAATCTACATACTTCACAGTAAATCTCGATTAGAAAGGAGCTGAGAGCTTGAGATTCAACGGGTTTCCAAATTTCAAAGAAAGTAATAATCTCTCTGAAATAAAAACCTCTCAGTTCGTCGGTCTGTTTGTAGTCATGGCAATGGACTAAAATATTTCAAGGTCTGGCGCATGAACTTTTCGGGAAAATAGCCAGGTCAATATCATAAATGGGCTTTGAATCTCAACAACCGGAGGGATGGAGGGGCTTAGCCATTTACGGACCTCAGAAGTTCTCCCGTCAAATTGACTGGAAGTTCACTGTATGGCGTAAAAAATATGCTGAACTACGAAATAGTAAGTTCGTTTCAATAAGGGTAAATGAGTTCAAGTTTGTGGGCAGCTGTAGATTAAAGTCCATACTCAAACCTGTAGTTGCTAATCTTAATTCAGCGTCATTCAAACCCACCTTCAAGAAAGGAAATAAAAATGAAAAAACACATTCAAAATATTGACAAGGATAAACCGTTTGCAAGCTGGCATCTGAAACTCATTAATATGTCATGGTTAATTATGCGCTCATGGAAGAAATTTAGGAATTCTGGCGTCGCGGAATCGGGAGAAAAGGGTGACAGACAGAGACACTGCAATGAACAACCCGAAGGTTAATTGGACGCGTGTGCATGTTTATCATTGTTTATGAAACGAGGGGTTACCCACTCCCCGGCGCCTGCTGCACACCCTTTCACGGCACCTGCCGAAACCAGCGGTACCGGCAATAAATTGGGCAATTCATCTTTCGAATGCTTCTAAATATGCTGATTCTAACACATGGCATCCGGTGCCGGCTAGTGTCAGCCGGTGATGGCACCGGACACTTGGTGTCCACTAAAATCGAGATTGTGCAATCCCTCTTTATGAAACTCTTCGGGAAAGGAGATTATCTCTTCAGAGATAATCGATTTCATCGAATGAACTTATTCTTTCGGATTTGTGGTACCTCCATGTGCTTGACCCTCTATGCTTGAAATATTCAGCAACTACAAAGGTAATAAAAGGATGACCAATCACATCTTATCATCACTTTCCTCCTCCCTTCAGATTAGTTGCTCCCTCCAATTTCCCGAGCTTAGCTCCCACATGAAAATGTAGGCTATTGTAAAATTCAAATTCTCCGCGTCTGGATGAATTTTCGGTTGTCGTGCAAGCATTCTTAACGTTATTACTAGACGCCGGGTGAAAAAAAGGAAAAATCCCTTAGATGAGTCAAAATAATTCAGTATATTCAAATATCAGATGTAAAAATAAGCTGCCTTTTCAGATGACTTTAAATAGAAAAAGTGTATGAAACAGTCCGATTCCCTTTGCAACGGATAAACTGTCTCCGGTCAATTCCGATTTGCATTGTGGGCCGACGACCAACTAATCTTTCACGTGCACAGCAAAACTGATTTGCCCCGTTTATATCACGTCTCTTCGTGATGGTCCATAAACCAGATTGTCCATCATTCTTTACGAAATGTCTACGCTTTGACTCGGCGGTGGGAAATCAGCATCAAAAGAATAGCATTCAATTCAAATTGATGTAAACAATTTCTTACAAGGTGTTGGGGTCGCGGACAGGTATACGCAGGTGCAAGCCAGACTGGCTGTCGCCGAGCGGTTCTCAATGTTATCAAATATTTGCCAACCTGTTATCTACATACCTGAGAGGATAATATGCCACAGATTTGAGTGAGGATACTATATACTTAAGACCGTACGAAGTACTTTCTTCGAGATTCGAAACTGATAAGGAGTTCGAGAATCGGACGCTAAATCAAAACAACGTTCTTACAAGATGATCTCAGACTGCTTCGAAATGATGTGACCAAATGATTTGCAGACCCTGATTTCTGCTATGAATGAGTAATAAATGGGCCTAGTGATTGGTAAAGGGGGGTTCAGGAGAGATTCCTTGGTCGGTGATTTCACTTGTGTTTCCGGCATAAAGCAAAGTATTACTGGTTACATGCTGGTGGACGTTGGATTGTCGCCGCAGTCTCTGGACGTTAAGATTTTGAATTTGGTGGGTTCTAACCACCTTGCTGTGAAACTTGAGATCACATATCAGCCTGCCCTTATTTCACGGGATCCCTATGTGAACAGTCCCTTAAAAATACAAGCAGCTGGGTACCCCACCACACTGTCAGAAGTTTCATAACAGATTGCGCATAACACTTTCAAGAATAACACCTTTTCACTTAGAAATAAAGTGTTATGACCAGTTAAGTTTACACTATTTCGTACCTAGATCTCCAACAACACCTTCAATCGGTAAAAATACTACACTGTCAGAAGTTACATAACGACAACAGAAGGATGCCCGGTTTCAACAGATAACACTTTGGGATGCCCGGTTTCAACAGATAACACTTTGGGACGTTATCTGTTTATGTTTATTTCGTTCCCGTTAGTATTTTTACCAATTGAAGGTGTTGTTGGAGATCTAGGCACGAACGAAAAAGCACGAAAAAGTGTAAACTTAATTGGTCATACACTTTATTTCTAATTGAAAAGGTGTTATTCTTGAAAGTGTTATGCGCTATCTGTTATGAAACTTCTGACAGTGCAGCAGCTCCGAAGAAACTTGACACAACATAAAGAAAGACAAATAGTACAGGCGGTCGAAATATTGTTCCGAAGTAGCCGACTGGTAGGTGCATTTTAAATATAAAGCGGTGTACGGGAATTGAATGAATGCATGTTTGAGCCCATCGCAGTCACTAGCCCCGTATAGGATTTTCGTCACGGGGACTAACCTCAATCGCAATGAAAGTACAGGGTTGCTCGACTTAGATGATGATGCTGGTATAGCTACCATGCCTGAGTCGGGTCACAGTCGCATCCAGTGCAGGGGCGTAATTTGCTATAGGGCGGGGGGGGGGGGGGGCAACTGCCCCCCCAGACCCCAGTTTGCCCCCCCCCCAGCTTGATGTTTGCCCGTTCGGTCCTTGAGGCGTTTGACCTAATTTTGTCGCTTCCTGTGTCGTTTTCGCCTTGGTCGATTAGTAAAATATCTCTTTGTTTCTTTGTTTTTATTACGTTTTTCTTCTTGAACTAAAACTGCTCATTTTCACTTGGTTTGGGAAAATCGGCCAACTTTGCCCTCCCCCCAGGATTTTGACGAAATTACGCCCCTGATCCAGTGGCCAGGATGCCTTTTGAAAAGATGTTTCTCCCAAGCGATTTTGCCGCCCTAAATGTTTTGTTTAGGTAGCCTACCATCCTGGGCTTATCCTGGGGTGTCATAGCCCAACCCTGAAATAATCTTTTCACGATCAAATACTTCAGAAATACAGTTTATCGATAATACCATTACTTTCCACATGAAATTAGCTATTTTCTTGTTAGCGCTTGTCCACTCCATCCAGCCTTCCCTCTTACACGGATGATGAACACAAAACATGAAAACTGAACGCGCCGTGGATAAGAAATGGGAAAACCGATCAAAACAAAAGAAATCCAAAACAGAAAATAGACCTGAGTGGCTACCAGATCCGTATCCAGAAATTTATTTCGGGGGAGGGTGCTCGCGGGTTTAACCAGAGAGTACAAAAGATACATAGATCAGAGGTTAAAGCCTATAAAAAACGAGTATTTTTGCATGTTTCAGGGGGGTTTGAACCCCCTAACCCCCCTGGATACGGCCCTGGTGGCTACCATGTCAAATGAAAAACAAGACCAAAGGTTTCGATGGGATCCCAAAAATTTAATATTTGATCCAGACAACTAGGTCCTGTCTTCGCCAGATCCAGTCTGCTAATCATCTGAGAAAACCCAAGTTCAGATATACCTGTATAAGCCATGTCTATTTTGACGATACTGATCGAAACAATTCCTGCTTTACTTCTGCCAAATTTCCGGTTTCGGCCGAATTCCGAGCGACTACTTGCCCAGTAAAAAAAGATAGTTCAGAAACGAATTCAGCGTATCTCCTTATCCCTATAAAGAACATCTAATCACTTCAAATAAAACTTTAACTTCTAAAAAAAAAATCCGGTTTCAACCGGATTCCAGACGAACTATATGTCAGGGTAAAAAAATATTGTCATATACAGACTCAGCGTCTTTTCTTACCCTTAAATCTATCATCTAATCAACTTCAAATACAAATTTTGCTTTTAACAAATTTTCCGGTTTTCGCCGGATTCCGGGCGAACTACTTGTCGGGCAAGAAAATAACTTTCATATTTGGATTCAGCGTGTTTCCTTACCCCTAAATCAACTATCTAAATAGCTTTCACAAAATACTTTTTTTGCCCCTTAATTTGAAACCCCTCCCCCACCCTCAAATATACGGCTACAGAGCCCATCTTCGAA
Organism: Branchinecta lindahli; assembly: GCA_023053555.1. NCBI lineage: Eukaryota > Metazoa > Arthropoda > Branchiopoda > Anostraca > Branchinectidae > Branchinecta > Branchinecta lindahli. Next base: position 26,992,265 of record JAKZAO010000002.1, read on the forward strand.
CTTGGCTTGTACTTTGACCCAACCAATCCTCCCGCCAAGTTTCATCAAAATATCTCCATCCCTTCGAGAGTTATCGTGCTTACAGACAGACAGACGGACAACTTTTGCGATGTCACAGGTATCCAGCCACTTACGTTTTGGGATCCCAACAAGGACATGAGTAGTTTCTCATGTTTTGCTCGCCAAAAATGCGCTAGAAGTCGCAGTTACGAAACGGAACAATGGCAAAAGGCGGGGATTTCAGAAGCTTATAATTCCAGAAGTCCTTTAGAAGGGGTCCTTTAAGCGGGATTGTCCGGCACATACCTAAGCGCTCGTATTACGACCTCACAGGAGTTCTTGGAAAAGACAGAACTCTTTGTTACTACGAGCGAGTACGAGCCATTCATGTGGCCTGACCATTCAGTTAACCTTTAACACAGAATATGCGGAACTAGATCCCTGGCAAGGATCCTAGATCCTAGCACGTCGACAGTAAGAACGAAATGAACCAAAAATGGGCCGATCATTTAGGAACAAAAGCCCGCAGCACGAGCCCAAATAATTTAGTGGAGGCTTCCCATCTTAATTTTAAAATCTTCATAAGATACATAAATCAAACTTATTAAAAATCTTTCAAGAGTCACGACTACTTAAAGAGAGATACAATTTAATGACCATGTATTAGTGCAGACTATCTTAACAGTGTTATAATGAGCATGTTAAACGCACAGAGTTTATATTTAGCGAATTTCATTAATTTGATATTATTAAACACTTCATTTTCGAGCCATCTGGCTCACGACAAGATCAAACCGTGCAACAGATGCATCATCGCTGTTGTTGGTTATAAATTAAAAGAATACACCAATACGAGTTCTTTATCTGAGTCCGGGAACAAAAGCCTTTGCTGAGGTCAAGGTATCATCTGGCGTGAGACGAACTATTAGACCAAAACGGAAGGTTTACCACGTGTTCCGAATGTAGCTATTCATCCATCTGCTGATCAAAAACTCACATGACTGGTGTGCTGATTGCTAATCTAACGGTAATCAAGGAGTTGCTAAACACAAAGTAAACCTCTCCAGAAGGGCCAGTGCGTAGATCATCAGAACTAAAGCCTGTTCAATTCAATGCCATTTCTGCGAACTTCTCCTCAGTAATGATATAGCTACAATATTTTTTCACGAAGACCAGCAGACGTTTAAGTAATCATCTTCCAGCTATTCCAAACAACCTTGTCCTTATAAAGTATACGAACTGAAAGACTGAATAGCCTCTACTCACTCATGGCAAGGACAGAGGGACAAATCGCACTTACGAGTTGGGACCGAATGTCTAAAAAAAATCAACCTCACATGTATTAGCTGAAGTTCAAGATGGGGCAAGTCGTCACTAGTAGGCCAACCAACCTTCTATGCTTCCTATATTTTCTTAAAGTTCAACTGAAAAGCCAGCTTTTTTGTATATTTTAAAAATTCTCCGAATTATTTTGACTCTCCAGAGGGCTTTTTAATTTTCCGCATTAGGCTTTAGTACGGACGCTGAGAATATGGACGTCCTCCCCACAAGACTGGCTCCATAAATGAACCGCCAAATTTAAAACAAGAACAAACGTGATTTTTCTGGCGTCTCTTCCAATCTAGGTCGAGTTTCATGGCTATGGAATCCAATACCACGTTGTAGTTGTCAGACGATGTTTTTATAGACGTTGCAAAATTCAGACTGACAATCTGCCAGTTTTAATATTCTCCATATTTTCGGCTGTATATCTTTTCTGGGAATCGTTTGCTGTTGTAGTCGCAAAATATTTAAGGATAGAGGCATAAGCACACAGAGGTACCACAAATCGAAAAATTCACAACGCGAACAACGAAGTATGGCATTTTCAATTAGTGATTGGTAACTAGGTTGCTGTTTCTCAAGCCCTTTCGCTTAAACTTTAAGTAGTGGACACAGGGCTGTATCCAGGAGGGGTTAAGTTCCCCCCCCCCCCCCCCGAAACACACAAAAATAATCTTTGTATAGGCTTTAACGCTGATCTATGTCTTTTGTTTGTACTTTTTGGTCGAGCCGCGGGCACCCCCCCCCAAAAAAAAATAATTTTTTTCGGACCTGAGTGCACATCATCACCATGACTGAAAACATTACCACTGCACAGGAATAAATGACAACTTACACGTATAGAGGAGATCAAACATGTTTACACAAATCTGTTAAAGTTTAACTGAAAAGCCAACTTATTTTTGTGTCATTTAGTTGAATAAAGTGAATTATTTGGATTCTGCAAAGGGATTTTTTTGTTTTCCACTATCTGCTCTAGTTATGACGTTCAGAATATCTGCGGCTGTCCCCACAGCGAAAATTCTACTATGACACGGGAAATTTTTATCTAAACACAAACAAGGCTTTTCAGTGGGAAGTGGCGATATTGGTGAAGATTGCTTAGTGCCTGAACAAAAAAAAATTCATAAATCTTTCTTGTAAGGCATACAACAAATTAGAGGTACTACAGATCACACGGAAATTCCACTATTTGAAAATCGATTATTCCTGAATAGCGGAACAACCAAGTAACGCAATTTCAGTGGGTCTTCAAGCCAATTTAAGTGAATAAGTGATTGGTAACTATATTGTCCTATCCCAGTCCTTTTCGGTTAAACTTTAATTAATATTTTTTTTTCTCCTAACCCGCCCAGGCCGAAACCAGAGAAAGACGGAGTTAAAAAAAGATGAATTAAACACGGCTTTACAAGATAAGAAACTGAAATAACTAAAGCTGGCCTTGCTACACGAGGGGCTGTCCGGGTCTGCAATTTCGAACCTTGAGCCTTTTCATGGTCTTCTCCAATGTTTTTGGGATCCCAAAACGTAAGTGGAGGGATGCCTATGACATCGCAAAAGTTGTCCGTCCGTCTGTCCGTCTGTCTGTAAGCACGATAACTCTCGAAGGCAGTGAGATATTTTGATGAAACTTGGTGTGGGGATTCTTTGGGTCAAGAGTAAGGTCGAGTTCGTAGATGGGCCTTGTAGCTTTACTTTTAGGGGTGGGGGAGGGGGTTTAAATTAAGGGGCAAGCAAAACTTTTTTAAACAGCTAATGTGATAGTCGATTTTGGGGTAAGAAGACAAGCTGAACACGAATATGAAAACCATTTTCTCGCCGGACAAGTAGTCCGTCCGGAATCCGGCCAAAACCGGAAAGTTTGTTAAAAGTAGAAGTCTTATTTGAAGTTGATTAGATGTTTGATATAGGGGTAAGAAAGCATGCTGAACAAGAATATGAAAACCGTTTTCTCGCCGGACAAGTAGTTCGTCCGGAATCCGGCCAGAACCGCAAAGTTTGTTAAAAGTAGAAGTCTTATTTGAAATTGACTAGATGTTCGATATAGGGGTAAGAAGGTATGCTGAACACGAATATGAAAGTTATTTTTCGCCAGACAAGTAGTTCGCCTGGAATCCGGCCGAAACCGGAAAGTTTGTTAAAAGTAAAAGTTTTATTTGAAGTTGATTAGATGTTCGATCCAGGGGTAAGAAGAGATGCTGGATCCGTATAGGACAATCATGTTTTTGCCGGACAAGTAGTTCGTCCCCATCACTAGCCGAAAAATATATATGTTTTATCGTTACATAAGCGATTATATTTGTTTTTACCATGATTTCTAAAATTCGTTTTCTTAATGATTAGTTGTTTCTCCTTAATCCTTTTCCAAAGTTCATCAGTAAAAATCTTCAAGAAGTCTAGCGGATACTGGAGAAGACAAAACCGATTTGTCTGGATCAAAAATTCGGTTTTTGGGATCCCATCGGAACCTTTGGTCTTGTTCTCGTAGTTGAGTTGTTTTTCTTTCTTTTTGGTTTCTTTTTGTTGCTAGTTCCTTACTCCACTTTTTCTTGTTTGTTGTAGTGAGTTAAAAATAAATTATTATTGTTATTATCATTAAGTCGATGTTTCCCGATTTGTAAACCCTTGGGTTTCACCGGCATCACTGACCCAGGGATAAGTGACAAATCACATGTGAAGAGGAGACGGAATAACTCACCAAAATCCCCCATTCTGCTTGGTAACCCCGGATCTCTTGATCTATGTATGGACTTACAGGCACGCAGTGTGATGTCGATCTTTTGACCGTACAAAAATGTCTCAAGACCACCTGAGACTCAGGTGCAGAGCCGACTAGTCGTCGCCAGAACAAAACTACTGGCTGTGAGAAAACCTGACACGAAGAACACTAATGTAAGTTATGCAAGCAAACTGAGCCAATAGAGTACTAAGCGAGCTAAGCATACCGACAACAAGACAAAGATAGGAGCCAGGAGACAAAGAACCTCGCAAAGAAGAAGACGAAGCCTGTATTTATAAGTACAGCTGATGATGGCAGGTTGTCGCAAACCTGACGTGAATTAGCCCACATAGACGAAATACAAAAACCTAAGCGAAACAAAGATTATCCACTCCTATCTCCGGTATTGAACAGCAAAATATCTTTTCTTTTTTAACAAAACGTGTCGGCCATGTATCAATCGGCGGTAGGCCAACAGAAATCGAAAATCTAGATTTTTTTGTAATGGCGTGGACAGAAGGGTCGAAACATCGTCGAATACGAGGTTTAGCTGACTAATCGGTTTAGCACACCAAACATACTTTCGATCTTCTCGATATTCTGAGACGGGTCGTATTTTTCCATAGAAAATAATCAAAACTGTATTTTGTAGTCTCAATCTCATCTTTCTGGTGAACATTACTGTACCAATCCACAAATACTGCATTAAATACTATTTAAGTAAATTTTTTTCTATTATTTTCCCCGTCCTCTAATTCGCTGCGTGGCTTAATCCTTGTCGGAAACAGTACACTACTTCGTTAAATTGGGCTTCCTTTTTTGTCAAAGCACTCCGAGCAGAAACATAGAAAAACAAACGCCTTAGACGTGACCTCGATGCTGTTCGATGACGCCAAAATCCGTCCTTCCCAAATCCGTCCTTCTCAGTTTACTTACTCAATGAATATTCTCTAACTCATTGTCCATTCATCCATTGTGCCCAGCTGTTCGTCATTACAGATGGTATGGTTATGGTAGTATGGGCACAATATGACCAGGTGTGCTGAAGAATTTCGCTTGTGAACCTTTTGATCTCCGTATTGGATGCAGGTGCATCGTAAGAAACTTCTTCTCAGGAGTAAAGGCCGAGCCGTGGGAATCCCGGGTAGTCAGACCGTTGTAATAATCTGCCAGATTTTAACAACTGCACGTATCTGTTAGATACATCTGGGCAGGCCCGGATATACAGTCTGGGCCCCCTTTTTGGTAATTTAGCAAAAAATCAAACTTTTTTTTTTTGATCTAACGTTTTAGAAAATAGACAAGCAGACTTAGAAATGAAATAGACAAGTGCCAACTATAAAGTTTGCCCGTTACAACTTATATATTTCGGCCCCAGGCCCCTTCCGAGATTGGTGCCTGGGCAACCGCCTAGTTTGCCTAAGCATCTGACAAATGGTACAGCCGACTGAAATACGACCCTCTCAACTTCCCTCCTCTCTTAGGTCAGAGGAATTTCAGGGGACCCGCGACAACAAATCAAAATGATTAAGTTGATCTTAAAAAAAATATAATAAAGCATTCTTACATTTAAAAAATTGAAGTCAAATAACTAATTTCTGCATCGACAATATTAATAATTCCATTGTTTAGATTGCGGTGATAAAACTGTTTGGTCAAATTATTAGCTGGTAAAATGAAAACCAATTTGGAAGGAGGAACCGAAATTTCAAACACCGACGATAAAAACAGACAAGTACCGACTGTACATGTTTACACAATCTAATTTTTGCATTTGCCACTTCGTCCCCTGCCCCCTTCACAGGTTTGGGCCCTAGGCAACTGCCTAGTTTGCGTAGGCAGAAGTTCGCCACTGCATTTGGGAACCCATATTCACGGGTATACTCGGGACACGCTACCTGACAAATGGTAAGGTAGATCGGGATACCACTCATTTGGCAATGTAAACTTCCAGCCTCTCTCAGATCAAAAGAGCCCCTCCCCCCTTCCGCAAAGGCCGGATCACCAAATAGGCAAGATAGGCACTGACCTGTTGGCCACACTTCTTCCAGGGGACCCGCGGCAAATGATACTGAGAAAGATAATTATGGTAAAGCATTCTTAAAATTTAAAAATATGTGTTAAACATTCAGGTTTTTCATATACAATATTAAGTTCAGCTATCGATAATAAAATGAGTGTAGTAAAATTGCTGGTTGGTAGAATCAATAGCGTATTAAGTAATCATCTGCGAGGAGGGGGGAGGACTTGGACAGCCTTACTTGTACAGGGCCTTTACCGTACTTGCCAAAATCTTATCTTACGTCATAGGATTTAATCCGGTGTTGGAAGGGAGAGAGCTTCAAGTCGACAAATAAACATGCTTCTAATACTGTTCCATTCAAGAGGGCACTAATGACACAGAAAACTATTTGGCATTCAAGAATATTTGACGGAAGGCAAGAAGGCATTAAATGAGTCGGAAAACTTTTTAGCTTTCAAGACTTTGAGTAAAGTAAGAAGTAAAGTAAACAAACGGGAGTTGTAAAATGCCGACCCGGGAAAATTATTCCTGGGACACTCGGCGAATGTTAATATTTTATTTAAAGTCGGAGAGGAACAAATTAAAGAACAACCGATACATCTGCTTTTCTATTATTTTCTAAAAAAAAAAATGCCGGTTGAAACATGAAAACCAGATACAGACCAGAATTTATTCTGCTGATTACACAGTAACTGCTGGACAAAAGTACGCCTGTGTGGCAAAGGGGTAAATATAAAACAGTGCAGAAAATAGGAAAAGTAGAAAAAAGTAGTTTTCATGTCTAGATGGTTTGTGCACATTACAAAAACATGAAATAACGTTAAGAGATAATTTGCTAAGGGTGTTTTTTATTTTAATTGCAACGAGGTTCAATCTGGCAGTACATGTCTTGGTACGAGCAAAGAATACATCTTCATGGGCCAAAGGACTGAACCTCCTAAGCTGGATACTAAATAAATACATAAACGCAAACTGAGTAATTCCGGATACAACTACTGTTTGTCTTGAATGCTTCAGTCGGAAAGAAGAATTTGACAGATGTTTTCCTGCTCACGTGATTACTTAATTGGTATTCTTGAAATAGCATTCGTGTAATTATGCTTATTATCAAATAGTATGATTCAAAACTTCTTCGTGAAGACATGATTTAACACAGTTTTTCATGAATGATTTATGACTCCAGTCAACAGCGGGGATTTGTGAATCAAGATAACACAAAACCGCCCAAAACTCGGAAACAGGATTCCAAGAACCCAAAATAGCCAGCAAAATAGCCTACCACTGCCGTATACTTAAAGTTCGTATCCACACTTGGAAATGGCCTTATTACAGTTCAGCGCTCCAAGTGGACTAGTTTCTATTAGTCCCCAGTTGCCTCATAACCAGCCCTTGTGTAGACATAGTAAAAAGTCAGATCCATAGGGTAATGGGTCACTTCCACTTTCTGCTGCTGGGATATACGCAAAACCTCCATTACCTGGAACACAGATGACAGGTTTTCCACTCACTAACCTGTGGATCTATTTTTACCATGTCTGATCCAAGTGCTGATGGTGAGGCATAGGGGGATTAACAGTCCACTTGGAAGCGCTGAACGGGAATATGGCCAATTGTTAATCCTAGTTCATGCTCAGCTTCTGCTTCGTACAAACCCACTCTCTACCGTGGTCAACCCTCGGGATGAGGCAATTTAATAATTCAGGCATCGAGCATTGTTGGGCTACATAGGAATACGCAGCAGCTGTGCAGCTGTGTCGACCAGTAAAATCACGATTGCCATAATTACAATATATCCTTCACCTTAAAAGCCCTCCCCTCCATTTCGCAGATAGTCTTCCTGATTTACTGACCTCCCAAGTTTCTGGAAGGAATGAGCCAAGAAACAAATTAGGGAATAATCTCTCACTAAACTAAGATGATATTCTGCTGGGTTCTCTGCTCAGACCATCCTTCATGGTACAAATCCTGACCATAAAACTTAGTATCCCCTCGCACGATCCAAGCTCATTTCGGCAGATCCGCCCTTCCCCGTTCCCAGGACCGGACTCGTGCCTGGATCAATTCTTTCCTCATCGATTTAAGCCATGGAAAGTCGCCATTAGGGATTTCTACCGTTAAAGAGCACTTGAACGACTGCACAGGAAATTAATCCGGGAGGCAGCCAGGGAAAATGAGTCTCGCACGTGCCTCTGAATAATATAGAATACTTTTCCACGATCGAAGAACGCCTCTATCGCATCTCCATCCTGTCGGAAATATAACAAGAGGTGGTAGACACTCCTTGGAAATAAAATGGTTGCTCGTTCGCAGCCTGTACACGTCCTTAGCTCTGGTGCAGTCATTATAGTACCAGTGCCAGATTAATCAATCTCTGTGAGGCTCCGAGGCAGTCAAAAACTCGGGGTCCTCCTCAGTCCTCGCAAATGGGCTCCTAGTCGTGTGGATGTCGGCCGACAGATGGGGATAACCATCACTCTTATACATAACACAATAAAATAACATTTTTGTAATTAGAAACGTTGGTGTATATATTTTGAATTCTAATTAAAAACGTTGGTGTATATATTTTGAATTCCCTCCCGAAGAGAATTAATGAGTATGATAGCCATTTAATTTTTAAAAATAAGTAAAAAAAACATCATTCGGGAAATTTAGAAGCCCCCCTTAGGGGTAGTTGAAGTATCGAATGACGGTTTGTATAAGGGGAGGGGATTACACAAAGAATGATCTGTGAAGAAAGTCGTTAGGTTTGTTTCTTTAGCGTAATATAATATTTGTTAGTTTGCATCGGAAGAGTTGAAGAAAGCTTGATTGTAATGTTCTAATAAGGTCAAACCAGTAATACTGTGACTGGTTGCCGCGGGGCCTTTAAAAGGAATGTGGCACGTAGGCCGGAGTCTACTTTGGTAACCCAGCTCTTTGTACTGCAGGTGGCCTAAAGTTGCTACAATCGCACAAAAGTATTTCCTTGTTGGGTAAGGGGCCTGCCAGGTAAGTACAATGCTAAGTACAGGTAAGGGCCCTGCTAGGTAAGTACAATGCTAGCACATACTTGCCTTCTAATCTCACGAAACAGTCGTAGGTAAACAGCCATAAAAGAGTAGACGTGAGTGTTGCGTACCAACTACAAATACTACAGCGACTTTGAGACAAAGCCCGCTGTCCAAGTCCATCAGGCATATTTTACAACCTAACCATAAGAAATCAACAGACCTACAGTTCCTCATTCGAGTCAAACAAGGCCAGATGGATCCTTTAAAACTGCAATGCACTTATATATAACGACTGAAAAAAAAAGGAATATGAAAAATTAGGGAGTCGTCATTTATGTTTTCTGAACCGTTAAAATTGTCAAAAGGTGCGAGATGGAAGAATACTGGAACAAAAAATTAGAAGAGTATATCTTCCTCTCAAGATATTATATTTTATCAAGATATTTCTCCCAGAATTTTATGTAGCTGGGTGTCTTTAGCTATTTTCACAGAATGACCGGTACAAGGCTTGATCATGATTTTACCAAAGTCAACCTTGAGGATGATTCGAACCTAAACATCAGTGCGTCTCAATCAACTCACAGAGTCTGAGCTGCTGAAGTAAACCGCAGAGACTACCGCCGTCGCGTACAATTGGAGAGGAGGGGGCTGATTCTGACCACCGGCTCGACCAACACGGCAATGAATTAAGAAAATATAATAATTATCATTTCCTCAGGAAACGTCTGGTGTCTCTGTTTACGGCCGACAAGACACAGCAACGGGTGTATGAAAAGGGAAGAGACAAACAACTGACAAGCCCGCATGGTTCCTCAAGACGGAAGGAAAGGCGCATATGCTAACCCATCTGCCATGAACTACGGCACAGCTGATATTTTTGAGCAGCGAGTCAGATGTTCTTAAACAGATTGTCTGTAGAACAGATGTCATAACCGACATGGGAACAACCGATACTGTGGGGCTTCGCCCTTACATGCACATCTGCACCATTTCCAGAAGCCTGGGAGAGTCGTGCGGCTGCACTCGTTGCTCCGGGCCAGCTGGCCGTCAGCTAGCCTTGTAGCGTGAGAACGGTTCAAAGCAGAAACACATTTTCGGATCGCCAAACGAGCAAGTTTCTCATTCCAAGCAAAATGCCAGGAAAAAGCTCTTTCGATTTGGTTTATTACGTTAATATGTCAGTTAAGCGTCTTACGCGAAGATCCTACATTCCATCTCCACCGCAATCCTCTCCTTTCAGAGATGTTAAGGTGCCCAAACACTTGGGGTGTGCCTATTTCATCGTTGGGCATGGCCTATCCAGACCCTTGACATACAGACAGGGCCTTATCCAGAGGGGGGGTAGGGGGTTCGACCCCTCCCCGAAACATACAAAAAATCTTTCTTATAGGCTTTAACCTCTGATCTATGTATCTTTGTACTTTTTGATCCGACCCGCGGGACCTCCCCCCCCCCCGAAATAAGTTCCTGGATCCGGACCTGGGTACAGACCCCAAGCGTTTAGCGTAGATCATTCCAAAAAAGGAAGATTTGTGGTAAACGGGAAGAAATTTAACAGGCTCTTCATCATCCAACTAAGGGCTTGGTGATCAATGGACAAATAACAAAACATTTCCTTTCACGGACAACTCGTTGCGTGGACAATTCGATGTATAATTCGTCACAGAGACTATTGGTCCAGTGTGCTAGTCGTCCCAAGTAGGCCTACTTTTCGTCAAAAAGAAAACGCGTCCCACCGAGAACTGGTCCCCTGGACTATTAAAGATAGGACAATTACTTTGTCACCGACCGTTGTACCGACCGGGTTTGGTAGCATGGGCAAGGCCTGGTTAGCAAAGACTAGATTAGGAAACAGGCAGGCTGGAGCTTGCAACCTAAGCATTTTGAAATGTTTCTAAAGGAAAAAGAAAGCACGGACAACGCGCAGATAAAACGATTAATTGATTGGCATATTCTTATTTCACCCACATTTAAATTATTTTCGCGTTGCTACTCATAACTTAATGTTATGAATATTAATGTTATGAACATAATTAATTTCTTATCCACTGAGCCGGCCTTCTTTCTTTCGTAAACTTTTCTTCATGGGCAAAATGCGAATCTCACTTTTTTGTGTTTTTGGGATCCCAAGATGTAAGTGCAGGGATACCTATGACATCGCAAAAATTGTCCGTCTGTCTGTGAGCACGACAACTCTCGAAGGGAATGAGATATGTTGATGAAACTTGGTGGGAGGATCCTTTGGGTCAAGGGAAAGTTCGTAGATGGGCTTGCTCTGTAACCCTATATTTAGGGGTGGGGGTTCAAATTAAGGGACAAACGAAATATTTTTAAACAGCTAATGATTAAGAAGTAAGAGGACATGCTGAACACAAATACGAAAACCATTTTCTCACCGGAGAAGTAGTTCGCCCGGAATCCGGCCAAAACCGGAAAGTCTGTTAAAAGTAAAAGTTTTATTTGAAGTTGATTAGATGTTCGATTCAGGGATAAAAAGGCATGATGAACACATATGTGAAAATCATTTTCTACGCGGACAAGTAGTTCGCCCGGAATCCGGCCCAAACCGGAAAGTTTGTTAAAAGCAAAAGTTGTATTTATAGTTGATTAGATGTTCGATTTAGGGGTAAGAAGAGATGCTGAATCCGTATATGACAATCATTTTTTAGCCGGACATCTAGTTCGTCCGGAATCTGGCTGTAAAATACGTTAGATTGTATTATACGTTAAATTTTTATTTGAAGTTGATTAGATGTTGGTTATAGGGGTAAGGAGATACGCTGAGTTCGTTTTTGAGCTTTATTTTCTCGCCGGACAAGTAGTTCCGGAATTTCACCGAAACCGGAAAACTGAAAGTAAGGCAGGATCGTTTCGATCGGTTTCGTCAAAATGGATATGACACATGCTGAATCCATATCTGAACTTGGTTTTCTCAGATGATTAGCCATTTGGCCTTAATCTCTTTATAAATTTTAAGAGTAAAATAAAATGTTCAAGGAGTCGGGCGAAGACTGGATCTGGCGAAGACAAAACCTAATTGTCTGGATCAAATATTGCATTTTTTACGATCTCATCCAAACCTTTGGTCTTGTTTTTTGAGCGGACTAAGTATTGTCGGTGTGCCGACTGAGCATGCGATGAACTGGCAAACGACTGAATCGACCGTACACAGAATTTCCCTGGGACGAGTTTTTGGGACGAACTGTCCACGCCGTTCTGTATATGGCTTAACAGCCTTCAAATATAGATATATTTATAAATGTTATAACAGGTCCGTGCAGCGCTACAGCAAATTCGTACCGTCCAAGCTGACGTGTTTGCACCCAGAATTCGGCAGGTCTGGGAAAGACGTTGAATTGACTTTCTCACACCGGGGGCATTCCTTCCTGGGAATTTCGGCACAGGTGCGAAGCACTAAGCTAACTTGCTGCGATTGGCGCTTGCAATGCGCGGAGCCCTAAAGGAGAGTCTTTCCTCGTGACGAAGGCTTCAACGGACTGGATGAGATAGTCGACCACAAACTTCAGACGAAGCAATATTGGAAGATTAATCTATCATAGTTGGAACAAAACTTAAGATGGTGAAGTCAGTGAAAACAGTGATGGACAATGATAAGACCAAGGGCTGCAAAGTAAACCAAGTGGCTGAATTTGCAGAAGTGAAGGATATGATCAGCAAACTTAGAAAGGTAAGAGTATGCTTTAATTACTAACATATTTTGATTTTTCAACGAGCAGAAACATGGCATATTGTGTCCGCTTCAATCAACCAATTACTCCTCACAAGCACCTCTGTCTTAGCATATATTTGTATGGTTTCTTCTCCCTACACATTCAGTTGTATGGTTTCCAACGTTATGATCCCCAACGTTATGATACCATCCATCCCCACACATTCAGTTATAGATCCATCCCCAACGTTATGATACCCTATTCAGTCGCATCCCATCTCAGACTTCCTCTAACGTTGCCCACCTTTCAGATCGTGTCTCCACACATGCCCAGGGAGAAAAAGGTCTCCAAGCTCGAGGTCATCGAACACGTCATCGACTACATCAACGAGCTCCAAGGGGCACTGGAAAGCCACCCAGCTGGAAGAGACCTCTCACGGTTAGCAAGTCACATCGCAACAAGGTCTTTAGCAACAGAAGGACTCGTCCTTTCTCCAGTAGCTAGATCTTTGCCTTGCAAGCAACTTTCTTCAGCGCCATCCTGTAGTCAAGAGGTAAGAGACGATGCCTTAATACTACCAGGGACCCATACATTTCCTGTAATGACTCGCCATTCAGGGGGCTTGTCAATAAGAGATTTCTGATGCGCTCTTGACCGAGCGTCAGATAGTTCGAGAAATACCCACGGGGATAAAAATATTGCACTGAGTCTCTTTGGTCTCACGTCCATGGAGGCCCGGGATTGGCTCTATCTGAGCAAGAACGCCGATTCGACCCAAGTCGATTTTTTGGAAACTAGGTGAGGCTCGGGCAACATAGCAACACAGAAGCATAGGAAATGACAAGCCCCCTGAATGGCGAGTCATTACAGGAAATGTATGGGTCCCTGGTACTACTAGGATCAGGAGTTTGTCGCGTTCATATCCAGCCACTGGATCAGGGCATTAGACTATGTTCTGTATGTCTTCCACGTATCATTGATAAATAGAAGTTGAAGCCTCTCCAAGAACAAGACCAAAGGTTCCGATGGGATCCCAAAACTCCGATATCTGATCCAGACAATTAGGTTTTGTCTTCGTCAGATCCGGTCTTCGCCAGACTCCATGAACATTTATACTCTTAAAATTTAGAAACAGATTAAGGCCAAACAGCTAATCATTAAGAAAACCAAGATTCAGCTTGCGTGTTTACCCCTAAAAGTCGATTGAAACGATCCTGGCTTACTTCTGCGAATTTTCCGGTTTCTGGCGGAATACCAGAACTACTTGTCCGACGAAAAACTAAAGCTCAAAAACGAATTCAGCGTATCTAGTTACCCCTATTTCCAACATCTAATCAACTTCAAATAAAAATTTAACTTATCACAAATTTTCCGGTTTCAACCGGATTCCGAACGAAGTATATGCCAGGCAAAAAAATTATTGTCATATACGGACTCAGCATCTCGTCTTACCCCTAAATCGGACATCTAATCAACTTCAAATAAAACTTTTAATTTTAACAAACTTTCCGATTTTGGCCGGATTCCGGGCGAACTACTTGTCTGGCGAAAAAACAGTTTTGATATTCGTGTTCAGCATGCCTTCTTACCCCTACATTGAACGTCTAATCAACTTCAAATAAGACTTCCACTTTTAACAAGCTTTCCGGTTTTGGCCGGATTCCGGGCGAACTACTTGTTCGGCAAGAAAATGGTTTTCATATTCGTGTTCAGCATGCCTTCTTACCCCTAAATCAAACATCTAATCAACTTCAAACAAAACTTTTACTTTTAACAAACTTTCCAGTTTTGGCCGGATTCCGGACGAACTACTTGTCCGGCGAGAAAATGGTTTTCATATTCGTGTTCAGCGTGTCTTCTTACCCCATAATCGACTATCATATTAGCTGTTTAAAAATATTTTGCTTGCCCCTTAATTTGAACCCCCTCCCCCACCCCTAAATGTAGGGCTACAGGGCCCATCTACGAACTCGACCTTACTCTTGACCCAAAGAATGCTCACACCAAGTTTCATCAAAATATCTCATTCCCTTCGAGAGTTATCGTGCTCACAGACAGACAGACGGACGGACAGACGGACGGACGGACGGACAGACGGACAACTTTTGCGATGTCATAGGTATCCCTCCACTTACGTTTTGGGATCCCAAAAAGTAGCGCCAGAAAACGTCTTGACACTTGGACTGGACGCTAGCCGACAATAATGAATGATAACTATCTCAAAGTGTCGACTCCTCCTCGAGCTGTCGATATGTCAACCATTTATAACAATCAAAAGAGCGATGATTTTATCACGCCAAAGTTTCGAACCGCTTATGCTTGGGCTTAAGAAATCCAATCAGCAAGGCGACTTCATACAGTAGTTATACAGACTATATACAGTAGTTATACAGAACGGCCGTTCCTTCTCATGGCTGCAATATCTTTGAAAGGATTTGTTGGTTTGCTGTAGATGCTGAAAACTTTTGGCTAAGAAAACTTTGTGCAAATTATTTTCTGACACAGCTCTGCCAGGACCTCAGCATCTCACTCCCCGTAAACCAATGCGAACTGCTGTCAGGAAATATATTATTTATATTGTGTTTTACTGTATTTTTGCTATAGCGCGTAATGTCTCGCAAGATGGTATGCGAACGTCCGCAGCTGGATCGCTCTGAAGCGGGTAAAATTCGTCAAATCAATGCTTCCAGCTAACAGATCCCATGGGGCTTCTACTTCTGGTTACGAACTGAAGTTCCACGATATCAATTCAACTCAATTCAATTCAGTTTATTCTCAAATTCCCTTGCGGACGAAGCTGAACATTTGATTTTTCGTCACGCACAGCCTATAACAATCACATATCTCAAATATCTGAAAATAACCATAGGTAAAAAAAATCGTCTGTCTGTCATAAAAATATTCTAGAGACCCACGACAATGCCGAAATAATCAAGACATGTGTAATAAAAGCGGTAAGTATAGTAACGTGTAGGCATTGGCCAATTGACATGGACGATTTGCTAATAAGCACTCTTATATTCTGTAACAACCCCTACGCCCCTACAAACAGTATCTATTATAAACGTTCATCTGCATCTCAATCGAAAGTTTGTACATTTCCGCCCAAAATCTTGTCCAAGTTGGGCTGTCGAAGGGCGGATGCTCAGCTGTTTGCCCTTCATGAATGAAATTGTTCACCGAGAATTTTCTTCCAGGTGTCTTCGCCGCAAACCGAACAACCGTCACCCGGAAGAGACGTCTATTGTTAAAGCCATGGCTTCCTCAGCCTAAAGCTCTGCAGGTGGACGAGCTGTGATTTGCCCTGTATTATACTTAATGATTGTACATAATTCTGTAAATACAATTTCTATGATTTATGAAGGTGTGCGGTTTCCGTTGCCACATGTGTCATTAGCAAATAGTGACGTGTTACACAAACCAAAGAAAATGGTGCTTTCTTCTTTTGAGGTCGCGAGTTAGATCATGAAATAGTTCAGGGACTTTTGGCAAAACCAACCATTGACAGAAATATGAGATAACTGTGCACCTACGGCGTTGAATTTCGAGCTGATGGGTCTGGGCAAATTCTCGCTGAGGCACTCATCGATCGATGAAAACAGTGGTGAGGTTCTGTAAGATTAGAGGCGTATTCTCGCCGTTCCCCGAGGACTTCTCGGGGAATCGAAGGGAACGGCGAGAATAGAGGGAGTCCCTCCACGTGGACTCCGAGTACGGAAAACAGCGAGAACACGGGGAATGCTTCTAAAATGGATTTTGTTCGAAAAAAAAAAATGTATAGTTGATGAGATTTATCTGGATCTACCTAATTTTTTGTTTTGTTTATCCTGATTTTTTTCTTAATTTTACATTGCACCAACACCAGCAACAAGACCAAAGGTTCCGATGGGATCCCAAATCAATATTTGATCCAGACAATTAGGTTTTGTCTTCGCCAGATCCAGTCTTCGCCAGGCCAAACAGCTAATCATTAAGAAATCCAAGCTCAGATATGGATTCAGCATGTGCGTTTACCTCTATAAGCCGATCGAAACGATCCTAGCTTACTTCTGTGAATTTTGCGGTTCTGGCGAAATTCAAGAACTACTTGTCCGGCGAAAAACTAAAGCTCAAAAACGGATTCACCGTATCTCCTTACATATCCAACATCTAATCAACTTTAAATAAAAATTTAACTTTTAACAAATTTTCCGGTTTTGGCCGGAATCCGGGTGAACTATTTGTCCGGCGATAAAACGGTTTTCGTAATCTTGTTCAGCATGCCTTCTTACCCCTACATCAAACATCTAATCAACTTCAGATAAAACTTTAACTTCTAACAAACTTTCCGGTTTTGGCCGGATTCCGGACGAACTACTTGTCCGGCGAGAAAATGGTTTTCATATTCTTGTTCAGCATGCCTTCTTACCCCTATATCGAACATCTAATCAACTTCAAATAAGACTTCTACTTTTAACAAACTTTCCGGTTTTGGCCGGATTCCGGATTAACAACTTGTCCGGCAAGAAAATGGTTTTCATATTCGTGTTCAGCGTGTCTTTTTACCCCATAATCGACTATCACATTAGCTGTTTAAATTTTTTTTGCTTGCCCCTTAATTTAAACCCCCTCCCCCACCCCTAAATGTAAAGCTACAGGGCCCATCTACGAACTCGACCTTACTCTTGACCCAAAGAATGCTCACACCAAGTTTCATCAAAATATCTCATTCCCTTCGAGAGTTATCGTGCTTACAGACGGACGGACGGACAGACAGACGGACGGACGGACGGACGGACGGACGGACGGACGGACAGACGCACAGACGGACAACTTTTGCGATGTCATAGGTATCCGTCACTAACGTTTTGGGATCCCAAAAACTGATTCCCCTCCAAATCTGAAAGGGAGTCCTTTTTGATGATGTTGATGATAATCGGAGCATTCCCCGTCCGTGGGGACTCGCGAGAATACGGGGAGTGAGTCCCCGGAACAAACAAAACGCGGGGACTCCTCAAGTGGAGCCCTCGGGGAACGGCGAGAATACGCCTTAGCCGGACGACCTGACCCAGCTGTAAAACGGGCACCGAGGAAAAATCTAGGGAAAAAGCATGGGACGCGCGGATGGTTGCCCCGAATAACACATCGCACACCAGTCGAGGACAGCAAAAGGGGAAATCAGCACTGTGCTACGTGAGCCTTCGATGGTTTGCATGCACAAACAGAAGCTGTCCCTCTCAGAGAATACTTGATATAACCAACCAAGTCCAAAACAAGCCAGTGAACCCTGGGAAGAACGAGAAACGTCACCCGAACGATGATTCAAATCCTACGCCAACCAATCAACAGCGTTTGTTGGAGACAGTCGTGGTGACGTTTCTTGCTCTTCGTTAGGCACACGGCGATTCTTCATCGGCACTACACTGTCAGAAGTTTCATAACAGATAGCGCATACATTTTCACTTAGAAATAAAGTGTTATGACCAATTAAGTTTACACTATTTCGTGCCTAGATCTCCAACAACACCTTCAATTGGTAAAAATACTACACTGTCAGAAGTTACATAACGACAACAGAAGGATGCCCGGTTTCAACAGATAACACTTTGAGATGTTATCTGTTATGTTTCTTTCGTTCCCGTTAGTATTTTTACCAATTGAAGGTGTTGTTGGAGATCTAGGCACTAAAAAGTGAACTTAATTGTAAACATAACACTTTATTTCTAAGTGAAAACGTGTTATTCTTGAAAGTGTCACGCGCTATCTGTTATGAAACTTCTGACAAGTGTAGCCAGACGACCCGACCCAGCTGTAAAACGGGCACCAAGAGAAAATCTCGGGAAAACGCATGGGACGCGCGGATGGTTTTCCCCGAATAACACATCGCACTCCAGTCGAGGACAGCAAAAGGGGAGATCAGCACCTGTGCTACGTGAGCCTTCGATGGTTTGCATGCAAAAATAGACGCTGTCACTCTCAGAGAATACTTGATATAACCAACCAAGTCCAAAACAAGCCAGTGAACCCTGGGAAGAACGAGAAACGTCACCCGAACGATGATTCAAATCCTACGCCAACCAATCAACAGCGTTTGTTGGAGACAGTCGTGGTGACGTTTCTTGCTCTTCGTTAGGCACACGGCGATTCTTCATCGGCACTACACTGTCAGAAGTTTCATAACAGATAGCGCATACATTTTCACTTAGAAATAAAGTGTTATGACCAATTAAGTTTACACTATTTCGTGCCTAGATCTCCAACAACACCTTCAATTGGTAAAAATACTACACTGTCAGAAGTTACATAACGACAACAGAAGGATGCCCGGTTTCAACAGATAACACTTTGAGATGTTATCTGTTATGTTTCTTTCGTTCCCGTTAGTATTTTTACCAATTGAAGGTGTTGTTGGAGATCTAGGCACTAAAAAGTGAACTTAATTGTAAACATAACACTTTATTTCTAAGTGAAAATGTGTTATTCTTGAAAGTGTCACGCGCTATCTGTTATGAAACTTCTGACAAGTATAGCCAGACGACCCGACCCAGCTGTAAAACGGGCACCAAGAGAAAATCTAGGGAAAACGCATGGGACGCGCGGATGGTTTTCCCCGAATAACACATCGCACTCCAGTCGAGGACAGCAAAAGGGAGATCAGCACCTGTGCTTCGTGAGCCTTCGATGGTTTGCATGCAAAAATAGACGCTGTCACTCTCAGAGAATACTTGATATAACCAACCAAGTCCAAAACGCCAGTGAACCTTGGGAAGAACGAGAAACGTCACCCGAACGATGATTCAAATCCTATGTCAACCAATCAACAGCGGTTGTTGGGAACAACTGTGTTGACGTTTCCTGCTCTTCGTTAGGCACACGGCGATTCTTCATCGACACTAAGAGTTAGTCATCAAGAGTATCTGCGAGAACCTTTTCGCCTGAAGCTAGTGCCTTAGACAGACCATCAGGGTGCTTGCGGACTGGAATTGTTGCCAGGAGTTTCGGAACCATCATCACTTCCGTACAGAAAGTTAAGACTCGTTCAACTTAATGGCGAAAGTGTAGAAAATCCGGCTCGAAAATCCAGATCGTGTGTTCGCACTACCTCGATAAAGAAACGAAACTCTCCAGTGACATCTACAAGTAGTAGATCAACGGGGAAACTGTCACTAGTTGACTTAGGGTAGCTTAGACTTAGGGTAGCTTTCTGTACTTCCGTACAGAAAGTTAAGATTCGTTCAACTTAATGACGAAAGTATAGAAAATCCGGCTCGAAAATCCAGATCGTGTGTTCGCACTACTTCGAAAAAGAAACGAAACTCTCCAATGACATCTACAAGTAGTAGGTCAACGGTGAAACTGTCACTAGTTGACTTAGGGTAGCTTTCTGTACTTCCGTACAGAAAGTTCAGATTCGTTCAACTTAATGACGACAGTGTAGAAAATCTGGCTCAAAGATCCAGATCGTGTGTTCGCACTACTTCGAAAAAGAAACGAAACTCTCCAGTGACATCTACAAGTAGTAGATCGACGGGGAAACTGTCACTAGTTGACTCAGGGTAGCACAGCAAAGGGTATCGTGCTTGACTCCAAAATGTGAATCACGTTCTCCCCGCCGGATTTTCTACACCCACAAAGTTAAGACTTATGATGCTTGCTGCTGTGGTTTCAGCTTCGTTTCCTCATTTATGGTTCGAACAGATGGTCGGGGGCGGGAGGGCGATCGCGCAATGGAGTTCGTCCCAGGATTTTCAGCACCGTCACAAAACCGATCACGCTTGACAAGATTTAGCCTACCAGAAACGATCGTATTTTTGTTGTTGTTGCCAAAACCAATATTTCTCCGTCACTCATCCCGATTAATAAACTGTGATCTGTCAATATGATTATATTTTTTTCGTAACGGGAGTTTTCGTCAATATTTTGTAAAGCATTTTAATGAGTAAGTGACATGTATGTTTTATAAATTACTGATAGGGTCTTATTTAACTATTATGTTATTTGACCTATAAATGCGTGTCGTATCGTATCGTATTCCTTCAGCCGATGCTGACTGCGAATCGTGGTTGATGGCGTAAAGGGATAAGTCATCTAAGGTTTACTCGGGTGATAATTCGGCCCTTCTTTGCAAGGACTTTTTAAGGCTGCAGCTAGAAGTAAGAACCTGTTTATCTTGCCGCCGACCTATAATTGCAGCGCCAACAACGAAAAAATTAACCTGCCCCTCTCCCCCCCCCTTCCACACGGAGAACATCATTTAAAACGAACTTTTTGTTTGTGTATTGCAGAGGAACGACTGCTTGTATCCCTGCCGGCCCCCATTGATCGACATATACTTTTATTAAGTATTTTTGAAATTAAAGAACCTGAACCATTTTTTAGCTGGATCCTCGCTATTCTGATTCAGGTTTCTGTTATTTATCAGCACACCTTCGCGGGCGCGTGGGGCTTTCCTGCAGCGTTCCGTGGTAGCTTTGTTTATTACATCGCTTGCAACTCTGTCACAAAGGAAGCTCACGTCATACTTTTCTATTCAATAATGCAATTTGGCTGGCTAATTATTCTACAATTTTGACTGATCAATTTAATTGCCAGATTATACCCTAGATGGTGGGACTTCAAGGCCCTTCTTGGAATTTACACAACCAGGACCCGCTTCCGATGTGCGGGGCTAGCTGTCCCCCAAATCGATTTCATTCCATGCAAGCTCCGAAGGGTAGCCTCCAAATGGAGTTCCTGTTTGTCCTTTTAGCAGAAGGGTATTGTTTTCAAATCCTGTCCGAATAAGTTTTAATGTATGTTCATTCCGGTCGCTTTATTGAATACCTCTTGTTAGATATCATTAGTTAGTCCTTCGTCTTTACAAAGCTCATTTTGATCGGCCCTGGATCATTTTCAATCACCATAAATTCGTTGAACAGCTCAACTAATCAGCGCCTGGCGTGTTATAAGGGCGGGTAGGATAGGTACGTTTGACCGCCTGCTGAGCGTAGGTGTTCGGTACAGGTGAGCAGCAGTCTGACTGTCGCCATTTTAAAATTCAGCAACTCCATATTTGAGAAGTAATACTATGAGAACTATGCGGAGGAGATTTCAATGGGCTTGGTTGGCGCCAACTTGGCCTTTGACATTAACAGCCGAACTTCGTGTGAAGTCTGTCCCGAGCAAAGCTGAGTCACACGAGAAGTGGCAGTAGGAAGAAATGTTGATTAATCAAAGAAACCAGTTCATTCGCACATTCCTATGCGAAAAAGTCGTCACGAAGTGGCCTACGTTAGATGCCGATGACGCGGACGAATGATGTCAGCGAACACAACTGCAAGCAGCTGCAACCACAAGAGTACGTCCTTGTTAGAGGTTCCCTTGGACAGAGGATCACCTCTTGCGTGTTAGGTTACCGTTAGGCTTTTAAAATCACGCGCGGCGTGTTGGTTATTTTGATTTTTAAGTTTCTTCAAAAAAAGATTTTTTAATAAAAAGGCAAGACATTTCAGTGATTAATGAAAAAAGGTTATGAAACAAAAGGGACAGACGAAAACAGCTCAGACAAGAACAAGTTAAGATCTGAAGGTATAATCTTTCTTTTTTAGTCTACTGGTATGAGAAGTAGCCTGTCGTACTAGAGCAATGACAAAGCTAAAGCCTCCCCCCTCTAACTCCCCTATCGTTGTCTATCCACTTTGGAGGAATAAATGCCACATGTTGAGGATCTA
This sequence comes from Branchinecta lindahli, assembly GCA_023053555.1. NCBI lineage: Eukaryota > Metazoa > Arthropoda > Branchiopoda > Anostraca > Branchinectidae > Branchinecta > Branchinecta lindahli. The sequence continues at coordinate 27,014,683 of JAKZAO010000002.1, forward strand.
CTGCTACCACCCATCAAGTTTCACTTAAACTTTCGGAAAATGCCCCCCACCCTGAATTTCCCCACTGAGGTCGTACCCGGGCCAGAACCCAAATGGCACATCTAGGGTCCATTACCTTTTCACCGTACAAGTTTCATCCATATTCCTCTATCTGTTTGGTCGCAACGGGTATTATGCTGTTTCCCGGACCCCCCACCCCCCCTCCAACTATCCTCATCGTGTCCAGATGCGACTCGGACAAATAGGTGTCATCAAGTTTCACTCGATTCTGATCACCCCTTCACTGGTCGCAAAATCCCCAATTACCCCTACCTCCATCCCCGGATGATCGGATCCAGGAAGTTTCGTTGAACACTAAGAGTCGAGTCCTTTATATGTTTGCAAAGTGCCATCGTCCTAGCTTGCGTGGAAGTGCCTGAACTAGCAAAACAGGGACAGACGACAGACAGTACGATCAATAGGTTTAAAACGGATGCCTTGTTTCGGAGATAGCTGGCTAAACCCTTCAGCGGATTTATAAAATTATACTAAACAGCTATATAGACACCTTTTCTGACTTTTTTCTTGAAGCATGATCAGACGTCAGTCCCCAAAACCATAAATAGTTGGGCCGAAGGGACCTTGGAACGGAGCAGATGATTGTTGGCTGGGTGTTTAGGATGAGGCTACATCTGTGGGGAGAGGGGGGGGGGTGCATCTGCCCCCCTGGCTTTCCAAAGGAGGCCAAAGGTACAGACTGCGAGAAACAAAGTTATTTGACGAAAGTATGACAGGCAGTCGCGAGAAGTGGATCTGAAGAAGTTCTCTCACTAAACTTTGACTTTTTTAAGCTGAGCTAATGACTCGGAACGACGCCGCTCCCCCCCCCCCCCCACCTCTAGGTTTTCGCGAGATGACGCCCCTTTGTGTTTAAGGTTTAACCGGAAAGGGCTGAGATAAGACATTCTAGTTACCCACCACTTCTTCACTTAAAGAGGCTTGAAGAGCCGATGAAAATGCGTTACTTCTTTCCTCCCGCTATTCACGAATATTCGATTTACGTATAGTAGAATTTCCGTGTCGGATTTGTGGTACCTGCATGCGCTTGTACCTGCGTTGTATGCTTGACGAAAACTACGAAAAATAAGTGTTCACACAGTGGGCTATCTTCCATGAGCAGATCACTGGCCACTGAAAAGCCACGTTTGTATTGACATTCAAATTTTCCGTGTCACAGTAGAATTTTGCGCTCTGAGGACGGCCGTACATATTCTGAACGTCAATATAGAGCAAATAGTGAAAAATGAAAAAAATCCCTTAAAGTTTAACTGAAAAGCCAACTTATTTTTGTATTGTTTAACTGATTACCCTGCATTATTTGGATTGCGCTAAGGGATTTTTTATATTTTTCACTATTTACTCTAGAATGACGTTCAGAATATCTACGGCGGCCCTCACAACGCAAAATTCTACTATGACTCGGAAAATTTGAACCTCAATACAAACGCGGCTTTTCAGTAGCCAAGGATCAGCTCGCGGAAGGTTATAAGGACACTTATTTTTCATAAATCTTTCTCGTCAAGCATACAACACATGTATAAGCTCATAGAGGTTCCACGAATTCAAAAGGGAAATTCCACTATATGGAAATCGATAATTCGGGAATAGCGGAGGAACGAAGTTACGCATTTTCATCCAGTCTTCAAGCCTCTTTAAGTGAATAAGTAGTGGGTAACTAGATGGTCCTACCTCAGTCCTTTTCAGTTAAACTTTAACATAAACCAAACAATGCAGTGTATTCAGTAAAATGATACAAACATGAGTTGGCTTTTCAGTTAAACTTTAAGACGTCGGACTTCGATGTGTTCGAACCTGATTCGAACTACTGATGGTCGTCCTGAGTTTACGACAAGGCGCCTGGTTTGCGGATATAACGAACGGCGTGATTTTGTAAGAGTCTTAGAGTGGTTATGACTTTCGCGGTTTTCTACAGTCGCACTTTTGGTATTCGCTCGGTTTTGCTCGTCGCGGTATTGCCGTCACGGTTTTCATTTCGCCATTTTCACCGAAGGGGTAGCGATCGGTCTCCGCAAAAAAAATCAATAAAAAATCAGAGGACATTAGCCTATAAGACTTAGCAAGAAACTGAAAACTTTACGTGTTAAACAGACGAAGCGGGTCGTACGAGGAGGAATTAGTACTGTAACTGTCAATCAGAGATGGGCGAATCCGATCACGAAGGGATTCGAATCCGGGCCCATCTCTGCTGTCAATACATCTTAAACGTGAACTGTGGGAAATTATTTCCAGTGTCCTTGTATATTGCGAGTTATAGAGGCGCCGTGATTTATGCTTCCATAATTTATACTGTTACCATCAGCGTATCTGGTTGAGATCTTTCTAAATTTTCCTGATATCGACAGAACTTTCGTTTCAAATCATTCGTCACGCGGATAGTCTTATCAGCCTTCGGTCAATTCATGTGTCAGTACAAGGGTAATTAAAACGCACATTTGGATAAATGCTGAGAACGAAAACAACTTGGCGAGATCACGTAATTCACGAGAGACTGCACCTGTGTCTGTTCTTATCTTGGCTAAAACTGACGGCACGTCGGATCCGGATCACCGAATCTTGCAGCTGCGGAATCGACGAAACGGAAACCTACGACTTAACATTCCCGACCGCGCTAATGAATTTGAAAATCATCTTGCGGCGACGACGCTTCGCGCAGAACAACAAACCCTTGCCCACCTGGGACTCAGAAATAGAGGTGATCCAGAATACACCTGTACAAAGACGACAAAAGCCATGCTTCACCTTCCAAAATTTTCTTCGGGATTCCAGACAGCCGTTTTCGTGCAGATGGATCTGGAAGGTTAAGCCAGGCCATAAACGTCTTGAAGTCCAGGGTATTGGACACCCCAAATTCCGGATGTCCTGCACAAAGATGATAAAAGGCCGGGATTCACCTTCCAGGTTTTTCTTACGGATTCCAGACAACCGTTTTCGCCGAGACGGATCTGGAAGGTAAAGCCAGGCCACAAACGTCTGGAAGTCCGGGCTATGGGACACCCGAAATTCCGGATGTCCTGCACAAAGCGATAAAAGCTTCACCTTTCAGATTTTTCTTACGGATTCCGATCCGGATTTTCCGAGACTGATCTGGAAGGTGAAGCCAGGCCACAAAGGACTGGAAGTCCGAGGTGTTGGACACCACAGATTCCGGATGTCTGGAAGATGCCATTGAGGCAACATAGGCTATACGAGAGACACAATAAAATGTAGGAAGAAAAGGGAGAGTGATTGACAGTTGCGATTTGGAAAGCAAAAGATTTCTGATGTTTGACATCTAGGAAATGTCTAGGAATAGCAAAATTCAGCCATCATCATTACCATGAAAATCCGGAAGGGTTAGCTTGACTGTAAGCCGCACATATCTGAAAGTCTGGACGGTAAACCCTGGCTATAACACAGACTGCTTTTCTTCAACAAGGCTATGTGAAATTTATTGGAGCTTACGATGCAAAATCCCGTTCGCCCGGATTCACGAATTTTGGCTTCTTTCCCACTTTTACATTGGGATTCAGAATTCAAATGAGTTAAATCGGAAGCATTCTAATATTTACACTATCTAGGTCACCCCCACTGAATTCGCGACTTCAAATCGGGACTTCATGTCGTATGGGATGATTCGGCAACACCCTTGTGGGCAAGCTCAAAATAGATCTTAGCAAGAAAACCAGACAAAATGAAAAGTATGTGGCTGAAACTAAAAAAATACAGCCAAAGATCTGGCAACTTCGCGTTGTTCAATAATTTGTTTTGAGGTTGCTAACAATCAACCGTGTTTTCACGAAGTGCGTATAGGCTATAGTAATCTAGATATAGTTTGACCCACTGAATGGTTTATGAGCGGGTGAGGTTGACAGACTCCTTGTCATAAAGACTCGGCAGTCGGATGCAGTTTCCCTTAGTTTGGAATAATATTGGCTGGTGTTAGGATTATGGAAAAAGAGTGTTTGCGGTAGTCACATCTACGACTGCCAATGGTTTTTACACCATTTTTCGCCATATCAGTCAACTCTCTTCAAGTTCATTTTGTATCCCTTCCTCATTATGCGTCTTTCCTCTTGGATATTCTTTTTTCATTCTTCCTTACGCACGAGTTCTTTCTTGTCGCTATTTTATATTTGCGATTTAGCACTTAAATTACACAACGGGAAATCAATTATACCGCGCCACGTTTTTTTAACTCTGATCAGTTCGCTAAATTCAGTATCATCCTACCCTCCTTCCCGTAAGCATTCTCTCTCCCAGGGTGATTTAGCAGACATGTTAAAACAGTAAAGGAAGCTCAGAAAAGGAAAAACTTCTTCTTCTTCAGTGTACCGCGCTTTCCCTCCTGGGGCGGTTTGTCCAGTTTTAGTACCATCCTTATTTCCTCCTTGCTCTTTCAATTTTTATGTGAGGGATTTACATTACAGTCCGTATCCAATCCTAGCCTATACAAACCCTCCCTCTGATCTGGTTCCCGGTCGAGGCGAGACAAGATTTAAGGAATTGGAGATTGCTATCCTAAATCGCAACTACTTTGAAACAAAAAAAGATAATAGAAATGAAAGCAAAGAGCAAAAAAAGATCTTAAAAATGAGAGAAGGCATTCAAAATTTTTGTAAGGATGAATTACACTCGGAAATCCAAAACTCACAAACATGCCATTATGAACTGTTTACTGTTGATTCGTCATGATCAAGGATTCTCACAGAATCCCGAAGTCGCGAAACTCAAGAATAGAGAGGCAAAGGGGCTAAAAAGCTCTTCAACTAGCAAGCCAAAAAAAGTCACTGTTTATGGCTTTGAAGAAAGAGCATGCATTTACCATGAAACAGAGAGAAGGTTTGGTTTCACGCATAAGCAGCATATTTTGAGGCCATCTTTAACCTCAGAATGAGAAAGCATACAGGAGGACTTGAAGAGGGAAAATTGGCTTTGATCTTTCCACCATCTAGCATATTTCGCTCTGAATACCCCTTTCTCCTTGCACCAGATCTGTCTGTGCGAATTAGGCCAAACTAACGACGGAACAAAATCTCCGCTCACTAATATTTCAGCACCATCAAACATGACCCGCAGTCAGTTTCTGCTGAAGCAATACTTTACATTCCCGCTTTTTGATGCTTTTTGGTAAAGGAAGACCGATTCTCTGACATGGGATTTTCAGGGAGGCTTTCCTTATATCCAAGGTGGCAACGACAGGTTGAGAGTATGCTGCAAATTGGTGGATTTAAGCTACCTTCGACTCCTGTCGTCACGGCGTTCCTACTCCCCATTTGTTACACGTTTACCTATCCTTTATCAATACAAACCTAGAACATGGATGTCCGGTTAGGCAGTTCATGCGGATTTTCTTGGGGGGATACGGTATGGAGCGTTGCTTGCAATATCTTAAGCTCTAAAAGTCCTCAACTTTCAGCTCCTAAAGCAATCCAAGTTAGATACCATTTCATGCCGCGGACTACAACTCTGCACGAAGGTCGTTAAATCAATATTTCAAAACCCATCTCATCGCGATATCCTCCCCCTGATTTTGTCCCTTCCCAAATTCGTTTACCTCGTCAGCATGCTGGAGCCCGTCGTAGCCTTGCGAACGGATATGATCAGAAGTTTTGTCTCCCCGTTTGGTCGTTCGTGTAACTCGCAGTTCACATGAAGGCAGGGCCGTATCCAGGGGAGGGTAGGGGGTTCACCCCCCCCGAAACCCACAAAAGTAATAGTTTTTACTTTTTTGTAGGCTTTAACCTCTGATCTATGTCTTTTTTGTACTTCTTGGTCCGACCCGTGGGCACCCCCCCCCCCCGAAATAAATTCCTGGATACGGGCCTGCATGAAGGCCTACATATTATTGGTAGCCTACGGTTATTTAACATCAGGTCGACTTTATGTGTGACAAGAAGTATGAATGAAACCATATATACATATAGGTTTCTTTTTATGACAAAACAATGTCCGTTATGTGTTTCTAAATTAAACTGGTTTGAACTGGAGCGAGTTCACGCTGTCACTCCGCCCTCATAAAGCAATCAGAACAAACGACAGATCCAAGACATATCAAGCAGGTCCGTATCCAGGAATTTATTTCGAAGGGGGGGGGTCGGACCTAATCCTTACCAAAAAGCAAAAAAAAAGATCAGATCAGATGTAAAAACATACAGAAAAACATTATTTTTGTATATTTTCGGGAGGAATCGACCCGCCTCCCCCCTTGACATGGTCCTGATGCCAAGTAAACAAAGGCCCTATCCAATCTGCACTCCTCTATACCATCTCTGATATCAGCCCCTCTGTAGACAAAACTACGTCAATAACGGCGAGAACACAACGTCAGCGTCAGCATAAACGAAAGCGCAGATCAATCGGGTGGGCATGAAAACTGATCCAGATGAAAGTCGTAAAGACACGTCCTCCAATATTATCAAACGGTCTATTGGCTGCAGGTGTCGGGCTGGGCAGTGACAACAGTCTTTCCACGGGGTTTTAGTGTCAAAACTTGACCATTAATAGTTTTACAATGACCGGTAGACAACCCCCGCTGATCTCCTTTGAGAGGGTAGGCGCCACCGCGTCGGGGTATGCTCGCCGAACCCCAGGTGAGGTGCAAACATTTGTCTAAATTATCGGGATTCGACCGAAGATAGCAGGTATGATCGGTCTTTTGCGTCGACAAAGAACTGACCAAAGAGACCTTTAAGGCGGAATTATGGGGTCATCAATCACCGTAGAGAACCCATAGTAAATATTGAGGCGTTGAATAAAATTTGTCGGTCCAATACGGAACAGGCAGAGACGGTAATTAGCCCTTTGATTCCCAGGAAGCCCGTCCGAAAAAAGCTGTGATGACAGAATAAACAGTAAGCACCAGACAACCACGGTTCTCAGTAAAGCAAGACGAGAATAACACATGCAAGAATATATATAATATAATAACGCAAGAAAAAAGGCTTTCACCTCTAAATAACTCTTCAGAAATTGGGGGTAATCATAATCAGCAAAATTAAAAATCTTATGTTTTATACACTTGAGACTAACAATTAATTCAGCATTAACATCGTCACCGGTAAGAGTGTTCCAAGGAACAACAGTTCTGTGAACAAAAATAGTATTCGGCTGAATAGTTTGCTTTGTTGTATTACGTTGCTTTAGACGCACTCAGATGGCGTTCGTAAAGTGCCTGAAGTCGTTCGCAAAGTTCGTAAAGTTGTTCCATAAACCTGCAGGTTTCTTCGTAAAAGTCTTTTACGGCACTATCTACCAAGCTCAGCTCAACTATATAGTTCATAAGGTCGACCAATAGGAGAAGAGACCCTGAGCAAAAAGCTTTAATGTAGGATCAGGAACCTGAAACTTTAAAGGACACCTTGCACTGTACAGTGTTTCTGCTCAGATTTTCGGAGATAACTGACCACTTTACAACTAAGCTACGCTTCTTCTCCATCTTCCCCAGCCTCTTTCCATGCCCCTTACCCTGGATGACAATCTTGACAAAATTTGTAAAACCAGTCTTCGGACGAAAACAGCTCGCTCCTCAGAAACAATGATCGGGCGTCTACGTCACGTAAAGAGAACAAATCGAGGCAAGCGTGATAATCAATGTATTGCCAATGGTGGAGATTGCATACACTTATGAATCGAAGAATCTCGGGAAACAGAATGGATGAAAATACTACTGAAGTATTGCCACGACCCTCGATTTTTTTGTGCAGTATATTCATATTCATATAATGAATCACTATCAGACGACGCGTTATTTAATGAAAAAAAAAATAGAGTATATGAATAATTTGAAATTTAAAGAAACTGAAATCTGAATAATTCGTCACACAAAATTTTCGCAGTCAATAAGGTCAAGTCTTCATTTAAGCGGCGACAAACTTTACGGAACATACACCGGCGACAAGCTACACAGTCTTGTAGATAAAATGCGATTTAAGGTAATTCAAGACTTAATATAATAATTTGCGAGAAAATTTGCAAGCCTTATGAACGCCGTCCTTTACACTCCATTCGAAATGGAGATACATTCAAAGTGCGATGACGTCTACAGACAGCGCAAATCTGCGCAAAACGAGCAAGTGGCACGTGGCGATGGCAAAAACTGTAGTAATAAAATAGTCGAGAGCTAATAGACCTGTTATGGACACGTGAAAATGATTCAAGTTGGAACAGGTGTTAGACGCAAAGAAAGGGTGGGGGAGGGAGGGGGCAATTTGTCCGTTCTAAACACGAATTCAGAACGAACGTCTTACTTCCAAACATTCCTGGGCAAGATATCTATGTAATCGCGACGTGAACGCAACGAGGCATCACCCCATACGCATAAGACCTGCTCCCGCACTTTGCAGTGATTACGTAGGGAGCGTGATTACGTGGGGAAAATTAGTTAACAAGGAGCCCTGGTCCTACTCGTATTACTCTTTGAGGAGATTTAATACTAAGAATAAGATTTCTCAATTTATGGTTGGCAAACAGAAAAGATGACTCACCGCCTCGGCGATCCGCTACTCCCTTCCACTTGTCGTTTTCTCGCAACTCGGACCCTTGAAACAAACAAAAATATCAATTTCGTGACGACCAACTGGTCTAGGCTCTGATTTAACCGTGACCAGGTCGATCAGTTACAGCCTGCCCAGACCTCGGCCCAGACGACTTTGAGGAGAAAAATTCTATCGCCAGGGTTTTTAAAATTATGGTAAGTAAAATATCCATGAGGACGAAGACCATTATATTTTTCATCCGCCAAACCTAGTACAATGTGCACACGCGGAGTAGAGCAGACATATAGTTTGAAAAATAACAAAATTTCTAGCCTAGAGCTTACGATTACACTGGGTTAAAAGGCGTATCCAGTCGTGACTTATGGTTTGATTAGTTATCTATTACTTCATCTATACCAGATCTATACTATATCATCTATATAATCATCTATACTGAGAATTCATCCGATAGTACTTCAGCTGAGCTGCTCTTCGATGCCATCTGCGATGAAGATTCGAGTAGTAACGCCATCTGATGTCTCAGTCTAAAATGCGAAGATCGCAGCAGTTTATATAGGTGGCGCTTTTACACTAAAAACAAAGAATATGTGCACCTAGGATGTAAGGCTAGGTGTAGTGTAAACAGTCTTTGCCTCAAACAGATAAATTCGTACGATATTTCGATCATCCCTCGTGATTCCGAAAGTATTGAATAGCTTAAACATGCGTGTCTCTCAACATTACAACTTAACCATGAAGAATAGAATCCTTGGTGTAACCCGAGGAGCCTTCACATTTAAGCTGGGTGGTTGTGTCGTCTGCTCAAGTCAATGGTTTGGCCGATCGTTGAATTACAATTCTTATTACAACTGTGATCTTATGGCTTACGAACCCCCTGTTCGTAAGCCATAAGATCACAGTCCCGACACCTTCCTGATAGGGGAGGGGGGAAGGTGGGGCTTCAGAATTTTACCGGAATTTTTTGAAACTTTACCTGAAATTTCCCGTAGTGACCATCTCTTCGGAAACTTGTGTTCTGACTTCTATTATGTGTTACAAATAACAGTAGCCTAGACAAAAAATAGGCTCATTAAAGTTTAACTGAAAAGGCAGCTTATTTTTACATAATTTTAGAATGCACTGAAATATTTTGACTCATCTGAGAGATTTTTTTTCTACCCGGGGTTCTAGTAATAACGTTCAGAGTGTGCGCTGCTTGCATGACAAACCAAAATTCTTCCAGACGCAGAGAATTTGAATTTAAACCAAGGCCCGCATTTCCAGGGCTAAAGATGCGACATCGGAGAAGTTACGCCTGTAGAAAAGTAAGATAGTTTTACTTTATTTTTCGGCAATGGCTTACACCGGACCACTGTGCGCAATAACTGAGGATTTTGTGTATGACTGCTACGATTTAAGTAGCATGCGAAGAAGCTCATGATATGCTTAATAATGTCTTCTAGAAGGTTCGGAATCCGTAGTTTCAGGTTCTTAAGCGTGCTTAACATCAAACGTTGAAAAGTGCTGAACTGACCTGTCTGGGGGATCCGTCTCGGCAGACAACGCTCTCCTGCACCTCACCGGGCTTGTGAAACCACGCCCACTTGTTCTCCCCCTCCTCTGCAAAATCCCAGTCGGATTCACGTTGCTGCCTCTTCTGGGACTCGGAAAGGGCCGACGAGAAACCCGCTGGCGACGGAGCGGACTCGGGCCTATAAAAAATATACATCTAAATAAACAATAATCAAACCTCTGAAGCTGCACTGTATATACATTGCCTTATTTTGTCTCTGGAACCATGTTCAGGCAATATACACCGCTAGAATTCAAATTTTCTGCGCTCTCTACCTAAGCCATAAATGCTCCTTCACCTCAACCATCGCAGATTACTGCAGATTTTTTTTTTTCAAACACAGCCCGAAGAGTACCTATAGTTGCGTTTCTGCAGATGCCATGGTATCTGATACCACGGTCTAAAGTCGTTTTTGCAGTTATCGTGGTATCTGATACCACGGTCAAAAGGCGTTTTTGCAGTTGTCGTGGTATCTGGCCAGTTAGCGTGGTAACTGACATTCAGATATCACGGTCCGACCGTGGTATCTCATCGTGGTATCTGAAAAGCCATCTCACTTTCATCAAAAACGACTAATTGCAGATCCAGTCACCGTGGTAACAGATACCATGGCATCTGCGAAAACGCAACTTATGTCCCTTCAGACCAAGCTGACTGCGAATCATATTTGAAATACGGATACGTCAGCTGCATTTTCTTAGAGCTACATTTTGGCCCTTCTTGGCAAGGGTCCTCTTCACGCTCAAGAAGCTCAAGCTGGAGCAGGAAATTGTGGAATAACAAAGAAAGATTCTAGCTTCAGTATGTGATTTTGTGAATTTCTTTATAAAAAATTGCTTGGAAATTTCTGCTGCTGCTGCGATTTCATTTTAAACATGGCTGCTGGTTTTGCTGCTCGATTGGGTCGTTAAGGGGTTAGAGATTTTTCCGCATTTTGGTTCTGGTATTTCATATTGACCTCTTCTTTCCAGCTAATATAACTTGTCTGGGCTATTGAAATCCCGTACTTCGTGATTCACAAAATTAGATACCTAAGCTAGAACCTTTCGTTGTTTTTCGACAAGTCATTTTACAGCTTGAGCCTAAAGAGGACCCTTGCCAAGAAGGGCCGAAAAACTGCTGAAGAACGTTCCAGCTGATTGGAGCGTTTCTGAGTGATTGCCGTTATTCCGTTCAGAGTAAATATCAGCTGCCAGTCGTCTCGAACGCCCATAGCAGTAATTGAGACATCCGTCCGGCGATGATTAAAGGCTTTCACTTAAAAATACTGAGAGGCAAATCAGGACTCGAGAAGCGTTGACAGCTGTAATTCACCACATAAGTTTTTGTTTTACGTTCTCTATGTTGGGCGTCACAGAGGAGGTCCAGGTATTTGTAATACAATCAGACAGACGGCTCTCAATACGAAAAGACCGGATTGATTAAACAGACCCAATACTAAATGCTTTTCATAGATAATAGGTGAAAATGAGGATTCCTTTCAACATACAGCATATGTGTTGCAGCGTAAACTTAACTTCTGCCTTAACTTCCTCAACTCCCAACTTACCGGTAGAATGCGGGGGTCCCACTCGACTGCTCAAGTAACGGGAAGCACATGAGCATAAACTGTGCCAATGTGAAGAACCAGACACCAGCTGCCATTGGCCAACAGAAGCCGATTTCGGAGACGCTAGTCAAGTAGAAGTACTCCGCGCAGACAGCGAATGCGAAGATCTTGGAAGGAAAATAATATAAGCGATCGTATACCACTTACGGGAGAATTTTTGTCTCGGTCAACGTATACTCGATCATGAGGAAGAATAATACACGAGACGCTAGAGACCTTCAATTTCCCACCATTTCCAAATTTGGGTCGGGGACACAACTCACAAACACAAAAGACCTGTTTGAGCACAGAAGTACCGACGCCACCGAACTTCTTTTCCCTGTCCCGTATGTACTTAACTGATAAACATAGTAATTTTACATCAACTTAGGTATTTTATTTGACACAGTGGTAGGCTAATACATTTTCCTCAGTATCGGGATTTAAAAATTAAGGGATTCAATTTCAATGAGCACCAAAAGCGGATATTGAGGATCTCCTCTCTTGGTTCTTTCATCATCAGCTGGACAGACTCTGCAGGATGGCTTGGAATAGCATTCAAATCTTTACTTTCAAAAAACTTGCTCTTCAGTAATTCAAGACGTATGTACATCCATCCTTACCATCTATGGGCGCATCTTCCCCAACCGGGGGCAATATAATCGTAAGGCTTTGGGAATTTATACAGCATTTTTTGCAATCCATCTATTTTGTTTCGCTCTGGTTGAACTCATTTTCTACCAAAGAAGGAGATCGAAAAGATGAGATCGTGCTATTTTAGCACCGGCATGCTCTATTTGTCAATATTATATATCCACATAAAACATAAGATGCAAGCATTACCCGTTTGAAATTTTCCTTATCCCTATCAATAATCATGGACAGCTGGACCCAACCTGCAAATGACGTTCTCCCCTGTTTTCTGGCCGGTCAGGTCACTGTTTTCGAACCGGCTCCACTCGTCCAATAAACAAGAAACTTGATGAATCGCGTGAAGCTGATATGATTTTGAGAGAATAGTCAAAAAATTTGGCGGCACATTCTTTAGGAATTCAGTTCACACAGCAACCTTTTTAACGTCTACCTTCGTCAAACACGACATCTTATCACAACGAAATCTTAAAAGCTACTGATCACACAACCGTTACAACCAAAGACAACGGCTATTTAAAGCCAACGGTCACGACGAGACAACTGCGCCATCTATTTCTACGTAGAGCTAACCGATAAATATCCTATTATTGTATCAATACTAAACTTTAACAGCATTGTAGTGGAAAACAAACTAAAATGTGTAATTATTTTTCTTGGTTTTACTCTTTCCTTCTCTACAACTACCCCGTCCATTGCCTTAGGCGGTTTTGTGGAAACTAGTTTAGTGCCTTACAGACAGGTCAAAGAATGTTATAGTAATGATTTTTGGGATCCCAAAAAGGTAAGTGGAGTGATACCTATGACATCGCAAAAGTTGTCCGTCTGTCTGTAAGCACGATAACTCTCGGAGGGATTGAGATATTTTAATGAAACTTGGCAGGAGGACTGGTTGGGTCAAAGTACAGGTCAAGTTCGAAGATGGGCTCTGTAGCCCTATATTTGAAGGTGGGGGAGGGGTTTCAAATTAAGGGGCAACACAAATATTTCTTGAAAGCTATTTAGATAGTTGATTTAGGGGTAAGGAGACACGCTGGTCGCTGAATCCGAATATAAAAGTTATTTTCTCGCCGGACAAGTAGTTCGCCCGGAATCCGGCCGAAACCGGAAAATTTGTTAAACGCAAAATTTGTATTTGAAGTTGGTTAGATGACAGATTTAAGGGTAAGAAGAGACGCTGAATTCTGTATGTGACAATCATTTTTTACCCGGACATATAGTTCGTCCGGAATCCGGTTGAAACCGGATTTTTTTTTATAAGTTAAAGTTTTATCTGAAGTTGATTAGATGTTCTTTATAGGGATAAGGAGATGCGCATAATTCGTTTCTGAACTATCTTTTCTTGGCTGGACAAGTAGTTCTTCGGAATTCGGTAAAGCAGGAAGTTTCGATTCGGTAAAGCAGGAAGTTTCGATCAGTATCGTCAAAATAGATATGGCTTATACAGGTATATCTGAACTTGATTTTCTCAGATGATTAGCCTGGCGAAGACTGGATCTGGCGTAGACAAGACCTAGTTGTCTGGGTCAGATATTAATTTTTTTGGATCCCATCGAAAACTTTGGTCTTGTTTTTTTAGGTTAGGTAGGAATCCCATTTAAGTGTTTCAACACTGGACTCGGGTGCGGACAAACTGTTGACCACTTGGTGGTAATGTAGGGAATTCTAGGGAGGGTGTGGAATCCGAATGGTGCACGTACTTTACCTCTTTGCCATGTTGAAGGGGATGGTTTGGATCGTTTTTTCTTTCTAGTGCCAGGACATTTGAAGTGTGGGCAACTTCTTGGTCTTCTAGGAACTATCCTAGACTGATTGACTCACCTGAGTTGCAAAGTGTTTTTCTTAGTTTCTAGTTACCTATATTAGTTGTTTATTTATACTGTATAAGGCCTTCGGTTTTTCAACACACATATTCTTATAATATTAAAGGCACTCTTACTTATTCTGCATTTTCAATTATCCCTAGTTGCTCTTTGGATTAAAGCTTCTGAAATCTCCGCCCTTCGCCATTGTTTCGTTTAGCACCTACGAATTTTTAACGCTTTTTCGGCTCAGCCGAGTTTGTCGGTCACGGAGCATAGTTTATTTGTAAAGTGAAACGTGTAAAACTTGTATGGCCTTTTGGCTGAATAAACAAGCGTTGATATTATATTATTATTAAACCACGCCAAGGTTCCAAGGTCCGCCAACGAATCTTTAAAAAATAAGTACTCGAGAAGCTTCAAAAAGTATTTTTCAGGTAGGCCAACAGGTCTATTTGCAGGTCGATCTTTTCTTTTGCCTGGTCTTCCCTTTTTAACCACGGCGCGCACGTTTTTCAAATGTTTTGCGTCCTACCTCCGGCTCGGAGAGCGGGAATTCTGGGCTGAGTATAGACGCAAGTGCCAACAGAAAAATCGCTAATTTCACGAAGCAAGTAGCCTATTGATATTTTCGGTAAACAGTATTTCTTTACCACTTTATCGGGAATTCCTTTCCTTTAAGAGAAAATCATCATCTTGTTTAATTTTAGGCTGTTGGAGACGGAACTTGGTACTTCATGCACAATTTCAACAGATTTGAGAAAAGATACTAGCCTACCTGTTGACTTTATGTACTATTTCCGTTATGGCCTTTCGCTAAAATTTAATATCGCAGAAACGTATCACCCAAATCTCATATCCCAATTTTTCTGTAACATGAACTGGCTATCTCACATCTGTTAAAACTGCGCAATTGCGCATCTTTGAATGTTTGAAGCTTCTGACAATGTACTGGCTAATACAGCTGTAAGATTCATAAATCCATATTACTTTTAATCCTAGATGAAACTATACTAATTTACAACTCGTACCGATCTACTTTGCGTTTTTTGTGCGTCTCTCAGGAAGGTAACGCAGGGGGAGGGGGGCGTCCGTAGAAACGCTTCACAGGTGAGAAATTTTTCGCAGAAATCAGGCTAGTATTCTCCTTAGTTTCTCGGAAGTGTCCGAATCAACTTGCCATTCTCCCAGTACTATTCTTCGCCATCAAAGAAAATCTATCCGCACCTACTTGCAAGAAAACTAGTCCTTACTTGTAATATGTAGATCGTACACCAGCCAAACATAAAAGGCCAATTGGCCATATTTCTTCGGTACTCGCAGCGCTGCCCTCTCGTTTGCCTGCTGAACATCATCAGGAACCAAGTAATAAAGAAGAACACATTGTACAGAAAACACGAGTGTACGGAATATCGAACAGGTTCATCCACGTTATAGAGTTGGTGGAAGCTGCTGATCCGTTCGAGTCCAAGCAGACGAACACCTACAAGAGTTTAAATAGCGTACTAGCGTATCCCAACTAGGAGATCATTTAACTGTACATGGTCTTGGCTCAAGCAGTGGCCTACCTCTGTGCCGTCCAAAGAAACATCCAAAAGCTTTTGTGGAAATAAGGGAATTCGGGAGGTTTCTGAAGACAGCTATGGAACATCGAGATACTTCTTTTTAGACAGCTATGGAACATATTACAGAAATATTTTTTTTTTTAACTGGTTGATTTTAGATGTATCCGTTGTTGGGTTGATGTGCCGTAGATATTTTCGTTCCACTATGGACCGATGGGCTTTATTTTGGAATTATATCTCATATCATGTCATTTCATCCACAGTCCTTGCGAACAGCCAATAGATACGACCAAACGTAACTTAAGGCTTATTCTCCCCGTTCCCCGAGGACTCCTCGGGGAATCGAAGGGAACGGCGAGAATAGAGGGAGTCCCTCCAGGCGGACTCCGCATACGGAAAACAACGGGAACACGGGGAATGCTTCCAAACTGGATTTTGTTCGAAAAAAAAAATACACAGTTGACGAAATTGGTCTGGATCCACTTTAGTTTTGGTTTCTCTGATCGTTTTTAATTAATTTACATTGCACCAACACCAGCAACAAGATCAAAGATTTCGATGGGATCCCAAAAATTTAATATTTGACTCCAGACAACTACGTCCTGACTACGTCTTGTCTACGCCAGGTCCAGTCTTCGCCAGGCTAATCATCTGAGAAAATTAATTTCAGATATACCTGTATAAGCCATATTTATTTTGACGATACTGATCAAAACTACCTGCTTTACTTCTGCCGAATTTCCGTTTTCGGCCGAATTCCGAGCGAACTACTTGTCCAGCCAAAAAAAGATAGTTCAGAAACGAATTCAGCGCATCTCCTTATCCCTATAAAGAACGTCTAATCAACTTCAAATAAAACTTTAACTTATAAAAAAAATCCGGTTTCAACCGGATTCCGGACGAAGTATATGTCAGGGTAAACCAGATCCAGTCTTCGCCAGGCTAATCATCTGAGAAAATTAAGTTCAGATATACCTGTATAAGCCATATTTATTTTGACGATACTGATCGAAACTACTTCTGCCGAATTTCCGTTTTCGGCCGAATTCCGAGCGAACTACTTGTCCAGCCAAAAAAAGACAGTTCAGAAACGAATTCAGCGCATCTCCTTATCCCTATAAAGAACGTCTAATCAACTTCAAATAAAACTTTAACTTATAAAAAAAATCCGGTTTCAACCGGATTCCGGACGAACTATATGTCCGGGTAAAAAATGATTGTCATATACAGATTCACCGTATCTTCTTACCCTTAAATCTATCATCTAATCAACTTCAAATACAAATTTTACTTTTAACAAATTTTCCGGTTTCGGACGGATTCCGGGCGAACTACTTGTCCGGCGAGAAAATGGTTTTCACCATCGCGTTCAGCATGTTTTCTTACCCCTAAATCGAACATCTAATCAACTTCAAATAAAAGTTTTACTTTTAACAAACTTTCCGGTTTTGGCCGGATTCCGGGCTAACTACTTGTCCGGCGAGAAAATGGTTTTCACCATCGTGTTCAGCATGTCTTCTTACCCCTAAATCGAACATCTAATCAACTTCAAATAAAACTTTTGCTTTGAACAAATTTTCCGGTTTGGGCCGGATTCCGGGCTAACTACTTGTCCGGTCAAAAAATGGTTTAGATGTTCGATTAGACATCGAACATCTAATCAACTTCAAATAAAACTTTTACTTTTCACGAACTTTCCGGTTTTGGCCGGATTCCGGGCGAACTATTGGTCCGGCGAGAAAATGGTTTTCACCATCGTGTTCAGCATGTCTTCTTACCCCATAATCGACTATCACATTAGCTGTTTCAAAATATTTTGTTTGCCCCTTAATTTGAAACCCCTCCCCCACCCTTAAATATAGAGCTACAGAGCCCATCTTCGAACTTGACTTGTACTTTGACCCAAAGGATCCTCCCACCAAGTTTCATCAAAATATCTCAATCCCTTCGAGAGTTATCGTGCGTACAGACGGACAGACGGACGGACGGACGGACGGACGGACGGACGGACAACTTTTGCGATGTCATAGGTATCCGTCACTAACGTTTTGGGATCCCAAAAATCAATTCCCCTCATGAATCTGAAAAGGAGTTCTTTTTGGTGATGGTGATGATAATCGGAGCATTCCCCGTCCGTGGGAACTCGCGAGAATACGGTGAGTGAGTCCGCGGGACAAACTAAAACGAGGGGACTCCTCAAAGTCCTCCACTTGACTCCTCAAGTGGACTGGACTCCTCAAGTGGAGTCCTCAGGGAATTGCGAGACTACGCGTGTGACCACAAAATCCAATGTCATCGCTCGACGACACCGATACGCTGCAGGGCTAAACCGGCAAGACAGGCAATCGCGTGGATATTAGAGACTAGAAAACTAAGAAGAAAACAGTAATTATCTAAGAATATTTAATTTTTCTAAACAGACGAACTGCATTGGTACAGCCACCCTCTTCGCCTACCAGGTATAAACCGAATAGTCGTCTATAATTTCAACACAACCACAGAGGGTTGGATACTCCTAAGAAGCAGACTTTGACGAGATGGAGGTCACAACGAAGGCCACCCGAAAGGACAGTGAACACCTCTGTCTGGCGCAAGAACGCGCCAAATAGTCAGTTAACGTATCCGCAACCTAGTTCCATAGACGCTACAGGTGTCTCGCGTCAGGAGCACTGGCTCAAGCAAGACCAGATGTAAAAGCAATACAAATTTACAACTTTGCGTCAAAGACGGGATTAAAATGTAATACTTCTACTTACATTCAACTGTACCCAATATTTACTGACACTTTTCCTTCTGCCAAAGTGTCAGAAACAATGACAAGAATGCACATGCATTCATTTGTTTTGGATTATTTATTGCAGAGCCCTTTGGTTTATCGCCTGTCACTCTTTCCTCGCGATTCCACGATGCCAGAATTCCTAAATCCCTTCCACAAGCTTAAAGAATCGTCTGTGAAGAATTAGCAACGACATTTTCGTGAGTTTCCAATATCAACTTGCAATCCTTCCATATACCATGAATGTCTGTTTTAATTTTTATTTTGTTTCTTGCTTGAAATGTGTTGCTATGTAGCACAATAGCGTTTGATGTCTGAAATCTTATCTCGTTTTTACACGGGTCATGATATTAGAGTGTGGGTTGGCATGACGGAAACGCTGAAGCACTGAATTAAGATTAATAAATCCAGGCGCTTTGATACGGACTTTAATACCCTTGCTTGCCCGCCCACCTCAAAACAAAAAATGTGACCTACCATCACAGTAAAAGTAAAGCAGCGACAGTAGGTAAGACATGGCCGCGAAAAGGACATTCCTGATGACATGTTTGTCCAAAAGAGGCGCTGAGGACAAGTCAGGACGTCGGAGTAAGATGTCATCTGCGGGCGACCCCAACACAAGAAGCAGCGGGGCTATCACATCCCAAAGCAGCATCATGAGCATCAGCTGGGTCGGCTATAAAGGGACCTACTATGAGAACGCTGTCCATCTCTCACTAGGTTAAAACGACCAAGGCATCAGAAACATTTATTTTTTGTTTTCAGCCCCCCCCCCCCCACTAATCGAACATTCCAACAGCGGAAACCCTTATTTTTTCTGTTTCTAAGCTACACCAGGGAAAGTTCTCGAAGCTCTCTTATTAAGAAAACGTACAACTGCCACTCATTTCGGCAATGACACCGTCGTCACTAAACCACTGGAAGGCACCCCTGCTTCCGATTAGGCTACTAGTGGAACTGCACTGTAGCAAATACGTCCTTCATCTTCATCCTATGTGGCGAACATCCTACACTTTCAGTGTAAGTGATGATAATGGCGTTCTTATGCAAATTCTACAGTGCCTGTAAGGTACAGAAGTCTATATGGGACACACAGCTTGTCGCGTAAGCGCTCCATTCAGAGAAGGAAATCTCCGGTTGTTTTACTTCGGCTCACACTTAGAATTGCTTAGAAGGTAGTCTGAAATAAACAGAGAAGAACAAATGGTCCGAAAACAAGTCGGTAGGTTAGTGCATGATCAGTAAGTTTTTTGTTGTTGTTTTTTAATACAGATTTTAGTAACAAAAGAAAGAGTTCGACACATTATAGCCTACAGGAATACGTATTCGTATACTTAATCTGAAACGAATCTCACGGGACAGACTAGCTAGGCTGAAGATCGCTGAAGATAATTTGCTGAGATAAGGGCGATTCTGGCGATCTCACGCATTCACTTTCCATAAAGCAAAGCGAGAATCCGCCAAGCACCAGAACCAGGGGAAAGTGGTTGTGGCTCTGCTGCGCTTTACAACTTTTCACTATTTTGCTACTTTCCACGTACGGAGTGGACTCATTCTCCACGTCACTTTCCAAAACTAGCGGAGCGCAATAACAGCCTCGGAAAGGGAAGCGAGTTCTACACTGTGGATAAACCATCAGATATGACCCTAAGAATCAAAAGAATTCGAGTCTTTTTTTTTTGTTTTTGATTTAGTTGTTTTTGCCACCACAGCAGATGTGCCCTAAGGCGGAAGGGCACCTCTCGGCGTGGGTTGTGCTGTTATGTTTTGTTTTTTGTTAGTTTTTTGTGTGTTTGACTTTCCTTGTAACAATAATCTTTTCGAATGCTTTTCGTTAGTAAGTACACGGGGAAAGAAAGGGGTAGATTATACGTCGTATTTTTAGATTAGAAGGGAGCATTCGACAATGTTAAGAGAGATCTATTGATGGATGAGTTATTGAAGATTGGTTTACCGAATGCGTTTGTACTAATTTTGGTTTCGATGTATGAAATGACTAAGTTTGTAGTGAAGGTGGCAGGTAAATTTTCTAGATCTTTTTTTCTAAGCGTAGGGGTTAAACAAGGGTGTTGCTTATCTCCTAAATTGTTCTCGCTTTATATTAATGATTTTCATGAGTATTTGTTACATTCTGGTGCGGCGGTGGCAAGTCTGGATATTTGTCAGTTATGTGCATTGTTGTTTGCGGACGATATGGTGCTATTTGCGGATTCGCCCGAAAAGTTGCAGTTTCTGTTGGATAGGATCCACGAATACCTCCGAATGAAAGAGCTGTGTTTGAATGTGAGTAAGTCTGTAATGATGGTGTTTAGAAAGGGTGGAAGAGTGAGTGAAAGTGAGAGTGTGAAGTTTAATGGAGAGAAAATAGGGATAACGGATGATTTTGTTTATCTAGGTGTTCGGTTTTCGTATAATGGTAAGTTTGGTAAACAAATAGAAGCTAGCGAGAGAAACGGGAAGCGTTGTGCGTATGCGCTTGCTGGAAGCCATTTAGGGGATATTAAGGATATGAAAATGCATAAGCAGTTATTTTCAACTAAAGTAGTATCAGCTATGCATTATGGATCCGAGATTTGGGGCTTCCATAAGGGGGATAAGCTAGAGAGTGTACAGTTACAATATTTTAAGAGGGTATTAGGGGTTAGCGTGGGAACAAATAGCCTAGTAATTACAGGGGATTTAGGTTTAGGGTTGCTCCGGAATAGTAGGTTGGTAGCAATGATAAGATATTGGGAGAAAGTGACGAGTTTGCCAAGAGTGAGAGTTTTGAAAGCGGTGTATTTGGAAATACTTGGGGGCAAGAAAAGGGATTCTTGGCCTCAGCAAGTTAAAAAAAATATTGGATGATTGTGGTTATGGTGGTTTGTGGTGTGATGGAGTGGGACCAGGTTACCCCTTAGGTAAGGTAGCTAAGTTAGTGAAAGATAGGCTAAGAGATCAAGAGATTCAGAGGTGGCATGGGGGCGTATCAGAGCACCACTCTCTGAAGTTGTATGGTATGGCTAAAGAGACATGGGGAGTAGAATTATACTTCAAGTTGGGATTGGGGGGGGGGGGGGCAGAACTGAGGTGGATGGTGAGTCTTAGGGCGGACGCTCTTCCAGTGGGGATGCGGAGAAAGTATATTGGTCGAGAGAGGAAAGGTACTGGTCCTTATTTTTGTCCGATGTGTGGTGTTGAGGGGGAGGATGCGGTACATTTGATGTGTTATTGCGAGGAGCTGAAAGGATTAAGAAAGGAAGTGTTTGGCCGGGAGGTTTGGGATGAAAGGGAATTGATTTCGATTATGGGTAGTAAGTGTTTTGGTGATCTCCGATGGCTGGGTAGATTCCTGAAGATAGCTATGACCCACCGTGAACTATTTTTATAGAAGTTGATTTTTGTTTTGTTTTGGAGTGTATGTTTTTTGTTATTGTTTTATGTTTCCCGCCATGGCCCTTGGGCTTTTTTGGGATTAAATTCATTCATTCATTCATTAATTTTGATTTTTAATAGTTTCTTTTATTGTAAAAAGTAAAGGTGAAAATATTAAGGTAAATGTTAAGTGATAGAAATAGAATAGTAAAGATAATGGTTTTCCTTCTTTTTTTTTAAGGAAGGAAAAAAGTAACAAAAATTTTAATGTTTTAAAGGTGTGATGAAAATGGTAAAATAATAAATAAGGGTAAAAGAGGAAATAAGAAAGAATATCAAAAAATCAAACGTAGAGATAGAGGAAAGTGTAGGTGACGCTAAATATAGGTCGGTCATTAAAAAAATTGTTAAAAATATTAGATGTTAGGACCGTTGGCGTCACCGAGGGAAAGTGGAAGCGTAGTCACCTGGCCAAATCATACTGGACAGGAAGAACGGAAAAGATACTACGCGGCAAAAAAAAAAAGAATCACTGGAAAGAATCGAAAAAGGGCACTTGCTTAATAGTAAAAGTGTCGGCGTACCTTAAATATGAAGTCATTGAAGAAGACAGCTCCTGTGACAGCACAAAGGGAAAAGCCTAGACTCACACCAGCTTGGAACTGAATCACTCGCGTGACTGAATCGCTCAAATGGCGACCATGGGCAATCGCGTTGGTAAGATGTTGCAGATGACCTGGTGCTACTATGTCTGCTGCATCCTTCACGGCGTCACCGCTAGACTCATCCTAGAAGTAGATGTTGAACTATTCTTTTTTTTTTGGGGGGGGGGGGGGGGGGGGGGGTCTGACTCGGTAAGCTGAAACTCGCGTTTGGCTTTTTCCCTCGTTCAGCCTTGGCCAGAAAATGACCCTTGACAGGAAGCGAGGAAACGTCGCAAGTAAAAGCCAAGTCGCTGCTTCCATACGCCCAACAAGCAACTTGGTCTGCTGTGACTTTGCGGAAGACCCTTTAGTTACAGTCGGGCTGAGGGGCGGCACCATGGATGAAGGAGCGCGGTCGAATTACTTCGTATTCCGTATTATGTTCGTCTCGTCTTTAGTCCTAGCCCTTATCATGGTACTTTCCATACCTAAGCCCAAATGGCAAAAAAGTACGCAGGAGAGTTGGATGAATTTGTCACCTGATTCTCGCCTAAAATGACAAAAACAACCTAAATGGTTGGTATGAAATTATCTATATTTATTTTCACTAATTATCTATTTTATCTGTATTTTGTTTTCATGTGAGACTGAAAGAAATGTTTACGGTTTTTAATCGACAAAAAAAGTAACTCGGGCAAATAGATCTATGCATCCCTTACGAATACAAAAATTTGGCCATCCATGGGAAAAATGGAGCGGCAGATCAAATAGGAAGCTAGAATAAAACTCACCAAAGCAATGGAGACATCACAGATATCTATGGTAGGAATATCTGTTTGTCCTTCAAAGGTAGCTGCAACAACCTCAGGAAACAACGGATGGTCGATCTTATTACGAACAAGCTCTCTGATAAACTCCCTTCGCTCGAAGGACGTGGCATTAGAAATGACCTTAACTCCTTTAAAATTGTCAACGAAATCCCCGTTCACCTAGATTGAAAGGGAGTCAATGTTGGAACAGAACTACACTTCTTCAAGGGATAAGACGGCAAAACTGTGGGCTTCTAAATTTATCTAGCAAGCATCTCACTGTACTAGCTTCCAATAAACGAAAAGGTATTTTTGAAACTAATGATTCTGGTTAGGAATGAAGTACACGTAAGGATGTATAGAGCTTTTTATTCCCCTTAAAGTTTAACCGAAAAGAAATGTAATAGCAGAATCTAGGTACCCATGACTTATTCACTTAAAGAGGCTTGAAGACCCGATGAAAATGCGTCACTTAGTTCTTTAGCTATTCACGAATAATCGATTTTCGAATAGTGGAATTTCCCTGTGCTTTGTGGTACCTCTGTCTGCTTGTGTCTGTGTTGTATGCTTGACGAAAAAAGATTTACGAAATTTCAAGCAGTGAGCCACCTTCCTCGAGCTGATCACTGGCCACTGAAAAGCCGCGTTTGTATTGAGATTCAGTTTTTCTGCGTCATAGTAGAATTTTGCGTTGTGAGGACGGCTGTAGATATTATGAGCATCATACTATAAATAGTGAAAATAAAAAAAATCCCTTAACACAATCAAAATAATGCAGTGTAGTCAGTTAAATGATACAAAAATAAGTTGGCTTTTCAGTCAAACTTTAAGGTTTAAGAACAAGGGCATAAGTTGCGTCGACAAAAAAGAAAAAAAACTTTCACATAGTTGCAACACCTCTCGCATTGCTGTTCATCGTCTGTACGGACTCAAGACGCATGCGCTTATCATATCATGTCATATCATAATGCAAGAACTTATAGCCCTTTCTTTTTTAGTGCTGCTACTAGACATAGCGCGAACATTTGCATGCCGTCGATTTTGTTCAAGACTTACATTTCCTTTCGGGTCCGTAATTCGTGCCCTGTACGTATCTCCTCTGAGAACGAGATTGTCACCTGGTTTAACAAGCCCGATCTTCTCCGCGATGAATCTTGCTCGTTCAAACGACTCTCCAGTGATCAGTCGGACGTCAACGCCTGCCCTGTTCAAAATCTTCATGAGATCCTTTGCCTGAAAAAGACGATGCAGTTGTATTTATACACATTTATTTATGTTTGTTTGTTATGGCCCTTGGGCTTTTAAGGCAAATAAACATCATATCATATCATCATATACGATTTCCTCCCTACCACAGACCTAGCGAGAGAGATGGGAGGAGGAAGAGACGAGGGAAGAGATGGGCAGATTTCAGGTTTCATTCGAGTCCTGTCGAACTCGAATCCTCCCATATCTGGAAGGAGTCCCCTTGTTGCGCATATTTCAGTTGTCAATCCTGCTTGTTTTCCAAGTATCAGAAGCGGATCCACTAAGAAAACTTAAGAACAGATATGGGCTTATAGCATGCATTCTTGCCCTCAAATCAGAGCTCTATACGACTTCGAAACTAACTTTCAATTCTATCGTATTCCAAGGGTTTGCTGGATTCCGGACGAATTCCTTGTTCGGTGAAGAAATAAAGTTCAGAATGGAATCAGCATGTAATTTTACTCCTATGCTGAATCTGAAAGTGACTTCAGATTTTTCTTTTTACTTCTACCAAATTTCCGATTTAATTGGCCGGATTCCGGGCGAACTGCGGATCCGCCAAGAAAATAAAGTTCGAAAATGGGTTCAGATTATCTTCTTACTCTTACAACGAATCTCTAATTTACTTCAGGATAACTTTCACTTCTGCCACATTTCCGGTTTTGTCCGGATACCGGGCGAACGACTTCTCTGGCAAGAAAATATAGTTTAAAAATGGATTCATCAGGTGACTTTGCCCTTGTATCGGATCCCTAATCGACTTCAGAATCAACTTTTACCTCAACCGAATTTCCGGTTTGGCCTGGATTCCGGACGAGCTATTTGTCCAGAGAAATAAAGTCTCACAAAGCTCAAATAAGAATGCACAATTTCAACAGATATGAGATAACATCCGTTGAAGCTACAGAATATTTCCGTGATGGCCTTCTAACCGTTATTTTTTCGTCAAATGTAGCGTTGCAAACAATGTATGTTTGTATGGTAGCTATGTTTTACGAAAATTTAATACTTAAAGGCTCATTGCACAATTTTTCTGCAACATCAAAAGACAGTGCGTTTCCTCGTATTTGTTGAAATTGCCCAGCCTTGTTTAAATGCTATGAAGCAGTGTGCAATGTCAGAAGTTTCATAGTAGACAACACAAGGATGCGCGGTTCCAATAGATAACACTTAGGAAGTTAGCTTTTATGTAACGTTACGCATTAAAACTTTATGCATAACAAGATTAACAAGCACTGCTAGGAAGAGCCGAAAAACAGCCGAAAAGACATGCTGACTTTCCAATATCATGATGACAAACAAAAAAGTAACCAGATTTTTTTCGGCAGTGTTTCAGCTCTTTGTTTTGTATGCAAAACGTTTTAATGTGTAACGTTCGAAAAACATAACAGCTAACACCCTAAGTTTTATCTGCTGAAACCACAAATCCTTGTGTTAGCTGTTTTGAAACTTCTGAGTGTGTAGTCACTGATTTCCTGCATGCAAAAAGAGTCACAGACGTCACAGTTTGTGAGTGTCACACGACTAGTGTCACAGACGGACAGCCGAATTCACTGGTTTGTGGCACTACAGACTCACCTCGCAAGCCACGTGATTCTCTAGACCAAGCAAGGCAATTAATTCTAGGTCTTGACTTTGGTCAATCATTTCCATGCCATCCCGGTCTAACCTAGACATTTCCTCCGAACTGATATTCCTAAAAGAAGTATAAGGAATTACTTTCTAGATACAATAGTAGTTACAAAAAATCAAAAATCACATTTTAAGCTGTCATCAACTGGAGTGCCACAGGTCAAAGTCGGGTTGTTTAAATATTCCGGAAAATGCTAACGCATTTCATAGCAGAGAGCAGGCTTGGTTGCCTGTGGATTACTCGTTGAAAGAGTTTAGCGATGGTCGTTTATAGACAGAGGAGTGTCGGGGTAGAGTGGATAATTTGAAGCAACCACTCATCCAATCCCTAGGGGAACGCGTTGTGCAAATTCTCACGGTTTTCACACTTCCAATTTAGCGAGACGGTGCTATAGATTAAGAGCAGAAACCTCATGCAAATCTTTGAAACTGAAGGGCGATGTTTAAGTGGGTGGTTCCCAAAATCACCACGATCTTTTTGCCCACTCTCACAATGCCCACGCTCAGAATGCCCACGATCAAAATGCCCACGGTTCAAAACGCCCACGATCAAAATGCCCACGATTAAAATGCCCACGACTCAAAATGCCCACGACTCAAAATGCCCACGACTCAAAATGCCCACGACTCAAAATGCCCACGACTCGAAATGCCCACGAAATGCCGGCGGCCTAAAATGCCGACAGTTTCAGATGCCGACAGTTCAAAGTGGTCACAGGGGAGGGTAATATCCGAAACTAGGCAATCACGCCTAGTTTACAATGCCGACGGCCGAAACTGTCCACAGGGGAGGCCAAAATTATGCTGGGACAGCGGACTACGAGATTATAAGGGATAGGATTAACCACGTTAAAGGTTTCAAAGGGAATTATTTTTTTGTTTCTTGGTAGTTCAGAATTGTTTGCGTTTAAGTAAAGCAATGTCGTGTAAAATTGTGCCAACGCAGAAAGCAAAACCAGAATATCCAAATCCACCATAGTTAACTTGCATCACGAAGGTAAGAATGATTCCTTGATTAAAAATAGCAGTTCTGGGATCGCTGTTTGGGACTCAAAATGCCCACGAAATGCTGGTGGCCTAAAATGCCGACAGTTTCAGATGCCGACAGTTCAAAGTGGTCACAGGGGAGGCTAATATCGTCCTAGTTTACAATGCCGACGGCCGAAACTGTCCACATGGGAGGCCAAAATTATCCTGGGACAGCGGACTACGAGATTATAAGGGATAGGATACAAATGTTTCTTGTAAATATTTAACCAGTTTTATATATAATTGAGATTATACAAGTTCACATTCTGATAGTCGGTCTATCCTCCCGCCACTCAGTCACGCCTAATTACGGACCGAAATCCTCAAATTTATCCAGTCGTGGGCACTTTGAGTTGTGGGCATTTTGAGTCGTGGGCATTTTGAGCCGTAGGCATTTTGAGTCGTGGGCATTTTGAGTAGTGGGCATTTTGAGTCGTGGGCATTTTGAGTTGTTGGCATTTTTAGTGGGCATTTTGAGTCGTGGGCATTATGATCGTGGGCATTTTGAGTGTTAGCCGTTGAAGTTAAACGAAGAGCTGCAATTTTTCGTAAAAACAGTCGATTTTTTTCTTGGAAACAGTCGATTTTTTCTGAAAACAGCCGTTTTTGGGATCCCAAAACGTTAGTGACGGATACCTATGACATCGAAAAAACGTCTGTCTGTCCGTCCGTCTGTCCGTCTGTCTGTGAGCACGATAACTCTCGAAGGGAATGAGATATTTTGATGAAACTTGGTGTGAGGATTCTTTGGGTCAAGAGTAAGGTCGAGTTCGTAGATGGGCTCTGTAGTCCTATATTTAGGGGTGGGGGAGGGGGTTTAAATTAAGGGACAAACAAAATATTTTGAAACAGCTAATATGATAGTCGATTATGGGGTAAGAAGACATGCTGAACACGATGGGGAAAACCATTTTCTCGCCGGACAGGTAGTTCGCCCGGAATCCGGCCAAAACCGGAAAGTTTGTTAAAAGTAAAAGTTTTATTTGAAGTTCATTAGATGTTCCATATAGGGGTAAGAAGACATGCTGAACACGATGATGAAAACCATTTTCTTGCCAGACAAGTAGTTAGCCCGGAATCCGGCCGAAACCGGAAAATTTGTTATAAAAGCAAAAGTTTCACACTTCCCATCTGATAAGCATACCAATCTGTAAAACAAAATACAGTAAAAATCTTCAAAAAGTCTAGCGAACACTCAAACTCTCGAAAACAAAACCTATTTGTCCGGATCAAATATTCAATTTTTGGGATCCCATCGGAACCTTTGGTCTTGTTTCTAAAGTCAGTCGATTTTTCTTCATTACAGTCGTTTTTTCTGCCAAAATAGTCGGTCAAAATGACCAGCCAGTCGGTAAACGCCTTGCCATCCACCCAAACATTTTGGCTAGTAACGCCTATGCGGTTGGGATGACCCTTCCATCTGAAGTAATAAAAAGTTCAGGTGAACCTTTCAGGACCGCGGACTACACATTAGGCTACTATTATTATGACAGTATAAGATTCTTACTTGTACGCCAATGCAATAGGCTTCAAACCCCTCTTTCCAAGCATAGAGGCTTCTTCCAGAGCGAGAGTGAAGGCTTCCTCTCCCATCGTAACCCTGCATCTGTAAAGAATAAGATGCTTTAACCAAATTACGTAACAACGAATAAGGGGTCTCTTGTAAAGTTATGAACCGTTAAAGCCAAAGGCTGCTAGGGTGAACCTAAGGTTCCAACACCGCCCTTCCCATACGTCAGTGATGCTGCAACTCCTTTCTTACTAATCTATGTCTCGAACTATGACCATGAGCCGATACTGCATCAGCATGACTGTTTGTTTTACTCGGCTGAAGTAGGCTGAACTACTAACGAGAAATCCACGCTCTTTTACAACTTCCACATCGTTATCAATTAAGCTATTGCGGATGCACATAGTACTGAGGCTGGCACGGGAACTCAAGTGGCTGAAACATTTTCTATTTCTTTCATTTATCTCACTCCTCAGTTTGAAGGCTACAGACTCACAAGTTCTACTGTAGACATATGCTTTCTTGATATGGTGTAGGCACTTCGTCGGGTCTTGGTCCCTATGCTTCTTTTTTTGTTTGTTTTTATTACAATATATTTTGTAGAAGAATGATATAAGTAACTTATTTTTCTTTTCTTTTCTTTGATGGAAAGAGTAGACGACGCTATAGAGGTTAATGACAAATGAACTCCACCAACAGAAGCAGGAGCACAACAAGCAAAAATACGGAAGAAACCTAAGGAGATCCTTCGCGGACTGAAAAAAAAAAGTAGTGCCCATTACAGGCAGAGGCTAAGAGACGTACGGAATATGGAAACAAGTACGATAACAAGATCACAAGAAAAGTGTCATCCGGTTTCCATCTCACTCTATTTGCCGGTTTTTCGTTAATAACGTGTTAGATGGGAAACTTAACGCCCCGTTTCCAGAGACTTCCGCTAACTCAAACGCAAAGAAACTATACTAGTGGCTATAAAGTATACAGCAAAAGAGTTGGTTCGAGTCATCACCCGTACACGATTGTACAAAATTACGAAGGACTCCTCTGCAGGATTACCGGTTCCTGATGTAAAGAAATCGGCATCTCTTTTCCGAATTTCTGCAAATTTCGAACTCTGTTACCAAATTAGAAGTTTCTGAGCTACGAGACCCATGAGGTTTGTAGGGGTCACAGGAGTACGGTGAGCGGCCCACAAAAAAAACCAGCCGCGATGCCGACAGAAAAAATATATGAAGCACCAAGAGAGGGTTTCGTATTTCGGTTGGCTTAGGGAGAAGTTGTGTGGAAAACACACAGTTTGTCCCGCGGCCAGCGAACTTCGCAGAGTGAAGCGAAAACCGCTTTCAGTACGCTTAGCTCTCTTACTTTCCTAGGACTACTTCAGCGGCGCCTTTGATATAAAGTCGAAAACCATATGGCTCTTGAGAAAACGATGCTGAGTAGGCTTTGTCATGGTCAAGACCGTAGAACTCTTTAACAGTAGTCTTAACTTCTTCTGGTTCTTCTTCTATGAAGTCTAACAGGGAATGTTCCACGCCATCGCCCACTTGGAGGTTCTTCCCTGACTCCGACTAAAAATATGAATGAAAATGTGTTATTTTGACACGATATGAATTAATTGTATATATTAAGTGTTATTTTATGTACAGTAGAGGTATGCTTATGTGAACGTTTTTTGACTTCGGACTTTGCCATTTTCATGCACCTGCTGTGTCCAAAGCTAACTACCAGCTAGCCAAAGAAGGTAAGAAGGGCAGCTGAAAACATCTGTACAGGTATTTTGGATCTTCAGTCTACCATTTAGCCCAAAACTGCAGTGTTCACATTAAAGTAACTGTTCACATAAGCATACCTCTACTATATTTCATGACGCGTATAAATTGTCGACCTCCCAGTTTATTTTTTCCCTTGTGTAAAGATATTGGGCAAATAAAAATGATTCTGATTCTGAAAACAACAAGATTTTTGCAAAAAATTCTGTCTGAGGTTTTCGAGGGAGAATGACGGAATCGGCGGCTCAGTGCAGTAAGCTCTTCATTTTACATTAAAACACCAGAGAGAACGAATTACTGAGTATACAAATTTTAATAAATTAATTTAATACATACTGCGTATTAGGTATATTACACCACATAAAGAAAAAGATATAAAAAGACAACAAAAATACAACGAAATATACGAATCATACCTGAATGCGCGTGTTCCACGACACCGTACGTAGGATTGCCTCTTTCAGTATATCTGACAATGTAGGATGTTTCAAAATCAACTTCGGATCAGAGTATGGCTGACCTTCCATATACCCGCGAGCAACAGTATAACTAAAAAATAACATATAGTTAAACAATAACTGCATTGCTTCCAGTGCAACACATTCTTATTCCCTAATTACTGATATATTTTTTCCTCGAAGCTCTGAATTTCGTCCCATGTATTCGATCCGTGTTAACGGCACTCGATTAAATTTGGCTAGTACCAAGGCCGAGTTACGGTACGAAGTGTTCTGATCATCACTGTCAGAAGTTTCATAACAGATAACACAAGGATACGCAGTTTCCGACACCACGACGACAAACAAAAAAGCAACAGATGCTTTTTCGGCGGTTTTACGGCTCTTCTTGGCAATGCTTGTTTTGCATGACATTTAGTGCATAACATTTTCAAAATCACAACAGATTACATTCCAAGTGTTGTCTGACGAAATTGAAAACGTTACGCATGAAAAGTTATGCATAACAAGGTTTGCTAGGAAGAGCCAAAAAACAGCCAAAAAAGCATTTACTGACTTTATTGTTTATCGTCATGATGTCGGAAAACTCAGCAGATGCTTTTTGGCGGTTTTTCGGCTCTTCCTGATGGTAACGCTTATTATGTATAACATTTGGAAAAACAACAGATAACACCAGAAGTGTTATCTGTTACGAATTATCAGAGGTGTAGCGAGTCCAAAATTTTCGAGTCCGAGACCGAAGTCATACTCACGAGCCAAGACGAGTCCGAGTCCTTGACAAGAATCGTTCGAGACGAGACGAGACCGAGTCCGTGAAAAAAGCGTCTCGAGACGTCTCGAGACCGAGTCAAGCCTCGAGTCCTAACAATTAATCTGTACTTCATACAGTGAACTACATTCTAAAAATACAGGTAATTCACCTGAGAATTTCGAGGAAAAATGCAAACGTGGATGAAGAGTGACAAAAGAGAAAACCAAAACAAACCGAAAAAACAACAAACGACCAATATGAAAACCAAAATTGCGAGATTCGAAAAACCTAAATTAAACTCCGAGCTACTGACCAACACCTGCGAATAACAACTATAAGACATTTGTCGCTCGGTACTACCGATTGAAACCCCATTTCCGTCTGTTTTTCTGAGATTTTTTTTTTGGGGGGAGGTACCGGGAATCTTTCGGAAATGCTCACCTTCTTTTGAAAACTGATGAGTGGTAAGATCAGACGCTCTTGATAACGTATTTACTTGCTCGAGTCGGACTCTCACTGTGCTGTGAGATGAGGAGGCTTCTAGAAATTTTGCTCTGGTTTACCCAATTTTGTAATACGAACTTCCCAGCTAAACTATCTGGATCGCTCATTTTCACAAATGCTATTTTCAGAATTCTCCAGACCCTTGTAACCTATGTTCTTAATTTATTACTTATTCCTCTAAGGTATTACTTGACCTAATCCTGTGAAAGAAGGTGTGATATAACCAACCATTGGGCAATCTCTTTAATTGGTCGCTGGAGAGTTCGTTTTGTTTAAAATGACCGGGTCGAGACGTTTACTTAGACTCGTGACTCGGCTGGATTTCGAGACGAGACGAGTCCGAGTCCAGCTCCGTGAACTTCGAGTCCGAGACGAGTCCGAGTCCATGAAAAAGGCGTCTCGAGACCGTCTCGAGACGAGTCCAGAGTCCGAGTCCACCACCTCTGCGAATTATCTGTCGTAAGCGCACATCCTTGTGTTATCTTCATGAAACTTCTGACACTGTATGGTCAATGATGCTGCCGAAGACCCTGGCAGGAATTCAAGTCCGCGACCACTCAACCCTGATCGTCAGTCTGACTGTACCATTACGGGGAAAATCATCTCAAACCTATCGGTACCGCAAGATGTTCTGCAACGTAACAGCAACGAAACAAGGGATAGATGTCGGGTTTAGGATGCTGAAGCGGCGGAACGAAATGGAATTTGGAGAATCGGCGACGAAAGTTTAACGGAGTACTTCAATGCGGGAAGTAGTCCAAAAATGCGCTACGGATCAGAAGCAACAAGTGACGGACAAACAAAGTGAAGATATCGCCTTCCAACATCCACCGGTACGGCGACGAACACTCCACTTCCCACTTGAATTTTTAGGAAACGACGGGATTTTTACTTTTTTTAGCTAGCCGTAGGTCAACGCAGATCAAGTGAAAAGCTGTAGCTGCTTCCTGGTATTTACTAGTCGAGCGAAGAAATCTCCTTTGCCCAGTCGATTTGTTTAGAAAGGTTTTTCTTACTGTTTTTCCATCACGACTGAAGCATTTAAGCACAGTGTGGTGACACATCCAAGCCGTTCCAAGACCTCATCGCGGCGCACGAAGATTCTAAGCTCCTTCCCAGCAAGACGCTGAAGAAAAAAGGTAGAACTATTACTGTTACTGCAGGGTGGCTTCGGAGGTGACGAGCCCTCCCATCCCCCTCCAAAGTGAAACCAACATTTGCCCTTACACAAATCTGAAACCGTTATTATTCGAACCCAAGCGTGTCCTCTTGCTTCATACATACTCGCCATTCGAGACAGCTTTTCCAGTATCATACATTTTCACCCTAAACAGAAAGATCTTCCGAATAAGGAGGATATCAAAAACAAAAGACGACGCCAAATATCCGTAGGATGAACTTGTGTACTATATGATACAACAGACTTGCAGTAATTATCGCCGCAAAATTAAATTTTTCACCGTATTTCATCACCACGGCGCCATTCCAGTTTGTACGGGCCTGATTCTGTTCCCCAGGAGAAGCGTCGATTGTTTTAGCAATAAAAGTGAATTGCACACCAAGGAAGGTCCTTCACAACGGGTGACGGACAGTGCAAAACCTATCAATGCTGACTATTTACTGTTTCTTGTGTACAGCATTTGTCTGCTGTTTCTCGACTTAAAGCGTAGTCTCTAGGGCCTCCTGTTAGGCAATGGAATTTCACAATCCGAGAGACGCATAGAGTAGTATCTGCACACGGTAGGGGAAAGCTAAACGGACCTAGGCTTTACTGAAGTGTAAGGTGTCAAACGAACCACGAGAACCATTAAATCCTACCTTTCCGACGTATCTGGCCCCGTTCTTCAGCACTCCCTGCACACCAGAGCCATCTATGAAGGCAAAGGCGCACAACACCACGTTTACAAACCGGGTGAGAGCATTGACATCCTCATCAACCCAGTCCTCTTCAACCTCGAAATTGTATCGCAGGGTATAGGTTATCAGAACAGGAACGACAGTGGCGACAGCTACAGAAGAACATGCAAGTTCAAGGACTTTTGTCATAAAATATATTCTAGCTTCTTGAATTGCCCCATGAAGACCCATCCCTTCCTTCAACCAAGTATTCACATCCCCAGGATTTATACCTCTTTTATAAGACCATTACGCATGCGCACTATGGCATTTGGGTCTAACATGCAGATCAAGACTCACGTTTTCAAGACTTCCCTACTCTCTTCTTCTGAGCACGTACAAAATCGATTTCATAGAGAAACGGAGACTGAACCTACGCCTCGAGATCGGTAAGGGACTTATTTCGCACGCCATCTATAACGATTTTCTCCCTCCCCCACATAAAATATTCGGGAAAAGCAAGAGCAAGCAGTCGTTACGATGATCGCAACATTCCAACCTGTAGCGGCCAAACACAGCCGTTACCAAAATAGTTTTACACCAAAGATTGTTGAGATTTTAAATAGTTTGACCATTTTCAAGTAGTTTCAAATTTAAAATTTATACTGATAAATTTGTGCATGACAGTATCAACAACTTTGGTTTTGTTACCATGAAAATGTGAGTAAATAAATTACTATTCTCTATTACTATTCTACCAAAGTCGTACAAAAGGGTCGATCGGTAGTAGGTTATCAATGTAGCTCAGACTATTGAAGTACACTAGTGCGTCAAATTTAGCACGTTATTAGACTCCAAAAAAATTACTCTTATAAATACCACTAGAAAAGAACAACTAGAGCGTGTTCCAACCCTCTACTAATAGTAACTATTAGTTACTATTTCCGTTCCAGCCTCACGAAAAGTTACTACGCTGACCGTTCCAACCTTTTCAAAATAGTAACTAACAGTAACTATTTGCTTGCCACGCTCGGGAGCGTAGTAAGCGTAGTAACTACGCATCTCTGTTACGTGATTGGTCCGATCAGCCCGCGGCCTGATATTTGACCGAAAAAATAAAAAAGCGTTCCAGCCTAGCGTAGTAACTACGGTGACTAGCGTCGTAACTACGGTATGTAGGGTGGAACACGCTCCTAGTTTTATTTTGCTCTGATGTTTCTTAACTCACTTTCTTTTTCCAAAACATTAAACTTTTCGCGGAGCTTTCTAACGCTACCTGGACATCCTTTCCAGGTAAGCTGCAATGGTTTCTAGCGTGCAAAAACTGGAAATCTCGGCTAATCTGCCGATGATCTAACTCACCTAGCCATCGCAAAATTCTCGATATTTTATCCAAGTCGCGCTGAATGGTGATCCTGTCTTGTTTCCTGGTGAGTGGTATCCCGGGAAATACAGGGGTCTCCGACTCTTCGACTTCAGGAAAGCTCATGCGACGGCCGATTCGAAGCATTTCTTGCACCCGATCTAGCAAAAGAACAGATTCTGTCTCACTTTTCGATTTTCAGTCTGAAACATTTCCTTTTTGGCAATTGCGATTTCAGCAATCAGATCATCGCTTATGCTCAACCTCAACCTGTTCGCGTTATTGGGATCCCAAAACGTAGGTAGAGGGATACCTATGACTTCGTAAAAGTTGTCCGTCTGTCCGTCTATTTGTGAGCACGATAACCCTCGACGGGAATGAGACATTTTGATGAAATTTGGTGTAAGGATTCTTTGGGTCAAGGAAAAGGTCGAGTTCGTAGATGGGCTTTGAAGCCCTACCTTTAGGGGTGGAGGAGGGGGTTCAAATTAAGGGGCGAACAAATTATTTTTAAACAGCTAATGAGATAGTCCAGACAGGCGTAAGGAGACATGCTGTAATGAAAATCATTTTCTGCTGGACAAGTAGTTCGCCCGGAATCCGGCCAGGACCCAGATTCGAAGTTGATTAGATGGTCGAATCTTCAGCCTGTAAGAGTAAATGTTCAGCCTGTAAGAAGACAGGCTGAACATTTAAGCAAAAATCATTTTCTCGTCGGACAAGTAGTTCGCCCCGAATCCGGCCGGAAATTTTTTTTAATAAAAGTTTGATCTGAAGCTGATTAGATTTTCGATTAAGGGGTAAGAAGACATGCTGAATCTTTATATGACAATCATTTTCTACCCGGACATATGTTCGCCCGGAATCCGGCTGAAACCGGAAAATTTTTATAGTAATAGTTTTATCTGAAGTTTATGAGAGGTTCAAAGTAGTGGTAAAGAGGCATGCTGAATCCGTACATGAAAATTATTTTCTCACCGGGCAAATAATTCGCCCGGAATCCGGCCAAAAACTGCAAATTTGTTGTAAGTTAAAGTTTTATCTGAAACTGATTAGAGGTTCATGTAGGAGTAAGGATACCTGCTGAATTCGTGTTTGAGCTTTAGTTTTTGCCGGACAAGTAATTCACCCGGAATCCGGCCGAAACTGGAAATTTGGCGGAAGTAATACAGGAAAATTTGATCAATTTCGTAAAGTAGATACCATGTATAACACATATGCTGAATCTATATATGAACTTGGTTTACTCAGATGACTATACACTGGCCTTATTCTGTTTCTAAATTTCAATAATGTTCAATGAGTCTGGCGAAGAACGAATATCTACAAGACCAAATTGTCTGGGTCAAATATTGAATTTTTGGGATCCCATCGAAACCTTGGTCTTGTTCTGTTAGACAAAAAGAAGGAGATTAAAACGCCGTTCGTTTTACAGAAACGAGAATAAAAGCAAAAGACGAGCTAAACATCGAAAGAAACAACCGACTACAGACTAGGTTCCGTTGTTATGCAGGCAACATATTGTTCCTATTTTAAAGCAGTTAGTGGCCTACACTTGTTTTATGATTACCCGAGGACCCTTTTTCGACTGTTTGAAAATAAGCACCACTTGAATTGTTTGAAAATAAGCACCACCAGAATTACGATTTCGTCTATAAGTCTATAAGTGTTACTTCTGGTTGTCAATTTGATAATATTTTCTTATTCTCATCTACTAAATTTCTCGGAGAGAGGACTAAACCAGATTGCATAACAATATGAATGCAGTGTTCAGAAATATTTCACAGTTGCTTTTTCTGGTAAGTTTAAGATTCGGGTACAAATACCTCCAATCCAAAACGCATAGGCATATCCTCCTAGAATATGAAGAAACTACCGAGAATCATCTGCTGATACACTCAATGATGACGCTGGGAAGCGAAAGTTAAAACAACCGCCCGTCAAAGCATCAGCAAGAAATGTATCTTATTTTTGTTCGACACTAAAAGACGCTCTAAAAACATGAAGAAATAATCCATAGGCCTATAAACGATATCACGAAAAGTTGATAATCTTGCTTTAGTGTACTATCTTATATCCAGCATAGTTCCCGTTAGCCACAGTGACACACCAATTGTATATAATTAATATCAGTGTTTCTATTGTCGTCTAGTGCAGTGGCTCCCAACCTTTTCCGTACCGCGTACCCCTAATCAAGGTTCGAAAATGTTGCGTACCCCCTTTTCCAGAACGTTAAAAAGACGATATTTATTATCATAAATGATAAGGCATACACGAATATAAATTTACACAAAATCAATGAGACACTTAAGGCTGCTTTTTAGCTAAAATTTTATGAAATCTCGGCTCTACGTCATTTACGGCAATATTTGTTTCACAGTCAGCCTGTTTCTGTGTATGGTTTTGATGTCCTCCGTGCTTTCATCAAACTGCATCGCAAACGTTTTCGTTAGCTGAATTCGTAACCTGAATGACAATAGTTATCACTTGTTATGTCTTTGGTTCTTCTTGAACAATATTGTTAGACACAGGAATAGATTTTACGGCAGTAGGCTAGCTGTATTCAGGGGCGTCAGGCACTTGTTGGCAACACCTCTTCCCCAAACAGAAACGAGTCGGCGCGAAGCGCCGCGATTTTTCGTAAAAACAGTTATTTTTTTTTTAAACAGTCGATAAAAATACCTTGCCCTTCAAAATGTTTAGGCTAGTGATGCCTCTGCTGGTAACATTGGGCTTTCGGCAGTCAAAAGTGAGTTAGGCGAGATTTTGAAGTTACGAATTATAACGATTTTGGTTCCTTCGCGTACCCCTTGCAAGGGTCTCGCGTACCCCTTGGGGTACGCGTACCCCCGGTTGGGAACCACTGGTCTAGTGTATGATAATACTGTCATCATCCTATGCTATCCAATGGATAATTTGGTGAAAATAAACGACTGATTTATTGAAGATCATTGTTTCCCACACAAGGTATTATCTTCGTATCCGAAAAGTCGCAGGATTGACGTCAAAACTGACATCATAACGGTTACAGGGACACAACCTAATACATCGTCACGGGGTTGGCGGTAAAACTGGAAAGTCGACTTGAAAGACCCCGGAAAGTCCGGAAAACCGATTCGACAGTCGACTATCCAATGCCCGGGGAACGAGCAAAATCTGCGATATGGGTTGTGAGCCAGTCGAACGCGAAAGATGCGTCACTGTCTTCCACTTTGTCAGCTTTAAATGATGACATGAATCCCTGACATTGGCATAGGAAATGGTGAAGAGTGGATAGCTCTAAGTCGGAATATGCTACTTGGAACGCTGAGATACGATTACACAAATACTGCGTAGTCCCCCTGGAGTACCCCCACAAAAAAAAGAAAAGGAAAATAAAAAGATTCTTATTTGTTTTCTCAATTTCAAGTACGTGTGGTCGACATGTCCTCTCACAGAAAGGTGCATCACTCTAATAATAACATTATCCAATGTTGAACATAGCTTACACGAAAATCAAGCATTTGTGATAGACTGCATATTCACCTTTCGGTCCGGATAGGCAGCTCTGATAAAACTGCGTCGTAATCCCAACAGCTGTCGTGACGTACAGTCCTCTCCCCTGAGTCACATAGGTCCCGGCAAGGAGTAACGGGTCGCTTTTTTCTTCTTTTCTGACAACTTCTCGACCTCCGGGAAACCTCCTCTCGTTAAGAACCAAATTTCCAGATTCAAGAAGTATCCCATCTGAGGGAACGACATCCATCTTTTCAACCTAGAAATAGTTCCAGAATTTGCTAATCGGTCATCGAAGCTGTTTCTGTGTTTGGCTTTGAACCCCTTTCGTACTCCCGTCCAAACCTCGAGGCGCTTGTCAGTCACCGGCACCAGGAGCTTATGAACTAAGAGTTCGATGGAGTCCCATCTGCTTGGACAAACCTAGCCAACGAGATGTAGGCTACTGATACAGAGACGATCCGTGTACGATTTTAGAAGATTTATCTCTTCTTATTAAAGCTTTCGTATGTTTGAAGGTAAGTGCACTTTTCTACTAAAATAAATGGTAATTAAATCCAATGGCATAAAAACATCAGACTTGCCAAGGGAATAAAAAAATTACACTTTGTTAATACCTAGCATAGCTGACTTATAACACGAAATAACAAAACCCTAGGCTAAGACATTTGGAATTAAAACAAACCAAAGCACGAGAATTTCAGGACAAGATAACTAACGACTGAGCAATCACAAATACCAGCACGGCTTTGGGACATGGTAAACACATTAAAAGAAAAGGAGAAAACGAAGTAAGCATCTCGATCAGATCTCGATGTACCGCGTAGATGTCACTCCGGTCATCCTAGACATGTGCATCTCTAAACGCCTCCTAGAAGAAGCACCGGAATGTAGGCTACATTACCCCTTGCTATGTACCCCTGAAACGAGAGGCCCGCAAACTGTGGGAAAATTCCAGGCCTCCTTGAAATATTGCCATGGGCTTCGAATCCAGTTTCACCCAGCCTTCTGGGAGACGCATGGCCTAGCTGAACCGTCAGTTGTGATTCGGATTGCTTGCAACACTGGTCAGAATGACGGTATTAGCGTTGGGTCGTGTCGTGGTTTATATGGTACGGTTCAGGTCTTCACTTCAGGTCACGTCCGATCGGTCAAGGTCATTTCAGGTTCATAAAGAGCTTTTAAATACCGTTGTCTTACTCAGTTTGGCAGCTTAGTCTGGTCCCAGTTTCTTTTTATTCAAGATCACTTCACTGTAACCTAGCTCTATTTAATAATAATTTCCGTTTTCTTTAGTAAACTATCTATCCATTGTACTCGAGCATTCTGAGGCTTCCTTGGATGGTCTGGATAAAAGAGTTTACCGCTGACCATCGATAAACTACCAGAGGGGCGTTACACCCCACACAACCCCAAAATGCTTTCCGTCGGGCTTTAGCAACAATATGATATCTGCTACAATCTCCAAAAACTCTCTACTCACATAAACTAGATCTCCAACGACTATTTCCTCGACAGGAATCCAAATGACCTTCTCCCTTAGAACCTTGGCTTTGAATCTGCTTGCCGAGCCTCTCATCTGATTTTTGAGCACCAGGTCGAATTCGACAAGGACGCGAATAACCGTGAGCAAAGAATACACAACAAGAATTGTGACTCCTTCGCCCAACTGGGAACTGCAGAAACTTCGACCTGCAAATAATAGGTTTCAATCCTGGAAGGGACCAAAAAAGGCAAGTTCAAAACCCTATTTCCCTACCCTTTCATAGAAAATCTGTTCCAGGTCTCAGATCCAAACAAACTTGATTAATTAAAGCGCACCGAAAATCTGTTCAGTCACTAGGAAAACAAGAGCTGCAAGCTCATATGGCACTTGCAAGCTTTTTAGCTTGTATTCAAGTTATCGTAGTAGGATGTGAATAGATAGTAGCTTTGTCAGTGTGATGGGTTGTTTGGTTCTACAGTTACGTTCAAAAGAAATGGTCACTTAGTTATATTTGCTGTTGTATAATATATTTGAACAATTTGTTTAAATATTTTGACATCTTATGGAAAAATCAGCGAAATTTTCAAGCACTTCCTTTTCGACGGTGACGCTCGGGAGGTTCCGATCGCTCCATTCTAACCGTGTCACATGATTTTCGGTTCCTCCCTCCGACCCCTCCCCCACATTCATCGGATCCGGTCTCGACTTGAAATGGTATATCTGAGACATGAGGTCTTTCCAAATACCAAGTTTTATTAAGATTCAATCACCCGTTCGAAAATTATGAATGTCAATAAAATTCCGGATTCCGGCTCCCTTCCCTCCCCCCACTATGGTCGGATCGGGCAAGTGATTATTTCCAAGTAAATTTGGCCGAGTCCATTATACACCTGCCAAGTAACTTAACTCCGTAACACCGGAATACCGGAACCCCACTCCAACTCCCCCCGTAGTGCACGAATCCAGTCCGGTTCAGTCAATGATGAACCTAGGGATTATTTTTGTTCCTCCCACCAAGTTTAATCCCGATCGCTCCACTGTAAGCGTGTCACATGATTTCCGGTTCCCCCCTCCGACCCCCCCCCCCCCCCCACATTCATCGGATTCGGTCCGGACTCGAACCGGGACATCTGAGACATGAGGTCTTTCCAAATACCAAGCTTCATTAAGATCCGATCACCCGTTCGAAAATTATGCATGTCACTAAATTCCGGATTCCGGCTCCCCTCCCTCCCCCCACGGTGGTCGGATCGGGCAAGTGATTATTTCCAAGTTATAGAAAATCATCTGTAATCAAAAATTTGAAGCAAAAAGAATGATCATCAGGAGAACGAAAATGTATATTTTGCTCAAAAGTATTGTTTGTACTTTAAGGAATTTAGTTGTAAGCAAAACCCTTGAGGCAAAAATGATCATGGGCTCATAGGGATCACGAAAATGTATATTTTGCTTAAAAGTATTTTTTTGTACTTTGCGGTTAGCATTAGTACTTTAAGGAATGGCCGGATCTGGGAACTAACTATTTCTAAGCCAATCATGTCAAGTCTTTAATTTTCAAGCCAAGTTTCATCGTCCTAACATGTCTGGAAGTACCTTTACCGGAATTCCGGACCCCCCCCTCTAACTCCCCCCAAATGCCCGAATCCGGTCCGGTTCTGTCACTGATCTACATAGAGCTTGTGCTTGCTCTTCCCACCAAGTTTCATTCCGATCGCTCCACTCCAAGCATGTCAGAAGGTTTCCGGATCCCCCTCCGACCCCCCCCCCCCCAGCTTCATCGGATCCGGTCCGTACTTGAAATGGGACATCCGAGACATGTTGTCTTTCTACACATCAAGTTTCATTATGATCCGATCACCCGTTCGGAAGTTATACATACCTCAAGATTCTGGATTCCCCCTCCCTCCACCCCCCCCCACGATGGTCGGATCGGGAGCTGACTATTTCCAGGTTAATCTGGTCGCGTCCCTGATTTACCTGCCGAGTTTCACTGTCCTAGCCCACCTGGAAGTAACTTAACTCCGTATCACCGGAATTCCGGAACCCCACTCCAACTCCCCCCACAGTGCACGAATCCGGTCCGGTTCTGTCAATGATGTACCTAGGGGTTGTCCTTGTTCCTCCCACCAAGTTTCATCCCGATCGCTCCACTCTAAGCGTTTAACATGATTTCCGGTTCCCCCCTCCGACTCCCCCCCACACACATCGGATTCGGTCCGGACTTGATATGGGACATCTGAAGCATGACGTCTTTCCAAATATCAAAGTTTCATTAAGATCTGATCACTCGTTCGAACGTTATGCATGCCACTAAATTCCGGATTCCGGCTCCCCTCCCTCCCCCCACGATGGTCGGATCGGGAAAATGACTATTTCCACCTTAATCATTTGGGGTCCCTGATATGCCTGCCAAGTTTCATCATCCTAGCTTATGTGGAAGTGCCCGAACTAGCAAAACCCGGACCGACCGACCGACCGACCGACCGACCGACCGACCGACCGACAGACCGACCGACGGACAGACAGAAATTGCGATCGCTATATGGCACTTGGCCGAAGGGCAAGTGCCATAAAAATTGGAATGTATACTGTAAAGTTTGGTGGTGCGAATCCACAAGGATGCGCAGTTTCAACAGAAAACATTTTGGATGTTACCTGTTAATTTTGCAGAAAATATATGTTATGAGCCATTAGGTGTTATATATAGGGAAAATATAATAGTAAACTAAGTTATCATTTGCTTTTAACGAAACATAATCCCTACGAGGTAATCAAAAAACAAATCATGTAACGCCTGCAGGTCAGTGTGTCTGTTATTGCAACCGCGCATCCTTGTGTTAAATGTTATCAAACTTTTGACAGTGTAAATTTCGCAGATCATGAGGTTAGATTTCTACATGCGACCCGAGCAGGACCCTTGCGAAGAAGGGCTGATGTCGTGGGCTATCACCAAACTAAATCAGCTGCTAATCCGTTTACCCCCCCCCCCACCCCCCCCCCCCTTACCCTAACCTAGGGTTGTGAATATGGAATGAATGAATGAAAGGCTTTTATTCCGTCAAAATGACGAGACAAGACAAGGAAAGAAGTACAAAAGTTAACGCATGTACAATACAAATATCGAAGTTATCTGATCTGGAATTCTACAGCTGGATCTTTTTAAGGAATCGTCATCATATCATGGTTTTCCGACATCATCAGCGTCAAATAGTTTATTGTCTCACCAAAGAAGGCATACCTCAAGAGGGGCGTTTTCAATAAGACATGCAGGAGTAGCGCTATGGAATGAAATACCCCTGTGTATTAGGAATGCAACAACCCTTCAGTCTTTCAAAAAACAACTGAAAAAGGCATTTTCAAGTGATAGTCGTTAAGAGTTGGTATTTGTAAATGTAGTTAAATAATAATGTTCCTTTTTGTGTTTGTTTAAAAATAAGTATTATTGAACGAGCTCCTTATTTGTATGTTCGCTCCCATAGGCCGCATGGCTTTTTTCTGTAGGCGGACATGCAGTTTGTTCCAGGGATTATATTGTTTTTTGTGTGAATAAATAATCTGAATCTAAATCTGAATCTGAATCTAAACTCTAAAGTACATAATCCGCAACA
Source organism: Branchinecta lindahli (assembly GCA_023053555.1). Classification (NCBI taxonomy): domain Eukaryota; kingdom Metazoa; phylum Arthropoda; class Branchiopoda; order Anostraca; family Branchinectidae; genus Branchinecta; species Branchinecta lindahli. The sequence continues at coordinate 27,058,650 of JAKZAO010000002.1, forward strand.
CTCAAAACAGGACAGCAGATTACAGATACGAATAAAAATACAAACGATTTCGACGAAATGAAATTTTGAACGGGGCAATAACTTATGAACTCCTAGGCTAGGCTCAGATGGTGGCCAAGATGAGTATAACTGGCATTTAATTTTCTTGCCCTTTAGAGCTCACCTGGGTCGGGTCCTTCAGACATAGATCATGTATCATCAACCGATTTGAATGATAACGGTTACGCTTGCACAGCCACTTACCAAATTTGAAAAAAGAAGTCCGGAGTCAGCTTGAAGGCGTTTTCCGACACAATCCCGGATTATAATCCTGGATAGCTGGTTCGTCAGAGAAATAGCGCATCGACAATCCCAGATTGTACGAACCACTATCCGACGATCTTGCTCCATTGCAAGATTCTCGAATCGACAATCCAAGCACGAATCCGGATTGTCAGATTGTCACAGAAAACGATTTTTCATAATCTGGATTGTCAGAGAAAACGTATTTGGAGAATCCGGACTGTGAATCGTCAATCTGGATTGTCACGGAAAAACGCCTTTGGTCTGAACTCCGAAGGAATACCTGTCCTGCGCATATTCTGAGGTGATCAGCTGGTACCAAGAACTGAAAATTCTATCATATAGCCTACAAATCCCCGTGAGGATTGGTCAGGTTAACAATCAAATTACCTACAAGAAGAAGGGTAAGGTTACATGTCATTGCAAAAGCCGCGACAGTCAAAACTATGCTATGCAAAAAAGCGACAAAGAAAAACGCATCGATCAAAGCAGCGCAGGCCCATGCCGGGCCAGGCCAGTCAAAGGGCAAGGCGACTGATATAAGCATACAATTGACTTAATATCCCATCGATCTGGTGGGCGGCAAACGAGACAAGTCCCAATACGGGCGAACTACTTTTCGGACAAGAAAAAAAGTTCAGATATGGATTCAGCATCCCTTATTACATTCAAATCGAGTATTTAATCAACTTGAGCAAATTTTTTTCACACCTTAACTTGAACCCCCCTCCCCCGTTCCTAAAAATGGGACTACGGGTCCCATCTACGAGCTTGACCTGCAGTTTGAACCAAAGGTGAACCAAGTTTCAACAAAATATCTCAACCCCAACTAGAGTTATCATCACGCCAACAGACGGGCGGACAGACAGAGAGGCAAAGACAGACCAACATACGGACAAACTTTACGAAGTCATAGGTCATAGGTCACTAACGTTTTGGGATCTCAAAAACAAAGATCAAAGGATTTATCTTAATAGCAGTTTCAGTTTCGGGAACTACAGTGTCAGAGGTTTGATAACATTTAACACACAGTTCCGCGTCCTTGTGTTATGATGCGTAACAAGAATATTTACGCGACGACCCTTTCATATGTTTTCTTATCCCGCGACATTGCCGCACCATTCCCACAACATACCAACTCAGCTTTCCCGTCACGACAGTCAAAATGTCAACAAGTATACGTTACTATCTGTTGATCTTTCTTATGTTGGACAACCGCTGGTCGGGTACCGGACTGAGACACAAATATTTGTATAGGGTTGCAACCATATTTTCCATGTTTTGGTTGAACTGAAAAAACAAAATAAAAATTGATTCATGGTTGCAACGGTACTGTCCAGCTAAAGGCAGAGGTAAAAGAAAAAAAAGACATTAGGATACCTGAAACTGGCTCAACTTTGCTAGTGAACCAAGCTGCAACGGACGTGAAAATCCCCATTGCAAATACTAGCAATGCCTCCAAGGACCAAAATAGTTTGATGATAATATCCAACAATAAGATTCGCCATTTCCAAATGGGGCCTTCGTTGTGACCATAAGTAGACTTCCTCCAAACCAGGTCTTTGGGCGGGTCGTTAAGGCCTAGAAAAAAAAAACGGAATATGTATTCTTTGATAGCCAGCTGACTGCCAACCATTTTTGAGACTGGTGAACTATCTTCTATTTTCTTTGAAAACAGATTTTTTCTGTTTACCCATGGGCTAGAAAAATAACATCTGGACAAATAACCAGCAAGCTCTGGGCTTGACCTGGTTCACAGCTGGAGATGCAAATCACAATATTGCTAACACAGACTGAGAGCTTGATGTTTGGGAAACAAAGCAAAACAATATTGTTGACAGATGCCCATGCTGAGTGACACAATAATGCTCAAACATGCACTGGAAAGGCTACGATGGCAAGGGCCCAAGGATAGCCTAGAGACAGGCTAGTCTAGGACAGGGCTAGGGACAAATATTCCTTCAGCTCAAGCTAACTGTGGATCATTTTTGACAGTGCAAAAATGATCTGTAGCCTAAGCTGGATTTTATTAGAGCTATATTTAAATACTGCTTTATTCAAAATAAAGCTTAATATTTGAATAAAGCTCTAATGAAATTCAGCTGGCATATCCATATGCACTGTCAAATGTAGTGTAGCCACCTAGACGCCATCGTCAGTGCCGCGAATTTGCCGAATTTCTGTAATGTAAGCATGAGTTGCTGTGAAATTTTCTTATCTGTTTTTCAGTTTTAACTATCTAAAAAATCTTCAAAAAATATTTAAAGAATACCATTGCATCCAGCCAAATGGGGCAAGGGATAGTTCTGTTTTTTCTGGTCAAACCCTGAATTCCTGAAATAGCTTTGCACTAGCCTAGCAATGTTCTTTTACTAAGGTTGGACTTTTGTATCTATTATTATAGCAAATAATGACAAACAGTGAACCTTGAACCTGCTTTGAGCCCAGCGTGAACCTTAGTCCTTCTGGCTTCTTATTAAGCGTCTAAGCTAGGGATCGCTGGGGAAGTTATTAATCAATCAACAAAAAGAAAAATGACGGAAAATGATATGAGAAGAAGCTTTCAGAATGACAACTACAAATTCCTGCTCAAACATCTTTATGTCTTCCAAAGTTCTAGGCAGAAAGGGCATACGTCTACATCCGTCTATATTACCCTTTCTAGAAGAGGTTTTAAGTTTCTGGCAGAGTTTTTCTTTTCCACCAAAGCCAGCCAGTTCTGCAACACATTGAGCACCTCTGCTTCTGTTTAAACGAAGCAATTCTTTAAAGCTTATTTTGCCCCAGTCCTCCATGAGTATCGTCGAATACGAAACTTTCTCGTCTAGCTGCTTTGTCTCGAGCATGCCGACCGGCGAATTTAAATTTACCGCCCCACCGATATTTCGCTACTCATCGTCTTTTGCTTCGTTAGATGACGCAAATGTCAGTGACAGGATGCCAGATGGCGGACAGGCCTTCAAAGACATGACGTTGACAAAAGATGGGACAAAGGAAACAGAAAGTAAAACATAGAACTAAGTAAACCCCGTAAGAAATGCCTACATGTGAGTTTTGTTAATAAAACAAAACAAAGAATTGGGTGACGCAGTTAATCTGTAAACTAACAGACTTTAGATCTCAGAAATTCTATTCAACCATCACTAATATCTGTTTTTCAAAGAACTCCCAAAATCGACTCCCCATTGAATCGAAAAGGGAGTCCCTTTGTGATGATGGTGATGACAATCGGAGAATTTCCCGTCCGTGGGGACTCGCGATCCACAAGCTGGTGAGTATAAAATCTGCAATCTACTTCCCGAACGATGGGAGTTTTGGTTTCCTTAGAGTATAAATTGAAAGCTATCAGGTTCTGCTCATGCTCATTACCTTACGGATCCATATTTTACCATCTCTCTGTCGCAAGTATTGATAATGAGACAATAGAGGGCTCTCAGAACTGGTCCTCTTGGAACGCTGAACTGGAATAAGGCAGATTCAATACTGTTACCGGTCTGTGGCCTGTGGGCGGCATAATGCAGTAGCATGAAATTAATTAAGTGTTTTAAATTTACCTTTGCATTAGTCTGTTGCATATCAAATCACTGATTAGACCGGAAATAAGGGGTTACTGAGATAGTGATCACAGTTCCGCGAAAAAAGGACAGGTCTGCAAACTCGTTCGAGGAAACCAGAAAAGCACGAAAATGTAAAATTCAATTTACACGAGATTTAAACTTTTTCAGTTGTTACTTTTCCTTCGACCATGTCGTCCGTGTTAGAAACAGTGGGATTTTATTGTATTGTGCTCCTGTTATACTCTGTGCTGATGTATGTTTTTAGACTGTTATATACAGCAAGGATTGCCAAAGTACTTGGTCATACTTTGGATTTAAGGACACTAGGTTCCTGGGCAGGTAAAAATTATTGCGACATTTCTAAGTTGTATGTGTTCTTTCAGGATCTTACCAACGGCTTATTCCGTGGTCCAGCAATTACTTGTACGCCTGTTGCCAAATTCAAATTTGTGCTTCTAATATGTAAGATGGATCCAAAGCAGTCTATAAAAAATCCCTCAATTCTGGATAGGCTCATTACTTTTTATTCGTGAAGGGTGCCCAGCACACTCTTAAAGAAGTTTGATAACAGATAAAATATGTCTGCAGATCCTTGTGTAAAACGTTATGAGCACACATCTGTTGTGAGCCTAGTTAAAGGAGATGCATCATAAGCATTCTAGCCCTTGCAACGTCTAGAACCCCCCCACCCAAGACCCAAGATGAAGACACGACTCGATCCGACCGCTGGGTCATCTAGTGGCGCGGGTCGGAAGTGCACGACATGGAGAGGCTGGGATCATAGTTTGACTTTGTATCTAACAAATTGTTTTTATTGTATCAGGCACATGGAAAATGTGTAGAAAAAGCAAACTAACTATTTGCATTATCGATTTCTTTGAGTATTTTGTTTTCTGTTTTTTTCTTGATAATTCCCGAAGTCCAAAGAATTAAGGATGTAAACCAGATCACAATAAACAAACGCCGTAAATTATACTAAATTCGTTATAACGATCTCTTCGAGATTTTGAAAGTAAGCAAAATAATATTCAGCTTCCGATACCAAAAATTGTCAAACTAGCCGAGGGTTTTTACTTCTGACATATCTAAACGTCCACAGGGTGATATACATCGTTGTTTTAATCCTCTTATACACGCCTCTTGATCTTCTCGAAGATTCTAGTATAGCTCTGACCCGCAGCAGGAGATCAGTGAATATTTAATGAGTAATGGCGAGTTGACGAACTTGTTTTCAAGAGTGAAAGTAATTTGTGGATTACCTTGGTTACACGGAGATTTTGGAGAAACCAAAGGTAACTTGGTGTTCGTAAATATTCGACCCATCGTAAAATGATAGTGTGTCCTACCTTCTCGGCCCACATGATTCAACTACTTTAAGTGTGTTTCGAGACAAAACTTCAACGCACAAACTAAAAGGGTCATAACAAATATTTCCTCATGACACTTAACACAAGGATGCGCAAATATGTGTTAATGTGTGCAAATATGTGTGCAGCACCCCCCCCCCCACCTTTTTGAGATTCGGTAAAAATTCTGGGCCGGAGGCCCAAAATTTACTAAAATTGTTCGGTATTTTTCCGATAGCAGAACTATTCGGTATATTTACGGTGATTCGGTAATTATACAGAATCCCGAATAAGCTATCGGTCCAAAATTATTCGGTATCATGATTGGGATTCGGTAATTTAATCGGTATACTTTTCAAGATTCGGTAGTTCCCACGAATCCCGACTTTAGTTCCAGTTTGGACGAAATTATAGCGAATACGAATATTATTCGGTAGTCTTTCGATACCAAAACAATCCGGTATAATAGCCGGCATACGGTAGTCATACAGAATCCCGAACATGCTATCGGTCTAAACATATTCGGTATAATAACTGGGATTCGGTAATTTACTCGGTATAATTGCCAGGACTCGGGAGTTACCACGAACCTCGAGACTCGGAAGAGGTCCAGTGAAGCACTGGTCGCAGACAAAAAGACTAATCTGTGATTTTATCGGTAATCCTTACTTTTATTTTGGATCCCAAAAAGAAGATCTAATCAGGATCTAATCATACATTTTTTCGAAAATTCTGCCTGCGGCGCATTTCGTACTATTCTCATTTTGTGGAAGGACGCGTCATTTGACTGGGGTTAAGCCAGTTTTAGAACTGGATTTCGAAACATTAAACACTAGAATCTCGATGGAAATAGTAACTGTGGGTATCCAGTGTTTGGCACAGCTTATACAAAAAATCAGGGATTTGTGCAGACTGGTCCAAGCTACTGAAGACATAATCGCTTATCTACTGCTGCTCGAGTGGCTTTGACACTTTGCCGCTCTGTTTCGTCTCGCTAATTCTAGTCTCTAGTAATTCTAAAGCATTTTCGCATTTGCAATATTAGCATTTTTCTCTGAATTTTCAGTTCTCCACTCTTGTACAAATTACCGTTTCTGGGATCCCAAAACGTAAGTGACGGGATACCTGTGACTTCGCAAAAGTTGGCCGTCTGTCAGCACGATAACTCTCGAAGGGGATGGATATTTTGTTCAGACTTGGTGTGAGGATTCTTTGGGTCAAAGGACAGTCGAGTTCGAGTGCCATAGTTACTTAAAGGAACAGAAAACTTGACTCAAACTTGACTCGGGGAGCTATAACTGACATATCAAGAATGTACCCTGAGTCGATATTGAGAGTAAGAAAAATTTTACGACCATTGCAGTTTCCGGGCAGTTTCCGAGAATTCGACTTCTGAGTTGGTAGAAAAACAAGACCAAAGGTTCCGATGGGATCCCAAAAATTGAATGTTTGATCTAGACAAATAGGTTTTGTCTTCGCGAGATCCAGTGTCCGCTAGACTTTTTGAAGATTTTTACTGTATTTTGTTTTACAGATTGGTATGCTTATCAGATGGGAAGTGTGACATTTTAGTCATGCAAGAATCGGTGGATATTATGCAAAATATTGGCAGTTGTTTAATGTCTGGTGTAACTTCAGGCGGATTCCGACCTAAACACTTGTCCGAGTAGAAAATACTTTTCATATAAGGATTCAGCATGTCTTCTTACCCCTGAAACGAACATCTAATCAACTTCAAATAAAACTTTTACTTTTAACAAAATTTCCGGTTCTGGCCGGATTCCGGACGAACTACTTTTCCGGCGAGAAAACGGTTTTCATATTCTTGTTCAGCATGCCTTCTTACCCCTATATCGAACATCTAATCAACTTCAAATAAGACTTCTACTTTTAACAAACTTTCCGGTTTTGGCCGGATTCCGGACGAACTACTTGTCCGGCAAAAAAATTATTGTCATATACGGATTCAGCATGCCTTCTTACCCCTATATCGAACATCTAATCAACTTCAAATAAGACTTCTAATTTTAACAAACTTTCCGGTTCTGGCCGGATTCCGGACGAACTTCTTGTCCGGCGAGAAAACGGTTTTCATATTCTTGTTCAGCATGCCTTCTTACCCCTATATCGAACATCTAATCAACTTCAAATAAGACTTCTACTTTTAACAAACTTTCCGGTTTTGGCCGGATTCCGGACGAACTCCTTGTCCGGCGAGAAAATGGTTTTCATATTCGTGTTCAGCGTGTCTTATTACCCCATAATCGACTATCACATTAGCTGTTTAAAAAATTTTTTGCTTGCCCCTTAATTTAAACCCCTCCCCCACCCCTAAATGTAAAGCTACAGGGCCCATCTACGAACACGACCTTACTCTTGACCCAAAGAATCCCCACACCAAGTTTCACCAAAATATCTCACTGCCTTCGAGAGTTATCGTGCTTACAGACAGACAGACGGACAGACGGACGGACGGACGGACAGACGGACAACTTTTGCGATGTCATAGGTATCCCTCCACTTACGTTTTGGGATCCCAAAAAGCAAAAGGTTTGTGTGCCGGGACTAGGAATCGAACGCACGACCTCTTGCCGGTGTGTCTTTAGTCGTTAGTCTACACGTACAAGGGCGAACTTTTACAGTGCATAAGTGCATAGTTACAGTACATAAGGGGCAAGGGCCTGCCAGCTAGCTTTGGGAACATTAAGGAGAGGGTTCGAGATAATAAAGAAGGGGAGCGGCCTGTCGACAATAAGTCCCTGTATATTTATCTAAGCCCCCCAGGTCGGTTTGATGGCCGAAAGTTGCGTATTCAAGTTTTCTGTGCCTTTAAATAACAGTCTCTATAGCTGTCAAATTGCTCAAATGCTATCGAAGGAAACTTTTGTTTTTGTAGTACCAAAGAAAAGTTTTGACTTCTGGTCATAGAAATGCCAAAAATTTACAAATTTAACAGACTTACTGCAGCTGAGATCAGAATGTGCATGAAATTCTCAGTTACTGCTATCAACGGCTGTCAATGTCAATGTTATTTGCTAGTCACTGTCATTTGCCCCACTGAATAATTTTATTAAAGGAACAGTAAACTTGACTAGGCAACTTTCGGCCATCAAACCGGCCTGGGGGGCTTAGATAAATGTACAGGGACTTACTGTCGGCAGGACCCCCCATCTTTGTTATCTCGAAACCCCTCCTTATTGTTCCCAGAGCTAGCTGGCAGGGCCTTGCCCCTTATGCACTGTAGTTACGCACTCATGCACTGTAGAAGTTCGCGATTGTCTGTGTTATCAACATACAGGGTTGCCACTTTACTAAAATAAATTCACTGGGCAAAAGGAAAAAAGTAATACCAAACAAGAAAAGTACTCAGAACGTGTTGCTGGGTCATAGTCACCTTGGAAATAAAACCTGACAACTACTTTTTTCTTAAAATCTGCTGCCAAAGTAAAAAGAAAGTTCTATTGTGAGCACAATTGTACTACCGGTGGCAACCCTGTTGACATACATTATATTACTTTCTTTTTGGGGCAAAGATCGTGGGTTCGAGTCCTACTCCGGGCACACAAACCTTTTGCTTTTTTTTTTTTTGTTCTACTAACTCAAAAGCCGAACTCTTGGAAACTGCCCGGAAACTGCAATGGTCGTAACAAGAATTTTTCTAACTCTCAATATCGACTCAGGGTACATTCTTGATATGTCAGCTAGCTCCCTGAGCCAAGTTTGAGTCAAGTTTTCTGTTCCTTTAATGAGCGGACGAGATTGCCAGACTCGTTGCTGTGAACTGTGAATCCGATTACTTGTTATTTATAAACCATTTTGTCTGGTGTTAGGATTTTGCAGGATGAAAATAATATACAATTGTGTTCAAAACTAATCCTTCCTACCATTTCGTAAGGTTATAACGTAATTTTTTTAATTAATCAGGAATTTTATTCACGCAAGAATGGAATAACAACACGCCTATCCTAAAATCAAGGAGAGAAAGTCCGCCAGATGGCCAGCTACCGCATTCAAATTTGTAAAAAAAAAAAAAAAAAGAAGAAAAAAAGCTAACCAAAAATTCGGGTGGTAAGGTATACCCTGCAAAACGTAAAATGAAAATGCACTACATCGTGACGAATTTTACGATCGAAATATATCATGAATAACTATATATATTTATAGTTGTTACCGGATCTACGGACGGAATCGGCAAAGCGTACGCAGAAGAGGTAAGTTCGGTTTTCTCTTCGGTATTGAATTTTACTCTGCACGCTCTGTCCTATATCGAGGTTCTCAAGAGCGAGCTGCATCAAAAGAGCAATCGACAATACGTTTCTGATAGCCTTTGTGTTAAGAGGATGGACAATTCCCCGAGATTTCCTCCCGTCTGTTTTGTCCGGTCTCCTGACTGGTCCTGGGGCTAGTGGGCACCTTCGGTGTCAGAATGTCTTCAGCCCACACCCCAGGAGCCTTAACTTCACTATCCTCGCCGACCACTCGTCCATCCCACTTCTGACACCATTGTTAAGAGGATGGACGAGTGGTCGGCGAGGATAGTGAAGTTAAGGCTCTAATTTACTCGAGGCTGATTAACGATTGAATGAAAGTCCACAAAATAATGAAGGGCGATAATTTTTAACAGATTTACTTCATTCTGTAGTTTTTTCTGCTTTTGCGATTTTCAGCAAAAAATAGATTTTTTGCCAAAAATGGATTTTGGCCAAAGACGGAATTTTGAGCATAAAGAACATGGATTATTCCCTTGTACTGCCAACCTTGCTGAACATGCTGCTGAGACAAATTCTCCAGAACCTTGCTGTATAAGAACCTGTTTTAAGTAAAGTATTGTAGGTTCACGATGTATAAGCATCGTTGGAGGTATGCTTAACACTGGAACCAGGCTACAAGTTATGCAGATCGAGTTATAAGGCTAATTATTACTTACTTTTCAGCTAGCCAGTCGAGGCTTCAATGTCGTCCTCATCAGTCGCTCTATCCAGAAACTTGAAGACGTCGCTTCTGAGCTAAGTAAATACATCATTATTATTTGAAGGCATTGACTTCGTTCAGCAATACTAGATAGGAAATCAATTTTCTCTATAGGAAAAAAGAGTGGGGATTGAATAGATTACATCCTATTTGGTATCTGTCAAAGGAAAGACGGAATAAGATAAAGAAGTGAAGAAGAAACACAATATAACTACAAACAAATTAATCAGGAACTTTTAAACCAAATAATCAAGGACCTCATCTTCAAACAAAATAACTAAAAATCATGAATGGACCTGTCTTACCTATAATACTAATGCAATCTACTTCCAGAATCGCTCCATCCATTCTCAAACCCGGAGACACGAATATCATAGACCCAAACACGAAACCCCACTAATTTTCTCAATTGCCTTGGCTGCTATCGTCGACGCGTAAGATCCTATCGAAGGTTGTTTCCGAGAAGTTTATTCATCAGAAAAAAACGGTTATGGAAATTTTCCCCTGCTTGTGCTAGAAACCAACAGGCCTGGAAAAGGCCAAACTCGTGGCTAATTCGTTGAAAGCAGAGCCTAATTTAAAGTATTCAACTATTTTATAACACTGGAGCTTAAAGACTAAACTAAACCAGGGGTCCTTTAAATCGAAAAATCAGGGACCATAGGCATGGGCCCATTACCACGGGCGACAAGGCTCTAGCGTAAATAAATTTACTTACTATCGTTTTTCTTAAAGGTCAAAGATACGCCGTAAAGACGAGAATTGTGCAAGCTGACTTCACCGAAGCGACTGAGCTCTACAAACGCATAGCAGAGACGCTCGAACCCCTCGACATCGGAGTGCTGGTAAACAACGTCGGCATGTCCTACGAATACCCAGAATACTTTACCCTTGTAAGTTAGCCGAATGCACATTACCAAATTACCACTAGCGGTGATATTTGAAGTTCATCGTACAGCGGACTGTCCGTTGCCGTTTTATTCGCCAGCGGGCCGTACGCTGGGAAGGCGCGGGATGCGCGAAGTCGTTTTATTTGCTAGCGGGCCGCCCGCTGGGTGCCAGCGGACCCGCTAGTTTGTACGCTGGGTGAGGCAGGGAGTTGTTCAGCGTACCTTCTGACGTAGTCCGCCGGGAATAAAACGGCTACTTACAGTCCGATCCCGCTGTACTATGAACTTCAAATAAAACGCAATTTCCAGAAACCTTATGGCTTGTTACGATGGTAAGAGGAGGGGCGAGCGCTGTATTGTGGTAGGTATCACGCTCTCTGGAACGAAAATAATAACAACGCGGACATACGTCATCACTCTTACGGGAGTTCCTGCAGAACCGATAGTATAATCCCTTATGATGCTCGGGACCACCATGAGTAAATTGTAACGATCGTAACAGTCGTGGAACGAAAATAATAAGTGGGAGGAGCCAATTTACTTATTACGGCTGGCTCTGGAACGGCAATAATAACAAGAATAGTAACGATCGGAACTAACAATAGGTCGCTGGAACGCTACCTTAGCCATGAATGTTTAGTGATGAGACTGACCGAGATTCAGAACAAAAATAATGCTGAACCTATGGACATACGGTGCATGACGACAGACCTCATCCCCGAAGGGGGGGGGGGGTAAAACATGTGGCACATTTGGCAGAATAGAGTACGATTAGTTGTCGTTTGATAGTGCCACGCGGACAAGTCAGCTGATATATTATATCAGTGACAATCCGGCCCTTCTTGGGAAGGAGCCTCTTCCGGCTGTAGCAAGAAATATGACCCGGTCATGAAAAATAAAGATTCTTGCAACTATAAACATCGTTATTGGAATAAATATAAATTGTTGGAATATGCACTGTTTTATCATTCCTTTCATACGCTCCGTCCTTTAGCTTTAGCACGTCATGGCCAGTCATGGGTCAGATAAATAGGTAGTACAAACAGTATTTCAACCTATCTCTCCCCAGCCCGCTTCCCAGCCAACCCTTTTCTGCGGATCCCACATATACAACAATTTATGTCTATTCCAACATCGTTGTTGGAATAAACATAAATTGTTGGAATATTCACTATTTTATCATTCTAGCTTTAGCACGTCATGGCCAGTCATGGGTCAGATAAATAGCTAGTAAAAACAGTATTTCAATCTATCTCTCCCCAGCCGGCTTCCCAGCCAACCCTTTTCTGTGGATCCCACATCTACAACAATTTATGTTTATTCCAACATTGTTGTTGGAATAAACATAAGTTGTTGGAATATTCACTATTTTATCACTCCTTTCATACGCTCCGTCCTTTAGCTTTAGCATGTCATGGCCAGTCATGGGTCAGTAAATAGGTAGTGAAAACAGTATTTCAATCTATCTCTCCCCAGCCGGCTTCCCGGCCAACCCTTTTCTGTGGATCCCACATATACAACAATTTATGTTTATTCCAACATCGTTGTTGGAATAAACATAAACTGCTGGAATACGCACTGTTTTATTATTCCTTTCATACGCTCCGTCCTTTAGCTTTAGCACGTCATACCAGTCATGGGTCAGATAAATAGGTAGTACAAACAGTATTTTCATCTATCTCTTCCCAGCCGGCTTCCCAGCAAACCCTTTTCTGCGGATACCACACTAAAATTGTTTATAAAGTTCTTATATAATAAAGTTTGTTTTCGTAGGTCCCAAACGTGCAGAAGCTTTCCATGGAGCTGATCAACTGCAACATTCATTCTGTCGTGAAAATGTCTCTGATTGTACTACCGAAAATGATAAAGAAAAGGAAAGGGTTAATCCTGAACATCTCCTCTATTGCAGCGATCCTCCCTTCGCCGTTTTACGCTCTGTACTCTGGCACCAAGGTAAGTCATGTAAAATTCAGTCGTTTACAGTCCGGTCCGTATCCAGGAATTTATTTCGGGGGAAGTTTTGCCGCGAATCGGACCAAAAAGTACAAAAAAGACACAGATCAGAGGTTAAAGCCTATAACAAACGATTATTTTTGTATTTTTCGGGTGGGTCTGAACCCCCTACCCCCCCCCCCCCTGGATACGGCCCTGTTTACAGTTCACTGCAGGCTTTGCCCACTTGTACTTGTAACGGGACGAGACAAAATGTCGCCTAGCCCCGCGTCCAGCACAAGTGAATCCTCACGACTCAATTACCCCAAAATGCTTAAAGCATCCATACCAGTAACTGTGCCCATTTATTCTTTGTCTCCACTCCCGTCGTGCATTTTCAGTGACTACATGTTCTCATTTTCACAGAATCTCTGTTCAACCTCGAACTGCAACCGGTCTTTTTTTCACCATGCCAAGCAAAATATCTAAGCTTAATCAGGATCGAACCTGACCAAGTATGAGAAACTGGACTTAAAAGGTTTTCTTGTGAAGGACATTTGTTCATTTTGTCAGTTTCACTGTATGTGGCAGGTATGTGGTTACCAGAGCAAAATAACACTAGGGAGTAGCGCCATGACTTGAAAGAAGTGACACCAGAGCAAAGTTAACACTAGGGAGTAGCGCCAAGACCTATGCTTTCCATGCTTTGAAAGTGGGTCATACTTGTAGCGCCGCCCACTACGCTTGCAGCATTTAAAGCGAGACAAACTTGCAGGTTTATAAATTTCTAGTAAAGCAAAGGTGCGGTCTGCACACACCAAGGAAACAAAGGAGGCTGAATCATTTTTTTGCTGTGTTCAGAATACGAATTTATCGGAGCCAGCATTAGTGAACGACTGAATGAGTTCCAATAGGGACGTTCTCTATCGCTAGTGTCGCTGTTATTCGAGTGTGTGTCACTTTCTTCAAGTCTTGGCGCTACTCTCTAGTGTTATTTTGCTCTGAGTGACACACACTCGAAGAGTAGAGACACTAGCACCACTAGCGATAGTGAACGTCACTAATGAAACTCAGTCAGTCGTGCACCAGCGCTGGCTTCGATAACTTCATATTCTGAACACAGCAAAAAAAAAGATACAACCTCCCCTCTTTCCTTGGTGTGTGCAGGCCGCATCTTTTGATCTTAGCTTTACTAGAAATTTCCAAATCCGCAAGTTTGTCTCGCTATAAATGCCGCAAGCTTAGTGGGCGGCGCTATGAATATGGCCCGTTTGCGAAGCGAGGAAAGCATAGGTCAGTGTTACCAGATTGGCGGATTTTACACCATACTGGCGGATTTTGTCGGAGACTGGCGTAAATATTTTTGTAACTGGCGTGTGGCGTAAAACGTGGCCTGGTGGTTACCGACACGAAAAACAACAAGACCAAAGGTTTCGATGGGATCCCAAAAATTTAATATTTGTACGTCTTGACTACGTCTTGACTACGCCAGTTCCAGTCTTCGCCAGGCTAATCATCTGAGAAAATTAAGTTCAGATATACCTGTATAAGCCATTCGACAAAACTGATCGAAACTTCCTGCTTTACTCTGCCAAATTTCCGGTTTCGGCCGAATTCCGAGCGAAATACTTGTCCAGCCAAAAAAAGATAGTTCAGAAACGAATTCGGCGCATCTCCTTATCCCTATAAAGAACATCTAATCAACTTCAAATAAAACTTTTGCTTTTAACAAATTTTCCGGTTTCGGCCGGATTCCAGGCGAACTACTTGTCCGGCGAGAAAATGGTTTTCATTGTCGTGTTCAGCATGTCTTCTTACCCCTAAATCGAACATCTAATCAACTTCAAATAAAACTTTTGCTTTTAACAAATTTTCCGGTTTCGGCCGGATTCCGGGCTAACTACTTGTCCGGCCAAAAAATGAGTTTCACTATCGTGTTCAGCATGTCTTTTTACCCTTAAATCGAACATCTAATTAACTTCAAATAAAACTTTTACTTTTAACAAACTTTCCGGTTTTGGCCGGATTCCGGGCGAACTACTTGTCCGGCGAGAAAATGGTTTTCACCATCGTGTTCAGCATGTCTTCTTACCCCATAATCGACTATCACATTAGCTGTTTCAAAATATTTTGTTTGCCCCTTAATTTAAACCCCCTCCCCCACCCCTAAATGTAGGGCTACAGTGCCCATCTACGAACTTGACCTTACTCTTGACCCAAAGAATCCTCACACCAAGTTTCATCAAAATATATCATTCCCTTCGAGAGCTATCGTGCTGACAGACGGACGGACGGACAGACGGACAACTTTTGCGATGTCATAGGTATCCGTCACTAACGTTTTGGGATCCCAAAAAGGAGACAAGTCCAAAATAATTCCGATCATTCGATTCGATTCTTTTCGATTTATTCGACTTTTTAGCGAGGAAACAGATGTGTTCGATCAGCGGCTAGTCGCACAACGCAAGTAGTGTCAACAATCTCTACCGTGACCGAACAGTTTTGAAAAATCGGCCACAGAAGAACGCCAAAGTTTTCAGAGCGACCGTAGGCCCTCTATGTGGTTAACTGAGAAACGCGTTTTTGTATGAAATACCTTATCTCATGTGCTGGTTGGTTAAAGCACTAGTGTATGCCAGCTGGAAAAAAAATGTTTCTGTGTGCTTCTGCGTGTGTGCCGTTCCGTGTGCTTTAACGGACCCATTCTCCCTAGTTTTCCCATCCCATTATTATTCCGGCGATTTCGAATTCCTACGGTATACTCTCTCCACTCTCTAGCCGAAGCCACGTCAGATTTTTCTTTAAACGCAGCTTAGTTTAATTCATGTATTTTGTTGGATAGCGGAAATGAGGAAATAAGTAGTCAGACAGATCCTTATTTTCAAGAGGCAAGTCAACAGAAATCAGTCCACACTCCACATGGCTCTAGTAAACTAAAACTCGGTTAATCACGGGGAGAAGCTTCAAGTCTGGGAGGATAAATCACGAGTATCCTATGAGTAGAGATATGCCTCTCTGAGAACTGGAACCTCGCAGATCCCCACCGAGTGTACAGAAGAATCTCTTCTCGTATATCCACCGGCCCAATCACTCGACGTCTCTCGCTCTCGATTTATACTCTTATTCGTGCGATCAACGTCGATTTTTCCGATAACAATAATTCAACTTGGCATCAATTATGATCAATTCGCCATATTCTAGTTTCCAATTCGACATATTCGAGCGCTTCAAAGCGAAATAGTTTCTGTAAATCCCTCCGTGTCCCATATCAGCACTTGTCCATAGATATCTCGACAGATGTAGTAAAACAGATCCACAAGTTGATGAGCAGAAAATCTGCAACGTGCTTCTCAAGCAATGGACGTTTTGCACTATCTTTGTAGAAAGTAAAATCTGTTGTTTCCTGCTCACCACCTTCTTTATATATTAGCTTTTTGTCACAAGTGTTGATAATGAGACAAAGATGTAATTTCAGAAACTAGTAGTGTTGGGCGATATTCGATATCGATCACGATATACCGATATATCGGACCAAATATCGAATATCAAAGCGCAAACATCGACATCGGAAACGATATTTTGTATAGGCTATTTATAATTGTTGTAAATAATCCAAGAAAATTTGAATTTCTACATCCGAAATTGGAGCAAAATGATTTCCGTAATTCTGTTTTAGTTATTCGAAGTTTGAGATGAAGCAATATGCTTTTTCACAACGATTTTACTGTTACATTTTGGCAAAACGAGACGTATACTATAGCGAAACACGATACCAAAATATTGATATCGATATATCGAATATCGAAAGTCAAAATATCGATATATCGAAAACTCCGAATATCGCCCAACACTAGAAACTAGTCCGCTTGAAGCACTGAACTGGAATAGGACGGATTGTTCAGAAAGTTCAGAGGACCAAAGCAGATACTAACGCCATCTTTTTGAAAATCTAGGCATTTGTCCGGAAGTTCAGCGAGGATCTCTCTGCCGAGTGTAAGACTCTAGGCGTGACCATCGAGTGCGTCGTACCAGGCGTGGTAAAGACGAAGATGAGTCGGATAAAATGGAATTCAATTACCTTTCCGGTGCCTGCCACGTTCGTCAAGGAGCATCTCAACTCAGTTGGACTACAAACGGTATACAGCGGCTATTGGGTCCATGCGATTGAGGTACGTCACTACAGTTCCAGCTAACTTGGTGTCAAGGGCTATCATGTTTGTCCATCGCTGGCAGTTCAGTTTCGGTCATTCATTCCCTCCACCATTGCAGAGTAATACAAAATACTTGTTAGGCTTTTTGTCCCTTAGTTAGTTGTCCACGAGCGGTTGCAAAAAAACGCTCCAGTTTATTCACGAGACGAAGAACACAAAACGTCGAGTCGCGAATACAGCATATTTCCAAGCGACCCCGGGGCCAGCGCTCGGCATGTGACCAGATCGCGTGACGATCCGCCGGATCCACGACTAAAACAGACCAGAACGAATTACATTGACTAGTCAATCCGACCTCGACAACGACAATGAGTCATGACGGCGAGCGCGATGTAGCAGTACCTTCTGCAAATCGCAAGATGGACAAAAGTTGTGCTGGGCACAACAATACTAAAGTGAAGCAAAACCATCAATCTAATGCCTAAAGGCGTATTCTCGCCGTTCCCCGAGGACTCCTCGGGCAATCGAAGGGACGGCGAGAATAGAGGGAGTCACTCCATGCGGACTCCGCGTAAGGAAAACAGCGAGAACACGGGGAATGCTTCTAAAATGGATTTTGTTCGAACAAAAGAATATGCAGTTCACGAAATTAGTCTGGACCCACTTTATTTTTGGTAAATATTCATTGAGCCCAAGCTAACTTAGAGTCATATATTCATATAATATTCTGCATGAGTGGAAATTCTGCATAAGTATATTATATGAATTTATTTTTGGTTTTATTTATTCTGATTCTTTTTACTTAATTTTACATTGCACCAACACCAGCAAGAATTGATTCCCCTCCGAATCTGAAAGGGAGTCCTGATGGTGATGATAATCGGAGCATTCTCCGTCCGTTGGGACTCGCGAGAATACGGGTGTGAGTCCCCGGGACAAACAAAAACGCGGGAACTCCTCAAGTGGAGTCCTCGGGGAACGGCGAGAATACGCCTTAAGAGTCTTAAAAAACCAGTCCCAAAATCATGTGTGACCAAAATCACTCAAACGAGCGACAACCACAGGAGGACCATCCACCTTTGTCGCTGGACAATGCGATTTAAGGTAATTTAATTTAAGGTAATTAAAGCCAAACTTTGGTATAGAAATCCTCTTCAATCCTAACCTCCCATCCAAGGACAAAAACACAAGCCCCCTGGTATAGCTGGTTAAAACCCTTCTTGTTAACACTTATCGGTGAATAAATACAAGCATCACCGGTAGCGTGAGAGCGTGTTCCACCCTTCTTACAATAATAACTATTAGTTACTATTCTCGTTTCAACCTCGTGAAAAGTTACTACGCTGACCGTCCCAACCTGCTTGAAATAGTAACTAATAGTAGCCTAACCATTACACGCTAGGGAGCGTGATAACTATGATATTTATGGCGTGATGATGTCATGCTTAGTTACTACGGTAAGTGGGTGGAACATGACATTCATATCTCTAAAAATTAAACAATAGCATGGCGATACAAATGGATGAGTGACGTCGTTCTGACGCCGTAAGCGTTAATATAGGGTGGCCAAATTTAAGCTAAGAGTCACTGCTTTTACGCAAAAGGTAGCATTAGAACAGAGAAAACACACTGTTAGAATCTGGGATAGCCTATTATAAGCGTGACCTCGGAAAGACAGTACACTGTCGACTGCATCAACTAAGTACTACGGCACAAATTAGCGTGAGCTATCAAGTCCGTAGTATATACCTGTCAAAAAAAAAAAAAAAAAAAAAAAAAAGAAAAGTATATATATATGTTTTTATTTTTCAGCTTACCTACTATCGCGTCCTTCTCTTCTTCTTCAACGATCTCGGCAAGAAGACGATTTGGTCGATCATCTCCAAAACACGACAGAGGGCCCTTAGAAGACGGTCTCTTGCAGCGGAAAAATCCGAAATACTTTCTTAAATCAACGTTTTGTACATTCTCTATTCTGAAGTATTTATGCTTTTCGAGCAAGATCTTCCAAAGCAGCCACTCACCACGCTGTAGATACTACCTACAGTAACGCCCAAGCCATCATCAAGATCATAGTTCATAGCTTAGTCATTCAAAGGCCCCCCATTACCTAACCGTTTAGTCAAGCTATCTTCTTTCCCCTTCAATTAAGCCCCGTCTCCATTACTTTACTGCCGTAACGGTCAAACGGTCGGCCGTAAAACGGTCGGTTTACGGTAATGGAGACGGGGCTTTAGGCTCAACTGTTTGTCCGTCCGTACCTCATCCACGCAGGTCAGTTTTCAACAGTTGCGTTTTTGCAGATACCATGGTATCTGATACCACCGTCTACAGTCGTTTTCGCAGTTACCGTGGTATCTGGCCAGTTGCCGTGGTATCTGATATCTGGTCCCGACCGTGGTAGACAAGAGTCTAGTTTTTTGTCAAATTGGTTGGAAAGAAGTTATGTCGCTCTAGATGTCAGTGGAAATCAGTATTTCTTTTTGGATCATTTCTAAAAGCGCAAATCCGGAGCAACCGTAGTATCAGATACCACGTTAACTGCAAAAACGACTAATTGCAGATCCAGTTACCGTGGTATCAGATACCATGGTATCTGCAAAAACGCAACTAATAAGATCAATGTTCCATATATTTCTAAAGTAGATCGCGCAGAGAACGATCTAATGTTCGTCGTACCAGTGCGCCATCCCTCGGAAACTGGTGAGATACGAGACAGAAGATCACCGAGAAATCATGTTAGTAAAAGACCTTTGTTGCTAACCAGGAACAACATATAATTCGTCTTATTTTAGTTGGACTCAGATTGGCTTTATGAAGCTAACAGGAGCGACTGTTCAAACTTTACAGACTGAAGTGGGTCCTCCACAGGCAATCGTAAGTCCGTCGTAAAGTCTGGTCTTCACCTCCCGGAACTTCCGGAATCTGGGCTTCCAGATAATTCTTCGACGTCTTCTGTAAATTGCATCTGGAATATGAACCGGTCCGAAAGTATATCATATATCAAAATAATCCGGAAAAAAGGGGCTTTTGGAATTCCAGATTTCCGGAATTTTTAAGTATCGCCGAAGAAATTCGAAAAAAAAGCTCGGAAAATCTGGGAACCCAGATTCCGGAAGGTGAAGACCCAACTTAACCGTGCTCGTCCGGACCCGGCGTGCTCTCGCTGGCCGCAAACCGCCAAAATGGCCGCTTACGACACGTTACGATCGATTCCGACAGCTTATGATTGACAGTGGAGGACCCACTTGAGTGGTTCATTAACAACAGAACTTGGAAAAGTACCTCAACATAGCTCTCAGGCATCGAGAATGTTTTGTCTTTCGATTTTTTGTTGTTGCTTGCATTGCCAGGGCCCTAGGGATTTGAATGGTACTAAGTAATCCATATCCACACTCCATGGGCTTGCTACAGGGCATTCCCAGAGGGCGCTAATCTTCTTAATACTTCAAAACAGGGAGAAACAAGTTCACCGTCTAAGCCATAAGTCGTGCCTTGAATCAGTGCAGGTGACTTTCAAGTCAGTTTGTCTCTGACGTTGACGATGGCGACTGTTCTTGAACTTATAGGCTGCTTCGCCATTACTTGTGTCTTCTATGTCGTCATCAACTTTTTGTGGAAAATATTACTCGTATCGAGGATTGGCAAGCTTCTAGGAAGGACTCTGAATCTCAAGGAGCTGGGATCTTGGGCAGGTAACGATAGTTCAGTTAAGTTTTATCAAGAACAAATAACCACAAGAACATTCGTCTCCCATCTCTGTAATACGACCATGCGGAGTCGAATATACTCTGATACCCTACCCGTTGCAAACAAGCAGAGGAGGAGATACGCAGAACATCATAATGTGTCACCTCTACAAACATTTATATCGCAGTCGAACCCCACAGAAGAATACGCACGCCGTCTGAGTCATCCTTTACAGCTGCGATTGGTTGTCTACCATTGTGATACCTATGACATCGCAAAAGTTGTCCGTCTGTGAGCACGATAACTCTCGAAGGGAATGAGAACTTTTGTTAAAAGCAAAAGTTGTATTTGTAGTTGATTAGATGCCCGATTTAGGGATAAGAAGAGATGCTGAATCCGTATTTGACAATCAAATTTTAGCCGGACATAAAGTTCGTCCGAAATCCGGCTAAAACCGGAAAGTTTGTTCTAAGTTAAATTTTTATTTGAAGTTGATTAGATATTGGATATAGGGGCAAGGAGATATGCTGAGTTCGTTTTTGGGCTTTATTTTTTCGCCGGGCAAGTAGTTCCGGAATTTTGCCGAAACCGGAAAATTGGCAGAAGTAAACACACATGCTGAATCCATATCTGAACTCGGTTTTCTCAGATGATTAGCTATTTGGCCTTAATCTGTTTCTAAATTTCAAGAGTAAAAATGTTCAAGGAGTCTGGCGAAGACAAAACCTAATTGTCTGGATCAAATATTGAATTTTGTCCGCTATTAAACATAACTCAATTCTAACTATAATAATTAAACATCGTCACTGCAATAATAGGGCAAGTATTTACAAATAAGACAAACATTTAAATATACATGAATAAATGTCATGGTTATAGCTATAGCAGATTTCGCGGAATGTCTGCCGACACCTATCTCTAATATCGCTAATGCTATAGCTTGGTATTACCCAACATTCTATTATATGCCCATCGAACGGCTTTATATGTGGCTGATTTTTTTCTAGTCGTCACCGGAGCAACCGACGGCATCGGGGAGGCATACGCAAAGGAGGTAAATGAGCTAAATCCCCCCCCCTTTGCAAAACGAGTTTGTACCGATACAGGTTCAACGAGGTGCACCAGTTAACCCTGTGAACTTAATGCACATCTTCGTACACTCTATATCACATTCAGACAAGTGGTTTGACTGCCATTGTTGAGTGGCCGCGTGTCACACATCATCGTGTCACGTACAAGTATGATCAGCTAAGTAGCAAAACTATCTCCAACTGAAGCAAATGATACATAATGTAAGTGTAAACGGTAAGGTCTATCAAACCGAAAGACGACGAGCCCGATACCTCCCGCATACGTTTCCCAACCACTCGATTTTTTTCCCTTAAAGTACAATGGGCACTAACTATGCTTTAATTTGCTTCACACATACAAATTTGTTACTTCCATCAGAGAACGCTTCAAAAATAAGCCGTTTTCCTTCGGCTTCTCGTAGGAGATGATTTCAGAGCATGGTACTGCAAGGCGCGGAAATTCAAAAACTCCCGGCCATGTACGAAAATCAATCATTTTGAAGAGCTGAGTGATAAGAGTACCATGGTTGCTAAAAATAAACCGTCTCTATGGCTGTCAGATTGCTCTAGTGTTATCTGATGGAACTTCTGTTGTTTTTAGTACCGAAGTAAAGTTTTGTTTTCTGGATGTAAAGTTACAAAACTGCCGAAAATGTACAAATATAACCGACTTGCTTGCAGCTGATTCCAGAGCTTACAAGGAATTCTCAGTTAACACCGTTAATATGAATATTTGTCAACAATCCAAATAATCCGGAGTGTATAATAACAACGAATGGATAAGAAAAAATAAACTCCGCTTGGTAACTCGACTAGGTAGCTGCCGCTTTAGAGATTGACACACAGTTTAACAGGTTTCTTCACATAAAACTTCCAATACCATTTATTTTTAGTTTGCTCGGCTGGGAATAAACGTCGTCCTCATAAGCCGATCTCTGCCGAAGTTGGAACAAGTCTCTACAGCGCTTGGTAAGTAGAAATGAATTCCGCGAATACCTTGCTTACTTACTGATGCAACGGGGGAATGATGCGCCACTTTCACAGAATGCGACTGCACCAGCATGCCAAAGCTTGTGAGCTTCGGTGAAGAAGACGTCCAGGCCATATATTCAGCTAACTTGTTTTTGGCTGCGCGTGAGCTAACCCGGTACATACCTGCTTATTAGCAGTTCAAGTCCGACAAAGTACCAAGAACAAATAAGCACCAGAACCTTCGTCTCCCTATCTCTGTAAAACGATCATACGGAGTCGAATAAATCCCTGTAACCTGCCCGATGCGAACGAGCGGAGGGTAGGGGCTACACAGAACATTAAAATTCGTTACATCTACAAACAGCTATATCGCAGTAAAGCCCCGGAGAAGAAATTTCCAAATTAAAAGCCGATTGGTTGTCTGGAAGCGCCGCAGAGCTGTCCAGCGCACCTCCTGCACTAATTCCTCAGATATGCGCAACGCCGAAGAGGCAAGTAAACGGGAAAAGCTGCTCAGCAAATACCTCTAGCTCATAGCCATAGTCGCTGCATGGGACCAAAGGCGGATGTTCTATTGTCTTATTTGTTCTTGATACTACAGAGTAGCATGTTCGATATTCGGTGCAAAACCTTTTTTCTTGCATTTTTTTTCTCAGTATCCGGATGTAACTGTGCAGGATCTTTTATTGTTCCGCTTGTTACTACTGACAGGATTTCCTAGACTCAACAGAGGATTGCCATGGCGAGGGGACAACTGGTTGCAAGAAGACGAGGCGGGCTGATGATAGCGGTGGTTACTGAGGAATAGTTCCCAGTGATTGGTTTGTCATAAATGCTAGAATCCAAGAAGGGTCTACTGGAAACCATTTTTCGACTATTTCAAATTTTCCTTTTCAGAAAAGAAGTATGGAATCCAGACAAAGGTCATCGACGTCGACTTCACAAATGGTCTTGAGATCTACAAGCGAATAGCTAAAGAGATTGATAACCTCGAGGTTGGCATCCTCGTGAACAACGTCGGGATGTCCTACAGCTACCCCGAGTTTTTTGCGAACGTAAGTAGCCTATAAGATGTGTATAAATAACCTTTGTCAAAATGTGATATCCAGCAGGCCAGTCACATAGCTGACACGGAATTCTCTATACTCCGGTCGCGTTCCAGAAACTTAACAATTGTTAACAATCGTCAACTTTATTTCGGGGCGGAGCTAACTGCAGCTTTAACGATCGTTAACTTTTCACAATTCTACAACTGTTAACTTTTCCCGACGATGCTGACCGACCATCGTTACAAAATAGTTAACAATCGTTAAGCTCTGGAACGGAAGTCGTAGGTGGGCGGAGCTTAAATTTCTGGAACGCAGAAAGTTACAATTGTTAACAATCTGTTAACAATCGTTGAGTTCTGGAACGCAACCTCCGACTCAACACCTGGCACCAGATTGAGACTAAATAAACCAGTTGGGCTGCCGAGGTCAGGATTTCCATTCATAAACATCCTCACAGACGCTGTGGTGACCGGCCTGGTTCAAGCCTGTACAGTCAGATTTCTTACTGATGCTTAACGAACGGGCAGTGCCTCTCAGCTGTCTTCAGTTCAGTTTTCCACTCGTTGCTGAAGAAGCCCTCGCGTTCAGAGACGATCGTCAACGATGTTTCATTGGCTGGTTTTGCAGGTTCCAGATGTTCAAGACCTCGTCTCCAAGCTCATCAACTGTAACGTCAACTCGGTTGTGCGGATGACACTTCTGGTTCTTCCGCAAATGGTGGAGAGGCGGAAGGGGCTTGTCCTCAATATTTCTTCCATAACAGCAGCCCTGCCAACGCCACTCGTTACTATGTATTCAAGCACAAAGGTAAGCTTCACTCTCAGCTTTGCTAAGATCAAATGAACAGTTCTTGTCTTTCACAAGAATAGTTCCAGGCCTATCTGAACCGTACCCATGACAGCGGGGACATCCAGCCAGGAATTCGGCCATGGATAACAGGAATTCGGGCAATGCGCATACAGCTTAAAGTGCCCTATAAAACACCGATTCACCGGTTGTCCGAACTCTGGTTCTTCCACTATTCACTAACCATGGATTGCCACATCCGGGGCGAAGTTAGCATTGTTAGTAATAAGCGTGGAAGGAATAACAAGCCGACCAACAGCAGCTTTTTGGGCAAACACAAAAAGCCAGCACACTACCCTTCTGTCTACCTACCGGACGTCAAACGTCATCACAAAGTATTGCGTGTCTTTCAATTGTGCCTCTTGAGATGAACGGTCGCAATCTCCTTTTAAATCTGATAATTATCGGTTTCAAGCTCCAACTGTCGAGACGGTCGAACTCACATCAACATTCTCAGCGAGAACCAGCGACAACACCCACAATCCCATTTCGTATCTCTCTGTAACCTCGGTTTTTAAGATGACGTTTTATTCAACACAAAAAGTCCCCGACAAACCCTTCAAACTGTTTCCTCTAGGCTTTTGTTTGCAAGTTCAGCAAGGACCTGGCCATCGAATACAGGCAATTTGGGGTCCATATTCAATGCGTCATGCCTGGATGGGTTGTCACAAAAATGAGCCGCATTCGAAAACCGTGCACGTTTTTCCCTACACCGGAGCAGTTCGTCAGGGAACAACTGAATTCTGTCGGACTGGAAATGGCGTCCTGCGGCTACTGGGCTCACAACTTGCAAGTAAGTCTTTCCCCTAAATACGCCAGCACTGACTCAAGGTATGAGCAAAGGGTGTACCAACATAAGACAGGGAGGGCCAACCTCTCAAAGCACCCCAGTGGGAAAATCCGAAAACAGTCTATTCTAAACCATCCAACCAATGAAGTAAGAATCACCGATGAAGTGGTTACCAGACGAAAAAGCCCTCGATCTAAAAAGCTCCTTCCAATCTTTCCCTTCGTAATTCTAACCTAACAATAACTCTCCTTTCCATTCTCCTTTTCCAACAATTAATGTAGCTTCGGAATTCTCTTCCAACTGGTGTACTAGTCAATCTGAATTTTATTTACGAATTAGTGAATCTCACGAGTTGAATTAAATATTTCCATTTTTCTGTTTCATTTTGCTTTTTGTTAGTTTATCCATTTATCCTCCGCTGATCAAATTTCGTTTGGTTCATTGATGTGATTCACTAAGGCTTCTGGGCCGCAACATTTTTCTTGTACGTGTGTTTTCCTTATCAATGTACCTATTCATTATTAGATTTTTAGTTTTGAATAAACAAAATCACGAACCCAAAGTTGAGAGTATATATGAACAAGCTTTGGAGCAATTCAGGAAATCATTGCAAAGAGACCTTCGGAGTTCTTACAAATCCATTTTTGTTATTTTACTTTCAGCTGGCATACTACAGAACTCTGCTCGCCATCTCTTGGCGCTACGGAGAAAATGTCCTCTTCAAAATGGCTCTCCGAACCCGCAACAGGGCTCTGAAGAGGATTGCTGATCAAGCTGGTGATAAAGGAGCGATCCCGCAGTAGACATGCCTTCCACCAGGATGGTGACTGAGAACTTCGATCAGATTCAACACACATCCATTTCCTGTACCATTTCCGAAGCAGGTTCTTGTTCGTATTTTTACGTCGAATAAATTATAGCCCTGGAATCCGAATCCTAATCCCAATTCTGCAGTCATTTCCTGATTACTCTGTATAGAGTAGTGTGTTCGACAAGTTTACCTTCAATCGGTTGCCTATTACCGTCAGTTGATCAGCAACTGTCCACCCAGCCCCCCTAATCGAGCGGTATTAGACTTGATACTTATTTCTAGTCCTAACTTTACCGAAAGACCAAATGGTGTAAAACTGGAATGGGATTACCAGAATGGGTCTCCTGCGATTCTCCGCGCTCTCTTGAAGTCTGGAATCTCCCTATGAATCAGCGGGGGCTGGTCAAACCATGTTGCTCCAAATGAAGACAGTGGTGGTATAGCATATTATAATCACAAAGTAATATGTACAAAAACGAACAGTGGAGCACAGGAGTCACGACGCCGCAAAATCCGGTCTCAAGTTCATGAGAAAAGGGGCGGAAACTTCCGGAAACCTCAAGTACCACCGAGTACACTAGGCCCTCTTTTAACAGCCACGCTCAAGCGCTGGGACATGCTGACAGGAGTGGACTTGTTGCTCATACGCACGTGCACAGTGTTCAAAACTTCGTCAATTATACAAACAACTATTTTATTCTGACTTTAAAAGTGTCGTATAGTGGTAGCCATTTGAGGAATAAGGGGTACATAAACATACGAGCACCACGTACGTATACCCCTGCAAGATTCCCAGCTTTAAAGCATGGTTATCAAAAAGTGCTTACTGCACTAGACTGGTACCACCCACTTTGGGAGTCGGTACCCCTTCTTGTCACATCACTCTGCAATCTCTGTTGCTACATCAACCAGGACGGAAGCTGGGGCATCCTTTACAGCTAGCGCTGGGGTCTGATTAAACAATTGGTTCTTAATTACCTGCGAAAGTAATCCATGGATAACTTCAATCGTTGCCTTACCACAATCACGTTTTGCCTTCGATAACTTGTCGTCCGTTTTCTTCTCGCCCTCCGTGGACAAAAAGAATACTCCACTTTTTCCGATTGATGAGTCTGCCTGTTCCAGTTTCTCTGACAGATCGTTGATCTGTCCAGTTGTGTATTGGGCATTCTAGAATGGGCAAATACAAAAATAAATTCCCATTGTCAAAAATGTCCGATGCATTCGCAGACGTTCTGAATGAATGAACGTATTTATTAACCCACCATACACTTGACACAGTAAAAGAGCCGAGTACAGAAAAAGAAAGAGAGAACACAAAAAAGTGACAAGAAGTCGAACCATACTAAAAAGATAACTAAAAATCAAACTCTTAGAATATTATTCTTGGAAAAAATCTTATTCTTACAAGAAAACTAGAATTCGATATCTATGCTGGATCACATTAGGCAACTAGGTTGTTCCTTAGCCTTTCTTCAGGCACGGAAATACAATCGCCGCATTTTACTATATATTATCGCCCGAAGAAAAGAAAGGGCGATAATGATTATAACACTAGTACATTTGTTTTAATTTTCTGGTATTCCCCTGATGTTGAAAGAAAAAAATTCCAACCGTGCGTTCACTTGATAGCTGGCCGGGCGTTATCAAAATAAATAACGCCCGGGCGTTATTTATTTTGATAACGCTCGGTTGGAACTTTTTTTCTTTTAACATCAGGGCAATACCAGAAAATTTTGGCACTGGGTAGGATAGGACTGATATCATGGGACTGCACGGTGTACTGGTGTTATAGTAAAATAATCAGGTCCCTTGCCTGGCCTCCCTGATGTGACAGTACGATAACTACTGTGAACGCTATTCTTTAAACAGACGTTGCCTGTGATTTTTCCAAATAGTTGCTCCGCTGGACAGCGAAAGTTGGAAAGGACTCTGAAAGGAAGATGGAGACTAAGCCGCCTAGTGATGCGCTCTTGATTTCGGGACAGGCTAACGGACGGAATATGGGACTTTCGGTTTAGCGCATTCCTGCTCGGGTCTCGGCCTTCCCTTGGTTCAAACAGACTGCGTTAAAGGATATTTATTTATTCATTTGTTTCCCTCAAAACTGAGGAGTACAATACATACATTTTAAAACAAAACCATTCCTAGATCAACTATAATCCTTCCAGATTTTATTTAATTTTTGGTTAAGTTTTTGTAGGATGTTCCTTGATTGTTTTATAGTAAAATGGTCCGCATAAAGAGAATTTTAAATATTATCTAAAATATATTTTACATATTTTGTTTTTAAAATGTAAGATAAATGGTAATAGGAATACAAAAATAATGTATATTTTATATGATCGTTACAGAGGTTTTTTTTGTTTTGAGGACGAATTTTGTAATATAAATAATTTGAATGATGAGAATAATAAACGTGGAAAGATAATCATGTTAAAATTGTATAATATGATTGAAATGTAAAAAAAAAAAATCCTTTCAGTAAAATGCTGTGAAATACTATAAATAATACAAATTATTTCAGCAATTAACTTACAATTACTTACGTATCAAATTAATCACTTGTTAAAGAATGGGTACAGGTTGTGGGTTAGGAGGGCTTCCGATCCTTTGTTATAAATGTCGTATCTCCTCTATTGGCATTTCACTGAGTATCACGCTTGCCACGTTTGTTCCCTTTACAAGATACATCAGGGTCCTGACCATTGTTTCCGAAAAGCTTATTGGTCAGAAGACCGGTTATGCAAATCATGTCATGTTTGTCATCCAAGGCAAGGGACATGGAAAGAGGCTGAAATAGCCAAAGCCTTGTGTAATTTGCTGGAAACATTGCTAAGTTTTAAAGTAGTCAACTATCTCAAGACATCTTAACAGAAACACTATGTAGTGCTAGGTGTCCTTTAACGCAATGGACCCAGGATGTGTGAGCCAGGCTTTTCTGTCGTAATCCGTAGCCCTGTTCGTTGACCGAGTTTACATTTAAGTCGGTCACTTGTTCGTCAATGAGGTGAACGTAGCAAAACAAGGCTCTGAACATTCAAATTTGACAAGACAACAGGGCTTGTGTCTCAGGACATAATTAGGACAGGAGTCATGCCTCCCCTGTTTTTCGCGGCGACTTGACAAGCACAGACATTTTGTGCAGCAGACACACAAATAAGACGGCAAACATACCGTGATAAGCGTAGAAGAGCTGAGGGTGTTAACCCAGTACTTGTTCCACAAAGAATCCAAAAGACGGCGGTCGAGCGAAGATTTGAAATAGGAGACCTCTAGCGGGTAGTAGTGCTTGGCGTGAACTCCGAAATCTTCTATCTTATTCAGTGGGATGTTTTGGTACTCCGATGGTTCTTCATTTGGCGGCCGATATCCCTGAAATGGTAATTTCTAGTTAACACAACATCTGGAAGTCCTGTCATACAGATCCTTCTCATACACATACTCGAACGCCAGACGACAATCCATTCTGTCCTGCCGACATCATGGTCAACTGCAACCCCCTTATACAGTTGAACAAAGCACATTACTATACGTTAGAATTCTTGACTGAAAACAAAAGCTAAGAGCTCGTACATCACTTGTAAGTGATCTCCAGGTCATTTAAAGTAAAGAACCCTCTCCAATTCCACACTGTCGCCGGATGCGGTTTGAGCCTGTAATTGGGAAACTTAGGCCAATCTGCTCGTACCCTCCCCCCCACCAAATTTCGCTCGAGTCGGATGACCTCTTCGTATTGAAAATTCGTACAGTGCTCGCCCAGCAGAAAGCAGTCACTAAACGCACCTTGCTCCAGAAGCTTTTCTTTTGATTTCTTAAGATGGCTGCAAAATTACAATGTAGGGACTGTTTTCGACCATTTTTGTTTGGCCCAGTACTCCGGAACTGTTGTTGGCAGCAAATACGAGTGCTGTGCACTATACATGACCAAGTAAACAGAATATTTACTAGAGCCTTCCACTATGTTTACAATAACAGAGCGATCTTTCTTCCCCTTTAGTAAGGCTCGCTTCTGTCCAGGATGCAAAAGTAACAATCGATCAAGGGCCCTTGAAATAGCTGATTGCTTTTAAATCACCTTAGGGTATGTCCTGAAGGCTCCTAGACAAACTTTCCCAGCGGATATTGTTCTAACAGGATCTACAACGATGGCTACAAAGGGCTCCTGGAAGGTCTGGTTCATCGTCTGAGTCTGTACATCAATGCCTGAAAGCCAGCAACCATAGCCAGGGTGTGAGTGATACCATCCAATCGCGTTCTCTTCACGTTTCACCTGGAATAGGAAAACTGTCAACCAAAACGCTAAAAGGACACCTCGTACTACTTATTGTTTCTGCTAAGATGTTCAGAACCGATTAAAAATTTGTAGACTGTGTAGTTGTACGGTAGGTGTACGAAAAAGTTGCATGTATTGGTATGTAAGAGTATACTTAATGGGCCTCAGACTGGGTTCATCTTAAGTAGTAGAGTCCAGTAATACAGATTATCATATGAATAATCAAGGACTTCCCCCGTAACTACAAAATTTTTACCATCTGGTCCTTGTGCAAAGCTATCGTCCATTGCCAATACCTCAACGTTTCTGCCCTTGACCATTTTTCCGCCTTCCTTCTGGGAAGAAGATTTTTTGGGGCCGGATCAGTCCCTTTTCTTTTATTCTGTGTTTGTTTGGTTGCTTTTATCTTGTAAATTTACCCATTACTGAATGCTCAGTGTAATTTTTCCTTTTTTTGTACTGCACTATTCCCCTTTTCTAGTGCGTAAATAAAAAAAAAAATTCATCATCCTTTTATCATTTAAAACGAAATCGTTCTTATTTCAGCTCTTGACTGGAAAGCTTACCTGTTTGGCAGCATCCATATATGCGCTCATGTACTCGTAAGCTTCGGTCTGGGCATTCACACGTGTCTCAGTCCCTTCTACGGGCAGTGCAAAAGAGTCCATGACTATCATCACATTCCCATCTACTTTTCCAAGTAGAAGACCCATCACTTCCAAGGGACCTCCTGACCGAGCATGCATCACCATCTTCAGTAATGCAAGGGCTGATATTTTTATATCTTTGAAGAAGTGTGGACTGAAAAGGGAAAATAAACTTCAGGTCTCGAACTTCCTAAGAAACAGGCTACCGTATTACATAATACTGTTACTCTCCACTGCTCACACTGCATTCACTTTTTACAACCTTGTTCTTTAATCACAGCACCTAGATTTGCCTTTCCACCCAGACAAGGCAGGTGGTCCCTCCTGTTCTGTTGGGTGTGTCCATGGACGGTTTTGCTGTTTTCTGATATGGTAGTTTCATCACTCCAACCTTAAACGCACTTTCAATCAGATCCAACTCTAAAACTCTTAAAGGTTTTTGCCTGGCTTTGCCATCCAAGAAAGTTTTAATGTGATTCTGTCTTCTAGTTCTGCACATCCTAAAAACTATCCTGCTTGGAGAAGTAAGTCAAACTACTTTACACTTACTCTTTGTCCCAAGGCTTGGCAGATAACATGTCTTGCTGCTTCTGACGATCATATTTGTACATCTCATCCACTTCAATGTTTTCAATGTTGTTCTCGAGCTCCCATTTTTTTAACGCTGTTGATCCTTGGCCTGAGAGCTGTGATGTCCCAGGTTGGGCAGCAGTATTATCCATACTATAAGTAAAAGAAAAACTAAAATTTAGTTCAATATGACTAGAAAGCTCTGCTCAAAACGGAATATTAAACTGACACTTCGAATGCCAAGCCAACTTCGAACGCCAGTACTTCCAACTGGAAGATTCTGATCAAGCTACTTTTGGGGCAAAAATCTTGCCCAGAATTTAGCATAAGATTTAGTCCAGGTATGGTCAATGCTTTTTAGTGAGCCCAATGTTAAAAGGAAATTTCTTTGCGTTCCTAACTTGTTCCCAACTGGCAAGAAGCAAAATCTAATGACACACGACCTAGTCAGGACTACAAATAAAGTTCCCTTTACAATTTTTAGGCAAATTTCGAGGTTGTATACATTTGAGGCTCCTTATCAAATCCTTATCAAATTTTTCATAACAAAAACAACATGGCTCACCTCGTTTCCTTTTCTACATAGTCAAGGGTTTTGCATGCAAAGTGTCTTGTGCCTCAGCTTTTTCTACCTAACAGCCAACCAGAATACTGGCTCTTGGGGCACTCTACATGGAAAATATATAGGGTGCTGTTAGGTTTTGCATCTCCATCATCAGTCAAGCCCTTTTGTTTTTGTTGTGACAATTTGATAAGGATTGTCTTTGATTTCTCTAATTCATGGTAGTAATTTCAGCCCTGTCCGAGCTGGTGCTCAGTTGTGATGACAGAAACTGTGTTTTTCATGCATGCACTGTATACTGAAATCCATGCACCATGCATGAAATACAAGGTACAGTACTTGAACGTCTAGCACCCAGGCATGGTGCTAGACATTTGAGCACCGTGCCTGAAAAGGGGCTAGTGTACACTGTAAAAAGTTTCTCCGAATAAGGATGCAGTATTTGCTGCTGGGATTAATCGTATCTCTATTGGGATAGGATTAATCCGAATTAGGGATATTCTTATCTCAGCAAAGACAAGGTTAATCCCAGTAGCAAATACTGCAAGATTTTTTGTTACAGTGTACAGGAGGGGTATCCAACCTCAGACAAGATTTCAAATTCCCAGAGAAGGCTTTCCTTCAGAATAATCCATCTGGCTTAAAAAGGAACCAAGAAATATGCCAAAAACACTAGACTGAAGCTAATTGAATGGTTTACATGCTGGATACATAATATTGCTTCAATAATTCTAGTTAAACATATTTGTATTATCAAACAAGATTGCTTCATTCCAGCCTGACCTCGATTTACGTAAAAATGATGAAAAACAAAGAGTTAGCAAGGTCAACAGGCAGAAAACAGCTTTTAAAACAGCTACTAAATTGACAAAAGGTACAGAATTTAATATATTTTTGGACACATGACTTTGAAGAAAGTGATAGTTTGCCTATTGATTGCCAGGATAACTTCTATCTCTCATTTCAAGATTTTAGCGGGCCACGGTCGGGGTTGTCTGGTTGTGTAAAAACGAGGTTGGATACCCCTCCTGTACTAGACTGGCTTGGTCTGAACAAGGACTATTTATCCCACAGACTACTGGCAATTAGACCTGGATTAGACTACAGCATAGAGTACCCGTTACTGAACAAGCCTAAAATATTACCCCCTCCAAAAAATGATTCAATCTGTTCAGCCTGTCAAACTCTTTTCGAATTTACCGCTGAAAATTATGGCACGGCGAGCAGGGTTGCCACCACGGTCAGTTGCGAGAGTGCTACAATTGCCCGAATTTCCGTGCTACACAGAGATTTTCGGTGCTACAGTCGAAATTTTTTTTGCGCGTGTCGCGGCTGTCGCCGCGACACGCGCACGGTCCGTATTTAAGTGTATTTAGATTATTTTTATGTCAATTTTTTGTCTGTTTTAATGTAAAAGAACAAAAAATGTATCCTGAGCTAATCCGACTTTAATCCGCTAAGAGCGCTGAATGGGAAAATCCCAAATCTTCGTGCTGAACAACGATAATCGGTGCTACCGTCGGAATTTTTTGGCGCGTGACACGCGCTCGGCCCGTATTTAAGTGTATTTAGATTATTATCGTGCATAAAAAATGTTAAAAATTTTGGTCTAAAAAGAAATCAATTTTTATAATTTCCGAAGGAAGATCCAAATGCGATAGCAAGGGTTAGCCGCGGTTTTGCTTGCTACTCATTTCTCTTTTTTTTTTGCTCGTGTGAGGAGTTTGCAGCGGACAAAAGCTCTGTTTTCGTGATGCATTTCCCTACAGAGACTATGGAACTTGAACTACTTTGTTTTGCCGAGACGAAACTTGAAGTTTCTATAAACAAAACATTTTATTGGACAATGACGATTCCTTTAAACCGGTCGGTGCAAAGGGTAACCCCCACGGGATATTTCTTCGTACAGATCGGTTTTTGCATTTCTGCACACGAAAATCTTACAGTATTCCTTACTATTCCCGTTCGACGCTAGCAGACGGCAGACGTTGGCAGAGCACGAGCAGGACAAAAAAATTTCTTCCATCGGAATCAGATACATTTTATTAAAACAAAAGAAGCTAGCTTCAGATCACTTGGGAACAGCCAAAGACAGAAAACTCCGTTAAAATAACTGACTCGCACTTGGACGGACACTAGGACTAACCTACACTAGAGCAAGTCCTTTGTGTTCTTTCGTTTTACTTGCTACTTTCTAACGACTTTGTCGATTTCTTTCGACTGCGAGATCACAAATTACTGGGATATGCAAAAATTGAAAGTCTAATTTCCATAAAAGCACAAAACTTTGGTGCTGCAAATTTTCACTGCAACTAATCTACTTATTGCCTCGCTTATTATCACTTTGATTCAAATCGACTAGTAATTGCACAATCGGGTACTAGGCTACTAGGCTGAGACAAAAAGTGCTACATTCAATGTAGCACGTGCTACAGTGCTACACATGATGAAATAGTGCTACATTTAGCACTTTCGTGCTACAGGTGGCAACCCTGACGGCGAGTACATAATCGTGACTGAACAAGAAACATTCATAGTATCCGTGTGATAAAGTACAATATCTTGCAGATACCTTCAGGTTGCAAAAGTACCAAAACCTTTCAAGGCCCTAACCTTGTTAATCTTTACTTTTACCACAAAAGGCTTTTCTTTGAATTCTTCCATACGCAGAAAACTGAAGCAGTAACGCATGCTTGTACAAAATCGTAACGAGAAAATAAAGTTTCCTCGTTCGATTGAGTATCTAGCAGCAACAGTAGCAATGCTGGGCCTGCCGATAATACTATCTGTGTTTTCATTTTATTTCAAAACACGATTTTACACAACTTTATCATCTTGAAAAGTAAATTTATAGTGTTTAAGGACAAAATAAACATTTTTGGACAACATGGCATTACTTTCATCGAGTGAAAGGTTTTCGGTAAAACTGCAAGTGAAACACGTGAAGTGTAAAGTACTTGCATCAGTAACGTTAAGCATTTTTTTCAGCTTCACTATCCCTGTCCGGGCTCTTCCTCTATCTATTCCCGAAGCCGCGCCGATTACCGAAAATAGTTTTCATTTTCAGCGACCCGTCGCCAATGTGATCGACGACGGCCCGTCAGTAAACTCTGTCGCCGAATCTTTTTTTGGTCAAGCGTTTCAAATTCTCTTTTTATTGAATCATCTCTTCCAAAGGCTTCACGCGAGTAAATATTCCTCTCTACAAAAAAAAAACAAACGAAAATCCTCCAACTGCAGAAAAATCTCTACCCGAACAGAGACCCAACCGAGCAGCAAAAACAGCAGCCGTGTCCAAAATGAAATCTCAGCAACCTTTTTAACCCCAAGCTACTCTCCAAAAGGAAGTTCGCCAATTTAGATATTTAAGACTAAGCTAGAATCTTCAGTTTTGTTATCACAAGTTTCGTTTTCCATCTTGAGCGGCTTTGAGCCTGAAGAGGACCCTTGCCAAGAAGGGCCGAAATATAGCTCCAATAAATTTCAGCTGTTTATCCGTTTTGCACTGTCATTCACGCGAGTTTCTCTCAAGGCCTACATCTTTTCTATGTATTGCGATTTTTGGCGTGAAAGGTTCTGACGCTGCAAGCGACGACTGCGAGATTGATAGCAAGAACAAATAATCCTCCGTCTTTGGTCAATATGCAGCAACTATGGGTACCCGACGAAACTGAGCGGAGTTAGGTACTTGCTGAGCTTTGAGTTGATACCCGTCTACTTCCCTCTTCACCGCTGCACATATCAGAGGAAAAACTGTAGGTTGCGAGGAGGACCCGCTCTGCAGCGCGTCACAGTGTTAGACAACCAATCGGCCTTTAGTCTCGAAAGTCTTCTCTGGGGGTCTACTCCGATATAGCTGTTTGTCGCGGTAACGAATTTTGATGTTCCCGCGTAGCTCCTACCCTCCGCTCGTTTGCATCGGGCAGGGAATCAGGAATACATTCGACTCCGCATGGTCGTATGACAAGAGACATTATTGTGACCATTTGCTCTTGTTGATAGTTATTACCAAATGCTTGTGAACGGCGCAAGTCTACTATAACGCCACGCAGAACCAACTCGCAACAATAAACGTCAAAAAAGGTTGGACCTTCAGAAGTTTATTTCCGAAGCGAATTAACAAAATCAAGTAACATCAACAAACATACAGGCTCGCTTCATTTTCATCAGTATCCTATCAATCAAAGGCAGTGTTACGTTTTCACATGTACAAGGAAAGCAGAAGACTATAACCTAAGGCCAAAATAAGCTATCCATGTTCATTCACGCTTCAATTATAAGGCCCTTTAGAATTGCCCGCACTGTATGATACCGGTGCCATGTTGCAATTGCAAACCCCAGCCGGACCAGGCTCACCAGGCGTGCCGCGAACTCCAGGCATACCTCTCTTGCCAGTTTCTCCTCTATCTCCCTGCTTGCCGACAATACCGATGCCTGGAGGACCTGGGGGACCTGAAAGAAGAACGACAAATCAGAACACAAAGGAAGTACGGATGAGCTATTGTGTGCGATCAAACGACTTTCTTAGAGATGTCACCCTATTTTCCGTAACAGGTGATAACTAGTTACTGTTTTAATGGGCGCTCACACCGTCACCGTTATTCGCATGACCCCCACAATATTAGTACACCGACAGGCAACCGAATTCCCAGATAGAGTTGGACGCTCTGGGAACCAAGTCTAGGCTGGACACCGTTTTCCGAGAATCATTTCTGTCAAAGTGCCGAGCTGAAATTCGCTGGGAAACGTGGATCCTGACTGACACATAATTCTCTGTTTTGACAGAAAACGGAGACAGTTTAGCAAAGTCGCAACTACTGAGACAAGAAGGAACGGAATCCCGCTATCGATTGGTGAGATATCATTCGGTCGCTGAGCATAAACTCAAAAAGGTTGAGACAACCAATTATAATACGGTGAGCAACTGGAGACAAATGCAACGCTGTATAACGCCACTAAATAACTCCTTGAACTCTTATCCCGCTGGAGCTCCAAAGCAGTCACTTAATGCCCGGGCCACATTCAGTCACATCTTACGTAATTTGATTCGTTAATTTGGTTATTACCCACTCTTACGTTTCATTCTGTTCACACCTAGAACGAAGACGTTAAAGATATATTACCACCATCATCACTCATATGTAAAAAAAACTAGCTAAAGTCAGTGACTGCGGTCTGTGATTGGTCCAAAGTTACGTTTCAAAATGGCGGAGATGGATTTTTGCATCTCGTCTATTTTACGTTTTCTTCCCAATTTCGACCGCAAGACGGTCTTATTACCGGCGTTATTACCAGGTGTGACTATGTGGGGCCCCCGCATAAACGGCTCTCGGAAAACGCAGTTAAAATTAACACAAGAACTACTACCATTTCACAACAGAGAGATCAAAACACGCGCACAGCTTCTCGCCGACCGTTAGTTCGGATATCCATTCAGTCTGGACCGTCGCATATCAGAACAGAGTACATTTCTTAGCGGACTGAAGACGGAATGGTAATCTCATAGCTACATTAAAAAGACAAGAAAGATCTTCGCATGTTGACCAAATGTCCCCTTCGGCCCTAGGACGATCTATTTTTCACGACGCCAGCAACCGATGTGTAAAGTGTATCCTTCCAAGCACATAGCTCTTTTAACATGCCAGAAGGCTGGAAAAAGAGGAGCATACGGTGAAGGGGATCACGTACCTGGGACACCTTCAGGACCCATCTTGCCTTCAATTCCTTCACCTTGAGAGCCTCGTTCACCTTTTTCGCCGACCTCGCCCTTTGGACCTAAAACGAAATGTATGTACGTATATATTTATTAACCATCTACCATAGCTACAAAAGCATGAGACGGAGTATAAGGGAAAGAAAGAAAAAGAAAGATTTTGTAACATCAAGGATCACAAATAAAAAAAAAAGAATATTTTAAAAACTGTATAGTACCGTTAAACAAACTTGAACCGGAACAGGTTAGAGAACTTGAAAGTATAAATTTTTGTGTCCAAAGTAAACCGAATGTGATTAGCTCGCATTCAGAACTATCACTTTTAAAATTAACCAGTTCACGGACACGAGCGGAAAAAATGAATTAGCTTAATGAAGACGCAAATGCTGTATTATTTTCTTCTCTGTTTTTGCCATAGAATCATCCAATCAGGTGTCCAGACTTTCTGGGGAGTTCTGGGGACTTCGCTTGTGCCCTCACTATTGATAAGATGACCTTTTCTCACTTGGCAACTCTCACAGCAACACCCAGAGTTTACATTACTTTTACGGGTATTTCTTTAGTTTTAACTTATAAAAATATTATTGCGGTTTATTCTCAGTTCGAGGAAGCTCGAAAAATTGTATCAGTGTGACAACACTGAACGTCGCACGGATAAGAACCTTTTACTTTCAGTTTGAAAAAGGGTGTGTAATAACACGTAAGCATCACACATAGCGCTATGCAGCTTATTACACCTGTTTGAACAATGCTTAAGAGAGCCGGAAAACAAACAAAATAGTGTTTAGACGAAGAAGTTAAAAATAAAACTATCGGTTTCCTAAAGTTTAACCGAATAGGACTGAGATCCGACAGTCTACTTACACATCAGTTATCCACTTTAATGGGCCTGAAAACCCAATAAAAATGCGTTACTTCGTTTCTCCGTTATCCACAATTTCATCGAATGAGCTTATTCTTTCGGATTATAAATGTAAGACAT
Source organism: Branchinecta lindahli (assembly GCA_023053555.1). NCBI lineage: Eukaryota > Metazoa > Arthropoda > Branchiopoda > Anostraca > Branchinectidae > Branchinecta > Branchinecta lindahli. The sequence continues at coordinate 27,097,757 of JAKZAO010000002.1, forward strand.
TGCCGAAAATTAAACTAAAATGTCGGATTCCTGGCAAGACATATCTTAACATCATTTTCCTACTTTCTACAGGCGTAACTTTTCCGACCTTAGCATCTTTAACCCTGGAAATGCAGGCCTTCGCTGAAATTCAAATTCTCCACGTCTATGTAAAAGTCGTGCAAGCAGTGTAGCCTACACGCTGAACGTTATTACCTGAGCCCCGGGTGAAAAAAAACATAGAAAATCCCTTATCTGAGTCAAAATATTTCAGTGTATTCAAATATCAGGTGTAAAAATAAGCTACCTTTTCAGTTAAACTTTAAAGGACCTGTTGTACCTGTACTATTGACCCTAACTGTTCCATTCATGTTTATTTCCATCCGATTTAATTTTATCCAGGCTGGGAACTATTCCGATTTTCCGATTTTTGCACCTGCCCATCTCCAGCTCTTTTCGAAGCGGATTAGGCTTCCGCTTCTTGATTCCAAGAAGTTCACTGATTACAAAGACCGGTTGTGCAATTTTCTCCGTTTTTATCAGCAAAGCACGGCTACAACAGCCGCGAACGGTCAGTAATTGGTCGGAAAAAAACAAGAACAGGATCAAAGGAGTAAGGTAGGCCTACGTTGGAATATTGGAACAGAAACTGTACCTACTACGTCTTGCGCTTCAAGGGAGCTTCTTACCTTCAGGGCCTGGGGGTCCAGGTTCACCAGGAACTCCCATGAGACCACGCTCGCCTGTGAAGCCTCTTGGTCCCACCTCACCAGTCGGACCTTGAGGACCTTCAACTCCTGGATGACCTCGCATACCGCGACCAGGTCTGCCCGGTGGTCCTTGCAATCTTGCAGTCAACTCGATGATCTGATCTAGAAAAAGAACAACAGGTTTGGAAACGTTCTGACATTTCCTTGAGGAAACCGGTTTCACAAGCCGGGCAATGGTCAGGAAATGACTCGTCAGAAATAAACTTCATTCAGTTGTTCTGATGTGCTTAATTTAATTTTACATACGTATTTACAAACAAAAATTTACAAACAATTTCTCAAAATCAGTCTCATCCCATCAGTAAACTCAACGCTGATCTCAGAAATTCTTTTCTGATCATCCCCAATAAAATCTGAAAGAAACTCTCTTTTGATGATGGGGATGATAATCGGAACATTCCTCGTCAACGGGACTCGTGAGAATACGGGGAGTGAGTCCCAGGGGAAAACGAAAACACGGAGACTCCTCACAGGGAGTCCTCAAGAGACTGCTAGAATACGCATAAGCGACTGCGTAGAGCTGGTTCTCGTTCACGGGTGGGTACAGTGCGTACGACTTGGTGACCCGGCTTGGTTATTCTGTTATAACTTTTTTCGAACAGGCGTGTAATGCATATCTTCCTATGACCCACGGTCAGTTATATTACGATAACCTTCACAATGAAAACGCCACGGAAAATCCAGCCAATCACGTTTCAGAATTAGTCATAACAGCCTCTGGAGAGGATGTTATTTTGTCATATCATCCTCCCCGGAGGCTGTTATGACTAATTCTAAAACGTGATTGGCTGGATTATTTTCAGCCCCGAAAAGCGGAAATTCTGTTCGAAAAAGTTATAATAGTTAACATACCTCCATCTCGACTGATATCGGAATCACAAGCTCGACGGCCATTTCAAAATATCAACCTCGCCTTCGGCTCGGCTGATATTTTCCATAACCTGCCTCGCCTTCGGCTCGGACAGGTTATTTTCAATGTCCATCTCGCTGTTATTTTCCGATATCAGCCTCGATGTCTGAAGTTAACCTTTATTATCAGCTCTTAGTATAATAGAGTAGCCACCACGTTACGGACCACGAAGGCTTGCACGGATGGGGTACACTTTTGGCTAGTAGCACCAATAACAGAAAATACTGCCTACTTTGATCACGAACAGAAGGAACTTCGAACTCGGATCTGATAAACCTGCTCCACTGATTGGGTTGGGCCATCCACTAGAAAATCAGAGTCAACCAAACTTTTCAGTTTCATAAGCAACTTACCTCTCAATACTGCAGCGCAGATATCCTTCAAGTCCGATTCGCTGTAGGTCTTTCCTGGAGCTCCGGGCTGTCCAGGGTAGCCTGGGTTTCCTCTGGGTCCCGGAACACCTTGGATGCCAGTTGCGCCGGCTGGTCCTGGGATACCATTCACACCTGGTACACCACCGGGGCCTCTTATCCCACGTGCTCCTCGTTCACCGGGCTGGAAAGAAAAAAGTCAGGTAACATCTTAAAGGAGCGCTTTACGTACAAAGAGTTGTTGGTTATTGGTGTAAAGGCAGGTAGATTCGTGACTAGCAGTATACAATTTCTGGAGTCGCAGATGTTTAAGGGTAAACTCCTTAACCTCTTTTTAGGTGCCACTACAGGCAATAGGGCATACAAGGAATGACCGGTTTCACAACCTGCTTGCTTTTCACATTGAAGCGAGTCTCACTCTCATATTGTAGAAAGGGGAAAACATCCTTAGATAGCTGCAGAGAAAATGGATCTACGGCTTCATATCCATCCTGCATTTTGAACTACACGTTAGCCACAAATCCTTCTCATGGCGCTTGGTTCGCCGACGGAACGAGTTGGTTTATTCTTTTATATTCTTTACAGAAAACCTAACTGTAGAATGTGCGCAGACAATTATATGCGAAAGGATGAGACACATCGGATGACTATCCGTACAATACCCTGCCCCCTCTGCCCGGGAGAGCTGAAAGATGGAATTGACACCCGCGGCTTATGCAACGTTAGACTCATTGATACAAACTTCTCATTTTCCTTTTTTAGTTCCTAAATTATTCGGGCTTTCCCTAGAGGATATTCATTTGCTTATTAATAAAGAAAAAAGGTTGAGCCAAAGATACTCTCAACATGTGATACACAAACTATTATTTACAAGACAAGTTTTCAGACAAGATCCAGATTTTACAAAACAAAAGGATTCGCTGGTTGCTGTCCCAAGTTATCAACCGAATGTAAGGTGAGCAGAATAAAATATGAGCAATATGGGATACTTACAATACCAGGTGGTCCCGGCATTCCGGTTGCTCCTACTGCACCAGTTGCTCCGTCACCTCCTCCTCCACCACCACGGACAAACACAGCTTCACCAGGTGGACCTGCGGGTCCAGCTGGACCAGGAGCACCTGGCTTTCCTGGGAAACCCATTTGGCCTTGAGGGCCAGGGGGGCCAGCGATACCGCCGATACCCTACAATAAATAGGATTAATGTCACATTTTTAATGTCACATACCGGAACGGATATAATTTTTAACAAGAAGCTCTGGAAGCCGCCGGGCTTTCTACTGCTGGGGTACAATTCCACTCGAAAAATAACTACGCGACGTAATGACTAACCTACAAATCTACCTTAAGTTACAATAAGAACGTAATAATAATAGTAAAATAACACAATGCATAAAAATAGGCTACTAGCCTCTACTAAGTTTCGAAACACTGTTAGCTGCAGATCCTTTCGGCGTGCAGATTATCCAAGGAATCAACTTCACATGGAAGGTCGTTCTAACAGACCATCACACTTCCCACTCCCGCCTCACAAAATGCGTTGTCTTCTTTTTGGGATCCCAAAACGTAAGTGGAGGGATACCCATGACATCGCGAAAGTTGTCCGTCTGTTACCACGATAACTCTCGAAGGCAATGAAATATTTTGATGAAACTTGGTGTGAGTATTTTTGGGTCAAGGGTAAGGTTAAGTTCGTAGATAGGCTCTGTAGCCCTACATTTAGGGGTAGGGTCGGGGGTTCAAATTAAGGGGGCAAACAAAATATTCATAAACAGCAGATGTGACAGTCGATTCTGGGGTAAGAAGACATGCTGAACACGATGATTAAAACCATTTTCTGGCCGGACAAGTAGTTCGTCCGGAATCCGGCGAAAACCGGAAAGTTTGTTAAAAGCATAAGTTTTATTTGAAGTTGATTAGATGTTCGATTTCGGGATAAGAAGACATGCTGAACACTTGTGCGTAAATCATTTTCTACCCGGACAACTAGTTCGCCCGAAATCCGGACAAAACCGGAAAATCTGTTAAAAGCAAAAGTTTTATTTTAAGTTGATTAGATGACAGATTTAGGGGTAAGGTTTCCTGCCAGATTTCCAGCCAGAAGCTGAAAATAAACGCCCCATTCGAGGATCGAATTCGGGGAAGCAAAAGTTAAAGCTCCCTCCTGCAAATTGCAGTGTTCGGTATGACCGTTCATTCGTACCGTACTTCTGCCAAAATTTTAACAGTTCAGTGACTTGACTTAAATTGTGAGACTTCAGGTGTTTTTCCATTTTTGACGTGCCAGTGCTATTCGTTTTTGGATAATTATGGCTAATTAATAAACCTGATTAGATTTGATTTTAAGACCCAATTGTCTGGATCAAATATTAAACTTCTGGGATCCCATCGAAACCTTTGGTCTTGTTTTTTTTTGTCATTCCGTCAATCGGGCTTCATGCCTTCCACTGTTTTTTTGGGGGGGGGGCTGAAGGGGGCTAAAAATAAACTGAGGTGAACTTAACTGAAAATCCAACATGTGAAGATACCAGTAAAGATTTTTTATTTAAACCGTGCTGCCAGTGCGGCCCGGATCAGTCGATGCTGAGCACATATCTTCACGGTTAATACAAGAAACACATCGGTTTTCCATCTTTAAGTCGGTTGGCGATATCGGTACCACGGACTCTTTCTGCTGCATCGCTATTTCTTTAGGCAGAACAAGCGCCGTCTTTGTCAAGATTATCAAAAGAGAAAACTTAAAGGAACAGTAAACTTGACTACGCAACTTTCGGCCATCGAATCGCCCGGGGGGGGGGCTTAGATAAATATACAGGGTCTTATTGTCGACAGGCCCCCCCTTCTTTGTTATCTCGAACCGTCTCGAACCCCCTCCTTTGTGTTCCCAAAGCTAGCTGGCAGGCCCTTGCCCCTTATGCACTGTAATTATGCACTTCTGTACTGTAAAAGTTCGCCTTTTTGGGATCCCAAAACGTAAGTGGAGGGATACCTATGACATCGCAAAAGTTGTCCGTCCGTCCGTCCGTCCGTCTGTGAGCACGATAACTCTCGAAGGGAATGAGATATTTTGATGAAACTTGGTGTGAGCATTCTTTGGGTCAAGAGTAAGGTCGAGTTCGTAGATGGGCCCTGTAGCCCTACATTTAGGGGTGGGGGAGGGGGTTCAAATTAAGGGGCAAGCAAATTTTTTTTAAACAGCTAATGTGATAGTCGATTATGGGGTAAGAAGACACGCTGAACACGAATATGAAAACCATTTTCTCGCCGGACAAGTATTTCGTCCGGAATCCGGCCAAAACCGGAAAGTTTGTTAAAAGTAAAAGTTTTGTTTGAAGTTGATTAGATGTTTGATTTAGGGGTATTAAGGCATGCTGAACAGGAATATGAAAACCATTTTCTTGCCGGACAAGTAGTTCGCCCGGAATCCGGCCAAAACCGCGGAAAGTTTGTTAAAAGTGGAAGTCTTATTTGAAGTTGATTAGACGTTCGATATAGGGGTAAGAAGGCATGCTAAACACGAATATGAAAACCGTTTTTTCGCCAGACAAGAAGTTCGCCCGGAATCCGGCCAAAACCGGAAAGTTTGTTAAAAGTAAAAGTTTTATTTCAAGTTGAGTAGATGTCCGATTTAGGGGTAAGACGAGATGCAGAATCCGTATATGACAATAATTTGTTTGCCTGACATATAGTTCGTCTGGAATCCGGTTGAAACCGGAAAATTTGTGATAAGTTACATTTTTATTTGAAGTTGATTAGATGTTGGAAATAGGGGTAACTAGATACGCTGAGTTCGTTTTGAGCTTTAGTTTTTCGTCGGACAAGTAGTTCTGGAATTCCGGCAGAAACCGGAAAATTCGTAAGCCAGGATCGTTTCAATCGACTTATAGGGGTAAACACACAAGCTGAATCCATATCAGAACTTGGTTTTCTTAATGATTAGCTGTTTGGCCTTAATCTGTTTCTAAATTTTAAGAGTATAAATGTTCATGGAGTCTGGCGAAGACCGGATCTGACAAAGACAAAACCTAATTGTCTGGATCAAATATCGAAGTTTTGGGATCCCATCGGAACCTTTGGTCTTGTTACATGTAGACCACAGAGAAACGACCTCCCGACAAGGCGGCCGGGGTTCGATTCCTAGTCCCGGCACACAAACCTTTTACTTTTGCAAACCTTTTGCTGTAAAGTCGAATTCTCGGAAACTGCCCGGAAACTGCAATGGTCGTAACAAGAATTTTTCTTACTCTCAATATCGACTCATGGTACATTCTTGATATGTTAGCTAGCTCCCTGAGTCAAGTTTTCTGTTCCTTTAAAGGACATGTCGTACATATGATAGTAATTCATTCTACTTCAGTAGTATTTCCATCCATTCTCGTTCCCGAGATTCTCCACTACATGAATGTATCCTATTTCCTCTATTAGCAATACACTGAATGTCACGCTTGCCACGACTTATTCTCTTTACGTGACATATCAGGAGCCCGGTCATTGTTTCCGAGCAGCTGTTTCTGTCGGAAGACCGGTTATGCACATTCTGCCAAGATTGTCATCCAAGCCAAGGAGCATGGAAAAAGGCTAAAAACAGCCGAAGCCGTGTGTACTTTTCTGTACGGACCAAGCTCATATGGCACTTGCAAGGATGGGTCAGAGGATGAAAGTAGGAATTCGTCAATTTGTGGGTTTGTTGTGATCATTTGTAATCAAAACTCTTGAAGTAAAAAACATGATGAACTCATCGGGAGCACGAAAATGTATATTTTACTCAAAAGTGTTGTTTGTACTTTAAGGAAATCACTTGTGAGCAAAACCCTTAAGGCAAAAATGATCATGGGCTCATAGGGATCACGAAAATGTGTATTTTGCTAAAAGTATTTTTTGTACGTGGGATGGTCGGATCTGGGAACTGACAATTTCTAAGCCAATCTTGTCAAGTGTCTGATTTCCAAGCCAAGTTTCATCGTCCTAGCACATCTGGAAGTACCTTGATTCGCGATCACTGGAATTCTCGACCCCCCTCCAACTCCCTCCACAGTGCCCGAACCCGGTCCGGTTCTGTCACTGATGTATCTAGAGCTTCTGCTTGTTCTCCCAACCAAGTTTCGTCCCAATAGCTCCGCTCTAAGCGTGTCACAAGATTTCGGGTTCTCCCCTCCACCTCCCCCCCCCCAACATTCATCGGATTACATCCGGACTTTAAACAGGACATTTGAGACATGAGTTCTTTCCAAATATCAAGTTTCATTAAGATCCGATCACCCGTTCAAAACTTATACATACCTCAAGATTCAGGATTCTCCCTCCCTCCACTCCCCCCACGATGGTCGGATCAGGGAACTAACTACTTCTAAGCCAATCATGTCAAGTCTCTAATTTTCAAGCCAAGTTTTATCGTCCTAGCACGTCTGGAAGTACCTTAACTTACGATCATCGGAATTCCGGACCCCCCTCCCTCTAACTCCCCCACAGTGCCCGAATCTTGTCCGGTTCTGTCACTTACGTACATAGGGCTTGTGCTTGTTCTTTCCACCAAGTTTCATTCCGATCGCTCCACTCCAAGCGTGTAACAAGTTTTCCGGTTCCCCCCTCCGACCCCCCCACCTTCATCGGATCTGGTCTGGACTTGAACCTGGGCATCCGAGACATGTGATCTTTCTACGTATCAAGTTTCATTATGATCCGATCACCCGTTCGGAAGTTATACATACCTCAAGATTCCGGATTCCCCCTCCCGTCACTCCCCCCACGATGGTCGGATCGGGAAGTTGACTATTTTCAGGTTAATCTAGTCGAGTCCCTGATTTGCCTGCCAAATTTCATTGTCCTAGCACACCTGGAAGTAACTTAACTCCGTATCACCGGAATCCCGGAACCCCCCTCCAACTCCCCCCACAGTGCACGAATCCGGTCCGGGTCTGCCAATGACGTACCTAGGGTATGTGCTTGTTCCTCCCACCAAGTTTCATCCCGATCGCTCCAGTCTAAGCGTGTCACATGATTTCCGGTTCCCCCCTCCGACTCCCCCCTCACATTAATCGGATTCAATCCGGACCTGAATCGGGACATCTGAGAAATTACGTCTTTCCAAATATCAAGTTTCATTAAGATCCGATCACCCGTTTGAAAGTTATGCATGCCCCTAAATTCCGGATTCCGGCTCCCCTCCCTCCCCCCACGATGGTCGGATCGGGGAAGTGACTATTTCTAATTTAGTTTGGTCGGGTCCCTCATATGCCTGCCAAGTTTCATCGTCCTAGCACATCTGGAAGTACCCTAACTCGCGATCACCGGACTGACCGACCGACAGACCGACAGACCGACCGACCGACCGACCGACGGAAAAGTGATCGGTATATGGCACTTGGCCGGAAGGCAAGTGCCATAAAAAAATCAAAATGAATCCTACCTGTGGTCCTGGAAGACCTCGAACTCCTTCAGATCCAGGAAGACCTTGATCCCCGCGATCGCCCTTGACTCCTGGCAATCCCGTTGATCCCTGAGCACCTGGACGGCCGTCTCTGCCCTGAAAAAGTGAAACTTCAGCATGTATCCTACAAAGAATAAAAAAAAACGAAGACGTAGAACGTCATTACCACCGAATGTCTGCCTTAACAGCCCATTCAGACGCAACTTAAATAAACTACAGGATACCTTGCTATTTGCACCACCCCCGTGAATGAAACATATGCATTGCAATTACCGCCGTTTCTTTCCCGCCTCTACACTTACCAAATGTGTGAAATAGGGCCTTGGTTGAAAGCTCTACTTATTCTTTTTCCGTTTTCGTTGAACAAAGTCGCAGCGTTGCAGAATGCCTTTCTTCTAACCACTTGCTGACCACGACCAGATCTTTTTGCGCCAGCTTCCATTTCCAATTTTCTTTTGCGCCTTTCGCGGATTTATTTGCGCTCCCAGGTTAACCCAAATAGCTTGAGCGTGACTATTTGCACCAGCGTTCTGTCGCATGTGTTTGCGCCTTTTCGACTCTGTTTTGCGCCAGGCAATTCTTCAAAGACGAAAGAGAAGTAGGTGATAGTGATAAGTGACTTTTGATATCAATTAATTTGGTCAGGATGAATGTATTTTGTTGTTTCACACGCGATCCTTGTGATACATTCTTTTTTTACACAAGTTTGCTAGGGGTGGCACAAATATATGGGTGGTGCAAATAGCAAGGTATCCTGTACTTTGAAAGGATCCAAAGTGATAATGAGGAACTCAGATGTCTAAAACAGGCACTGAATCGTGCTCTACTAGAATGTCTAGATCATTCCCATCCAAGTCGCTAGGTGAAACCAGGCCTCGGTACCACCGTAGGGTCATCTACTGGGATCGACTAAAAACTGGAATGGAACGGAACGACACGGTGCAGGAGGAACGCGTACTAAAAACTGGAACGCGTACTAAAATCTGGAACGCTGCACCAGGAGGAAGGCTATAAGAAGGGGAACAATGCACCAACCTTCCTTCTTTTAGTTGTTTTTCCGGGAACGAGTTTCAGATCATTCCGATGCATGCAGGGGGAACAAGTACTAAAATCTGGAAGGCCCGTCCTCTGTTGTTTAGCACATGGTTATTCGTCAGAAGCCAGTACTAAAAACGGGAACGAGGGTCCCTGTTCTTTAGCACTTGTCTTCGTCCTCAGGAGCTTCTGACGAACTGACGGGCTTCTGACGAAGAACCAAGAGCTAAACAACAGAGGACGGGCCTTCCAGATTTTAGTACTTGTTCCTCCTGTGAAAACTAGTTCCCAGACAAAATACAAAAAAAAAGGAAGGATGGTGCTTTGTTCCCCCTTTTAGTACTGTTCCTCCTGGTGCAGAGATCTGGATTTTTGTTCCGTGTTCCAGATTTTAGTACGTGTTCCAGTTTTTAGTACGCGTTCCTCCTGCACCGTCTCGTTCCGTTCCATTCCAGTTTTTAGTCGATCCCTCATCTACTAGCATGAGTCGGAACTGTCGGGAGTAAACCACTGCAATGGGCTAGCTCAAATCAAATCTTAACAAGAAAATAAGAAAAAAAAATCACTGGTATATGAATAAAAAACAAATGTAGCTATACATCTAGCAGAGTTTATGTTTATCAATAACTGGTTTAGAGGTTTTACACCATCTATTCTCAAATAATCAGCCATATTTCAAGAAGAAAGGTTGTGACCGCTGAGCTATTCAACACTCTCCCCTCTCTTGAATAATTAATGAGCCGATCAGACTGACAGATCGACTGGTTTGCTGTAAATAGTGAATTTTCTTACCGTATTTACGACATAGACCTATTTCGAAAACACAAGTAGCCCACTACGGCACAAAAAAATAGAGTGCCGTCAACCCTATCCCTCTACGATTCTAAACAGCTTTTTTCTCTTCCATCTTTCAGTTACAATTCTTCCTTAGGCATCATCGTTTACACATCTTTGCAATCCTCCACGAATATCGCGAGGAACATAGTGCTACAACGGTATTGCCCTTATGAGCTTCCCCATTAGTCTTTCAGTCCCTTTTAAGCAGAACAGCCGCAGTGCTTGAGAGTTGTGGCACCATCTAGGTTTTTATACAGTAATGCGTATCGTATGTACTGTGTTGGTGGTGACGATGTCTCCAACACGATAACTTTGGTTTAGGGATATAGGGTTGCGGAAATATAGATTGCTTGGACAACCATCTTGTTAAGAGAACCAATCGAAAAATTAAAACTAAGAGGAATTCACCGAGAAAGAAAATCGTCACTTTAAGCCACAGGCTAAATAGTAATACATTAATGATCGTGACTAATAGTTTTGCGAGTGGAAATATGGCCAGATCAAAGACAATCCACGCTCATTACCTTGGTCCAACCACCACCAAAACCAATCAACCGGAATAGGGATAAGGAGTAATACAGATACTTACTGGCGGCCCCTCAGCTCCTCGTGGACCAGAGTCTCCCTTCTCACCTTGCTGACCCTGAAAGGAACAAAAAGGCTGAAGAATCGTTGTCGAAGGATGCTTTCGAATTGCCGGTGGTACAAGTCTCCGATCTACGCCAGGACTGGATAACGAGGTAGAACCCACCATGCAACGAGTTCCCGTTAGTTTAGCTAACCAACAGCTTTTTGTCCTGGTTCGTCTTGACAATTTGTAGAATAATAATAATACAGTACAAAAAACCAAAAAAACAGGTCATTGGCCTCTACAAAGTTCGTCGAAACAATGCTCGTTGTTTTTTCGGCATTTAGATTGTCCAGTGTTTAAAGTGGCATTCACAGAATCGCTTATTACTACTTGAAATGGAAGGGCGTTTCTAAATGTCTCAAAATAGCCTCTGTCGAAAGCTCGTCAGACCTTGGTACGGGGGACGAAATTAGGACCGTCAATATACTTTTAATTATACTCTGACACTCAAAGTGAGCTTCGGAAAACAGTGTAGGCTTCAGAACAAACAGAGTACGACTTGTTACACGACTTTTTCGTTCATTTTTTATCTGTATTAGGCCTCGGCGTCTTATGGACAGTAGCGTATATTAGGGGGGGCGACAGGGGCGGTCGCCCCCCCCCAAAATTCTTGAAAAAGGGATTTTTAGTGGGAAAAACGTGTGCGAAACACGGGCGACAGGGGCGATCCTCACTCGAAATTCTCGGAAAAGGAGTTTTTTACGGTAAAAACGTACGCTAAAATACAAATTTAGAAGATCAATCGAAATTATTTACAGCACGGTTCAGTAATAGATCTCAAAAACAGTTATTGAGTCGTAATGTGAATGATTACAAGATTAAAAGGTGTTGTTTGCACCTCGTTTTTAACAAAATCGTCATTTGGATCGAATTTTGGTCTGGCTAGAGGTGTTTTTAGTGTTAAAAACGGTCAAAAAATGAAAAAATTGCCGAAAATTTTTCGGCCTTCCGGCCGGAAAGGGGGTGGCATTTGGTCGCATATTTTCACTGAGCTGTCGCCCCTCCCGAAACAAATCGGAATATACGCTACTGCTTATGGACCATAGACGAATAATAAATAGAACAATCATGAGCAGCTGATTGCTCCTGGAGTTCCCAGCTTTAACGCTAGCTCGAATACACCTACTGGAAGGCGATTTAGTAGCATCCTTAAATCGCAGCGATTAACCTCCGGTACAAACTAGAAGGTATCTACTTACAGGTTCGCCGTCAGGTCCGGGTTTGCCATGGTCTCCCTTTAAGCCAGGGAAGCCCGGAGGCCCAGGAGGTCCAACTGGTCCAATAGCTCCCGACTCGCCTCGCGGTCCGGCATCACCCGTGGGCCCATTGTCACCGATTGGTCCGGACGGTCCTTGCTCACCAGGTTTGCCAGGTGTACCAGCTTGTCCGGGGGCACCAGTGGACCCTTTGTCACCTCGGTCGCCCTTATCACCTGGCGGTCCAAGTGGTCCAGGTTCGCCCTGAAAACGTACCCAGTTTTATGTCCATACGATAACACATACCAAACATACAACAATAATGGAACAGCGAGGTTACGGTATCCTTGATTTCACTGAACAGAAATGGTTTGCAGGTGAGGCTTCCAACAATATACGGGCAAATATACTCCACGAACGATTGACGAAAGGTGGTTTCTGCCAATTATTCCGCAACAACTGAGAGAAGTACTAATGTCGCGATGGCCGACACATGCAATATACCACATATCAGGGTCTCCTGCAGGCTACCATGTTAAGAAATAGTAGATACCATGGTATCTGATCTACGGTCTAAAGTCGTTTTGGCAGTTATCGTGGTATCTGATACCACGGTCAAAAGGCGTTTTTGCAGTTGTCGTTGTATCTGGCCAGTTACCGTGGTAACTGAAATTCAGATATCACGGTCGGACCGTGGTATCTGGTCGTGGTATCTGAAAAGTCATCTCACTTTCATCAAATTTTGTCAAATTGGTGAGAAAGAAGTTCAGCACTTAGTGATGTAACTTAATATCAGTGTTTCTTTTGGGATGACTTCGAAAAGTGCAATTTCGGCAATAGTCGTTTTTGCAGTGAACCGTATATCAGATACTACGGTAACTGCAAAAACGACTAATCGCAGATCCAGTTACCACGGTAACAGATACCATGGTATTGCAACTAATGACTTCTTTTTTTTTCGAATGAAGCGCTCCACCTTCATGTGAAAATGAAGCTCAAGATCTATTTTATTAGGAACTATAATATTATTCACGCTTTCTCGTGGTCTTAGGGTCACGATTATCTGTTCACTCCAAACTTAACACTGTCGTCAAACGTGTCATTTTTCAATACGTCATTCCAAATAAAATTCTTACGAAGAAAAGACAAAGCTAGTTTTCATACCTCCTGCTAGTATTGCAGGTTAAGGCTGAAGCAAAATACTGCGTCTTGTGTTATAGCTGTTGGGGAAATCTACAAAAAGCATGTATCGTCGTTTGGTACTTTCCAATATTTAATTTTTCCCAGAAGGAATTTCCATACTGTGCCTCCGCCATTCTAATTTACAAATCTCTCGTTTCTTTATCAGATAGACAATCTGCCTCGGGTGCATTGTTAGCTCAATCTGCCCACATTGCTCTTTGGTCATCCATTGGCGCAGAAGATTCGCTTGAGTAATATACCAACTGCAAGCAAGTAAAGTTTCTTACCTGTGGTCCAGGGGCTCCAGAAGGTCCCGGTAGCCCGGAGATACCAGCTGATCCCATTTCACCTTTGTCGCCTCTCTCGCCAGGGAAACCAGCAGGTCCCGGAGGGCCGCGTACGCCTGTATCTCCTTGATCACCCTTGCCGCCTCGATCACCTGTAGTGTGTTTTTTATTATAATTTATCTTTAAGAGATGCGTTTTACATATACAATGGTACAACTGGTACAATGATTTATGGGTTTACTGAAAGGCAATTCCGACAATGAAAAGTCATGTAAGTTATTTTCACGAATAGACAGAAAAACGAAGAGGAACTCTCGCTTTGGTTACTCTGACTTTTGTTTTCTCTACAGAAACCTATTTCTATTTTCTTAAATTTTATATTTCTTACTATTTTATATATTATACATATTTCTTAAATAAATACCAGTTACAGTCATCTTGGCCACCGTCTGAGCCGAGCCTAGAACTTCCCAAGTTATTGCCCTGTTAACAAAAGATTATTTCGTCAATATTTTTTATTTTATCTGTTGAGTGTTATTTTATTTTGAGTGTTACTCATGATGTGCACTAGGATCAGAAAATTTAGATATAGCCTATTTATTGTAAATGCTTTAACCTTTGTACTTTTTTCCTTTTCTTGTCGCGTCATTTTGGCGGAATAAAAGTGTTTAATTCATTCATTCATATCTCCGTCACTAAAGAAAGACACTCTTCAGTGGCAAAATCGAATATATACAGGGTTGACGAGTAGCTTTTGAGGGAAACGATACAGAGGTACAGCCCGGAGCGCTGACCACGAAGCTTCTGAAGTCTTTGCACACCTAGCAAATTATATCAAAACAATCTAGGATGATGTATAAGATGTATTTATTTCAATACACAATTTCGGTTTTAACAAAAGTTCTTCAAGCTCCAAAGCGCTTCTGAGCCATGGCGATGTATCTCGGTTTATAAATAGTTGCAAGTCATATTGCGCGTTAGGTTTGGAATATAAATTAATCTCGGGTCTCGAATTTGCGTATAGGTCACTAAAAACCGAAAAGGCGAACAGTCTTAATACAGGTGGCAATGGGAACTTTCTGCTAAGTGCATGTGCCGCAAAATCTTTTACCAGGAATTGGAAATGCGAAATAGTGCCATATAAGGGAGAGCAAAACGGTAAAAACACGACGGTATGATATTAATTATGAGGGTGGCTGGCTCCGGCGGGAAAACGACCACTTCTCACCTACTGAGGAATAGCGGAGGCGTTTCAAATTACTTTGAGGTCTACTGAAGGTCTGAAAATGTGAAATCCAGCTTAGTGGTTTCAGTGTTTGATTTCACAACCGTGGTGTAAAACTGGACGGCGTGGTTTTTCACCACGTGGCCTGAGGGCCCTGCCGTGTAAACAAATATTGTACCATCTATACCAGTTACACCGGTAATATACCTCGGTGAATGAGTACCAGAATGATGATATTCGCTACTTGAACAGAAGCAGTAAGTTCACCCGCGGCTGAAGGATGCTACAAGCTATCTCTTGTTAACGCGCGGCAACGATCCAGCCAAGTCGTCTTTACTGGTGTGTTAATGCAAGCAGACAGGAGACGCAAGTCGATCAGAAAGTGAGAGAAACGTACCTTTTTCGCCGGCGAGACCTCGTTCGCCCCTTTCACCTCTTTCTCCCGCGGGTCCACGGCTTCCTGCAGGACCTGGAATGCCTATGTCTCCGGGAGCACCCGGTGGACCAGCTGGTCCTGGGCTCGATGAACCGGGTCCAGTGCTTACGCCTGGAGGTCCAGGCGGTCCCTAAATAAAAAATAGTATAGAGCCCTATGTCAATTTCAATTCATTAAAAATCTTGAAACGGCGGTGAGCCAATGTCTCGTCAAACTAGTACGAACGACCCCATCTCTTCAGATTCCCTAAACTCGAATTTCGTCCGGTTTCCACCCTGCCTTTGAGTGACTTTTACGACATTTGCCACCACAGGCTCTCTTAGAGGCCTCTCAGTCTCCCCGAAAAGCGGATTAGACGGAAGAACAGCCAAGAAATAATTCTTTAACTTTATCATTTGAACTCAAGCAAATCGGTAAATAACCACAAATCTTGCAATTTTGAAAGATACAAAGGTACAGATACGAGAATTCTGCCACCGGGTGTCCAGCAGAAGTAGGAGAAAAACGTTCTTACAAAGTGACCTTTGCGAACAACCTTAATATTTGAACAGCTGTCACGTTCAACGTGACAGGTTCAAATACGATTACAGGTTCCTACGACTGACAGCCATTAAGAACAAAGGAAGCACAACTTACAGCAAGGCCAGGGGGGCCTCTGGTACCAGGGTTGCCCTTCTCTCCGCCATCTCCCTTGGAGCCTCGTTCGCCAGTTGAACCATCTCGACCAGGTGGGCCGGGTCTACCCTCGTCACCGGGAGACCCTCTTGGGCCCATCGGTCCCTCAGGTCCGGCAAGACCCTGAAAATATTAGTTTATTCGCTGGACGATATCGCGGCATTATGGCGCGAAAAGACTTTAAGCAACAATGTCAAGAATAGCCTTTTCCTACCAGTCTCGAAGACTTTAAGTATCCTAGCTCTCGCTCAAGAAGAGCGTTTTCTACCGAGTTCTGCCTCATGAGAAATTTAGGTTCAAAACAAGTCAGTACCTACCCAGGAAACAAGTTTCGTGGATGCCGACGACACGCTACGTGTCCGACGTGACGAAGACTGACAAGTGACTTTTACTGGTTAGGAATAAGCCACGCCCTAATTTACTGCACCCAGTCAAGAAAGTGTAGACTGCTAAGAATCAAAGAAGAGCGCTTATGTGATTTTTCGAGTTCTGGCGGAGTTTCTAACGGTTGAACGCCTTAAACGATTAAACGAAAAGTTATTTTAATGCCGTTTCTGGTTTAAGCCCTGCATACTTCTGACTTCACGAGACAAATCTCAAGACGTCCTGCGTCAAAACCACGCGCCTCAATACTGCGTTGAGAAATTTTGACATTTACATCAGCGACGCAGCGTCTATGCGGCTGCATAACATGCCACGTAGTTGGCGCGTTTTCTGTGAACCAAAAGTAAAATAATGATTATTACTGTGCTCAAGGACCCATAATAACTTGTTGAGTTGTAAGCCACTAACATTGCAAACAGTCGCAAGACAGCGCGACTGTAATGGGTGGATACAATGGATAAGGATGGCGAAAAACTCCGGAACGTTCCTTGCTCACTTTGGGAATAGGCGCACACTCCCTACCTGCGTTCCCCGTTCTCCTGGTGGTCCTGATGGCCCGGGTGGTCCCGCTACACTTGCGGCGTTTCCTGGAAGTCCCTGAGGTCCTCTCGCTCCCGGTGGACCAGCAATACCAGCTGGGCCAGAGCTTCCTTTACCCCCAGGGTTGCCTGGTTCGCCCTAGAATAAAATCGGTTTGAAAATCGAATTCCAGTACACGCAAAATTCGGTCTTCATGATGGGAGAATCGTTGGATTTCTGAGCTAAGGTAAGTGTTTAGCGTTCTCTTCGTTCTGTCCAAGATTTTGTCAGACCGAACCGTCCCATTCACGTTACCGAATTTGACCGCTCAATTTTGGAAGAGACAACGATATAGACAAGCCTATACCCCCTCTGCGAGTTTCCACGCTAACACACCACAGCGAATGTTCAAGTTCAAGTTCTTTTTATTAATACATACGACACACAACTAACGTAATACTAACATAAACAAAAAAACAAATCTATTTATTTAATCAAAATCCCAAGGGCCCTAGTGTTTGGCTGAGTGTTTCTGCGGGAAATTCTAATCTGAAAACTAGAGACACTGCTAACGAGCATATGACAAAATTTGCGATTTACAACGACCAAAAACTGAGGAACCCTTGCGTTCAACTAAACTTTCTACGTATTTATTACTATCAAACATTATGGCCAGGCTTGGCCTCTCTACTCTATCTGACAGACGACACAAACTCACTATGGACTTTGGACGCAAATACCTGACCTCAGACATTCACAGAACTATACTACCGGACTTTGGAGTACCAAATCCAAATCGACCGAACACCAGACACAAAGTAGAGACTTTAAGTTATCCGAAACTTGTTCGCCCAAATGCACATTCTACGGACATGTACCTCAAGTCCTTTGTACCCCATTTCCTACACCACTTCAATTCTATGTAGTAATTAATAAGGTAAATTGTACACGGTAAGTGACACCTGTGAATTTTTAACACTATCAAAATGTCTTATATAGTGTTATAATATGTATCGGTGGTAAACTGTATGACAATCCAATGCTAGCAAGTGAACTGTCCAAGCTATCAAGGAAATTAAAGATTATTATTACACAGAACACACAGTTAAAACGTTTCGAAACCGGAATGGGCTGGAAAGTATTTTCCGCTACCCGCATTTTCCACGACAAATGCATGATAGGGACAAGGTATCTGTACCAAAAGAAAATTCACATACATTTTCTCCACGTTCACCTTTGGTACCAGGTTCCCCTCGTTGACCCTGAGGTCCAACAGGACCACCGGCTCCTCTGCTTCCCTGAAGACCCTGCAGACCCGGAAGGCCCTGAAATGAAAGTAAAATTACATCTCATGTATCAAAACATCAGACCATCATATCGAACCATATGATTATGCCAACGCAATACTATAAGGCTAGAAGACTTTAAACGTGAAAACATGACTTACCGATAATGGCGGTAACCGTCGTCTTTGAAGAAATCGTAGTGAATAAGATTGATGGGATCTCATACTGCTATAACTATTACTATCTGTCTTCTTTTTTCTTTGCCAAGTGGATCAACCATGGCCGTATCCAGGAGAGGGTAGGGGTTCGAACACCCCCCCCCCCCCCCCGAAAAACCCACAAAAGTGATAGTTTTTGTGTAGGCTTTAACCTCTGATCTATGACTTTTTTGTACTTTTTGGTCCGACCCCGCCCCCCGAAATAAATTCCTGGATACGGGCCTGGGACCAATTCAACATTTTGTCTTACAGTACTCGGGAAGAGCATGGATACCAATTTAACAGGCAACAACCTACTTCATCCATATAAGTAAACAGAGGAAACCTAGCCAGCTGAGCACAGCCTGCAACAAAATGTGCCTATCCCCATTCGAATCGTAAGACTGCACTTTTCACACATGAAATATTCGTCTAGCGCTTCTATCATCACACCGGTCACGAAATTAATACTCCTGATGACTATCTCTCCTTGCCGCTGCAAAATCTCCGGCCTCTCAGGGTACCTAACGGAGGAAAGGCAGAATTGTATCACAGCTGCTCCCGTAGATCGCCGTGATTGTTTGACACAGGATTTGAGTCGTTGAGTTTGATTCGTTATTATACGGAGACGTTTACTCCTTCTTCCTGAGGATCACTGGCATGTTTTGGACTTACTCATATAGAGTATTGCGGTCACGTTGTTGCAACGCGAGTTGTAAAATCTCCGGTTTATATATTCTCGGTCTCGCTATTCTTTCCTAATATATTAAAGTAAGTACAAAACAAGCAGAATAAAGAACTTACCACTTGACCAGGCTCGCCCTTTTGTCCAGAAATGCCTGGGAGACCAGCAACACCATCGAAACCCTGCGGCCCGCGCTCACCGGGTGCACCACGAGGTCCTGGAGGGCCTTCGGTGCCATTAAGACCTGGAGCTCCTGCAGGACAAGTCACACTGCAAGGTGGCTGGACTTGCTGCTCTCGGATTGGCTGGAATATAAAATCGTGGCTAGATCTGACAGACGTTTAACTATCATAACGTGATCCCCCCCCCACAGAGATTAATTTCGTAGGTGTTTTTGTCTTTCCGCTGTCAGACGGTACACGCAACATCTCTACCGCCGTTCAGCTTTTGGATCCCACCCGAAAAGAGTCGCGTAGACGAATTATGTCAAAGCCTGACGAAAGAAAACCGTTTCTAACTATCTTTCTTACTTTGGTCTTACCCAGATATTGTGCATTCGGACTGTCATAACACGAAAGAAATAGTCCGTCCTGTCCTGCTATCACGGGATGAATAACATGTTAATAACTTTGACAGGACCAACAAATACTCCTACAAGGTTGTGCTTCTATCTCCTTTACATGACACAACCCGAGACTGCACAAATCTTAGAAGCCGAAAGAGCCTTCAGCCACACAGAGCTCAGCGTTGGACACGCGAAACCGGGAAGTTGACCCACAATCCTGGATAGTTTTTCGCTGTCATCATTTACGTAATAATTTGAAAAAGCTCCATATTATCCCTAGCTCCCTTATGGGATTATAAGATTCTGACATCCTCACCTTCTGCAGATGTTTTGTTTTGCACCTACGACAGTTTAGCTCTTTTTTCGGTCTAGCCGAGTTTTGGCAGTCACGCAATGCAAACTTCGCCGAAAGCTTCAAGGTCCGTCAGCGACACTTTCACAAATAAGGACATGAGAAACTACAAAGTATTATTTCTCCTTCTGGATAACACATGGTAGACCATCACGTCTACCTTCTGTTTTGGACTTTTTTGTATTGTTTTGCATGGTTTTCCCACTTTTTAACCAATGCGCCTTCAGTTTTCAAATGTTTTGCGTCCAGCCGCCGCGTCGGAGAGAAGGAAGGCTGGATAGAATGGACAAGCGCTAATAGGAAAACTGCTAATTTCTCGTGGAAAGAAATGGTAGTTTTGAAAACGATATTTCTGAGCCATTTTATCGTGAAAAGATTATTTTTAGTAAGAGTTATGCTTTAAATATCCACCGAAATACTGTCTTCTCTATGTAACTTCTTCGTCCAAAAAAACATGGTACTTGGTCCACGAACTAAATTTGGTCTTATTCCAAATAATCATTGCAGAAACAAGATCAGCAATAGCAAGACCTATTACCAGCTTGTAAAATCTAATTTTGTAGGTTGATTTATGTTTTTTGCCATATTGTTCTTTGCTGTGACCCTCGGGCTTTTAAAGCAATAAAGTTATATTATATTATATCATGTCATGCAGTTGACGCAGTTTCTGTGGATCAAAGATACGATGATGGCATTGTGCTCTAGGGCCCATAATTAGCTGCTGGGTTGTAAGCGACTGACATTGAAAACAGTCGCAAGACGTGACTGTAATGGATGTATATAATGGATCAGGCGGCGAAAACCTTCATACGAAATGTTTTTGTCTTTCCATTGTCAGACGGTATAAGCAATATCTCAACCCCAAGAACCAGCAAAGGAAATTCGTCGTGTATGTAGAGGGAATTCGAATGCAAATCTCTAGAGCGAGTTTTGGGACTGTGAGAAGGAACAAGGACGAGAGGGCCTGGGCCGTGTCCATATGGCTTTTGGTGTGGATTTCATTATGCAAGCGATGCTGAAACTGAATTGAAGCAAAACCGTCACCTACCGGTAGCTCTTCGCATGTCTCGCGTTCAGGTCGGGTTGGGTCACAGCTCATGACCATCCATTGAAGTTCGAGTGGGACGGTCCTCTGGGACTCGGCAACTTTTCCGATTGAGATGTCACCATTAGGGTCGATAGTTCCCCTGACATCTAGCGCTAGTTGGTCAGTGAACTCGCAGTCACTGAAGAGTACAACTCGTTCACGGTGGACGCCGAAGTGGATCTTGTGCCACCTATCGTCGAAAATCTGAAAAAAGTCACGTGTGATTTAAAGCCACGACATAACGTGAGGACAAGCTCTCTAAGTAGGTACGAAAGTCAAATCACACTAAAGCCTTATCTTTCGGACTAAAAAATAAATAAAGATGAGGATGGCACCTAACGGAAAACCTAAATGACCATGATATCTGTTACCACGGTAATGGATGTGCAATTAGTCGTTTTTGTGGCTGTTACCGTGGTATCTGATACTACGGTTGCTCTGCAAAACGACAATCGCCAAATTGTGCTATTCGACGTCATTCCAAAAGAAAACTGATATCCAGTCACATCACTAAATACTAAGCTTCTTTCCTACCAATTTGACAAAATCCTAGGCTCTTGCGTTGGTGATGATTAAAGTGAGATGGCTTTTTCAGACACCCCAATCAGTTACCACGGTCGGACCGTAGTATCTGATATCGTGGTATCTGAATATCAGATACCAAGGTAACTCGCCAGATCCCACGATAACTGCAAAAACACCTTTTGACCGTGGTATCAGATACCACGGTAACAGCAAACACGACTTTATACCGTGGTATCAGATACCATGATATCTGCAAAAACGCAACTACTGTTCCACTCCTCTTCTATTTTTTCAGTCAAATTTCGTCACTCAAGAGGCCAGTCACGTCTCGAGTTCTCCCAGTAAAAGCTAGTCCATATAAACCCGGAGTTCTACGGCAAATTCTTTCATTTCTCTCCTATTTTGTCGATCAATTTTCGCCAATCAAGTCTCGAATTCTCTCAATACAGGCTAGTCCGTATGTACCCACGAGATACTTGAACGTCTTTCTTTCCGTTTACTCTAATTCCAAAGCCTTCGTGCAACTGAGAGTAATTTCAGCTTTTACCACAGGCGGCGAATCGACGACACAAGCTCAAAATTAGTTTCAACAAAAGGAGAGTTTTCGCAAGATTCGGAATCACTTTCAAGCGAGCAAAGTACATCACGCAAACTGTGAGAATCCGATTCCTGGAATTGCTTTCCACTTTCCACTGAACTGATCGCGAAAACCCACGAAAAGCTGAAACCTTAGAGAAAATAATAAATTTCCGACTTTTTAAAAATAAAATAAACATAGGTCATGTCTTCCTTTCTCATCCGTTCCAATGAAAACGTCCTTAATGAATTCTGTCCACACTTTAAAAATTTCTGCCGAAGTCTTCATTATTCCGCGAAGCTTTCCACGAACTTCCTGGAATCACTTTCCACTACTTCGGTTTCCAAGCGCGAAAACCGGTTCGGATAGTTCGGCAACTTGACGAAGTAGCGCGAAAACCACTGGAAAGTGATTCCGACTTCGCTTTCCAGTTAGCGATAACCCTCCTAAAAGATGGGTCCTGCAGGCGGAATCTTGAAAATCAACATTTTTCAGTCACTAAAACTAGCGAATGAGATATCACCATTAGGGTAGATAGTTCCCCTGACATCATCTAGCACTAGTTGGTCGGTGAACTCACAGTCACTGAACAGGACAACTCGTTAACGGTGTACGCCACAGTGGATCTTCATTAGTTGCGTGTTTGATCTGAATTCTCGATTTTCGTACAAATTCCCATTTTTATTCTTCTCGCTTCTCCATTCTCATTGTTGACACAAAATACTAATCTAGCCACCCGTCAAAACCTGCTTATACAGGTTGAACATCCACCCTTTGTTGACCAATCAGGAAGGAGAACGGGAAAGAGAATCGAGAACTCACTATCGAAGCAACTTATCGATTTCTGCAGAATCGCGAAACTTTCCCCGTTCTCGATTCTGACAGAAACGCAAAAAAGGAGATTTGTCTTCATCTCAATAGTCATAAAACGCGAAATAGGAGACTGAGGGGAGAATCGCGAGGAGAACTGAGATCAAAATCGCAACTATTTTAGTATCTGAACCAGCTACTATCCACAAAGTCACATCCAATTACGAGCCTGGACTCTACGCGGGGGGAGGACCACACATCCTGGGTCCCAACTAGCGGGCCTCTGTGTAACCTCGACTACAACGAATGAGGGGGGAGGGGATCTTACCTGGGGAGCACTGAAGGACAATACTTGAAGGTTATTGGTGTAGTCGACGATCCCGAACTCCACGGTTTTCTTGCCTGGATCCATATTGACCTGGGAAGGAAGGGGAGGATTAGCACATACAAGAAGCGAACAATTTAGCATGACAGATCGTACAGTCTAGTAAAAGAGGCCGCGGTACACACGGTATCAAACCCGAAACAAAGTATATTACTGGAAACGAACAACAGCCAAGGGGCGAAAGCAGCATGTCATTTTTAACAGATTTAAAACCGAAGTATTATAGCAACATACGTCGAATACACAAGTTTTAATTTTATAACTGGATCATGAATTTCTAATCCGACCTGAGCTGCTGAAAGCAGGACTCCTTTGTCAGAAGTTTCACAACATCTAACACGTGGATGGGCAATTTCAATAGACAACACACTAATTGTTATTTGTCCAGACAAATTATGTTATGAGCCTTTAACTGTAAAGGCATATGGTTTATAATGTTGCTTTTAACCAAAAATAACACTTAAAAGGTCATACTCGAAATGTTCCGTCCGTAACGCTTGCAGATCACACCCATTGTATTCTCTGCTGATTTCGAACTGTTATCGAACTTTTGCCTATCGGGGGATTGTGCCATCATCCGTTCACTTTTTTAATGACCAAGGTGGCGACATTGGACAAGTCCATTGTCCCGATGGAAGATAACAAAGCTAAGACTACTACCCTCCACAGCTACACCCTAACGTTCAGGAAAAAAGGGAAGCAAGAAGATCAGATGATCATTATTCTCGTCTGATGCGGACAGACGATCTTCCCGGCCAGATGTCATGCATTTTAATTATGAACCTGAAAGAATCTCGGCTTCTCCGTACGGAATTCGCCATATTCCAGTTCAGCGCTTCCAAGCGGACTAGTTTCTGAGAGTCCCCCATTGTCTAATTATCAACACTTGGGTGAAAGAGAAATGGTAAAATACGGAACATAACGTAACGGGCAGAACCGAATAGCTTTCACTTCCCACTCCACAGATAGTGCAAAACTTCCATTTCTCGGGATAGCAGACTGCAGATTTTCTACTCATCAACTTGTCGATCAATGTCGATGTTTGTCAAAAGTCTGATAATGGGATAACTGAGGATATTTAGAAACTAGTCGCTTGGAGAAGCCTCTGAACTGGAGGAATAGGCGAATTGGTGATGGTGTCAAAACTTCCGGAAAAATCCCAGTCCGCAACCAACCAACCCCGATGGTCTGTACGAACCATTAGAGCAACTCTTTTCGAGCTGGATATTTGAACCAAGCAAAACAAGAAACAGAACTACGAGATGTGGGAGGGGGGGGGGGAGCTAAATTCTACCCTTTGCGAAAAATAAAACTGCAGGGCTGTTATTGTCTTAGAGCTAAGCGCCTAGCGGTTTTACCTGGAACTGCGGTCGTTGCTGGATGTCACTGACTCTCAAAATACTCCAGGGGACCTTTGGAACTTCTTTCGTTCTAAATGTGCAGATGAAAGAAAATTGCTGTGGTATGCCTTGTGGGAAGATGGTCCTGCGAAGAAAAAAGAGTGTTGCAGTTGCGATGTCATCTGTGGTCTTCGGAGTAACGCACTCTATTTGTGTGCGAGTACACTGAGTACTCGGGAGTGAGTAATCCCTCAGCTGGAACGCAGACTGGCCGTCAAAGGAGGGTCTCTCTATCTTACTCGGGGGGGGGGGGGGGGGGGGGGGGAGGACGGAACGTACCTCTTTGTAGCCTACTATTTTTGACATTTCCCTCGCAATCTTTTCTCTTGTGGAGAAATTCAATATTTTCCCTTGTCGAGCCGTTTTTCGCATATTCCTGTACTGCGAAGCAGCAAAATACGTAGGCTATATCATATGGACATGCCACACCTCCTACTTGGCTTGTCGTGCGAACGGACAATTAGGGTCGGGCCGTTGCGGACTTAATTCCTGCGAGTATTTTCGGCACTGTCATCAATACCATACGGAAAAGTTGATATTTTTTCAACTTCACGATGAAGTTCGTCGGGGAAACCTGGTGGTCTAGCCGCACAATTAGGGGACGGTTCCGCGTGGACGGCGTCGTTCAACGGGACAAGCCATCATCATGATTCACGAAAGTTATGCAATCCACTCAATAGGCGTATTCTCGCCAGTCCCCGAGGACTCCTCGGGGAATCGAAGGGAACGGCGAGAATACAGGGACTCACTCCACGCGGACTCCGCGTACGGAAAACAGCGAGAACACGGGGAATGCTTCCAAAACGGATTTTGTTCTTAAAACAAATACGCAGTTAACAAAATCAGTCTGGATCTCCTTTATTTTTGGTTTTGTTTATTCTGATTATTTTTAATTAATTTTACATTGCACCAACACCAGCAAAAATCGATTCCCCTCCGAATCTGAAAGGGAGCCCTTTTTGCTGATGGTGATGATGATCGGAGCATTCCCCGTCCGTGGGGACTCGCGAGAATACGGGGAGTGAGTCCCCGGGACAAACAAAACGCGGGGACTCCTCAAGCGGAGTCCTCGGGGAACGGCGAGAATACGCCTAATGTCATTTTCGAGTGAATAGCTTAATGGTTCTCGTCAGGATCGAGCACAAGCAAAACTTTTGTTCAAAAGTGCTCGAGTAGCACTGTTGGACAAAGCTGCATTTTCAGTCAAGCTCAATATTTTTTTTCTTCCCTTGGCCTCCGTCCTTTCTCTTTGTTAAAATGACGGGTGATGTGATAAATAGATAAATAAATATTTGTGAATATTCCACAAATTATGCAGAGATTGAAAGACCAAGAGATACAAGAGTGGGGCTGTTTAGTACGTTCGTCGGAAACACTGAAAGAATATAGTAAAGTAAAAGACATTTTCGGGGAAGAATATTATTTTAAGTTAAATTTACCTTTTAAATATTTAAAATCTTGGATTCAGTTGAGGGGTAATTGCCTTCCAGTACATAGGGAACAAAGATTTAAAAAAAATAAGGGTACAAATGGTAAATGTGGGTATTGCGGAAACGAGGATAATAATTTAGCCCATATCCTCATGGAGTGCCAGGAGCTTGAAAGTCTAAGGGACGAAATTTGGGGGGACCATCGGTTGGTGCTACTTTCTGATATCCTGAGGTCTTCGAAGCCTGGAACCATATGCAAAATGGCACGATATGTGGAAAAGGCGGGAGAGGCTCAGTCGAGCCCGAGTGGAAGAAAATAAGTATTGTTTTATATTGAGTATGTCCAACGCCGCCCGCCCGAAGCGCTTACCAAGAAGGCCCTCCACTGCCAGCCTCTTCCCGGGTGGAAGAAACGCCAAGGAGGACAGCGCAAAACGTGGCTCGCCTGCGTCAAGGCCGATCTAGAACCCATAGGAGGATTCTGCCGTTTTGGTAGAAGATGGGACACAAACTGGCTTGATCTTACTCAGGAATGGACCCAAGACCGCCAAGGATGGTACTCTACTGTGGAACAACTCTTGGATGCCAGGGAAGGTTCGCAGCCTGTGTCCTGATACAAGTACAAGTACAAGTAAGTAAGACCGTCGCAACCGTGCTCGTCCGGACAAGGCTTGCTCTCACTGGATGAAAATCGCCCAAAATGGCGGTTACGACACATTACGAAGGTTTCCGCGGTTTACGATGGTCAGTGAAGACCCCACTTGACATTCTCAATTTGCCTGCTAAAAGTTCAACAGATGGATTCGCGTCAAAAAGCGAAAAATACAATACCTACCAGGCGGGGTTTTGAGAGAGAAAACAGCGTACCATGCCATCTAGAAAGAAAATGCCCTACCACTGAGGATAAATTTGCGCTCTCTGCGACCAAGAACTTTAGGAAACCGGAAGAATGCGGCTAACTCACCTAGTCGGGACGACGAGATCGGCAGTCCTGTCCAGTCTATACGCCTTCTGAATAGAGCTTGAACCCTCCACCCTAGTAACTCCGGGTAGGCTTCCTTGCAACAAGCCTAAATCCAGTCTGAACTGGCGGATAAAATCAAAAGCCTGAAGATCATCCTCTCCCGGTCGGTAGTCAGCGCACGGCCCGTTGAAATCATAAACGGCCGGATCTGGCACCCGTTGGGGCGGGGCAGGGGCTGCCGTCGGAGCGGGGGGAGGTGGAGGCGGTCGGGTCCGAGGGGGTTCTGTGACAGGAGGAGGCGGAGGTGGGGGTGGCTCTGTCGCTAGAAAAAGATGGGATTCCTTATTAATTTTGAAGCCGAGAAAAATGCTCATGGCTTAACCCTATCTTCGACAACAATACTTCTATAGCTGCTTTCCGGCCCCTCGAATAACCTCAAAGACGCCAGGACACAATCATCAAAAGATTGGTGCAGTAATAATCACTGGAATGACTTTTCAAATATGCTAGCGAAGACAGAAAATGGACTCTCCTCGTTCAATTTCTGGCTGAGTGAAGGCCAACTTCTCCTTCCGAGTTTCGCTTGGCTTGGCCGCTCGCTTACAAGATGCTAAGAAGGACCGTACGGTTCACCTTTTCTGTTGGTTTCTGCCGACAGGTCCAATTTTCGCCCTACCAATTTTGGCGGTTAACATCGCGGGGAAATTTCGCCGCGGACCCTACGTCCCCCCTCAACGGTTAAGTTCGCTTTGCTTAGCTTGACATAGTTCTGACAGGTCTAAGTTTTCTCATACGGAGAAGCGAGGATCACAGAACAAAGCGAAAATCGTTGTCGTTGTCGTAACCCTGCTTCAGCAATAAAACATATGGAAACGGGTTCGACATTTTTACTGCAGTGACGCGAAACTCGCCCCAGAACTGATCTTTAAAGTTTAACTGCAAAGCCGACTTATTTTTATACCTTTGATTTGAACACACCGAATTATCTTGACTCCCGTAAGGGATTTTTATTTTTTACGTCGCGTAGTCCAGTAGTGACGTTGGGAATCTCCGCTGGTTGCACGACAAATAATTTTACGGCTAGGTCGCGGGAAAATTTGAATATCTGCAAAAGCGTGCTTTCCAATGGCCAATAAAGTGAAGACGATGAAATGTTCGATTCCAGACTGCAAAACTTCTTCCTGGTCACTTTCGCTTTCCATATTACTTTCATCTTCCTTGCTTGAAGAATGCAAATCCGCCATGACGTGTTATTAATCGGCAATTGTCTGCCGCTGTAGTTGCTAAACATTTCAAACATAGAGGTACGTCAGTATAGAGGTACAACAGTTTCGGAAGGGAAATTACGTCAGCTGAAATTCAAAAATCGTGAATAACAAAGCAACGAAGTAACGCGTTTTTTTCGGTTCTTCTAGCCTACTTAAGCGAAAATATGATGGGTAACCAGAACCAGACTGTCGTATCTTAGCCCTATTCTGTTAACCTTTATGACCGGTTCCTACTGGAGGCTGTTATTTTCCTTTGCTTAGCCAGAAACTACAGTAGAGGTATGTAATTTTGAACGTCGCCTAATTCTGAACGGCACCGAATATGGGTTGCAAAGATTCATGCACAGTACTGAGCGCAAACAGAAACCTGGGCAAAAAAGAACAAACTGAAGCCACAAGCTGTTATTATTTCAAATCTTTGGCTCTGTGTTGCTCAGTTTATTCTGCATCCTTTCTTCGCCAGGTTACAGCGTCCGACATTTTGCCCCAATTCATGGCCCTCCGAAGTATCCCAAACGAAGAAAAGGAATATTCAAAAGAAATAATAAATTTAACCAAATATTTTCATTTCATTCTCATGTCAAAAGAAAGCTGAAATACTTACCTCTTTGTTTTTTTTTTTAACGGATCGACGGCAACAGTGGCCATATTAACATTCAAGAAGAAGTAACATCATCATTATCATCATTTGACTTTTTAGGGGTGAAAAAAGGCCCATTTGTCGCTCGGTGAAACGAAATTCAAAAAGTAGGAAGCGAATCTCCAGCTTACTGTGTGACCTGTGCTTCAGTTATTTAAAAATATTGCTTTAGCTTTCAGCGAGAGTGAGGCTTGAACGGTATGACAACTGCCTTTCAAAAGCTTACCAGGTGGTTCCGGTTCCGGCTCCGGTCTGTCAGGAGGGCTCAGGTCGCCTCGCTGTGGACCTCCATCTGAAAAGGAAGGCAAGTTTTGATTTCATAACTCTTGGCCTATTCACACTATTTCACACTAGTTTGACTCAATTCTCAGTTCTCGTTTCTCATTTCTCAATTTTGTTACAAAACAGCGTTTTTGATTGAGGAAGAGTTGTGAGTACGAGAAATTGCTATCCAAAAAACTTCTCAGTCCTACAAAATTGCGAAGCTTTCCCCTTTCTCGTTTTTGACAAAAACGGCAGACAAAGCGAATTGGCTTCATCTCGATGATGAGATAACGCGAAATAGGAGGATTGTGAGAGAATCGCGAAGATAATTGATATACAAACGCAACTACTGAGAGACTTGCCACCGCCACCCGCTAATACAGGGAATCACTACCGTATAGCCGATGAAAAATAACTTACGGTCGGTTGGAATCCCCCTCTCCCCCTAATGTCCACCACAACGATAACTGGAGGTTGAAAATGTGGTTTCCTAGTTTACAGGACGCGGCATTCGAATCTGATGCAAGGAAAATTTTCAAGAGATATAGTTACAACAGAACTCCTTCGAGAAAATTGCTGAATGCTGCTGAAAATGTCGCTGTACCTCATACATTCAAAGGTTGAGTTTAAACTCCGTACAAAACACGAGCGTCTTAATCCCAACCCAATCTTCGGCTACTGTTTCATGCAAAGCCACTCTCTGTTGTGGGTCACCGTAAGACGAGAAATGATTTCAATCTTCAAATATTCATCTTTTACATAGCAACGCAGCAAGACAGAAAATGAAAATAACAGACGAATTCCAAATTATTCGCAAACCGCAAGGGTTATTGTTTACAAGATTGATGTCCAAAATGTCTAAAATTCACAACTCTGCCATAGCTACTTATTCATAAATGATTGCTCAAGGAAGGAATTTAGGAATCCCAGCATCGTCTAATCGGGCGAAAGTTACACATGTTAAGAAATACACAGTAGCTTTGGTTCTACGCAGAAACAGCCTGCTTTGAGACCTTGAGACGAATGCGTGAGTGCAATGATTTACAAAGGTACCGGAAAGTTTCGTTTAACTAAAACCAAAATCTGCAATAATACGCGCGGCATGATCAGGAAAATGATCAGGATAAACTTTATGACAACGATTGGTCATCCGCTCTACCAAAACCCAGTGCTCGATACAATAATGCAGAGCGGAGGGGGGGGGGGATTATCTATTTGGCAGTAAATGGATCCCGAAGAGTAACGATTGGTTCTACGATAACCTTCAGACTCATAGAAGTACTGGAGTCCAATAAGAACGGTGGACCATATTGCGTACTAATTCAACTAACAAATTTAGTTCCAATAGAAATTGCAATAGTTATTGTCGTGACTGAGGAGTAGGCCAAGCGGCTTCTATTTTAGATTTTGAGAATGTGTGAGGCCACGACTCCAAAATTTTCGATTCACCGACAATCATCAACTATTAAATTGACAATTATCCTTTGTCATTTTCTTCACGAGTAACATTAGTTGCGTTTTTGCTGATACCATGATATCTGTTACCACGGTAACTGGATCTGCAACTAGTCGTTTTTGCAGTTACCGTGGTATCTGATATACGGTCCACTGCAAAAACGACTATGGCCAAATCTGCACTTTTCGAAGTCATCCCAAAAGAAAAACTGATATTCAGTTCCATCACTAATTGCTGAACTTCTTTCTCACCAATTTGACAAAATCTGATGAAAGTGAGATGACTTTTCAGATACAACGACCAAATACCACGGTCGGACCGTGATATCTGAATATCTGTTACCACGGTAACTGGCCAGATACCACGACAACTGCAAAAACGCCTTTTAACCGTGGTATCAAATACCACGATAACTGCAAAAACGACTTTAGACCGTATATCAGATACCATGGTACCAGCAAAAACGCAACTATTTTCTTTTTGAAGAGCGAACTGAACGACAATAGACGAACGGTTCTCACTCCGTTCGCTATATTTCGACAGAAATCCCACAACGACAAAAAAACTCGATCGGGGACTTATATATTGTTTATTTACATTGTCTTGTTTAGTGTTTTAATATGTGTATTTTCCTTTGTGTATTTACTCATACTCCGCTGTTATCAAAAAGCGGGTCACAAATAAATAAATAAATAAAAAAAATAAATAAATATTAGACTAGATCAGAGCTTTTAAATAAAATGGCAACGGCTGTACACCGTGGTTGAACAAAACGGCATCTAAGGCTGGTCGTCATAAGTAACAGATAATCGCCGATGAATCGGTCGCGGCTTTAGCCTCGCCGAATGAATTGCGTTCAAGCTTCATCAGGGTGAAGAATTCCACTGCAAAACTTTTACCCCAAAGACAAATTGTATTTCTTTCTTCCTGTTTAGTAGACGCTGTATGCTATGCTATCGTTATTGTTATGCTATTGTTATATGTTAAATATTTTTGTTATTTTATTGTACCGGGTTTTGGTCAATCGACCTTGTGTCTCCGGCTTAACCCTATGTATGATAACTTTTATAATAGTTGCGTTTTTGCGGATACCATGGTATCTGTTACCACAGTAACTGGATCTGTATTTAGTCGTTTTTGCAGTTACCGTCGTATCTGATATACTGTCCACTGCAAAAACGACTATTGACGAAATTGAACTTTTCGAAGTCATCCCAAAATAAAAACTGATATCCAGTTACATCACTAAGTGCTGAACTTCTTTCTCACCAATTTGACAACATTTGATGAAAGTGAGATGTGTTTTCCAGATACCACGACCAGATACAACGGTCGGACCGTGATATCTGAATATCTGTTACCACGGTAACTGGCCAGATACCACGACAACTGCAAAAACGCTTTTTGACCGTTGTATCAGATACCACGATAACTGCAAAAACGACTTTAGACCGTATATCAGATACCATGGTATCAGCAAAAACGCAACTAATGAAGTGTAATTAAACCTTGAACCTATCAATATCGTTAATGGCACTGATCTCGCCAACAGCAATGGCCCCTACGAAACGGTAGTAATGGCAGCGATTCAGGGTGCTAATTAGAGAAATAATGGCAAGAGAATTGCACTCCTATCGGAACCAAAAAGAAAACAACGCCGAGCGGACCGCTCTATCTCTGTGCCAAGACATGATTCGAACCATGTGCGAAAGTCATTAGTCTGCCTGTCGCTCCCATTTGCTGCCACAAGAAAATTCGAAATTGACTCGCGCGCCAGGAATTTGGGTTAGACAAACATGAATTTTCAGCAACACCAAATAACACAGAGTACCCCGTGAGAAGCACAAATCCCCATTCACAGATCTTGGAGAGGAGCTGGACCACTCGAGTCCAAGCTTTGGACCAGGGCAAGGTATGTATCGGAACCAGGCCCGTATCCAGGAATTTATTTCGGGGAGGTTTTGCAACGGGATTTATTTCGGGGGGGGGGGTTGCCCACGGGTCGGACCAAAAAGTACAAAAAAGACACAGATCAGAGGTTAAAACGATTACTTTTGTGGGTTTCGGGGGGGGATTCGAACCCCCTAGCCCCCGCCCCTGGATACGACCCTGATCGGAACCGTGAGAAATGGTGCTAATAACGTTAAGGACGTCAGGACCTTCGAGGCACGGTTACATTAGGACGGGTTAACTAGGGTATCACATCCCCTGTCAAAGTTCAAATACGACTTCGGTCCATCTTTGACACTGTTTACGACTATTAGTCTTGGCCTCTCACGAAAGACCAACTCAACCACGACCCCCCCCCCCCCACACACACACCAAACATAGAAGATTGTGGACAAAAGCCTGAGACATCATATTTACTGTGTAAAGCAAGTTGAGCAGGGGCAGGCAAATGTAGCCCGAATCGAAGCCTGTCTTGGAACAGCGATTTCTCTTCCGTCTTTCAAGACGAATAAGCCACACACAATCTGAGGCGAGTTGGCAGCTTATGCGAACTACTCACCTCTCGAGGGTGGTAAAGGAATGGTCCTTTGACCCCATCAGCGCCAGCTAATAAATCTATGAAATAGGTCATATAAACTGACGCTGGTTACCCAGGCGTAAGATTGAGATACCACCCGCCATTATTTCAACCGGACTGAAACCACAAGTACGCGGATACTTACTGTAGTCGTCTTCTGGGTTTTCCTCGTCAGGACCCAGCTCGTACTCCTCGTCATAATAATCTTCTCCATCTAGAAGGAACAAAAGAAGATAAAGGGCTCACTACCTAGGGGTGTTAAGTGTAAGGGTATCGCTAACACGAGGATATAACTGGCTGAAACTTACGCCTCTAATGGGGTGCTACATTTACAATACACATAAGTCCTCGCGATAAAGCCCAATTCACACAGAGAGCGAACTTCGCCACGCCTGACGTTATTCGTCACGCCAGGCGTTGAAAAAAGGCTCGTCAGGCTTCGGCTCCGAGCCGAAAAAATTCGCAACGCCAAGCAAATAATTTGACGCCCTCTGTGTGAATTCCGCTTAAGACATTCCACGTATGCTATAACATACTGAACTGAACACTCAAAATCACCCATGGTTGTCGGGGGAGGCTGCTCAGCAAGTCCAAGGGACGTGTATACAACGAAAATCCGATACTTTCACAACACAGAAATGTTAGAAGGGATCCCTACCTTCAGGATCCCTGACAGAATAATATCCCTTTTACTGGTTAGATCGGTGTTGATTGTTCATTACAGTTATATTTCTATATCCACATCCAAATTTTTCGTTGTCGCCTACGCAGGCTGCACCAGAGGTGCTCGTTCTCCTGTATCTCTGACCAAGATACTAAAGATACTAAACATCAGATCATCCAATAGTCAAGATACTAAGAATCATCTCAACCATAATAATGCTGGTGAACCGAGTTGTGTTCTAACTAAAGAGGTCATGAGAACAGAGGTGTTCCTAGCCAAAAATTTTTTTTGTTGGGGGGGGGGGGTCTTTACCGACTGACCGGTCATTTTTACCGACTGTTCTTTTTAAAGCAGTCGTAAAAACGACAGTAAAAACGACTGTTTTGAAGAAAATATCGACTATTTTTACGAAAACCGAGTGTTTTGAGCTCAAGCTCTTCGCAGCAAAGAAGGGAGCGCGCCGACTTCACACGGCCTTGTCTTGGACGTTATTCTGTCAGGGTGTTAGTAGATTGCCGTGTTGCAATAAATTTGAAAGGATCATCATTCCACTGATTTTTATAGGAAAGACAATGATCGGCGTCGAATCTTCGAGCTTGGACCGCTCCGAGACTATCCTGTTAAAAGCTACCCACATCTTTTGTATAAAAAGACCCATCCGTACAGTAGGTCACCTGTAGCACTTACTACATGCGGCAACCTGCAATGCCTAGCCAAATAATAAAACATACCTTGAGCTCTAATCTGGACGACTGCCAAGGAAGCTATTAAGCCAATTAATATCCACTTTTGCAATTTCCTGGGCCTCCTAAAATATTAAAAATATAAGATTCAGCCAGGATTCAGATTACACTGCTTCACGAATGATTAAACGACGGAAGGTAGGTTACAATGTTCAGAGAGTAAGACAAGACGTAAAGATTTCAAATTCGAAGTCGAAAATGCGATAAAAGCGGTGGGGCTATTTGGGGGGGGGATTTTAAAGGGGCCCAAAATCCAAGGCTTTTTGTTTATATTCCTTGTTGTCTGACATACTGACGTAATGGCATTTATCAAATCGTGAATTGCACACTGCATCGCACAGTTTGTAATCTAGTTTTGAACTCAAATCTTTTTGTTTTAGCAGGAAAGAGGTTGATTTTTATTTTTTTTTGGCCTGCGGCGCTCGGTTTCAATATAATTTGGTGTTTTAAAGGGGGATTTTTAAAGGGGCCCAAAATCCAAGGCTATTTCTTTATATTAGTTATAATGGCACTTATCAAATAGTGAATTTCACACTGACTGCATCGCACTGTTTGTAATCTAGTTTTTAAGAAAATCTTTTTGTTTTAGCAGGAAAGAGGCTGTTTTTATTTTTTATTTTTGCCTGCGGCGCTCAGTCTCAATTTAATTTGGCGTTGCGGCGCTCAGTCTCAATTTAATTTGGTGTTGAGGTCTTTGTGTTTTAGCGGAAAAGGTTTTTTTTTTAATATTTCGTCCTGCGAGGCAAGGTTGCAACAACATAAGCATTGAGAATGCTTATTTAACAATGCGTAACTCTCGCATTTGCTCCTTATGATGTATTCAAAAACTGCTATAATGTTACCACAAAAAGAGCAATTAAATTTCGCGTTTAAGTAAAAAAAAAAAATCTATGATGGTGGCCCAAAATAGATGTCCCCCCCCCCCCCAAGGTTTACTGAAATGGCGCCAACGGATAAAAGGGAAGCTGACCATGTCATATCTGAATTTATAATACCAAAAAGACATCTTCAAATACGAAAGCTCGAATTCCATGCTTTCTTAACCATAAAATGGCGTAGGGGCAATATCAAAGCGAACTAATCTGGCTCAATGAAAGCCAAGGGCTCTCAGACAGATCTGGTCTGTCCCCCATTACGCTAGACGGTCGTGGTTTACCCTATCTTTCCTCGGTTTCCCGCGAAAAGAGTTGGCGAAACCTAACCTCAGCTAGAAACCCTCACGCGGCTCTATTTTTCCCGATGAAAATTATTTTCAAAAATGAATTAATGAAGTTGCGAGCTTCAGTAGCATACAACAGTCACTGTTGCCAGTGCATGCTACTATATCAAGACTGGATGCTACTACAGGAAGACTGGATGCTACTACAGCGAGACTGGATGCTACTGGATCCTACTGCTTAAGATTATCCCACTTGAAGCACAGTTAAATGAAAGTATTTTGCACTACTTCTTATCAATACATACAAATTTGCCGTATAACTACACAGGCTAAAAACAAGTATATCGGGTATTATTTTACTTCCTATTCAACTACTCTGTCATCCTCTGTTTGCAACTTGCCATTGCCTTTCCGGGTGAGGAGGGACATCGACTAGCGATCTCTACTAGGTCGTCACACTGACTATGCATGTATGACTGCTGACATCGAACAATACTCCTACTAGAGTTTATTTGAAAGGTACGTTCTTCATTTATACAAAGCTGCAGCAGTAGAAGTGTCTGGTAGAGAGTGAAAGCCCAACGGGCAGCTTGACTGCTACTAACACGAATGACCCTCTTAAATAAATACACGATATTAAAAATACACATTTGCTTACCTCCAGACCGTTAGCTCCATTTTCGGAAGCTTACTTGAATTTTATCATAAATGAAATAAATCCGAGGCTTTACCGAAGGACATCAGAACATGGTCACAAAAACAAAATCACGACGTTTCTGACTGGAAACGACTGCCGAAATTTTCTGGAGCTATTTCAAGAGAATGTCACCGAGTCGCCAAGGCCCTGTCGCGATCGTCGCACCTTCGAGCGTCTTTACGGTTGCTGGAGACGCAATCTTTCGCCACATCTCAAGCCTACATTTTTGTCCTGGTCGAAAGTCGTTAATGACGCGTTAGGACAAACATGTCATCAAAAATACTTAGAATATGCAGTCTGCCGTAAGTGCAGCCGTCGCAGACTTGCCTGTCAAGATTGGTTGGGACAGTTACCCATTACAGCGTGTTAGTCCCCAACAAAAAAAGTCCCTAAAAATTCCACAGCCAAATCGTCCTCGTCCAAAAACGTCACCGCACATAAAACATACCCAGCTACATCAGGACTGACTGATAAATAAGCCTGTTTTCGGAATGTACGCTTTTTGGCAAACCCCACGTTCTTGCAAAGCAGACTCAGAAAAGTAGGGGACTTTCCGTTTAGGACACTTTTTTTGTGAGGGATAAGGGCTAACTGTTCCCAGGGCTCATGGTTACTGCTAAGGCTACTTTAACCAGGGGTGGTTCGAAATGGGGTGGGTAGGGGGGGGGGGGGTGTCCCCTCAGAGAATCGTACTGATACGACGAGGTTTTCTAGTCGTAAGTTTTGAGTTTGTCAGAATGACACTCGTATGTTTTGAGTTTCCCAGAACGACAAAAGAAAGTTACCAAATCGTGAATATAACAACGCGGCGGACAATCTGAACAGGATCTGGTTTTGTGCCAAAATCTCTGTATTTTGGTAGATAAAAAGTTACTTTTTTTTCCTGCAGGCATCTTCTCTCGTATGCATTTAGAGAAGGTGAAATGAGGGGCAATACCCCTGGATTAAGCACGTCTTTCTATTTTTTATTTACTGTAAAGTCAGAACACAGCTACTTTGGGTTTACGTTATTCTGGATGACCACTATTATTTTTCGGAAACACTGTCATGTACCAACTTCCAGCAAACTTACAACATTGTTCGCGAGATAACCGGAGCATTCCCAGTCAGTGGAGACTCGCGAGAAAGGGGGAAATGAGTCCATGGGACAAAGAAAAACGCGGGGATTCCCCTGTGTGACAACGGCGAAAGTACACCTTAGGACGGTGGACGGGGTTCCAATCTGAAATTCCACGCGAATGATTTCAGCCTGACAATCATCTGATATTTGGAATTCTTTCTTTTTGCCGTCCTTGCGTCCTGCCATAGTATGTCCTTGAACGGCTTGGCTGTGAAACGTCCCCCAGAAAAAAACGTCCCTAATCGAAGATTTAGTATTTTGGAGCGTGTCGAAGCGTGACCCTAAAAGGCTTTCCCCTTCGTCGAATCAGTAGGGTTGATAAGTTGATTTGATATGAGTCTCATCACTCTCGGTAATCGACAGGGATAAGGGGTAGCCAAGGGGATGAACATCTTTCTTGACATTAATGGGGGTCAAATCGCCAGATTGACTTGATAGTTGATGCCTCAAAAGAGCTGGTGATAGATAAGGGGGTCGTAAAATGTTTCCAAAAGTTGCACAGGACTGCACTCAGTAAAGTACGCCCGATCCTTCCCTTAGGCTACTACCTTGGCAACCTTGATCGTCTCTAACTGAACATTAGCAATTCTACGTAGTTAACATAAGTGGGCGCGGCAGACTAAGCGATAGGATTTCCCTAAGATCGCCAAGGGTCATGCAATGATATGGTTCACCCTATAACGAAACCGACTTTTTACTTGATCAGACTACTCTTCGACATGTGCTAAGTTCTAGGATATCCAGTTGGGACTGGTCTCCTCTTCTCCGAAAACATCTCAAAATTCGAAAGAAGTGATGTGTGGGATAGGCATGTTCAGCGTGGACTAGCTCCCGATCCTATCGTGACCTTACCCACCATTTCCTGTGTAAAGCCAGCGGAAATGAAATGACTACTCACGGTTATTCGCTGTTGTTTCGGCTAGCAATGTTTATCTGATGTTCTCTAGGATTGAAGTAAATTGAGGACTTTTTTGCCATCTTGTAGTCACCTTCAGATCCATCAGTTAACTTCAGGAACAACTGGAAGAGATGGCGCCAAACATCAAACTGCTCCGACGGTTTCTCCACAGAAATAAGGCAAAAATAAGGCGTCGTCGTCCCTAACGTAACGGCACAGTGCATACGTTATAGTAGTACAGTGAGAAGCTGCAAGGGCATACCTTCACGAAAGCTGTTTAAAATTTAACTGAAAAGGCAGCTTATTTTTACGTCTGATCTTTACCATCTAAGGGATTTTGTACTTTTTTCACCCGAGGCTCTAGTAATAACGTTCAGAATTTGTGCTGCTTGCACGACAATCCGTAATTCATCCAGACGCGGAGAATTTTAATTTAAAAAAAGCCGGCATTTCCAGGTTTAAAGACGCCAAGCCCCCAAAAGTCACGGCCGAAGAAAGTAGGGAAATGATGTTAAGATATGTCTTGCAGGGTTTTTATTATTATTTGTTTTTATTTTTTATTGCATTTATGTTTTACTGTATTTTTCCTTCTGTCGGGTTACCTTGGATAATCATGACAGTCTTGCCAAGCTATCGGAACTAGGCTTTTCAGGCAAAATACAAAATACAGAAAAAATACAGAGTGTGGCTTTAGCTTCCACAACTTATTGCTTGTATTCAGTACCACACTGTCAGATTCCCAAGAGTACTTCACACTGTCATCTTCCTGTACCACACTGTCTTCTTCCCCATAGTACTTCATAGTTCATCGTGTTACTTTATTACTTACTGTATTTACTACTTTATTACTACTTTATTTTTTATTACTACTTTATTTTTTCGCCATTAAATTTTGACGCATCACATGATAGTTGTAGACTATTCTGAAATCATCTTCAACTTGAAATTATTTTTTCCTTGACTCAAAAGAACACACAAAAATTAGACAGACTTCGAGATCAATAGGTAAATTACTGAATAAATTTTTTAAATTAAATAATGTAACAATAAGAAAACAGGTTCTTTATTCTTGCTTCAGCCTGAAGAGGACCCTTCTCAAGAAGGTTTTTTTTATGACTTGGTCCAGACTTGGTCATTAATCAGGAAAAGAGTAAAGAGGTCAGTCAACTAAATTGTACTCAACTATTTTATTCCACGACATTAGCCCACTAAAGATCCACATTATTAACAAGAAATCTCGCTTTCAGCTTCATAATCATCTACTGGTTTCTTCTTCAACGTTTGGTACTTCGGTACACAGGTAAGTATCTAAAACAAGAGCTACGAACACATGTCACTTATACGAGTAGTTTGGACAAGTTGGAGGAGGGGGATTCTAAGATTTACATCAGACCCGGCATTCCTGAAAACGGATTAATTTAAGACCATAGTAAATCGCCTAGATGTGAGTGAAAGAGAATTTCACAAAATAATCCCTTTAAACTCCCCTGCCATTGAAAGATAGGCTTTGGACTTTGGACCTAGAAATGGGATATCCGCATCTGCTCCTACAACCCATTGAAATTCACTCAAGTTTAGGCATTTCTGACGAGTTTCCTGTACCCCCTCCAACTCTCGCCACCGAGGCCACATTCGGCAACTAACCCAAAATGGATCTAGAGCATATGACCTTCCATGTTTGATCTGAATCGCTATACTCGTCTGATCTCTGAGCATGCCACAATCCTGTGGTATATTACTTAGGATATTTTCTTTTATCAACAATCACATTTCACTCAACCCCCCCCCCCTTCACTGTGGTCGGATCCGGTCCGGACCCCAAAATGGATCGTCTAGGGCAGTGGTTCCCAACCGGTGGTACGCGTACCCAAACAGGTACGCGAGACCCTTGCAAGGGGTACGCGAAGGGACCAAAATCAGTTTAATCTGTAGCTTCAAAACCTCGCCTCAATAATTTTTGACTGCAGAAAGCCTATTATTACCAGCAGAGACATCACTAGCCAAAATGTGTTTTTGGGGGCAAGGTATTTTTACTGACTGGCAGGTCATTTTTACCGACTATTTTCACAAAAATTAACTATTTTTTTATGAAAAATCGAGGCGCTTCGCGCCAGCTGGTTTCTTTTTAACCCTCTGGCCGACCACTTTGGGGGGAGGGGGGTTGCCAACCTGTGTGTGACGCCTCTGATTAAAAGCTTTAGGGGAAGTCAATAAAATAATGTTGATTCCAGAATAGCTAACCTACTGCCATAAAACATGTTCCTATGTCAAACAATATTGTTTCAAGAAGAATCAAAGACACTGCAAGTGAGATTGTCATTCAGGTTGCGAACTGAGCTAACGAAAATGTTTGCGATGCAGCTTGGTGAAAGCACGAAGAACAACAAAACCAAACACAGAAACACCCGGACTGTAAAAAAAATATTGCCGTTAACGATATCGAGCTGAGATTTGACAAAATTTTTGCTACAAAGCAACCTCGAGTACTTCATTGATTTTGTGTATATTTCAATAAAAATCGTCTTTTTCACGTTCTGAAAAATGGGGTGTGCAACCTTTATGAACCTTGATTAGGGGTACGCGATATGAAAAAGGTTTTGGGAACCACTGGTCTAGGGCACATGAATTTTCTACAAATGGATAGATCATCTAGGGCATCTTCACTTGTCATCCATCGCATTTTACTCTAGTCAGATCAGATCACCCGTTCTCAACTCACAAGGTTCCAGATTCCCCATCCCTCCACCTGCGTTGAATCTGAGAGAGAAGTTTTGTAGAGCATTTTGTTGGCTTCGTGTTTCGTCGGCGTAGCTTATGTGACCAAAGGACAATTGCCGTAAACAATGAACGAGATTTAACCCTTTCCGACCCCGCGTTGTCATTTGACACCACCTAGTTCAAAGTCGCCTAGTTTCGTTATGCGTGAAGATATTGGGTTGAATCACAAAGCCCGTCATAGCTCTTGACGTAAGCAATCGAACAAGCACAAACACGTTTGGGTTTATGCTAGAGGAACAGGTCTGGCATGGGTTGGAAGCCAAGCAGGTTCAGACTCTTGAATTTTTTTGAAAAGGAGGTAATTTCTATATAGAAAAAAAAATATTCTCTTTTCAGAAAACGAAGTGCAGGTGACGAGAACATGTTTAGATTGAATAGAATTAACTGGGGCTGTTGAAATTATTTGCGTATTCGCGCTGGAGCGCCGTCAGGAATTTTCTAAAGTAGAGTGTTGTCAATTGACAACCTCAGGCAGGAACGGAGGTAAAATTTCGGATGAATACCGCCAGTAATTTTTTGAAGATCTAAGAAGAACTTTTTTTAGGGCAAAGATAAATTTCTCTGAAAGATGTGGATAATTTTTTTTAACAATTTCTACAGATGTTTGAACTGACAGACCGCCGGCGATCCGTACGTCCACACAGCTCTGGGAGACTTTACTGCAATGCTACTATGTAAGTGGCTGCTGATCCTGGAGTCCCAAAAGCGAGAACTCATCACGTTCGCACACCGCTCGGAATGCTGTCATTTATGTTTTTTTCCGACCTGGAGATTACTCGGACCACAGTGACCTAGCTGACGACCCAGGCATAGCACCCATGACGATAAGGACATAGCAACCATGAATGAGGGTACTACTCCTGAAGACTCAGAAGTCTTCAACCAATCACGTTCACAGACCGCTGGGAGACTTGATCGCAAAGCTTTGATAGACCTCTTCTTCTGCCTTAGAGATTACTCGAATCTCAGCGACCTGCCTGACGACTGCGACGATAAGGACCCAAGTTACACTGTTACAGACCGAGCTGCCATGTAAGCTGCCATGAAGGTGGCTCCTATTCCTGGAGACTAAAGAAGAGGGAAGCTGTTACGTTCACAGACCACTTGGGGACTTGGCTGTAATGCTGACATTGATGTCTTCTGCTGGCTTGGACGTAGCTCAACCTCAGCAACCTACTTGAAGACTGCGACGTTAGGACATAAGTTACACTGTTACAGACCTAACTACCGTGAAGGTCGCTGGTCTTCCTGGAGACTTGGAAGAGGATCCTTTCACGATCACAGACCGCTTGGGGACTTGATTGCAATGCTAGTATTGATGTCTTCTTGTGCATTGGACATTACTCCAACCTCAGCGACCTACCTGATGACTTCGAAGATAAGGAAACACGTTACAAAGTCACAGACCTAGGTACCATGAGGGGGGCTGCCAATCCTGGAGACTTACAAGAGGGAACCTATCACGTTCAAAGACCACTCGGGGACTTGACTTCAATGCTGTCATGGATGTCTTCTTTCGCCTTGAAGATTACTCCGACTTCAGCGACCTTTCCGACGACAAGGACCCAAGCTACACTGCTACAGACCTTCCTATCATGAAGCTGGCTGCGCTCCCGACTGCTCAGAAGAGGGAAACCATCGGAGCAGTCCAAAAGGAGAGATCGTAGTCGAGCTTGACCATGAAGAAACATCAGAAGCTGGTCACTAGCGGGAACCTGACACTGCATCAGAACCCAAAATAAGGAAAGAGTCCGAAAAGGAAAAGAAAAACAGCAGCCTACAGGTGAGAGCCCATTGTGAAATTGAAGCAAATGAAGGCCCATGCGGTAGCGTAAACGAAACACAGCAAGATGGACTGAATCTTCTGGAGTATTTCGAGAGGTATCTGCCAAGATTTGTTTTTGACCTTGCTGCTGAGAAGACACACTATCACCGCCTGGAAAAAACCTAACCTTAGAAAGAAGGCTCAGATTCACAACCCTATAGGTGCTAAAAGTGGTCGTCCGGATTTTGCAAGAAGAGAGAGGGGCTTCTAACCTTCTTCGGTATTATTTGGCAAGTCGACAAGGTGTTCAGCGACATTGTTTTGTAGACTACTTCTCAAAAAAAAAATATCGTGTGTATTAAAAAACTGGTATTTTTTACTACCTTGCTGCCGGAAGTTGTCAAATGACAACGCTCCAGATTTCTCTGTTCCAGTTGAGGTAAAGCCTTGAAAACACATACAGTACATAACGAGGCCATATACGTTCAGGAACGCAAGAAAAAATAATTTTTCGATCACTGGAAAAAATTCGGGTCGGAAAGGGTTAAGGTACAGAACTAGAAGGGGTATGCTTATGTGAACGTTTGCCATTTTCATGCACTTGCTGTGTCTAAAGCTAACTACCAGTTAGCCAAAGTAGGTAATTAAGGGCATCCGAAAACACCTGAATAGGTATTTTGGATCTTCATTCTACCATTTAGCCCAAAACTGCACTGTTACTGTTCACATTAAACTAACTGTTCCTAAACCATTAACATAAAAGCATACGCATAGGCTACCTCTACTGTGACTGTATAGTGCTGCCAGAGTGCTGCTTGTCTCACCAGTCTCATTATTTACAGAATTCTATTTCTGGCTCGCTTTCTCGCCTGCGACATTTTGGGTAAAGGTGCGATTTCCTGTATTAAATGTTATCACAACAGCTGTAAATCTGGGGAGAACTGGAAAACCTGTGTCTGTGACAAATCGCAGAATTCAGCGACCAGTGGCACCACTGCCCCCAGGAACCATCAGGCTCGCTTCTAAACATTTTACAGTCAGGCTATGAGCAGCCCTGCAGGGCAAGCGTCTTGATTTCTGTGACTACCTACCCTAAAATTTCGCCGAGAGGAAAACCGCGTTCTCAGTGTAATTCGAATTAAGCGCCTAATCGCCGACTGATGACACATCCCAATCCGACGGAAACGGAAAAAGCACAATTAGTTCTTTTTTTGGCCGCTAGATGCGCTAGCATTATGTTTATTCAGTTTTTTGACATTTTCAATTCTTGTAAGGCCTAGCCATGTTTAGAACTGTTTAAAATGACTCAGCCTCTATTTCTGCTCTACCCAACTCTGTTCTGTCAAACTTCATCAATTTTGTCAATTCGCCGATTCCCCGAGGACTCCTCGCCCTGGAACGGCGAGAATAGAGGGAGTCAGTCCACGCGGACTCCGCGTATGGAAAACAGCAAGAACACGGGGAATGCTTCTAAAATGCATATTGTTCGAACAAAAAAATATTCAGTTGACGAAATTTATCTGGATCCACTTTATTTTTGGTTTTGCTTGTCTTGATTCTTTTTAAATAATTTTACATTGCAGCAACACCAGCAAAAATTTATTCCCCTCCG
Organism: Branchinecta lindahli; assembly: GCA_023053555.1. NCBI lineage: Eukaryota > Metazoa > Arthropoda > Branchiopoda > Anostraca > Branchinectidae > Branchinecta > Branchinecta lindahli. The sequence goes on from JAKZAO010000002.1 coordinate 27,142,475, forward strand.
AATCTGAAAGGGAGTCCTTTTTGATGATGGTGACGATAATCGGAGCATTTCCCGTCCGTGGGAACTCGCGAGAATACGGGGAGTGAGTTCCCGGGACAAACAAAAACGCGGGGACTCCTCAAGTGGAGTCCTCGGCGAACGGCGAGAATACGCATATAGTAAAAAGTCCGATCATTCAGGTGGTCGCCGACTTTCACTTTCTAACGAAGTCATATGCTAAACCTCCAGGATTTGCCGGCCGGGTTCTTGGTACTTTCATCAAAGGATAATGAGCGGACCTACATAACGATCTTTGCTTTCATCGTCAAGTTGAAAAAATCTCACATTTTCCGTATGAAACTGATGATGGTGCGGAAAATCCTGGCAGGAATTCCAGTACGCGAGTACCCGACCCTGATCGCACAAAAACGCGGGGACTCCTCAAGTGGAGTCCTCGGGGAACGGCGAGAATACGCCTTAAATACAGATCGTGTAGTCGCAGTACAACCATGTGCAATGGGACTGTTGTCAAAAGTTGCAATACAAAGCCGCATTTCTTCTGCTCCTGCTCAGACTCTTGTCTCAGTAAAGCCGTTTAAGTCCTATCCTCCGGTTCCTATTTTATTTGACCTGTCTTCTAACTCACTGGCCGAGTTGTTGGAGACCAGAGTTCGACCTGTTATCACAGAGTCTGACCCCTTTCATCATTATTCGCATTATTGGTCCTGTTCTGCTCAGTTATTTTTTTATTGGTGCTTGATTGCCACCAGGAACAGACACACAGCCGGGATGAAAACGATTTGAAATGAGGAATAGACAGAGAAAAGGACTGGAAAGACTAGAGCGTGTTCCACCCCTCTACCAATAGTAACTATTAGTTACTATTTCCGTTCCAGCCTCACGAAAAGTTACTATGCTGACCGTTCCAACCTTCTCAAAATAGTAACTAATAGTACCTATTTGCTTACCACGCTCGGGAGCGTAGTAACTACGCATCTCTGCAACGTGATTGGTCCGATCAGCCCGCGGCCTGATATTTGACCGAAAAATTAAAAGAGCGTTCCAGCCTAACGTAGTAACTACGGTAAGTGGGGTGGAACACGCTCTAAATTTAAACGAGCTTGGGGTTTCTCGCCATCTTGTGGTCACTTCCAATCCGTCGGTTACTTTCTGGACCAACTGAAGACGCCACAATCAGCCCAAACATCAAAGCTGAACCATGGTCAAACTAATAGCCGTCCTTCAACTATCATGTTGGAACCGACAGATATTGCGGATTTGTAATCCGTCACGAATTTTGCTCAGCAAAACTGAGCTTCTTTACCAGTTGACAACACAGTGGAACACTTTCAATTTAAAACCGAGATACCCGGATAACGGTCCCATAAACAAATACTGGCGTCGTTGGACATTCTAGATCTGACATCTGTCGAGGAGTCTTTCGGACGATCCAGTCCGAAGGACTCCTCGAGCTACAGACGATTTTCGCAACACGGAAGTCGACCAGTTTCAAAAGGGGACCTACTAGCTGGGATCCAAAGGTAATTCAAAACCCGACGACACATAAGGACAAAATTCGGGGAGAAAAAAGACAGTTTTATCTCTTTTCTCAGAACAAAAATTTATTCTGCTCGCTGGGTGAGCTTCTGGCGGGCGAGCTTCTTCTTTGAGACTTTCTTCTTTGTCTGCTCCTCATCCTTGGCCTTAGAGACAACATCTTCCTTCTCTGAGAGAATAACCTCGATGTGGCAAGGGCTGCTCATGTATGGGTTGATTCTACCATGAGCTCTGTAGGTCCTTCTCCTCATGTATGGGGCCCTGTTAACCTGGATATGGTCAACGACGAGGTGGTCAACATCGAGTCCCTTGAAGTCAGCGTTGGATTCGGCATTCTTCAAAAGCTGGAGCAAGAATTCGGCGGACTTCTTTGGCCACCTACCTTGGGTGGTGCCCCACTGCTTGGCCTAAAATAAAATTGTTTGTTGTGAGTAACAACAAATAGGTAAAACGATTGAGAGACAAGGCAGGAATATATATCAGTTCCGTCTTGAAACAAATATGGACCTTCATAGAAATCAGGCCAAGTAAATCATCATAATAAATGGTGCATAACCTAGCAAAAAATGTATCTTCCCAGAACCTCCTAAGTCTAGCTGAGCCAAAGGCCCAGCCTAAGCATATTCACTCAGAAGAACATAAAGAGACTTGAAAAGGGGACTAAGAAACCGAAAAAGGGACCTATAGGGACAGCAAATAAAACTTGAAGAACACAGTGGTAGGACCCCTTTTTACGGTTTGAAGCATTGATAGCTTAAGTAGCAAAATATGGCTCTTCGATTTGGGTGTTATTTTTTAAGCATTAATTCCATGATGTCCGTCCGTGGCCGAATGGTTAGCGCGTCGAGCTCGAAAGGGAAGGGTCTCTTGTTCGAGTCTCGGTTGTGCCTACTGTTTGGTTTCAAGCGGGGGTTAGTGGCGTAACCCTGTAAGACAAGCCAAAGTCCACCCAGCTTCAAATGGGTACCTGGAGAAATCCGGGGAAGGTGACAGGAAGGTTGTGCGAAAGCACAGGATGGCTGGCCCCAACCCCCCATTGCACTTCCTGACTGAGGGCCGAGAGTTGGAGATCAGCACCACCAGCTTGACCTGAGCCAGGGTGTTGCCATGCCCACCCCACACTTTTAGGTGGTCACGGTTACTTTGGACCATAACCTTAGCTTATAAGATTATTTGCTTGCCTGAAGTAGGTGTCTAAGATCCAAGTACAAGGAAAAATAATTTTTTAATGTCGAGATCCCAAATTTCCGAACCCTTTGCAGCTGAAAATGCATTTTACACAAATATAACCATGGGCTACCACTTTGTTTGAACATATGATGAGTTAAAAATTTTCAGTAGCTTCTTGGCAAACAATGCCAGGTCAACTTCCAACTGTAAGTGTTTTAACAGTAATATTTCATAAAAAAAATCAAAAGGGACTTGAGGATTGATTTAGGAATAAAACTGGACCTAAGCCTGATTTAGGGACAGGACCTTGTAAGACAATCCTAAACAGTTTGTAGCAAATGGCCTATTTTACAAACCATTCTGAACTGTCTTGATCACATGATATATGAAGTACCAAGTAGTATTAACTGGTCAAGTCTTTTTTCCTTTCATAGATGTATTCACGGTTTGGCTCTATAGCTATCTAATATTCCCATGTTTCTATTTCAAAATCAAGCCCTGCTTCTTTCAATGTTTATGACTGGTTGAATTGGAGGAATAAACAGTACAAATAAACGAGAGATTACATTTGTTGGCAACGCTAGTCAAGATTGCAGTGTGCTTTCCAGGAGAGCTGATCTATTTTTTCTTCCTGGAAATCAGTACTGGAATGCAGCAAGTGTGTGCCATGGCAGGAAACTGAACAACACACCCTTCAGTCAACCTTTAATACTTTAAATGTAGTTCCAAGTTACTTTAACACTCTTTCTGACATGATTTAAGCATTGAAGTTAGAGGATGTGGAGAAGGAAGATGGTATATTTTCAGAAGAAATCCATGCTTACCTGTGCACATCTGCCAACTCCACCCTTGAACCTCCTGAAGGGCACGCACTCCTGCTTTTCAAGAACATTCTTGAGGAATCGCATAGCTCTGCGGAGGGGCATATTCCTGATTGCTGTGGCTGCCTCCCTGGTGTTCTAAGACACAAGAGATCCATTAGTTTCTTGATTAGAAAATGGTACTCAATTAGTTAACATCTGTTATTATCAGTTCCGTCTTGAAACAATATGGTCCTTCACAGGATTTCAGGCCAAAGTGAATCATCATAATATAACCTACCGCAATTCCACAAGCTAATCTTTAGTCAGCCGGGACTCATCTTATTCTGAAACAAGGGCTCTGTCACACTGTTCTACTTGCACTTTATTGACTCCTATCAAAAGAATAATACCAAAAACAAAGAGGTAGAAAGTGTAAAGATTTGTTTTTCCTGTTATTTTTGTAACTTCATTTCATGGATGCTTGGCAAGTTCAAAGTGAAAGACAATTTATTCCATGTTGGCACGATTAGAAGTCTAGAGAAGTAATTAACAGAGGTACTGTCCTTGAACAAAGTTTTTAATTTCCATCAGAACTGCAGTGAAGTATTCACTTAACAAAGATCCATCTAACAATATTTAAATTAGAAGAATCTCAAATTTTCTTACTGAGTCCCCCACTTCCACCTGAATGTTAATTCCTTGCTGTGGTACAGGAGGGGTACCTGACCTCGTTTTTACGCAACCTCGAATTTTGCCGCGACAACGTTAAAATGAAACTTCCATGCTATCCTGACAGTCAAGAAGCAAAATCCGATTTTTTTTGTTCAACAGTTATGTCCCAGAATATAACAATTATTTGTCCTTTCTCTGTTTTGAACCTGGTTTAAAAAGGGATTTTCTGGTTTTTAGCTTTATTACCTCTATCTTTTTCACCTCTTTGCAAGCAATCTGACCTCATGCAAAAATGGGTGAAACCATTTGAAATCAAAATATATTCAACTAGAAATATTGAAGTAAAGGTTATTTCCCCAACATGTAAACTATTCTATTAGCTTCACTCTAGTATTTTTGTCATGTTTTTTTGTTCCTTTTTAAGCCAGATAGATTTCACTAAAAAAAGATTTCTCTGGAAATTTGAAATCTTGTCATGAGGTTGGGAACCTCTCCTGTATACTGGACAGATGAAAAAAAAAATGTAGGACAAGAAGTTAACAATCCACAAAGCCAGGTTTAAACAAAACAGGAATTAATTTGAATGCACCTTGATTAAGGACTGTTGAAAATTGTACTATCAGTCTACATGGCTGTTAGGAATGCAGAGAGATAAGTTTTGCGCTTGCAAGACAAATTTTGGGGTTGTTACATTAAAAGAATGAGAAAATGTCATTTTCAGTATTTATATATACTGTATAAGCAATTCTGCTTATGAAATTGTGTAGCGTGGCAATACTGTGGGGGTTAACGTCAACTGATAAAGAAAAGTTTAGGGTTTGTTTTGGCAAATTAATCTGTCAGGATATACTGCGTCCACTTTTTACGACATGTCAGGCTACTAGTAGTCCAAGAGAGAGATAAAAAACCTTTACTGGACAGCAGGATATCAATAAAAATTAAATTTTTTTAAAACTCATTTTTAACCATCCAAATGCCATACATGCTATCCTATCCCTTATGATCCCGATCAGTAAATCAATGTGTTGACTGTTGCCTAATGCCCTAAACAAATAATTTTCAAATCAGGAGTTTCTGTTGGGCCCAAGTGACAGGGTGCAAACTAATGGCATTTTTTAGCGGTTCTTCTGTTTATCAACAGTGTTGACCAACAAACTACTGTTTACCGCCAAAACGTCCCTGTTGATCAACAGAGGTGCATCTTCACCAGAATGCTCTTGTTTGACAAATCTCGCTGATTACTACACAAACTGACCAACAGACTTGACCAACAACACTTTCATTTGTTGGTCATTTTGACCAACAATGTTGGCGACAGAGGCACAGAGGTTTCTGTTGGTCGCTAGAACACATTGTTGGTCAACATTGGCTCAATGTTGGACCGCTAAAAAACGCCTTAAGGCTATTTCACACAAATTTTCAGTGGAAACAAGGATGTGAAAATTAAATGTATAGGTTTAACATCTACGCAGGAACAGGCATAAGTGCCTTGGCACTACCCCAACTTATCTAGGCACAGTATATAGCTAACATGAATTACAAAGCCTACACTCCTACAGCGTGCCTCTCCAATAGGAGGCATATAAAGTGATGCATAACTCACCTTGAAATGAACTCGGAGGTTTGAGCCTCGGGCTTTGCATGACTTGACTGGGTTGTCTGGCTCCAGAGAGTACTTACCCATCTAAACGAGAGAGAGCACGATTAGACAAACGCGCTAGTCAGGAGCGCCGATAACATAAAATCAAGACTACAAAACATAGTGTAGCCTACAGCCACCGGTCACACAAGGCGAAGGCTGTCGGCAACTGGCCTAAAAGCTTAATGAATATCCGTGAAGTATTTGCGAAAATACATCTCTTCCACTACCTTAACGGACGGATTCAAAAGGATAATTCACAAAATTTAATATAACGTTTACTTTTTGGTTGATAGTAGTTCTGCTACGTTGTCAAGCAAAAATCCATAACATAATATTTTTCTAATCCCTTTTGGCTGCCTCTGAGATGTAAGAAAAAAATCATTTGACAATATGATATCAAAGAAAATAAGAAAATAATTAAAAATAAGTTTAAATTTGGACGTTTTAAACTGAAAATTGCAAGAAACGTACTTCTGAATTTAATAAAAATGTCAGTTCTTTCGACGTTCAGAAGGAATTTTCCCTTGGAAACTGTCAACCTTGCTTGAATTCAGTCGCAGAAGAAAACGGTAATATTTGTTAATTCATACATATATACTAGCTGATTCGAAATTATTTACTTTTAATCCTTGTCTAGACTAATTGAAGACACAAAATGCTTACTCTTTCACTTTAATTTTTCTGTGTTAAAATAATTTCTTATTGCGCCTTTGCGTTCGTAAGCAGGAATTCCAATATTCTGTAACTATGTATTTATAAGCTTAACAGGAGAAACAATAAACAAACAAACAAAAGATGTCTAAAAATAAATTCAACTTAACATTACCTCCCTTGGAAGCAGAAAGTAGTGGTACTGGGAGTCCACCTGTAGAATACTCAAAAGCGTCAAGTCTCCAGGCTGATACAACAATAAAGCCCCCTTCAGCTGGCAGCTTTCATAGTGGTGCAACATTTAACAGTGTTGTTTCTTCTGTGGCTCCATCATCAGGAGGGAATGTAACTATTGAGTAAGATAATTAGACCTTGCTTCATATCTCCTTTAACTATCATCAATCTCTCCAGTAAAATACTGGGTTTCAAAATCCTTTTAGTAACCACTGAAATTCTGGCTGGAGCCAGAAACACACCCTATCCTATATATAGTATAGGATAGGGTGTGTTTTGGTGCCAATCGGTGTTCATCAGAAACCAGTAAAGGGTTGAGGGCTTGTCCTGGTACAGCCTAAGGTAAAACATTGAAATACGAACACATCGGAATTCGGACACGTTGATCGAACGATTCAAGTCGGACGTTTTCTTTCATCTCTCACGGCGAAGAGTTAGCACTTGCAGACAAAACGAAATAGCCATTAGTTGCGAGAACCAAAAACTCGAATGCTGCTGTTTTATGGCAACGCTGTAACAATTTGGCAAGGGAAAATTTAACTAAAAGGTTTGCCAAATTTTACTTTTTAATTGTTTTAAAGTGGTTCCGTAAAGCGAAAAATTGCCGGGAATAGGTCAGTGCTTCTGCTGAAGATGGCTAACATAGCTAAGTTGCCAGAATTTATAAATGTTGCACTGATTGGGATATATCGTGTCATTAGTTTTGTTCGAATAATTATGCGATAAATATTTATTCGGACACTGTATTTGACGACACTAAGCTATTCGGACAGTTGTATTTTGTCTGTTCGGGACTAAAAGCATAACGAACAAGTGTGTGTCCGTAAACGTAATGCCCGATAGCTGTTCGAGATGGTTACTCCCTGTTCGAACACAAAAGCAGAGGGACATCCCTTCCACACCAGAAAGCTTTTATTCTCGTAGAAATAAAAACCCCGGGAGAGGCTCAGAAAACGTCCGACATTCTGCTCTTTCAACAAACCTAATTCGCGAAACGATATCGGCAACGCTGTCCTCACGAACGTCAAAGAAGAAAAAGAATGTAAACATGTGTCTGAATTTCAATGTTTTACCTTACTAGCCTAACTCAAAAGAAAGTCAAAATTCCAGGAAATTTCTCTTTATTGACATTGTTATTGATAAATTGATGTTGTCTTTCAGACTGAGTCTAAGACTAAGCTGAACAATGTCTAAGCTGAATTGCCAGAACTTAAGTTTATGAGAGACTGGTCAACCAAATTTCTTTTCTGTCCAATCATCATTTTTCACCTATAGGCCAGATACAGGCCAGATACATGACATGACTGCAAACAAAATTAAAGGAACTGTGTAATAAAAAAAAAGCATTTATTCACTTAAAAACAAGACTAAAGGTTTCGATGGGATCCCAAAATTTTAATATCTGATCTAGACAATTGGGTATTTTCTTCCGGTTTTGGTTGAATTCCAAGCGAACTACAGTAGGGGTATGCTTATGGGAACGTTTGTTGACTTTGAATTTTGCCATTTTCATGCACTTGCTGTGTCTATAGCTAACTACCAGCTAGGCAAAGTAGGTAATAAGGGCAGCTGAAAACACCTGTACAGGTATTTTGGATCTTCAGTCTGCCATTTAGCCGAAAACTACAGTGTTCACATTAAAGTAACAGTTCACACAAGCATACCTCTGCTGTACTTGTCCAGCAAAAAAAGTAAATTCAGAAGCGAATCAAGCCTTTCTCCTTATCCCTATAAAGAACATCTAATCAACTTCAAATAAAACTTTAACTTGTAAAACAAATTCCGGTTTCAGCCGGATTCTGGATGGATTATATGTCCGGGTAAAAAGAGATAGTCATATACAGATTCAACATCTCTTCTTACCCCTAAATCTGTCATATTATCAACTTCAAATAAAACTTTTGCTTTTAACAAATTTTCTGGTTTTGGCAGGATTCTGGGTGAACTAGTTGTCCAGATAGAAAATGCTTTTCACAAAAGTGTTCAGCATGTCTTCTTACCCCTTAATCAGACATCTAATCAACTTCAGATAAAATTGGAGATAAATTCCGGACAAAATACTTGTCCGGCAAGAAAATGGTTTTCATCATCCTGATCAGCAAGTCTTCTTACCCATAATCGACTATCCCATTAGCTGTTTAAAAATATTTTGTTTGCCCCTTAATTTGAACCCCCACCCCTAAATATAGAGCGTGTTCCACCCCTCTACCAATAGTAACTATTAGTTACTATTTCCGTTCCAGCCTCACGAAAAGTTACTACGCTGACCGTTCCAACCTTCTCAAAATAGTAACTAATAGTAACTATTTGCTTACCACGCTCGGGAGCGTAGTTAGCGTAGTAACTACGCATCTCTGTAACGTGATTGGTCGGATCACCCCGTGGCCTGATATGTGACCGAAAAATTCAAAAAGCGTTCCAGCCTGGCGTAGTAACTACGGTAACTAGCGTAGTAACTACGGTAAGTAGGGTGGAACACGCTCAGCGTAGTAACTACGCATCTCTGTAACGCGATTGGTCGGATCACCCCGAGCCTGATATTTGACCGAAAAAATTCAAAAGGCGTTCCAGCCTAGCGTAGTAACCACGGCGAATAGCGTAGTAACTACGGTAAGTAGGGTGGAACACGCTCATAGGGCCACAGAGCCCATGTACGAACTTGACCTTACCCTTCTTGACCCAAAGAATCCTCACACCAAGTTTCATCAAAATATCTCATTCCTTTCAAGAGTTATCATGCTTACAGACAGATGGACGGACAGACATACAGCTTTTGCGATGTCATAGGTATCCCTCCACTTACGTTTTGGGATCCCAAAAACACACAGCAAAACAAATATTAAGAAAGATTCAGAATGGTACTGGAGTCTGTACTATTTCTGTCGCAATTGAACTTGCCAATTCTGTTCCTAAATTTTGTTGATCTTCATCTCATCACAGAAATTTCAGAAAAAGGTAAACAGTATCTCAAATTCCTCTTTATTGGACATTTTCTTTCAAGATACCAACGTACAAGCTGCATTGCCAGTACATGGATTTCTGTGAGGTCCCAAACATTTTCTGGTGACCTTATTACTGTTATCGACTGGTCACCTGAATTTTGTTCCCGTTGTGACATCATCGTTCAACCTGTGCTCAGCCGTGGATACTTGAAAACAAAATGTAAACAGATTGTGTAATTGTTAGCGATAAATATATATTGACTCTAAGAAAAATATTCAGTGTTTGTAAAAGAGAAGATCTTTGTCTTTTTGGCTAATATAAATTTGTTCGCCCTTAATTTGAACCCCCTCCCCCACCCCTAAATGTTAAGCTACAGAGCCCATCTACGAATTTGACCTCTTTCTTGACCCAAAGAGTACTCAGACCAAGTTTCATCAAAATATCTTCCTTCCTTCTGTGGTATAGTCTTTGGGATCCACTGACCCTTCTAGACTTTTTCTTGCTGCAGCTTGGCTGAACTTGAGAGGCTGGGCTCAAGAGTTATAGTTATCGTGCTTACAGACGGCCGGACAGACGGATAACTTTTACGAAGTCATAGGTATCCCTCCACTTACGTTTTGGGATCCCAAAAACTGCAGCAAACAAAATCATCTTCAAACCTGTTTCTGATGCCTCTCCCGGTGATTTGCCCTATGGCTGTCAGCAAAATACGGGTAAAATTCGTAATTATGTAATAGAAGTAAAAATTTCAATTCTTTCGGGGGTCCGTAAAATTACGTTAAAATATGTAAAATACCCAGTTTATACATGACCAGTTTTGTCATTACAAGACTGCTTGAAACCTGAATCAAACCATTAAGCCAGTAAAATACCGGTAAATACCTCGGTAAATACGTAAAGCACCATTAAAAGACGTAAAATAGGCTACTCAATTTTACTGTGACCAATTTCACCATTTATGGAAAGCTGAGCACACAAAAGTGATAACTCGCCTTTTTGGGCAAATTGAGTTAAGAGCACCATCTGGTACACATTTTTATGCTCTTTCTGCTTGTGCCATCGGAAACTTTGTCAGCCATAATACAGAGATAATCAGTCGACAAAGGAGATAACTAGCTTTCGATATACTAACTTCCCAAACTTTGAACGCGATTATCTCGAAACAAGCAAAAAGTGAGTTATCACCTTTGTGCGCTCAGCTCTTTATTTACAACACTACTTGAAACCTGATTCACACCATTAATTCTCTGGTAGGTTTTAATAAGTCTGAATCAGGGGAGTTAGAGTGGTGGGGAGTTGGGTGGGGGGGGCACCCGAGTTCTCGTGAAATGCTTAGAGTGGAGGTATCGGGATGGAACTTCGTAGGAAGAACAGGGATAAGCCCTAAACACATTATTTAAACTTCGGACTGGATCCTACAACAACGGGGGGGAGGCTAGAGGGGGACACCGGAAATCTTGTGGCACGCTTAAAATGGAGGAATTGGGACGGGAAGAAGAAGCTTAAGCTCTAGATGTATCATTTATAGAACGGGACCAGATCCGGGTACTGTTGGGGTGTTGTGGGGGGGGGGGTGCTTTAAATCTTCTCACATTTACAATTCTGAAACGAATGATCTGATTCTAAGGACACGTAAGTTCCAGATCAGATCCGGTTGCTGCAGGGGGTGGGGCAGGAAATCTTGGGGCACGCCCATTCTAGTTACCCATTACTTATTCACTTAAAGGACCCGTCGCACCTATAATGCCAATGCAACCAACTTCCGTAATTGCATCCGTTAATTCTTAAGCTCGGAGACCCGAATATGTTACTTTATAAACCTGCTAACAACACCTCACTTATTTGCCGCGTTTCACTATTTTACATGTGTATCATGCTCCTGAGTAGTGTTCGGGTATCATACTACTTATGCGTAAAACCAGTTGTCTGAATTTTGCCGTGCTTTTGCTAGAAGTCAGTGGACAGTGGACAGTATTTATAGTAATTTATCAAAAACAGAGCCTCGTTTTACAGTATTTAACTAGTTTTGGGTATTCGAACAGAAGCAGTAAATGGTGCGATTTGTGCTTTAAATAGGCTTGTTTCCCGATTAAAAAACGATTCTTTGTTGTTCGGATAGTCGTTTTCACATTGTTAATCTTGCCCTTCAGATGTGTGGTACCTCGATGTCCTAATACCTTTATCCATGAGTATTTAGCAACTACAACAGCAATCGAGTAGCAGATTTGTTAGTCTGATATTTGCAATGCCTAATATTGTCTGATATCTACTACGCCTGATTTTTATTCCTTAGCCACGAACCTTGACCTCGGTCAGAGGAGATGCCAGAAACATCACGTTCGCGCTCATTTTTCGATGTAGGGGTTCAGTTGTAGAGCCCGTCTTGCCGGGAGGCCCTCCATATTCTCAACGTCCCTACCAGAATCTACTGTGAAAAAATTGAAATTCCCTCAAAAGAGTCAAAATGAATCAATGTGTATAAAAGTAATATACAAAACAACCTGGCTTTTTAGTTAAAGTTCGAGTTTAGAGGTATTTTGAAGTACATTCTTTCTTTTAGCTCAGTTGCTCTTGAGACAATACAGAACTGCCTGAAAGAGCTTGAGCTTGATGATGTCCAGAGGCAGCGGCTGCAGTCATTCCTTATACAAAAGCAGACCCTTGGTGATCTCTCAGAAGAAGACTTTGAAAAGCTTGGCGAGCTTGGCACAGGAAATGGAGGTGTTGTCACAAAAGTCAGACACAAGCCTACTGGCCTTGTCATGGCGAGAAAGGTGAGTAAATCTGACAGAATTGGAATTGGTTGTCAGAATTGGTTTGCAGTGTTATTTCTTTTCAAGTTCAAATTGGCTTAGACCTATAGACTTTTGGGCAAACTAAGCTTCGTTTGGAGAGTCATGTCTATAGAAGACTTTACTTTCATCAACTAAATTACCAACGTTAAAGTGCAACTCTTTTTGCGGAATTGAACAGAAGCAAATCTTGCCAGATTTGTTTTAAATCCCTATAGTGCAGTGGCGCCATTTCAGTAAATCTTCGGGGGGTCAATTTTGAGCCCCAATCCCAGGTTCATTACACAAAAAAAATTTAATGACTCTTTTTGGGGTACATCCAAAGCAGTTTTCGAATAACACAACTACTTGCGTACTAAATCGCCTCTGGACAGCCAAAAGGTCGTATCTGCAGTTTTCAAAATTGTTCAGGAGAGCGAAAAAACGTGTCCACGTTTGTATTGCAACTGCGGGATACGACGACTGGGCGATACTCATATCTCAGCTTCTATGTGTCGTAGAGATACGACAATTAGACCAAAAGATGCGTCTTTCCTTCGGGTATACAGAAATGCAATAAAACGTATTTCCGAAAATATGTCAGATACGACCTTTTGGCTGTCCAGAGGCGAAATATACTTTAAAGTAAAGTAGTTGCTCCTGTTCAGCGGCCAAAAATAGCGCCAAGGAAGAAGATCTTGAAATCTCGGGGGGGGGGGGCATGCTCCCCCTCCCCAAATGTCGCCTCTGCTATAGTGGTGACAGGACTCTTACTCAATGGATGCTACCTTCAAGGTTTCAAAGATTTCGCAGGTATCACATGCTAGGCGATAGTATTACCAAGGATTCAGCTTTTATTTTCTATTTTTGTTTGGGGGGGGGGGTGAGTACCAGAAAGCGATCAATATGGTGTAGAGATAAAACGAATAAAAAAACGTCTGTCGTTTGAAGGTAAATTAAAAAGCATATGTAAGGTCGAGGGGCCCATCATAATTGGAGGTGCAGTTTTAAATTAAAGTCCAATTGTGATACAGTTTTCTGTAGGCAGGTGAAGAATTCCTCTAAGCTTATGCCACTGATGCCAGGGTAGGGAGTTCTGATCACTTAATAACTGTCCACTCAGAAATATGGATTGTCGGTTAGTTCTCTACGTTTCTTCACGTTTCTAGGTAAGATCGTTTTGGGGGGGTAATGATAAGAAGGATCCAGAGAAAGATAGTAAAAATTTTTTTTCGCCTTAGCTTATCCATTTGGAAGTGAAGCCAGCAATAAAGAAGCAGATTCTTCGGGAGTTGAAGGTTCTTCACGAGTGCAACTCACCTTTTATCGTTGGCTTTTTCGGAGCATTTTACAGGTAGGGACACTACATGTGATTCTTTAAAGTTTTTTTTTTGTATGCAGACGAACTTCCGGAATAGGCTGCTTTTGCAGGTCATTTTTGGGATCCCAAAACGTAAGTTGAGGGAGGGATACCTATGACTTAGTAAAGTTGTCCGTCTGTCCGTCTGTCAGCACGATAACTCTCGAAGGGGTTGAGATATTTTGATCAAACTTGGCATGAGGACTCTTTAGGTCAAAGTACAGGTTAAGTTCGAAGATGGGCTCTGTAGCCCTATATTTAGGGGTGGGGGAGGGGGTTTAAATTAAGGGGCAAACAAAATATTTTTAAACAGCTAATGTGACAGTCGATTATGGAGTAAGAAGACATGCTGAACACGATAGTGAAAACCATTTTCTCACCGGACGAGTAGTTCGCCCGGAATCCGGCCAAAACCGGAAAATTTGTTAAAAGTAGAAGTTTTATTTGAAGTTGATTAGATGTTCGATTAAGGGGTAAGATGACATGCTGAACACGATGGTGAAAACCATTTTCTTGCTGGACAAGTAATTCGCCCGGAATCCGGCCAAAACCGGAAAGTTTGTTAAAAGTAACAGTTTTATTGGAAGTTGATTAGATGTTTGATTTAGGGATAAGAAGAACACATTTTCTACCCGGACAACTTCTTAGCCCGGAATCCGGCCAAAACCGGAAATTTGGCAGAAGTAAAGCAGGAAGTTTCGATCAGGATCGTCAAAATAGATATGGCTTACAGAGGTATATCTGAACTTGGTTTTCTCAGATGATTAGCCAGGCGAAGACTGGATCTGGCGAAGACAAGGCCCGATTGTCTGGATCAAATAGTAAATTTTTGGGATCCCATCGAAACCTTTGGTCTTGTTAAACTAGAATTAAAACCTGATACTTTTCTATGTTCCTTCTCAACAACTATAGCGCCATCACCAGTTCGCTTTCACAGTTGTTATCATGCTGTCATTTTAGCCTTATCATGAATTTTTCACAACTAAGCCCCGCCTCTAGCGCCGTTTGTAATTGTTTCAGTCAGAGGTACGGACTGTACAGAGCAATTAGTGACAACGATTGTTGGCGAGGTTACTCAAGATTGCGCGAATAATAGATGGTGTGCTTTAACAGTGGCAAAATGGAGCATAGAGAAGAAATTCTGGAAGCACCATTAAAAAACACAAACAAACATCAACGGTGGCGAATCACTGGGAGAGTTAGTGCATGGGAGCTGGTCGTTTTTGGGATCCCAAAACGTAAGTGGAGGGATAGCTATGACATCGCAAAAGTTGTCCGTCCGTCCGTCTGTCAGCACGATAACTCTCGAAGGGATTGAGATAGTTTTATGAAACTTGGTGGGAGGATCCTTTGGGTCAAAGTACAAGTCAAGTTCGAAGATGGGCTCTCTATATTTGAGGGTGGGGGAGGGCTTATAAATTAAGGGACAAATTTTGTTGAGATACGTGATTTAGGGATAAGGAGACATGCTGAATCCTAAGTTATTTTCTTACCGGACAAGTAGTTCACCCGGAATCCGGCAAAAACCGGACACAAAATTTGTCGACCAATTTTCGGCTATCCCTTTTCTTCAAATTAGTAGAGCTCTGCGCGGGATTATTATAGCTCTGCGCGGGATTAGTATAGCTCTGCGCGGGATTAGTATAGCTCTGCGCGGGATTAGTATAGTTCTGCGCAGAGCTAACGTAAGAGAGAGAGAGAGAGAGCTAGTGCGATCAAGAATAAATAAGGGAGAGAATTAAGAAGAGTTGACTCAAGCTAGTTTCCTTTCTAGCCGGTCTCAAAAACCGGGGGTGGAGCCTGGGTGGAGCTTCGCGTGTTGCCTCTTGCAGTATTAGGTGTTACCTCCAGAGCAAAAGTGATGAAGCAGTCAGAAAAGGCGGGAATTTTCAAACACTGCTGATTTCCGAGGATTATACCAAGAATAAAGAAGGGGAGAATTTAGAAGACAAAAATAAAGGCAGAAAAGGACCGACAGCAATTTGGACTGAAAGTTCAAGTTTAAAGAAAAGAAGGGACGTACTACCAAATGTTTTACTCTAGGCTTAGAAAGTCAGTTAGGATATCCGTCGCTGGAGAAGTGAGAAGAACAATTCACTCTTTTTTTTTCATACACAAATAACCATTTAATCTCTCTGGCAGATCCTGAGTGTGCGTGTACGTATCATTTCCAGTAATCGGTTATTAGTGTAAGACTAGGATTTATTGTTTTTCGCAACTATCCGAGAAGATGGTATGATCTAAATTTTGTGTAGTGAATACAACTTAAAACAAAACAGAATAAATCTTTGAGTACATTTCGCCATTTATGCCTAAAATTCAGATTTGAATGATGAAAAAACATGATATTGAAAAAAACGATGATGAAATAACAGACTAATAATAGCATAGATAAACCACCCGAGACAATCATATACATTTTGACCAAGAATAATAAGTTATTATCACAAATGGGGACGTTTTGGATTTCTTATAATCAGCAAATACAAAATTTGAAAAATTTTACAGTCAACTGTTTTTCGCAAATATACGAGAAAATTATATGAGCTAATTTTGTGTCGAGACTAGAGAGCACAATTTAAAAACAAAACATAATAACTCATTCAGTACATTTTTGCCAGCTAAATACCTTAAGTTGTCCATACCTTTTCTAGAAGCGATGCTTTACAGTCCTGAGAAGACTAAAATAAAATTACTAATGTTCACACCAATCCATCACCAATCCTATTGATCTGGGCCAAAGACGGTGTTAGGTCTTTGCCTCAAGTGCATCAACGTTTGCTCCTAATTGATCCCCGAGTCATCAAATGCCGCACTCCCTTGGGCTTCATAGTCTTTGTGAAAGATCGCGATGAAATAAGCATCTTATTGGAAATTGACCCAAGTCGTTTTCATTTGTATAATCCGCAGAAATCAGCACTGTTTAAACTTCCCGCCTTTTCTGGCTGCTTCATCGCTTTTGCTCAGGAGGTAATGCTTAATACTGCAAGAGGCAACACGCGAAGCTCCACCCCCGGTAAAATATTTGCGCTCGGAAGTAAACGTAGGTTGCTGACATCAAGGTTATGCGAGTTCTCAATTCTCTCCTTATTTATTCTTGGTGCGATCAAGGTCGAAGGGTTTGGTGTATGGGAAAAGAGTAGGTGGTTGCGGGATATAACAGTTGGAAAGTTTAGAGGGGTTGACAACTTCAGTAGTAGGGTACACACACCAAAAATAGGCCGATCCCAATTGTAAGACAAGTAGGGGACTCCTAATGGTCTAATAATAGGCAGTTAGACCATAATCATCTTCGGCAATGAGGGGTTAGCAGTTTTTCTCCTTGGTGAACCTACAATTTGTTTCCTGTGCTTTATATGGTACGAACAATTTGGTACCACGTCTATAACGAGGACATGGACCCGTAAGTAAGAATCGGTTGCTAGAATCTTTGGTGATGAGGGGTTGCCAACATTTGCTAGTTGGTATACCTTTTATTTTTTGCCTATGGTAAGAACGATACGGTACCATGTCTATCACGGGGAGATGAATCGGTTGCTAGAACGGCTTCCCGAGGGGCTTGAAACTGTAAACTTTGATCTGTTTCTAAATATTCCAAGTAAAAAGGATTGACTTATCTACATTATATATTAGATTTTTGGGATTCCATCGACACCTTTGGTCTTGTTTTTCATGGAATTTGAATCCATTGACTGTATGACTATGTAGGGAAATTGGGACGATAGACTCTCTTCAGTGCCCCTAAAGTATCAGCGAACAAAGTGGCCGTCACTGTTAGTCTCATCCACCGTTATTATCCTGGCCTAGACCCAGGAATAACTTTTTTTCGAGGGTCCGATATGCACGTACGAACAGATCTTTTCCAGTTAGCACAGAGACAGATTTTTTTGAACAAATTCACACATACCTCACATAGCTTTTATTGGATATTCATTTCACTTGTACAACACTAACGCAAAATATGACTAAGCTTTCCGAGTTGCAAAGGATGCGTTGTTGCTGTGTCGCGCGGTATTTTAGTTATTATGGGCTCTGTAAATGTTTTACAGAGCGGAAAGTTTTCGTATAGTGAAATAAGAATGTAATATTGAGCTTCAAGTTGACTAGTAGGAGTCTCACCGTAGAGAGAAGACACAGTTCTAGTGGGAAAGGTAGATTAACTAACTGTCGTTTTTCAGTGAGGGTGAGATCAGTATATGCATGGAGTACATGGATGGGGGATCCCTGGATTTAATACTGAAGCGAGTGGGAAGGATACCAGAACAGATCCTTGGGAAAATTACGAGTGCTGTGAGTATAATTATCTTTCTGTTTTTCGGCCAATTTTTTTAGGAACAGATAATCATGAAAAGCCTGTATAGCTGCAAAAATCTGTATATCATGAATTGTTGTTTATTATGGTTTTGTCTTCGTCCCCGACTTCGCACAGCTAATTTTCTACAACTTTTCTTCGTGGTTTTACTTGCAAGAGGAAAGAACAGAACTGATTTGAGTTTTGTGCATGACCTTTAAAGTCAGCATAACTTTAAGTTGCTATGCTTAGAGAAAATCCATGTTCTTGTAACGATTACTGACAGCCACAGGCCATCAAGTATAGGATCTTCTCCGCTAGCAGTCGTAAGCTGTAGGTAGCCATCGTAACCTATTGTAATCGCCATTTTTGTCGAATGAAAGCACGCCGGATCTGGACGGGCACGGTGACGATGGCCTTACGAATGCGAGTAGAGGAACAGTCAAGCACAAATCCTCAATTTTTGGGCATGGTGCCCCAACGTCAGGGCATGCCCCAAGGTATGGGCATGGTACTAGCATGGCATCCCCATGATATTTGGTTGAACTGAGATTGATTACATACCTAAATAGGGCCTTCTTCCTCTCCTAGACCACAAGATACTTGATCTTATGTTCTATCTAGCCTCTTTTTCCAATTTTAAAAATACTAGAGAACTTCCAAGAAATTTAGCATTTAATGAAGACCACTTTTTCTTATTGGTTTACCTATCCATTTCCAGGGAAAAAGGGGAAATTCATTCATGGCTAAATTTCTTGGAAGTTCTCCAATATTTTTAAAATTGGAAAAAGAGGTTAGATAGAACATAAGATCAAGTATCTTGTGGTCTAGGAGAGGAAGAAGGCCCTATTTAGGTATGTAATCAATCTCAGTTCAACCAAATATCATGGGGGTGCCATGCTAGTTCCATGCCCATGCTCCAGGGCATGGTGCCCCAACGTATGGGCACCATGCCCATACCTTGGGGCATGCCCTGACGTTGGGGCACCATGCCCAAAAATTGAGGATTTGTGCATGACTGTAGAGGACCTACTTATTTTTGGTTCCCTCTCTATCATCTCTGCTAAATACACGTGTGTACGGTCCCAGATACCAGTTTACCTATAAATGTACGGAACTGAGCAAAATGAGTGAATGCTTTTAGTATCACTTCTATTAGAAATAGTGGAGTAAACAAACCACAGAATAGAGACGGTTTGGATGAGATGGACGTTGACACTTCAAACAATCGGATACCGAGGGGACGAGAGCGTTCAGTTTCTGCTTGTCAGTTTGAGTGTTATGTCTGGGATTTTTTTTTTTTTTTTTATGGATTACGATTTTTGTAAAGGGAATTGTGAAGTAGAATTACTGACACAAAACTTATTTTTCTATTTGCAGGTGCTGAAAGGATTGGTTTATCTGCGGGAGAAACACAAAATCATGCACCGGGATGTGAAGCCTTCTAATATATTGGTTAACACAAGAGCAGAGATAAAGATATGCGACTTCGGCGTTTCAGGTCAGCTGATCGATTCCATGGCTAATTCTTTCGTTGGGACAAGGAGTTACATGTCGGTGAGTGGTCGTTCTTTAGAGTTGACAACCTTCTTTACCACCATCCCGTAGAGAGAGAGTATTAGTCTCTGTCCCAGCCGTTATCTCTAACAGCATTCTGCTTCTGGTAAGCTGAAGCAGTAGGGAAACTTACCGTGACGTAGATACGGTATACTAGCCAAGGGGAGCTGCAGATACGGTTTACTAGCCATACAGTATACTAGCCAAGGGGAACTGCACCTGAATGCCACGTTTCAGTCTTTGGAAAGTGAGCCAGCGCATCAAGATACCGGCCTATTGCCAAGAAGTTTCGAGAAAAAACCAGGACCCTACTCTATAAGGCATACATATTTGAATCCAGAATCCTAATAGGAGAAGGGGGATCGGAGACTGGTGCGTCATACAGCACATTTGTTGCCCCAGTCTCGCTAAGTGTACGTTTCCCAGACATCCCTGCAGCCAGAGGTGCTGCGAGTCCAGCAGTTACGAGTACTCGGAAAACGAGACGAGTCCCGGACTCGGTCTTGGACTTGTAAGTGCTGGACTCGCAGCACCTCTGCCTGCAGCTTTGAGATTCTGGCGTTTCCACGTACCGGGTTTCCGTCGAGTCTCTATACGGCCGGAAAGTAGACAGAAAATCCAGCCTCTGTAAGCGCGCTGGGTATAAGGCTTTGGATGCTTGTAGCCTTCTGGAAAGTTGTCCCGGAGGTCTTGCTGAGTTTCTAAATTTCGTGGTTTTTGTTGACGGTAAAGTATATGTTCAAACAATGGCCAAAAACAGATAGTCAGCTACGATGCATTGGCAGCGATATTTTGGCCCTTCTTTGCAAGGGTCCTCGTCAGGCATGTAGAACGTCAGGGACTGGAACAGCGGACGGTAAAGCCGAAACAAACAAACTTTCTCGAATTACAACCAAAGACGTATTCTCGCCGTTTCCCGAGGACTCCACTTGAGGACTCCCCGCGTTTTTTTTGTCCCGAGGACTCACTCCCCGTTTTCTCGCGAGTCCCCACGGATGTGGAATGCTCCAATTAGCATCACCATCATCAAAAAGGACTCCCTTTCAGATTCGGAGGGGAATCAAATTTTACTTGTGTCATGCAATGTGAAATTAATTCAAAACAATCAGAACAAACAAAACCAAAAATAAAGTGGATCCAGACTAATAACCATTTTTAAAGCATTCCCCGTGTTCTCGCTATTTTCCGAACGCGGAGTCCGCGTGGAGTGTCTCCCTCTATTCTCGCCGTTCCCCTTGATTCCTCGAGGATTCCTCAGGGAACGGCGAGAATACGCCTCAAGATTTCCAGTGCTTTAGGTTCCAGTAGCTCCAAGGCTTATAGTATAATTTTGAAGTTCGATACAGCCAAGAATCGATAAGATAGAATGATCAACTCGACTCATAGCTCCGGTGCACTTCACCGTGTTTCGGATGAGCAACAGACGTGCGGAGTTCGCGTACCTCTTATTTACCTCTTCTAGCTTTAAGCTATTTGGTTTAGTAAATTCCAATGATTGATTGATTATGATCTCTCGCAAAACACGCAGTGTGACATATATGTTTGCTTCTCCACATGGACATGGGCATGATTTTTAGTGAGTGGTTGGCCAAGTACATTTAGAAGATGGTCTTTCTAGAAGAGAACTGTCGGGTTGCCCTACTACCGTTCCCTAAAAAACTCAGTGGACAAATTCTACGCGGGGAAAAGGCTATCGAAATTGTTATTTCCGACAACCTATTTAGAGGCCAATAGAGAGATTTCACCCTACCCGAAAAAAACGGATATTTCTACACCGTCGTCGTCGGGACCATAAGAAAGAAAATTAACATTACGAGGTATAGGACTTTCAACTTTGAGACTAAATTACCGGCCTTGGATAGCTGCTGTGAGTCAGAGAATTGTTGGAATAATACAACTTTTGCGAATTAATGTTCTTTTTTTTGAGATTTGAAGGCTTCAAAGTTTGTAAACAAAGACGGAGGCTCGCGTCCTATTGGTCGGTTATGACGCGGACTTCAAGGAACGCGTCATAGCTGACCAATAGGACGCGAGACTTCCTCACGTCATTCCGTGAGACTTCCGAGACGACATCTCACTTTCATCATCACCAACACAAGAGCCCAGGATTTTGTCTAATTGGCGGGAAAGAAGTTTGGCACTTGCGATGTGAGTGGATGTCAGTTTTTGGGATCCCAAAACGTAAGTGAGGGATACCTATGACATCGCAAAAGTTGTCCGTCCTTCCGTCTGTGAGCACGATAACTCTCGAAGGGAATGAGATATTTTGTTGAAACTTGGTGTGAGGATTCTTTGGGTCAAGAGTAAGGTCGAGTTCGTAGATGGGCTTTGTAGCCCTATATTTAGGGATGGGGGAGGGGGTTTAAATTAAGGGGCAAACAAAGTATTTTGAAACAGCTAATGTGATAGTCGATTTTGAGGTAAGAAGACATGCTGAACACGCCCGGAATCCGGCCAAAACCGGAAAGTTTGTTAAAACTAGAAGTTTTATTTGAAGTTGATTAGATGTTCGATTTAGGGGTAAGATGACATGCTGAATACGATGGTCAAAACCATTTTCTCGCCATACAAGTAGTTCGCCCGAAATCCGGCCAAAACCGGGTAAGAAGAGACGCTGAATTTGTATATGACATTCATTTTTTACCCGGACATAAGTTAAAGTTTTATTTGAAGTTGATCAGATGTTCTTTATAGGGATAAGGAGATACGCTGAATTCGTTTCTGAACTTTTTTTTTTTTTTTTGCTGGACAAGTAGTTCGCTCGGAATTCGGCCGAAACCGGAAATTTGTTACAAGTAAAGCAGGAAGTTTCGATCAGTATCGTCAAAATAGATATGGCTTATACAGGTATATCTGAACTTGGTTTTCTCAGATGATTGGCCTGGCGAAGACTGAATCTGGCGAAGACAAGAACTAGTTGTCTGGATCAAATATTAAATTTTTGGGATCCCATCGAATCCCAAGCTATGAAAGTACCAAAACTCACACCTGTCGCTTGTAAAACTGAAAGGTACCGTAATAGCTTTGTGCCTCAGTTTACCTTGTATCATAGCAACCTAACTTGAATAAGTGTATTTATTGTATGACAATTGTATATATGTTTTAGTTGTAGGTTAATGACAAGTGCCAATGAATTTGCTCGCGCATGAAATGTTGTGCCGCATTTATTTGAAATTAAAATGAAATTAAAAAATTAAGAAACCTTTGGTCTTGTTCTTTTGGGATGACTTTTAAAGCGCAAATAATAACAAACTGTTGTTGGGATCCCAAAACGTTAGTGACGGATACCTATGACATCGAAAAAACGTCTGTCTGTCCGTCCGTCCGTCTGTGAGCACGATAACTCTCGAAGGGAATGAGATATTTTGATGAAACTTGGTGTGAGGATTGTTTGGGTCAAGAGTAAGGTCGAGTTCGTAGATGGGCTCTGTAGTCCTACATTTAGGAGTGGGGGAGGGGATTTAAATTAAGGGACAAACAAAATATTTTGAAACAGCTAATATGATAGTCGATTATGGGGTAAGAAGACATGCTGAACACGATGGTGAAAACCATTTTCTCGCCGGACAAGTAGTTAGCCCGGAATCCGGCCGAAACCGGAAAATTTGTTGCAAGCAAAAGTTTTATTTGAAGTTGATTAGATGATTGATTTAGGGGTAAGAAGACATGCTGAACACGATTGTGAAAACCATTTTCTCGCCGGACAAGTAGTTAGCCCGGAATCCGGCCGAAACCGGAAAATTTGTTGCAAGCTAAAGTTTTATTTGAAGTTGATTAGATGATCGATTTAGGGGTAAGAAGGCATGCTGAACACGATGATGAAAACCATTTTCTCGCCGGACAAGTAGTTAGCCCGGAATCCGGCCGAAACCGGAAAATTTGTTGCAAGCAAAAGTTTTATTTGAAGTTGATTAGATGATCGACTTAGGGGTAAGAAGACATGCTGAACACGATGGTGAAAACCGTTTTCTCGCCGGGCAAGTAGTTAGCCCGGAATCCGGCCGAAACCGGAAAATTTGTTGCAAGTAGAAGTTTTATTTGAAGTTGATTAGATGTTCGATCTAGGAGTAAGAAGACATGCTGAACACGATTGTGAAAACCATTTTCTCGCCGGACAAGTAGTTAGCCCGGAATCCGGCCGAAACCGGAAAATTTGTTGCAAGCTAAAGTTTTATTTGAAGTTGATTAGATGATCGATTTAGGGGTAAGAAGACATGCTGAACACGATGATGAAAACCATTTTCTCGCCGGACAAGTAGTTAGCCCGGAATTCGGCCAAAACCGGAAAATTTGTTGCAAGTAAAAGTTTTATTTGAAGTTGATTAGATGTTCGATCTAGGGGTAAGAAGACATGCTGAACACGATTGTGAAAACCATTTTCTCGCCGGACAAGTAGCTAGCCCGGAATCCGGCCGAAACTGGTAAATTTGGCAGAAGTAAAGCAGGAAGTTTCGATCAGTATCGTCAAAATAGATATGGCTTATATATCTGAACTTGATTTTCGATGATTAGCCGCGCGAAGACTGAATCTGGCGAAGACAAGACCTAGTTGTCTGGGTCAAATATTAAATTTTTCTATCAATCAATCATCGTATTTATTCCTGAATATCTGTTTTACAACATGATTTTTGGGATCCCATCGAAACCTTTGGTCTTGTTTTTTGCAAAGAAACCGTAGTATCAGGTACCACGGTAACTGCAAAAACGACAAAATGACACACGACAATATTATTGTAACCCTTTCATTTTACACAGCGGATTCTTGTTCATTTCCGGCGTGGAATGTGGCTTTTTCTCAAGTCGGTCTTAATGCAAATTTTCATTTTAGCACAGTTCATGGTAATAACGCACCCTAATTGATACTCCATTCCTTTGCAGCCGGAACGACTGCAGGGGACGAACTACTCTGTTCAGAGTGATATCTGGTCATTAGGCCTTTCGTTAGTTGAAATGGCGATTGGGATGTACCCGATTCCACCACCTGAACCACTGACGCTTGCGTCGGCTTTTGGATCTAAGTTCATGGAAGATCCAGGAAACATGTCTGCCCCAGCTCGGTCTCCTAGAGCTGGTAAGTTATTTATTTTGTTAAAACATGGTTTTAATCCATTTGCAGGACGAGTGAAAAAAGAACGATCTGAAGAAAAAAACATCAACAAATTAACGTGAATCTGTTCTGGGACGATGGTTTGGCTATTTGCGAGCCAAAATTTTAGTGACCTGTTCATTCTGTTCTGCTCTGGAACTGTTCATTCGTTAGCCTGTGATCATGATTGGATGAAAATAGGTAACATCGAGCTCTGGGCGGACCTTGTACCTCAAAGTTAGGAAGCGGGGGAGCATGGATATATTTGTTGACCTATAGACCCTATACTAAAGAATATGTTGAATCAGGGACTGTGAGGTTTCTACTCGTATTGATAATCCAGTCGTAATCTAGGCGAGACCGGAAGGAAAGACAGTAAAGAATTTAACCTAGTTTTTTGGGGGTCATGTGTCGACTAGGAAAAATAACTTGCTTATAGGTTCTGGCGAAGACCTTAACACGATAAGACCCGATTTTCTGGATTAAGTTTAGTTCAGTTCATTTATAACACAATACGGCATACAAACGTTATATGACAGTATTCATTAATTAATTATTTGTATCCGCCAAAGCTGGAGGTAGACAAAATATAATCAAATAAAAGTAACAGATCTATAACTGACCAATAACTAGACATATACTTTTACAAAATTTACACTCAGTTATAAAGTATGTCGAATATTCAAATCCCACTGAAAGTTTTGATTTTGTCTTACTATAGTTACACGGAACCTCCGGACGTATACCAGGTCCGTAGGTGCATGCAAAGTATTAGGCAGCACCCCAAATTTTATTCTCGTGAGCAGTTCGCATCATAACACTTCGCTTCTTTAGGCTACTACATGGGCGGCCCATCGAACGGCGGGAACGGACCGCGACCAATGGCAATCTTCGAACTCCTCGACTACATCGTGAACGAGCCACCGCCGAGACTGCCATCTGGCGTTTTCTCGAACGAGTTCAAGGATTTTGTCGACAGGTGTCTGAAAAAGAACCCGCAAGAAAGGGCGGATTTGAAGTCACTAATGGTGAGAAATAATTTGTTCAGCGATTATTTATAGGCAGAAAAATGCTGCAGTCTGACTCCAGAACTTGTGCGTGGCCTCCCATCTGTTAACCTCAGCCGCTACGAGCAGGGCTGACTAGATTTTTGGACGTACGATTTTCCAGTTCGCGCGGCTGGTATGTGGGCAAACCCTCATGTGTCGATTATTCTACCGATAATGTCTGTGGAGGGAAAATAGAGACTACGTGGGTTGTTCATCATGCCACCAATTTTAAGGAATATGCCAACGAAAAAATATATAGCTGTCTTTGTTGCCGTTATTTGAGCAAATCCGACTAAAAGCCCGGCTTCACCTTCCAGATGTCTGGGACTTCCGCATATTCAAGCCGAATTTTCATGATAGTCATTATATGTAATTCTACTATCCTTTAACATTTCACTCTTCATAACAATCACTCTTCCTTTTTCTCCTACCCCATTTATTTGTACATTTGTTGTGTCTTGTGTTGCCTCTGTGACACCTTCAAGATACCCGGAACCTGGAGTGTCCAACACCCCGGACTTCCAGACGTTTTTGACCTTGCTTCAGCTTCCGGATCCATCTTGACAAAAAAGTGATGTCGCGAATCGGGAAGAGAAAGCTGAAAGACTGACTTTTAATAGGGAAATGTGAAGTATTGAAGCAGCACATCCCTGTGAGAATGTGGTACGTTGCTTTCTTTGAATTCGAGCATGGTTTCGTGAACGTTGCATTTTAGAAAGAATAAACGGCTACTGCGTAAGATAACAGGAAATGTGGTATATATGCTGATAGCTGGATTCTTGCAAGAGTTGGAGGGTTTTGTGGAAATAAACAATGTTCTTAGAGCCATTGTTCGCGACTAAAAGGAAACTAAAAAACTTTAGACTCGAAAGCCTGTTCACGGCATTCATAGTATTCTTATTATTGGCTAGTGTCCTTTCAGCTCCGTTACTTCATCCAAACAAAGTTAACCGAAGATTTTTTTTTTTTCAGGTTCACCCTTGGATCGTACGATCTGACGAGGAGCAGGTTGATATAGCTGGATGGGTGTCACGAACCCTCGAATTCCAAAACTAACTGCTTGAAGTGGCTGCTTTTACGTTAGGAAGTTATAGTTAAATTCCAGTGCAGTGGTCAGCCCAGGTGGAAGATCCCACGAGTTAATGTTATCTGTGATTTCTTTATACATGTAATGTAGCCTTCAGAATCGTTCCCCTCTTAGCCGATATATGTTTTTTAATGTTTAAAAGCGTATGCATTTTATGTGTAAATCAGATCGTACTAGATTATGAACTATTCGAACAGTTTTTATTCCTTGTAAAGATACTGCTAGTTCTGATGATTTTATTATAAAGATATCAGAAACAGAACTAAGGTGTTCATACTGGTAGTTATAGCAACCTGATCAATCTGGGCTAGAATACACAGCTTCACAAAGCTCTGCCATATTCTCTCCGGAAACGAATGAGAATCCGCTACAAAATATAGTGGCTATTCTGTGTTTTACTGTGGTTTTCCCATAGCCCTATTCGTTCGGGAGGAGGTACGGCAGACATGAGGGCAGCTGATTCTCGTTCGAAAGAGAGAAGTGCATGGGCGCAACACCCATGTACTCCGTCCTGTAAATTAACCTATCAGTTAATTTTAAGCCATACAGATTACAGCTAAACAAGGCCGGCGGAGTTGCTTTCGTATTTGCCCATTGCGGTATGTGAACTTAGCAGCTTGCCTGTTGGCGTCCAGCGTGAACTCTCCTAGCACGGCATGGGCACATTTATTAACACGTTTCACTCTCGGTTACACGAAAGGCCCAGGCGGTCAACGCCGGTCTTTAGGAAGTTACAATGGGGAATAAAAGCCGCGTTTTTTGTAAACAACCCGTTCTCCGTTCTCTATCCCGTTCTCCTATAAGCTGTTTTTAGTAGAACGCCGTAGTGCTATTGACCGTTTTAAGCAAAACGGAGAATGAGTTGCATCTCATTATGCATTCCGTTCTGCTGGATGATCAACGGAATAGAAACCTCAGTTCTGCATACCGTTCTCATCCCGTTTTGCTATGTATCGGGAACAAGTCTTTCAGCAAAATTGCAGAAATAGATAATCTTAGAATAGTGGATGGTGGCATCTAGGAAAGAACGAAGAGAGATAGTTGCTTTGTTTGTAGAAAAGCAAGAGTAGAGAAAGGAAAACAGAAGGGAAAGATGGATGAAACACACATTACAACATTGAAATAAGAAGAAAAATCAGTCCTCTGCAACCAACATTAAACATAAAACTTTTCTTACTGATTTACAAGATAAACAAACTGTGGTTGCTGACCCTTTCCCCTTCTTGCACTTTTATTGTGCTCCTTCGGGTGGTGCCCCCATTAGAATATCCAAGGGAGCCCTGAACTACCCGGAAAAATATTCATAAAGTTCTACTGGACACCATGTTGTTACAAAGATATGTTCATACACGAGACTGACCTAGGCTCAAACGCGCCTTGAAGACTTTCGATCATCGAACAATGGGTAATTATCTCGGATTAAAAGGTGTTCAATTTTCATGGCAGCTGATATGACGCAACCATGCAGATGTCACAGTTCTGATGAAGAAACTGAGCTCCCTTGAAAAGCCAGGCGGGCAGCTGCCCTCCTCCCCCCCCCCTCAATGCCCAACCCAAAAGCCCCTGCAATGGATATCGTACGCAAATGCTGATTTTTTAGTTACTATCCCCTCGATTTAAAATTGGTGCAATAGGCGTTTTTTGTAACAACCTCAACGGAGAACGAGTTTGAAACTCATTGAACAAAAAACGGGCTTATAAGCAGAACGGAGAACGGCGTAAGGAAAATGGAGTTTTACAAAAAACGCAGCTAAAGTTAGCAACTCAAGAGTTCCTATGTCCCTCAATAGGTCGGCGCTATATAGCAGACTACTAAATCCACAAGGCCGAGAGGTTCACCCGTTCCCACTAAAGTCAGTTACCTCCTTGTAGTTACGGGCGTAGTCTCACCCTTTCTCTTCTCATACACAGATTAAACTCATTACTGAGAGTGCTAGGATCTAGGGTTAAGTCTATGGCTGGAATTGCTGTCAATAGCTCATCTTGTACTTTGGAGTCATCCCCTGAGCTCGCTACTATCTGATCGGAAAAAGCTGAAACGCTTTAACCGCTGGATTTTGAAATAGCTAGTATGTTCCGGCGTGGATGTTACTACAGCCGCGACGACGAAACCCAACTTCTCAATGAGTGTTAAAGGCTCTAAAGGTGGGTTACCACAAAGTCCGATGCGAATTTGTTCGACTAAAGTCAATAGTCTGTGTAGGCCGATCCTGCATGTCGATTTCCATTGTGCGAGTCTGGTTGCGAAATTCCGACTCGCTATGAACCATGGTCCATATCACACGAAAGTTCACTCATCTTCTCAGCAAAGAAAAGCTCAATACACTGCTTCTACTCGTCCATTCCGAACTTCGTCCTGATGGCTGCTATGCTATGCCTTGGGTCTTTGCCAACGGGTAATCGCAGCTGCTGGACTGCGTGAGTTAGCTGCACTGCGCACTCGGGATGCATGGATCCGCGCAGTGCCTGACTTTCCCGTTCAAGAAGAGAGGCTAGGCTGTCGAGTAGCTCCGGGAAGCCGAGAGTAAGGGCGGCTTTCCTCAGTTTGTTCAGTTCCTAGCAAAATAAAGAACCGGTAGTTCAGCGAAGCAATGTGGAACCATCAGGAATGGTACAAAACTTCGCGGTCTTCCTCGATTCCCAACAGAAGGAGGGTATTCGATCAAATATGACAGGCAGAAAGTCCAGAACTGTGCCATTTTGAGGTCATAGATGGCTTTTGCCTGAGGCAAGTTCGAGAGCGGGTGTACACATAGCCTGCATTAAAAATGACTTTCACGGCAATCATGCATAATTTGCATTTTACGTCAACACAGTTGTTAACGAAAGCATTGTCAATTCAACACCTGCAACAGTTAAAACAGATACACAGATGTAAAATATATGTACAGTTTAAACAATACCAAGATTATCAAATTCAAACGAGATAACAAAAATTCATTTTTAAACTTGACAAGTATCACGAAAGATGGAACGAAGCGTTTCCTGTAACTTTCGTGTAACTCTTTTTTGGGGGGAAAATTTCTGGGATTTTTCCCAGGGAGGGCTTGAGTATCTCCGCCAGTGCCTCACACTGCTGGTGAGACACCTTGCCTTAGATCCTCCAGTGCGACGAGATGAATCCACGTGTGTATGTTTATTTGGGCCCTCCGTAAGTACGACGGAGTGCTGGTGGAAAGCACTGTTGAAACGTGGAATTTGTGTCGAAGACGAAAAATTGCCACAGACTCAGCGTTTATCTGTTTTAGACAATAGGATAGGTTTGCTAGTGCTTCTTACCTTATAAAAGTTGTGCGTCTTTTCTGGTAGTTTTCGAGCATGTCTCACCACCTTCTGCACATCCGCCTGAAGCGAACCAGGTCTAGACCAAGTTATCACAGTAGTCGCGTAGCTACGTTTTTCGGCAGGACGAAGGGGGAATGGCGGATGTTCGGACGGGCTTAGCTCATTGAGAGGTCCCAGTAAGTTCATGTCGCCGTACCATGGAACGCTCTTGGAACCTGGAATGGGAAGCTTAGGTGAGCGAGTAAAAGCAAAATGTTTATCAAACACCTCAACTTCCAGTAATTGAAAAATTTCTTCGAAACCTAGTTATTCACGTGCCTTCAGCAGCCAATTCTTTAATACAGCGAATTTCTTTCCTTTTTTTGAAAGTTCCTCTGTCCCACTGCCTGGTATGGTGCTGAGGGGCATTTTTTTTGTTCGTGCGTAACAAAAGCGTTATTCTGGCAATGCCGAAAATGAGCCACTCGCTTTTCAGAGCTGACTTTCGTCATCATTGGCATCCCAAAACGTAGTGACGGGACAACTATGACTCCATAAAGTTTGTCCGACCTCTGTTTGTGTGTTATCACGATAACTCTCGAGGGAAGTGAGGCAATTTGTTGAAACTTGGGGTGAGGGTTCTTAGACAAACTATAGGTTAAGTTCGAAGATGAGTCGCGTAGCCCGTGTTTAGAGGAGGGGATTCCAAATTAAAGGGGTGAGCAAAATACTCTGTTGTAGCCAAATAGGTTTTCGATTTAGGGGTAAGGAGACATGCTGAGTTTATTTACAAGACAGAACAAACTTAAGCTAAGCATGTAAATTCTTCATACACTTGTTCAGTCATAGGGGAGTGGGAGTGTATAGGTGGGGACGGAAGAGCATGGAATCCGTGCCAATTACCACAATTCTGGGAAGGAAAGTAGTCTGTACCTGGTTCTAGTAGCCCCAACATGAGATTCGATTTCTTCTTGCTATCGGCCCAGGTGAAAATAATTCCAAACCAATCTTCGCCAACCTGGCAGAACGCAGCCATATTTTCAACCTAAAAACGAAACGAATAGAGAAATGCTACGCTGAACCCCAAGTGAAAAAATTTGAAACAGCGAAGGAAAAAATTTCAATTGCAATTTACTTCATGTAAATTTGTGCTTTATAAGTTTGTCCGTGTTTTTTTTCGTTACTGAAGTAAACTTTAACACTGTTGAGACCTTTTTTGACAATACTTGACTGCTGAACCTACCTTTAAAGAGCCATGAAGCAGTACGCAAAAGGACGGAATCTTCCCTTCGTCCATCGGTAGGTCTTCCTCCAGGTCAATAACCTCAGCTTTCGAACCAAGATCAGGTGCTGTAGTTCCTACGACGAGGAAGAATGATGAATAATTAATCATAACATCCGTAAGCAAAGTAAAGCTGAGGGAGGCGGGGAAAATGCCCGAGCTACACTGACCCAGAGTGCACCAGCTTCGGACGTCAAGCTGCCGTTTCGTCAGTTTCACCGACCAAGAATGGTGACGATCGACAAGGGGGGGGGGGGCGGAGCATCAAGCTTTTTGAATATGTCCAAAAGACTTTCACGATTGGGCGAGCCCACTAGGATATAATTACTGACGAAGTTTCCTTTTCAGACGATGCTTGCTTCTACCAAAGCCGCCAAAGGACATTGGTCCAAGCAGGGACCCATAAATTTCCTTACAGTGGGCCTGTCATTTCCCATGCTTCTATATTGATATGATGACCGAACCAAATCCAGTTTCCAAAAATCCCCGCTTGAGACGATCGGCATTCTTGTTTGCCTCATTGGACGTGCGCGCCAAAGAGACTCCTCCCTCAAGGCGCCAGCAGCCAATCCCAAATTTTGTCTATCTGGTCTTGAACGTTACCGGACCGTGGGTATTTCTCGAACTATCTTCCGTGCGCTCAAGATAGCATCAGAAATCACTTATTGACAGGCCCCCCAGTAAAGGAAATTTATGGGTCCCTGGTCCAAGTGAGTGAAGATTTTTATCGTATTGGACCAAAGCATCAGCCATATCTTAGTCTCGTTAAATCTTGGAAGCCTCTCATTCATTATCGCGCTGTCCAATACGTCTCACATAAGACGGCATCACAGTCTCAATTTAGAAGACAAATATAAAGGCGACCCAAAAACAATTTCACGCATGAAGGTAAATCTCAAATGAAGGTCCGCATCTTTAATAGAACCTGTGATCTCTTCCTAACGGAGATTGCAATACAAAAGGTGAAACGATAGAAGAACAAACAGAGCTAGTACTTTAACGACATAAAAGGCACAAAAGGAAGAAAGAGCACTGGCGTAGTACCTGTTTCATGTAAAGGAACGTTTGATTCTTTTAGTGGTTTAACAATCAGAAATAAGGCGTCTAACCTGTTACATTATATCTGTCCTTAAAGAAAACTTTATCAACATTTTACCTTTAACTGACGGCTTCGGGATAACGAGATGTCGGGAAACAAGCGGCGAATTTCCAAGATCAGAGAGGGATACAAAACCCATAATCCGCAAAGTGCCAGTTATCTCTCGCTGTGTGCTTAAACCAGATTTCGTGTACGGCTAGAAAACAATGAATCAATGTACCGGACAGAAGTAACCCTGTAAGTGATGATAATCTCTATTCAGCGGTCGACTTGCATACTTCTATGAAATAATTTGCAAGGGGGTGGGTGGGCAAAACTTCGACTGCCTCGGGGATTCCACTGATTTTATTGCGGCACTTACTGAAATAGACTGACAAGTAGACATGCAACAAATTTTAATGATGAGAGTAGCGACACCACGTGCTAACGTCTCCATTTGCTCAAAATGTCAGACTGAATCAGCTTCGAGAAGCAGCTAATCATTATGGGCTCGAGCTCAGAAATGACTACCCATTCTATCGGTATTTCTGAAAGCTGTTGCCACTTTTCCGGAAAATTCTAAGCATGTAGGACTGTAATCAACGTCATCGGGGGAGAGGGCACAGACAGACCGATTCAACATGTCTGCGTACCCCAATACCAACACTTTAGACGACGCGATCAACAAACTATTAGTAATGCCGAAACAGAGATAGGTCTGGCGGGAAAACATAGCAAACATGCAGTAATAATCAACTCCAGCAAAAAATCCCTTCTAACAAATTTACTGCCGGATTTAGGCTAACTAAAAATCCGGCGAGGAACAAGTAGAGATAGGAATCCGGTATGGTATGCCTCCTTAACCCTAAGCTCTCGCTACCTTCAGATATATTTTTCTGAGACCTTAACATGTAACCCCCTGTCCAACCCCAAAATATAGGGCTATGGCCCATCTAGAAACTTGACGTGTATCTCGACCCATTTTTCCGCTTTACCCTAATTTTATGTTCGGCTGTTGTAACGTGCAATTGCCGTTTGTATTACCTGAGGAGCGGGCGACAGAGTAATTGGTTCGTTAAGATTTCCACAAACTATGGTTCCATAGTACGGCTTATAATAGGTCTCACATATCCGACGAAACATGGAGTTGACAGACTGAAAAAGAAAACATGGTTAGAAAGCTTGCTACAGTAGCCCCGGAGAGTGACAGATGACCTTCCAGCAACATCAGTCCGGCACGAAGGCCAGAAGAAAGCTAAGATTACTTGTGTTTTCTTATGGGGTTTTCGAGGTACAAGAAACATGTTTCAATGAGCTGCACGGTCTTTGAGTAATGACTTCTGAAAGAAAAGCTGAAGGCCTAAATACCACAAAACCTTTTTTTTTTCTGTATTCATTTTCTGCTGTCCAGTCGTCCTGCGACAGGACGCAAACCAACCGTGTGCATTAGCTTAATAAGGTCAGGATTCCCCTTCCGGATTACAGCCGTCCGTTTTCGTCGAGATAGAAACAGTTATTCCAGTTATCTCCGTATTCTGGATATGTCACAGAGGCAAACAAATTTTAGAAAAACAAGAAATAACAAGAGCTACGAGCTCATATGACACTTGTAGGTGATGTAAGAAAGTAGATGAGAACGTCACAAATACCCCCATCAACACCCCTAGGATCGGACCTGGAAATAGGATATCTAGTTTCACTCGAGTCTGGGCGTTTCCGGCATAGCCTTAGATCATCTAGGGTAAATATTTCATCCCACTAGTTTAATCCCTAGGAGTGGTACACTATTTCCGGTACCCCTCCCCCTACAGCGGCCGAATCTGGTTAAGA
This sequence comes from Branchinecta lindahli, assembly GCA_023053555.1. NCBI lineage: Eukaryota > Metazoa > Arthropoda > Branchiopoda > Anostraca > Branchinectidae > Branchinecta > Branchinecta lindahli. The sequence continues at coordinate 27,176,781 of JAKZAO010000002.1, forward strand.
CACACGAAACAGATCACCTAAAGCTTCTTCTCTTACCTGCAGCAATCAAGTTTCAATCGAGTCTGAGGATGTTTCGGGAAACTCTTGTCCCCCTCCTTCGCCGTGCTCAGATCCGATTCATACCATAAAATTTGTCATCCAAGGCACATGGTCTCCCTACTTTAGTAATTCAGTAATTGCCGGATTCCCCTACCCTTCAATAATTGCCGGATTCCCCTTCCCTTAACTCCCCCAAAAGTGATCGGGATCCAGGAACGGGGCGTATTCCTAGGGCGTAGTGTCAGGTCCTTAAGTCTATTTGGTCGGTCACTAATATGCATGCCAAGTTTCATCGTCCTTAGTACATCTGGAAGTATCCAAACATGCGATCACCGGAATTTCGGGAAATCCCCTCCAACTCCCCTCAAAGAGCCCCGATACGATCTGGTTCTGTCCGAACATATCTTAGGCTTATGCTTGCTCTTCCCACCAAATCCCATCCCGATCCCTCGACGCCAAGCGTTTCACGAACATTCCGGTGAAACCCTTCACCCCCCCCCCCCAACGAGTATTCAAATTCACTTTATTTTACCTTAATATTCTTGTCGATGACAAAAATAACAGTGGAGGTCAAAAACAATTTAAAACACTTACAAAATTAAATTATTCACACATGATTTACTGACATTTTTTTCCAGGTCACCATTATAATGTTTTATGAAGTACGAACCAAAATCCGGGCCGGACTTGGAACATCTGAGACGACACCTCTTTCCACTTACCAAGTTTCATTCAAATCCGATCTCCCGTTCAACAGTTATTAATGCCACTAGATTCCGGATACCCCATCCGTACACTCCCCCCACCATGGTCGGATCATACAAACGACTATTCTCAAGTTGTTTTGTTCGAGTCCCTGATAGGCCAGCCAAATTTCATCGTCCTAATACACCAGGAAGTACCGAACTCGCGGGATGACCAGAATTCCGGACCCCTCCAACCCAATAGCTTCCAGAGTGCCCGAATCTTGTCCGGTTACGTCAATGATGTATCTACGGCTTGTGCTTGCTCTTCCCAACAAGTTTCATTCCGATCCATCCACTCTAAGCGGTTCCCAAGATTTCCGGTTCCTCCCTCCAACTCCCCTCGATGTCACGTGACCCGGTCCGGATTTTAACTGGGTCGTCTGAGACACGAGGTTTTTCCAAATATCAAGTTTCATTAAGACCCGATCACCCGTTTGAAAGTTATAAATACCTCAAGATTCCGGATTCCCCCTCCCTCCACTCCCCCCTCGATGGTCGGATCGGGGAAGTGACTATTTCTAACTTAATCTTTTGGGGTCACTGATATGCCTGCCAAGTTTTATCGTCCTAGCTTATGTGGAAGTGCCCGAACTAGCAAAACCCGGACCGACCGACGGACGGACAGAAACTGCGATCGCTAATATCGCTATATAGCACTTGGCTGAAGGTCAAGTGCCATAAAAAACGAATGGGGTAGAAAAAGGAAAAGTAACTGACAGTTGTGATTGGGAGGCGAAAGATGTTTGAAGGGGACATCAAGGAAACGTTGAAGAGTGTCAAAATTAGCCATCATCATTATAGCGAAAATCCGGAAGGATCGGCTTGACTTGGGGACGGCGGTCCCAGATATCAGGAAGTCTGGAAGGTGGAGCCTGGTTTTGATTCCCTCCCAGAAAGTCACCGCGAAACGGCAGAAACAGAGTGGTAAGTGTCTTCTGCGATACAGGGAAGAGGAAACATAAAAAGCAGATTTAAGTTTTGATCAGCGTTTTTAGGGTCGCACGAGGTACTATCCCCCCCCCCTCCTTAAATGACATCCCTGATTCCGAAACTGTAACTCATCACTCTGTCACATCGGTCGGTTGTTTGTGTGAAGGCATTGCTATTATGCTCATCCGGAACGGAGCTAATGGTAATTTAACTAATGGTCCAGTCTGACGACCAGGTTCCCACTGCTCGGCCTTTTTTTCACTTTTGTCGCACAACTCCAAAATCTCAATTTATTCCGTACAGAACTGATAGTGGCGAACATTTAATACCGGGAACCGCCTACTAAGCCACCCAGCCGATTTAATACAGAAATGTTGATTCTGAAACCAATAAGATAGGGCAAGCATGATTCTGGGATCAACGCCACGATCAAGAAAGGGTCTCAGCAGTTTGTCGCGATTTGTGTGATGATCGAACATATGCTAAACGTACGTCAATTGAAAGGTGCTCCTCCGGTGAAAAGACGCTGCCCTCTCCTGCTAGCTCGACCAGCTGATTGTAAACGTGAAGACTGTCTGTATAGGAAACGTCAGATGGCTCCATTAGCAGTATCGGTATCAGTCGACAGGGGACGGAGGACGAAAACGATGCCTGACTGGATGTGAGCATTGAAGCCAAGGAAGCACGTCCGTATCCAAGCGCTCCGTCAGTAATGAATAACACCTGCGACAAAAAGCGAGCTGTGAGCAGCGGCGTATATTCCATAGAGTTTATTTACAGGACCCCTATATAGCAGGTTACTAAATAAATGAGTGTAAATTATAATCCCACTAGCCTACAGTCTACATTTGGCACAATAAAGATAGCGGAGTATTGACAAGGATAAGAAGCGCTTTGTGGGCCGTTATATCTTTCACTAATCAACGAGTTTCCAGTCCATACTGCAATAACTTATAAAGTAATAGCACGACTGGATGTAACACTTATAACACGTGCGCAAGCGCTCAGACGTGGAGTGTGAAACAATGATTTGACTTCAGCTTAGGCCAAAGGAAAACCTTGGTAAATAACTGGTGACTGACTGTGAGATTTTCCCTATTTCTAACCGATCTTTGAGCTAGAGTAAAACTTCCGAACAAAGACAATTTCTGTCCATTTGTGCTGTACTACAGTAGGTCTACCTTAACTATATGCATTCTCAAGCCAACAGTTAAGCTGTCAATATCCTCATATTTTTGGTCCTGCATCCTGCAACAAAATAGCCATAATACTAACCTGGCATAATGATCCATGGCCCCACTCCATGAACACATAGTTCTGAGATCTTGTCAAGGCATTTAATATACCGGAAGAATCACATGCCTCAATAGTATCGAGATGACGTCGGATGGAATCATAGTCACGGGAAAATGGAAATACAATATCAAAGTTTGAAGAAAAAGCAGCCTAAAATGAGAAAAAGCTTGCTGAAAAATTAAAGATGAGAGCAGGTTGCAAGGGTGCACTGGAAAACAAGGGAAAAACATCGTTCAAAACTGGAACTTCCATTTGCACCCAGTGTGGATATAGTGAGGAGGATACATTTTACTGAAGATTTCCCAGAAAACAAATGGAAGCATTTCCCGTGTCTGAGTCACTAAACAAACGAGGTAACTAAACAAACAAAAACTGGTAACTAAACAAACGAGGATTTCATTTTGACACGGAAATAGTTGTATAATTGTACCTTTCTGGCAGCTCTCTGGGGAATAAGGGGTACACATAATATAAGCCAGCCTTCCCCCTTACCTCCCCAAAGTGAGCCCTCCCCATCTCTCCCCAAAGAGGCATGCCTCATCCAGGGAACATTCTACTTGGGAATACTGAGGATACCATGGTATCTGTTACCACGGTAACTGGATCTGCAATTAGTCATTTTTGCAGTTACCATGGTATCTGAGACTACAGTTGCTCTGCAAAACGACAATTGCAGGATTTGCGTTTTTAAGAAATCATTTAAAAACAAATACTGATACCCACTGACATAACTTCTTTCCCACCAATTGACAAAAAAATAGACTCTTGTGTCAGTGATGATTAAAGTGAGATGAACTTCGGGACCATGGTATCTGATTATCACTATCAGATATCACTGTACCTGGCCAGATACCACGGTAACTGCAAAAATGTCTTTTGACCATGGTATCAGATACCACTGTAGCCTAACTGCAAAAAACGACTTTTGACCGAGGTATCAGATGCTGTGGTACGTGCAAAAACGCAACTAATATAAATAACTAAAGCTCAGTCAACATCACTTAAACATTCCTGACTTTATTGACTTGAACTGGAACCACAGGCTTAGAGAGTTACAAACAGGAGGGGTACCTGACCTTGTTTTTACACAACCTCGAATGTTGCCACAAAAACATAAAATGAAATTTCCATGCTGTCCTGACAGTCAAGAGGCGAAATCAGATGTTTTTCAGCAGTCATGTGTCCAAAAATGTTCAACTTTTTGACCGAATTCGACAAACAACTGCCAAGGTGATTGTCAATTTTGTGGCTCTTTCTGACAGAAAATTCAAATTTAGCAGCAAAATAATATCAAAATGATAAAATTAACTACTTTCTCAAGTATGTAGACATAAAACTTAGGATCCTTTTTGCATAGAATGGTAAGGACAGAATCTTGAAGTTCTATTTGTTGAGATTTTATTTGAATTTTTTTTTTTTTCAGAGATTTGTAATTACAGCCCCCAAAACAGTCAAAACCGCATTTCTGTGAGTTCAACTTGTAGCACGACTGTGACACAATGGTCATAATCATGTTTACTTATTTACTTGCTTACTTAAAGTTGTTCAGCACCATCTGGCAGTTGGCCTGCCTGTTTGCTGCCTGTTTGTTCCAGTTTGTTCCTGGTTTGTTCCACAACAAACACTCAGAAGTATGTGAACCCCAGTCTGCCCACAGTTGTGTCACAGACAAAACAGTGTTGCCAGATTCTTGACAAAAGATCGCGCAGCAAGAGAAGCAAAAATGCGCCTCCGGCGCATTTTTGCCATTTTGCTTTTTGGGATAGAATTTAGGTACCCTCCAAATGTTTTCAGCCAGCTGTTAATAAATAAATAAATAAAAAGTCGGCGCGTAGCGCCACGATTTTTTTTAAATAATAATCTATCTTTTATTTTGAAAAAGTCGGTAAAAATATCTAGCCAGTCGCAAAAGACCTTACCCTCCCCCCCCCTTCCTTGCACCTATTTTGGCTAGAAACGCCTCTGGTTCTAGTTATGTTCCCAGAAAGAGAAAAGTTCTTGTCTTTTGTGAGAGGAGAAACAGTGACGAAAAGCTACAAATTTTTTGGAAAAAAGAAATTTTCGAAGTGCAAACTGCTCGCACACAGAGGCGTCACTACTGGGGGGGAGGGGGGGACGTCCCCCCCTGTTGTCGGCCAGTCGGTAAAAAAAAATAGCCGAGTCGATTTTCTTCTTAGAAATAGTCGTTTTTTCTTAAAAACAATGAAAAGCAGTCGGTTTTTCGTAAAAATAGTCGTTTTTTCTTAAAATCAGCCGATTTTTTGTCAACACAGTCATTTTTTCTCAATAATAGACGTTTTTATCCGCAAAAATAGTCGGTAAAAATGACCAGCCAGTCTGTAAATACCTTGTCCCCCCCCAAATATTTTGGCTAGTAACGCCTTTGCTCGCACATACGTAAAATAATATATGCAATAATACACCAATATAGCCAAATTCCGTAGCATTCAGCTTTGCGGCTATTCGCCGGCATCCGAGACTTAAAGCAGTAGAGAGGGATAACACATTCCGAGGCTTCATGCCCCTTACACAGTTTTCTCGAATGAAATTTTTTAACTTTCGCTCTTCAAGGTTTCAATCCCCGCAACCCTCGAGATCTGAATATAAAACTACTACCGTAAGTGGAATTTACAAGTCAATATATGGTCTTCACTTCTAAAATTTGTGAATAGTAAAATGCGCCCAATTTGCGCCGAGATTTAGGGGAATGCGCAAAATTGGCGCAATGCGCACACCTGAAAAAATCAAAGCGCAGCCGTCTCGAAAAAGCGCCCAAATGGCGCAAATGCGCACCATCTGGCAACACTGAGACAAAACATCTTGAGAAACTGTCAAGAAATCCTACTTACCAAGGATATCAACTCTAACTTGTTATTCAAATTCATGTAAGCTAGAAAGTTTTTTAAACCCTGAGCTGCCAATGATAACTTGGTCTCTGAGCCACATTCACCAACTGGCGACATCATAGAGAGAGAAACATCAAGGACGACTAATGTTGGCATGTTTGCAAGCTCTTCCAAGTGTTCACAAGCAAGATCTAAGGAACTGAAGTACTGAAGCCACTCTGACAGTACTCTTCAAATTCAACGCGCAACTCTTTTTCTCAAATAAAAGAAATCCGTACAAAGAAGAAAGTGAAAAAAGAAAAACAATCTTTAGGGATTTTAAATTTTCAGCAACTCCAACCAAATTCAAGAAGAAACAAATATTCCCCAATTTTAGCCATTTTATACACATAAAGATTCATAGAAAACTGACAAGAATAGTAGGACTTTCTGGGAAGATTATCAAAGCATGTCGTGTGAAACCTAGAATGGATCCTTCTTCGATCATCACACAAGTGAACAGAGATGATGAGCAAAGCCTAAGTCTTGACAGAGGTAATTTGGTTTTTCATTTTTCACAACAAAAACAAAAGGGCTCCACTGATGATTGAGATGGAAAACTTAACAGCATCCTATCTATTATCCATCTAGAGTGCCCCAAGAGCCAATATTCTGGTAATCTGGTTGGTTGCTAGGTAGAAAAAGCTGAGGCACAGCACACTTTGCATGCACAACCCTTGGCCTTGACGAGCCTATGTAGAAAAGGAAATGAGGTTTTTCACTTCTGTCATCAGCCGAGCCCTTTTGTTTTTGTTGTGAAAAATATATAAAGGATTGTCTTTGATTTCTCTAGTTCATGGTAGTAATTTCAGCCCTGTCCGAGTCGGTGCTCAGTTGTGATGACAGAAACTGTGTTTTTCATGTATGAACTGTATACTGAAATCTATGCACCATACATGAAATCCAAGGTACAGGAGGGGTATCCAACCTCGTTTTTTACTAATTTTACACTACCTCGATTTTTGCAGCGAAAAGGTTAATATGAAATGTACAAGCTGTCCTGACAGTCAAGAGGCCTGACAGTCAAGAGGCAAAATATGACTTTTTTCAAAGTCGTGTGTCCAAAAATATTCAAATTCTGTGCCTTTTTCTCCCTTTTGTAGCTATTTTGAAATCCTGTTTTCTGGCTATTGACTTTGCTTACTCTTCCTTTTTCATCATTTAAGTCAATCCAGGTTAGATTAGAATAAAGCAATCTTGTTTGAAAAGAAAAAAGGTTTAACTAGAAATACTGAAGCAATAATATTAATCCAATATGTAAACCATTCAACTAGCTTCAGTCTAGTATTTTTGTTGTATTTGTTGGTTCCTTTTTAAGCCAGATGGACTATTCTAAAGGAAAGACTTCTCTGGAAATTTGAAATCTTGTCTGAGGATGGATACCCCTCCTGTACAGTGCTTGAACGTCGAGCACCCAGGCATGGTGCTAGACATTTGAGCACCTTGCCTGAAAAGGGGCTAGTGTACTAGACTGCCAGGGCTGTAGTAACAATGACACAATGTTCAAAATATGAGCTGCTTGCATGACAACTCAAAATTCACAGAGATACAGAGAATTTGAACATTGGTAAAAGCCTGCATTTCCATCTGTTATGCATGCTAAGCTAAAATCTAGCTAAGCCAAATTCATGGATGAAAAAGTAGGCAAGTGATGTTAGATGTCTTTTTGTTATATGATTATTGTTTTCGGCAATGGCTCACCCTTGTGGTTGCAGAGGCGTTACTAGCCAAAATGTTTTGGGGGGACAAGGTATTTACCGACTGGCCGGTCATTTTTACCCTTATTTTTGCAGATAAAACTGACTACTATTGAGAAAAAATCGGCTGATTTTAAGAAAAAAGACTATTTTTACAAAAAACGGCAGTTTTTGATTGTTTTGAAGAAAAAATGACTATTTCTAAGAAAAAAATCGACTGTTTTTAAGAAAGACGACTATTTTTATGAAAAAGAAAAAAATTGACTGTTTTTACTAAAAATTGGGGAGCTTTGTGCCAACTCAGCTATTTTTTACCAACTAGGCGACAACATTGGGGGGGGGCATCCCCCCCCCCCCAGTAGTGACGCCTCTGTGTGGTTGTTGAATATTTCAAGCATAGACGGGTAAGCAATAGAGGTGCCATAAATCTGAAAGAATAAGTGTATGCAATGAAATTGATAATATTTGGATAGCAAATATGATAGCAAAGTAACACATTTTTATCGGGTTATCAGGTCTTTTCAAGTAAATAAGTGAGGTGTAACTAGACTGTCAAATTTCAGCCCTATTTGGTTTAGTTTTCATGCTGTTCTGACCTGGTTCTGAATGGTCTATGGCTATTATGCTGCCAAATTTTTGTAATTGTGCAGTAGATCTATGCCTCTTTGGACACCTCTTTCAGTTTTTCCTTACCTTGTTTTTTGTTTCTTGCTTATAAAACAGTCAAATTGAAAGGGGAAATAGAAATAGAAATCTTGATATCAGTAAACAGCTAACTTCAGCTGGTATTCAGCTTGGCTTCAGCAATCTTTTTGACATCAAAGATTCAAAGTAAATTCTAAGTTATCATTAAATAAATTCCTTCAGCTTCTGGCAAAGAAAATCTACAATTGAAATATGAATTTCTTGATTTGTGTCAACTATGGGGAATAAATTTGTTTTTAATTTCGTACTGATAGGTGTTTTTATATGAATGCTTGGGGACCCTAAAAGAAGAAACAGTAGAACACAATTTCAAATATTGGAAAACAGATTGACAAGTCGGTAAGGGAAAACTGGATATAATTAAGCGTTTCTTGCAAATCTTTTGCAGTAAGTTTGTCTGATATGGATTTTAGTGTTTTCTCTGGTGACCAACCACTGTTAGGTGATGTTCAGATAAGCTTTCCTCTACTGTACTATAGTACCAGGGCCATCCCACCGTAAAGTCCATTATTCTTGGGCAGGCTATGACAAACGCCAGGTTTATGCAGTACAGAACAGTTTGGAATAGCCCAGCCATAGCCTATACAGATCGTCAGCTTTGGGCCACAGCAATCATTGAAAATTAGGGTAAAAATTGTTTTCCCTAATGTATGAGCAAGTTCCTGAAATTTGGAGAGTGTTGCCTTCGAGCCAGTCAACAATAAACCCCTGATTTTGGAATACCCTATGTCTACCATGGGATATCCTATGCCAAATGCTGGGAAACCCTAACCCGCAGAAATATTGTTGATTTGAGTAAAGTTCAGAAAGCAGCCAATTAACTTTCGTTCATAGTTGAGCAGGTCAGGGTTGGGGTTTACCTTGGGAGGATAAGATTGGTAATCTTAGCCCTAGACTAAGCACCACAAAAATAAACAGATTTATAGATATTTTGGCAGACAAATATAAGCGGAAAATCTGAATATTATTCTCTAGTCCATCCTCATATTGTTTATGGATAGGCCTAATAGCAATTTTATTAATAATATAAAGTGGATTTGAATAGTACAATATAAAGCAGTTAAAATTTTGGGTGACCCTTATCCAACCATTTTCATGCAGTAGCCTGCGTGATCAGCGACCCCATTTGACTTCGTTTCCATGCAGTGACTCCAGTCTTTCCACATCAGTCTGTCCAAATCAGTTTTTCTAAGGCAGACTCTCCACTTTAGTCTGTCCACTTCAGTATTGTTTATGCTTTGATATTTGTATTTTCTTTACAGTTAATGCTACCGCTAAAAAGGCCAAAAGAGGATTTTTCCAGTCTCTGATCTGCTGCTTTAGACAGAAATACCAGACAACTAGCAATGTATCCGACCAGGTTGTTCCCAGCCACCTTGGACAGTCATCTAATGGGTCTGTCCCATTGTTACCAAACAACTCTGCTGTTGGCCAAAGTCCTAGACAAGAGGAAAACAACTGGTATGATTTCAGTTGTTTATTTATTTTCTGCATGTTCTGTAGAAAAATTCACATTGGAATACTAGTTGAAGAAAGGAAAAAAAAATGCTAAGATTGAGGTTGAAGATGAAAAAGACAAAAGTGAACCATTTTGTAAATGTACCTCCACAAGAAAGTTTTGAAGTACCTGTACCTGTAATTTTGCTTTCACCTCCCATTCCATGTTTGCAGTGACTAACCTCTCATTTAAATTAAAAGTGTTATCTGTGTCATATTGTAGTTAGTCTTTTTTTTTCTTTTTTTTTACTTTAACAAGATGAAACTTTTGAAAATGATGTCAAATCACACACGGGATTTCTTTTCAAAGCTGGGGGCTTTGCTGTTGTAGTAGCTTTAGGTATTTTTGGAACATAAATGGAAAGTGAACAAATGCCAAATAATTCCAACAATAGAAATGTGGCAATTCATGTCACACAGTCAACTGTCTTTGTTTGTGCCTAGTCCTGATAGCCCCTACCCAAAATAAAATAAAAACCCACCCTGAATTTTACATTTAAGCCTGAAGTTCCATTGGATTTTTTATTACTGAAGTGACTTAATCGTTATCCCTGTTTTGTCAGGACTTCAGACTCCTTCAGGTCATGCTTCTGTTATACTTTTATTTTAATTTAGTTCCATCCCTGGTGGACGGTACCTACTGCCAGCCCTGAGACCTCATGATGGTCAGAAGAAGTGCATGGTCATTGACTTGGACGAAACACTAGTACACAGCTCATTCAAAGTATGTGTCATTATATCATCCGCAAGTTTTAAATGTAGGCTAGCCTTGCTTCTTGCATTACAGCCACCAGTCCTTCATAGCTCCAGTGCTGGGAATTGACTTAGTATTTTTCAGTACCAACTACACAGAAGTATTTCGATCCCTCCAACCGCTTCTGCCAATCTTACTCCTTATACTTTTCACTCTTGAAATGATACGTGAGGAAGTATCAGCAAGTTCAACGAGTAACGCTGTTTCCGACTGAATCACTGTCTTGTGCCAAATTGTCTCTTTAGGTTTTTTGATAGATTTATCCAAATGAACTCAAACTTTTAACTTCAGTCAGCCTTGCTGAATTCTGAAGGGTGCAGCGTGTATATCTATACTTTTCGCTGCACATCTTTTTATTTAAAGTCTAGGTATCTCCTCTGCCAAGCCTCGGCTTCATCTCCTAGGAGGCACTGAGCATTTCTAGTGCAATACACACAAATATTTCTTGTATGGAATACCTAATTGTTTTAATCCTGTTTCAGCCTATTGGAAATGCTGACTTTATTGTCCCGGTGGAAATTGATGGCACTGTTCATCAAGTATATGTACTCAAGCGGCCTTACGTAGACGAGTTTCTTCAACGCATGGGAGAAATCTATGAGTGCGTTTTGTTCACTGCCAGTTTAGCAAAGGTGAGCATTTGATCTAGTTTGTCTCTCCATAGAATCTAGCTTTAAGCCAGAATTCCTTTGCCATGAAACTTCACAAATGTTTAAGGTAGATTGTGACGTGACGCACTGAACTTAAGAGAGTCCTTGCCAAAGAGTACTTTTCTGTTCTTAAGAAAGTGTAGAAATCTTTTGAATCTGGCATAAAGAATCCAGCTCTGTGCTAAGAATCCTAAGCTCTTGTAAGTGACTGCTTCTGCTGCCAGTGTATTGTAGAGGTGTGCTTCTTCGGACACCACTCTTAACTTGGGACTACCCGGGTTTTGTTTTTTTGCCTCCAGAATAGTTAAATTGGGAATATTAAATTAAGAACTTAGTATCTGTTGAGAGATTTTCATCTGCACTATGAATGAAATCGATTTACTGTTTGCGGGCAGTTATCAGTATCGCCGTTTTTCGAGTGCTTCAGAATAAAAATATAGTCTAGGTGAAATCTGGATTTAAAAAAAATGAAACTTGCGCCCTTACTAGAATATTCGAGCCACAGTGTGAGCAACTCTTAGCACAACCGAGCCATAGTCTCTTAATGGGATGCGGAAAAACACCTCTATAGGTTTCCAATTAGGCTCGAACTTGCACTGTGTCTTCTTTACAGTATGCCGATCCCGTAGCGGATCTCCTCGACAAGTGGGGTGTGTTCCGATCGCGCCTCTTCCGAGAATCGTGTGTGTTCCACCGAGGAAATTATGTGAAGGACTTAGGAAGGCTGGGGAGAGAACTCCATAAGGTCCTGATTGTGGATAATTCACCTGCATCCTATATTTTTCATCCAGATAATGCCGTAAGTAGACACCCACAGTTTATCATCCGAAGATATCATCCCAGGGAAAGCTCTACGTGCCGAACAACAGCCTTCAGTTATCTGATTACGTGAGGCCTCCGTCCAGCGTCATTGTAATTCCAATCTTTTGGACCATATAGAAATGCTGTGAACCACACCTAACCGAATGCGTTACAAATTTCGGAAGCGTCTTTAATGCAGTATAACTGAATAGGGGGAACCCAGAGTAACAGAGGAGTTTTCTCTAACTGACATCGCTGATCCAGCAGCCGTTCTATGAGGTCTTCGAATAATCTTACGCAAGCAAAAAGCTGTTTTCACTTTGGAAAAAAGTCATTGTTTCTCCCATGTTCAGAAGTAGTTCGAAGTGAGTCCGATTAAAGTAAGGTCCATTAAGTCTGACAAGTCGAACGGGCATGTATCTCCAAAGGCCAGTTTGGATTTATGCGCGGTAGATCTGCAGAGGCTCAGCTTCTATTTGGCAGTGAAGCACGGAGAGCAATGATTGACGAAGGAATAGAGGTATACGTCCTCTGTGTTGACTAGCGGAAAGCCTTTGATGAGGTACCGTACAAAAGACTACAACTTAACCTGAAAAAACTTGTGTGATGATGGAAATTTGTTTGATTGTATGGACGATTTCTTAACTTCAAAAACACTGAGTAGGGATCAATGTTGAGGCAGCGCTAAGGCGGTAGACGTTCTTAGAAGTATTCTTGGCACTCTTATTTTAACATTATACAAATGACCTAACTGAAGGCATCTACTGCCCGTTATGCTAGGTGCAGATTACGCTATCATGCTATGCTGTAGATTGAACGGTGCAGAGGCTTTTTAAAAAGACATGGGTAGTATCGGCCAGGTGATTACTGAATGGGTAATTATAATTAATAGGCATAGACGCTCACTACACTAGAAGAGAGACGAATGAAAAGTGGTTTTGCGAAGTAGATACTACAACTGGAAAACCATAGTAGGTCTTGGGTACTTTACTGCTTCGAAATTTATAACTTGTTAAATGTCTCAGGTCCCTGTGGCATCTTGGTTTGATGATATGGACGACACAGAGCTCCGCGATCTGATACCTTTCTTCGAGCGGCTGGCCGAAGTGGACAATGTTTACACAGTGTTGAGGAGTCCGACTCAAGCGATGATTCATCCTGGTCAGGCTTTCGGAAGGGAAGTGTCCAGCCTTGTTGTTTCAGCAACTTCTTAGTAGGTAAGTCCAGGTACCACTGTATGTTCCTAAACGCTTTCCCGTAAAGTGAGAGAATGCCGGGGCCCTGTGGAAGTAGCAAAGCCTCACTGTCGTTATTTGAGGTATATTTCGTGAATCAGGAAAACAAAAAGAAGGCTATTTTGTCCGTTTCTAAGCGAAGTTCACAAGGTGAGCGAGGTTATAATGGGGGTTCTTTAAAGCACAAGTTGACACAGTTTCTCTTCCACTGTTCTAAAATGCGTGGCCTATTTGAATTTCTGCCGGGTTGTTTTCAGCTTCACGTTAGGTCTCCTTGAAGAGGAAGCACGGAAAAATGTACATAACCGGTATTTCTGAACATCAGCTCCTTGGAAGCAGCAAGCGGGAGTCCGATCCTATTGTGCCTCTATATAGTTGTTATTCCCAACCAAGGTGGAAACACATATACCATAAGCTTTACTTCGCTGTATTGGCCCTATTACAGTTCAGCGCTCCAAGTGGACTAGTTTCTATTAGTCCCTCATTGCCTCATAACCAACCCTTGTGTAGACATAGTACTCGGATCCGGTCGGATCCATAGGGTATATGTAATGGGTCACTTTCACTTTCTGCTGCTGAGACATATGCAAAACCTCCATTACCTGGGACACAGATGACAGGTTTTCCACTCACTAACCTGTGGATCTGTTTTACCATGTCTGACCCAAGTGCTGATGGTGAGGCACAGGGGGATTGACAGAAACTAGTCCGCTTGACTTTATCTGCAGAGCATTGTAACAATGACATGGGTTACTGTTGAATATTAGAACGCCCACCAGAAAAAAATAACATCAAAACGAACTTCTTTTCTCTACATGGGGATTTTTGTCGTGTGTGAGGTAAAAGGTAACTGCTGTTTTGAGGGCATTCTTGGCAAGGGTTCTAGTCTGTTAAAACCGAATTTATCTATAAAAAAAATTGATATGTTCAGGTTTTGTTCGGTGGACCTCGTATGATGTGGTTAAGTTTTTGTTGGTGTTATCCTTGCCGTTTGCTCGTTATGGTATGTTACCCAGTACATACTGTTTACTGTGTGGTCGCCCCCTTACGACAGATGCAAGCTTTATGGGGCGGGGCGGTTCCGATTCACATCCGTTCACCTTTTTTTCGTCAAGAAAATTATCCATTTCTTTCTGTGCGGTTGAGTTGGGGTTAGTTGTTTCTTCAGCTTATTTTTAATGCCAAGCGAAGCTCTACTCCAAACAGTTTGCATCAGTTATGTTACTCCATTATTTGCAGGTGGACCCGACCCCTTTGCGTCGCGTACGATCACCTCAGCTAAGTGCATTAATAGGAAGTGGCGGATCACATAAAGCACCAATTGCGTTTTGGTGTGTGACGAACATCGTGCCTGTTATTTAACGCGCTTTTTAACAGAGTAACCCAGTTTTCTACGTAGCTGACCGCTCGGCTGCGTACCCGATCGTGACCCTACTGTCGCCGGACATCCAGTGCCTTGACTTGAACGCTTTTTTACTAGTGATATTTTAAAAAATCGTGGATTTGAACATTCGTTGTGCCAATTATGATTTCTGTTATATTTAGTGAAGAGCGGGCTCTCATCGTAACCGATAGTACACCATTTTAGCCTTGTTGAGTTTTAATCCGTTTCACTACAACTAGCGAAGTGACAATATCTCCTGTGCTTAAAGAATCTGTGGTGTAAATGGATAGCAGTTGACTAATGAACCCATATGTCGGTTTGGTGGACTGTGCTCAGGTGTGTCTTACGTAAAAATAAGCTACAGTGAGTCATCATTTAGTAGCTTCAGATTATCACAGAGCTGAGGGAAATCAAAGCAGCGGGTGAGGGGGGGGGGGGGCAGTCTACCAAATATTCCCATTTTCTGTGTAGCTCTCTTTGTAGTCGGGATGTGGTTCATGGTGTCAGCAGTGTGTCCAGGCATTGGAGCAATTATTCTCCTTTTGTTAAAATCCAAAAACTACTTTGACCTTTTGAACAGAAGCAGAATCTTGCAGGTGAAGAGTTACATTATTTCGTTTGAGGATCACCGTCCCACCAGCATCCTACCCCGGATGCTGGTTGGGGGGCCCCCTCGCTCGCAGCCTTAATCATCATAATCCGGGCTTCCGAAAAATGGGTGAAGTTTGGTGGACTGCGCGAAGGGTTGGTTACTAGTTAACTAGATATCCGGGCATTAGAGCTCGGATTGGGGCAGCACTAAATGACTTGGCTCCCCACGGAAAATATTCACTCGCTCCTAGTCTGTGTAACTTTCTTTAGGGTAGTTTTTACTCGAAACTCTGGAATAATGTTTGTTCGTATTCCTCTCTCGATCAGTTATCGTAGACGCTGCCTTAGAAAGTCTGGAAATAATTCCGAGGGCTTTCAGGCTCTACCACTGCGTGGTATTCTGCTCAGTAGGAAATTTAGCCCTTGTTTCGAACTTAGTTGTCCAGCCATGCGAACTATAATAGAACTGCAAAAATTTCTACCAAAAGACAGAATGGTTTTGTTCACGATGATTTGTAACCGAAAATCAGTTTAGGAGAATTGCGATCGTTCTGGATCAGATCGTACCTTCTGTAGTTAGGCTGATCCGAGCCAACTCCTGTATTATCTGCATGCATAGCACGCACGGCATCGGGTTAATATAGGGACATTGCGCGGACGTTAGATTGTAGCAGTTCTGGGTGCACCTTTGTCGCTTAGAGGTATCCAGTGTAAGCTTTTCTCAGCATGGTTCCCTTGAGGTTAAGGGAAGGCAACAGTTCCTCCAGGATTGTTAGTTCCTGCTGTGATCTTGTATAGGGAGCAGTAGTAAACCTAGACGCTGTAACTGTGTAGGTAGTTAATGCATTCACATGGTTACTAGGTCGGGTGTTTCTGCTCTGACGCTGTTCGGGGAAGACCAATCGAGTTTGAACGTTTCGGGAACAAATTGTGCCGCTGTTCTACAGCGGGGCCTCTCGCTACTGCCTTTCTGAACTTGTGTGTCTCGGGTTTGCCATAAATATTGACGGTGTTTTTCCCAAAGGTTACAAGCGAAATTTTTCAAATTTTACACGAACAGAGAAAAACCTTTCACGTTTAGGCCAGGGCCTAAAAGTCCCAGAAAGAAAACTTTGCAACGGTTGCTCCGATTTGACTGAAATTTCTGCCAGACATACCCGTCACAGCTGCGGGTAGAGCACAGCTAATATCTTAGTTTTGAGAAGAATGTCGCAATAACCTTTTGGAAAAACATCGTCGATATACTCGCTTTACTTCGTTTTAGCCACACCACCTAGATCAGACACTCGTTAAGAAAGAAGATGGGACACCGCTTACAATTGAGTTCCCAAAATCTGTGATAAATTGCGATCTGGGTAGTGGGACATAGATGAAGGTCGAAATAGTTTATCAATGGGTTTTTTCATCACTAGCAAAAAACTTAGCAGTAACGGTCCATTATAGATTATAGTATTAAAGTGACCACGTGATGATCACATTGTACTAATGGCTCCTGTAGTCGAGGCCGAGAGGGAAGTGACGGTAATTATTCTTCGAACGGATTAGTACCAAGTAACGACGATTTCACTTCTGATAGCTCGCTGGCTGGACTTTGACAATCATGGTTACCAATTTTTAACGATAAACTTTTGACCAAATCGTCTTGTTTTTTTTTAAGTTTATTTAGAGTTTGATTGCATGTTTTATCATTGAGTGACCCCGTTAGTACTAGGTTGTGATTTTGTGTTCTAAATCATTTTTTTCATGAACCGTTCGGCATTCAGTTTTAGCAGACTATCCACTTTGTGACTTCTCCTTTTTTGCTCTGACTTGCTTGCTTTTCATGGTCTCCGGTCTGTTGTTAGCTGTTTGCCTTTGCTTTTTTTTTTCACCGTAAAAGTAATTTGATTGTTTGACTGATCCTTCTTTTATGGCCTGCACCGAAAGTATGACGAAAAGTGAATTAAAGGTCTCGGATCCCGATATTTAGTTTTTCCTTTTGCAAGTCGAAAGCTTTCATCCTGTGGGTCGACTTTTGTAAATTTTAGTTCCGATCCGTTTTCGCCGGAAAGGGTTCAATCTCTGTACAAGGAAATTTTTTTTCTTCGGCTTCTGTTCTTCCAAGTTCGTCACTTCAGCTAATCTCTTTTCCTGTTGTGCCTTTAATGTTTGAGCAAATAACATTCCCCAAGGAATTATTTAATAGGTTTCGAGCATCTTGTTCTCCATGCAGTGTCGTGAAAGCGCGAACTCTCGTACGGTCAGCCAATACCCCTATTTTGCTGTTAGGTTCTTTTCGTTAACCTCAGACATTTTGTTCGAAGTGTTGTGCGAAACGCCGCCTATGCGTATACCCGCGAAACGCTAGGCTGCCTCTACTACAATCGATTCATCTGAACCATTTTCAGTCAAAAATTTGGGTACAGTAGGCAGAAAAGATATTAATAGCAAATACTGGTTTCCAAGCCATAATATCTGGCTAAAATAATAATTGAATTGTTCCATTAAAATCGATGTGAGAACAGCGATTACAGAACTGTCCGGCCTCTTCTTCTTCCCTGTGGGAAACAATCCGACTTTGTCGAAATCTGACGGAATTTCCAGACAAAATCGGGGGAGTGGGAACCAGGCCTAAGTCTGACAATGTTGGATAGTCTGCCCTTGATTTTTTTTTTTGTTATGTTTTCTTGGCGCTTCGATTCATAGGTGTGTCGACCCTTATATTCCCCGAAGTCGTGGGTTCTGATCTTCAAAAAATTTCCGTTGTGCCGCATATTTTCATCGTTTGGTCTCAGTTTTAGATAAAAACCCCTCCCATATAAAGAACGTGTCTGCACCTGGTACCTGGCATTTCATTCACCTCAGTCACTGATCACTGAGCATTCTGATTTTGAAAAGACCGCCCAGTTGTGTAATTGCGCCAATCACTGCGTATAGGCGTTTTTCGCGACAGTCCTGGATTATAATCCTAGATAGCTGATTCATCGGAGAAACAGCGAATCGACTATCTCAGATTACAAAACAACAATCCGACGATCTTGCTCCATTGCAAGATTCCCGAATCGACGATCCAAGAACGAATTCGGGTTGTCAGAGAAAACGATTTTTCATAATCTGGACTGTCACGGAAAGACGCCCACGGAAAGAGCCTTAGATTTTAGTTCGGCATGTAATCTGATCATTACCACCAGTATGCAGTCTCCTTCCAAAAGCTGAGATACTCGGCACATGGTCGAGTTCGACCATGACGACTAAATGCTCGTAGTTTAAAAAACGGTGCGGTCTTGTAAAAAATAGTGATGTTTCTCAAATCCGGCGTGGATACCTACTTTAATTACTGAACTTGAAGACTCAAAAAGGCAAAAATTAGTTATTGAGTTTGTTTTACAAGGAACTTCAGAAACCTTACATAGCGATAATAATCTTAAGTTTAAAAGGTTTCTTTCTTCTTCTTTTTCAGCTGAATAACCAGTGACCGTAGTAGTGTGCGAACCGAACTTGAATAATGCAAGTGCCTGATCCGATCCTTATCAAGTGTCGTATACTATATACCCCTCGTACTTTAAGAGACCTTGTTTCTTTTAGAGGCTAGTTTATTCAGTAAACCTATTAAAAAGCTCTTGATCTATCGGTAATATATTTTCTACCCCTTATCTAGCCTAACTGTCTTGTGCCATACGACGCGGTATATTTAATTCTAACCACTTGTCAAGGTTTCTATGGTTTACGTTATTATTTCTGGTAGGCTAGACATTTTATTTTTGTTGTTGATTTTGAGAGTAAAAAGACCTTTGTTGTTATCCAATTCAACCTGCACCGCCTGGTATTGGCTGCGTATATATATATATATTAATTTGAAAGTGGCGGATCAAAACGCCATCATAAGTGGAATATTTCCCGCGCGCTTACGCAGTGGTTTAGAGAGACACAAGTTTCTGTGGGCTTTTCCTTGGTAGTAGTTTTCGCGCAAATGCAGGCAGGGGTGGCTCGAAAGTGGCGGATCCAGGCGAAAAGACCTTCACCCCCCCCCCCCCCCTTGAAGGGCATATTTGACAGTGCAAAACTGATACGTCACCTGAATCTCTACCCGATCAAAGACCCAATAGAGCAGCAAAAAACCAGCCGCGTCCAAAATGAAATCACAGCAACCTTTTTAACTCCAAGCAACTCTCACAAAGGAATTTACTAAGTCAGATATTTATTTACCTATCTATCATAACATCAAAGTGTCTGTTGAAACTGCGCATCCTTTGTTTTATATGTTACCAAAATTCTGACAGTTTAAGAAATAGCAAAATAGCTTAACTTTCAGAACAACGTACTTACTCAGCGCCATACGTCCGCACAGTCAGGACATTGCTAACATTTTAACACATGGTTGCGCATCCTTGTGTTAACGTTATGTGTGATGCAGAGATATTTCGGTAGTGACTTCTTTGAATGTTATGTTTCGCGACAAGGTACAAGTTAAAAGGTCATATCCTCAGCATCCAACACACTTGAATGAAGTCCCATCCGGCCTTGGTAGCCTTCTCGGGGCTTCTCTCCTCACGAGCGTATTTATGTGCCGCCTGCACCGCTCTCTGTTTTGGGCCACTCTGAGAAGCCCAGAAAGGTATCCAATAAAAGGACACACAAATTTAACACAAGGACGCACAACTATGTGATAAATATTACAATATATCAAGAACAAGTAACGAGACAGAACTGCTGTCTCCCTATCTCGGTCATACAAACATGCTCAGTCGAGTAAAATCCGACCGACTCCCGATGCAAACGAGCGGCTTCGCGCCACATCACGTTTTGTTACCTCCACAAATAGCTAGATCGCCGATAAGTTGCTAAAGAGGAAATCTAGAAGTCAACGCTGATTGGTCTATGGACGCGCTCCAGAGCGGATCAGTGCGCGGAGTACGCCTCCTGCTCGCCTCTTTCGATATTTCTTCTGCGATGGGCAACAGCGAAGACGGAAGAGGAGTAAACGGGTATCAACATCAGCTCAAAGCTAGAGTAAATACCTCCAGGTCCGCTCAGATTTGTCGAGGTTTTCATAGTCGCTGCATGCGACTAAAGACTGAAGTTCTTACTGATTATTTGTTCTTGATATTTTCAAACTCCTGAAAGGGGACAAAGCTGCCTGTATATAAATAGGAAAGAAGATCGCCTTACAAGACAGGCTGTGGAAGCCCTTGTAAACAATTACACTACAAACAACTTATAACGGCTTTTGTATCTACACTACACTTTCCGAAGTAGACCTACATAAAACGTTGATGTGGGCCGTCGATCATTTCGGTTTTCCTTTTAGGGGTCTTCATCCTGAAATTTATTTCAATACTTTCCCACTAAAGGCGTTCTTCCGCGACACATTTATGTGCCATACGTTTCTGAGTGTTTGTCGCGGAAATACAACTGTGTGCCACAAACTTGACACAGAAGTTGAACCTCGGGGCGTTGTGTCCGTTTCTCTCGCGATAATTCAAATGTGTGAACAAAAAACGAAATCCAGATAAAATATGAAGAAATAGAGCTTCACGCTTAGGTCCTTACCATTCCTTACTAGACGGATCCCCAGATTTCTGCCACAAAAGCAAAAAACCACCTCAACAGCTGTATGATAAATTCGACCATAAAAACATTGTTGGTAACGGAAACACTCGTGGACCACTTACGCCACAGAGCACCAGGAAAAAGAATTTTCCGTTTCTACCCGTCCCTCTTCTTTGTGAAACATCAATATTTCCGAAAAAAATTAGAGCAGCTTTTTCTAACCAGAAAATATCCAAACGTTTTCTGGAGAGAATCCATGGGAAATTACCTCCAGAAAACATATCTGGCCAAAATCGGGCAGTGGAACAGGAATTCGGCAGTAAGAACTGCCAGTGAACCTCGGCTCGGGAAGAACAAGAAACGTCACCCAAACGAATACCCATAATTGATTCAGATACTGTGTAACAAATCTACAACGTTTGTCGTGACGTTAATCGTTCATCTCTGGGCACACGGCGACTTGACCGGCCCGAGGAGTTAGTCATCAAGAATATCAAAGGTGAAATTTAAGAGAGAATATCGTGTCTATATTTCGGGTCTCATAACAAAAGCAGGGAACAGTAAAAGGCGGACGAAATTATAGAGACATTTATCGCAAACTATCACCGGTCACGAGACCAAACGTCCCAGCGTGTCTTCAAACCAATCTGTGACTCCGAATCTTTTCAGCGTTCCACAGCTTTAAATACTCCCGGCACCAGATAGTGATTCTTTGGGTAAAACATCCAACCCTCCTCATCATAGCATCGCAGCCACCCGCTTTCAAGCTCAAAGGTTTCAAGGCTCGCTGCATCTTCAGACTGCTCTAGCCTAACCAGCTTCACAAGATCAAAACCGGTTGTGACAGGGGGAACACCCTTTGCGCAACCAAGGGTCACATGCGCACGGCTTCCTAGGCCTCTGATGGGGCGGAAATTGCTCAGGATCTCACCATCTTGCAAAGTCAACCTCGCTTTCTTCATGATGACAGGGATTTCCGGTTTCGGAAAATCTGCTCTTTCCGAGGCAGGCCGTGTCCTAGGTGCTTGCATTGATCGAAGCTCGTCGGAACTTGTTTCCTTCGTAGCGGTGACGGTTTCCGCAACCTCCTCGACAACCGTGCCTATAAAAAATGTATGTATTTAAACAGGGGCGAATCCAGCTCTGTAAGAAACGCAAAAATTTTACCGAGAGCAGATGCGTCACCATCATGTATAGGTAAGAGGGGGGCGCCCCCTTCCCCGATGTGGTCGGCAAGTCGGTTTAAAAAAAAAAACAATAGTTGGCGCGAAGCACAGCGATTTTTTTGAAAAACAGTCGGTAAATACCTTGGTCCCTCCCCTCAAAAACATTTTGTCTAGTAATGTTTCTGCCCGGGAGTAATTACGGATTTGTCCGTGGTCGTCTGCAAAAACTGTGCAAGGTTTGGTACATCTGCATATAATGTTGAAATTAGTATGGGATTATCGAAAAAACCAGTGGTGCGGTTCTGAAAGCCTAGAAGCAGACTACAAGGGCGTAGGATGACCAGGGGCGTCACTATGGGGGAGGGAGGGGGGGGATTCCCCCCCAAAGGTCTTGAGAAAGTGCTTTCGTCGGGCGAAGCCCGGCGAAAGTAGCCTACACTTGTTTGTCGGCGCGGAGCGCCGGCAAACCCAGAAGAAATAACATTTTGCATGCTTTTGTCGGTCGACTCGTCGGCACATCGGGTTCTTTTCATACGCAAGAAATCAAATTCTGCACACATTTGTCGTGCAGAAAACAGGACAAATCAAATTTTGTATCCTTTTGTCGGGCCCTCGATACGCTCTTCGGCACATCGGGTTCTTTTAATACATAAGAAATACAGAAGAAACTCAATTTTGTATGCTTTCGCCGGGCGTCGTAGACTCGTCGGCACATTGGGTCCTTTTATACGCAAGAAATCGAATTCGACAAACATTTGTCGGGCAAAAAACTGAAGAAATTTATTTCTGTATGCTTTTGTCGGGCGTCGGTCGACTCGTCGGCACATCGGATTCTGTTTCTCTGTGATAAATCAGTTTCAGCAAACATTCGTCGGGCGCACCCGGGAAGATCCGTATCGTCGGCACATAGGGTTCTTTTTATACGAAAGAAATCAGATTCTGTAAACACTTATCAGGCGCATCCCGTAAGTTTAAGTTTTGTCGGCGAAAGTTTAAGTTTTGTCGGCACATCGGCTGCTATTTACACGTAACAAATAAAGCCCTTTACAGTCTTGTCGGGCAAAACAAAGAAGAATTCGAGTTCTGAATGCTTTAGCCGGGCGTCGGTATTCTTGTCGGCCCATCGGGATATTTTTATTCGTAAGAAATCGAATTCTTCAAACATTTGTCGTGCGCACCCGGAAAGTTCAATTCCCTTCGGAAGATCCGAATCCCATTACACGTAATAAATCAAATCCGTAAACTTTTGTCCAATCCCGAAAGTTTATGTATCGTCGGCAAATAGACATTTTCTACACACAAGAATCAACTTTGGGTCTACTTTCTTATGGATGGCCACTACTTTTTTGGCGGAAAAATCTGCGATTTCACACAGATTTCACACTTTGTTATTTGGATCGCTCATCAGCGTTTCCACAAAATTTCGCCTGCGGCGCGTTTCGTAGTATTTTCTATTTGGACAAATGGCATTTCATTTAGTTGGCGTTTTAGTATTGAAATTCTTGGGGGTTGGAACGCATTAAAAACTTGAAACTGTAAAGTATAGGTATAGAATGGCCTTAAATTTTCCGGAAAAAAAGACAGATTAAAAAAATTTCGCCTGCAGCGCTTGATTTAACTTGTTCCGGGTTTAGCCGTTGGAAGCTTTTTAGCGAAAGCTGCAATGAAAACCCGAATATGTGTATTTAAATTTCGAATTTACATTAAAGGACTAATATACGCCGTTGCGCGTTTTTTGTTGGCACATTTTTGAGTCCGTCGGCACAAACTGGACGTCCCCCCCCCAAAGAGCCCCTGAGGATGACCTCCCCATGCCACGTGAAGCGCGTCCGACCAGTGGGAGCAAAAAGGAGATCCGACTCTATGGGAGCATTGGCAGCTTTGTCACTGGACAACGCAATTTAAGGTAAGGAACCTGCATTTTGCAATCCCCCCTGGTTTTTATGCAAAAAGAAGTATCTGTACTTTCGGAGCCTCAGATCTCAAGATTATGCCATCAGTTACACTGCGATGCCACGTTTTTCATAAGATCAAAACAAAGGGAACTCACAAGTAAGGGATCGGACCCTTACTGTTCACGAAATGTGATACTATAATGGCAGAATGCTTAATGTTGTTACAGAGCTTTATCACCTTAATTACTATTTAAGGAAAATGGTCTAAGAATATTCATAGTAGGCTATTTGATATATTTTTTCTCTTTGCAAAAATTTTACTAATACACAAAAACTATTACGGTACCTGATGGAAATTCAATGCTTTCACTTCTAAACCTTTTTTCCAACTTATTCAGGAAAAGAAGGAAATGGTCTGGTTCAGACTTGGAGGTGCCATCTTCATCATCATCCATACTGTAGAGCATCAGCTGTTCAGCTCCCAGCCGCACTCTACCACCAAATGTCTGTGGGGTTATGAAGAAACCAATGATATCCATGTTGAAAGCCTGATTCAAGCTGGTTTTAACAATTGGTCTTTCACTGTAGGCAATAGCATCATTCCTGGGACTGTCTGGTCCACTAAAATATGCAGTGACATGCAGGGTATCACGCTCAGGAGTTTTAGAGTATTCTCTGTTGTAGAACTGGTTCACATCTGTAAGAACGGAAAATAAAACTACAACGATTCTGTATGTTTCTTAATATAGAAAAAAAATTTATGTCAAAGAAAACTGGAAAATAAAACAAACCTGAATATTCAAAGCAGAAGGAAAGTCATAGAAGGAGAGTCAACTTTAACTCTTTATGTCAAAATAAAACTGAAATATTTGGCTCTCTGTTCCAGTTCTGAACATACTAATACCCTGATCTCACTGGATCTGGGTCCAAACTGGGGGTGTTGTAAGTCGCTTTACCTGTTACAAAAAGACTGACCTTCTTTTGGACATCCTGGGAAATGCCTGATGAGCCATTTAGAAAACGTAGGACATTCCTTGCTAAATCTATAGAAATAGGAGCTTGCAAGAGAGCACAGATCCTCAGACTCTTCTTTTCCAAAATGCCACCAGTATAGTGACGGCACAGAATTGCTTTCTTGGTTCGAAACGGACATGTTTCATGATTTTGAAACTTGGCGCCAGTGCTGCATCTCGAGACCCCGACCAAAAAGAAGTTTACTAGACTCAGGAGATTTTTTTACTAGATTCAAATAAAATTTACTTGCTCGAAATTTTAGGTCTACTTGGGTCTACGAAATTTTAGGTCTACTACGCGGCTGTCGCGACGCGTGCGTTGTCTTAGGGAACCCATACTAAATTTCAACAATAAAGAAATACATCGAAAGACATTCAAGTTTGGAGGCTGTGATTTTGAGTCACACTTCTGATTCGTACAGAAAGCATCCAAAATACATCCGACCAAAAACTTGGTCATAAAGAGCAGAGACGTCACATATGGGGGGCGCGACCCCTCATAATATTGTCGGCCACTCGGTAAAGAAAAGAAGAATCGGCGCGATGCTCCGCGATTTTTCTAAAGACAATCGATTTGTTCTTAAAACATGACAAATTCTGTAAAAAACAGTCAATTTTTCTAAAAACAGTTCCGGTTCTGTCACTGATGTACATATAGGGCTTGTGCTTGTTCTTCCCAGCAAGTTTCATCAAATCACTCCACTCCAAGCGTGTCACAAGAATTCCGGTTCCCCCCTCCGAACCCCCCAGCTTCATCGGATCCGGTCCGAACTTGAAACGGGACATCCGAGGCATCTGGTCTTTCTACGTATCGAGTTTCATTATGATCCGATCACCCGTTCGAAATTTATACATACCTCAAGATTCAGGATTCCCCCTTCCTCCACTCCCTCCACGATGGTCGGATCGGGAAGTTGACTATTTTCAGGTTAATCTGGTCGGGTCCCTGATTTGCCTGCCAAGTTTCATTGTCCTAGCCCACTTGGAAGTAACTTAACCCCGTATCACCGGAATTCGCGAAACCCCCTCCAACTCCCCCCACAGTGCACGAATCCGGTCCGGGTCTGTCAATGATGTACCTAGGGCTTGTGCTTGTTCCTCCCACCAAGTTTCATCCCGATCGCTCCACTCTAAGCGTGTCACACGATTTCTGGTTCCCCCCTCCGACTCCCCCCCCCCACATTCATCGGATTCGTTCCGGACTTGAATTGGGACATCTGAGACATGACGTCTTTCCAAATATCAAGTTTCATTAAGATCCGATCACCCGTTGGAAAGTTATGCAAGTCACTAAGTTTCGGATTCCGGTTCCCCTCCCTCCCCCCATGATGGTCGGTTCGGGCAGGTGACTATTTCCAACTTAGTTTGGTCGGGTCCCTAACACGTCTGCAAAGCTTCATCGTCCTAGCACATCTGGAAGTACCCTAACTCGCAAACACCGGACTGACCGACCGACGGAAAAGTGATCGGTATATGGCACTTGGCCGGAAGGCCAGTGCCATAAAAATGGATTACACGAACAAGGACAAAGGCTTCGACGGGATCCTAAAGAGGAATATTTGTTGACCTGTCTAATACAGTCTTGTACATGTTTGTGCCCCGTTGCTATAATAGTCCGGATAGATCACTTAAAACAAATCCATTCGGTTAAACTCTAGCAAAAAGTATATCAGACCAACAGGTTCATTCATAATCATCCGGTTTGGACCTGATTCCGATCGGACTATTCATCCAAGGTGAGTATTTTTCGGGTATAACAGCGTTACCCAATCGATTTCACCGACATCAGACAAAAAATTTACTTCTACCAAATTTCCGATTTGCCAGATTCCGGCAGACTACTTATCTGATGAGAAAATGAAGTTCATATCAGGTTCATATGGATTCCGGGCGCATTCTTACCTATATACCGACTAGAATAAACTTTTACTCTCACCAAATTTCCATTTTTTGCCGGATTGCGGATGAACTACAATGTCCGGTGCGAAACGAAGTTTAGATCTGATCCTCTCCCACCACTAAATATAGGGCTACGGGACCAATCTGCAAACTTGACCTGTACTTCGACCTAAGGGATCCTCACACCAAGTTTTAACAGATGATCTTACCTCGTCGATATTTATCGTGCTAAAAGACGAACGGACAGACGGATGAACAACCTTTACGAAATCATGATATCCTGTCACCGACACTTTGAGATCCCCAAAGCGAGAGACTGCTAGTGAGCCCTCCTGTGGCAAGAAAACGCAGCTTGTGATAGCCTAACTATATATTGCAGAAACTACTTTACTTTTAGTCGGGTATAAAATCACATAGAAAAATGATAACAACCAAGACGTAAACAAAACCAGTTAAAAATATCGTTTTAAGACTCCCATGCAAAAATAAAATAAAAAAAATCACTCCCTCCTGGCAATCCTGATCATCGGTTCATCATCTTCCAGATTTCTCCCCGCACCTCGACGTCGCTGCAAGTCTTCACGCTGTTCTCTATCGACATCGTCAAAAATGAGCTGAACATCGTCGTCAACGGGGTCAGGATCTGGTACGCTATCCAACGGATTTTCTAGGTTTCTCCTCACGTCTTCACGGCCCTCGACGACTTCGAGCTGTTCTCTATCAGCATCATTAAGAATGAGCTGAACATCATTGTCATCAACGGGAGCAGGTACTGGTACGCCATCTAACGGGTTATCTAGGTTTCTTCTCACGGCTTCGTGGCCTTCAACGACTTCGCGCTGTTCTCTATCAGCATCATCAAGGATGAGCTGGATATCATCATCATCTACTGGATTAGGGACGGGAGGGGGATTTCTAGCGGGAAATGCCCTCTGGTGTCTGATCATGGGAGAAGGAGGGCCTTCAGGTACGAAGTCATAGAAGCTCAGCTAAAAGAACATGACAAATTACAATTTGTCAGTGGCGTAATGTTCTATATTGTTTAGGAAAAGGCTTTTCGTCGGAACATACTGCTTCTTATACTGCACAGAGCTGTCACTGAGAGCCCAAAAGGATTAAAAATCCAAACAAATAGAAATTCGACGACTTTTAACAGAGGATCTACTTTTAATTTTTGTCTTAACGGGTCCATGACAGTAACTCTGATCATTCGTTTCTTTTAATCGGCTCCCACTGTGTATTTTCAGTCACTACAACTTCTCATTTCATAGAATTTCGGGATGGCGAATATGGCGAATCAGTCTTTTTCACCACACCGTGCTTAAGCAAAATATTTTACCCTGAGCAGGATCGAACCCACGACTCCCCGACCAAAGTTGAGAATCTGGAGGCACGTGACGTCAAAATACCCATGTTAATTTTAGCTACGCTGCTTATCGCGCAATCTCTCTGCCTGAACCGAATGTTTAGAAAAATCCGTCACAGGTCCGTCACCTTTATGTGGTTGTACGAAATAGCGGCTTTCATATTTTATATGAAGATTGCTAAAAAGGCAAGTCTCCAGTTGAAAAAAAACAAACAAAACAAGAGCTGTAAGCTCATATGGCACTTGCATGGGTTGAGATGTAGTGTTTGATCAAAAGTACTTTTAAGGTTACCTTTGCGGTTCAGATGCGCACTTTAAGGGAGCTAGAAAAAAAGTATTTTGTTTTAAAACTTGGCTGTAATAATACGGACTTTATAGGCGCTAGAAATTCATCTGTAAGAGAAGCTATTGAGACAAAACGATCACAGGCCCTTAGGGATCATTGATTTTTACCCGTTTGGTAAAAAGATTTTTTTTTTTCACTTTTCGGTTAAAATGTGCACTTGAAGGGTGATAAAATCAATTTTTAAGCAAAACACTTGTGGCACAAATGATCATGGGTTGAGATGTATCGTTTGATAAAAAAAAAAGTAGTTTTCGACCTTGCGGTTCAGATGCGCACTTTAGGGGGCTAGAACTTCATTTGTAAGCAAAACCCTTGAGGCAAAAATGATAATGGGCTCACGGGGATCATGAAAATGTATAATTTTCTTAAAAGTATTTTTCAAAATTTACGGTCAAGATTGGTATACTTTAAGGAATGTCGGATTTGGAAAGTGGCGATTTCTATTCCAGCCCAGTTCCATCGTCCTAGCACATCTGGAAGTAACTTAATCGCGATCACCGGAATTCCGGACCCGGCCCCTCAAACTGACCCACAGTCGCCGGAGCCAATCCGGTTCTGTAAGTGATTTATCCAGAGCATCTCTTTATCATTCCCACAAAGTTCCATCCCGATCTCCCCAATCTGAGCCGGTCACGCATTTTCCGCCCCCCCCCCCATTGTTGTCGAATCCGGTCCGGACATGAAAAAGATCACCAGAGACATGTCCTCTGATCAATTATCAAATTTCACTCAAATCCGATCAACCGTCCCAAAGTTACGCATGACTCAATATTCCGGATTCCCCCTCCCGCTACTCCCCCACGACTATCGGATCATGTAAATTTGTATTTACAAGTCAGTCTGACCTGGTCCCTGATTCGCCTCCCAAGTTTCGTCGTGAAAATCCCCAAAACCGCCATTACTGGAATTCCGGGAAACTCCCCTCCACCCCCCCCCCCCCCCCAGTGTCCGGATCCATTCCAAATGTATAAACGATTTATCTGGAGCAGATGCTTGTTCTTCTCAGCAAGTTTCAGTCCGATCCCTCCACTCTAACCGTTTCTCGAGATTTCCGGTCTCCCCCCCCCCCAGCTCCCCCATAGCTGTTGAATCCGGTCCGGACTTCAAATGGGACATCAAAGGTATGTCATTTATTCAGTTATTAAGTTTCATTCCAATCCGAACCCGTTGAAAGTTACACACTACTCCCATTTTCCGGATTCCCCAGCCCTCCACTCCCGCCCAGGTGGTCGGATTGGGAAACTGATTATTTCCAGGTTAGTCCGGTCGGGTCCCTGATGCTCCTGCCAAGTTTCATCGCCCTAGCCCAACTGGAAGTACCCCAACTCGAAAAAGTGTGACAAAAACTACTTAATTTTCAGAATTCCCCAGATGGTCGGATCGGGAAAATGATTATTTCCAGGTTAGTTTGGTCGGGTCCCTGATTTTCCTGGCAAGTTTCATCGTCCTAGCACATCTGGAAGTACCCTAACTCGCGATCACCGGACCAACCGACCGACAGACAGACCGACCGACGGAAAAGTGATCGATATATGGCACTTGAGCGAATAAAAAGACGGTATACTCTGGGTATACTTGGCCTGCCCTAAAGCACCGTTCCTGGCAATGCACGAAGTTACAACATTGGTTCGTCAGATGGTAGCTATGGTAACTTATGAATTATTATTGGTCCTTTACAGCCAATTTAGAGAAATATGGGCGATTTCTGCGAAAGGCGATCGACGCTAGAAAAATCCCAAGAAACTGATATAAGCAACACCGAAATAAATAGGTTTCCGCTGTATCATGCCAGTTTTCAAGATGCTGATTACGTTTGACGCCGAAATATTAGGTCAAAACGGCTCCAGAATTCGGAATCCACATCAAGAAAATTAAACCTCATGGGAGGTCAAATTCAGTCTCACATTCCGTTTCCTTTCTCGGTCACATATGGCTGTTAACATACTTGTTTTGATACATGGTGCAAGCTTTTTTTTTCGTTTCTGTTCACTTACAATATTCCAGGCGAAGTTAGCCGGGTCATCGCTGAAGGCTTCGGCCACCTCTTTCTCCTCATTCTTCAAAGGACCCAAAATCGACCGCAAACACACATGGTTCCGGTCTTCGGACAAAATGGTTGTGCTCCCTCCGCTTGATAGACTTCTAAGTAAGTGTAGTGGGAGCGGGTAGCGATCGACGTATGCGCATTTTGTGCACACGTATCGTTCTCTCTGCATTTTCCTACAACTCTGGAAAAAAAATATCAGTAAGTCAATCACTCTAGACAAGGCGTCTGAACTGACAAGTCACACCTTCGCCCTTTCCACTCCGGACCATTTTGGGCTTGACGGGGTTAGCAATGGAAGTGGCGTTTATTTATCAGACGGTGGAAAGCCCTCCCCCCCCCCCAGGTCTGAATTTTGGGTTTTCATCGACATAAAAGGATGGTGTTGATTTTTCGCGATATTTAGAAGACAAAAGCGGATTTGCCAAATTTTCGCATATGGTGACCAGATACTACTTTGTCATAGACACGGTAGTTGTGTTGCGGAGCAACACTACTGCTTTCGTAGTTTTTTTTTTTTTTTTTTTTTTCACCGTGATCAGCGACCTGTAGCTCCGAAGTGGTAAGAGTTAAAAATTTGAGATTTTTCAGAGGGAAGGGAAACGTGAAACAGAGTAAAAAAGTTCCAGAGAAGTTGCTAAAATTTCTAACAGTTTTCCAGAAAAAAAAAATAAAACCGTTTTTTTTCTTAGAAACTCTGCGTTCGATTTTTGGCGTCAAGTTA
Organism: Branchinecta lindahli; assembly: GCA_023053555.1. Classification (NCBI taxonomy): domain Eukaryota; kingdom Metazoa; phylum Arthropoda; class Branchiopoda; order Anostraca; family Branchinectidae; genus Branchinecta; species Branchinecta lindahli. The sequence continues at coordinate 27,207,973 of JAKZAO010000002.1, forward strand.
AGACGACCCTGGCTTCGGAAATAAACTTGTTAGAAATACACTTATGCTGAACTCATGTAGAACTTTCATTTGTCTCTTCGAGAACCGGAGCACAAAATTCCGTAGCTCTTACAGATTTCCCGGAAATAATTCCGGAAAAGTCCATCTCGTTCCGATTTTTTTGGGAATTTTCTCAAATTTTCAATTTTGATGTTTCTTATATTTTTATCGAGTAGTGCTATGAAAAGTATGCAAGAAGAAGTGAAGTGTTCTATATACCAAGTTGCTTCGTTCTCTAAGAAATAATTTCCGAAGTTTCGACGTTCTAGAGGTAACTTCTGTTCTGGACCAGCTAGAATTTTTTTTCCAACGCGGTTCGACAGGTCTCGATCTCCTAACAACTGGAGCTTACAATAGTTTCTCCGAAATAAAATTCCTTCTTTGGGTTTTTCTATTTGGAAGTTTTGTCATGCCCTCGGGGCAATTTAATTTTCTTGGTGAATTTGGTTTGTTTTATATTTTCCTAGCTTAGACCATCAAAAGTTAAGCAGAAAACTATAAGACGTTATTTCCGTATCTCTTTCAGATTTCCCGGAAATAATTCCCGAAATGTGCGTCTCGAAACATAATGCTTCGAACTGGCGTCAAGTTAAGACGGCCCTAGTTTCGGAAGTAAACGTTTTAGAGATAAAATAATTATGAACTCATATAGAACTTTTATTGATCTTTTCGAGAACTGAAGCATGAAATTCCGTAGCTCTTACAGATTTCCCGGAAATAATTCCGGAAAAGTCCATCTCGTTCCGATTTTTTGGAATTTTCTTACATTTTCGATTTTGATGTCTATTTTATTTTTATCGAGTAGTGCTATGAAAGTTATGCAAGAAGAAGTGAAGTGTCCTTTATACCAAGTTGCTTCGTTCTCTTAGAAATAATTTCTGAAGTTTCGACGTTCTAGAGGTAATTTCGGTTCTGGGCCAGCTAGAATTTTTTTTCCAACGCGGTTCGACAGATCTCGATCCCATAAGACTGGAACTTGCAATAGTTTTCCGGATATAAAATTCCTTCTGTAGGTTTTCTATTTAGAAGTTTTGTCATGTCCTCGGAGCAATTTCCAATTTTTGCCAATTTTTGTTTGTTTTATATTTTCCTAGCTTAGTCCATCAGAAGTTAAGCAGAAAACTTTATTTTGTTTTTTCCGTATCTCTTTCAGATTTCCCGGAAATAATTCCCGAAATGTGTTTCTCGAAACATAAAACTTCGAATTGGCGTCAAGTTAAGATGGCCCTAGCTTCGGAAGTAAACCATATCAAAGATGCTTCAAGATAACAATCGAAGCCGCATTAGAAAAATGTCCTCTGAAGGACATAATGGAGACTGTTGCTCCGCAACTGTGTCCCGTAGGACACAGTTGCACATGTTGCTCCGCAACTGTGCCCTAAGGAACAGGGCACAATTGCTGCAACACTTCCCGTTGCACAGGCAACGGAGGTCTAGTTACAACCTGACGACGGCGCTTCGCCCCTTCCACCTACATCTGAAATGACGGGCACCACTTCAGAAAGAAAATACGAAAACAAAACACTGTATATTCAAATAACGCATAACACGGATATTTATTACAGGTTTATTTTTCCCCAACGTTGATCCTGAAGATTGACAGCCTGACGAGGACCCTTGCCAAGAAGGGCCGAAATATCGCTGCCAAAGCAATGTAGCTGACGTATCCGTTTTATGCGTTATTTTAATATATGTTTGAAAGTCAGCTTGGGCTCAAGGAATATTTAGAACACTGTAAAAAGTTTTTCTCCGAGTAAGGATTAAAGTCAACTGCAGTATTTGCTACTGGGATTAATCTTATCTCTACTGGGATAAGATTAATCCTAGAGATAATCTTATCTCAATAGAGACAAGATTAATCCCAGTAGCAAATCCTGCAAAATTTTTTGTGACAGTGAAGTTTGGGATGAGGGTGTACAGGAAGGGGAAGTTTGGCGAGCAGACTCTTCTGAACCCAGTCCTTCGCGACATCTGCCCCGCTTTGCTACAGAAAGGGCGAGGCCTCACAGACATGCTTCCGAGCCAGTGACCCTTCAACCAGTTTTTTGTCGACATGTAAGACCCAGAATAGTTTTGTTTCCCTAAATAACAGAGATTAGTAGGTTATTGTTTACCCCCCAATCGGTATACTTTTATATAGTTTGTCTACAGTATTTTTATACGTAATCTGATCATGTTCTATTTTATGTTGATTATTTTCATTGATCTTTAATTTATGCTTGACTTTACCACCTGCTATATTCGACCAGTCTGTAATTGGTATTGCAACAAAATTTGACTGAATTTGAAAAAAGGGCGGTAGTTCCATATTCCTTGATTATTGTCGGAAGTTTACAGTCTGTCCGAAGGGGTAGTTCTATAGGCGTATTCTCGCCGCTCCCCGAGGACTCCTCGGGGAATTAAGGGGAACGGCGAGAATAATGGGAGTCATTCCACGCGGACTCCGCGTACGGAAAACAACGAGAACACGGGGAATGCTTCTAAAATTCATTTTGTTCGAAACAAAATATGCAGTTGACGAATTTAGTCTGGATCCACTTTATTTTTGGTTTTGTTCATTCTGTTTGTTTTAAATTAATTTTACATTGCGCCAACACCAGCAAAATTTGATTCCTCTACGCATCTGAAAGGGAGTTCTTTTTGATGATGGTGATGATAATCGTAGCATTCCCCGTTCGTTGGGACTCGCGAGAATACGGGGAGTGAGTCCCTGGGACAAACAAAAACGCAGGGTCTCCTCAAAAGGAGTCCTCGGGGAATGGCGATTGGCGAGAATCCGCCTTATATTTCTGGTTAGTATGTAAGAAGCTGGAAGGGAAGCTGAGGGAGCGGTACTGGTTTAGACATTTATTCACGAGTCCTTATTTCGAATACCAAGCGCATGTCAATACTTCGCCCTTTTTCTCCTTCCACATTTATTTGCAACGAATGTTAACTTAGTTGCGAGTTTTTGGCCCTGAACAAGTAGAAACCGGATGCGTCATCAGTATCTTTGCTCCGGAAGTTGGCATTAAGAAGCTGGAATAATTGCCAGTGGCAATATTAGATTAATGTTATTCTTTCCAATTAATGCAAAGGAATTTAACGATAGGTATTTAAGCTAGGGAGTTTAGAGTTACAGAAGTCAGTCTGTTTGAATCGGCCAGTCTCTGATAATCCGTTGGAATATTAAGTCAGTTGGATTAAGGCCATTCATCGAAAATGCAAGTGTGTTTTCTATAACACTGTTTACTGGATGTAGGCCCTAGAACAACCATCCGAACTTCCCCCTCCACTGACCCGACCCAACCCTTCGAAGAATACCGCTCGGGCTACCATGATCTTCCGGATAACGAAGATCACACGAGCAGCAACGCTTAGAGATACTGGGGAGATAGGCCTAGCAGAGAGCGACACTAGCAGTAACAGCTATTGCGCCGCAAATTTACTGTATTCTCAACAGTGTTGCCCCTATAGAACCTTTCCAGATTCCGGAATCTGGGGTGTCCAACACCCCGGACTTCCAGACGTTTTGGGACTGGCTTCATCACCTGAGTGCACCTCGATAAGAAAGATCTGGAAAGTGAAGCCTGGCTTTAAGTGTTAGGTTTCTGTAAAACGTAGCACTAAACATGGTTTGAAATGTGTCTTTAGCGAAAAAAATAACATTTAAAAGGTCGCAATGGAAATATTCTCCAGCGTCAACAGATAGTGTGTTATCTCACATCTGCTGAAACTGCACATCCTTGTATAAATGTTCTGAAATTTCTGACAGTGTCCTGATCAATATTATGATGGAGTCCCCTTCACTTACTAGTCTAATGGAAGGAGTCCTGAGAACGATGCTTCTGGACGTTATGCCGTCCGGTACATCTAACGGCTTTCGACAACAACTGCATGTAGCACTCGGTGCTTTCTCAAGGACTGATGACAGAAGGACTGGCCGTTCAAACCGATCCTGAAATTAGAGCATGCAGTTGAGAACTATTCAGGGACGAGTAGTTTTCAGAAAAATAGTTGTCACAATCAGAACGTATTCATACTATCGGGTCGACTATGAAAAATTTTGCTTGAAGTTATACCATTTCGTCTTTGATCGTTCCATCTGTTTTTGGGATCACGATAACTCTCGAAGGCATTGAAATATTTTGATGAAACTTGGTGGGAGGATCCTTCGGGTCATAGTACAAGTCAAGTTCGAAGACGGGCTCTGTAGCCCTATATTTGAGGGTGGGGGAGGGGTTTCAAATTAAGGGGCAAACAAAATATTTTTTTAAAGCTATCTAGATAGTTGATTTAGGGGTAAGGAGACACGCTGAATCCGAATATGAAAGTTATTTTCTCGCCGGACAAGTAGTTCGCCCGGAATCCAGCTAAAACCGGAAAGTTTGTTAAAAGTAAAAGTTTTATTTGAAGTTGATTAGATGTTTGATTTAGGGGTCAGAAGACATGCTGAACATGATGGTGAAAACCATTTTCTCGCCGGACAAATAGTTCGTCCGGAATCCGGACAAAACCGGAAAATTTGTTAAAAGCTAAATTTTTATTTGAAGTTGATTAGATGACAGATTTAAGGGTAAGAAAAGACGCTAAATCTGTATATGACAATCATTTTTTAACCGGACTTATAGTTCGTCCGGAATCCGGTTGAAACCGGATTTTTTTTTTAGAAGTTAAAGTTTTATTTGAAGTTGATTAGATGTTCTTTATAGGGATAAGGAGATATGTTGAATTCGTTTCTGAACTATCTTTTGTTTTTGCTGGGCAAGTAGTTCGCTCAGAATTCGGCCGAAACCGGAAATTTGGCAGAAGTAAACCAGGAAGTTTCGATCAGTATCGTCAAAATAGATATGGCTTATACCCAGCTTATACCCGTATATCTGAACTTGGTCTGTCAGATGATTAGCCTGGCGAAGACAGGATCTGGCGAAGACAAGACCTAGTTGTCTGGTCAAATATTACATTTTTGGGATCCCATCGAAAGCTTTGGTCTTGTTATTCTCAAGGAATCGAAAGTATGTGGATGCAACCAACTGCACAACACTGAATTTTCCGTCTGCCGTGTTTGCATTCTCAGGCTCTTGTTTTCGGGGTGCGCATTTTGTTCGCGGAACAAGGAGAAACTCTATTTTGACAAACAAATTAGATTAAGAAGACAGTAATCCGGCCAATTGTAATACTTTTTCACGCCAAGCTGATCGCTGCCGAGAGGGCGGTTGATTTTTCGATAAAATCGAAGCAGACTAACTACTATCATCTTTTGTTCCAGACTCCTTGTTAGTAGCTAGAGTTGTTCTTCTTTCGAGGCATCGCGGAGCAGTGCACGATCCCTATTCTAGTAGTCGTGTTCCTCGTATAGTCGAGTTAACCCCCACATGGCGAGGGGCAGGGCTCTTGTTCTTTAATGCTTGTGTACTCACCGTGCGGGGTTAACTCGACTAAGAGAAGAATCACGATTCTTAGAACAGGGATCGTGCACGGGAACGCTCTGAAACTCTTGCCCAAACAAACCACGAAAAGAAGGGAGGGCGGTGCATCGTTCCCGATTTTAGTACGTCATTCCCATTTATTGTATACGTTCCTCCTGCACTGCGCCATTCCTTTCCATTCCCGTAAAATATAGCTGGAGAATATCCTAGTAGACTTATCCGCTTTGAGTAATTTTTTACACATAATTATAGCAAATATAGCTGATTACTTCTGTTCAAGGAAAAGTAAAGGAGGGCCCCTGCAAGATGCGAATAACTAAGATAAGACTTATGGTATTAATAAATAAATACAGGATAGCTTGATTAGGACCGTGGATCTCCCTTGACCCTTCCCCCGTATAATGAATCCCGTAATCGGTAATAATAAAGGATGACTTACGGAGCCTTCTTGCAGGACAAAAAACAAGTTCGGACTTAAAATTAGCTGCTTTTTTGCTCGAGTCGTCGCCACATACAGGAGGTTTACTTCGTCTTCTTCTGTATTTGCAGCAGCGATTTTGCGTGATTGCTGTGGAAGGATCGCGAGTAAACCTGCGGCCTTTGCCTCCCGTATCAGAGGTATGTTGTCAGTGAAGTCTTCTAAAACCATCACCCGATCCCACTCCAGACCTTTGGACTTGTGGGCTGTTGAGAAGACCATATCTGAATAGAACAAGTCCTTGTGACATCATAGCCGTCACTTTCAACTCAATTCGGGGTTTCGCTTTCGCAAATACTGGAGCCGCTTTCACAGAAGGATTTGTTCTTGACTTCCTAAGCCCTCAGGTTTTAGTTATCTTTTCCGGACCCTTGTAGACTGTTTCTGCACATTGGAACACGAAAACTCCTTAAGCAAAGACCACTGCAGTCGGAACTTGTACACTCTTACATCCGCGCAAGGTCCGTACGTTATCTCTATATTGCTATGCATTCGTACTGTGCCTAAGGTGGCAGTACCCGCTCAAGGTTATCGGGAAATGATAGGGAATACTTGCACACCATATGGGCTAAAGAAGCTATTCTCCTACAAGGGTTATCGGCGGGACAAGAATTTGGCATCATTCATCCCTGTCCTCAACAGCAACCCATTTCGATGAAGACAGAAACCAAAACTGAAACAAGTCATCCAAAATTTTAGCAAGCAATAACTGTTGACAAGTTTATGTCTACAATCACTAATATGCTATTGCTAATTATTGACAGATGACGTTACTGTTCACGGAAAGAACTTTGGAATCCTCTTAATCGTTCGAAATGAGGGGCGATCGCTTAGCAAGGGGGTTAGAGCAGAAAATTTTAAGACCATCTTTAAACCTATAGTTAGCTTTTCGCGTGTTTTTCTGTTCCATACAGCTAATCAACAGTCGGTATTTTTTACTTTAAGCTTCCGCTCGCCTGAGCTGGATAGCGCAGAACTTCTTCGTTGCAAAATTCGACAGAGTTTAGGGTCTTCCTAGACAAGGAGGGGAGAATTCCTCTGGAGGACGGTCAGCGTAGTCTTTCATGAACATGTTAGTAGGTGTGAGGTTACCTCTTATGTTCTTGTTTGACTGTAGCTTATAGCCGGTCTTCACCTGGAACTTCCGGAATCTGGGCTTCCAGATTATTCTTTGACGTCTTCTGTAAACTGCATCTGGAATATGAACCGGTCCAAAAGTAGATCAAAATAGTCCGGAAAAAAGGGGCTTTTGAACTTCCAGATTTCCGGAATTTTTAAGTATCGCAGAAGAAATTCAAAAAAAAAATCTCAGAAAATCCGGGAACCCAGATTCCGGAAGGTGAAGACTCACCATTACAGTTTGACTGTAGGGTTTCCCGCAGAGCTGGTGGACTCGGACTGTCCCAAGATGCCTTTTTCAAGGACTCGAACTTGTCTCGGACTCGGATTTGCTGTAGTCGCAGCAGCTCTGTTTTCCCGATTAAAGGAACAGTAAACTTGACTCAAACTTGGCTCAAGGAGCTAGCTGACATATCAAGAATGTACCCTGAGTCGATATTGAGAGTTAGAAAAATTCTTGTTACGACCATTGCAGTTTCCGGGCAGTTTCCGAGAGTTCGACTTTTGAAGAAAAAAAAAAAAAAAAAGCAAAAGGTTTGTGTGCCGGGAGTAGGACCCGAACCCACGATCTTTGCCTCAATGGCCTTTTGAAACAAAGTAATACAATGTATGTCAACAGGGTTGCCACCGGTAGTACAATTGTGCTCACAATACAACTTTCTTTTTACTTTGGCAGCAGATTTTAAGAAAAAAGTAGTTGTCAGGTTTTATTTCCAAGGTGACTATGACCCAGCAACACGTTCTGAGTACTTTTCTTGTTTGGTATGACTTTTTACCTTTTGCATAGTGAATTTATTTTAGTAAAGTGGCAACCCTGTATGTTGATAGCACAGACAGTCGCGAACTTTTACAGTGCATGAGTGCGTAACTACAGTGCATAAGGGGCAAGGCCCTGCCAGCTACCTCTGGGAACAATAAGGAGGGGTTTCGAGATAACAAAGATGGGGGGTCCTGTCGACAATAAGTCCCTGTACATTTATCTAAGCCCCCCAGGCCGGTTTGATGGCCGAAAGTTGCCTAGTTAAGTTTACTGTTCCTTTAAAAGACAATTTTGAAAGTAGGTAAAAGAGCACACAAACCTGCATTCTGGGTATCCTCGGATCTGCACCGCTGTTGGAGAGTTGTCACCACATGCTCTGTACGAGCTCCTGTGTACTCAACCATTGCAATCTTGCTGAGCAACTCCTTGTCCATGGTCTTCTCCGCGTAGTCCCGGAGATTCTCATAGCCTCCGAATTTTTTCAGCCACTTGTTTTTCTCACTGATTTTATCAAGACCTAACAAAAATAAAATGACGTGAGAAAGAAATTGTTTATATTCACGTTCGCGTGCGTGGAACCAAGAACAATAAGGCTCCTGGGGAGAAATAAAAACTCCTCATTCAAAGTGTGTTAATTATTTAGTTGGTATTTGTTTTGCAATTAATTTTCGTGTCCCCTTGATACGAGCTTTCAGTTTGCAAATAGATACATAGATAAGGAGGGTTTTCGGGAGCTGGAAAGCAAAGTCGGTATCACTTTCCAATGGTTTCCGCGCCGCTTCAGAACGTTGCCGAGCTATCCACATTGATTTCTGCGCTGTGGAAAACGAAGCTTTCTTGCAAAATGACTCTAGAAAGTTTCTGGAAAGCTCCCGCAGAAAGCTGAATGCTTCGGCGGAAAATTTGAAAGTGTGAAAAAAGAACGCCCAGCGTCATCAAGGACGCCTTAGCTCGGACATACGAGAATGGAAGAAATGTCCAGTGAGCCATATCTCGACTTACTTATTCTAGAATGTTTCGGATTCAAAATTTTCCCGGTGGTTTCAGCTTTCCATATGTTTTCGCGACGAATCCAACGGGATAGCGGAGAGCTATTCCAAGAATCGGATCCTTACAGTTTTCGCGATGTGCTAATGGAAATTAGTTCCGGAATCTCGCGAAAACCCTCCTATCCATACATGCTATGGCTTTTTCAGAGGTGCCTAAGTGACAGCAGCTTCTTTGCACTTTTGGTTTCTACACCGACATCATTTATGCAATATATTCCTATTCATAATTATAGTGAAATGAAAGACAAAAATGCTCCTCAGCCAGGATTTGAACCCAGGACCCTCCGCTTACAAGGCGGCCGCTCTACCAATTGAGCTACCGAGGGGCCTATGCACATAGTTCGCAAACAACTACGATAGTCAGATAAAAGCTGTCCATACAGGAACAGTTATCCCGCCAGAAGACAAATTCATCTTATCAGTTTACATCCCCATGTCACGGAATAGTTTTCCTCCCAAATGAAGCTCGGGGAGGTGGATACTGGAACAATTTAAACTAATTCTTCTTAATTTGGTACTTGCTGGTAAAGGACAACAAAGCCAACTTACCCCTAATTTTCAGGTACCACAAATCCAGAATTTGAACATAATTGTAACTTTCGAAGCCCTGAAATAAAATAAAATATGATGGTATTTCAAAATTCCGAGCAAGGGGAAGTTAACGCCGAAGTTGGGAAATAAAAATGTGAAAGGAAAAAGAATATTTCCAGAGTAGGCTAGCTCAGAAAAAGTTGACACACAACAACACGGCGAACATTAGAGACGAAGCTCAGAAGAAAAACAGGACACGAATTAAGAGACAGCGAATCACAGAGTCTTCCCAAGTAATATTTATTTTTAACAAGCTCTTATTTATTCTCATATATTTTACTTTTTGGGCTCCTCCTCTCGGTGACGCTAATCTATATTATAGGGGAAAAAAAGTCTTGTAAGCGTGCTCATTCGTCCCATTTTCCTAGAAGGTCAGGCTATCCCTATCGTTTACCGTGAATCCTCTTTTGGTTACTCCCTATATTGGAGTTTTTTTAATACTGGGACATTCACTTGTCAATGTTGAGTTCAACTTTTTTTTCCACTTTCCCTCTCGATCTCTATTAATTGTTAATTCGGATTTATCAAAGTGGACTGCGACAACCTGCATTGTCTCATGACTAATCTCGGGGTAAGCAGGCAACATTGTATCAGAATCTTCAATCAACATTCCTCGAACACTTAACTCTCGCCTACTACGCGGCCATTTTTATACCACACCTACAGTTTCCTCTTGGAAATGCAGCATAAGAGGTGAAAATGTTTTTCAGCGTTAAATTTTCAGGAAGCCTTGAAATGACCATGTCTCCGACAGAAGCTGCGATCATGCCGCAACATACCCCTTTGCCTAGTGAGGCTGGGGGGGCGAAGTTTCGCAGTAAAGTACTTACCCCCGAGAACGCAATCCTTTTGTCGGCATTAGCCGACGCAAGGGGTTGATCAATAAGCTGGCGGATGGCTTCCGTGTAAACTCCCATATTCGAGCGGCCAATTATTGTAACTGAGTTGCCACAGTCCTTAGACCCAGTGACGTCATCGTCTTTGGCTCCACCCACTAAGGTCCGAGTCTTTACGTCTCGCAGAGCTGATAGGCAGGTGTCAGCAACGAAGCCAATCTCCGGCCCAAACCGGAAAGACTGCAACAAAAAGACGTCTCGTCAACGAACTCCTTCAACAATCGGACCAACATTCGTGACGGGTGGAACGTTCGATAGAGAACTAAAACTAAACTCTCGAACCAAAACTAACTCCCGAACTATTCGACTAAACTGAAAAATGGTTGAGGAAAAAAAAAATCTGCTTTAAGCAACAGTGACGTAAGTAGTTTCTTGCTAGTTCTCTGGACCCTTATAATCCTGGCCTTCGCCCAAGAACAGACCCCCCACCCCCGCCCGAGTTCTTCTTCATGAGTAGTTCACTTTCACACTGTGTTGCCATATATACCACAGAAACAGTTTTTGTTAATGCGGATGTTACGCTACGCGTCTTTGGCGTGCATGAAACTTGTCGAAGCCACTCCCAAATTTTACCGATACCTACAACGCTAGGTGAGATCATTGCTCGAATTCCGTCAAGCTCCTCCCAAATTTAAATACACCTGCCAAGCTGAGATCATCGCTCGATTCAGTCTAAAGATTTTAAGCAGCACAGATTAAATAAAACAGATTACTATCATTTGTGCTTTCACCTCGAGCCAGAATCGCTGACGTATAAGAGCTAGTGTCTTCAGCCCGTCGGGTGTGAGGATGTTCCGACAGGTTTCCCATTATTCTGAGCGGGTGCTATCCCTACGAAACAGTTTCGCAACGAACCGTATACTATGATGCCCGTCACTCGATTTAACGAAAAACGAGAAATACAATGGACATCACGACATATAGTTACATGGCCTTTTTCGGTGTTTGGAAAGAAAAATAGCTAGCTTGAACATTCGTATTTCTTACCTGAGTAAGGTAGTAAGTATGAGTTGCCGGGACAAGATCCAGTGCATTCACTGCTCCACGAAACAGGTAGATCTGCTGGTAAGGATCCCCCACAATTATTTTCGAGCAGGTCTGCCTCATCAAGACGTCTAGCATAGCTAAAAAAAAAAGAAGAAAGATTAGATGCATGTAGCCATCAAGTCTCTATCGACATTCGAAGGGTAAATGGTAGTAGCACTGACGTTTGAAGAAGTCAACTGAGAGAGTGAGATGAGTAGATAACTATGTGGTCGCAACAGCCAGCAGCAATAATCGCTTTCATCAACAAACATTTCGTTTCGACAAGGTATTCTTTTTTGGACGTTAGTTAACCGTGGACACTTTTCTACTGTAGTGTAGCGTAGCAGTTCCACTGGCACTCGTCTGAGACTGACGGAGTGAGAAGAACGAAACCAAATAATCGCACCACGTATCCATAATGGAGCAAACTGCAGTAGTATTGCAAAGAGTTCTTTAAACAACGCCCAATTATACCCTAAATTAGATGCGTTCTTTGTCACCGCCGTACTCAGTGGTGGTCTCTAGTTCTTCCTACAAAGCGTTTTTGAAATTACTGGTGACTAGTCACCAGTCCCTAGTATAATGATCAGTTTTGGGACCCACCTCTTCCCAGGTGTGGACTAACTAGAACCTGATCGGGAGGCAGGTTCCAGTGACAAGTCACCGCGAGATGGCGAGACCACAAATCTCTTTACAGAGGAAATATCGGACACAAGTGACTAAAACCAGAAACGGATGCTCCTACTGAAGAACTGAGATCCGTCCCTGAGAAGCGCTGCGCAAGTTAGTGAGGAAAGTAGGTGTACCTGGGTTCATGTCTTGACCTTCGTCTATTAAAATACAGTCATAATCCGTTCGAGTCTTAGGGTCCCGCAGGAAAGGCTTGCTGAGTTGCCAAATTTTGAAGTAGCCATCAAACGTAACCTTCATTTTCCTTGAGCTTGGATCCATTATCTCCTTCCAAACGCTGACGGCGTCGTCGACAAATTTCTATGAACGAAGACAAACATAAGAGATAAGATCTGGAACAGCTTCACAGCCATTCTTGGTCAGAATGAAGAAACGAAGAACGTACGAAGACAGACTAAAAACATTGAGTTTGCAGACCCTTCTAACAGGAGACACGTACTTCTAATGAAATTTGGCAAAAAGTGTCTGGCTTCGGATGTGCACCGGTCCATTCCGGTCTACTTGAAAGGAATCTCGTCGGCGGCGCTGGCAAAAAGACTAAAAAAAAGTCTAGCTAGCCTTTGAGAGCAGCGGTCATCAGTATTAATGTCATAAATGATATCAAAACATTTTTTGTGAATTAATTTTTGTCAGATTTTCTGGTTTGAAGAATTATTTTTTTCCCTCTGCGTGTAAACATAATCTTGTCATCAAGACCGGATTCTGTTCAAGTTTTTCTGTACTTGTAAACGCTACTTCGCGATTACAAGTCAGTTAAGACAACCCGTAGCACTGACTCCCAAAAGATCCGACTAATGAATGAAGCCGCATGTAAAATCAATGGAGCGTTACCTGAAGTCCTTTGCTCCCTATTTTGTAATGTGCTTTGAAACTTATTTTGCAATTATGTTTGTTACCATATTTTATTTTGAATTGTAATATATGTGTGACTATTTCTGACTTAACATGACCATTTATGACGACATGTGTCCACCACTATGTTTGCATAAAGATAATATGGAATTAAACTAATTATTATTATTATTAGTATTTAGAACCATGACTGATCTCCAGAAATCATAAGACCACATGTCCTCATATCTTTCGCAATGGCCGCCTTAGGGTTCATGACATGCCAATTTCAAATTTTGCGTGCATTTGTTCTCCAGTCGAACCAGGAATACTTTACTATGCATTGTTGCTTCCCACTGCCAGGCCTTATGTTAGGCCTTATGGTGGGTCCATAAAGAGTTAATGGTGCTTATTAAATTTTATGAACAAAACTGAACTGAACTGTTGACCAGGCGGCACTTCCTCGACATTCATACTGAAGGCGTTTTCCACGGCATATTTGTGTCCAACACATTCCTGGATGTTCGTCACGGAAATATGAATATATGACACACTTTCGACCAATGAGTAGTGGAAATGATTTTTTTTTGCTTTTTGATGGTAATTTCAAATGACTTAAAATAAAAATAAATCCCAGATAAAATCACAATAAACAGAACATTCAGACTTATGCCATTACGTAACAAGCGGAGTGCCCCAGGTAGTGTATTGGGACCATTACTTTTCAATATCTACATTAATGACTTAGTGTCCGGCATTGATTCCGATATCGCGTTGTATGCGGATGACACCAAGATCTACAGGGTCATTAGGAGTTTCCAAGGTTCACAAATACTCCAAAACGATCTTCACAAAATTGAAATCTGGATGCAAGTGTGGCTGATGGAAGTTAACGTCGAAAAAAGTCCCCATCTTCGCCTGGGACCCTCTCACTTTAAAACTGTCTATACTTTCAACAGCCTAACGATACCGAATGTAAGACCCAACGGGATCTAGAGGTCCTGATCGATGGGGGTCTGCGTTTCTCTCAACATTATAACCTTACCATGCAAAAGTGTAATAGAATCCTTGGTGTAATTCGAAGAACCTTTGCATTTAAGCAGGATGGTTTGTTCTCGCTTCTGTTCAAGTCGATGGTTCGCCCGATCGTTGAATATGGCCACACCACAGTGAGGCCATATTACAATTGTGACATTGAGGCGTACGAGAAAATTCAACGGAGAGCTACGAAGTTTGTACCAGGTCTGCGCGATCTTCCCTACCAAGTGAGACTAGCCAAGTTGTGCCTTCCCTCCATTGCATACAGGTTTTTTAGGAGATCTGATTGAAACATTCAAATTAATGAATGGAAGTCATGACAATTTTGAAGTGACTGATTTAGTAAGATTCAGCATTAACCGTCATCATCGGGGGCACGCGTACAAGCTTGCAAAATCAAGATTCCACAAGGACGTTTTTAAGTGGGGTTTTGGTAACAGAATCGTTGATCCTTGGAACAGCCTTACCGAAGATGCGGTTAATGCTGAATCGATCAATAGTTTCAAGTGCATCGTTGATGAGATTTTTAACTCCGATCAGTTCGACTACTCAAAATGTCTTAGAGTTATTTAGAGGCGAAAGCCTTTTCTCTTGCTTTGTATTATTATTATTATTATTATTACCCTTCTGTTTCTGTTCTAGACGGATTCTTGGTTGTTTGCATTTGTGCTTAACAAAATACAGCTCATTTTATTAAATGGACTTGAATTTCCAGTAAATTTAGAATTTCCTGACAAGTTTCGGACATAGAATAGAAAATTCCCTCGGCAGTTGTTTGTCAATCCTGAGCCACATTGCAGGCCACAAAAACTGTGTTGGTCCCGGGAACAGACTTGTGGGCCATACAAACGGTTGCGGAAACACTCTTTTTGAGCCACAGCCTATTTGTGGGATCTTGAAAAAAACATTTTTAATTCTAACAAGGCCTAATGACTTTTTCACATAAATTTATGTTTTCGTTGGTTCATTTTCACTTAAAGTTTTACCCGTATAAGTTATTTTCGAACTTCTTATTATAGTAGTATTTTGTAAGTTATCATACATTTTTATTTGATTCAACATCTGTCCAATGTTATTTCTAAATATTATGTCCAATGTTATTTCCGTATGCAAAGAGATATTGCGGACTAAGATAATAAAGGTTAACTTCAGACATCGAGGTTGATATCGGAAAATAACATTGAGACGGCTATTGAAAATAACCTATCCGAGCCGAAGGCGAGGTAGGTTATGAAAAATATCTACCGAGCCGAAGGCGAGGTTGATATTTTTAAATAGCCGTCGAGGTTGTTATTCTGATATCAACCAAGATGGAGGTATGTTAACTATTATAACTTTTTCGAACGGAAAATAACTATTGTTAGAACCCAAGCACTTTAGTTTCTATACCAATACTCTCTTACTGTTTTGGCGATTCACACGCCATCTAGCGGGTGAAAGCCTACTAAATATCTGTTAAATTGTAACTCCAGGGTCCGTTGGAAGGAGAAAGTAAACAAAACAGTGTTGCCAGATTGGCGGATCGACAAACTGGCGGATTTTGTTAGACATTGGCATGATTTTTCTTCCAATTGGTGTGTGGCGTAAAACGTGGCTGTTTGTCTTTTTAACTGGCGTTTTTTGGCGTGGTGTCAAAAACTGACCATCTTTACCAAAACCGGCCTTTTTCAGAAAAGTTGACTGTTTTACGTTGTTTAAATCGTCGCGATCGAAGGCTGAAGTTTTTGGGGTTCTGTATTATCAACACAGAAGCCCTACAAATTTGTCATAAGTGTTTTTTGGAGGTGTACATTTTTCTGGCTCATTTTTGAGAGCCCTCGGCTTATATTTTTGATAACGATTTGGCAACACTGACAAAACCACGTGCTGCCTCTGGATAATTCAAGAATTATTCTACAATTAAGACTGAATTAAGACAGTGATCAATGCTGAATAACTAGCTTTTGGCAAGCAATGGATAGTAGGATGTTCTTTCAGCTGACAAGCTGTATTTTCATTGGAAATCTGATTGAGACAAGGTATGACCAAGGGTATAGGCTGGTTGTCTAAGAGAGTAAGACGTTCTGACTTCTGTCATTTTTTCAATACTGAATAACTAGCTTTTGGAAAGTAAGTGATAGTAGGTTGTTGTTTCAGTTGACAAGCTGTATTTTCAGTGGTAATCTGATTGTGAAAAGGTATGACCTAAGGCATTGGCTGGTTGTCTAAGAGAGAAAGATGTTCTGTCATTTTCAACTTTTATTTTATTTTTTATTTCACTTTTTACACAATTTTTAAAGTATTTTGTTGTTGTTGTTTTTTTTTTAATTGAAAGTATTGTTTTTAAATGATTTTTTGGGAGGTCAGCTTCTACTTTTCAGTATCTGAGGAAAATTGCTTGGTAATTCAGTACTTGAGGAAAAGTGCTCGAAGAACATTTGCGGAGGCTGTTACGAGTTCGTAACAGCCTCTCTGGAGGATGTTACGAGTTCGTAACATCCTCCATAAAAATAATTGTCATAATATAACTTTCTGTGGGACATAGGAAGATATGCATTGCATACCTGTTCGAGAAAAGTTATTATAATGTAAGGTTGCGAAAGTAGAGTGTCGATCCGCAAGCAAGTCATACCAGGCATTGCTTCAACCCTCGCCGTTTTCTTTAACAACAAAGAACAAAGTAAAAAAAAAAAAAAAAGCGCACCAGCCGTTCGTCGTCATCCATCGCGTCGGCATTCCACTTTTCAGGTACATGCCGGAGGGTGATCAGGGGGTCACTTGAGTTGCAAAAGCTTTCGATCGTTTTGCCAACAATCGCACACCGTCGATAATAATGCCCTCTTCCAGGCTCTCGACCTAGGCAACCCGACTTTTCGATGTCCTGTGCTTTTATGTTGAAACCCTGCTTGTGTGCGTACCTAAAGAAAAAACTCGTATATTCCCTTAATAGCATTTACTAATGCTAGCTGTGGATCGTTAACATCAGCATTAACCGTCATCATCGGGGGCACGCGTACAAGCTTGCAAAATCAAGATTCCACAAGGACGTTTTTAAGTGGGGTTTTGGTAATAGAATCGTTGATCCTTGGAAGAGCCTTACCGAAGATGCGGTTAATGCTGAATCGATCAACAGTTTCAAGTGCATTGTTGATGGGATTTTCAACTCCGATCAGTTCGACTACTCAAAATTTCTTCGAGTTATTTAGAGGCGAAAGCCTTTTTCTTGCTTTGTATTATTATTATTATTATTATTATTATTATAACAAATATTACGGATTACGGCTGGTTAATATTTACAAACAGTTAAATTATAAACAAAATAAGGCTCAACTTTTCGGTTGAGTTTATGGGGGGTTGATTAAGTCGTGACTTGTGGTTACTCATCTCCTTGTGTTTGGTCTGGTCTGAAGTCTCAAAATCTGGGAAAATAGTCCGATGGTGGTCAGTGGTTAAACACTTATTTCCAAAGTTTATCGTCAGTTGATGTATCGTATCCGCAAGCGTCGGCAAATGAAGCTCGACCAGACTATCCTCATAAGACACATATCCAGAACCAAGCGGCTTTACACGGACTCTTTTTTATAGATTCAAGTCTTTCTGTCTGTTCTACTGTCAGTCCGGGTGCCATACAGGAAACGCACATTCCGTGCAGGGACGAATGTATGTACAGTAGATTGCTTTTAAAAATCGGGAAGGGGTAGCAAATCGGGGAAGGATGGCAAAATATTTCAAAAGTGGGCAGACCGTTATCTTTTTTTTTACCCCAAGGAGTCTAACAGAGGCTTTTAAAAAGCGAAGTCCTTGGCTTATTTCGATTTGTATGAAGGATCTAGTTCCTTCTCCCCCAGAATACATACGATCACATACTCCTACTTCACAGCAAATCCAACATATAGGATTAGGCTACATGAATAAAATCCTACTCGGTGAAAAATCAACTACTGTTCCTTGAGTTGGCTCAAGAATATAGCACAAGTGCAGAATAACTTGTGAAACAAAAGTTCCGTCAGCCAACCCAGTGCCCCGCACGGTATCTGCAACCCCTTCAATGCGGATGACCGAAACTCAATCACAGTAATCTTATGAAACACAATGAAAGAAATCTAGCGAGAACTTTTCTTATGGGTGAGAATCACAAACTTTCTAAACTTTGTCAGTCCATGTCAGTTTTTGACGCACTGCTGCTCCGCATATTCTGGCCCTCCCCATCTCTCGCCTATAACCGACCAGTGAATTTCGATCGCGGAGTCGGCTGCAGACCTCCGTTCTCTCGAATTTCGTTGTGGTAACATGCTTTCCATGTATTTGTAGACAAAGGGATGGAAATATCAACGTATCTGTACCCAACACCGGCATAAACCAGGGCATGCGCTGTCTAGACCGCTTCGATATATTTATAGACAAAGGGATGGCAATATCAACGTACCTGTACCCAACACCGGCATAAGCAAGGGCATGCGCTGTCTTGACCACACAGTTTTGAGGGAACCGCTTTTGGGAGATCAACTGGGCCGATTTGTTGTACAGAACAACAAGAAACCGCGAATTCGGTCGGTCCTGGGCAAATCGCACCAGAGTTGAGGTTTTGCCTGTGCCAGCGAATGCAATAATCCGGACTACCTAGAAGATGAGATTAAACCAGAAACAGAGAAACGCAAACGTTTTTTTTCGCATAAAGGAGAGTTAACAAATAGCAATCATACTTCGAGCTTACAAGATATAGGCCTACTTTCAATTTCAATACGCTCTCTCCTATCCCTTCCTAAGCCCATTCCCAGTCAATCTACTGCCATATTGCTAAAAAATAATGAGGGCTGGTTCTTTTCCAAATTTCATAGGCAAATTTCAACACTATCTGAGTCACTACTGTTGGCTACTAAATGTTCTTTAAAAACTTTTTTTAACTGAAGTTTACTGTCGGTCCACATGCTCGACTACGGGGACTGGCTTCTCCAAGACTGGGAAGGATTCTCCAACCTTAGGACACCTCAGTCCACCCTTAAACGTTAGGTCAGGTTTCCAAAAGCACGGAGCTTTGTGGCGTACTGGCGCATATAGTTTATGACTCGTTCAATAGTGTCAAAAAGGCCAGCCTTGGGCAAGGAAGATGGAAGAGTCAATGCACTCACCTGGTTTGGCTGCATATCGTGGTTTAAAATCCGCTTTTGCTCGTGCGTAAAATTGAAAGCCCTCTTCGTTTCTGCGAAGAACGATCGCATTGACTGCTGTCCAATCTGTCCCCCAGACTGGGACAGAAGTCCTGGCGTTTCGGGGCAGTGCCAGGAATTCTCGTAGAGGTACAGCCCATAGTAGACGATGTAGTGATATCTGCAAAAACAAAACAGCGACGCTTTAAGGGTATTTTAGTCACTGCTGTAGCTCTAGCAAAAAAAAAAAGAAATCATAAGAAACTCGATAAGAAACCAAACGATATGCACTGTCATTAGATCTTCGGGCCTTAATATAAAATAAAGTGCTCTCCCAGTGGTGTATTTTCCTTCCACATTGCTCCGTATGCCATTTCAATTAAGTCATTTCCCCATAAGTAGACTTGGTTGATTAACTAGACTATTTAAAAAACGACCTCACGCGTTCAGTATGAAAGCAAGTTTACTTCAGGTCGACTACGGTGCCTTACAGCACGGCTAAGCAGTCTGTCATAAATCCCTGATTTCTATACAGACTATATCAAACGCTGGGTACACCCAACGTCTTGCATTGCCTACGCTAGATGTCAGGTATCCTATGCCAAATACTGAACCCCCTAACCAATAAAATACTGATGATTTGAGCAAAATTCAGAAAACAACCAAAAGTGATCCTCTCGCGGGATTTAAACCCATGACCTTCGGCTTACATCGCCATCAGCAACTTCCCTACCATCTGAGCTACCAAGAGGCTTGTGATACTTGTTCGAAAACCCCTACAACTGCCAGGTAGAAGCTATCCGAACAGTGAATCCCGCTGAAGGCGAATTTGTCTACGCAGTTCACATCCCAGAGCTGCTGCGAGTCCAGCAAAACCGAGTCCGAGACGAGTCCGAGTCCTTGAAAAAGGCGTCTCGAGACGAGTCCAGGGTCCGAGTCCACAGCTCTGGCGGACGGACAGCTCCGTGAAAGACGAGTCCGACTCCTTGAAAAAGGCGTCTCGAGACGAGTCCCGAGTCCGGGTCCACCAGCTCTGTCACACCCTCATGTCACCAGATTAGGCAATCATTTAAAATTCGTTTGACCATATAAAATCTGCTTAATGGGTTAGGCACCTTCGGGTTTAGTGTGGCAAGCATTTTGCAGAGGGTGACCAGCGTTTGGCACAAACTATACTAAACTGTCAGTGCGCCCAACGTTTGACATATCCTATCCAAAAACCATGGATTTGTGGTAGACCACGGCCACCCACCTGACACAACTTCCTTCTGCTGAAAGAGGGCGAATCCGGCAACACAAACGGACACAACTTGCTCTGCGTCATGTCAACTCCATCGTAAATTTTTTTGCACGTGTCGCCCAGTGAACACTTTTCGTCGGTAGTAGTCTATCATGTCCGTATCCCGGAATTTATTTCGAGGGGGGGGGCCCACCTGAGGGTCGGACCTAATCCATACCAAACAGTAAAACAAGAATATAGATCAGAGGTTAAAGCCTACAAAAACGACTATTTTTCACGGATACGGCCCTGTTGTCCGTGCTACGCATCGAGCCCGACACGAAACTCGGATGGGAACATTCAACTGAGCCAATGCACTAACCACTTACCGTCCTGAATTCCCGAAGGAAAATTAATTTTAACGTATAAATCCCACGATCACCAAACGCCCACCTGATTATTTATTTTTTATTTATTTATTTATTTGTGACCCGCTTTTTGATAACAGCGGAGTATGAGTAAATACACAAAGGAAAATACACATATTAAAACACTAAACAAGACAATGTAAATAAACATGACTACATTCTTTTCATATAATTAACAGCACACTAAATAGACCTACAGAATTTTACACAATGACAAGCACATTAAACGGGTTCAGGATTGAAAAACTGGCCAATAATTTCATGGGCTGACAAGGCAGGATGTTTGTGGAGGGTAAGTAAATTTGAATGTGAACGAAGGAGTGTATTGATACTATCCTGGACATTAAAATTCGAAACCAATTTACGATTACGGAAGGATTTTGGAAGATACATCAGAAATTTACAGTACTTAAAGAAACAGCTTCTCAAATTTTTTACATCTTTTTTCCTTAAGATATGGTAAATTCCGGAACAGTTGTAAATATATGGGCCGCAAAAAGCACTATACAACCTTCCGAGCGCCTTGCGTGAATATTTTCCTCTATTTGGGACCAAACGCCCGTAACCAAATCTAATGGAATTTGATACACTTTTTAGAATAGAGGAGCAAGTTAAAGATAATGTGGATTTGAAGGTAATTCCGAGCCATTTCAGCGACTCGGACGATAAAATATAAAAAGAACCAATTGCAACAGAGGGGCGCTCAGAGGCTGTTGTACGACCGAAACAAAGATATTCACATTTTGACAGATTTATCTCAAGTCCAATGTCCGAAAGTTTGTTTGCTAAAATTTTTATATTACCCCTGAGTTTAATTTGAAACAAAACGAAGGTCGCAGGTTCTAACCCTACCGGAGTACCATTTATGTCACTGAATTCACAACTGACAGAGTTTAAGCTACGAAAAGCCAAAACTCTCTATCTGTTCTGGCTCCAACATAAACCAATACCATTCATAGGCGAAACCTACCTGTGCGGCAAACCGAAATCCCGCTCAAAGTACAGGAGAAAAGTTGCTATGCAGTACAGCGCCTCAACAACAGACTTTCCAGTGTAGCAGTTCATAGGACTGGTTAGAACACGAAAAACTCCATATATGTCCCATACATCCTCCGCCAAGATGATAATTCCAGCAACCAAACTCCATGGATTCCTTGTGGTTCCAGTAGTGTTTAGAACAAGGCTTGGAAATTTTTCCTTGAGCAAGGTCAAAGCCATGGTGTATTTGGGGTGTCTCTTGATCGGATCTCCTCCAGCGAAAGTGTTCCCTCCCCAATTATCCATGTATCTAGAAAGAAAAAGACTATTGACGCATGTTGGTTAGGTAACTCAGGTAGCGGATGTCGGACTTCAAAACCAACATTAAACGATCCATGCAAGCAATTGAGTTTTTTCATTCGTCGTTTCTATTCCTTTCATCTATTGTCGATTCATATGGTCTTTTTTTCATATATTTCTATCGCAATCAATAACCTCTGTTGTCATAAAATGCTCAAGGAAACTAACCAATGCAAAAGTCACCCCGGATCGAGCCTGTGACAGGACTTTCCGATTAACATTCACTGTAGTTCAAAATCAGAAGTGCAAATACTGGAAGTAGTTTTGGTGGAATATTGATTCTTCTTTTCTTGTCTCCATGTTTGGGATGCCTTTTTTTTAGTTCAGTTCAATCTTATTCATAAAAATAATAAGCACCATTAACTCTGTATGGCCCCATCATAAGGCCTAACATAAGGCCTGGGAGGAACTCTAATGAATCACTAGCTCACACAGCAACATTTACGAGACTCTTTTCCATCTCGTTCTCGGCAGGCATTAATGAGCACACACCATCAGCTGTGCCATGAAGCTGAAGAAGTCGGGGGCTCAATTAGTGGAATGGCTGATCTCTTATCCATCTTGCCCGATGAAAAATTTGTAGCCTGCGTAGTTGTATGATAGTTGTACGAAAAAGATGTATGTATTTATATGTAATAGTAAGGAATACTATCATTTAAAGTGTTATTTAACTGAATACACTGAATTATTTGGATTCTGAAAAAGGATTTTTCTATTTTCACTATCTGCTCCAGTTATGACGTTCAGAATTTCTGCGGCTGTCCCCACAGCGAAAATTCTACTATGACGGGGGAAATTTTAATCTCAACACAAACGCGGCTTTTCTGTGGGCAGTGGTGAGATTGATGAAGATTGCTTAATGCCTGAACCAAAAAAAAAGAATTAATCTTTCCGGTAAGACATACAGCAAAACTACAAGCGCATAGAGGTACTACAATTCCACTATTTGAAAATCGATTATTAGTGGATAGCGGAACAACGATTTAACGCATTTTCAGCGGGTCTTCAAGCCAATTTATCTAAGTAAATAAGTGATGGGTAACTAGATTGTCCTATCCCAGCCCTTTTCGGTTAAACTTTAATGTGCCTCAGACTGGGCTGGGCCAATCTTAAGCAGTAGTATCCAGTAGCATCCTTTATTGCTATAGTAGCATATATTCATATAATATACAAAAACGGATTCGTCAGCTGTTATGCTTGTGAAGCGATATTTCGGCCCTTCTTGGCAAGGGTCCTCTTCAGGCTGTCAGTCTTCTTGGCAGTCTTCTGTGCCAACTCTGGGGAAGGAACATACCTGCAATCGCTTCACAAGCTCAAGGAATATTTATAGTAGCATCCAGTCTTGGTAATAGCATGCAGTAGAATGCAGTAACACGGTAGCCGTGACATAGAAGCATGTAGTAGCATCAGTTCGTACTGCATGCTACTTTTTCGTACAACTTCATACTACTAATTCTGAGAGAATTTTTCATCGGGTGGGTTCGTCCAGCCTTCTCGCATACCAGGAGTAAATATCGGCTAGAGCATATTTCACCACAAACAGTAAGGTTTTTAAGGTCAACTGAAAGGTTTAAAAACGCTGTCTCAAAGCTCAGTAACGTAATTACCTCGCCCAAACACTTCCAAGTTTTCCCACACATATTAAGTAAGCTTGATCTTAGAACTTATCTAATAATACTGTACCTGATTAGCCCCTCGAGGCAGGTTTCAAGGGAATCCATGCTATGCTGGCTGGCAGTTTTCGTTATTTCGGCTGTAGCATCAGGGCATTCCATACACTTAAACTTGTGATAGGTTTTCTTGTGGGTCAGATACTACAAGAAAGGTAATCAGGAAACAACTGGTCAAGTTGACAGAGAACTGCCAAATGGCTGGATCTGTACCCGTTTAACAACAAAGACAGCTTCACTTTCCAGTTCCCATCACCCATGGAGCAACACAGAACTATTGGACCTTAATCGCTCTGAAATGTGAATGCAGGTAAGTAAGGTAAAAGGCTTTGGCGGAAAAGCTGGCTCAAGGGGTAGTTCTGATTTCCTCCTAGCTTACGTTGGATACTAAGAAATAGGCTAAAACACAGACATCAGTAGGCTAGCCAGCCAGTAGGTTGGCCCTGGCAGCTGGCGAAGCCTAGGCTGTTGCAACAGATTTGCATGAATCTGCTATTTTCCATAGTTAAACTAGAATGCTTGTGAATTAAACAACAAAATAGGTGGTCTACTATTCACTAGTTACTAGAATAGAGTAGCTCTCTGTTTCTTTTCCAATTCTGGGCCTTCAATAACTGGATTATGATCCTCCTACCCTTTTGCATTGGTTTGAGGTCTAAGTTACCTCTCTACCTTGCTCCTAGGTATTTGCATTATTTTACGGAAATACCATATATTTAGCAGGGATCAGTACAATACCATTTTAAAAATAATGTACGATTTTTGTTGTTTCTTTTGATGCAGTATGAACATACCTCTGCATAGCAGTTATGTTGAATTCATGGAATTTTTTACTAGAAATAGGCCTAACTGGGTTATAAGAGATACACTGTCTTCAAGTAATAAGCAAGGTGGACTTAGTGGTATCATTGACCACTGTTTTCTAATCTTTGGTACCAACAAATGGTGTCAGCAGAGGCGTTACTAGCCAAAATGTTTGGTGGGGGGGACAAGGTATTTCTCGAATGGCTGGTCATTTTTACCGACTATTTTTGCGGACATAAACGACTATTATTGAGGCCATTTTTACCGACTATTTTTACGGACATAAACAACTATTATTGAGAGAGCGCCGACTTGGCTATTTTTTTGCGACTGGGCGACAACATTGGGGGGGCATCCCCCTTCCCCCCCAGTAGTGACACCTCTGCATGTCAGTGTACCACAAAACCTGATTTTGAGATACTCTATGCCAAATACTGGTTCTTCTATGCCAAATTCTGGTACCCTAATCCAGTAAAATACAGACAATTTTGGGTGAATGAGATCAGTCCATCAGAATTCCTTTTTCCAGTTTACTGTATCCAGTGTTAGGTGTAGGGTATCCCAAGATCAGGGATGTGTGGTGGACTGAATGGATTAGCTTACAAGTAGTTGTCGCTTCTCAGCACACTAAAGACAGACTAAAGAAGATAGAAAACATGAGTGAACAGCAATGAATTTCTGCAACTCTAACTGAAACAGAACTGAATACAACTTCCGATAAAAAAGTGATGGCTAAACATTCTGGATATGTCCTCACTGTTAACGCACTGGCTGCCTATTCCATGTGCAGATCCAGTGCCTATCTGAGGTAGATCTGGGGGATGACTGGCAACAAAACATTTAGCCTACAACATACATAATAATCATAATATATTCACACAAAACCTAAAATATACCAGCTCTCTCTGGGCGATGTCCTTCCATAAATATTCCTTCAGCTGAATGTCTCGCAGACCAAGTTTACAGATGGAAAAATGTCATAGATAAAACAGAAAAAGATATGGTACCAGATATACAGGATACCTTGCTATTTGCACCACCCAGGCACCACCCCTAGTGAACTTGTGTATTGACAGATATTCCTTCAGCCCAAGCTTATATTTGACAAAGCAAAACAGATATGTCAGCTACATTTTATTAGAGCTATATTTCGGCCCTTCTTGGAGATGGTCCAAGGCAGGTCCAAGCCCCAAGGATTGGCGGCTTTACGCTTTAGCCTGAAGAGGACCCTTGCCAAGAAGGGCTGAAACATTGTTGCCAAAGCATTGTAGCTGACGTAGTGACGTACGGTATCTGTTTTACACATTATTTTAATACAACGTCAACAGGCTATGTTTCAAAGCCAGCTTGGGCCAGGCTTGGTTGGGCTCAACAGCTCAAGCCACAAGGAATATTTTAAATAGCAAGAAGATATCCTGTCATAAACCCTTACCAAAAAATATTCTAGGAAGGACCAGGCCAGGACCAGGGCAATAAATTATTTTGCCTACAACGTAATGCATACATAATCACAAAAAATTCATTCAAAGCCTAAAATTGCTAAAGTAAAAACATACATACCAGCTCTCTGTGGGCGATTTCCTTCCATGTCTTGCAGACCAAGCTTACAGATCGTAAAATGTCATAAATGGGTAGGTTTGCAAAGACAACCTCTAAGATCTCAGCAGGAAGACAAACAGCATCTCCAATGCATTTTATCTCCATCGTCAGAGAGCACATGCTACAACAACAAACTCAAGGCCAAGGGCACAAGGCTATGTATCACAGCTTAACTACTAGGCAGTTGCGCAAACATTTTTCAAAAGCAACACATAGCTATCGTCGCGACATTAATTGGCGCTGCGTCAAACCTAGACACTCTCGCAGTTCGAAACTTGATTCCGAAGAGGCAACATGTGCGGCGTGCGCAATAAATGTGAGACCTCCACTGCTTTCTTCTGATAACATTACGCACCCACGGTGGTCACAACAGAAATTTCTGTTTTCACTCACGGAATAGACCCTAGATCTTTCCGCGCTGATTGGCTGTGGGAGCGCCGGAGGTTAACGCCTACTCTAAAGATGTGTGTTGAAATCTTTCTATGGGCAAGATACGACTCCGCGCAACTGCCTAGCCCTAGTTAGGGTGGCCACAAAAACCCCTAGTGGCAAAAATTGCCGATTTTTTTGTAATGAATGCAGGAATTGCTGTGAATTTTCCTAAACAGTTTTACCTATCTAAAACATCTTCAAAAAATAATTTGAAAATACCATTGCATTCAGGACAAAATTGTCTGTTTTGTAAGGCCACCAGTAAGATGTCCTAGCTATTTAATATTATTTCTTAATATTCAATGTAAATTTAGATGTAAAAAAAAGTAGCTGAACTTGCCTACAAAAATTTGTTGATACTAAGGAGGAAAAGTCAGCAGCCTATAGCAGCAATTGGTCTATTAAACTATAACATTAATGATCTTATTCATATTTTCTCATCTAACTCACTTGCTGGGGCTCCCCATGCACTCAAAACTAGCTCAAAACACCCAGTTTCATAGAATTTCATTGAAGCACATAGTTCCAAGCTGGTCACTAGATGGACAAAACCCTAAAGTCAATGGATGAACATAGGCATTTCCTTATGTAAAATACTGTTTTCTAAAGAAGATTTAAGATGCTTAGAGGCAAGATAGAGAGGTGATTTTGGCCTCAAATCAAAGCTAAAAGATAGGAGAATCACATTCTGATCTTCAACAGCTCAGGTTTGATTAAAAATAATTTTACTGGCTACCCTACCCTAGTAGTTAAGCTGTGCTATGTATGAAATGCCTTCTAAAACTTCCCGCTGGAAACCTTGAAAGTTAAATGTTGCTCAGTTCTATAATAGCATATCCATATCGCTTCTATAACCAAACGCTACTTTCAGCAATTTCGCACTGAACAATATAACAGAAACTTCCAATTTGAATTTATTTTACCACCAAGTTTGGCTTTTTTCAGTCTGGTCTGGACAAGTCCTAGCGAAAGTATATACGACTAAAAATGTAATAGTAACTCTTGCAGTTTCCGCAAGGTTTCTCTCACCACAGGTATCATCGGGAAGGCCAGCGATTGGCTGAAAATCGAAATTCTGAGAATGTGGCTATTTTCACATTTGATTTTACCTTGAACATAATTGGGTTTGGCCGTACTCCAGTCAAATGGTGGTAATATATACATGTAGGATCAAAGTAAGCTACTGCTGAAAACTATACATGTTCGAATAAGTCAGTAACCAAAGCGTCCAATTCGTGAATTTTTCACACAGAGGCAGTAACGAAAATTTTTTTTTTTTTTTAAATTGGGATACAAACAAAGAACCACTAAGTCTGGAACGCCAGTCTGTACACTGTAGTCTAACTTTTATTTCTGAACGAGAACTAGCTAATTTTAAAGCAAAAAAACGTCAAAAACATGTAATTATTAGCAAAAACTTAGTATAGAGAAACAATCAACACACTGTCCGCTCCTCCGGGCCTCAATCCATTATGAACGGATGCCCAGGGCTCGGTTTTCCTGACCCTTTCAGAAAAGAGAACTTAGCCGACTTGGTTGAAGACGTGGCAGTCCCTAGTCCGCTCTTTGGCACTAGGCTACTCAGACCAAAGCTCAATTTCGAACCAACTTGCTTGATAGTCTCTTCTGCATTCTGCCCGGCAGACTTTGTCGCCTGCCCAGGGAAAGCCTGGACGTTCGGCGTGATGGTAGCGCGGAACGTGGAAACTCGTTCTGGACACTCGTCGCTGCTACCTTGAAAGTCTGACAAAAGCATCTTCGTGGGCTGAAGCCGTGACGAGCCGGTGATGTTGATAGTTTCTGTTGCGCCCTTGAGGACGCTATCGTAAGCATGGAGGAGCTTGTCGACTTCGTATGCAGAAGATAACCTGAAATAAAGGCCAGACGAAGATTTTCTTTTAGGAATATAGTTCATTCGGCACTAGCCAAACCTACTGGAGAAGTTCAAAGGCAGGCCTGCCAAGTAACTTGATGATTTTTCAATGTCTCAGTGTCACTCTTTCTGTCTCGGAGGAATAATTTTCATTGGTTCACGCTAGCGGGTTTGGCACACATTAAGTTAATTATTCTTGTGTGTAAGAAAAAAAAAACGATAATATAGATTTCTCATACCCTACCAAAGTTACCGCCCGACATTGGTGGACAAGTTTTAACCCTGCATCCAATGATACAAACTAGAAGGCAAACAAAACGCGAGTAGAAGGTTTGCAACTCGCATTATTCCAACTCCAAGCGTACTAACTTCTGAAAGTCCCCACTGTCTCACAATCAACATTTGTGACAAAGGATCTTGTGACGAACATAAAATGATAGCTTTCACTTTCTGATTGCAGATTTTCTACTCCTCAACTTGTTGATCTTTTTTACTATATCTGTGGCCAAGGGCCAATATCGAGACAAAGGGGGGGTACAGAAACTAAAACCACTTGGAACTCTTGGAAGTGCCGAATTGGAATTTGCCGAATTGATCCCCACGCGACGTTGCGGCGGCTGAGAACTTTCGCTTTCGGGCATATTATTTTATATGGCAGTGTCGGTAGATTTGAGGGAAAACTTGAGGGGGCAACAGGTGGTTTAAGCTGACAAGGCACAACATAGGGCACACAGACCTTCGGCACAGAAACGTAATATGTTTGTGCTCGAAACCCAACATTATTATAAAAAAAAAAGAAATCAGTCCAAACATACCACTTGTATAACTGCTTCTCGTCCATCCGAGCCAACGTTGTTAAGAAATGATGGGCCAAGTCGGACTTCTTATTCTCAGCTTCTTTGGTTAGGTGTTCAAAGCTGGCCGAAGAAGTTTCGATGACAAATGGTGCCTTGTTGTTTCCCGAGAACGAACCTAAGCTGAGACCGTCAAGCCACCGGCGTAGGATAGACAGGGAGACGTTCATCTCAACTTTCTCAGGGCTCAGCAACTTCCGAAGCTGAAAAGGAAGGGAATTCGAAAATTTTGACGAAATTTTGACGATTTTCAACGGATTCCAAAAAATTCGATTCCAACTATTTATTTCAAATTAAATCAAAATGTTTAATAAAAAATCAAAGTCTGGAATCGAATTTCACTGCGGATTTCACATCCAACTACGAAAATAGGATACTGCGCACATCAGTTTTTATCCCACTAAACAATTCGCATCTGAGTGTACAATTTCACCTCACATGTCACTGCGTCCAACGGCCAATCCTGGAACTCGGAACCACTTGAGTTTTGAAGAAAAAAAATACCGTGTTCCACCCTTACCGTAGTAACTGCATCGCGTCACGGCCATTGACTTCTTGGCGACAAGTCTGGAGCGCATTTTTCTACTTTCGGCAAAATATCGCGCCACGCACTAATCGCACCAATCGCGTCACGGAGAATGTAGGCTTGTAGCTACCATGTTTTCTACTCTACCGAGCGTGGTAAGCAATTAGTTACATGTAGCGACTATTTCGAGAAGGTTGGAACGGTCAGCGTGGTAACTTTTCATGAGGTTGGAACGAAAATAGTAATTAATCGTTACTATTGTAAGAAGGGTGGAGGTGTGCTCAAAAATTCAAGAATAAACAACGCGCCTACTTTCAAAAACTCTGCTTTCCGTTCAGGAGTGATTTCGTACTTGTAGGTGGCTTCCGGTGAGAAGAGCAAAATTGTCAACAGAATCCAAGCATGATGCTCAGTGGTGGAAAACAGCATATGTTCCTTGCTGTCCAAACAGCCAAGTCGGTTCTCGTTGAGCAGCTGAACGACGAGCATCGGGACATCGTGGGTGACTAACATCCTTGTCGAGAAGGATGGAGAGAGCCTAAACACGGAGAATGGATTTATGATACTATCTGTTTTATACCACGCGCCAACTAAATACTAATTATATTACCGCTTTTGTACCGTTAAAGGACCCATCTTACTTACTCTTCCTTTTATATTTTCCCTAGCTTCCTTACGGAGTTATAAGCTAAAGAAATCCCCGCCCTTCGCCATTGCTTAGTTTTGCATCTACGAGCTTTAAACGCTTTCCCGATCGAGCCGAGTTTCCCATTCATGCAGCACAAACTTCGCCAAAAGGTTCAAGGTCCGCCGACAACTCTTTCAAAAGTAAGGGAATGAGAAGTTTCAGAAGTTTGTTTAGGCCAACAGGTCTATCTTGTGTTTTGGACAATTTTCTTCTGCTTGTTTTTTCCTCTTTTTGACCATGGCTCGCACAGTTTTCAAAATATGTTGCGTCCATCGTCCGCTTGGGAGTGCGGGAAATCTGGATAAGAGTCAACCAGTGCCAACAGAAAATCGCCAATTTCACACAGCAAGCATTGATACCTTTGGAAAACAATATTTCTGAATCATTTTATCATGACAAGATCATTTCTAGTAAGATTTGTGCTTTGACTAATCAGTTCAGATCAGTTCATTGCTGTCGCCGATGATGGCGGTAAAGATTTGGTACTAAGACTAGGCTGAACAGATCAAATTACCTGTCAGAATGGCAAGCAAGAAACCTGAGGATTGGGATTGCGTTCGCAAAGGTCCTGATGAAAATCCCAAAGACAAATTCTTCGATGCTTGGCTTACCGTCGGCCACTGTCGTCTTAGCTGTGTTGGAAGACGGCGACGCCGGACACCTGAAAATTAAAAGCACGTTCCCGCGTGTAACATAGTTGGTTAGGGCAGCTCAGACCTGGCTCAGACCCCTGTTTTCTGACTTAGGCTGGGACAGTGAAGCGTTGCAGGAGTTTCAGCGCTTCGCTTACGGGGTCGCCTCTGTCACTTAGTATCCGAGTTTTGACCATTTTGGCTCCTGCTCGAAGGCGGGGCCACCTGTCACTTCTACTTGACTCCTCCCCAAGGAGGAGCCAACTGATATCCATCAGCCAATACAATCCTATTACTGTTTACTGTTGTAGCCTACTGCACTTTGTTGTAGCCTACGGGCAGTGCGTAATAATAAATTCATTCATTCACTCTTCTACTATTTGTAGCTGTCGCTGAATTCTGACTTTTTTACTTAAATTTGCTGGCACGATCACGATATCCAGAAAGGAGTTGGCTTTGAGCAGAAACCCTCTTAAACCGCTTGACAGTCGATTTTGGAGGATTTTGGCCAAAGCCAATGTGTCCTGCACCAGGATACTTGAACGAGCTGGTGTATCCAAAGAGTGATGAAATAGGCCTATAAAAAGGTCAGAATTCACGGAACTCATTTCACAGTGGTAACTTTACTTACAGAGCTAAGAATTCAGCGATCTGATAGCAGCAATAGTCAACTATGTCAGGGCCATCTTCACCAACAAGTTCGCAAATCTCTTCGTCGAATAGCAGATGAGCAAGGATGCCAGATGTTGCAACTTCATGATAGAGCTAGACAGACCAATAAAATTAGCACATAAACTGTCGGCTCGCTCTTGAAGAGAAAATTTCATCAATTAAATCATAGGTAATTATAAAACATTTTTTTGCGTCTTTACACCACTTCCAAAACAGCCCCCTCCCCTCTTGCCGTAAGTGCTAGCTTCTGAAGGGAAGAAAAGTGGATACTTCCCGCGTTTGAAATTTCTATATGGGCACCGAAGAAACCATTCTAAGGATAGCCACTCATTTAGTTAAGGATCGGATAAATAAGTGGATATATCTTCTTATTCACCAAAAATTCTGTCGTGGCTTACGCCGAATTTGTTAGGTAACGTCACATTAACTGGAAAACACGAAACTAATAGGTCAATCTTATTCGAGCGCGACCTTATCACAGACTTTGATGGTGACAAACCTAAGGCGTTTCCGCGATCGTTCGCGTGGCCTTTAATTCCATTCCCACGACAAACGTTTTGTGGCTCGCATTGTGGCTTATACTTGATAAAAACAACTCTCGAGGTGATTTTCGATTTTGTGGCTCGGAAGTAGGCGGAAATTCCACACAGCCTCCCCTAACAGTCCACAAACTAAAATGAATTATTTTGATGATAAGAAGATAGACACAAATTTGAGGATCCTCCTAGTAGAGGAAGGCAAAGCCATGAAGTATTAAGGTCCACGTGTGCGAAAAAAAAAATACCGGATGGAAAAAAAACTCTAGTTAAAAAATATAGTCAGTCTAGAGTATTGTCAAAACATACGATTCCATGCAGCAGGAGGTCGAAGTTGGACTCGGCGACATCCCCTCTCGGGATATTCCGAGGGATTTTCGACAAAATGACCGGTAGGACTTTAGTTCGCCAACAACGGATGAGTATCGATTCGTGAACGAGGACATGTACCTGTAAAAGAAAGTAACACGGAAAATGGGCTTTTCAACATCGTCTCTTCTATTTTCGCTGTTTCCTTTCAGACTGGTACATCTGTTCTTAGTTTCCCGTTTGGAAATTTTCACATGTTGTTTCCTCTCTGATATCGAGCATTTTGCCACTTATGTGGCTTATTGGTGTTTGTTAATGTAGCAGCATAATAACACGAAACATAATGAAATTCATTCAGCCACGATTGTTGCCGTACGCCGACTCAAACAAAATACAAATAATTTGCAGCAACCACACTTCCTAACTAACCTAAAGGAACCGTCATGCATACAATGTCAATGCAACCTACTTTTATAATTGCAACCCAAAGACCCAAAAACCCCTTATTTCATATGTTACATTCTAAACCCGCTGACGACACCTCAATGATTTTCACACTCGGCGTGTTTCACTATTTTTTATGCGTATCATGCTTCGACGAGTGTTTGCGCATCGTGCTATTGGTGCGTGAAACCGGTTACCTGAGTTTTCCCGTATTTTTGCGAGAAGTCAATGGGCCGCGAAAAAGGCTCAAAACAGCCAAAGCCGTGGATGATATGTTAAAAACATAGCCTAGTTTTATACTGTTCAGCTATTTGGAATACTGGAACACAAAACAGCAAATAGTGCGAGGAGTGCTTAAAAAAAAGTATGTCGTTTTTGGATTATCCTTTCTCATACTGTTATTTACAGTTTAAAAATGCGCAGACGTCAAAATATCAAGAGGAGTACAGCCAGTACGGGTCTGCCTTATATTTTTTCTGAACGGCGAAAAACATAGTCATAATTGATGTCAGGCTCCATATCGGGCTCTGTAAGCCTAAAGAGAGAATGTAGCTGAAACGAACGGAATACTGAATAATTTGGCATACGCCCACCTTGTTATTTACGAGAAGCATGTTTTTCAGTTCCGGTTCTTCCATCCTCGAGGCTTGATATACCGCCTCCAAGTATAGGAAATGACATCTCTTGTGCTTCTCTAACCATCTAGAGGATATAAAAAAAGAATTTATCTACGTAGCGTTTCCCCAGAGCCCCAAAGATACTACATGACGTCCTTTGACCTGGTACAGGAACCGCCGAAGTCCAAGACGTCATTGGTTCTTGGACCTACAAACTTCGGAAGTGATTGTGCGATGCACGTTTTGCGACTTAAAAAGGAGATATGGGCCATCGATGGCAGCTGGGTGGTGCCATCGCAAACCGCAAGTCCACAACGTGCATCACTTTACACACATCGAGGATTACTTGCTATATTGACTCCCTCGCGAAAAACCACTCCCGAATGACTCCCCTGGAATAAGCTTTGGTTGATCAACAAATATTTTGGTAAAATTGAGCCGGGCTTGTTGGGCTCATTTTCAAAATCCCAGGGCGTTTTTCTGCAAACACAATCTGGCAACACTGTTTGGGCCATCGGTGGCAGCTGGGGTGGTGCCATGGCAAACCACAAGCGAGACCACAAGTCCACAACGTGCATCACTTTACACACACCGAGGATTACTTGCTACATTGACTTACGGAATGCTGCCTAGGTCGTAGAATGATGATTTCGTTAGCTCCCTCGCGAAAAAATCTGCTTCTACGTAGGTTAGAACTGAACACGGCCATTCAGCTTCCTCCATGTTCCCCTTATAGGTTTACTCAAGTTCCCATGCCAACTGGAAAACAGTGAACTCTAGTGGCAAGTTATCACATACTATCATCCGAGTAGATGGCGTCAGTGCTGCCCCCTAGTGAGCTCCAGGAAATAATGAAGATTATGATTGAACGGATTGAGGAATTTGTGCCGACAGATGTCTTTTTCAAGAGATTTATTGTAGGGAATCGACCATGCTTAATCTCGGCCGACCTTACTGCTTCCTGGGAAGCAAGGAGCCTGTGGGTTAAGAATGGAAAGCCCGATATGGACTATCTGGTGCAGAAATACGGTAAGTGCAAAATTTTTTACGCGAACAAGAAATAGATGGCGCACTGTCGCAACCACTAGATGGCTCGCAAGAACGGTGCCAGTTCCTTCACTGCGAATTCAAAAAGCTTGAAAAAGATTTTCAATTTTTTTTTTTACTGAAACACACAGATTCCTTGCAGTGACAAAAAAAATATTAGACAAGCACTGCAGAGAAAAGAAAAACTTTGTTAATGTGTTATAGGGCACATATTGGGCACATATCGGCACATATTGCTTGATAACATTGGTTAGACAAAAATATAATAAAATTAAAAACAGTGCGAACTACTTTGCAGCCAATTCAGAATGTTTAGGGGAAGGTTTTGAGCATATTGCCGTTTTTACCAGAAAGATACAGGTTCAAGGCTTTATTAAATGCCACATTGGCAAGCCCTGCATAGAAAGAAACTTCGTAAAGAAGTTTTTGACTGATAATACTACATAATTAAAACAAAATCAAACAAACAGGCGAACAGGCTTTCGATAGATATGACGATATTGGTTTATTACTGGTCCTGAAGTTTGATTCAAGGTTGCAGAATGCCTCAGATTTGAAAACTGTAGAAGCTATAGAAATATATTTAGAAAAGGTCGATGGTAAAAAAAACTTATACCTTTAGGGAAGCTGATGGCCCCAGTTGTTAATTGTGAGCAGCGGCACTATAACGCACAGACGAGGATGGAGATGACCTTTACTAAATATGCAGAGTACTGGGAAAGGAGATCCTACGAGGAAGCAAATCCAGCCTGCTTATACTTGAAGGTAAGTGCTGTCAGTGAAATTCTGATGCACTAGCGTGTTCCACCCCTCTACCAATAGTAACTATTAGTTACTATTTCCGTTCCAGCCTCACGAAAAGTTACTACGCTGACCGTTCCAACCTTCTCAAAACAGTAACTAGGCTAATAGTAACTATTTGCTTACCACGTCGGCTCGGGAGCGTAGTAACTATGCATCGCTGTAACGTGATTGGTCCGATCAGCCCGTGGCCTGATATTTGACCGAAAAAAGCGTTCCAACCTACAGGGGCGTCACTATGGGGGGGGGAGGGGGGGGACTCCCCCCCCCAAAGGTCTTGAGAAAGTACTTTCGTCGGGCGAAGCCCGGCGAAAGTACACTTGTTTGTCGGCGCGGAGCGCCGGCAAACCCAGAAGAAATAAAATTTTTCATGCTTTGTCGGGCGTCGGGGTTCTTTTCATACGCAAGAAATCAAATTTCGCAACACATTTGTCGTGCAGAACACAGAAGAAATCGAATTTTGTGTCCTTTTGTCGGGCCCTCGATATACTCTTCGGCACATCAGGTTCTTTTGATACAGAAGAAATTCAATTTTGTATGCTTTCGTCGGGCGTCAGTAGACTCGTCGGCACATTGGGTTCTTTTATACGCAAGAAATATAATTCGACAAACATTTGTCGGGCAAAAAAACAGAAGAAACTGATTTCTCTATGCTTTTGTCGGGCGTCGGTCGACTCGTCGGCACATCGGATTCTGTCTATCCGTTATGAATCAGGCACATCGGGTTCTTTTTATACGTAAGAAATCAAATTCTGTAAACATTTATCAGGCGCATCCCTTTAAGTTTCAGTTTTGTCGGTACATCGGCTGCTATTTACACGTAAGAAATAAAGTCCTTTACAGTCTTGTCGGGCAAAACAAAGAAGAATTCGGCCCATCGGGATATTTTTATTCACAAGAAATCAAATTCTTCAAACATTTGTCGGGTGCACCCGGAAAGTTTAATTCCCTTCGGAAGATCAGAATCTCATTACACGTAATAAATCTAATCCGTTAACTTTTGGCCGATCCCGAAAGTTTATGTCTCGTCGGCAAATCGAGATTTCCTACACACAAGAATAAACTTTGTGCCTACTTTCTTATGGATGGCCACTACTTTTTTGGCGGAAAGATCTGTGATTTCACAGGTAGCCCTACTTCTATTTGGGATCGCTCATCAGCGTTTCCACAAAATTTCGCCTGCGGCGCGTTTCGTAGTATTTTCAGTTTGAAAAATGGTGTTTCATTTACTTGTCGTTTTAGGATTGAACTCCTTGGGGGTTGAAAACACATTAAGGGCTAGAAACTGTAAAGTATAGGTATAGAATGGCCTAAAATTTTCCGGAAAAAAAAGACAGGTTAACAAAATTTCGCCTGCGGCGCTTGATTTAACTTCTTCTGGGTTCAGTCGTTGGAAAGCTTCACTTTTTAGCGAAAGGTGGAAAGAAAAGCCGAACATGTAAATTAGAAGATTTTACATCAAAGGAATAATCTAACTAATGCATTACAGTTAATTTTACGCAAAATTTCGCCTGCGGCGCATTTCGTAGTATTATATATCTGGAAGAACGGTGTTTCATTGAGTTGGCGCTTTAGGATTTAAATTCTTTTGGTCTGTAACACCTTAAAAGCTAGAACTTGTAAGGTAAATTTTCCCACAAAAAAGTACATTGAAGGACTAATCTACGCCGTTGCCGCGAAGCGGCAACGCCTTTTTTCGTCGGCACATTTTTGAGTCCGTCGGCACAACCTGGTCGTCCCCCCCCCAAAGGTAAAAGGCTAGTGACGCCCCTGCCAACCTAGCGTAGTAACTACGGTGACTAGCGTAGTAACTATACGGTAAGTAGGGTGGAACACGCTCACTGATTCTCTGTTTTTTCCTTCTCGATAATTTCCGTACTTCGCGCTTCCATCCAAACCAGTTAGACTAGGGCTTACCGGGAAAGACTAGGTATGTTTTGTGTTCCAGTTAGAAAGTTTGCTGGTATCAAACATGTGTCATATGCAACTTTTTTCATCGATGCTTTGTTACTCCGTTTTCGCAAGTAATTAAAACAAGCTCATGCTCTCTCTGCAAAACAGTAACCCGAAAATAATAACTAGGATCTGTGCTTTTTTTAGAAAAACCTCTACTTTATAGAATAGAAAAGTTGGATTAAAATAAAGAGGGGAATGTTAAAACGATAATTTTCAGATTTCGTGAAGATTGCCACTCACTAATGCATATTATGTTTGTTTGCAACGAACAAATTTGTTTATTTTTGTCTTTGTGTATATGGTCGTGTACATGGCCCAGTCGACTACCTTATGATATAGTTTATGTTTGCAGGATTGGCACTTGCAGCGAGAAACTACGGACAAGTTCTACGAAGTTCCAGAATATTTTGCATCTGATTGGTTAAACGAGTACTCGGACGAGAAACATGAGGATGATTACAAGTTCACTTACATTGGTGTTAAGGGATCATGGTAAGGGAGATTTACCTTCTGTGAGTAGGCTGTGTGCTGACTTGGGTCGGCCGTTTTTACTACTGCTCCGCCGGTGACTGACGTTATCGGATTTGCCACTGTCAGAGGTTTCATAAAAGATAACATAATGACGCTCCGTTTCAACAGATAACATTTGGGATGTTAGCTGTTATGTTTTTCAAACTTCACGCATTCAAACGTTATGCATACAGGAACACCGCCGAAAAAACATCTACTGACTTTTTTGTTTGTCATCATAATATCGGAAAAGTCAGTAGGCTAGACGCTTTTTCGGCTCTTCCTAGCAGTGTTTGTTACGTTTGCAAAATCGTAACAGATAACATCCCAAGTGTTATCTACTGAAACTGCGCATCCTTGTGCTATCTGTTCTGAAACTTCTGACAGTGCAGCAGTAACGCGCTTCCTTCAATCCGAGAAATAAGTGAAACATCCAACAGTTGTGAGTAAATGGTCATAGTCGCTAGCTCATCCCGGATGTGGCACACTCACAAGTTGCTTTTCCCAAAAAATTTCGTCCAGGTCTGTTCAAAATTTTCTGTTTGGTCTCGTCTTTATTTTGATCAATTCGGGTTCCAGTTCCAGGAGTTGTTTGGATGCCCTAGGATAGGGTTCTTTAATTAAATGATATACTATGTGAATTAAAAAAGCTCTGCTTATTGTACGCCTCTCGAATGCCGGGTGCTATGGTTCAGCTTCTGCTTCATTTTCCTTTACTGACGTTGTACTTTACCTTACAACTTGAGATCTGATGACAGTTTCAGCATTGGTAGTTTCGTCTCTCCTTACAGGCGGCCGCCCGTACGGCGCGCGTACAGCTGCAATTTACTCACTAAACATTTGTTTTTCGCAGGACTCCTTTTCACGCCGACGTCTTCGGGTCCTTCAGCTGGTCCTCCAACGTCTGCGGGCGTAAGCTCTGGTATCTCGTTCCAAAAGGTGACGAACTCAAGCTTCATGATGACAAGGGCCAACTACCATACGACCTGCGACTGATTCAAGATGAGCGAATGTCGCTTTGGACGGAGTTGGTCCAGGAGGAGGGTGAGACGGTATTCGTTCCGTCCGGCTGGCACCATCAAGTGATCAACTTGGTAAGATTAAAGGCG
Organism: Branchinecta lindahli; assembly: GCA_023053555.1. Taxonomy (NCBI): domain Eukaryota; kingdom Metazoa; phylum Arthropoda; class Branchiopoda; order Anostraca; family Branchinectidae; genus Branchinecta; species Branchinecta lindahli. The sequence continues at coordinate 27,247,088 of JAKZAO010000002.1, forward strand.
ATTCATTACTGTGACTATCACTATGACTACATTTAATGCAATGAAAAGGGCAGCAATGAATTCAGCTACCCTTGCTATATATCTGTCTTTCTCCCACCAAAAACAAAATGTGCAAGAGAATAAAATATTAACTCAATCTAAAGCTATAAACGAGTCGACAAGCAAAATGGGCACCATGAGTGAAGCTAAGGAGCGAGCGGTTGCCGACTGTATTTTGGTGGACAGCAACAGCAAGTGCCCGGTGCTGGCAACGCCTGACACCAGCCGGTAGCGGTTGCTACGTGATTTAAGATGATTCACCTAATGTGTGGCCGGCACAGCTGGTTTCGTCCGTTACTGGGTTGGTGTCGAGAATGGGTGTACAGCAAGTGCCAGAGCGTCGGCAACCCCTCGCTAAGGAGGGTTTCCGCGAACTGGAAAGTAAAGTCGGAATCATTTTACAATGGTTTTCCCGCTGCTTCAGTAAGCTGCCGAACTTTCCGAAACGAATTTTCGCGTTTTGGAAACCGAAGCAGCTTCCAGAAAGTTAGTGGAAAGCTCAGCGGAAAGTTGAATGTTTCGGCAGAAATCATGGGAGTGCGGAAAAAATACGGCCACTTCGTTATGTCCGTACACGAGAATGGAAGGGAATGTCCAATGAACCATATCTCGACTTAGTTTTTCCCTGCCGTTTTCAGCTTTCCACGAGTTTCCGCGATAAATCCAACGGAAAGTGGAAAAGCCATTCTAGGAATCATAGTCACAGTTTTCGTGATGCGCTTCGCTGGCTGGAAAGGGATTTCGGAACCTCGGGAAAACCCTCCTCTACTCTACTCATCTCGACGTCTGCATTCGTCCGACATGTCTAGTGTATGATCAACTGTACGGTATGTATGTTGCACGGCGTGTATGATAGAAGAACAGGTTGGGAGTCGCAGAAAAAAGCTTGTAGAAAATCTTTGGTGACGCGCTCAGCAAGAACGGGGAGAGGAAGACCTTCAATTTACTCTAGAGTTAAGGCCCATTCACAACGGGTTTTAGCTAATACTCGATACCAGCCAGTTCCTGAAATAGCTCTGAGACCGAGAATTAGCTGGGACTCTGCCGTTCGCAATTGATACAGGTGCCAGTTTCGGATACCAGCTAGTCTCGCACCCAAGTTGAAATCAGTTCAACTTATGAGGGTACTAGCCAATCAGATTATTTTGGGGAGTATTGAAGAATGTTCTGATTGGCTAGTTTCGAACCAAGCCCAATAGATAAAATCACATCCACTCCTTGCTGTCTTGAAAACCGAAAGTGAATTAGGTCATTGTTATTCTGTGTGACGTGGTTCAGCATTAGCCAATCGAATATTCCTCAGTATTCCCCAAAGTAATGTGATTGGCTAGTACCCTCAAAAGTTGAACTGATTTCAACTTGGGTCCGAGACTAGCTGGTACCCGAAACTGGCACTAATATCAATTGCGAACGGCAGAATCCCAGCTGATTCTCAGTCTCAGAGCGATTTCCGGGACTGGCTGGTATCGAGTATTAGCTAAAACCCGTTGTGAATGGGCCTTTAGATCCTTCTTCAGTTAGCGCAATGCATAAACAACGATCACAAAGTCATATCAGTTTTGGATTCTAGGAGGACACCATCTCCATCAACCACAACTGGTTCAATGGAGCTAACATCTTCCTTGTTCTTGACTCACTGCTCCAAGCCAACCACAGTGTAACCGACGAGTTGAAAGACTGCGAACCACCGCAGACTGACCTCAAGGGAAGGGAGGAATGGGAAGACCAATGCCAGCTAGTGCTGAAGTGTCATCATGGAATGAACTTTGACGATTTTACAGACTTAATTTCCTCTATTGCTGACAAGAGGTTGAGGAGTGATAGTTCTAGTGAATTTCTCATCAAATTTGATATGGCAAAGTTGATTGAAATGCTGAAAACTTTAAAAAGCAATCGACTCTTTATATCAGTTTGGAAAAGAAAAATTCTTGATGATCTTCTAAACAGATTGGAAGCGTGATTTCAATATTTGTGATTATATAAGCTGTGTACTGACATAAAATTCTCTGATCGTCTAAACCAAGAATGCAGAGACAGAATCCAACTGCACACAACGCGGCAGATTAGCGACCCGAGCCGGAGTTTGAAAACGTGTCATCTTTCCTTTCCTTTGAGTTCTTCTATACCCTACAGAGCAAAGTAACACTAGGGAGTAGCGCCAAGACCTATGCTTTCCCTGCTTCACTATCGGGCCATACTTTAGTGCCGCCCACTACGCTTGTGGCATTTAAAACGAGACAAACTTGCGGGTTTGCGCATTTATTGTAAAGCTAAGATGCGGTGTGCACACATAAAAGAAACCGCGAAGGTTGTATCTTTTATTTAGTGTGTTCAGAATATTATGATATTGGAGCCAGCGCTGGTGCACGACTGATTGAGTATCACTAGGGACGTTCTCTATCACTAGAGGTGCTAGTGTTGCTTCTCTTCGAGAAGTGCCTTCATAGTGTCGCAAATTTCGCATGCGGTATTTTCGGATACGAAATCTTATCGGACTGTGTGTGCATGTACTTTAGGCCTAGGTCTTCACCTTCTCGCCAGGGCCATAAGTGGCTAAACTTGAAAGAGGCCACATGCTTCAATGCCGACTTTCAACCTGATGCAATGTGCCCTACGATTGTCTCCCCATTCTGGGAAGGCTCATTCAAAGTTTAGCCATGACGGCAGGTCAGGTTACGTCGGCAAAAAACTTCCGAGACGGTGCCAAAGGCCTGGCGCAAACGTTCCTTTCAAATTCTGATCTGGTATTTTTACGTGTGCCGAACATTTTGGAATATGTTTCGAGTGAAGGGAGCTTCAAGGTTTGGCTAAATGTGCAGTTGCAACTGTTGGTGCACCATTCAGCCCCGGGGCATTTGTCCGCGACGGCCTCAGCAAGTGAGCATCGCGCATGATCGCCTCCTGGCGAGGTTCCAACGAAATACCCGTTACAGATCACGGCTTACCCGATGAAATTTTCTCAAAATAGTAGTATGAGGTTGTACAGAAAAGTAGCATGCAGTACCAACTGATGCTACTTCATGCTACTATAGCAAGACTGGATGCTACTGGAGCAAGGCGGGATGCTACTGAATACTACTGCTTAATATTAGCCCAGTGTGAGGCACATTAAATTAAAGTATTCTGTACTACTGCATATCAATACAATGCAACCTTTTCGTACAACTACACAGGATACAAATTTTTCATCGGGTAACGCTGCATCAGCATTCCCAAACATGAGCGATGTGGTAGAATGTCCAGCGCCCGAACTTGCCTACATTACACCAGTAAATCCGTCCAAAATAAATATTCTAAAATGCGTTGGTAACAAAACCCAGTGAACAAAGCGCCCGATTAAAACAACCCGCCAAAACTGAATTATCTCATCCTCCTTTGCTTAATTTTGACGATTACCAACTTTCCATTTTCGTACTTCATAATGCCCTTATTTTTCAACACTCGGACAATGATGGGTACGACAGTTAGTGAGATTCCGATACGGACTGGAGCGGTGGCCTTGTGTCCTGCATAAGCGAGCCCAAAGGTTCCAACGGATGCCAGAACACTGTTAGCAGGGAGTCCCACGTTGGTGATGAGGGTTTCAATCTGACTAGCGCCGAGCCTAAAAAGAGCGATGAATGAATGAATGAACGATTTATTTGCACATTAAAGCCTTCAGGCCATCATGCAACAAAACAAAAGAAAAAGTGAACAATCTTGCATGCGTACATACACACTAACACACTCTTAATATTTTTAATTTACTCTGAATACTTTATTAACACACTATAAATACAACTTCCCCATCAAAAGAAATCTTTCCTGTGTTTAAAAGCTAACTTGAGGAACTTCCCTACATTTCTTATTTCTTTAATATCTTTACTTCCCATCATTTTAATAATCCATTTCTTATCGATTCCCCCACCTTGAAAATCTCCTCCCTTAGTCCCCGTAATCTTGTCTTGATGTTAGCTTTCGCAAGTCTTTCTATATGAAACGGTTACAATACACTAATCGTGGAAATCATCATGCTCAAGTTCGACCGAAGCTTCTATCAAAACATACAACTTATCGTAGTAACTACGCATGACATCCCGGCTTCTGGCTCCTTGGCGTCAAGGCTGGAACTATTTTTTCCGCTTCTGGCAAAATATCGCGCCATGCGCATATCCCGCCACTCCTCCAGTCTCGTCACAGAGATCGTAGTTACCACGCCTACTACGTTCCCAAGCGTGGTAAGCAAATAGTTACTATTTCCAGAAGGGTGGAACGGTCAGCGTAGTAACTTTTCACGAGGTTGGAACGAAAATAGTAACTAATAGTTCAACATCTCTCAACATCGGGCAGTTCGTCAGGTGTTATGCCCCGCTACAAAGTTTGTCCATTTCTACAACATCTGAACGAAAAAAGGCCCACGACGCTTTGTTTTTTTTTCATAGTTCTTTACAAGAGCATTCCACATGTCTTTTCAACGATCTTCGCCCCTTAAAAGTTTCCTAGGTTTCTCCTATCCAACGCTCATCTACGAAAACAATATAAAGTGTTCTGTTCGTCAGACTCCGGACAGACAGAAAACTGATTTTTATTGGGATCCCAAAACGTTAGTGACTGATACCTATGACATCGCAAAAGTTGTCTGTCTGTCCGTCCGTCCGTCCGTCCGTCTGTGAGCACGATAACTCTCGAAGGGAATGAGATATTTTGATGAAACTTGGTGTGAGCATTCTTTGGGTCAAGAGTAAGGTCGAGTTCGTAGATGGGCCCTGTAGCCCTACATTTAGGGGTGGGGGTTCAAATTAAGGGACAAGCAAAATATTTTTAAACAGCTAATGTGATAGTGGATTATGGGGTAAGAAGACATGCTGAACACGAATATGAAAACCATTTTCGCGCCGGACAAGTAGTTCGCCCGGAATCCGGCCGAAACCGGAAAGTTTGTTAGAAGTAAAAGTTTTATTTGAAGTTGACTAGATGTTTGATTTAGCGGTAAGAAGCCACGCTGAACACGAATATGAAAACCATTTTCTCGCCGGACAAGTAGTTCGCCCGGAATCCGGCCAAAACCGGAAAGTTTGTTAGAAGTTAAAGTTTTATCTGAAGTTGATTAGACGTTTGGTGTAGGGGTAAGAAGACATGCTGAACAAGAATACGAAAACCATTTTATCGCCGGACAAGTAGTTCGCCCGGAATCCGGCCAAAACCGGAAATTTATTAAAAGTAAAAGTTTTATTTTAAGTTGATTAGATGATAGATTTTGGGGTAAGAAGAGATGCAGAATCCGTATATGACAATCACTCTCTAGCCGGACATATAGTTCGCCCGGAATCCGGCTGAAACCGGAAAATTTGTTAGAAGTTAAATTTTTATTTGAAGTTGATTAGATGTTGGATATAGGGGTAAGGAGATACGCTGAATCCGTTTTTGAGCTTTAGTTTTTCGCCGGACAAGTAGTTCTTGAAGTTCACCAAAACCGCAAAATTCACAGAAGTAAGCCAGGATCATTTCGATCGGCTTATAGAGGTAAACGCACATGCTGAATCCATATCTGAGCTTGGATTTCTTAATGATTAGCTGTTTGGCCTGGCGAAGATTTTTGGGATCCCATCGCAACCTTTGGTCTTGTTACTATTTCTGACCGGAAAAGGTGCCAGCTCCGGGTAGTGGACAAAAACGGCCCTAAATAAAAGCTAAAGACGACTAGGATATGACGTAAAGGACAGCTTACTATGGGACCCTGATATAATGCTATAGACTACAGTTAATCTCAGGCGCTACAGGCAATTATCAATTTTGGGCATCCTGAACCACTCGGCTCGCTTCTTCATCCTACATGTGCCAAAAAATCCTGGTATGCTAAACTTAGCCATGCTATGCTATCCCATGGAACTTGTGGTCTTTGGTCCTAGAAGATCTGATCTTTGGTCACCTGGAACTTCAGGTCTTTGGTCGCCTGGAACTGGAGAGTGGAGGTCTTTGGTGTGACACGAAGATTACCGCACGGCTAGGTGTACATTTTGTCACGCCCATATGTTCGATGCAAATGCTGGTAGATCTGACGAGCATAAGATACTGTTGCAAGAGGGATCCACGGTATGCTAATATTACATCCTTTACTGCCCCTCGTGTTCTGGAAATAATAAATGATCACAGGGAAAAATACTTACTGCCTGACTAGAATGTACCAGATTCCCAAAGAGACCAGAGACATTGAAATGTGAAAGACGAGTAACGTCGGTCCATATTCCATCACAGCCCTCTTGAACTTTTCAGTACTGGATAGTTTCACAGTCTCGGCAGCTTTCCCAGCTTCTTCTGAGGCATTTCTGAACAAGGTGGTTTGAATATTGGGTTTCTTCAGCAAGATTCCTTCACTTCTAATAACAGACGCAGCGTTTCTTTGCACTAATCTCTGAGCACCGGGTACAATGGACTTGAGGAGCTTGGACCAAGTCATTTTTGCTCTATCGGTCTGTCCTTAACGAACGAGAGGTATACTGTCCACAGGAAACTAGCCAGCCCAGTGAATACCACTCGGTTTTTGCCGGCAATGAATAGGTAGTTGATAGCTTGGACAAAAGGCCAGTAGCTCAGTCCACTCTAAAACAAAACTGCGATGTATACAAAGACTTAAATGCACATTCAAAAGGACCTTCCGTTTTGAGAGCCTAAGATATCCCTGCCTTAATCGCTCCCCTAAAACAGTACGTTGTTTCTATCCATCCAATTAAGATTAATTCTCTGTTGCTCTCTGCTCTAGTTGTAAGCTTTCCTAGTCCTAGTGAGCTAGTCTTTCACGTAAACCTGCAAGTTTTATGGTCAATTTTTCACACCGACATTTCTAGGAAGAGCTCCTTGCTTACGTCACAAACTGGACATTAAGTGCCATGATCAACTAAGCCCTTTTCGGCGTCAAAGGGCTTCAAGAGTTTGAAAGTGTTAGGGGAGTAAAAAGAAGAAGGATGTATTATGTCCTTTCAGCTTACGGGGTTCGGCACGAAAGCGAAAGGGCCTCCTCTTTTATTACTGCTTATACTCCAACACGAGTCAACTCCATAAACATAAGGGTAGTAGCAAGGGCAAGAGCTTTGTCCGGTGAAATATTTCCTAGTCCAAAGCAGGAGCCTTGTTCGTCAACAGCATTAAGCAAGTTTTACTAATCTGAGGCTTGTTCGTCAATGAATGAAACAGCTGTTTGCTAAAACAGGGCTACTGCCCTTTCATGGTCAATAAAAAAAGGGTTCCCGACTTAATTAAACAGGGCTCCTGTCTTAAGGAAGAAGAACAAAACCATCAGAACCGGGGATCTTGCCGTTCCTCGTTTTTTGAGGCCGCGAAAGTCGTAAGAGTATTCGTTTTACAGGCCAACTGCCAGGGGTAAGCCATGTCTGGGCATTGTCAATTTTTACTATCAAATTTTCCTACAGTCGTTCTGCTCAATGTTCCGTGAAACTGCTGCTTGGGAACCAGTCAGCTCCGATTACGTCATAATCAAGTAGGGCTTCTAAGGACAACGGGCACAGTCCTTACGATCCTAAATTCATAAGCAGATAACAGTAGTCCGAATCTGAGCCAGAACAAAAACTTTTCAGACACGTAAACAAACTGTAGAGCAAGGAAAGAATAAGAGTAAGGAAAGAAGACTCACCACGTAAGTTAAAGCGAATTTAGCTTTTATTTCTTCTTTTGCTTCTGCAAATCCTTTTCCCTCAAGAAGGTTGATACCAGTATAAAAACAGCAGATCGAGAATGGGGCATATACTGTTTGGTCGAAAAAAGTCTGAAAAGTAAGAGGTGGAAATCACAAAACTGAAAAACTGGTTCAGCATCGACTAGCCTAGCTTTTAAGTTAATTACGAAGAAGCCCTGCATTGCAAATTTTCGACCTTTTTTTCGGCACATTTAGAAAAACAGCTGATGTTTAACATCAACGGGACGATTTCTATCTTACTAATGTTCGAATCTGAAATACAACCTCCTTTCAACAGCCATGCCAGGTATATAAGACTTCTGATTATTTCTGTCACCAATTCGGCCCATAGAACATGTAAAGTAGGCTAGCCAGTCTACCATAATCATCTTATTTTGGGATGCCCTATGCCAAACGGTGGATAACCAACACAAAAATACTGAAGATTAGAGCCAAGTTCAGAAATCAACCAATCAAAATTGCAGTGAAGAAGGTCAGGGTTAGGTTACCCAGGATTGTACAAGGATATCCCAAATTCAGGGATCTGTGGAAGACTGAGGTTAGCCTAACAAACGAAAGAAAGATGAGAGAAGAAACTGACACCATGAAAGTTCAGTGTTAATATGAAAACAGGTGGCAGTGAGACTAACCTTCAAAACAACATGTCCGATGGTTACGCCTGGTATTTTTCTTACAAGGAAAGTCATCCAACAATATGCAATAGAAGCAGAGTAAATACCACCATACAGAGCAAAGTTCCGCGCCCGAGTAAAATTGAACTGGGAGATCCTGAAAAAGGAGAAATACATCTGCCAAGGGTAACAAATGAATAGCGTAGCGAGCCACAAGACAGACTGGAAGTCAAAATCAATTCTATATAGAGAATTAACTAACTGATAAACACACTTGCAGGCTACCGAAACAGCTGCCATAACCATATTCCAGAGAACAGTGGTCCAAGTGGATCAAAATAAATGCTGTCCTGCTGACAGTATGGGTTCTGCGCCTGTAACTGAAGCAGCGCTTAATGTCTGATCAAATCGACAATGAACTGAACACCTTCCAACAAGGAACATCCATTAGAATACTATAGAGTTGTAATTCAGTAATCAATACAGCCTCTCCATATTTTCCAGGTTTTTTCTTGCCTTTCACAACGAGATGAAATTTATCTCAAAGCTGGAAGCACACGTCCAGCCTCTGTAGCTAGTCCAAATAAGAGAGGGTGATGATGATCCCCATTTACTACTCAAATGGTATCCAAGGGGAACTTACTCAAAGTTTTCCAACTTCCGTCCATTGAAAATTTCTTGTCCTGCCTGACGTGTGAGTTCAGATGCTGGCCAAAGAAGTGCATAGGTTGCACAGCCTCTGAAGACAGGATGAACCATTGGCAAATTTAGGAATAACGTTTGAGTATCCTTCTCTGATTCTTCCCTAAGATCCTTTTTATCCTAGGGGACTTCAACAGCTTAAAATCAAAGGTGAGCTAGTTGAATGACTGGTGCCTGCTCCACTGCATACATATTGGCTTTACCACTAAAACAATAATTACCCCTATTAAAAAAGTAGTAACTCAAGTGTTCAAACAGACCCCACAACATATGCTGTGTGGCCTTCCTCTTCAAAAAAGTTAGAGCAACAGATTTTTTTTCTGTTTTTAGCTTCAATCCCGCAAAATGATATATGCATGCATGACACCCTATCCTGCAACTAATTTCACAGGCATCAACTGAAACAGCCCCCCCACCCCAATGTCCACAATCATTTTGGAAGAACAATTATGCTAGAGTTATGTCCTAGAGCCTGTGGTCTATTTGTTACAGTGCTGATTACTGTTACTATCATCAAGCCAGAGGCTACTAAAACCATTCAACTACCAACATACTCTTCAATCAGAGACGGATCAGTCATCTTCAGCTCAACTTGGTATATTTATCCTGTTTGTGACAAAGAACTCCAAACATTTTGTATTACCAACACCAATCACCCAACCAGTGACATCTACAGGAGCAGCAACTATCTTGTTGAACAAAAGGAACTCAAGGTGACGCGCCAGGGCAGAGCTTGGGCCTTGGCTAGACTGGCTCTCACAGGCTGTCTCAAACAAGGTCCTTCTTTCCTTCATATCCCAAGAAAATCTATATTTTGATCACCATACAATTCTCATGAGTAGGAGAATCTCTACAATCAAATTCACTCCTTAAGAGAAACAGGGGGGACAGATATAAGCACAGACGGATCTGACCTGCACCATAAATTTGCCATAAGTTACATGCAGCAAGGCGTGATGTTAGGGTACTCTAACCAAATGAAATATTGACAATTTGCTGAAGTCCAGAAACCAACCAATCAGAATTCATTTAGAGTGAAGTAGATCACAGCTGGGTCAGAGTTTGGGTATCCAGCATCTGGCATAGACTATCTGAAAATCAGAGATTTGTAGTAGACTCAGTTAATAGGCTGCAGAGCTGCCAAAAAAATGGCAGTCTATCACCAATCCCTGGTTTTAGATCCCCTGTACTGCATGCTGTGTGTATCCACCATTTCACATAAACTATGCTGCACAAGGCTATGCCGACTGCTGGGTACCGTAACCTCAATAAAAATATAATCAGAATTCCTAGATAACCTTGTGGAGAGGTTAGGGTTAGGGTAACTTGAGGGATGCACAGGTAACCAGCCTTTGGAATAGGGTATCCCAAATCAGGGATTTGTATAAGAGTGCACAGAGGTCCACAAACTTCTGATGTTCCTGTCCATGATCAAATGAAGCAAAAGTGGGGGAAATATTGCCTCTGAGTAAATATGGAATTCCAAGTATAAAGAAACCTTGCAACTGCATCTATTACGTTAAATATGTTTACTGTTTAGCTGTGGTTCAAGAGTTCAACTCAAAGATTCTACATTCTGATGATACGACATGTCTGATTTGTGGCTTCCCTGATCGTTTATCGCTTGTCTGGCTACAGAAAAAAGATTTTTCCGCGAGCATTACTGTGTTTCTCACACAAGTTCAACCAACAAGATTTTTGTGGTTCAAATTTAACAAAAAGCTGATGAGGAGATTTTCGATTTTAAGGCTTGAGTTTACAGGAATTTCAAATTCAGCACAAATTAAAGTCCTGATTATCAAATATCTATTTTATCAAGCAGACAGACATAAAATGGGTGAGTATACAGGAGGGGTATCCAACCTCGAATTTATATAACCTCTAACTTGGCCTGAAAATCTTACAAGGAAACTTTTGAGCAGTTGTAAAGAGTTCCTAGGTCATTGCACGTTTCCATCTTGACATTTAGTCAAGAACTAAACAGAAATTCCTTTACAACCTTTTTAGGCCAGGTTCGAGGTTGTACCTGTACTTCTGGTACAGAATTTGTACATGGTAAGGATTTATAAGTAATGTACTGCAACAAAAATACTCCTCAGCCCGGATTTGAACCCAGGACCTCTGACTGACTAGAGCAGTGCTCTACCACTGAGCTACAGAGGGGCTTATGAACAGCTCGCAAACCGCTATTACAGTCAGATAGAAGCTGGTCATGGGAGCAGTGATCCTGTCTGAAGGTAATTCTTCATAAAAGTTCACATCCCTTAAACTGTGGCAAATGAAACCAAAAGGGATTTTTTTTTTTTTACTGAATCTTTGTGTGAATTAGTGTATCATTACATCTTTTTTGGGGGGTTTGGGCTAGTTAAACAAAACCTTCAGCCCAAACTGACTTGCGAATCATATTTGACAGTGTAAAATGGATATTGCAGCTGTTTATTTTGGCCCTTCTTGGCAAGGGTCCTCTTCAGGCTCAAGCTGGAAAATGAACTGGTGGAAAAATATTGCTCCAACAACGTTCAGCAGACGTATCCTTTTGCACTGTCAAGTATAAAACAAAACAGAATATGCACAGTTGGTTGGATTTTTACAAGAATAAAATTGAATCTAAAAAATAAACTCAGTTTAAAATTCCCTTCTAGCTCCGGTTTTATCTTTCACAGTTGAAGGCCAGTCTAGTACACTAGCCCCTTTCAGGCATGGTGCTCAAACGTCTAGCACCATGCCTGAGTGCTGGATGTTCAAGCACTGTACCTTGGATTTCATGTATGGTGCATGGATTTCAGTACATAGTGCATGCATGAAAAACACAGTTTCTGTCATCACAATTGTGGACCAGCTCGGACAGGGCTGAAATTACCACCATGAATTAGAGAATTCAAAGACAATCCTATCATATTTTTCATAACAAAAACAAAAGGAGGCGACTGATGATGGAGATGAAAAATCTGACAGCAACCTATCTATTTTCCCTTGTAGTCTGCCCCAGGAGCCAATATTCTGGTTGGCTGCTACTGCTGCTAGGTAGAAAAAGCTGAGGCAAAGGACACTCTACATGAAAAACCCTTGACTATGTAGAAAAGGAAATGAGGTTTTCTCAAAACCTTCACTTTCTGATGGTACCTTAGTTTCCTTGTAATTGTTCAAGGCTAAGCTGGAAAACACGGAAGAATACAGGCACCCAAGTGATCACGAAGCTGCCCACTTTGCTAAAAATGGTATTTTGCTACATGATGAATGCTAGAGGCCAGCTGTTTGGTCAGAGAGGTTCCTTGACCTATTGCAAATAACAAAATTTGCTGTTTTCTTGGAATTTGCATGATTTTTCTGGGGGTGGCAGCTTCATGATCCAGGGTGGCAGGATCATGTACCATGGCCAATTCGAATCAAATCTGGCTCAAAACAAGCCAAATAATAATAAACAACCAGCTAAACAGCAGCTAATTGAGTTAAGTGGTTAAAGTTTCTAAGATTTATTCTTTTAGTGGCTTTTCTAGTGGGTGGGCGGCGCCATGGTACGGGCAGCTTCATGCAACACTCCTGTAGGCAGAAAACAGGTTTTTAAAACATCACAAAATGGATAAAAAAAGGCACAGAATTTGAATCTTTTGGACATGTGACTTTGAAAAAGTCATATTTTGCCTCTTGACTGTCAGGACAGCTTGTACATTTCATTTAAGCATTTTCGCGGCAAAAATCGAGGTAGTGTAAAAACGAGGTCAGGTACCCCCTGGGTACCCCTCCTGTAAGTCAAATAAATGGTAAGGATTTTCTTTAATTCTATTTATTGAGATTATAATAAATATGGCTTTTATTTTTTATTTTAAAATATCTGGAACTGAAAAAAAAAACAGCTGAGTCTGGGATTTTCAAATTGTAGCCGTACGTTGAGAACTGGTTGAGAATTGAGTGAGTAGCACACACATTTGCTTCCGCAACACACAGACTTGTGACCAATTGCAACAAACACTCAGAAATACATGTATGCTTATGTGAACGCTTGTTGACAGTACTCAATAGACTTTGCCATTTTCATGCACTTGCTGTGTCTAAAGCTAACTACCAGTTAGCCAAAGTAGGTAAGAAGGGCAGCTGAAAACATCTCTATAGGTATTTTGGATCTTCAGTCTACCATTTAGCCTTAAACTGTAGTGTTCACATTAAAGTAACTGTTCACATAAGCATTCCTCTACTGTAATTAAGGGCATCTGAAACACCTGTATAGGTATTTTGGATCTTGATTCTACCATTTAGCCCAAAACTGCACTGTTGCTTGCCAAAAGAAAAGAAATGGAGAGTAAAAAAGAGTAAAAGGAAAAACTTGCATTTTTGCCTTTTAGTTTTTTTATTTATTCTGTTTCTTCTGGAGAATTTTGGCAAAAGTTATTCACTGGATTTGAAGAAACTGCGGGATTTTTAAAACTAACTAACAGCATGGGTACCGTAACGCCGATTATTTCACAGAATGATAAAAAGGATTATAGGTCTGTGAAGCAATGTTCAAGATTACTTGCATTTTTATCTCAATTCTGCTCGCGGTTCTCCTGACAGTTCTCCTATTTCGCCTTTTGTTACTGCTGAGATAAAGCCAATTCTCCTTTTCATGATTTTTTTTTTCAAGAACGAGGACATCCAAACTGATCCAAACATTCTCAATCCTGCAGAACCAAGTACTTGCTTGGATCAATCCAGGATCAGTCATAAAAAAATCCTTTGTTTTCGGGCATGGTGCCCTAGTGTTTCGGCGTGCACCAAAGTACAGACAGTACAGAGTAATAAGCATACCTGTACTACAGCCACAGGTATGCTTATTATGTCAACAGTTAGCCTACTTTAATGTAAACACTGCAGTTTTGGGCCAAATGGTAGACTGAAGATCCAAAATACCTGTACAGGTGTTTTCAGCTGCCCTTCTTGCCCAGTTCTTGCCTACTTTGCTTTGGCTAACTGGTAGCTAGCTTTAGACATAGCAAGTGCATGAAAATGGCAAAATCCGAAGTCAACAAACGTTCACATAAGCATACCTCTGCTGTACACACAATCTTTAGAAAAGCAAATTTCCATTTTAGATTCTCAGTTCGGTTCAACAGATTTTCATGCAATTTTCATGAAAAGCAAATTTCCATTTCAGGTTCTCAGTTCAACAGATTTTTATGGTGGTACCATGCCCTTCCTGCAGGGTGCACCAACATATGAGCACCATGCCTAAAAATTCAGCATTTGCGTATAACTGGCTTGGATGGTCATTTCTCTGCTTCTATGAGTAGGCCTATGAGTTATTAACAGGAAACGGGTGGCGAAATTGTTGTTTTTTTTTGTAAAAAAAGCTAGAACTGAGAAGCAAGATGAGCAAAAATTCTAATAATAATTTGGATAAGAATTAAGAAATGAGAAGTGAGAACTGAGTGTTGAGATGAAAATTGCAACTATGATTTCTTTTGATATCCCATGTTTGTTTTTAAGGGTCAGTTTCCAGTAGCTTGTTGTTTAGGTTGTTGGAAAAGAGTTTATGTGCCTGGATCATGTCTCTGCCCTTTGACCTGTTACTAAAGAGGGGAGGTTCAGCTCCTTCAGGTACTCACTATAGGGCTTGTTTTGAGTGCTGGCAATTAGTTTTAGTAATATTGTTTGGCAAAATGTGGTGTAGAATAGTGCTATGGCATTGCCTTGCCAGTACAACCAGTAAAAATAATTGAATGATTATACTTGAATTCCCTTTAAAGTTTGCTGTCTTAATGTTGTATGAACTTAAACACCTTTCTGGCCCAGGAAGCTAATCTTACAGTTATTTGCTACTCCAACTGTCACTTTTAAGGTGTGGAACCTAACCTCCAAGCACTAGTGGTTGAAAATTTGAACCACTTAAGACCACATCTTTGTCTTAAGTTCTTTATCCTTTTCAGAGCATTTGTCCTGGACAATGGGCTGAAGGTGCTGTTAATACATGACCCAGAGAAGAAGGGGGTCTCTGAAGATTTAGGTACCGTAGGGTTAACTTCTTAAATTGTATTTCTTGCTCTATCTT
Organism: Branchinecta lindahli; assembly: GCA_023053555.1. NCBI lineage: Eukaryota > Metazoa > Arthropoda > Branchiopoda > Anostraca > Branchinectidae > Branchinecta > Branchinecta lindahli. The sequence continues at coordinate 27,262,155 of JAKZAO010000002.1, forward strand.
TGCATCAGTGAACAACTCTGAATAAGATCTCTTCTGGCCGGAAGGCTCGATGTTGCTGAAGTGTAGAGGAGTAACATTGCTATGTCTTTTAAGATGGCTGTTGGACTCGCTGGTTTAATTTAGACATTATTTATGTTCAGGCCTGGCATTGCTGCCAGATTGTCCTAGATTGACCTGAACAATAATTTGCTTGCATTTTATTTTGTTTCAGGAATGGAGCTATTTTCTGTCCCTCATTGCTTGTAGATTTGCAACGAGTGGGGAAACCTGTTATTTTGTTTTGACAGTGCAGCTATTCTTTGTCAGCCATTGCTTGTAGACTTCCAACAAGTGGGGAATTGCTGCGATCATTCTCTCAGATTCGGAGGGAGACAATTTATGGAGTTACTCGTATTGTTATACAGTTGCATAAATGTTTTCAAGATCAAAGAAAGTATGAAGGTATCCTTCAACTTCAAGGATTAGCTGCATCACACTGAATGGCTAGCATGGACATACATGAGGAGTAATCCGAGAAGAAGACATTTCCTGCGTAATGGATTTTTATCTGGGAAATCTTCGGAAAGTGACTCTCGCTATTTCACGTTTTCCCTCGAATACTCTGGAGGCTAATATTTTTGCTTCCTAGAATCATTGCCTGATTCGGATGGCATGTCCGATGGAGAGGAGGGAGAGTCACATGAAGGTACTGACGAAAGCGAGTGTGATGACGAAGAAGAGGAGATGGATGAGGATGTGCCAATCGAAGAAGCTAAGTATGTTTAATTGAATCACCAGATTGTAACAGTAAGTGATAATTGGCTGCCATGATTTGCTAACAGCATACAAGCCTTACTGAAATTAGGGTCCTTGTCCTTGTGCTCTCCAGGTCTTTGCTGTCGTTTGTGGTTCTTGCTGATCATGTTCGAGAATTATTTCTGTCCAGAATGTGCCAGCTTTTCCTTGTACGAGATGGTTGCTTATGCAGTCTCCGGCCTTTTCCCCTTTAGTATGTAGGGCCTTTCAAGACTTCCCTCATAACCATCACAAATTTCCTGTAAAGAAGTGAAACCATTATGCGTACGAAAGGCATCGACGTTGGTAGTTGAGAAATTCTAACCTTATGACCAGCCTATGAGGATGAATCGGAAAGGTACTAGACCAATGGAGCGCGTGATGCGACACTGTTCCCTGCGCTCTTCCAACTGCGACTTTTGCCTAACTGCTTGACTTTACAGGATTAGGGCCAAGGAGGGCGAGAAATTAGCAGCAGCTTCTCTCAGTATAAAAGTTGGCGGATTTCAAGATCCAGAGGACTTGCCTGGCTTTTCTCATTTTCTGGAACATATGGTATTCATGGGCAGTGAGAAGTACAAGTCAGAGAACGAATTCGACACGTTTGTGAAGGTAACGTTGTCAGAGTTAGTCAAAACCAGCCTTTTTTCCTTTAAGTTCCTCTTCACCCATTTTCTTTTTAGCGTTTTTGATCGGCCTTCGCTACCTTTGGCTCATTATCTTGTGCTTGCCGACTCGCGTGTCTGCTTCATATTGTTCCGTTTTCGCTAGTCGTAGAAGTGAGTTGTCCGTTGCTAAGAGCTCAGGTTGCGTTCCACCGACTTATCATCAGTAACGATCGTTACGATTCTGTTATATTTCGTTCCATCGTCCTGCGTGACTTGACATTTAGCTCCTCCCTTTAATCATTTTCGTTCCACAAAAGTTACGATCGTTACGGTTATGATGGTCGGGAGTTCCAGAGAGGGTAGTAATTACCTCAATAAAGCCGGCACCTCCTCTTATCATCAAAACTTGTAATAACTTCTTTGGAACGTAACCTCAGTCGAACTGAGAAAAGGTGTTAGGGACCAAGTGTTGAGCGTTTATGGAGCCGCTCCAACAGGACTGACCTTGAAAGTTGTGGTATCCAGAACATATCTCTCCATATAGGTAGGTGCAAATCACTCCTTGATCCAATCAAGGAAGTTTTAGTTGCAGTGAACAAGGCTGGAATCCGTCTGTTACAAGGTAATGCAGGACTTGGAAGCGAACAAAAACTAAATATGGGAAATACGGTTAAAAATGGTTGATGTCTCTGGACGTTGGGAATGATTGTGAAGCAAAAAAATTCATTGGGAAAGAAGCTTTATCTAGTTCTGCATTTCTTTTAAAATACGAAAATCCCTATGAAAACTTGTCTCCTCCCCGTCCGTTAAAAAAAAAAAAAAAAATCTGATCGGTTTCCTTCAGTCTTGAGGGGGAGGGGGATGCTGACCCGGGATAGCTCCTATGCTGTATTCTGCGCTTCCATAAGACACGCTAGCATATGGGACTCTGTGGAAGATGCTTGGACCTAAGATTGTAACCTTAAGCATTCGGGGCACAGCCTAGCGCCTAGAGAAGTGTGGGGCATGTTATGTCTCCAGCCTGGTTGCATTTGGGGAAAGAGAATACAGCAGTTTTCTTAAAAAAAAAGTATTGTGGAACGGATTTATGTGACGACAACTGGAATTTGTGGCTGGGATTTCTCGTTCTCAACATATTCACTTAAAGTGAAACGGTTACAAAGATACAATTGAATTATACAACTAGAACTGTGGATGATTAGTTCTTGTGTTACATTCGCATCAAGTTACCATATTTTTATTTTTCGAATTTACAAATAATATAGGAATAATACAATTACACTCCAGTATAATTTTACGATGAAGCCTTCTTCAGTCTGGATATCAAGTTAGTGGCGCACGGTTTGAGCGGATTAGATATACAAGCTCCATGACGAATAATGTTGGGGTAGGTGTGGCTATTTGGATGGATAGCTTTATGGGCATTTTAGTAATTCTGCAACCATGTGCAAAGTAGTACTAAATGGCAAAATCAGCCAAGATTCCAGGGCAACTTCCGGAGCCGTGTGTGCAATATAACGAGGAGTAGGTTTCAGGAACCAGACATGGAAATATGAAAATCTGTAAAATGCTACTCTTTCTTATTTTGTCTATCGTTTTCAGAAACATGGCGGCTCTTCAAATGCACACACATGCTGTGAGGAGACCGTCTTTGTGTTCGACATTCAGCCCAAGCATTTTGAAGGAGCTTTGGATATTTTTGCTCAGTTTTTTATCCATCCCCTCATGTTGAAAGATTCGATGGAACGAGAATTGAAAGCCGTCGACAGTGGTGAGTGTTGTGCATGTTTTCTTAGCAAGTGCACCTTACGCACCATTAAGAGTGTGTTCCACCCTTTTAACTATAGTAACTGTTAGTTACTATTTCCGTTCCAACTTCGTGAAAAGTTACTACGCAGACCGTTCCAACCTTCTCGAAATTGCAATTATTTGTGCGTCGATATGAGCTATTCGCGTTCCATAAATATTTCTTCAGCCGAAGCTGACTGCGAATCATATTTGATACTGCAAAACGGATACGTCAACTACGTTTTATTAGCGGCTAGAGCCTGAAGAGGGTCCTTGCCAAGAAGGGCCAAAATATATCTCTAATAAAATGTAGCTGGCGTATCCGTTTTGCAGTGTCAAATATGATTCTCGTTCCCTGCTAGACAAACCCAGCTTCCAAAACAGACTCGTCTCCGCCTCGGATTGAGCCTCATTTCTGTATTGCTCGAAGATCGCTGGGCTTGCTAGTACCCTGGCAAACGACCCATGCAAATTAAAATTAATTGTTCAGAAATCGACGAAATAAAATAAAATAAGTATGGTATAGGGACCGAAAGGAAATGTAGGGATTTTTTAAAATATTAAAAAGAAAATAATGCAGTTTGAAATTTTTAATTTTGAAATGTATTTGTAAGTCTCCGTGGTTTAATGTCTGGTGAAGTTGTTTTACAACTACATTCAAGAACTAAATTTTGATAATGATAATTTATTTATCACCTGTAAACGAAAAACGGCGGATTAGCAAAATAATAAATAAAAAGTACCAGTTAAATCATTAAACTAAACATACTAGGCCACGACAACGAGTGTTTGGCAGTGACCACGTCTCCTGCAACTGTGGGCGCGGCAGACGGTCTCTCCCTTGTGCCTCTTTGTAACCCCGACCTCCCTTACCTCTGTTGTGCCTCTTTTTACCTCTAGCCTGCCGATTGTGAGCATAGACGATTGTGACGTTTAGCGTGTTAAATTTTTAAATAAAATTTTAACTTTTCTCCCTCGTTCCTGTCGCCACCGTAAATTAGTCCAGAAATTCGTCATCCAAGATATCATTCCGTCACTGGAGAGAATGTTGGCGTCTCTACTGTAATAATAATAACGTTTATTTCCTGAATAGCTCATTTAATTACTCGCTAGCATCGGATCGTCACACAATTATTAACACGGCTAAAACTTAATAATCACTTCTCAATTATTGCCTTAAAATATTTATATGTATGTACAATTAATAACGAATACATCACAGTTCAGAATTAAAATAGTTTACTAAATATGATACAAATGACGAAAGATACCGGTCAGTAGAGTAGATATCGGGGCGAACAAGTCTGGTGCAGTTACGGGTTGCAGCGCGAAGCCTTGTTTCAGGTAGAGTCGGGTTTGGGGCTTCGTAATCCGTAATTCGGTGCACGTCACGTCTTCGAGCTCATCCATGGATGTTTTTAGGCCCAATTAGAAGTTTAGTCTAAATTGTCTGGGTTCATGTTGTTTTTTCTTTCCTTATTCTCGCGAGTCCCCACGGACGGAAAATGCTCTGATTATCATCACCATCATCAAGAAGGACTCCCGTTCAGATTCGGAGGGTTATAAATATAAAATAAATATAGCCAACTTTCAGAGTTCGAGATGGCCCTTCCTTCCGACAGTGTGCGAAAAGAGCAGATCCTCCAGAGCATTGCCTTGCCAGGCCATCCACTAGGCAAGTTCATGTGGGGCAACTCCAGTTCTATCTGCCTTCCTGATGACCCCGATAGACTCCGACTGAATGACCGCCTTCAGGAGTATCGTCGCCAGTATTATATTGCCAATAGGATGAATTTGGTCGTCCAGTCCAACCATAGCTTAGATGAACTAGAAGCCCATGTGAGGTGTGTAGTATTGCGTTTTCTAATTGTAAAGCTCGTAGCCTTTGTTTAAGGATTGCTAAAAAAAAAGAACCCCTGAGTCTTTTCTTACACGCCCCTCATAAAATCCAATGACGAATTGCCGCCAGATGCGCTAGATAAACAACAACAATCACACGTGAGATCCTAGCATTATCTAGCATAAGTTATCTGAGGGGTGAATAAGCGATTAGGCTTTCGCCTCATACCGAGTCGCGCATTAGCCCCGTGGAAAAGTCAACAAGCAGTCAGCACTGAAGTCGGAAGCCAGAATTGGCAAACTTGAGGAAGTTTGACAGAATAGTGTTGGGTAAATAGAGGCCGTGGCGTTTTAATCAGTTCTAAATATGGCTAGGCCTAAGAGGAATTGAAAATAGCCAAACAAACGTGGATAAACATACACCAAAAGTAATGTATCATTGTGTAATTTATGCTAGCGCATCTAGCGGCCAAAAAATAACTAAACTGGAAAGAATTTTATGAAGGGCGTATTAGTCGGTTCTTTCTCAGTTGAAAATGAACGCGTTGTGTGTCCGCACTTCCATAGCTCCCCTCTTGGTCCACTCTTAGACTTCCAACATTTGTTTTCTCAGGAAAGATTCGTAGTGCCAAGACTCGAATAATTGCTTTATAGCTTCCACATCCGTTACACCGTTTACCGCATTTACCGGGCCAAAAGGAGAAACGCATTAGTATTTGCTGTCTAAGGGAAAATAGCAGTTATAAAAAGCCTGAAAGCTTCGTAAAGTGAGAAACATATGATGTAGGCCAATTGTATCTTTCCTGCTTTACAAGATATATAGCAAGTAGTTACTGTTTCGTCTTCAGTGTAAGGTTTTCCTCCTCTCTGATGATAGCCCAACACGATAAACCAATACACTTCTTCTCCTCGTATATTTGGTCTCCGCGTTACTTGTCTGTTAATGCAAAATGTGAGACAAACCTGAGACAAACGAGGCAAAAAGTTTTTACGTCTAATCGCAGCCACAGACTATGCTGTGACGTAATCGATTCTCCTAAGTAAAGCTAGCTGGCCAGTAGATCGCGGTAGGTACAGGTAAAAGATTAGTCATTTGTCGTTGGAGTCAACTAAATAGACTGTATGAAGTTTGAGTTTTGGGAATGAGAATAATGTCATTCTTAGTAGGGATGGAGAGTAGACTAGTACTATAAGTAATTCTTTTAATTTAAGAGAACATAGGCTACACGAAAAAAACTGATCCTGGTGAAGAAAAAGTTCGTTGCAAGAAGGGAGAATTCTGAAGGGAACTAATTTTCTCAATTGGTTCGGCTTCCGAAAACTTCATCAGCCGGTTACCGGTAAATTGCCGAGTCGGCGCATGAATGCTGAAGATACTGTGTTTGGTTCTGGGGGATTATCGGTTCTTTGGTTCTCGGCATATCTTTAAGTTCAATGGGCGCATTAAACTATCCCAATCCCACTCTATAATGACCTAGGACCAATGCTTACCCCCTATCTCAGCAGATTTTTCAACAGTTTCCTTTCTGTGTTACTTGAAAGCGTAATTCTTCGGGTCTGTACATACTTATATTTACTATCTTGTACAAAGATAAGAGTTATGTTTCTTGTAATACTTAGTTCATCTTTATCACTTCCTTTAAGCACTTCCGATGGTTCTACATACTCCCTTCAGCCAAAGCTGACTGCGGGAATAATATATAAAAAATATGTCTCAGAACGGCTGACCTCAAAGAGCTGACGACGGTGTTGCCCGTCCGGGTTGATGCATATTATTACTATTATTACATGGTTTGTTTTTTCTCAGACGGATATTTTGTGAAGTGCCCAGTGGACCAACGCCTCCTGGAGTTGACTATTCTTACTTGCCACCCCCCTTTGACGTACCCGAGTTCAACAAGATTTTCAGAGTAGCTCCTGTCAAAGATCTGACTGAGCTAGAGTTGAGATGGGCCCTGCCCCCAATGCTAGCGAAATACAGGTATGCAATTCTTAGTAGTCTATAGCAAAGCAAGGCAAAGGTTTTGAAAAAATCTGTTGATTGATTGGTTGATTTAGCTTCAATACTTTACTTTAATAAAACTGTTTATTTGCCAAGACCATCATTGCTTGCGCCAGGTTTTTTTTGGCAACGTCGCATTTCAGAGGCAAACTTTATACAGAGTACAGCATCATATCACACAAGCAATAACACATTTACATGGAAACGCTGAAGCAAGCCGGGGCTTTTAGTTCTTTTTGTTTTTACTTCTTTTGTTTGTTGTAGTGGGTTAAAAATAAACTATTATTATTATTTATTTAAAGCTGAAATAAGAAAGGAGATGAAACTTGTGACATACCTCTGATTGGCGCACCTAACCGCCTGTAACTCTTTCACGTTTTCAAGCACCCTACGGGGGAAGGCCTAAGTATGGGTAAGGGTATAGGTAAGTATAGGTACGCCTGTAGTTACAGGGGAAGGCCTTTCCTGGCGAGGAAATATACCATATTTTGTATATTATAAATGAAAATGTATGCTGTATGTATGAATATGTATGTTTTATTATAAATGAATATGCCCAGTGTTAATTGTAACTGTAATCCGCAGTTACTTAATAAAGCCACTCTGTTTCAGAACGAAACCTCTTCAGTACATTTCCCATTTGACTGGTCACGAAGGAGAGGGTAGTCTGATGTCTTACCTGAGGCGAAAACTTTGGGCACTAGAACTCGAGAGTGGAACGGACGAAGACAACGACACTGTCTTCAATGCGACTTATTCAGAGTTCACAGTTAGGATAACACTTTCGGATGACGGATTCAAGCATTTGGAAGACGTAAGTAGCTTACTCGCATGTTGTATTTACTTTCTGTTACTTCCGTTCGAGAACCAGACAACTTTTAAAGCCTTCAGGTTTCTACGAAACCAACCTAACGGAAAGGCGCCGTTGGTGCCATCTAGAGATTGGAAATATGAAGCAGTAGTACCTGGGATAGCGGGATGGTTGTTTATCTTCGGTCGGCGGAGCATTTGGGGGGGGGGGGGCTAGGTTTCAAAATCTTCCTCATTATTGATATATTTTTTTCGGCGCTAAGTAGGTTTCAAGGTGCAACATATAAAGCAATGGCCTCACTTTAAGGTATATCGAAAACTACTTTAGATTTATCCTCAGAAAAGTAATTGAATTTTAAGTAAGTTTTAAGTATATTAAAATTGGGACTGGGTCCCAAAATTGGTCGGGAGTGATGGTAGGTGGCGCGTAAGTGGGCGGCGAAGTACTGGTTATTACGAATTCTGTGTGATAATCCCGCTAACACAACCTTTTGGTGATTGTTCACCCGGATCCAAGGAAAACCCTCTGTTACTACATTTCTTATAGGTAATCGAAGCGACCGTGTCCTACATCGCACTAGTCAGGGAAACGGGACCAGAAGAAAGGCTATTCAGGGAGATACAGATGATCGACGAAACTAGCTTTAAATTCCTCGAAGAGTCAACGCCTTATGACAACGTTGAAACACTGGCCAGTAGCATGCACAGGTACCCTCCCGAAGAGTACATATCTGGTGCGCATCTCTTGACAGAATATGATCCTCAGGTAGGCGTTTTATTTCTTTATTTTTTAAATCGCAAAATATTGATTACCTTAATTTGCACTTTCAATCAATAAAGATCTAGTGCCCTGTTGAGTAGCTTGCAGTTGATGATGGTGACTATTTCCGGGTTAAAACTTGAGGAGTTTTCCAGTACTCTGTATGACTAAGTCCGAAACACGCCGATGATCCTATAGGGAAGAACAAGAAACGTCCCAAACAAACCCTTGAAATTGGCACAGATCCTATGTAAACCAATCAACAACGTTTGTTGTGGTGACCTTTTTGGTTCTTCGCTAGGGACACGGCGATTCTTAGTGGAGACGGAGACTTAGTCATCAAGACTATCTTCATCTGTCCACGGTTGCGCGCGCCAGTCCTAGCCAAGCCGCTTTTGAACCCCTCTGGTATCTCCATGGACAGACCGTTTCGGACAGACCGTTCTACAGAGGAACTGCTTGATTGGTGAACAAGTATGAGAAAAAATATGAATAGGGATAAGCCTGACAAATGTTGCTAGCCCTTTAAGATACGTGCACGCACAATCCGACATTCGCGGTCGGATGCGAATTTTCTCCTTCGAAATTTTGAGGCATCGACTGCAGGTTTCCCATAGTGATTCGCATTCGTATTTTGGGATGCGCAATCTCTGTCGGACTGTATGTGCACTTAGCTTTAAGAATAGGGAATATCCAGATTTGAATTTCAATCGCCGGTTCTCTTTAATATTTATTTTCTGCCTGTTCTGATGGAAGTGGCGTGATTAGGAAGCACCATGGATAAGGTCAAATAGGTCTTAACAAGGAAATCAGCCAAACAGAAAAACACTTGACTGTTAAAGGAACAGAAAACTTGACTCAAACTTGACACGGGAAGCTAGCTAACATATCAAGAAGGTACCCTGAGTCGATATTGAGAGTAAGAAAAAATCTCGTTACGACCATTGCAGTTTCCCGGCAGTTTCCGAGAATTCAACTTTGAGCAAAAGGTTTGCAAAAAGCAAAAGGTTTGTGTGCCGCGACTAGGAATCGAACCCCGGCCGCCTAGTCGGGAGGTCGTTACTCTGTAGTCTACATGTAAAAAGGCGAACTTCTACAGTACATGAGTGCATAATTACAGTGCATAAGGGGCAAGGGCCTGCCAGCTAGCTTTGGGAACACTAAGGAGGGCGTTCGAGACAGTTCGAGATGACAAAGAAGGGGGGGCCTGTCGACAATAAGACCATGTATATTTATCCACGCCCCCCGTCGCGATTCGATGGCCGAAAGTTGCGTAGTCAAGTTTACTGTTCCTTTAACCTATAAAGCAAGATATTTATTGAAATATTCCCTGGACAAGCTGTACGCTGGCAAAATTTATGATGAAATGTGTTTTAGACGTATACCGTAGAGGCCAGTGGTCCATTTTTTGCATTATATTATAATTATTATTATTATTGAATATTTGGCTTTAGACTATCTAATTCTTTCAGTAAGTTGTATTACATTTTACTTCGATGTTTTCGTTAAGGAAATGTGTGTCTAGTGATCTAGTGTACGCAGTTTGATTCGAATAATGTGTGAGCGGGTAGGATTAGCTGACATGTTGTTATAAAGGGTCGATTAAGATTCTCATAGTTATTGAACAATGGTGGCTGATATTAGGATTATGCAGAAAGAAAAGGGACAGTAGCGTTAACAGTAATCATTCCTATCCACCTGTATAGCTTTCGCTCCCATTTTCCGCATTATCAGCCAACCCCTTTAATGCCAATATCTGAATTCCGGGAACACACTAAAATCATCCCTTTCTTGCAGAGCATTCGCGATAGTCTCAACTATTTGACCCCTGAGCGGATGAATATCATGGTACTTCACAAGGACTATGCTCAGAACGGCTTCACAGATAGGAAAGAAAAGTGGGTTGGTGCCTGCTTTAACGTCGAAGACATTCCTTCACAACTGATGGAGCGATTGAAGAATGCACCTCGAAACCCCGAATTTTTCATTCCCAAGCCCAATCCCTTCATAGCCAAGGACTTTACTGTGAATACCCCGGAAAACCGTGAGTAAATCTTTACTACTCATTTTTTCAGTTTTGTTTTTGTAATCCAATATTTTATTTTATGTCGTAGATTATTTGTGCTAATATCATTAAAGTTTAACCGAAAAGTGCTGGGATAGGACAATCTAATTATCCGTCACTTATTCACTTAAAGGAACAGTAAACTTGACTACGCAACTTTCGGCCATCGAATCGCCCGGGGGGGCTTGGATAAATATATAGGGTCTTATTGTCGACAGGCCCCCCCTTCTTTGTCATCTCGAACTGTCTCGAACCCCCTCCTTAGTGTTCCCAAAGCTAGCTGGCAGGCCCTTGCCCCTTATGCACTGTAATTATGCACTCATGTACTGTAAAAGTTCGCCTTTTTACATGTAGACTACAGAGTAACGACCTCCCGACTAGGCGGCCGGGGTTCGATTCCTAGTCACGGCACACAAACCTTTTGCTTTTTGCAAACCATTTGCTCAGAAGTCGAATTCTCGGAAACTGCCAGGAAACTGCAATGGTCGTAACGAGAATTTTTCTTACTCTCAATATCGACTCAGGGTACATTCTTGATATTTATGTTAGCTAGCTCCCCGAGTCAAGTTTGAGTCAAGTTTTCTGTTCCTTTAAATTGGCTTGAAGACCCGCTGAAAATGCGTTACTTCGTTGTTCCGCTGTTCACGAATAATCAATTTTCAAATAGTGGAATTCCCTTCTGATTTATGGTGCTGAATTTTTGTAGTAGGCTATGCTTTACGAAAAAGATTTATTATTTTTTTTTTGTTCAGGCACTAAGCAATCCTCACCAATATCGCCCCTGCCCACTGAAAAGTCACGTTTGTGTTGAGATTGAAATTTCCCGCGTCATAGTAGAATTTACGCTGTGGGGACGGCCGCAGATATTCTGAATGTCATAACTAGAGCAGATAGTGGAAAATAAAAAAAATCCCTTTGCAGAATCCAAACAATTCAGTGTATTCAATCAAATGACACAAACATAAGTTGGCTTTTCATTTAAACTTTAAATATCGGGATCAGAATTTTAAGTGAATTGCCTTTGTATTTTTCCTAATGTCTGCCCATATTGGTGGACTAAAAGCCCTTAATTAATTAATTCATTTGTATGGCAGCGTTTGCACGAAATTTGAGGAACGCCTCCGTCTGGGTACGCTAAAAAAAACAAATATTTTCAGCTGTGAAGCACCCAGTGAAGCTAGTCAGCAACAATAGTGGCACCTTGTGGTTCAAGCAAGATAATCTGTTCAATGTGCCGAAGGCTTCTCTCGGAATCTACATGATGTCCCCAATTGCCACCTGTAGTCACCGCAAGTAAGGGCTTTTTCATTTCCACGTAGCATTTTGTGGCCAAGGTCATGTGTGATGTGCTCTGTAGCTTTACAGTGCTTTCCCTTGGGTCTTTTATAATATTGGATTTGACATAGGGCGATTCGGCTGAAAGCTCCGCTTTTTTTTTGTGCTGGATGGGAGTGGAAAATGATCTCGGAAAGTTGCATAGGCGGAAAGCGAATCCGCGAGAACGCCAGAATCGCCCTTAAGAATGCACGAAGGAGATAATTCCGTAAGTTTCAGTTGGTGTGTTGCTTCACAGTTCGACATCATAGCTCCGAAGATATGGAGTACGGTTCGTTGGTTATTTATTTGGAATGGATTGTTGTATGATTAGAAGGGCAGAAATGAACAGTGGCTGATATTTATCCAACTTCTCTCAGTTTTCCGAACCACGACAGCCGCGTAAAACTACACTCGGACACAGTGGGTGTCGTACAAGCCACCTGTCAGTTCAGTCATCGGTCAAGCATCAAGATAAGAAGTAGTAAGGTCGACAAGGAACAGGAGGTGGAAAGGGCTGTAAACAAACAAGGAACCAAAGCTTCAGTGAGGGTGAAAAGCACTACAGTAGCTGTCTCATCTCAAGGACACGGAGTGGTGTTCTGCGTAGAGAAACCCGGCGTGTTCTAGCGCAAGAATTTGCTTCATGTCCTTTAAATTCCATTTCAACTTAAGGGCGTTTCTGGCGATCTCTTGGAAACGGAAAGTCGTTGCTCCTTAGTTGCACCTTTACAACTACTCGCTGACTTGCCGAAATCACTTTCCACTCGCGAAGCGGAGTCGCTTTACAAAGGCGTATTCTCGCCGTTTCCCAAGGACTCCCCGGGGAATCGAAGGGAACGGCGAGAATAGAGGGAGTCACTCCACGCAGACTCCACGTACAGAAAACAGCGAGAACACGGGGAATGCTTCCAAAACGGATTTTGTTCGAAAAGAAAATGTGCAGTTGACAAAATTAGTCTGGATCCACTTTATTTTTCGTTTTGTTGATTCTGACCGTTTTTAATTAATTTTACATTGCACCAAAACCAGCAAAAATTGATTCCCCTCCGAATCTGACAGGAAGTCCTTTTTGATGATGGTGATGATGATGATCGGAGCATTCCCCGTCAGAAGGGACTCGCGAGAATACGGGGAGTGAGTCCCCGGGACAAACAAAAACGCGAGAACTCCTCAAGTGGAGTCCTCGGGGAACGGCGAGAATACGCCACAAGTCACTGGCGCGGAAACTAGCGGAGCGCGAGAAGGGCTCTGGAAAGCGAAGCGAGTTTTAGCCGAAGTCATAAAAACAGCAGGCGCATAAGCTCGCGGAGCTTTCCAGACCGCCAGAATCGCCCTTTACTTTTCGCATAGCCAAGCGAATAATTTTCCTTTTTTGTGCGGACTTGTCCTGACGTCAAACTACAAATGGTAACAACAGGGTATATGCTGTACCACCAAAATGATGCTTGGAAGCTACGACGTCAACTCTTGGTAGCCCGTCAGTTTGAAGCTCGCCAAAATGTTTCCCGCAGAGACGTTCGAGTTTAGAAAAATAAGAGAAAAGTGGTTCTGGTGATTCAACCTGCTTTTATTGAGAGACATCCACTCAACGTGTGGAACAAGATGAAAAGAGTAGAGCTGAAGCGACATAAATTTGGATAGTTGTCAATTTGATGATGACCCGTCAGCGAATTCGTAATGAATCATAAATCGCGGAGCGGCTTGAACGTTTATTCCTTCCTCCCTAAACCACTTAATTGATTTTGTGACCTACGTCAACGAGTCCATGATGTTTCGTTAGTCTCTTGCGAATGTAAGGCCATGTCACTGTAATCTCCTCACATTGTCACCTCCTTTTTCTCAGTAGAAATGTAGTTCTTTAGTTAGAATAAAATGACGTCTTTTCTTTTAGTTCTGCCTCTTTAGACATGCTCATCACAGCTCTTCACCAAGACATTGTTGAGGAGCTCTATCCCGCTCGTCTTGCCCAGTTGGACTACTCCCTTTCCGCTGGGGACCGCGGATTGATTGTCAAGGCCAGTGGATTCAACGACAAGATTGATGTTCTCGTTGACACTATCTTGGCGCATCTGACAACGCTGGAAGACAGAATTGCTGTGGACTTTTTCGAAGTCTTGCATCGTCAAACCAAGAAGAAGTATAAGAATAATCTGTTCAAGCCGTCGACGCTAGCAAAGTTAGTATTCAAATTATTCGTAGGTTTTTCCTCGTTCCTCAACATCTGAAGTTCCTTTACTTAACATTTCTTTTCTTTTAACATTCTGACAAATCTTCAGACCAATTTTGTTCGGTTAATCGGATTCCGGAAAAGTTAGTCTACCACGAACCCCGGATTTTCGGGATATTCTATGCCAAACGCTGTGTATATCCAGCAAATGCTTGATTCCTAACCCAGTAAAATATTGATGATGAAAGTGAAGTTGACAAGTCAACCGATCAGAATTCATTTAGGTCAGGGTTATTGTACCCGCAGGTACCCAGTGTTTGGGATTGGGTATCCAGCGTTAGGCGTAGGGTATACCCCGGATGTTCGGGATGTTCTATGCCAAACGCTGTGTATATCCAGCAAATGCTGGATTCCTAACCCAGTAAAATATTGATGATGGGAGTGAAGTTGACAAGTCAACGGATCAGAATTCTTTTAGGTCAGGGTTAGTGTAGCCGCAGGTACCCAGCGTTTGGGATTGGGTATTCAGCGTTAGGCGTAGGGTATGCCAGACGCTATATATGGCACAGGGCTTCCCAAAGTCAGGGATTTAGGTATAAGGTGAAATATCGTAGGCGGCTTACTAAATCTGTGACGTAATAGGAGTAAAAGTCTGCTCGCTGTGGTTACCTCTATAGAGACAATGGTCCAGATTAAGTTGTTCAAAACCTATTACTCGTATGGGCCGTCCTATCCATCCGTGATTTAGTGATCTTCCTCTACCAGGTTCGCTTTTGCTTCCTCGCATGGTGCTGAAGGGTATCTTGGCTGGTCATATCAGTGATACAGTTCATACTCAAGTCCTCAGTTTTTGGGCGTAGTACTCCAGCGTTATGAGCATGGCTTACTGATCAGGTGCGCACACGCTGGGCATCATGCCCTAGAGCAAGGCCACAGTATCCCCATAAAAATCTGTTCGAAAAGCAAATTTTCATTTCAGACTTCCGATTCAGCAGATTTTTATAGAGGTTCTATGCCCTTGCTTCAGGACATGGTGCCCCAACGCCTGAGCACAGGTGCTCATACGTTGGGGCATAAGGGCATGCCCTAACGCCTTAACACCTGTGCCTTAAAATCGAGGATTTGTGTATGACTGGGTGAGACAGAACAAAATACTTTATTCGTACGATTCTATGCTTGTTTAGTTTTCAGCAGACCTTCTGTATAATAACAGTTTAATATCTTAGAGATTAACTAAGACATTCACTATTAGAATACAAACAGCAGCACGAAAATTTTAGAGGTGACATCCATTTTACGTGTTATGGTTTCAGCTTGCTAAAGTTGAGTTTTATTCTAGGGACATTCGACTATCTCTCCTGATCAAGGGCCGCTCTCTTCTGACAGATAAGCTGAAGGCTATTGATGGATTGACCAGGGATATTTTTGTTCAGTACATTTCCGATCTCCGCTCAAGCATCTACGTTCAGGTAAACAAATTTTTTGTCATGCGGCTTCTGCTGTCATTTGTCGTTTTAAGTTTCTTTCAGAAATTCGGCCAACAAGGAGTAACAGTTAACCCTTACTCTTTCCCCCAGCTCAATCTTCCCCCCAGTTCACACTTCCCCCCAGTTCAAACCTTTCTGAATACGCAGCCATCTGCAGGCGCGACCTTGAAATTCAAAAACTGGGTTCCAGCTGAGAACGCCTGCCTCCAAACTTGGACAAAATATTTTTAAAACTTCATGTAATGACGAAAGAATTACTGACCAGTAATTTCGTTTCACGATTTTTTTTCTGTCGCTGTACTCGAAAAGGAAAACTTCTTACAATACTATATAATCCGTGAGCCCAAGCTAACTGGGAAACAAACAACGCATAAAAGGTATGCGTCACCTACGGTGCTTTGGCAGCAATGTTTCGGCCCTTTCTGGCAAGGGTCCTCGTCAGGCTGTCGAATTTAAACGACAACGTTGGTGAAGGAACAAACCTTCATTAAATAACTGAAGCTTCTACCGACTATAAATATCCTATTCAGGGAAATTACTTTTGAATATCACTGTTGGGAAAAAACTAGTGCTGAGATTTAATTTTTGAGACGGCTGCTAATTTGCTGTCGCAGGTCATTTGTTGTTATTTAAAAAATGTCTGGTTGAAGTTCAGGGAGGTACCATATTATAATATGATACCTCCATTAGCATAAATAAATATATAAGATAATTACAACGCTGATAAAGGTTTTCACGCCTCTTACTTCACCAAAACACAAATACGTTAATTTAGAGGCAAATTTTGGTACCAGAAATCTATTTACGTTAATTAAAAAAATTATTCCCGCCCCTAAAACAAAATTCAAAACAAAGTTTAAGTGTATCTACATGTAAATATTTTCAGTTTATGGCAAGAAGGCAGAGGCGTTTAAGTGTTTGGTCGATGGTCCTTTTGTTGTCAAAGTTTTAAACTTTTGTTTTACTTTTGGATTGTACTCCGTCCTTTTTCTGTGGAAATGACGGATGATAAATAAATACTTCATCAAATCTCCTGTTCTTTCTAGGCTCTTTACCAGGGTAACCTATTGCCCTCCAGAGCTGTTGAGATGTTCAAGCAGGTCCAGTCTCGGATATATTGCTCGCTTTCAATGGAGCACGTGGTACCCAAGGTAAGTAGTTATCACTCTTTCTCTTGTTCTTCATTGGTTCCCCTGTATATTTGTCCCCATCCCTCTTCTGATATTTGGTGCCTTCCGTCTTGTTCCTTACATAGGCGCAAGCCGAAGTTCGTACTGTGGGGTTGTTTGGTCGGACCGAAAAACTTCAGCTTGTTTATTTTTCTTTTTACTGCTTTGGGCTTCTATGACACTTAGGCGCAAGTGAATACTCTTGGTGACTAACTCTTTGTGGAAACGAAGAATCGCCGTGTTTCTAGTGAAGAACCAGAAACGTCACCACAGCGAACGTTGTTGATTGGTATAGATAGGATTTGAGTCAATTTTGAAGATTTGTTTCGGTGACCCAAGATCACCGGCGTGTTTCGGTCTAAGTCATATAGAGTATTGGCCCTTGTTCTTCTAGTGTAATAAAAATCATATCATATAATATTACCGTGAACAGCATGCGACCGCCCAAAATTAGTATTTGTGCATGTTCATTGAGTTACGTTTGTTACTGTTGTGTAAAGATTCTCATCAAGTGGAAATTTCGAAACTTCGCCAGCCTCTAATAACTAGTGTTTTGCTCCTGGTTGACTATGCGGAGGCTTTAAAGTTAATGCGTCTTCGTTTTTTCAGTACCTGGTCCACGAGATTCCACATGGAGAAACCTGTGTTCGGTTTCTTGGTTTCAACCCAACGGATTCTAACTGCGTGACGGTGAACTACTACCAAGCTGGCAAATATGATGTAAATCACAGCTGTGTACTAGAGGTATGCTGTTGTTTAAATCCCAAACTCCAAGGAAGTTTTTGCTTACCCCGTCACCTGTAGCCCGCCTCCCTAAATTGTCATTCACTCTTCATTCACCCTCAACCTCTTTATTATTCACTCTTCTAATCTTTTATCCTGCTCCTTCGGAGCCAGTTCAGGCACCCAAGAAGATTTGCCATTCCTTTCTTAGGGAGTTAGATGCCATCTTCCGTTAAGGCTGAACGGATGCATTCGTGTCTTGGGGGTCCGTCCTGGAGGCACGTCTGGTATCCAAGCAGGATCGCCGTCCTTTCTTAGGATGTAGTTAGCCGCCATCTTGCGTTAGAGCTTGACGGATGCTTTCGCATTGTGATGGTCCGTCTGGTAGCTGCGGATAGGAATGTTATATGGCTACCCTGTTATTGCGGATCCGTCTTGTTACCTACCGCCACCTTCATAAAAAGAGGGGGAGTCAAGACGTGGCCGATATTTAATTTTGTCCTTTCAGACCCCTCCTCTCGATTTTACAGTGAATTTTAGAAACTGTCACGGTTTTTGTCCTTATTTTTTTTGTTTTTGTTCTAGTGTGGTTCTTCTTTTTCTTTTACTTTTTTTTATACTCCGTTGTAACACTTACGTGTTTACAATGGGCAAATGAAATCATTCTTTCGGACTTACAGGAAAAGTTCCAACGTAATTGATGAGCCAAGCGTCTGAGATCCTTCCTATTTGTTAGAAATTTTGCAGTATTGTTCAGCAGAACTTTCTGAAAGACCCCTCTTGCTTATTCTGTCTTTTATAATATACCTAGCTCCCATATAGAATTATAAGCTTCTAAAATCCCCACCTTTCTCCACTGTTTCGTTTTCTGCCTACGAATTTTTAGCGCTTTTTTGGAGGTATCAAAACGCGTCACAAAACGAAACGTTTGCCGAGATTTTCAATGTCCGCTGACAACTCTTTCACACATATGGATCTGAGAAGCTTATGTTTATTACTTCTTTTATTTGCTTAGTTTTCACTTTTTAACTACGGCGCGTTCAGTTTTCAAATGTTTTGCGCTCAGCCGCCGCGTCGGAGAGCAGGGTGCTTTAAAGGCTATACTGGAATCCCGATCCAAAACTTCATTAAAATAATGTTCGGATTTGTAGCCGGATTGGCACTCGCAGCTACCCTAGTTTCCGGTTCGGGTCTCCTGGTTCGATTCATCCCTGGCTTAAAGCAGAAGTCGCAGTGAATACTCCTTCGAACCTCTGCTGGGTTTCAAATCCCTGCAGGATGTTTTCATCTCCGCGCGTCCCCGTTGGGCCGTTGGTGACGAGAATCATTGAAAACTTCCATTACCTGCATTTTTCACCAGTGAGTAAGGATTCTTATCTGACTGGCCAAACACGGAAAATGAAAAAAAAATGAGTGTAGTGCCCAGGGCTGCCACAAAGTTCCTAAAGTCCCTGCAAGTCCCTAAATCAGTCTTAGGTCCCTTTTGGTCCCTATTGGTCCCTTAATCAGTCCTCAGGTCCCTTTAAAGTTTTTCCTGGCCAAAATTGTTACATTTTATTTGAATATCTTAGCTCAGTCAACTGGACATTGCAAAGTACAGTATAAGTTTTGGTTGGTGGGATTAACTGTCAACTTGCTTGCTTGTAAACATAATCCTTAAGGCTCCTAAGGCTACAGCGTTACTACGTGGTTGAAGGAGACTACTAGCGAAAAGGATTGACACCATTTGCCTCTGAAGTCATCTGAGATTTTTTTTTTCCTATTTTGAAGAAGAGTCAGAGTCACTTTAATTTGCTCCAATGAGGCTGACTGCAATCACAAGAAATACAACGCACCTTTAAATTTACCATCACAGACAGAGATATCCAGCTTTTATTTTTTAAACTGTTTCTACAATCTGAAATATTATGCTACCGATAGGTGCAGGGGTAGCTAACCATGAATTCTAGTGGGGGGAGGACCTGACCAACCCAAACATTTTGCGGAGCTATACTGAAGGTTGTCAGTTTTTTCGTTTACAATTGAAATACTTACATTCCCTAATTGTAGAGCGTTGACCCGACCACATCTCTGCTACGAAGCTGCACAATTCTTAAGATTTGAGATTTAAGGTATTTTCTCTTAAAGAAATGCTGTGTCGCTTTCTTGACGCTTAAAACACTTACAGTGCAGATAAAGTTCGAAGCTAATATTATGGCTCGAAGCTGTGAACTTGTTGTCAAGACCTGTCATTTTGCTTGTATTCTCCCCCCCCCCCCCTCCACATTCATCAGATCCAGTCCGGACTTGAAACGGGATATCTGAGATATTAGGTCTTTCCAAATATCGAGTTTAAGATCCGATCACCCGTTCGAAAGTTATACATAACTAAGGATTCAGAGTTCCCCCTCTCTCTCCACTCCCCCCACAATGGTCGTATCGGAGAATTGACTATTTCCAAGTTAATCTGGTCGGATCACTGATATACCTGCGAAGTTTCGTCGTCCTAGCCAATACTATATCTGGATCACCGGAATTCCGCTCCCCCCCCCCCCTACTGCCCAAATCCGGTCCAGTTCTTTAAATTATGTAATTAGGGCTTTTGCTTCCCACCAAGTTTAATCCTGATCACTCCGCTCTAAGCGTGTCAAAATATTTCCGGTCCCCCCTCCGACTCCCCCCACATTCGTCAGATGAATAATTCTGATGAAAAATCCAAACATCAAACTTTCGCGATTGCTCACTCGCCTCGAATACAGGCTAGTGACTTATTGTCTTCACTGGTTTAGTCACACACAAAACTGTTGAAACTGAGCGGAAACCCGGAAGTTCCCTCTTTCCTCCTCGTCGGCCCAAATCTAAGAGCCATAGCCTAAATATACCTTCAGCCCAAGTTGACTGCGAATCATATTTGGCAGTGCAAAACGGATACGTCAGCTAAATTTTATTCGAGCTATAGTTCGGCTCTCCTTGGCAAGGGTCCTCTTCAGGCTCAAAACCGCTCAAGTTGGAAAAACGAACTTGTGGAAAAACAAACTAAAGATTAGCTTAGCGTTAAATATCTGACTTTGTGAATTTCTTCGTGAAAGTTGCTTGGAGTTCGAAAGGTTGCTATAATTTCATTTTGGACACGGCTGCTATTTTTGCTGCTCGATAGCAAAAATCGAGCATCATAAGTTCGATTTCCACAAGTTTGTTTTTCCAACTTGAGCGGTTTTGAGCCTGAAGAGGACCCTTGCCAAGAGGGGCCGAAATATAGCTCGAATAAAATTTAACGGACGTATCCGTTTTGCACTGTCAAATATAAGCCATAGCCTATTTCGTTAAAGAGGTACCAAAACTTCGAACCATAAGTCCCCTGATCCTAGCAATTAGAGTACAAATAGGATCCTAACGCTGTGTATTTCAGGTTTAATAGCAGTGACCTTAGGTCCCTATAGGTCCCTTTTTCGGCTTGAAGAAGTCCCTAAGTCCCTATTTCCAAGCCTCTAAACTTGTGGCAGCCCTGAGTGCCGTAAGGGTGGATAAAAAGGACATAGGAAGTTCGAATTCTTAGAAATGAGAACTCACGGAACGATTAGGACGTAGAGTGAAGCAGCAATATAGGTGAGACAAAATGAGAGGGGTGGTTTACCTCTTGGTAAAGGAAGAAAATATTTGGGTAAAGTTAGGGTTAAAAATGGTCCTTACTCTTGCCATATGTGTGGTTGCGAGAAAGAAAGTGTGTGGAATTAAATGGATTGAGACAAGAGTTGTTTGGAGTGAGAGCGTGTGGGAGTGAGTGGATTATTGAGATAGTGAAAGAGAAACATTTCCAGGTTATTCAACTATTTGGAAGATTCCTCCTGATAGGATTAGCACATAGGGA
This sequence comes from Branchinecta lindahli, assembly GCA_023053555.1. NCBI lineage: Eukaryota > Metazoa > Arthropoda > Branchiopoda > Anostraca > Branchinectidae > Branchinecta > Branchinecta lindahli. Next base: position 27,283,511 of record JAKZAO010000002.1, read on the forward strand.
AAATTGTACGTCCCTTTAGTTTCAAATATAGGCACAGTGTTCATGTTTTATAGGTTTGTTCTTGTTGTTTCTGGTGTGATGGCCCTTGTTGGCTTTTATGCATTAAATCTACTTATCTATGAATGATTCGAACCCTCAACGAAAAAATAGGGTTCGAGCCGGTTTCGTAGGTATTCCGGATTCGTGTACTTTCAGAATCTAATTATTCTGTGTCTATCTGGGAATAAAGATCCCGCAGTAAATCTTCTTGTCCTTCCCTAGATGCTACTATGGCTCATGGAAGAACCAGCGTTCAATCAGCTTCGAACGCAGGAGCAGCTAGGCTACCACGTTGGTACGTCGGTTCTTCAGACTCATGGAATGATGGGTTTCTCCGTGTCCGTCTACTACCAGATCTTCAAATTCACGTAAGTACACTGCGGTCTGGTACCTTAGGAAAATGAAACATTAGATTTTTTTTTCCATTATAATAGTCGTTTTTGATCGAAGTTTGAAGTTACCTTCAAACTCAAAGGTCTGTTTTATATACCGTTTTTCGTCGCCGCCTAGTTTTTGGTCGCACCCTACCCCCAGTCCTTTTTCTACCCCAATCGTCATCAAGCATTCCCTTATCTGGGTACCGCAGTGTAACAGATAATTCTACTACTGGCGAGGACGCAGTTTCGCTTGTTCCATCAATTCCAGTAAAAAATAGATTTGAGCCCCTCACTTACAGTGATATCATGATTCCTACGGTTGGGAGCCGGAATTCCTTGGCACCTCCTCCTGTTTGCCCGATTGTTTTGGAAAACAGTTTCTCACCCATCCCTCGTACTCAGCTTCCTGGAAAATCTGTTAAATCCCATTCGCGTCCTCCAACTTCCGCGTCAAATCGTTCGCCAGATGAAAAGGGTTGTCCTGGGAGTCCCACCCGGGAGCATACAAATAATAATCAACGGTATCACTTCCCTCGCCTCTTATTAAGTAATGCAGAAAGCCTTAACTTTGATAAACTTGTTGAACTTGAACTTACTGCAACAAATTTAGCTTCAGATTTAATTTGCATTACTGAGGTTCAATCCCAGAACACCGAAACTTTGAAGATGGCTGATTTCCATGAGTTTGTTAAACTTCGACCACATGACCATAAGCTTGGTAAAAAGGGTGGAGGAGTTTTGATTTTTTGCCGTAATAATTTGTCACCTAGCGAAGTAAAAGTTCCTGGAATTAATGAATATGATGAAATGATTTGGATAAAAGTTAAACCAAAAATTTTACCTCGCCCCTTCAGTAACATTATTGTGGGATGCTTTTATTATTCACCGGGCCAAAAATCAGACCAGCGAAAAGATTTCTTGGACAAACTTCATGCATCTCTTGATTACCTCCAGTCAAAACATCCTAACGCTGGGATCCTGCTTTCAGGGGACGGGAATGAGCTAAACCTCAGTAACCTTTGTCGGGAAGCAAATTTAAAACAAATCGTTAATATTCCAACGACAAAAGGTGGCACTTCACTCGACATAATATGCACAAACATGCATGAGTTTTATCAAAAACCCAATTCCCTCCCCCCGCTTGGCGGAAGCTACCATTTCACGTTATCACTAAACCCAATACAAGGCCTGATTCCAAAGTACAAATTTGATGAATTTAAATACCGTCCAATTACTGATGGTGGCCTGCTTAAGTTCGGGGCATGGCTGTCAGAAGAGCAATGGGATGATGTCCTTGCTGCTGATGATTCTAATAAGAAGGCCGAAATTTTTCAGGAAAAGCTTCTTAATCATTATGTCCTTCACTTCCCAGAAGTTAAAAAGAAAAGATGTTCCAATGATAAGCCGTACGTAAACGATGCACTGAAAAATTTAATCCGCCAAAAACTAAGGCTATTCCGTCAAGGAAAAATTGAAGAAGCTAACCTATTAAGAAAAGGTATAAAAAAGCAGATCCGGAAAGCTTCATCCGAGTACTACCGTAATAAAGTAAGCGAACTCTTCAAATCCCGACCAAAGCAGTGGTACAACACAGTCAGGAAAATTAGCGGTAAAACAGTCAAAATTGTTGATTTCAACCTTGATGAACCGCCAGAAACCACAGCTAATTCGTTAAATAAACACCTTTCGGCTATTGTGCAAACTCTTCCTCCTCTCCCAAGTAATACCTCTTTTCCCCCATTACCAGACCACGTTATCCCAGCAATACTACCTGTGGATGTTGAAGCAAAAATCCGTAAACTAAAGAGAACTTCAATATGCCCCCTTGATATTCCGATTGATTTGGTCCAAGCATTTCCCGACAAACTATCAAAACCTTTATCAGATATTTTCAACACGATAACCAAAAGCGGTTTATTCCCTGATTGCTGGAAAAAAGGGTACGTTACTCCCATACAGAAGAAAGGGGCTAAACTGGATTTTAGTGGAGTCCGTCCTATCACTCTTACACCGATATTTTCCAAAATGTATGAGAGTTTTCTAGCAGATTGGCTCAAAGAAACGATCCTTGATTTAATAGATGAAAACCAGTTCGGAAACATGAAAGGTTTATCGACGACACATTATCTGGTTAGCCTTCTCGACACTGTATATAAACTACTTGATGAGCCTGATACATGGCTGAATCTTATTTTGGTTGACCTCCAAAAAGCATTTGATCTTGTTAGTCACAATGTTTTAGTTGAAAAATTATTAAATGAATTTTAAGTACCACCTTTTCTAGTTAATATCATTGCATCTTTTCTGTCAAATAGAAGTCAAGTTGTAAAGTATAAAAACATTTATTCTGATGCACTTCCTATTTCTTGTGGGGTTCCACAGGGAACGCTTTTGGGTCCTCTATTATTTTTGGTAATGATTAACAATCTTGCTAACGAATCAGCCGATCGTTGGAAGTTTGTGGACGACATGACATTACTTGAAAGGTGCAGAAGGAACATAAAGAGTACCGCAATGGAAATACTTGACGATATCGCTGCCGAAGCAGCCGAGTCGAAAATGAAAGTTAATCCCCAGAAATCTAATATCATGACCATGAGTTTTCTTAAAGGAACAGTAAACTTGACTACGCAACTTTCGGCCATCGAATCGCCCGGGGGGGCTTGGATAAATATATAGGGTCTTATTGTCGACAGGCCCCCCCTTCTTTGTCATCTCGAACTGTCCCGAACCCCCTCCTTAGTGTTCCCAAAGCTAGCTGGCAGGCCCTTGCCCCTTATGCACTGTAATTATGCACACATGTACTGCAAAAAGTTCGCCTTTTTACATGTAGACTACAGAGTAACGACCTCCCGACTAGGCGGCCGGGGTTCGATTCCTAGTCTAGGCACACAAACCTTTTGCTTTTTGCAAACCTTTTGCTCAGAAGTCGAATTCTCGGAAACTGCCAGGAAACTGCAATGGTCGTAACGAGAATTTTTCTTACTCTCAATATCGACTCAGGGTACATTCTTGATATGTTAGCTAGCTCCCCGAGTCAAGTTTGAGTCAAGTTTTCTGTTCCTTTAAATCAAAGCCATCGTTCACTACTCCAATACCAAATGAAATATTTACAACATAGACCAAACTTTTGGGGATCACACTGACGAATGATTTGAAGTGGGAGGCTCACATTTGTTCGATTGTTAAACAAGCCAGTGCGTCTCTTTCTCTCCTAAAATTGTTTTCCAAATTTTCGTGCCCTAAATCACATGTTCTCCGCCTTTACGTTACTTTCATCCGTCCGCTACTTGAGTATGCTTGTCCGGTTTCGCACTTTGGCCTGACAGTAGATCAGTCTGATAGGCTTGAAACTATTCAGAAGAGAGCCTTGAGAATCATCTACCGCCAGGGCAAAGTGCCTTATATCCTCCTCCTCAAAGAATTCCGCCTCCCTACTTTAGCAGCCCGACGTCTTACTCTTTGTACTAGTTTCGGGAACAGTCTGCGTTCCCACTCAGGTTTTGAGCACCTATTTCCTACCCCATATTGCCCGCCAAAACCTCGACTACCTCGGGTTGTAGCACAAAAAGTTCCGGTTCTTAACCCTGTTTGTACAAGAACCGAACGCTACAGAAAGAGCTTTGTACCATCTTTTGTTGAAGTTTTAAACAATTGATCAAATATTTCCCTTTAATGTTTTAATTGTCTAGGGTTTTTATTCTGTTTGATCATTTTTTGACTATTGCTTTATTATGTACAACCACCTTAGTTTTGTAATTATGATGTACCTGACGAAAACGACAAGTTCGGCAATCCAATGCTGTGAAAGTTTCGTTTTACAATAAAGTATCAGTATCAGTATAGCCGGTCACAGTGCTAATGGAGCGTTTCCAATTTAAAGATGCAAGCGTCACGCTTTTGGAAATTTCGTCAGCTCTGCCAAAAATCATGGACAACTGGGCCCAGCCAGCGCATGACATTCTGCATTATTTTCTGGCCGATGAATGAAAAATTGTATATTGTATCTGTTTTGTTGTGTTTTATTTAATTCTTTTATTTTACTTTGCCTACTCCGCTTTTCAAATGGCGGGTCAGAAATAAATTACTTACTTACTTACTATTATAGTTTCTTTGTTCTTCAGACTCTGTCTGACCATCGAACTTTGGTGATCTATCAAGTTCGCCTGCAACGTTGATGAAATGGCGAACGGGCAAGGATCGCTGGAGTCGTAAGAACACTAATTAAGCAAACAGTGAACTTCGACGGTGTTTGAAAACCCACCGGTGAACAAAACTTCAATCAATATCTGACTTCAAATGGTGACCTCATCTTCAACATTTGCGTTGCGGAGGCTTGCTGAGTTGCGCAGTTGTTAAATAGCAAGTGTAAAGTCGCGGGTCCAGTTCCGGCCTCCGGAATTCTTTACTTCCAGAGTCCACCATTCTTGAGGAGAAGACAAGGATGTTGAGACTTCGTCCGTCCTTGTCCGTATATAATGTCTGATGTTTTCTTTAGCCCCGAACATGTCAACTCTCGCGTCGAAGCCTTCCTTCTGTCCTTCGACGAGTTCATTGGCTCCCTGACCCCAGAGGACTTCCAGGCCCATCTTACGTCTCTTATTAAAAACAAAGAAAAGCCAGATGTCAGTCTCGACGAGGAAGTTACGCGACATTGGGATGAAATAGTTCGTGGAGAGTTCAAGTTCGATCGTCTTGAGAGCGAGGTAAGCGGGGATTGGTCGAAAAATAGGGACGTTCTGGGGTGGTCATGTTGGCTTTCCTTTTACAAAATTTTGAATTTATATTCCGGGAAAGAGTATAATAACCACATATAGTTTCCGACAAAACCTAACCCTCATAAGTTTGCGAAGAAGGTTTTAAACCAACGTTTGACGGGAAGACCCATAGCTTGATAGCATTTAACACAAGGCTGTGCGGGCATGCTGCAGAGTTCTTCTGGTATGTTCAGTGGTATATGTTGTATTTTTCATTATATTATTATATATTATCGCCCGAAGAGAAGCAAGGGCGATAATGATTATAACACTAGTAGCCTACATTGTGCAGCCATATAACACTAGTACACTTGTTTTAATTTTCTGGTATTCCCCTGGTGTTAAAAGAAAAAAGTTCCAACCGTGCGATACCACTTGTTATCGCATGGCTGGCTGTGCGATCCGTCCAAAACCGGAAATTTGTTGAAAATAAAGGTTTTACTTGAAGCTGATTCGAGGTTTCATACAGGCTTACCCGTACGGAAAAAACGTCATTAAAAAATCAAAAAAAAATCGTGATTCCGAATTATGACAAAATCATGACAGGTGTCATGACAAAAATCATGATTTTTGTCAAGACAAAAATCATGATTCTATAGTGATTATAATCATGACCTATTGATGGCAAAGTCATGATTTTAAAATCATGACTAATCGAAGGAACAACAAGAAATCGTGAACAACAACAAGAAAAATCATGACTTTATTGTGATTTGTAATGACAAAAATCAAGATTTTTGTCATGACATCTGTCGTGACTCTAGTCATGACTTTCATGAAGTTTTGGAAAGGACCATGCATCATGACTTTATTGTGATTTGTTATGACAAAAATCTTGATTTTTGTCATGACATCTGTCATGACTTTCATGAAGTTTTGGAAAGGACCATGCATCATGACTTTATTGTGATTTGTTATGACAAAAATCTTGATTTTTGTCATGACATCTGTCATGACTCTTGTCATGACTTTCATGAAGTTTGGAAAGGACCATGCATCATGACTTTATTGTGATTTGTTATGACAAAAATCTTGATTTTTGTCATGACATCTGTCATGACTCTTGTCATGACTTTTATGAAGTTTTGGGAAGGACCTTGCATCATGACTTTATTGTGATTTGTTATGACAAAAATCTTGATTTTTGTCATGACATCTGTCATGACTCTTGTCATGACTTTCATGAAGTTTTGGAAAGGACCATGCATCATGATTTTATGAAGATTTGTAATGACATAAATCATGATTTTTGTCATGACATCTGTCATGACTCTTGTCTTGACTTTCATGAAGTTTTGGAAAGGACCTTGCATCATGACATTAAGAAGATCTGTAATCACAAAAGTCATGATTTTTGTTATGACAGTTGTCATGCCTCTTTTATAACGACAGTCATGACTTTCTTGGTAATGACATAAATCTTGATTTTTGTCATGACATCTGTCATGACTCTTGTCATGACTTTCATGAAGTTTTGGAAAGGACCATGCATCATGACATTATGAAGATTTGTAATGACAAAAATGACATCTGTCATGACTCTTGTCATGACATCTGTCATGACTCTTGTCATGACATCTGTCATGACTCTTGTCATGACTTTTATGAAGTTTTGGAAAGGACCATGCATCATGACATTATGAAGATTTGTAATGACAAAAATCTTGATTTTTGTCATGACATCTGTCATGACTCTTGTCATGACTTTCATGAAGTTTTGGAAAGGACCATGCATCATGACATTATGAAGATTTGTAATGACATAAATCATGATTTTTGTCATGACATCTGTCATGACTCTTGTCATGACTTTCATGAAGTTTTGGAAAGGACCATGCATCATGACATTATGAAGATTTGTAATGACAAAAGTCATGATTTTTGTTATGACAGTTGTCATGCCTCTTTTATAACGACAGTCATGACTTTCTTGGTGATCTTTTTTGTCACTTTTGGATCATGACAATTTGAAAATCAGCAAAATAAAAAATATAATCCAGAAATTTGAATCATGACTTTATTGTGATTCTTATGACAAAAATCACGATTTTTGTCGTGATATCTGTCATGACTCAATAACGAAAGTCACGACTTTTATTGGTGATCTTTTGTCTTGTCTAAATCATGATATTCCGAAGAGCTTGAATCATGATTTTATTGTCATTCATAATGACAAAAATTATGATCTTTGTCATGACGTGTGTCATATGCCGATCATGATTTCGTTTTGATGCTATATACGAAAAAATTTGTCATGACTGTGAGTACTGAAAATCATGATGACTGATAAGTCGATTTAGGTCATGATTTCCTAACCGCGAAAACCCTTTTCAGCTGCATGATTAGACTCTCCACATCTGATACAGTGAGCATACGTTGGCACTTTTAACGCATTCACTGGTTGCTCATTTATTTTTGCTGTTTCCTTTGTCGCAGATTCGATGCTTTGTGCTGTCGCCAAAGCAGTAGCCGGTAGTTAGCGTCTCCTCAGTCAGAAGTCGCTTCGGTATCGAGCTCGATTTTAAGCCACTGACAAATTGGTCTCTTACTGCATCCTCGAGAAAAGTCCCGAAATTGCACGTTTTTTGCCAAGCCACGCAGTGCTCCGTAAAAATCCGCAAGAGTCTCTGTTGGTTCCCGGAACCTTTTATGAAACTTGTATCTTTCGGTTATGATGATTCTCTTAGGCTTTAAGTGATCCGTCAACAATTGAACTAGCTCATCATAGGTCTTGGTGCTTGGTAAGTCCGGTGCACACAAATTTCGTAGCAAGGTGTATGTGCTATGACCTCAGGCTGTGAGCAAGATCGCCCTTTTTTGCTCAGTAGTCGTAATCGAATTGGCTACAAAATATCGGCCAATAACTTCCGCATACTCGGCAAAGTCTGTTCCTTGAACATACCCGTTCAACACTCCAATCACTCGATTCGCCATTGTTGCCTCTTCTTCTTGCTTGATTTCACAATTGCTCATTAGCAGTAGTCCTCAGCAATATTCTTCACCACTCATAAGCTGTACAATCTCCGTAATCCTCGTCGCCAATGCACTATACTCATTAATATATTGTTCAATATCTTTACTGGACTGAACTGAATCAAGAACACCACTGACTGACTGACTGGCACTGACTAATACAACACACAGAGCAGGGGGCGAATAGCCAACGGCCGGTGCAACCGTGCAACCCGATCTGCATCGATCGATAATCGAATGATGCGGCCTGCGGCGGTACAACCGTACAGACCAGTAAAGTCACTAAACTCAACGATATGATTTGTCTGTGATTTTTAAAATCATGAAGACCAAGTCATAATCTTAGTAGTTCCTGATTATGATTTTCCATGATTTGCCGCATCATTATATTTCTTCACAATGATCTTTCGTGCTTTATATGATCACAGCGGCTAGAGTCAAAATCGAAATGATCTTTTAATGATTTTATTAAGTCATGAAACTTCCGAATATGACCTTTTGGTGATTCTAAAAATCATGAAGACTGAGTTGCAGCTGTCAGAATTCTTTTTTATGATTTTTTTTATGATTGTCAAGATCATGAAGGCTTATGTTAGCTTTGAAACGATCTCTTGGTGATTTATAAAATCATAAAAATTTTCAATATGATCTTGTTATGACGTGTTAGATCATAAAGACTGATTCGCAAATTTCATGATTCGTGGTTATGATTTTTTTCTGATTCTGCAGATCACAAAAGATCTACCGCTATGATCTTTCATGATTTTTGAAAACACGACGGCTTCGTTCATCATCAAAATGATTTTTTAATGATTAATCAAAATCATAAGCCTTCTCAAAATTATATGTTTATGATTTTCTTAAATCACAAGCACTGATCACAACCTTCTTAATTGGTGGTTATGAGTTTTTATGATTTCCCAGATCACAAAACTGATACTGAAATGATCTTTCATGATTTGATTGATCACGAAGGCGTAAATCATCACAAAAATGATGTTTTATTGATTTTCTGAAATTATTAAAATTTCAGTTCTGATCTTTTCAAGATTTTTGAAGTCACGAACACTAAATCATAAATACGTAACTTCCGTTCATGATTTCTTATGATTTAGAGAAATCAAAACTGTAAAATATTGTGATTTTTTCTGACAATTATTCATGACTTTTGCCTGATCATGACGTTTTCGTGACATCAATGTCACAAAGAAGGTAAATCATGATTTCTCTATGATTTTCTTATTGATAAAATGAAAAATCATGATTTCCTTATGATATTGTGTGACATTTTAATGATTTTTTCCGTACGGGTAAGGAGACATGCTCAATCCGTATATGTCAATTATTTTCTCCTCGAACATTCAGTTCGCCCGGAATCCGGCCAACCGGAAATTTGTTAGAAGTAGAGGTTTTACTTGAAGTTGATTAGAGAGTCGATACAGGGGTAAGGTAAAGAGACATCCTGAATCCTTGTCTGAAAATCGCCGGACAAATAGTTCGGTCAAAACCAGAAAATTTGCTAAAAGTAACAGTTTTGTCTGAAGTTGAGCCGTGTGGCCGTATTTTTCAATAAAACACCACTACGATATCATTTATTTTTATTTTCAAACGGTTGATTAGTGATAAATAGTAAAATGTTTAAAGGGTCTGGCGAAGACCTGATCTCTAACAGCCCCGATTGTCTGGATACAAAAATCGATTAAATACAATGAAGGAAAAATATTTGTTTTGTTTTGTTTATAAGTAGTTAAAAAATAAAGGTTTTAAAGTAAGAGTGAACGAGTATGTGCTACACTTGTGTCACTGTAAGGTGGAGGACGAAAAAAGAGAGAGGATGGCTTGAATATTGAGAGCGATAGTAAAACAATATTCAATAATTTCGGCGATTTTGTATCCGGGTAGTGATTGGTTTACAACTTCATAATGCCGTTCGAAGATACCATGCAGCTTGGTAGCCCTGTTTCCTAGCAGAGAGTATGCCTGCCATCTTTTCTTTTTCCTCTCGATGTGGGATCCGAAGAGACCTCGAGCAGTGTTATTAAAATTTGCTCTAACTTTTCAGATTGCCATTTTGAAAACAGTGACACTTGAACAAGTCCGAACGTACTTCCGTCAAAACGTAGCATTCGCTGGAAACACGAAGTTCAGGAAGATGGGATTTGAGATAGTGGGTAGGAACGAGACCGACCGAGCCACTGAAAATGGTGAGTACTGCTTGATTTTTCCGCGTTTCAGTCTCTGATGACCTTCAATTTAATGCCATCTGATGCTGAAACTCTCTGTACATCACATCAAGAACGAATAATCTGATAGAACCTCGGTCTCCCTATATCTGTAATACGACCATGCAGGTCGAGTATATTATGATACCCTACCCGTTACCTCTGTTTGTTACCTCTGCAAACAGCTATATCGCAGTAGAATCCGCAGAAGAATGCGAACGCCGTCTGAGTCGTCCTTTACAGCTGATTAGTTGTCTACCATTGTGATCTCACGTCTAACTCGCTGCAGAACGGGTTCTCCACCCCTGCAGAGATCCTTCAGTGTTTCATCTAGTATGCGCAGCGGCGAAGAGGTAAGTAGACGGGTGTCAACTCAAATCTCACAGCAAGTACCTCTAGATCCGCTCAGTTTTATCGGGGTATCCATGCCCGATGACATTTTTTCGAGAATTAGTCGTGTGGAGTTGTAAGAAAAAGTAGTGTGCAGTAGTAACTATTGCCACTGCATGCTGCTACTAGCAAACTGGAGGCTACTACAGCAAGATTGGATGCTATCTGATACCACTTCTCAAAATTAACCCAGTCGGAGGCGTGTTAACTCTAGGTATTCCATACTACTATACTACGTATCAAAACATGCAACTTTTTCGTACAACTACACAATCAAAGAATTTTTCGTCGGGTAGTCGCTGCATGGGACCAAAGACGGAGGTTCTATTGGATTATTTGTTCTTGGTATGGTTAACTTTTAATCGGTATGTTTTAAAAGGTTGTAACAGCTAACATACCTACATCTTTGTTGATATCGGAAGAAAAATCTCGACGGCCATTTAAGAATATCAACCTCGCTCGCAAATGGCCAATTGGGTTACGAATCTCGATTCTTTGAGCACGAGTGATCGTGAGACTCGACTTGTGACTCGTAAATCTATTCTAGGCACTGAATTTGAACTCTGCCTGCTCGAGGGAAAAGACAGCCAAAGGTTCGTAAAGGATGTGAGATCTTTCCAAACTAGCTTGCCAGTTTTGGAGCATTAGGATTTGTCAATTGTTGCCGTTGCCAAAGTGGTTGCTTTGTTGATCTGGTAAATAAAAAATTGTTTGCCCACTATTGCTGAAAGCAGAAATAAAAAAAAAGAAATTTCGCCCTTAGGAAGCTATTAAATGAGGCAATCGGGCAATAAAAGCAAGGCCAAAGACTTTGGTGAGTTTCAGTATGTTTTTGACTTCCTCGACCCTGTCAGAAGCTTACAGTAGCCAGTGTGAGCTTTATTCGATGAGGCAGAATTGATATGTTTTGACGCCAAGGCAAACAATATTGGGGTAGTGTTGTCTGTCTCATGAGCAACTTGAGTTTATTAAAGTTTAACTGAAAAGCCAACTTATTTGTGTGTCATTTAATTGGATACACTGAATTATTTGGATTCTGCAAAGGGATTTTTTGATTTAGCAATAACTGCTCTAGTTATGAGGCTCAGAATATCTCCGGCCGTCCCCACAGCGTAAATTCTACTATGACGCGGGAAATTTTAATCTCAACACAAATGCGGTTTTTCAGTGGGCAATGGTGAGATTGGCGACGATTGCTTAGTGCCTGAACCGAAAAAAAAATGATACATCTTTCTCGTAAGGCATACAACGAAAATACAAGCGCATAGAGGCGCTACAAATCACACGGAAATTCCACTATTTGAAAACCGATTATTCGTGAATAACGGAACAACCAAGTAACTCATTTTCAGCGGGTATTCAAGCCAATTTAAGTGAACAAGTGATGGGTAACTAGATTGTCCAATCCTAGCCCTTTTCGGTTAAACTTTAAGCGTATGTGAGCTTTACCTCTTGGTAAAAGAATAAAATATTTGGGTAAAGTTAGGGTAAACACTGCCTTACTCTTGCCGTATGTGTGGATGCGACAAGGAAAGTATGAGTAATTTCGTGGGAGAGGTGGCGGAGCTGAATGTGGAAAGAGTTGCTTGGATTGTGGGGGAGTGGTGGAGGTTTACCTCTTGGTAAAAGTAAAATATTTTGGTAAACTTAGGGTAAAAACTGTTCCTTACTCTTGCCCTATGTCGATGCGACAAGGAAATTATGACTCATTTCGTGGGGGAGGTGGCGGAGCTGAATGAAGAAAGAGTTGTTTGAATTGAGACTGAGGGGGAGTGGGTGAATTATTGAGAAAATGAAGGTAAAAAGTTTTCCTGGCTATTCAACTGTTTGGAAGGTTCCTCTGGATAGGACTAGCACACAGGAAAACCTCATATCCCAGTAGTTTAAAGTATAGGTATAGTGCTAGTAATATGTTAGTATTGTTGTTTGGGTGTGATGGTCTTTGTTGACTTCTGTGCACTAAAATCTATCTAAAAAAAAATCTATTTGATGCCACGTGCTCGAATTGAACTGGAAGAGCCAGAATGATTAGATTTAAGGGGAAGAAGTTAAATTTCAATTTCAATTTCAATTTATTCTCAAAATTCCTTCACGGGCGAGCCGAACATTGGATTTTTCGTCATAAATATAACAACATCAGCATCTTTGTCATAATTTTGTCCTAAATAATAAACTTATATACAATTCGAATCACTGTAAGTGATCATTTACAATTACACTTATATCATAACTAAAAATCAAATAACTATAACAAAAACAAGAGTTACGACGAATTATACATTTCGACGAATGACGTCACATTACACATATATCAAAACTAAGAATCAAACAATTATAAAATAAACAAGAATTACGATGAGTTATATATTTCGACGAACGACGGTACGAAGCTTTTTTTGTATCGGTCATGAGATGCCGAAACAGGATGTAATTTAGGAATGGGCTGGGAAACCATTCGCGCAGGTCTGGGTCAAACAGTTGAAAAACCTTTCGAATTTGGTCATAAAGTGGAGCTCATCCAAACTTCAGAGAAGGGATACATGCGAAATCTCGATTTTGTCGTTGTCTTGAAACACGATATTTCTTGAATAGGTTGAAATATTTTGATCAAACTGGATTTTTAGGTCAGTCCTATATGGTATAATTTCTTGATGGACCGCATAGTACTTAGCGGGGGGGGGGGGGGGGGGTTGCAGATAAATTTGTGCAAAAAGAAAAATGTTCCCGTCGACTAGATTGTGTGTTCATAGATAGTTTATTATGCTCGTATGCTGAATGGATATTTGCATTTTTTTTCTTACTGAATTAGCATTTCATTCGGAATCTGGCGAAAACCAAAAATTAGCTCGAAGAAAAAATCGCTTAAAAGACACCTCGCACTATTTACTGTTTATGTTCCAGTATTCTAAAATAGTTGAACACTTAAAACTAGGCCCGGCTTTTAACAAATTACCCACGGCTTTGGCTGTTTTAAGCCTTTCTCCAGGCCGATAGCTTCTAATGTGGATAACCGTTTTTTTCTGGCGAATGAGCTTCTCGCAAACAATCGTTAGGAGCATGCCACGCTTGGAAAATGGCGAAACACAGCAAGTGGGAAAATCAGTGAGGTGTCGTTGGACGTAATAAATTCGGGTCTGCGGGTTTAAAAAAATGATGGATTGCGGAAGTGGGGTGCATTGGCATCACAGGTACGATGGGTCCTTAATCGGATCATCCGAGTTGTCGGTAAATGATGAAAAGACCTGTGGCTTTAGTACCTCCTGAGTCGTTTTGTCGCCGGCCGAAATCCGGCGAACAAGGGAAATATGTTAGCACCAAATGTGTTGCGATTAACTTGACATCCATTTCGATCAATGGTAGGAAGGCATGCTGATTCTACTCCTCTGCTTCATTTGCACATCCGCTGAGTAGTTCGGCGGGAATCCGGCGACAACTGGAAATTTGGCTTCATCAGAAATTCTTGATCGTGTTGAGACTGAGTAAGGGGTGGTTAAGGAGCAAAAAGACATGCCATCTCTGCTTCATTTTCTCGCCCGACTAACAGGCTGGTCGAGAATGCGAAATGGCGAAATTGAGTAAAACCTAAACCTTGTTTATCAATTTGACTATTGCCACGCTACATCATCACTTCGTTTCATATCCGAACAATGGTCCGACCCGGTTCGACCCATAGGTTTATTTTTCAACCAAGATCGGACACTCGAAATTATAAATTACAGATTCTGGAAGAAAGGAGTATAAGAGTTGTAAGAGTATTCGATTTAGGCAGGATGCCTAATAGCGAAGATGGTAGATTAAATTAATGATTCGACTTAATTGTTTCTAACATGAAATTAAATGATTTTGTTAAACAAATTTGTAACCGAGTGATGTTAAACTACGTTTTTTCCCCTTTTCTATGGCACTTGCAGCTTCGCTCAAGTGCCATATACCGATCACTTTTCCGTCGGTCGGTCTGTCGGTCGGTCGGTCGGTCGGTCCGGTGATCGCGAGTTAGGGTACTTGCAGATGTGCTAGGACGATGAAACTTGGCAGGCATATCAGGGACCCGACCAAACTAACTTGCAAATAGTCACTTTCCCGATCCGACCACCGTGGAGGGAGTAGAGGGCGGGGGAATCCTGAGAATTTAGTAGTTTTTGTAAAACCCCTACCCCTTTCTACACACTAGTAGGTCTGCGCGCGGCGTGACGTCACTCTTTGCATCGGATCACTCTGTTAACATTGGAAAGAGCTAGTGCATTCGAGGGTCAAAGGGGTTTGTATATGTGGTCCAGTGCGGGGGAATATGGAAAATTGAGTGTTGTGTAACTTTCGAACGGGTGATCGGATTGGGACGAAACTTAATACCTGAATGAATGACATATCTCTGATGTTCCATTTGAAGTCCGAACCGGATTCAACAGCTATGGGGGAGTTGGGGTGGGGGAAGACCGAAAATCTCGAGAAACGGTTATAATGGAGGGATCGGAGTAAAACTTGCTGGGAAGAACAAGAATCTGCTCCAGATAAATCGTTTACACGTTTGGACTGGACCCAGATACTTGGGGGGGGGGGGAGGTGGAGGGGAGTTTCCCGGAATTCTGGTGATGACGGTTTCTGGGATTTTCACGACGAAACTTGGGAGGCGTATCAGGGACCCGATCAAACTGACTTGTAAATAAAAATTCACTCGATCCGATAGTCGTGGGGGGGGGTCGGAGGGAGAGGGAATCCGGAATATTTATTCATGCGTAACTTTGGAACGGGTGATCGGATTCGAGTGAAATTTAATAACTGAACAGATAGGGTGTGCATGTGGGGATCTTTTTCATGTCCGGACAGGATCCGACAACAATTGGGGGGGGGGGGGGGGGGGGGAATACGTGACCGGATTGGACTGGAGAGATTGGGATGGAACTTTGTGGGAATAACAAACAAGTCCAAAACTGAACCGGATTGGCTCCGGCGACTGTGGGGGGAGTCTGAGGGGCGGGTCCGGAATTCCAGTGATCGCGAGTTAAGGTACTTCCAGATGTGCTAGGACGATGAAATTTGGCTGGAATATTAGAAATTCGACAAGATTGGCTTAGAAATCGCCACTTTTCAAATCCGACCATTCCTTAAAGTACCAATCATGACCGCAAATTAAGAAAATTACTTTTAAGCAAAATATGCATTTCCATCATCCCCATGAGCTCATGATCATTTTTGCCTCAAGGGTTTTGCTTACAAATGAAGTTCTAGCTCCCTTAAAGTGTGCATCTTAACCGCAAGGTCGAAAAGTACTTTTTATCAAACGATACATCTCAACCCATGATCAGTTGTCCCGCAAGGGTTATGCAAAAAAAAATAATTTCTTGCACCCTTAAAGTGCGCATTTTACCCGCATTAGTGGAAAAAAAATACTTTTGATCATACGTATATATCAATGATCCCTAAGAGCCTTCTATCGTTTTTGCCTCAAGGGTCTTCCTTACAGATAAATTTCTAGTGCCTTTAAAGTGCGCATCATTACAGCCAAGTTCAACGATAAAATACTTTTTCTCTAGCTCCCTTAAAGTGCGCATCTGAACCGCACAGTCGAAAATTACTTTTGATCAAATAATACATCTCAACCCTTGCAAGTGCCATATGAGCTTACAGCTCTTGTTTCAAATCAAGTTACAAGTGCTGTATACAAAGCACACTTACTAGCTGCTGAGTGTATAACGTCATCTTGTTGGGCATGCGTCTTGCAACACCAGTTCCGCAACATGCCTTATTTGTAATTTCTTCATGCCGTCGTTTGGAAGATAAGTTGGGTGCTTTGTCCAAGTAGTGCTGTGCGTCCTTGGCCAAGACTCGGCATATAGTTGGCGAAATTGCAGCTGTGTTATTTAAATCTTAACATGCTAATTGTACTGAATGGATGTACAACATGACAGGGGTGTGCTTCTTTGAGCGTTAGTTAAAGTTTAACTGAAAAGGGAACTTATTTTTACATCTGGTAATCGAATACACTGAAACACTTTGACCCATCGGGATTTTTTTCTTTTTGTTTCACCCAAGGCTCTAATAATGGCGTTCAGAATGAATGCTGCTTGCACGACAACCAAAATTCATTCAGACGTGGAGATTTGGAGTTTCAAAACAAGCCTTCGTTTGCAGGATTAAAGACGCTAAGCGCGGAAAGTTCACGGCTTAAGAATGTAGGAAAATGATGTTAAGATATGCCTTCATCGCCTTGCAAGGAATCTGCCATTTTTTGTTTATTTTCGGCAATGGCTTACCTTTACTGAAGTTGGTAAATATTTCAAGCATAGAGGGACTTGCGCATAGAGGTACCACAAATCCGGAAGATAAGTTCATTCGATAAAATCCAGTATATGCGGATAGCGAACACACGGAGTAACGTATTTACATCGGGTTTTCAAGTCTATTTAAGTGAATACGTGATGTGTGACTAGACTGTCGGGTCTTAGTCCTTTTTGGTTAATCTTTAACTTTGAACTGTGCCACTTTCGTCCCCTTGCTATGAGAAAAATCTACTTCTAGTCAGCCCACGTAGCTGAATAAGGCATCCCAAGACTCCCAAGAACGCCTGAATGGGTGTTTTGGGTTTTCATTTCCCGTTTAGCCAACGTTCAAACTCGCATACCTCTACCGTACCTTGCTCATTATCGTCATCACTATGATCGTATTGAAGAAAAGTTTTGGCAGTGCTTTGCTCTAAGTAGGTCCTCCACTAACCGTAAGCTGTTGGAAGCCATCGTAACGTGTCGTAAGCGGTCACTTTGGCGATTTCAGTCAGTGTGAGCACGTCGGGTCTGGACCAGCACGGTTACGACGGCCGTACGATTGCAAGTGAAGGGCCCACTTTGCTAAGTCAAAGTCGCACTTACTCTGTATGAGAGATCCATGGCTGACGATAACGTTTTCAACAAGTTCTTCGGGTTATAAATTCATTTTTGGAACTTTGCAAAGTGTTGCAAAGATGTTTTTCTCTCAATGTTCTTGTGACTTCTGTTTCGTGCCGTCATGTCCATCGTTGGCGTTTGCCTTTGCGGCTTCCAGCAACTTTGCGTTCTTCTTTTTCTCCGTCACTTTTTTGCGCTTTCTAACCGTGTTTTTTTTTCTCGGCGAAGGGCACGTGTCCGCTCTTGAGGAAACTTGGAACTTTTTTGACGTAACCTGCCATCGTCACGCGATTATCCGAAAACGAGTAAGAATCGACGATATGACGAGTCAAGAAAGCAATACTTCCACGCCAATCGGGTGTCAAGAATTTCCTGTAGATATCGGACAACTACATGATGCGTGAAAGACGGCTTATTGTTTACGCCTTGTTGGCCATGAATCTTTCAGAATTATAAAGAATGAAGTGTAGTGTAGCTGCCTTCACAATATTCAGGGATGGGTAGAGCTATAATATCCATCACGGTTAATCAGTCGCGATACCGACCGGATACCGGAGCTAACTTCCGAGATTAGTATCAACAACTGTTGGCAGCTTATCCATCCAGTCGATATTTTGGATTATATTCCTGTCGTTTGGTGGGAGGAGCTTTGCGGAATTTGTCCGTCCGAATGTGGCTTTAATGGGGCAGAAAATCCTCCCAGTAAACTTTTGCAGGGGCATCGTTGCAGCCAAGATGTTCGAAGAAATAACACCTGTCTAATCAGGAGACTTTGATCTTCGATTTAAAAAGTAGATTTCTGTAGATCCTGTAGACATAACCTGCGTCCGGAAAACTCAACCCATCCTGCTTCAAAACCCATGTGGGCGTCAAAGTTCGTGTTATCTTATCGGTATTTTAAACTTCCTTGCTGCTTAATTCCCATGGTAGTTTGTCACTCTCTTTCATCCTTAATACTTCAAGCTGACATTCCATAATGTGAACTATTCTTATGAGTGTTTGCAAAGCAGTGTTCACACGTTCCTCCAAAGTCATCATGTTTTGTTTGGGTATGTTTACCCTCATAACTGCCGGACCTGTTGTATAGCCTGGTCGGCAATCACCGCTTATTGGTATTTACACCTCGGTCATTCATTACTTGGGATGTTGGCCGCCTTGAGATCTGCGCCCAAGACAGCAGCTGAATGCTTAGTCGCTTCTGAGATCTTGACAGCTAAGCAAGAGCTGTCGGTATGTGTTGCGTGAGTCATGCACAGACCTGTGTATCGTACCGAGTCGGAACACTCGGAGGATTCTTCAACTAAACGCGTATCGTTCAATAAGGATATTAATGTGAAACGTATCCCTCGCGGGGCAGTGGTTGATAAGCAGGGACATCTTCTTGGATACTTGCCTGAAGGTGACAATAGACGAGTGGTGTATAACGTTTATAAAGAGCCTCCTCAGTACGATGAGGATTATTTAGCCAAGGAGGCTGAGAGAATCCTTCAGCAAGTTCAAGGAGCAGACTGCATCGTTACAGGTAGGACAAAATTCTGCATTTATAATAACATTTTTTTTTTCGAGTCAATGGCCAAATGAAACCAGGAACAACGTATGTGCAACAGAGGAGGGTCACACTTTACTGAGGAGGGCTGTCCTCAAAAAAGAGGGTCAGCTGCATTCCGGATTAACATGTTACCAAACATGAAAGGCAATCGCCATTCCGTTCCATAGTTCCATTTCCAAAGAAAGTGCTAGGTCAGATTTTTATCCGAACACATCTTGTGAGACGAGACTCGACTAAATGTAAAACTAATACTTTGTTACCATACCCTAATACCATTTTTCCGTCTCTAACGCGCTACAACCAGAAGCGATGAGTCAGATTAAAATAGTGCAACTATCAGAAAGTGTTGCCACGTCTTCCTTTCATGTTAGAAAATTAGAACTCATTACTGACCATGAACATTACTTTCAGGCGCTCCCGTTATCTTCGATACCCGTTCGCTTGACCGCCCCAAGAAGAAGAAGAACAATCAAGATCAAGGGAATAATTGGTCCAAGACACTACCGTCGACAAAAAACAAGCTAGACTCCAAGCCAAAAAAGAAGGAGCTGTTTGAGAAAAATAACAAGCTCAACGCCATCAAGTCGAAATTGCTGCGTAGCAACTCTGCTTCTGGCGAGAAACTCGATACCATCTTGGAAACCAGTAAAGAGACACTGAACAACTCATATCTTAAAGAAAGCTTGCGGTTCAACGACAGGAATATGCCAGTGAAAAACAGTAATGAGCAGATTTTTCAGCGTCGACAGCACTCTAGTGAATACATAGACAGAATACCGCCGAAGCTCGACTCGCTTCCAAAGCGACGTGTCGACACTGATCGCTTTAGCAGCCCACCGAGGTCGTATCGTTACTCGGAAGATCAAGGTAGCGATAATGCTCCAAGGAATCCTGTGACAAATCGACAGCTCAGTTTCACTAGGAATGAAACAGATCCTCTTCATTCCATGCCTGGGGGTGTGATTGAGCCAATCTATTCGATCGGATTCACACACAATCGGAACAGGCCTTTTTCTTACACAGGTGGTTCATCTCCTCAGGTGAACCTTCAGTCGCCATCACTCAAATATGGCGAGGATGACTCATTCAAACACCATTACGAAGACGACAGAAACATTTACCACTCCACCCAAAAAGTGATGGAAAAAGACTCGATTATGGGGCGGGACAAGGTAAGTCAGCAGTTTCAAGCTCAGATGCCAACTAAGGATAATACCTTGAGGCCTTCTGCTGTTGGCCAGGTTCCAAACCGAGCTGATCCAAGACGGGATAGTTATACGCAGCAATCAAAGAAATTAACTACAACGCGGGAGCCAAGTCCTCCAGTACGGTCAAGGGACGGGCAATTGCCAAATAAGTACGGAGCTCCCTTAAAAGAACCAGCAACGGGCTATACGACAAAAATAATGATTAATGTTGACAAGAAAAACCCCGATGGCAGGAATAAAGCAAGAAATGGCACCCAGCTTAATTCAACAAAGTTGGTCCGAGACGCCAGTGATACGTCGCAGACGATCGGTATTCAGTCAACTCGTCTTGTGCGGCAGGCTAGTGCCGTTGAGCCACCCCCGAGGCCTCTCCGTGCAAAGGAAAAACGCTTCGAGACCAGTGTCGCCGAAAACCAACAGTTAACACTAAATCGACCAACAGACGTTAATCAGAGTAAACTCGCTCAACGTACATCAACCATCGGGCGCGTGCCGTCTCAGCGGGAGCCTGAGAACCGTGACAAAAAGCGAAAGGTCAAGATTGTTTTCGAATACAAAAAAGCACCAGAAGATGAACGAGACCCACTGTCGCGCTTCGTCGAATATAAGGGATCGGACTTGCAGTTCGCTCGCCCAGTATTTAGAGAACATGAAATGTCATCCTCAAGACAAGCTACGCTGGAGCGTCGCAAGAAGAAGGACGAATCTGAAGATGCTATCCGACGCCACCGAAGCGAACAGCGTTATGCTGAAGAAGCTTTGCTCGAATATGAGCGTCGAGCTAGAAGCCTTTCCCCTGATAAAGTTCCCGCTGGCTCTCACGAAGACCCTGAAAGAGAGGAAAGGATCCGTCGGCAACGAGACAAGTTCTTGACAGCCATTTTTGGTCCCGGCAAAATACCTGGAGTTATGTCGGATGAAAACATTCCCACCGTGGAAAGTTCTGAGCCAAAATACGAAGATGAACGTAGAAGGGTACTCTCCAATCCAGACATAAGCACCCTTGAAGGAAGGAGAAGAACCCATGCAAGTGTTAGTCCAGAGCGAGCTAGTCAAGAACGGACAAAAAGCTACGGTGTCGAACAGCCGCGAAGAAGTGTCCGCTATAGCGATGATTACCGACTAAGTGATCGGCATGACCGACGTGAAGGGTTCGGGAAGAACCGATCTCCAGATCGGATGGAAACATCCGAGAGCGACGAAACCAATAATCGTGCTGCCATTCGACGAAGTCGTGCTGACCTTGTAAGTAGGCTTCTTAATCGATTAATTCCAGCAAAGACCGGGGTGTGGTTTGTTGCCGTTCTTCAAGCTTAAAAATTGTTTCCTTTGAGAATGGTTGTTTGCTCTGTTTTGGATAACAAGCAAGGATGTTAAGTGGCCGCGCCTTGGTTTCTGCTGGCACTGGCAGAGCAACTGCCGTCTCTGACCTCCATCATCTAGGAAACTACTTAAACTTTGATGTGCGAATGCTGTATTAACTATCTAATTCTGAAGCATAAATCCTTGGTGTTTGTGACGCGATTCGTGGTATGATTAACTGCATGCCACAGGTTTCCCGGGCGTTCGGACCCACATAAGTTATGGCCTCCGGTTTTATCCTGGGAGTAGGTTTGCTACTTGTCAGCTTCGCACTGAGCCAGATGGGCGCTTGCTTACGGCATCTTGGCAGAGTCTTCGGTGACTCATTAGTTTTCTCCATATTCCAAGACGGTTCCTCCCATCAGAATTGGTGTGTTAAGTGACATCATAAAAGAAAACACGACGCTGGATCTCGTCCCAGATTGTACTTGTTAATGCCCAAAAACCCACGCTCATTTAAGCCTTTCTGTCGGAGATCATGGCGAATTGCTAAGTTGGAAAGATTGGAAGAGGAAAAGAAGAAAACTAAAGCAAAGTTTGATTAGCTATAAGAACTCCTTCACTCTACTCGTGATTAATTTTATTTTTATCAAAAGTTGATAAAGGGAAGGAAGCAGATAGGAGCTTCCTTTTGAATTCCTGATCATCATGAGCTGCAATAGATTAGCGAATGTGATTAATCACCTCGTTATTTTTTAACTAATGGGCTTAGAAAAATTTCGAGAGCTGAGGCACGACAATCGAGTAGACAATTTACATAATAATTATGTTAGCTTTGCAGGACTGGATCGGTTTTTTTGCGAATAGTGAATATTTCGTTCATATCCCAAAAAGGCGAAGTATAAGACTATCATTTACGATATAACAATGCTTTCATAACCTGTGACCGCTTTTTAATCAGGGTTCGGTGACGCCGCCAACGCCCGAGTATGACTCATCCTCTTATTCGTCGACTAGCAAAAATGGTGACTACCACAGAAAGGAGCGAGTTGGATATCATAATTGCTCACGATCCGAGAATCCTGCTTGGATTGTGACGGTAAGTGCTCTTGTACTTCAGAGTCTACCACACATGTTTTGTTTTTGGATGGCACATGCCATTGTTGGGTTGACCCAAGATTATGGATAGCCTGTGACAAACACCTGACACGCAAAATAATATAGGGAATCTGAGGGCATCGAACAGGCAGGCCAACCGCCTGGTGGTACTGGACAGCTTTGAAGTTGAAGTTTTGTCCCAGTTCCACCGATATTGGAGCGTTGGCTGTTAGTAAGAGCTCACCTGAGATACGATGTACGATCCAGGTGACGGACTGATGGTCAAACATTGTCGCCAGTTGTGAAAGCAGAAACGTTCGCGCAAGGCTAGGCATAGCCCCAGGAGACAGAAAATCACCTGGTAGGGTATCAAATGGAGGGCCAAACGCTCCGTTATCGGAACTGGGACCAGACTTAACCTTATATCTGTACTACATCTTGTACAACTATAGCCTATATCTTATTGTATCTGAGGGTGGTTCCCAAAATCACCACGATCTTTTTGCCCATTCTCATAATGCCCACGATTCAGAATGCCCACGATCAAAATGCCCACGTCTCAAAATGCATACGACTCAAAGTGCCCACAAGTGAGGTGGAAGACCCCGAAATCGAAATCACAAAAATGCTAACGGCTTAAAAAGCCGACATTTTTAAGCCGTCCGACACATGTCAAAAAAATTTCTGAAGGGTCAAAAGGCCTCAGGTCTGGTTTAAATCTATGTCGAACCTGATAGATCTTTATCCGTATATCTGTCCGTCTCTCGGGCCTTGCTGATATTGCACAGATCTTCAGAATTTTGTGAAATTTTCCAACCGTCAAGGACCACTCAAACGGCGTTTGTAAGGTTCGTAAAGTTTTTTACGAAGCATGTTCTGTAAAGTCTGTAGCCTACATTTAGGGGTGGGGGTTCAAATTAAGGGGCAAACAAAATATTTGTATAACAGTTAATGAGATCGTCGATTAAGGGGAAGAAAACATGCTGAACACGATTATGAAAACTATTTTCTCGCCGGACAATTAGTTCGCCCGGAATCCGGCCAAAATCGGAAAGTTTGTTAAAAAGGAAAGTTTTATTTGAGGTTAATTAAATGTTCTGTTTGGGGTAAGAAGACATGCTGAACACTTATGTGAAAATCATTTTCCACCCGGACAAGTAGTTCGCCCGGAATCCGGCCAAAACCAGGACAATTTTTTAAAGCAAAAGTTTTATTTGTAGTTGATTAGATGTCCAATTTAAGGGTAAGAAGATATACTGAATCCTTGGATGGCAATCTTTTTTTACCCGGATATATAGTTCGCCCGGAATCCGGCTGAAACCGGAAATTTGTTATAAGTTAAAGTTTCATTTGAAGTTGATTAGATATTCGATATAGGGATAAGGAGATAGGCTGAATTCGTTTTTGAGCTTTATTTTTTGCCGGACAAGTAGTTCCGGAATTCGGCCGAAACCGGAAATTTGGCAGGAGTAAGGCAGGAAGTTTCGATCAGTTTTGTCTAAATAGATACGACTTATAGACGTAAACGCATATGCTGGATCTGAACTTGGCTTTTCAGATCATAAGCTGTTTGGCTTTGATCTGTTTCTGAATCTTAATAGTAAAAATGTTCGAGGAGTCTGGCGAAGATTGGATCTGGTGAAGACAAGACCCAATTGTCTTGATCCAATACTAAATTTTTGGGATCCCATCGGAACCTTTGGTCTTCTTGAAATAGTCTAACTTCAGTGGAGGTATGCTTATTTGAAAGTTTGTTGACTTTGAACTTTGCCGTTTTGATGCACTTGCTGTGACTAAAGTTAACCACCAGTCAGCCAGAGTAGGTAATTAAGGGCCTCTGAAAACACCGGAATAGGTATTTTGGATCATCATTCGACAATTTAGCCTACAACTGCACTGTTCACATTTAAGTAACTGCTCAAATTAGCATACCTCTACTGTGAATATGAGGTCTTGCGTAGGACCGTAAAGTACTTAATGAAAAATTTCGAGGCTTATGATGCAAATTTACGCACCTTATAACGCCGTCTGAGCGGGTCTCTAGACCTCCGGATTCGAAAGTAGATCCTTCATACCTAAGACTGACTAAAAGGGTAATACGCTGGGTTGGGTAAGACACCTGGAACCTGGATCGTTAATTATTTTTCAGTGGTGGCAATTCTTACATTATAAAGTACCTCCCAAATTATCTTCATTAAGTCTGAGATATCATCTAAGAAGCTCTGTTTCCCGTGGACTTGGTAACTGGCTCTCAACGGGGATGTCGTGCTCTTTGTGATGGCCGCTGCGAGATTATCTTTAGATAATGGTTTTGCCAAAATGTGGTGGATTTACTTATACCCTGGGCAATGAACCTTTTGTCACACAAGCTTCTGGACATGGAGTGTCAAAAGTATATTTTTGGTGGATGTCATCGTGATAACTTTGGGTGCTGCCATCCGCGCCTGCGATGAACCAGTAGCATCACACACCAAAGTTGAAACTCTAAATGTCAGATCCGCCAGTTTCGAACCCGCTGCCGTATTATCGTCAGCCACAACCAAGTTCAAGTTCAAGTTTGTTTTAATTTGTAAAACTAAACTACAAAAAAAAGCACTGTGGAGAATGGAATTCGTACATGCAAAGCTTGTTAATAATTTTACCCTAACACAAAACTACGTACCGTTGAAATCTATAATAAACCTAATATAATATAATCTAACCTAATAAAATCTGACCAACATAAAATCACCAGACAAAATTAAATCACCCACACAACAAAAGAAATCGTGGCGGAGCAGTTCGAACATTGTTCGTGATTTTTCTGGAAACTTTGTGAGTTTTGTTTTATTTGAAAACCATTGGAATTAAAAAAAAACATACAAAATCACCAAATTTGGTATTAAATCACTGCCCTGTTCCTTCTAGTTATAGTGAGCCCATTATGTCCACGTTAGAAAAGAATATAATTTGCACTTAAGGTACGTTCACACGCAATTCCAGTTTCGCAGTCGTATCACAAATTTTCTCCTTCGTTCCAATATTTGTACCGCATCAAATGCAGGTTTTTCCGAATTTCGCATGCGAAAGCTTATCAGACTGTGTGTACACGTTGCTTAAAGGACATAGACACTAAATTAAATACAATAATAAATCTTAGCAGACAATTTAAATCATATTCCCTTTTTTCTTTTATAACATTTTCTGCATGAAATGGAACTACTTTGTATTACGCTTTTATTTGCGCTTGCGCGTATTTCAAAGGGCATAAATACTCCTTACTGGGAAACATATATTCAAACAATGGCGAATAAAGGAAATGACAGCTACGATGCTTTTGGCAGCGATATTTCGGCCATTCTTGGCAAGGGTCCTCGTCAGCCTGTTGAACGTCGGGGACAACGTCAGGAGCAAGAAACGAACCCGTAATCTGCGATTGGTTGCTGGTTCGGTTCTTTTATCCCGACATTGTCCCTGACGTTCAACAGGCTGACAGGGGCGTCACGACTGGGGAGGGGGGGGACGCCCCCCCAATGTTGTCGGCCAGTCGGCAAAAAATAACCGAGTTGGCGCGAAGCGCCGCCATTTTCCGTCAAAAAAGTTGATTTTTTTTTCATGAAAACACACTGTCAGAAGTTTCATAACAGATCGCACATAACACTTTCAAGAGTAACACCTTTTCACTTCGAAATAAAGTGTTATGACCAATTAAGTTTACACTATTTCGTGCCTAGATCTCCAATAACACCTTCAATTGGTAAAATACTACACTGTCAGAAGTTACATAACGACAACAGAAGGATGCCCGGTTTCAACAGATGACACTTAGGGATGTTATCTGTTATGTTTCTGTCGTTCCCGTTAGTATTTTTACCAATTGAAGGTGTTGTTGGAGATCTAGGCACGAAATAGTGTAAACTTAATTGGTCATAACACTTTATTTCTAAGTGAAAAGGTGTTATAGTTGAAAGTGTTATGCGCTATCTGTTATGAAACTTCTGACAGTGCAGTCGTTTTTTCTGAAAATCGGTCAATTTTTCGTCAAAACAGACGGTTTGTCTGAAAATCAGACAAAAATCAAACTGTCGTTTTTCTTGAAAACAGTGTTTTTGACTGCAAAAACAGTCGGTAACAATTACCGGCAGCCATTCGGTAAATACCTGCCCCCCCCCCAAACATTTTGGCTAGTAACGTTTCTGCAGGCTGACGAAGACCCTTACGAAGAAGGGCCCAAATATCGTTCTCAAAAGCAGCGTAGCTGACATATCTGTTATTAGCCATTGTTTAATTAAAGGACATCGATAATATAATCCAATACAATAATAAATCTTGGTAGAAAATTTAAATCAGATTCACCTTTTGTTCTTTTATAACACTTTACAGGGTGCTCGTCTCGATAAGCGTTATTGCCCCTGGAACACTTTTGCGCTATTTCCTTCCTTATGCCAGTTTCGCACAGAGAGTCATCGTGAAAATCAGACATTTACTTGGCTGGTCACAGGGGCGTAATTTCGTCAAAATCCTGGGGGGGGGCAAAGTTGGAGCCGACTTTCCCAAATCAAGTGAAAATGAGCAGTTTTATTTCAAGAAGAAAAACGTAATAAAAACCAAGAAACAAAGAGATAGTTTACTAATCGACCAAGGCGAAAACGACACAGGAAGCGATAAAATTAGGTCAAACGCCTCAAGGACCGAACGGGCAAACATCAAGCTGGGGGGGGGCAGACTGGGGTCTGGGGGGGGGGCAGTTGCCCCCCTGCCCTATAGCAAATTACGCCCCTGGCTGCTTACACGACGTGGATAAGCGGCTCTCCTGTGATTAGGTGGCCCAAAATTACGTAATTTTGACAAATCTTCTCTGAGAAGCCACCCAACGCCGCTTACAACTGATTTTTGCAGTTCGGGGATGGTTTGAAAATAAGTCAAATGAATATAACATGTCCTTGAGTGTATTTTAAGCCAAAACCCATCAAAACCTTCGTTTCTTCCAGGTGCAGCCGACGCGCGACAATCTCGAGCGGAGAAACTCGGATTTCTCCGAAAGTGAGCGTGATTACAGACGCGAGATGGCGACGCGAAGAGTACTAGAGGATGAACCCGATAATGTAAATGAAAAATGGACGTCCCTTACCCTGAACAGGCTGGAGGCCAAAAACAAGAAAAATCGCAATTTGCCAGCTGCAAAAACCCTAGAGCGTTCTGAAACTTTTCGCAACTCCCGTCATTATCAGGCTAGTGAGGTTGTTGACAACAAGGTGTCCAGTGGTTTCAACCAGAGAGAAGGTAAAGAACAATACCCGACCGAGCGCCTACGCAAAGGCAGCGATGGCGTCGCCCAGGAAGAGAAAGAAAACAGAAAGAATCTGCGCTACTTTGGCGACACGGATTTGGAGTCTGAAAAGAACGGCAAGCCATATAAGTCGGCATTGAAGAATGACTCCACCATCAAGCGGACAGCGAGTAGCGTGTCCGCCGCTAAGGAACCAAAAATGGACTATCTCAAACCCCCGAAGCTAATACCAAATTCGTTGTCGAGTTCGTTGAACAGCTCAGAGAGCGAAGCCGGCGAAGCAGGTAAGAGGGTTGCAGCTTTTCATTTATGGCGAATCAGGACACCGAGGCATCGCCCAATAGAGAATTAGTTATGTTAGTTACATAGTCATTCCCGTTCATTGATTGGTCAGTTTCTGCTTTTACAAGAGACACAAGTTGCATTGATGGTATATGGTATCTCCCGAAAATCATGTACAAAAAATACACGTCGTTGGCGAGAGGTTATTTAGCAGAGGTTGAAAGTCATCTTGTTTAATGGAACAATCTGTCACAGCATTGACCGTCTATTTTTGTGAGACAACTACACGACCGACCAGTGCCTTAAAGGACACCTGAACAATGAAACCATACTTGAACACACCGTGGAGAATGTATTTACAGACATGGCCACGGAGAGCATTCTTTTCCTGAGCGTGACGTTTTCAAAATAGGGATGTTCGTTTCTGGAGGTTTGCACATGCAGACTCCAAGACAAAAAGCGAAATTCATTCAAATCTTGTAAATCGCTGGCCGGATCGTATTGGAATTTCTTCTAGATATATGTTTTGGCTTAACCGGTTAAAAAATATTCCAGAAGAAGTGATGATTGGAGACATTTGTTCATTTCTAAAATTGTTCGGTACTGAAATAAGGACAGATGCAAAATGGAGCAAAGATCATAGCTTGGAAACACTATTTCGTATTTGGATTCGGTTTTCTGCAGGCAATGTTAACGGAAGTCATACAGATAGGGTGACCTCTCATCGTGACCTCTTGGGATTTCCTTTTTCTTCACAAATTGTATGAATTATCTAGCAAACAAATTTCTGGACAACTCTTATACTGAAGAAAAGTCCTTGCTAAATACTTTCATCGAGGTTTGTAGAAATGATCATAATCTTTCGAGCCGCTGTGGCTATATAAACAAGACGAAAGTTTTATTTGGGATCCCGGGAGGGGGGATATTTCATTAAACTTCTTCAACAACTGAGTCTTGTTGTTCACGAGATCTCATAAGCAAGTCATTTATCCGAAATCAAACGGTTACGCGTCAGTAATCAGATCAATTAGGTGATGAGTTTCTGTCTTTGATTTCCGATCTAGTCCAGGTTACCATCGCGGTAGGAATGCTGTGTAAAAATTCATCGGAATAGTCATATTTAACATCCTTACATTTACAATTGTATACATAATTTGCAAGTTTCACAGAAAGATTTTGTTATTTATTTTAGTTTACGTCAGATCCCGGTGGTACCAATTACCGGGATCGACTAAAAGGAGGAAGGGAAGGGAACGCGAGAAAACCAGGAAGGCGTACTAAAACGAGGAAGGCCATACTAAAACGAGGAAGGGCATACTAAAACGAGGAAGGCACACACCGGAATTCAAGTCTGCGAAAGCGAGGAAGGCCCTTCCTCTGTTTAGTATTCCTTGAGGGGTCGGTAACTATCCACATTCTTAGTTCACCGTTCCCTTCCTCGTTTTAGTATCATGCGGTGCGTAGGCATTAAGTTCAGTGAGGGGTCGGCAACTACTAGAATTGTAACTCATCGTTCTCTTCCTCGTTTTAGTGCTTTGAGGGGTCGGCAACTCAAATTCTCGGTCCACGAGGGGTCGGCAGCTCTAAGATACTTCTAGTGTATTTTAGAGTACTAAAACGAGGATGGAAATTCGGAATTTTACATTATTCTTACTGAGGGGTCGGCAACTCTCAAAATTTAAGGTTCACCATTTCTTTCTTCGTTTTGGTAGCTTGTCACGGGTAGTACCAGGAACCCATACGTTTCCTGTAATGCCTCGCCATTCAGGGGGCTTGTCAATAAGAGATTTCTGATACGCTCTTTACCGACCGTCCGGTAGTTCGAGAAATACTCACGGGGGTAGAATACGCGACTATCCAGATAGACAAAATTTAGGATTGACTGCTGGCGCCTTGAGGGCGGAGTCTCTTTGGCGCTCACGTCCAGTGAGGCAAACAAGAACGCCGATTCGACCCAAGCGGAATTTTTGGAAAGTAGTAGAGGGTCGGGCAACATAGCAACATAGAAGCATAAGAAATGACAAGCCCCCTGAATGGCGAGGCATTACAGTAAATTTATGGGTCCCTGGTACTACCCGTGACAAGCTACCAAAACGAGGAAAGAAATGGTGAACCTTAAACTTTGAGAGTTGCCGACCCCTCAGTAAGAATAATGTAAAATTCCGAATCTCCGTCCTCGTTTTAGTACTCTAAAATACACTAGAAGTATCTTAGAGCTGCCGACCCCTCGTGGACCAAGAATTGTAGTTGCCGACCCCTCAAAGCACTAAAACGAGGAAGAGAACGATGAGTTACAATTTTGATGTTGCCAACCCCTCACTGAACTTAATGCTTACGCACCGCATGAAACTAAAACGAGGAAGGGAACGGTGAACTAAGAACGTGGATAGTTACTGACCCCTCAAGGAATACTAAACAGAGGAAGGGCCTTCCTCGTTTTCGCAGACTTGAATTCCGGTGACAGCCTTCCTCGTTTTAGTATGCCCTTCCTCGTTTTAGTATGGCCTTCCTCGTTTTAGTACGCCTTCCTGGTTTTCTCGCGTTCCCTTCCCTTCCTCCTTTTAGTCGATCCCCCAATTACCCGGTAGGGAAGTGAAGCAGATAGACCATAGATGGATTAGTCTTATTATCCCTAAACCAATACGAAAAATGACGTTATTAGAACTAATGAATTTCCCGTTTTTGCCGGATTCTGGCGAATCTCCCCCGAACTGTTGACTTGATAAGAAAATGGATCTGCAAGATAGATTCTCCGTGACTTCTTACGCTCTAGATCGAAACACCGAAAACCCGAAAAAACTAAGATCTGACGAATTTCCAATTTTTGTCCTATTGTAGTATGGAACAAACAGTAAAGTCACAGTTTGGTCGATTGAACATATCAGCTACCCAGTCTCAACATTCTACCTGACTTGATTGAGTAATTATAAGGACTACCCTACTTCCTGTTTTTGCCAGATTCTGGCAGAACGTCGTCCAGGCAGCGATTCTTCGTATCCCTATTTTTACACTGTATGAATAGTGAAAGCTTTTAGTTCTCATAAATTTCCGTTTTTTAGCCAGATTCATCCGACGAGAAAAAATGTCAGATATGGATTCAGCATGTCCCCTTACGTCTAAGTCAACTGTCACATTAGCTTCAAACAAATGTTCTCGCCTTGATTTGAAAACCTGCACCCACACAATATAGGAATAGAAACATAGGAACCCTCACACCAAGCTTAAATAAAATAGCTCAACCCCTTCGAGAGTTAGCGTGCTAACAGACGAAGGAGAAGGAAATGGTCAGGATGGGAAAAAACGCCTTCAAAAGTTCAGGACATAATAATAACCATGCCATTTGCACCGTCTCTAAAGAAATACGATCGTAATAATAGAATGTGTGTTATGTGTAGATCCCTGATTTGTTCAGGAGTCCAAGACCAACTCTTCGTTAGTTAGGAATGATTCAGTTTGCCTTTTTACCTGACTAGTTACTGAATTGACTTATTATAAGGGTAGGGAAGGTCATGCAACAAAACTTACATTGTCAGCTCACGTTTTTTCGCTATTCTTAGTCCTATCTAGTCGTTTATCTAATTACCTTGTACAGTTTTAAACAGTAACTTCGTGACAGGTCTATTCCGGGGCAGTAATTAGACCTGATGGAACTATCGTGAGAATCTGCATGGTAATCTAGTTATCATTATTGCGTTCTTAAACGTTCATATTATCCACCTAGTGATTGACATGTTTTGAAAGTAGCAATTACTTTTTATAGACCTCTCTCTTGCTGAGGTCAGATAGATCGTATCCCATTTTGACGTCAGGCTTAATCCTGATTCCGTCACTCACTGTTAGATCCGGATTGCGCGATTCTTACGTGTTGGCCTATGCATGTTTGCTCACAACAGCATACAAATGATAACATGTGATGATTGGCAGTTACCTGACTACTACCTTTGCAATTATCAGCCTAATCCCTTGTGGTCATCTTTGATGTATGCCGGAACCGAAGACGATTGAATTCGAACGGAGTAGTAATTCTTGAAGAGTGTGGTATTTTTCAGTCGGATCCATTGCTTAGAATGGTTTATACGCAGATCTCTAAGACCTCTCAAGGCGGCCTAAAAAGAAAAGAAACCAGTTTCTCCGCCAAAAAAATAAATGTGCCCATTTTTCAAGAGCTTATCAATTATCCTTTTATTTACGTTTTGTTGCTTATGCCTTTGTTTGTTCTAATGCGTAGGTAATCCTAGAACGGGCTGTGGTTCTGTTAAGGTTGAAATGTTTAGTATGGGATGTCTACAACTTACCGTCACTTCATACGAAATGGTTGAAGCATTACTTGGAAGCTTAGGAAGCGGGAAGGGATGGACTGCAACTGAGTAGGCTATTTCAACTAAGCATGTCTGTTGTGACTAACGCCCGAAGCCAAATGCGCGAACCTTCTGATTATCATCACCGCGGGTGGCTGTAGGTTCTCATAAAGAATAGCTAATTCCACGCTCTTTATCCTTCAAAACGTGCTTCTATTTGAACGCTTATTGTCACACCCCATTTTGCCGAAGCTATTGTCATCTTTGTTTCTGTTTAATCGGAAACAGATTGTGGCGCATTCAGTTTGGTAACTTATAAAATTTGCATCATGACTGAATGTTCAGTTTAGAAGGTTAAAAGCTGCCAATTCGGCTGAGGTTGAAGGCCATGTTATTGAGAATCGCTGTACTGAAAGAATTCCCATGTCGAAATATAACTTAGTCTGTAAGACTGTAGCCGAGATATTATGTTGCATGTGCTCACGACTTTTTGCAATTTTTCGCAAGTTTGAGAGCGTTAGTCCATGCACTCGTAATAAGTCAGTCACATTACATTATTGCTGGTCATCTTATTGGTTAAGCAAAGCAAGAACTAAGAGCCCATATGTCACATGCCAGATGTCGACAGATGTTATCGTGCGTATGCGAGCACGATTTTGATATTTTCTGAGTATATCCAATATTTTGTTTGTTTTTATATATCTTTCCCCGCATGGGCCTTTGGGCTTTTTGGGAATAACTACATCAAACGCAAATGGTTTCGTTTTTGTTCCAAATTCAGTACCAGGGTTCTCCTCAAACGTAGCAGGAGAGGGTTGTAGGACTTGTAGGGTTCCGAACTCGAGCTGAACAGGTTCGATAAGCTGCGTCAGTTTACTAAATCAGTTATGCCATGTTTATGTCGCTTTCTATTGCTAAGCCAGTGTTTAGGATTTCCTCTTCATGACGCAGCATGACAAGAGTTCTGTACGTGCATCTGAGTGAATCGAATTTCTCTCTATGCTCAGTGCTGTAGTTTTTTTTAGCATTATCGAAAAATAAAAGAACTTGGAACTAGTGTTCTTGGTAGGTAGGTAGGTAGATTTTATTTTTTAACCAAAGTATAAACATGAAATAAAATGACAAGACTAATATATTATTGCAGCAAAAAGGAAGTCATAAGGACTTGTGCTGCAATTTCCTATTACTACTTGTATCTAATAAATAATTACCTTTAATAATAAATAATCTGAACCTTTGAATTAGCAGAGAATGACAACGATTAGGCAGTTCAGTATCCGAATGACGGAAACAATTTGGCTCTGTCCATCAAGTCATACACAACTCCTCAGTTTGGAACACTGTGCCCCAACGTGTGGGCACCATGCCTTGGAGCAAGGGCATAGTAACCTCATGATAATGCATGATATTGGGTTTAATTGAAAATCTGAAATGAAAATTTGGTTTTTAGATTTGGATGGGTTAGTAGGCTACCTGCCTAGTGGCCTGTTTAACTTTTCCATTTTCTAAACTATGTCCCTTTGTAAAGACCGATCGAATGCAATTTTCCGCAGGGTACTGGGCTAATTTATCCGAATTTGCTTTTCCGGTTTCGGTTCGGACCTATAGAAGGAGCATCTGAGCATGTGCTCTCATCACGAAGTTTCTGTGCTCTTGTCACGAAGTATATTGAAGTTCTAAGATCAACAATTTAACACCCACTAGTAGGCAGACGACGGCAAATTCGAGTAAAGTATAGAAAAACCCGAGAAAAACGAAGCAAAAATGCTGACACAAGATTCCCTCGACAGTTGACTATTTAATTAACTGCTTGCAATGATTTTCCTTTTCACAGCAGTATGGAGTGCAACAGCCAAGCACTAGACAATCAGCGCCAAGGTTAACACTATGGAGCAAAAAGTAGCTTTATTCCTTCTTGACTGGACAGTACAATAAGAGCAATTTGTTTTTGTAAGCATCCAGTTCCGGGTTGATAACTTCCGGCAAACTAACTTCTGCCAGCAATTTTGTTTCGTTTTCTTATATTTTTCTTTCGTTGCTCGTCGCTCACAATAATTATACAAATCGCTAGCTGCGGAACGCCAACGTAAATACACTGGGCAAAATTGTGTACAATTTCGCCTTATTTTGGTTCAGCGTTTCTGGTGGACTAATTTCTGGAAAACGCTGATTGTCTCATTATCAACACCTTCGACAGAGATAGTAGTTAAGCTGATGCTGAGATTTCTCAGCTGACACATCCATTCAGCACCATC
The DNA here is from genome assembly GCA_023053555.1 of Branchinecta lindahli. Taxonomy (NCBI): domain Eukaryota; kingdom Metazoa; phylum Arthropoda; class Branchiopoda; order Anostraca; family Branchinectidae; genus Branchinecta; species Branchinecta lindahli. The sequence goes on from JAKZAO010000002.1 coordinate 27,318,408, forward strand.
CTTCCTTCCTTCAGCTTCAAATTGGCTTTCAGGCTTTGGGTCTGGCTTGTAGCCAGTCCCTTTCTACCTTTCTTTTCTTCTACTCATCTGATTACTGTTGCACGTCGTGCGATAAGAGGATTTCTGCATATCGTCACTTCTTTCCGTATCGGAAGTGGGGGGCTTCGGCGATTTGTTGCAAGTTGAAAAGTAGTTAAAACTTTCGGCAGTTTGCAGAGAGTTTTTGATTTTGCACGGCGGTTCACGGGCAGTCCAAGAGGATGTGTTGGGCTCTTTCTTCTTTTTGGTGGCATCGCCTGCAGCTGGGGGTGTGGGTTAATCCCCACTCGAACAGTGTTTTGTTAAAGTTTAACTGAAAAGCCAACTTATTTTTGTGTCATTTAGGTGAATACACTGAATTATTTGGATTCTGCAAAGGGATTTTTTTGTTTTCCACTATCTGCTCTAGTTATGACGTTCAGAATATCTGAGGCCGCCCCCACAGCGAAAATTCTACTATGACGCGGGAAATTTGTATCTAAACACAAACAAGGCTTTTCAGTGGGCAGTGGCGATATTGGTGAAGATTGCTTAGTGCCTGAACAAAAAAAAAGTCATAAATCTTTCTTGTAAGGCATACAAAAAATTAGAGGTACCACAAATCACACGGAAATTCCACTATTTGAAAATCAATTATTCCTGAATAGCGGAACAACCAAGTAACGCATTTTCAGCGGGTCTTCAAGCCAATTTAAGTGAATAAGTGATGGGTAACTACATTGTCCTATCCCAGTCCTTTTCGGTTAAACTTTAAGCAGGATGTTTGAAGCCATCGGGAAACGTCTACGGTATATTTGAACATGCTGCGATTGGAATACAGCATTGTTAGGAAGACCTATTAAAGTACGCTATTTGGGTCTCGATTTGGGTATCTATCTAATCCCGTGGGCCGTGACATGGGGATGTGAACTGTTGAGGTGAATTTGCCTTCAGTCGGGATCACTGATCTTATGGCCGGCTTCTATCTGACTATTGTAGTGGTTTGCGAACTATGTTCACAAGCACCTCCGTAGCTCGGCGGTAGAGAACTGGTCTAGAAAGCCAGAGCCCCTATGATCAAATCTCAGCTGAGGAGCACTTCTGTCTCTAGTTTCACTACTTGTTTATGCTATTTTAATCATCATGTGGTAGGTAGGTAGGTAGGTTTTATTTTTAACCAAAATATAAACATGAAATAAAATGACAAGACCAATATATTATTGCAGCAAAAAGGAGGTCCTAAGGACTTGTGCTGCAATTTCCTATTACTACTTGTATCTAATAAATAAATATTTAAACACAATATCTTACAATTATCCACCTAGCCTATGACTTGTTTATATAAATAAAAAAAACATGAACACTGTAGGCTATAATAAAAACCTTATTATTTATTCTTTACCAGTTTCAGCCCCCTTAATTAATTCCGTTAATTCACATTAGTGATATGTCGGCTGCAGTAAACTGAATTGATTTTTTAGGAAGCCAAGCAGCGAGTGGCTCCTCGCAGAGGTCCGTATATCTACATGCGACGACGGTAGCTGACATCCCTGTCACTGGAATAGTACAGCGCCGGCGCGACGACTCGTCTGAGCGCGATGGATATCCTCAGATGGCACACCCCGTGGCGCAGGCGCATGGCGCGCAGCTAAAAAGCGCTCGCAATGTCTCGAGATCTTTTTCTGTTCTGACCCCCTGGAAGCCCAGACATTATAGAGAAAAGTTCGAGATTAACTACAGGTATGCATGTTTTTTTCTTAACTTTTTCTTATCTCTTTTTTTCTTTTCTTGCACCTATTAGGCTCTGTAGGCATGCAGACTTAGCGTCTGCCAAAAAGTTTTATTTGGTGGTCCGGTTAAAGGATTAATCTGTGTGGCCGAACATGGGAGATATGAATGATACCTCGATATGAATCCTCGAACCCTCGAATCCACGAACCCTCGATATGAATGATAACGGCGAACATAATTGTTCCTTCTTTCAGCAAAATCCTAACACCAGCCAACAGTACACTTTTTTGAGCAGTCCGTTCCTTTTTCTTAGCGGCTTATTAGTTATTTATTATTTCGTTAATGTAAATCAGATAATTTGTTAAGTGCCATTTTTTTATGCCACTGGATTGTCTGTCGTTTTCGTTGACTTACTGCTATTTTCATATATTACAATTCTACACTATTGGCCTAGGTGTACTAGTTTAGTATTCACTTTTCTTCTTGAATATGCGTTGGATTTTGAAGCAGAATGTTAACACAAGCTCAAAACACATGATATCGTGAAGAAATTGTATTGAAAGAAATAAGTATTGTCCAGTTTTAGTGGTTTTTTTTTCTATTCCTATATATATCAATATCAATATCATTTATTCCCAAAATTCTGATCTAACAAAATGCACGGGATTTGTCATACATGGTTAAAATTCTCTTAAGTCACATTAAAACTACTGATAAAATAAGGCACGAATGAATTTAAATAACGTTCACTGCTGTGCGCAGGTGGATTCACTAGCTGAGGTTTGTGAATCCACATGCATAATATACATTCATAAAACATTTTTTCTTTTTGGTTGTTATTTTGTGACATACTGTAACGTTGCCAAGCTGACTAGCAGTGTAATTTTCCGAATCCCGCCTGACATTCCCGTAGTTTTATCAAGTCTTGGTTTGAACTAGCATCTTAAAAGTGGGTTATCGAAGACAGTGCAAGTACGAGAATGCTTCTGAATCAACCCTTTTAAGTGTAAGTAGGACGCGGAGATACCAGTCTTTCTTGTTGCGGTTGCAACTGTGTTGTATCACCGTCAGTTCCTTTCCCAGTGATGCAACAGTTTCTTTTACATTCCACTTGGTATTGCTGTAAAAGCACTACCATGTTTAGGAAGTGAGATGAAAAGATAGCAACGGATTGGTGATCTCGTCAATACTGGCTAATACCCGCTGATAAGCCACGTAAGCTATATATGAAATAAGCTGTTGAAACGTTCAGGTCCTGAGATATCCAGGGCCCCTAAAGCAGTAACAGAGTTCGTTTAGGAACAAGAGCAAAGGTTTCGATGGGATCCCAAAGGGGGATTTTTGTCGGAATTCTTCATCCAGACTGCAGGGTTTAACAAATTTTCAGTCTTCACTACACACCGTAATCATATGTATTTATCCTTAATCAGCCACTTAACCAGATCCTTTAGGTAATTCCTTTCATCAAACCCAGGTTACGGGAATACAAGTGCTAGTCGGAAACTCGGAGGATGTTCTGATCCACCATGTGCTTTATTTATATACACATATACCACAGTTATAAGTTTATGCTCTTTTTGACATTTTCGGCTTACATCAGAAAGCGATCCTACCATTTACCCGGTAATATTTCATAGCAGTCTTCTTATCTCTGTACCGAAACAGACAGCTGGACAAAGACATTTATCATAGCTGAAGAAGTTCTCATTTTCGTCGCATTCCGGTGAACCCGGCCGACCAAGCGACTTCGTAGGAAAACGAAGTAGGAAGATTGATTTTCCATATTTTTTTATCCCCCTATCGAAATTCCAAACACCCGACAAAGACATACCTGATGCCTACCGAATCTCCGGTTTTCACCAAACTCCATCGGTAATAACAAAGCAGATAGTTCGGGTCAACATGTCAGCTTATCACACTATCGAGAATCTAAACCGCTTTAACTTAAACCACCAAAAACGGGCAGACTGAGAAATAAAACTTAAAAAATGAAACATAGCCTACTATACTTTTTCGTATATTACAATTTTTGTATTTTGTCACTTCAGCCCCTGGCCCCATCCGAGGTTGGGGTCCTAGGAAGAAGCTCGCCACCGCAACCATTTATCAAATACGAGCATCTGCCAAAAAGTTAATGATTTGCAATTTAATTAGCTTATAACTGGGGCATGTGGGTACTGGTATTTCATGTTTCATACGTTTCATCTGCATTTCTCCTCACTCGGTTGCGCGATCGAGTAATCTTCCATCTTAGAATGCCGCACGGGCCCTTATGCGCTAGATGAACCCAAGCAGGAAATTTGAATGCAGAATCAGTCCATTTTCGGACTACTCGTTACGTGAGAAGATGCAACTCATTGTGTAGGATGTGCTTTATCGAATACTTGATTTTCAACCGGGGCGACGACCCGATCACTTATCTATTTAAAAAAAAATACCTGTCCCAGATGCCTTTTATGAATGTCAAAGTTTTCTTGGGTAAGGACATGAACATGATGCGAGGCTAAGTTGCACGTGTAAGCCGTGACATGTGTGCCGCGATGTGTGCTCGTTGGAGGTGGAAGGTTGGACTAAGCGTTCCGTGTGTAACCAGCATAACATGCAGAATCTTTATCTGAATTTCTGTTTGGAACGGGATCGCAGGAGGCAGCTTAAAATCAGCGTGTTCTAATGTCTTCCTATCATCTCATAGGAAGAAGTTCTCAGTCAACGTGTTGACCTTGTTATTGGCTTTTCTGAGCGAATGTCCGTGTCAATGGGTGTTTATGGGTGGTGCGGGCTTCTCCCTTAGCGATTTTTCCACTGCACTGGCTAGGGTTTACGGCATTCGGCACGAGACAACGCCCCTGTGATTTCTCAGGATGGATCATCGTGTGTCAGCCCCAAAAATATGAAACTTGTGCCAAAAAATGTGGACCTTTGGACCGTTCAAAAGTTCTACTCTAGTCAAAATTTCTACGTCGTCACATAATCGCGTGGCTCCCAATCGCTCACCACTCTGCTCACACTGCACACGACGTTATTCATTGTTTCCTTTTTAACGACTAGTTCTGAAAATTATATTTTGTGATCTCTAGTTTTCTTTTTTTTTGTTACCCCACCTCTTGAAAATTCTCCATGCAAAAGAAGCTAGATGAATTATTTACTTACTTATTACATAGGCTACGACATGTAAACATTCAGTAAAATAAACACTGGGTAGCCAGGGTAGCCTTTATCATACACTACCTATATCCTATAATTTGGGAATTTTCATCAGTAGTGCAGAACACCGAGTGTTGTGACGGATGATTCTCGATTCACTTATTATTCAAGGCAGAAGGCACAAGAAAACTCGAAACATATACGCAGCCGATTTTATTGCAATTTCAGGTTGCTAGTTCTGTTTTAAGCTTCAAAATGGCAAATTGTCTTTCCAAGGTCAAGCCAAAGCTGGACGCTAAAATTTGTAGCAATATACTATTTCGGAGCGTCATTGACTTCATTACCACTAATTTCTTGGCGCCCGATAAAAACGAACTTACCGATCTTTAAGTGACCACAGTTTTTGTCCCTTCCTAGCTTCCAGTAAAGCGCTAGCAAAACCACAGGGTAATTTCGTTTAGATATGGTCGCCATTTTCGTCAATGAACCTTCATTTTTTGTGCTGAATATTGATTGAAGTTCTGTCTAGTCGTCGGTCATATTTCAAACGGGTGAAAAATGATTCAGCGCCACGGAAAGAAAAGCGAACACAATTTGCTTGGTATATAGTGTATTTTTATGGTTTTGAATAGCTGTGGTTAGGTGGCCACCCAAAAGCAAATAAGCAATAATAATACAAGGCACAAATAGTTTTTTTTCTTTTAAACCAATTTTAGTTATTTTATTAACAAATAAACGAGCAGGTAAATAGAAAAGTGGAAAGACATTCCAGCTATTGTGAATTATTTTAGGCTCACGACTTTCTCCTGATTCGATACGAAGAATTAACAATTAGTTAATTCGTCTATGGCCAATGATTGTAGAAATTATGTGAAGTATTTAACAGTTTCCCATCATTTTATTTCCCAGCTTTATGTATAATCGGGGGGGGGGGGGTCTTTTTAAACAAGATGATCTGGCACAGACCTCTTCCTACTTTTTTGCACAAGGAAGTGTCCATTGATCCGCAATAAGCGTTCTTCGCATTCATCCACGGTTGGTATACAGAAGAACGTGAACGCTTTATGTGATCAAGGATGCTCATGAGGCTGTTGAATCACTTTCATCAGTGAGTAATTCAATTCAAGAAAGGAAACCTGCGCTCTTGAAGCTTAATCCTTTTGGTTGGAAGCCAAATACACTACTTATCCTTGATTTGCTTATTCTCACAGAAATTTCTGTTACAGCAATCGCCAAGGACCACAACCACCAGTGGCATCTACAGGGCCATTGGGTAAACCTCCCCGACCTCCCCGCAAGAGAGAGGTTGACGAGGATGAAACCGTAGCACCAAGCCAAATGAGCGTCGGTCGGCCTGTGAAGGCACAGCCTAAGGAAGCCAAGTCTTCCGGATGGTTTAAGAGAAAGAAGAGGATAAGTTAGAACGACAGTTGAGGTTAGTTCAGTCTATAATATCTAACAGTCTCAAGGACACGTCATTTATTTCGGCTATCAACTCAGGAGATACGTGACCCGAATGTATAGATGTGCAAAAAGCAAAGCCATATGCGCTACAAATGTATGCACCTATGAAGCACGCAAGAAAGCATAACCATTTCCATTTGTGTATTTATGGATCAAAATCAATTTGTAAACTTCAAACAGTTACTGTTTAAAGCATGAGCATGCCAAGCAGCCATCGTCATCGTGATGGTTGATCGTCGTGTATCATTTGAATCATGTATCCAGAGGCGTTACTAGCCAAAATGTTTGGGGGGGGGGGCAAGGTATTTACTGACTGGTTGTTAATTTTTCCCGACTGTTTTTGCCGAAAAAACGACAGTTTTTGCAGAGAAAGCGAACAGTTTTGACGAAAAATCGACTGATTTTCAGAAAAAACGACTCTTATAAAGAAAAAAAACACTATTTTTTACGAAAAACATAAAAATTACGAAATTTTATTTTTTCGTAAAAATTACGATAAAATAAAAAAGAAAAATCGAATGTTTCCAAGAAAAAATCGACTGATCTTACGGAAAATCGCGGTTATTTTTATTTACCGACTGGCCGACAGTATTGGGGAATATACGGTTTCAGAAGTCCGACGAGATTTGGACGACATCCATTTTCTTTTCTTTTTTACACTCAGCTTTTCTTCTCCAGGGCTCTGCTGCGACGAGCTTGTTTGTAGGGGTAACGAATTGTAATGTTCCAGCTCCACTTGTTTGCGTCGGGAATCGGCCGTATTTTATTCGATTCAGCATGGCTGTAGTACCGAGATCGGGAGACGGAGGTTCTATTTCAGTTTTATTTGTTCTTGGGCCTACCATGTTGCACAGCATGCTGCTAGTGGCTGGATAGTCCGGCCACTTCTGCTCTCAGCTCCCTCGGGCGATCCGGATAAATTCGGGAGTGATCAAGACTGATCACAGATTGGGCTCAATTAGATGGAGCTACTAAAACACAATCAATACGATAGGACTTGCCAGCTTCGGCCCCACTTTGACTAAATATCCCAACCTAATAATCGATTGACGAAACCTCATTTAGCAATTCAAGCCCCCAGGTTCCGGCATTCGATAGGATTGGTATATCCATGATGGCTCACGATCAACCACATGACCCATTTGAGATGCTAAAGCTGAGCTACTTTTAATGAATTACTGTTTTTAGCTCGTTCAGAGTTGTTCGATTCGGCAGTATAAATGCTGCTACTCGAGGGCGTTTAAACGTAACGCCCACTGTTTGAGTAGCCCGACATCAAACTGGGCAGTTAATTGGATAATATATTCCTCCTGGGTTCCAGCATTCCTTTCAGTCACCTTCCAGCAAAAAAAAATGCTTCTAAAAAAATGCTTTAAAAAAATATATTTTTCTCTCGCTAAGTTTGTGCGCTGTGTTTAATGACCTGGCTAATGTGTATGATGGGTAAATTTGGCTTCTTGTTCCTTGTTGTCCAGTTTTTGTCCCCAGCTTTGAGGGATAGGGTAATTATTTTTTTTTTTAAATAGCGGGTAGTCATTGGAATTTGGAACAGGGTGGTAGTTTGTCACCTCGTAAAAATAACATGGGCTACTCTTTTTTTTTGTTTGGTTTCATGGTTGAGGATTTACAGTTAGGAGCGACCGGTTTATAACCGAAACTGAATATAAAACAGGAAAAATGCTAACAGTTGCCTTGTGCCAAAAGAAAATAAAATGCTACGTTCTTCTCTCGGTAGTTTTTCCTGTTGATTGCTCGGAGATGTTTTGTCAATGGGGCAAGAAACTGTCGACATTTAGATTTTAGTCTAACTTCCACCCAACTAGTTTAAAGGCTAGAGCAGAGCTTTCCACTGGAAAGCAGAAACATGGTTTCCACTCCACATCGAACACCATAAGGCTTGTGGGTCAAAGACAGGGGAAAACCATCCTTTTTGGCCCGAGGTAAAAAAAAATCATGAAAACCACAGAAGTTAGAATCTTTCTTCTACCACTTAGCAGAAGTCGGCGGAGTAGAAAGACTTAAGTGTTGCTCCGCAACGCAATAAATAAATAAATATAATGCTTGAATAAGGTTATTACGCCTAATCAAGTTCACAACCCGTTCTACATCTACACTTAAAAATAAAGTAAATCTCATCTCCTGTAATATGGTGAAACATAAAATGGCAAAAAATTGCTAATTAGTTGGACGGCAAGTTGTGCGCGTTGATTGCCTGTGTCCGCTGCATTCCTTTCTTTTTTGAATAGATATTTTAGGCAGAAGATTTGGTTGATAGGCAAGGAGCATTCATACGTGGTGTTTTTGTTAATTATTCGTATTTGTAATTAAATCAACTGTTAGTTTTTTTGTTTTTTTTTAATATGGCCTTATCGAATATTTGTCTCTACGATGTTTCGGTTCAGTTAACTTCAATTATTTTCGTTACTGTTGTGGTGTTGTTCTTTCTTTTTCATTTTTCTACTATACTCCGTCTGTGCCTAGACGGGCTATATAAAAATTTGATTTATTTTGTAAATAATTAACCTGAACCAACCGAACCTCAGTAATGTCAGCAAAATCGTCGCAGTGTGACGCGAATTCCTCAAAAGAGCCGGTGAAATTTGCACAATCCTGCCAGGGGGTGAACTTATGAAGTTCACTTCATGAGATCAGTATTCAAAAATATATAAAAAAAAATCTTCAGAAGTCTTAAATATTCGAAAAAGGTATTCAAAGAATCTGGGTTGGTTCAATGGATGGACCATCCCAGATTTGACAAATCTCTTCCATGTTCTCAACATTCGCTCCTCGCAAAAGAACGAGTGTTTCGTCAAATAAGCAGTTGTTCAGATAGTCCACAATGTAGCCTACATAGCAAATAAAATTGGGCTTGTCCATACAGTTGTCAAAATCGTCATTATTGTGTTCATTCGTCATTATCAGTGTCCAGGGGCGTCGCAAGGGGGGGGTGCAGCACCCCCCCACCTTTTTGATATTCGGTAAAATTTTGGACCGAAGGCCCAAAATTTAACTGCAATTGTTCGGTATTTTTTCGATAGCAGATCTATTCGGTATATTTATGGGTATTCGGTAGTTTTACAGAACCCCAAAAAGGCTATCGGTACAAATCTATTCGGTATGACGATCAAGATCCGGTTAATTGCCAGTATACGGTAGTTATTACGTATTCGGAGAAAGAAAATACTGAAATTGTTTCGTAATTTATCGATGTCAGAACTATTCGGTATATTTATGGAGATTCGGTAGTCCCGGATCGGTCCAAAATAATTCGGTGTCGTCATTAGGATTCGGTTATTTATTCCGTATAATTTTCAGGATTCGGTACTTACCACGAATCCCGACTTTTGTTCCAGTTTCGACGAAATTATACCGAATATTCGGTAGTCTTTCAATACCTAAAAGATTCGGTATAGTAACTGGGATACGTTAGTTCTAATATCCCGAACATGCTATCGGTTTAGACTTATTCAGTATAATAGCTGGGATTAGGTAATTTATCCGGAACTATTGCCAGGATTCGGAAGTTGCCACCAACCTGGAAACTCGGAAGAGGTCGAGTGAAGCACTGGTTGCAAACAAAAGGACTGATCTATGATTTCATCGATAGTCCTTACTTTTATCTTGGATCCCAAAAAGAAGACTAATCATTAATGTTTCAAAAATTCCGCGCGGCGCTTTTCGTAATTATCTCTGTTTTGTGGAAGGGCGCGTCATTTGACTGGGGTTTTAAGCCGGTTTTAGGATTGGGATTTCGAAACATTAAAAGCTTGAATCTGGATGGATATAGTTAAATTTGGCAGGAAAAAGCTAACTGAAAAAAAAATCTCGCCTGCGGCGCTCGCTTTATGTGATCATGGGTAGTATTGACTAGACTACAGTAGCTGCTGTTGCAAAAACGTCGATCCATCCGGTTTCTGGAACTTTCTAGAGTCTCGATATTTAATCCACGGTAAATGATAGAAATTGTTAGAGAAGCAGTTAAATTTAGCCTACAGGAAAAAAAACGGATTTCGAAAATTTTCGCCTGCGGCGCTCGATTTAATTTTCTCTTCGGTATAATAGATAGAAGTTGTTACTGCAATCATGCCGGGCAATATATTCACCAAGTGGGCTTTGCCAAAACGCCGCCTTAATCGTTGGCTTATTGTCTTTCATGCTGCCCTTTAATGTTACTCTTCGTACGTAATCCTTTCTGTCCCATAATTTAAAGCTCGAATTCTGAGTTTCCAGGATTCGGTAAAATTTTTGAGAGATTCGGTAAAAATTTTGCTCTGCACCCCCCCCCCCCCCCACCGAAAATGCACTTGCGAGTCTTGCGACGCCCCTGTCAGGGTCTACTACGCGCAATTGGGTTCAATTTAAACTGAAATTATGATAAACAAGAGAGACTGCATACAGTTGGTTCTCCTAGAGCGGAAAAACAGTATCGGCGCTTCTTCGCGACTTAATCATTCCAGCAAATATCAGTCCTTGAGAAGGACCAGACTCCAACAAAATCTTCATAATTGATAAAAAATTATTATGGTCATTCATCATTATCAGGGCCTACTACGCACAATCGGGTTCAATTTAATTACGGAAAAAGAGACTACGTACATCTGAATCACCGACAGGGCAGAACTGTCTCGGCGCTTCTTCCCGGCCTAATCATTCTTGGGAATTCTTCAATTGGGGAAGGGCCGGACTCCAACGACAGCATTTTGAGCGTGTTCCACCCTACTTACCGTAGTTACTACGCATGACGTCACGGATTCTGGCTTCTTGGCGCCGAAGCTGGAACACGTTTTTCTATTTTCAGCAAAACATCGTGCCGCGGGCTAATCCGGCCAATCACGTCAAAGATATTCGTAGTTACCACGCTTACTACGCTCCCGAGCATGGTAAGCAAATAGTTACTATTAGTTACTATTTCGAGAAGGCTGGAACGGTCAGCGTAGTAACTTCTCACGAGGCTGGAACGAAAATAGTAACTAATAGTTACTATTGTTAGAAGGGTGGATCACGTTCTTAGTGTGGTTATCGTCAACCGTACCAGCTTTGTAGCCGGAAATGTGTCATGCCAAAACGTCAATGACACTATAAACCTTCAAGAGTCGATTCGGGTCCAACAGACGACAAGCCTCTCGTAATAGCAAAGATTATCTGATTCGAAAACTCCATATGCTAATCAAATCCATCAAAGCCTTCAGCATTACCATATATTTTCTTTGTCTTTAGCATGAATTTATTGATAATTCTAACACATGGAATGATTAATACGGTACGCTGGCCTCACATGATCAATCAAGCCACATTGTCTCATGTCAGATCAGCAATTTAGTGAAAGTCTGTTTGATTGCAGAAAAATAAATTCTTTACAATTCGAATTTCAAAGCATGAACTGTGGGTAACCTTTTGTTCTTCCGCGATTTATTGACTCGTCATACGTGATTGTGGGTTACTTTATAACTGTAGCTGGTACCATTTCAAAGTTTGCGGCTTTTTAAGGTAGCCTATTCTGTAGAAAAATGTAAGGTAAGCGTGCTCTTTTTTCCTGCATGCCAAATTTACCGATTGCGAAAGGATGAACAAGACCCGATTCCGGGGAGACCTGCGGCCATGGACTTTGCTTTACTGTTAAAAAAAAACTTGTTTTATTTGGTACTTTCGTTCTTTTATAATGTTTCGTCTTTTGGCCGCCAACGTGTAGGTACCCGACAAGATTTGTCGTTTCTTTTTGGTATTTTGGATTTAAGAATGGATGAATTAATGCCATTTTTTGTATTCCCAAAAAGCCGTGGGGCCAATGCGGAAAAACAAAGTTTTTCCGTTGTAGGTACCCGACAAGGTTTGCCGTTTCTTTTTGGTATTTTGGATTCAAGAATGGATGAATTAATGCCATTTATTTATTCCCGAAAAGCCCGTGGGGCCGATGCGGGAAAACAAAATAAAATAGAAAATACGCAAAAAAAAACAATGTAAACACCAAAAAGGGCTTACTACAGAGTACCTTACTTACTCCTTACTACAGAGAGCGCTGCCGATGCTCCATAGCCTGCTTCAGGGACCAACCAGGCCGCCGAAGGTCAACAAAATTTATAGTTGTTTGGCGACCTCAGTTGGAAAAGCGGTGCCGATCCTATTGGTATTTTTGTTGTGCAGTTTTTGTACCATCACGGTAGCGGAAAGCAATGCCATTTATTTTGTTTGACTGACTTCTGAATGCTATGTGCAAGATACTGTCGTTTAAGCCTTGACATTCGGTTTTGGGTTAAGCTGGTATTGCACGCATTCGGGTCAAAGGCGGCAGAAAAGGAAACCGCATTATTGCCTCGCTTATTGGCTGATCACAGGCTCGCAACGAATCGGTATGAAACAGAGACTGAGCTTTGACAGCTAAACTTAACCTATACCCTTCCCACCCAACATTATTTCAGGTTGTCAGGCCTTTAGTTTGTGATAGTAGAAACTGTAGCGCATTAAAAGACCAACAGGGTACACCGACGTAATATTGTGTAGGACGCTATACGAAGTCGGGAACGGTAATCGGAGTAATCTTTACGTTCTGGTTCCGTAATCTATTATGTTTCGTCAACTCTTTCGCAATTGAACCGGACCCCTTCAGGCTGACGTATTTGAAATACAGAAACGACGGGCGTAGAACAGCTGATCACTTTAGAGTGCGATTCTGGCGATCTGGAAAGCTCCACGAGTTGATGCACCGGCTGTTCTTGCGACGGCTTGCGACTTCGGCTGAAACTCGCTTCGCTTTCCAGAGCTGTTCTGACGCTCCGCCAGTTTCCGCCTGTGACGTGGAAAGTGAATCCACTACGCGAGTGGAAAGCGATCTCGGCAAGTCAGCGAGAAGTTGCAAAGGCGTTCGTTTATGCGCTCGGCGGATTCTCGCTTTGCTTTTTGAAAAGCGAATCCGCGAGTTCGCCAGAATCGCCCTTAGTTCGGAGTTCCCCAGTCATTTACGATATTGTTATTAAGGAGTATAAAAACAATGTAAGAAGAGAAAATGCATGGGAGGAAATACAATTCGGGAAAATACGCTCTCACTCTGTCATACCCTGCGATTTCGCCTAGACGTCGCGAAGCGCCAATATTTAGACGTTCTTTGTGAATTCCGCTTAAGCTCGGATGACGTAAATTCTGACGAACCACTTTCATTCGTGCTGCCGATCGATTGGTCTGACTCGTGCTTGATCGAATTTTCTTTCTAGGCTAACCCTGCGTTCCCGCCGACAACGCTGCCAAGTAAGCTACCGGATACCGGTGACCTTTACTCCCCCTTCCAGCGACCAGCTTTCCGTGCCAATTTAATTTTTTTTGGAGTTTTAATAATTGATTTCTGTGATCTTAATCCTTTGTGTAAATGCGAAATTACCGTTTAACAAATTAAATTGCAAAACTTCGTATAGGCTGACGACACTCACCGTTTAGGTCGTTCCAAACTCTATTACCGCGACACACCAGCTCGATCTTTTCCCACAGCAAAAATAAAAATTCTTGAGGTAAGATTCAAGGTTCTAATTACACTTCATTATAGAATTATATTACGTATAGGGTCAAGCCGGAGACACAAGGTCGATTGACCAAAACCCGGTTCAATGATAGAACAATAATGAAACCATGACTGACCGCAGTAACTTTGAATTATGCGGAAGAATACGATGAAATTTAAACCTAGTAAATGTTCACGCACAATAATCAGTGTCAAGTTCTCAATTCATCATTTCCACTTAACTGTTTTAGAGAGAGAAAAAAAGACCTAGATGATCCAAAATTTGGATAAGTGTCACAGTAAAGGCCATCTGTAACACACTCCATCCCTAAATAATTTCTTCTTATCCCCAGCGGCAAAAAAAAAACACGATTTGCAGTATAAACAAGGGCCAAATATAGACCACATTTTGCATTCTAGAAAATGCGCCATCCCCACATGTACACGTGACGCAAGACGAAGAGCCGAGACAAAGCAATATCAGGAGATGTCAGCATTTTTTTATTTCTTTTACGGGGATGTTTAACTACTATTCTGTTGCATACCTATCAGTAGGCCTATTATGCCTGATATACTACTCAGTTCATCTCCAAATATGGTCCACGAATGTACAGAACCTGTTCTGCTCCCTGAGTCATTTGTGCAACGGTCTTTGCACTCATCTTCCCAAATTCGGACGGCTTGAAAAAAACATCACAGCGCGCTTGTTACCATAACTTTAGTCGAATCCTGTCAAACGAGGCGGAAAATTTTCAAGCCAGATTTTTGCCACATTAATTGCTGCGTCCTTGGCAATCACCATGCTCATTTCAGAGCTTACGCACGACATGCGGTTGACCATCGAGAACCAAATTCGGCAAGTTGCATGCAAAACTATCAGCAACGCGAAGGCGAGAGATGGTTAATCAACTGATACCTCCTTGAGGCATGTCCAAGGCAAAGCCAAATATAGGGTTTCAACCCTATTATGAAAGATGAACGCGTGCTCTGAATACATAATGAAGCGAGATTCATCTGAGTGACCGAGGTGAACGTAAGCTGAGGACGAAACCAGCGTAGGGTTCAGACAGTCGCGATTGTCAACATCGGATAGGGTTTCAACCCTATTCAATTTCAATTCAATTCATGGCTTTTATTCCGGCCAGAAGCCATCATAAACAAACGCTACAAAAAACAAACAAAAATAAATAAAGTGGTACAAGATTATGAAAGATGAACGCGTGCTCTGAATAGCCTACACAACGAAGCGCGATTCATCTGAGTGACCGAGGTGAACGTAAGCTGAGGAACTATATGCAGGGTTCAGCCAGTCGCGCTTGTCAACATCGAATAGTCAAAAAAGTCATGGCCACAAAAATTCACAAATTTGTATATCTCGTATTATCCGATGGGGACTAGGGGATATCAACTTCCTAAAGCTGGGGTACGGTTTGCCCCACTCCCGGTACACCGTATGCCCGGCAGTGTTGGTAACCCCTCGGATAGGGATTCAATAAGCGCAATGAGGAATACAGAAAAGTCTTTAATTCTCGAATTACTCATAAACAGAAATACCAAGTTTAGACATACTTTAGCAGTATAACAAAAACGTTGTTGTTAAAAGTGATTTGGACAAATATTCAAGTCGAACCAAGCTTGCTCGTTCACACCTTACCTTATTTCACCCTTAAAGCAGCTGAGTACGCTGAAGATCAAAAGATAGATCAAATTTGATCTTTGAAAAAGAAGCAATTTGACTATCTGTGTATTATCTATCAAAACAAGACCAAGGTTTCGATCAGATCCCAAAAATTTAATATTTGATCCAGACAATTGGGTCTTATCTTCGCCAGGCTAATCCTCTGAGAAAACCAAGTTCAGATATACCTCTACAAGCCAAATCTATTTTGACAATACTGATCGAAACTTCCTGCTTTACTTATGCCAAAATTCCGGTTTCGGCCGAATTCCGAGCGAACTACTTGTCCAGCAAACAAAAAGAAAGTTCAGAAACGAATTCAGCGTATCTCTTTATCCCAATAAAGAACATCTAATCAGCTTCAAATAAAACTTCAAATAAAACGTTGTCCATTTCCATTGAGGTCTGGACAGAGATCCAGGTTCCCTAGGCAGTTAACAGAGTCGGGGTCCTTTTTTGGACTTCGGACGTATTTCGACTTGAGAAAATAGATACGCCAACTCAGAAATGAAATAGACTAGTGCCAACTATTTTTTTTAATAATAATAATAATATACTTGCACCAAAAAGGCTTTCGCCTCTTTAACTTAATTTTTTCTAACACTATAGCCTCTATTTTTTTTTTACAAATCATCATTTTTACGTGTACCAATTGTCAACATAACCCTGTCCGGAGCCCCTTCCGAGGTATTCGCGGTATTCATCCGGTCGAAGCTGACCGCGAATCTTGGTCCTAATTGGATAAGGTAGCTGAGATATATTCCAGCGATATGCCCTTCTTGACTAGGGTCCTCATCAGGATGTAGCTGAAAGAACTAACCTTCAAGCCTCCTTCGTGCTTCGGGCTACAGACTGACGAGGACCCTTGCCAAGAAGGCCCACACATCGCTGTTATAAACTCAGCTAATATCTCTTTCGCGCCATCTACCTTCAGTGTAAGCTAGAAAAGGTTGTATTACAGAGATAAATTCTTTGGTGTAGATTTTTCCAGATTTACTAAAAAATGAGAGGAAAAATACCTACAAAAGCTGAGTCTTTTCTGGGGTAGGGCCCCAAGTCTATAAGTGACATTTTCCTTGCCCTGGGGCGGAGCTTTTTTCCATCATCCCATCATTCGAAGGTTGAGATAAGCTGTCAGCTGAGGTGTCACACTATCATCAAGATGAAGGCTCCTAAAAAATTAAGTGGAAAATTAGGCATCCATAATTATTTACAGATGGACAATCTCGAAGTGGAATTTTCCAGCCGTAGGTAACAAAAGAGTAGAAATATGCTTCTTTGAACATTAGTTAACTTTGACTGTGCAGAGGGCTAAATGTTAACAATGAAGACCCAAAAGACCCATTTGGCTGACTGGTAGTTGACTTTTGTTGCGGCAAGCGAATGAAAATGGTACTGTTCAAAGTTAACTGACGTTCAATTACGCATACCTCTACTGCAGATTTAACTCAGGGCACCGCAACATACCCTGGTTTACAGGAAAAGGGGGGCTCAGTGAGGCCGCAGATTTACTGCCCTTGGTAAAACTTTTAAGGAACGAAATAACGACTCGGACAATGTGCGCATTGAAAGACAATCAATCAAGTTTCATCCGATTCAGACCACGCGTTCTGAGCTTCTGAGCAGACCACGCGTACTGACAAGAATATCGATCGTAGGGTTACAACACCTTCTAAAATGACACGGCCGTTACAGGACACCCCGCACTGCTTAATGTTTCTGCTCTGGTGTTCTGAGATAGTTGACTAATTTACAACCAAGTTATTCTTATTATACAGAAAATTAAACACGACTTCGGCTATTTTTAATCTCTTTCCATGCCCCTTCCCTTGAACGACAATCTTGTTGTTGTTCAATAGTTGCGTTTTTGCAGATACCATGGTAGGTCTATCTGATACCACGTTCTAAAGGCGTTTTTGCAGTTATCGTGGTACCTGGCCAGTTATCGTGGTATATGATATTCAGATACCACGGTCCGACCGTGGTAACTGATCGTGCTATCTGAAAAGTCTTCTCGCTTTCATCAAATTCTGCCAAATTGGAGATAAAAAAGTTTAGCACTTCTTGATGTAACTGGATATCAGTCTTCCTTTTCCCCCGCGAAAAGTGCACTTCGGCAATAGTAGTTTTTGCAAAGCAACTGTGTATTAGATACCACGGTAACTGCAAAAGCGACTAATTGCAGATCCAGTTACCGTGGTAACAGATACCATGGTATCTGCAAAAACGCAACTAATGATCGGTAGCATGATACATCACGTAAAGAGAAGAAATCGTGGATAGCGTGATAATCAGTGTATTGCTAGTAGAGGAGATAACGTACACGTATGAAGTGAAGAATTTCGCGGACGAGAATAGATAGAAACACTACAGAAGTAGAATTAATTACTATCACGACGTGTCCGGATACTTACATAATTTGCTTCCCGTAAGTATAGGTGATCCTGTACATCGCAGATCGAACAGTCGTTAGGATGGGCTTCCGATTATGGATAGGAATTCGTGTCTGTTTCTCTAACGCCTGCAAAGATCAAATTTAAAGGACTCTTCACAACCAAATGAGCAACAAACTGCATCAAAACGCGTTTCTCCAGCTGTTACAATTATTTCAATTACGATTCGGTTTACTGATCCAGAAGGTCAGGTAGAATTTTATTAAAACGGAAACAGCACTGGAGTTATGGAAAGAGCCAGACACATCAGTGGCATAAAAAAATGGCACTCAGTTAATAATATGAATTTTATAAACAGATACTAAAATACTAGCATTAACAACTAAACAAAAACAAACAAATACACAACAAATAACGAGAATTTTAGACAAGGACAAAGAAGTCTACATGTATTCTAATCTATCAACCAAACTTACATAAATAAGAATAAAATAAAAAAGTGGAACTTTAACTGTTTTTACAATAGCCTATCTTTAGAAAAAAAAATAGTGCTGGATATGTCACCACAGTTCAACCACCAGCACAACCGGATCAACCAAGAGGTCTGTTAGTCTATTTACAATTTCAACCTAACTTTGATACACAATATTCACGATTTCAAAATACATTTCATTATTATCAAACACGAAATAAAATGACAGGTTAAAAAATTACAAAAATAGTTCGTCATAACCGCAAATATAATCCTAATATTTCTCAAATAAATTAATGACGAGGGACAAAATTAAACGGGTTATCAAGGAGCAAATGGTCAAAACCATTTATACAGCAACAAAAAATAAATAAAACGCCCTCAAAGGTTAGGAATAATTAGGATCAAAAAGCGATTAACTGCGCTGAGATGTTTAGTAAGATACGGCACGAAAGAGATCAGGTATCGTTCCGATGAAAAATTTTTGGCCATAAATGTTTGGATTTTGAACTTCATAGATCAATCTTGCCTGAGTATGTTGAGCAAAGAGACCCAGTACTCGTACTCAAACCCATTCAAACACAGCTAAATTAATTAATTATTCTGCAGATGCAACTGAAAGATATGAAAAATTCATTTGTGCCGTACTTCATTCGTTCGTTTAATAGTTCATAGTTGTACTGACTGTATTATTTGTCACTGACCAATTTCTGCATCTTATTTGAAGTGTTATGTTGACTTACCTTTGCTAGCTATCTTTGCTATTTTGATCAATAAACGATATATATATCAGGGCTGCCACAAGTTTGGAGGCTTGGAAATAGGGACTTAGGGACTTTTTCAAGCCGAAAAAGGGACCTATAGGGACCTAAGGTCACTGCTATTAAACCTGGAATACACAGTGTTAGGATCCTATTTGCACTTTAGTTGCTAGGATCAGAGGACTTATGGTTCGAAGTTTTGATGCCTCTTTAACGAAATAGGCTATGGCTCTTAGACTTGGGCCGACGAGGAGAAAAGAGGGAACTCCCGGGTTTCCACTCAGTGTCAATAGCTTTTTTTGTGACTAAACTAGTGAAGACAATAAGTCACTAGCCTGAATTCGAGGCGAGTGAGCAATGTTTGATGTTTGGATTTTTCACCAGATTTATTCATCTGACGAATGTGGGGGGAGTCGAAGGGGGAACCGGACATCTTTTGACACGCTTAGAGGGGAGTGATCAGGATTAAACTTTGTGGGAAGCATAAGCAAAAGCCCTAATTACATCATTGAAAGAACTGGACCGGATTTGGGCACTGGGGGGGGGGGGGGGTCCGGAATTCCGGTGATCCAGAGTTAGTATTGGCTAGGACGACAAAACTTCGCAGGTATATCGGTGATCCGACCAGAACTTGGAAATAGTCAGTTCCCCAATACGACCATCGTGGGGGGAGTGGAGAGAGTGGGAAATTCTGAATCCTGAGTTATGTATATATTTGGATATTTCGAAAGACCTCATGTCTCAGGTATCCTGTTTCAAGTCCGGACCGGATCTGATGAATGTGGGGGGGGGGGATAGAGGAGAATACAAGCAAAATGACAGGTCTCGACAACAAGTTCACAGCTTCGAGCCATAATATTAGCTTCGAACTTTATCTGCACTGTAAGTGTTTAAAGCGTCAAAAAGGCGAAACAGCATTTCTTTAAGAGAAAATACACCTTTTAATTATCTTAAAAATTGTGCAGATTCGTAGCAGAGATTTGGTCGGGTCAACGCTTGGATTGGTCAGGTCCTCCCCCACTAGAATGCAAGGTTAGCTACCCGTGCACCTATCGGTAGCATAATACTTCAGATTGTATAGAAACAGTTACAAAAATAAAGGCTGGATATCTCTGTCTGTGATGGTAAATTTGAATGTGCGTTGTATTTCTTGTGATTGCAGTCAGCCTTATTGGAGCAAATTAAAGTGACTCTGACTCTTCTTCAAAATAGGAGAAATGTAAGAATTTTGGTCAGGAAAAACTTTAAAGGGACCTGAGGACTGATTTAGGGACCAATAGGGACCAAAAGGGAC
Organism: Branchinecta lindahli; assembly: GCA_023053555.1. Taxonomy (NCBI): domain Eukaryota; kingdom Metazoa; phylum Arthropoda; class Branchiopoda; order Anostraca; family Branchinectidae; genus Branchinecta; species Branchinecta lindahli. The sequence continues at coordinate 27,338,849 of JAKZAO010000002.1, forward strand.
CTAAGACTGATTTAGGGACTTGCAGGGACTTTAGGGACTTTGTGGCAGCCCTGATATATATATATATATATATGAATGTGCATGAGACGGGGAACAGCGACTTTCCCGTTTGAAGTACATTTCGCCTGGTGTTCTAGGCGGCCAACATTACTGGCATATTTTGAAGTTATTTTCTAGCCATAGCTCATTTCAAGCTCATGCCTTCGTTGACATAGTGTCGTAATGTCAAGCGTTTCTAGGCTCTTCTTGTAGTCTATGTAATCAGCTTCTGTCATGCACACCTTTTCAAAATTAGATAGCGGCAGCACCGAAATACAAGAGAAAAAAAAATACTTTTATGACCATCATTCGAGTGAAGTTAAGTTTGCACCCACATTATCTTTAAAGCGTTCAGCCAAGCAGAGCAGATAAGTACAGAATTATAAGGAAATTCTTCAATGACTATATTTAGGCGGGTGCACTAAAACGTGTCCTGTTTGTCCTATTTTGTTTTAAGTGGAGAAGATTTGCCAACAAAATGACATATGACGAGGTTCCTTTACCCTTAGCCTACAGAGAGACTACCCCTCCCCCCCCTTACCACCACCGTAGTTATCCAAAGCCCGGAAACTGACGAAGAAAAAATGGATAAGAAAAATAAACATTTGTCTGCAACGATTATCTATCATGACCTGGCTCGCCATAATGACATACTCTCCTGTCACCACTACCTGCCTGTTCCCCCTACTTACCATCTGGCATTCCACCAGGGTTGTTATGATGTGAGAGAGGTCTTTCTGAACGATTCCATACTCGTCTTCGTCTTTGGCAATACTGCACAGATGACCAAGGATGTGGACACTCAATCGAACGGGCTGTGACTCGGACATGACGTTGAGAAGCTCCACTACCTCGTTCACTCCGAAGAAATACTTGATGACTGGGACCTCCATAATTCGTTTCAATGCCTGAAATGGCAGGAGAAACTCTAAAGCTTTACGATATGAAATCAAGGTGTTACGAACGGATACACGCCTCCTATTGTACCAGGTACGAGGTTTCGAGCCTCTGTCCCCCCCCCCCCCCCCTGTTGCCAACGTCGGTCCTTACGGTCCGGAAGTTGATACTGGATTGCATGACTCAAGGTTCCAAATCCTCTTCCACCCCCAAGGATAGTCGAGTTCATAAAACGGAGAATGCTCACGTCCGCAACACATTTAGAAAGTTTTCTGTCCCTACCATAGTGAAAGTACGTTACCAAATTTTTGCAGGGGCCCTCTCTCTGCAACTGGTTCTACAGGACTCGGATCCGGTTCACACCCCGAAGAGGATATCCCCCAAAACAGGATATCTAGGGTATATGGCAGTCCTTCCTACCCGACAGAATATCCAATTACGATTAACGAAACAACTAGACTTTCTACCTTCTCTTTCCAGCTTTCGATCAGTCCCTTCTCCACCTTTTTCTCAGCGGTAGCACCAACGTCAGGACTAGTCCTATACAAGTCTGCCATATTCCGTGGCTTCAAGATTCCAGGAGTGATAGCCCCTGACTGCGCCGGTGACCTCTGTTCTTTCTTTGGTGAAGTTCTCTGCGCCTGAGGATCAATTCTTGCTGTGAAGCTTTTGATCGTGTCGAGGCAGACTGTAGAGATTGCGTTCCAGTTGTGAGGATGGCCCCCTGAAAGAGTCGGTTTAAACCGGTGTATATCGAAGTTATACCATGCCAACATGCACTGTAAAAAAAAAAAAAACTTGCAGGATTTGCTACTGGGGGTAATTTTGTCTCTATTGAGATAAGATTATCTCTAATTCGGATTAATCTTATCCCAGTAGAGATAAGATCAATCCCATTAGCAAATACTGCAGTTATCTGTAATCCTTATTTGGAGAGACTTTGGTGAAAAGAAACAAAAATGTCCAAGCGTAAAGTATCACATATCGAGAGGAGTCTAAACGAATCTAGTTCAGTTATGCTCCTTTTTATGAGAGCAGGCCAGATCTTAAAAAAAAATTTGAACCATTCCCAACAAACAAACATACAAATTACTTCAGATTTAGAAACTAGGTATTTAGATAGGGGATTAAGGCTGAACCCAGGGCAGACAAACGGATAAAAGTCCTCATGCCGCAGGACAACTTTACAAAATACAGGACAACTCGTCACAGCGACAAATGGACAACGACAACTCGCCACAGAGGCAGCTCGCCAAACTGACAGACGAAACGGCGATAACTCACCGCAGGGTTTGGTCGCCAACAAAGCCAACCTGCCGCAGATCTGTAGGATTAAACGCTACCGGGATTCGTCTTTACGACCCTTGAACCCTAAATGTCTATCAGAACGGAATGCTTTCAAGCAGTAGCGTATATTCCGATTTGTTTCGGGAGGGGCGACAGCTCAGTGAAAATATGCGGCCAAATGCCACCCCTTTCCGGCCGGAAGGCCAAAAAATTTTCGGCGATTTTTTCATTTTTTGACAGTTTTTAACACTAAAAACACCTCTAACCAGACTAAAATTCGATCCAAATGACGATTTTGTTAAAAACGAGGTGCAAACAACACCTTTTAATCTTGTAATCATTCACATTACGACTCAAAACTGTGTCTGAGATCTATTACTGAACCGTGCTGTAAATAATTTCGATTGATCTTCTCAATTTGTATTTTAGCGTACGTTTTTACCGTAAAAAACTTCTTTTCCGAGAATTTCGGGTGAGGATCGCACCTGTCGCCCGTGTTTCGCACACGTTTTTTCCACTAAAAATCTCTTTTTCAAGAATTTCGGGGGGGCGATCGCCCCTGTCGCCCCCCCTAATATACGCTACTGCTTTCAAGGCTGGTTGGACGGATGGTTCAATGGTACCAGCAGATTTTCAGGATCGCTGGTTGCTTTAGCCAGTGGTACGTTTCTCATGATTTCGCAGCTGTAAAGCAGTGCGCTATGAACTCTGTTGACGAACAGCCATGTTTGAAGGGCAAAATCTTCCAGAGTTCCACATCAAAACAATAGAGAACGAAGAACAAAATCGAAAGGCGGCATCCTATCTTCAACCAGTTAGTCAGGTGAAGGTTAGTCAAGACTGATATCCAGTGCTCCCCCAAAGCTCACAAACGTATTTCAGATTGTTAAAGGAGTACAGACGATCTTGATCCCAATTCATTTTGTATGTTCACTCACTATCATACAACCTACCAACACCTTTATAAACCGAACCCTCCAAAACCCCGTACGAAAATTGGCCAGGGCTAATTCGTTAATAGGGTAACTGAACAGTGGAACAGTTTACCAGTAGATTCAAGTAGCGTCCAAATCTTTAAGCGTGGTATAGTCGACACCCCATTTTACTCTACTGTAGTCTGAAAATTTGTTTACTTGTGTAGTGCGTCAGTTTCTGTATGTGCAGTATACGTAATCCGTTTGTATTTGTGTAGCGATGGCGAAAAGCTAAAAGCTTAACACCAAATGTGATAATAAATAAACAAATAAAGCAGTACACGAAGATTCCACGGCGAACTACAACAAACAACAGCTGTTCCTGAGCGATCGATTCTTGTATGTCAATGCAAATACTTATCCATTTCCTCAAGTCTGATCTGCTGTACCAGTTAAAATGTATTAGAAAGTGAACATCCAGTAAATGCTGCTTCTCAGAGTTTCTAGCGAAAATTTTCATTTTTGTAACCCGTCACACGATCACGGAACACAATAGGGTGCATGAACTGGGAAAAAGAAAAGAAGAAAAGGAAAACAACAAACAAAACAAGAACAAATTTCTGCCTGACGAGTAATCACCGAACGCTGGCGGAATCCAATTTCGGTGAGATGCCACTATGGCGAGATGCCGCTTTGGCAAACTGTTCCTGTGGCGAGTTGTCCTAAGAGGATCCATAATCCGTGAAGCTTCAACCATTTTCTAAAGTAGCCTATCACTGTAAAAAGTTTCTCCGAATAAGGATGCAGTATTTGCTACTGGGTCGATTAATCTTATCTTTACTGGGATAAGATTCATCCGAATTAGGGATAATCTTATCTCAATAAAGACAAGATTAATCCCAGTAGCAAATACTGCAAGTTTTTTTTTTTGCAGTGTAGGACTAACTTTCTCCCTCATTTTTCTTGAAGTTATCGGCGTGCGGTATGGCAGCGAAATTTTACCTTGAAACATATTTTCTGGCTATACATACATCGACCAGTTTTCAATCGACAAGTCTATCAGTTCAGTTGACAAAAATTTTTCGGCAAATACCGTTAGACAAACTTATCATCCGGAAAGTTTCCAACGTGCAAGTCTAACAAAATACAAGTTTCTGATTAACAAGTCACAAACATATAGGTCAAGTAAGAAATCTGTTTACAAGAAACTGTCCGATACAAATATTAAAGTCCTTTCTAAAAGCGGAGGGCGGAGAGACTCCTTCAACAACTGTAGCTTCCGGTCCTTTTCGATCTACTTACTTTGTCTCGCTGCCCCGCAGTTGCACCGCTGCCTTGCAAGGATAATGTCGCTGGATTCGCGGTCAAGCATGATTTTCACCAGCTTGAAGACGTCTGAGTGGACACGTTCAACCTCCGCATTCAATGACCGGCGGTAAGTTTCCCGGCAGTTATTCGTGTGAGGACCTGTGTTTGTGTTTTGGTTCCAGTAGGACGGTTCCATAATTAGTTGAAATCAATATAAATATTTTCTCCGGCATTATGGACTATTATATACGGAACGGCCTCTACCACCTGCCTCCGAATTTAATAGTATTGGTATTTGCGCAACCTATCTGAAGACAGTTCGACTGTTAATTGCCGAAATCGACTTGCCGAACGAAAACTTGCCGACTGACATGCTCCCTATTCTCTTTGGTTTAGTGGGGACACCAATTTACTAACCTGGTGTACTCAGACTGAAGAGATCTTTTCTTCTTTTGCCATCCTGTTCGGCTAGAAACTTGAGGTCATGGAAAGCCAAGTTTTGGTACAGCTTGTTGCTTGCCAGAAGACCATGCTGCAGTCGTGCTGTAGGGGTTGTATCGAGGTTTGAACTACCAACGGGCACGAAGATGTGCTACAGAGAAAATAATTATATTCCCCTATTTGATTTGCCTCAGTCTCATTTAAATAAATCAGATACTTAACTAAATGCCTTTTTTGTATACCACTGTAGGCCGCAATAAAAAAATTTATTCACATATTGTTAATTTGATTTTCAAATGCAATCATTGCAAAACCAACGAAGCTGAGATAAGCGTCAGTTTTAGACCTCGAAGCGGTTTTCAGTCGACCGCCTACTAGTATCCCAATCGCGAAAACACAGAAAAGACCTATCGGAGGACAAGCAGCTTTGCCGATAAAGCACGTGAAAATCGGCACTGGCAGTGAACTTCGAGGTCAACTTAGGAACTCCCCATTTTTTTGTGGTTGCGAAAACGTGTGTTAATGGCAGTCAGGCTGCGTGAAAACACGGCTAGTTTTCAACAGTAGAGTTCTACTTCACCATTTAAAATTTGTGTAACGAATGTTAATTTAGGTTTAGCAATTCGTTCAGTGAATAATCGTAACACTAGAATGTAAACCTGCGAGTCACAACTCCCTCGGCACACGTCACCACGAGATGACGAGTACAGAATTAAAGTCTCGCGAATTTAGCAAGATTGCTAAATGTTTCATGAACCAAGGTAAGCAATACTGGGTTCACGCATTTAGCAAGATTGCTAAATATTTCAAGAATTAAGATAGTAAGCATATCCGGGATCAAGAAAATATATAAGCCAGGAGTTGGGACTCGCGGGGCTCTTAATCAATCTTCATCGACGATAGTCAGTCTTCGTCACACTTAGTCAATAGATGCAGTTTTAGTCAGGATCACCTTTGGAGGAGTTGGAACATAATCAGTGATTGAAAAGGATGTAAATAATGATCGAGTTCACCAATAAATGTAAGTGTATTTTCTAGACAGTGGTTACCGAATGTAGAACCTAGGACAACCGTCCGAACTTCCCCCTCCACAGATTCGAACCTAATCCTTCGAAGAATACCGCTCGGAGATAGGGTCAAGAAGAGACCCGAACGGAAGTGCGTACCGCGACACGGGTACATACGTAATACTGGTGACAGCTATTTACTGTGGAAGGGAGAGTTCCGGTTTGTTCCCGATAGGTTCCAATTTTCGAAATGGCCGGTAAGATTGAGATACTGTTGAAAGCGGCCGAGAGCGTCGATTATTTTGATGGTAGGACGGACGTGGACGAGTTTTTGGAGAAGGTCAAAGACGTTTCAGCCTGGGACGTTGACGAAATTAAGGAACCAGAGCTGATAAAGATAGTGCGACATAAATGTCGGGGGGTGGCGTTAGATTTTTTCAGGGCAAATCACGCAAAATTTACCACTTTTGCGGCACTTCGGACGGCATTCAAAGAACGTTTCCAAAGTACGTCCAAGAAAGATCGGCTTTTGTACGAGAAATTGTATCTAGAAGAGGGGCAGGAACCTTTCAAATTTGTTGAAAGTATGGAGCTAAAGGCTCTAAATCAACTTGGTCTAGATGCTATGCCAGCAGCGAGCAACGCACCAGGATCTTCTTTTCAGCTTTTACAGTCCCTCCTGAAAACAATGGTTCACGACCACTTAGCAAGGAGTTTGAGCGAGAAGGTTTATTTACGGGACCCCGATTCTTGGGAAGTAACAAAGGAGTGCTTGATAAAATGGTATCGCGCTCAGGAAAAGGTAAAGTTGCAGCACGAAAGCAAGAGTGAATCGCGGGTGTATTATAACCAAGAAAGGTCCCCGAATGGTAAGTCTCAGGAACTTCTTTCACAGCGGGCAGATTCAGGGCCCAGAAATCGGCAGTGCAATAAGAACCACGCGCCGGATAGGAAAACTAACGACCGAGTTCCAATTACATGGCAAACACGTGGGAATAAAACTGAAACCCACAGCAGGAGGACATTTAACAGTAGTGCGTACACATGGGACCCAAGTGGAAAGCCAATCTGCATAAAATGCGCTAAGGTAGGGCACATCGCAAGAAATTGCTGGTCAAGAGGTATTGCACCAGTAAATACAGGGTCGAAGCATTTAAACTGGCGAGGGGGCGCGGTTCCACAGTAAAGAGGAATCCGACGCCCCGCAATTTCCGTCGTCCTTCTTATATTAGTGCGTATAATTGCGCAAAGGATGCACCATTCGTTGACGTCACGTTGTGTGGAGTACAGGTAGAGGCATTGGCGGACACGGGTTCCGGCATCAGTCTCATTAGTAGGGCCCTCTTTAGGAGGTTGCCGCAAAGGGTCCAGGAAGGACTCAAAGCAGACTCCACGTTGGTTAAAAGTGCATCCGGGCACGGTTTAGACGTCAGAGGTGTCATCACAGATTTCGTTAAGATAGGAGACGAGTGCTGCGAGGAGAAGTTTTTCGTCAGTGATGCTTTAAGGATTCCCATGATATTAGGTTACACCTTCATGAAGCGACATAGGTTTTACGTTGATTCGGAGAACGACTCTCTGGTCAGGAAAGATTCAGCTAGGTCGTGTAATGTCATTGAAAAAGCAAAGGTGAATGAAGAAGACCTCACTGTTGAACTGGCAACAGTTTTGCCAGTTAAGATACCGCCGTCTACGATAAGCAGAGTATCTTTAGCTCCACGAAGATTTTTGGATTTCGACGAGGTTTTGGTCGTCGCTACGGATCAATTTATTCAGAAATTTCCGCAACTGATTGTGCTGGATCAAGTGGCGATACCAGAGGAAGGGCTCATCTCAATTTACATAGAGAATTCTTCAGACACCGTCGTTAAAGTTCCACGGATGAGCGTGGCTACTGGAACGAAATTTGTACAGACAGAATATACAACCGTCAACAGCTTAGTAGTGGCACCAGAAAATCGCAGGAAGTGTCGACCAATGACAGAAAAGGAGCGCGAAGTTTTTCTTTCACAGTTCAAGCTTGATCACCTAAAGAAGAATCCAAGAAGAAAGAAGATCATCGAAGATTTTCTCGTGGCTAATTGTGACATATTTGCCAAAGACGAGTTCGACCTAGGAGAATGCGACTTGGAACCATTCACTATTGACGTTGGCAACAACCCTCCAAGCCACATGCGCCCCTACAGAATTCCTGCACACCTGGAGACATCTGTACATGCTGAAATCGATAAGATGCTGAAGTGTGGAGTAATCGAAGAATCCACTTCACCTTGGTTGAGCCCACTGCTAATAGTACCGAAGAAAGATGGATCAAAGAGGGCAGTCATTGACCTAAGGAAGGTCAACAGTCTTACCAGGAAAGACTCATACCCACTGCCACACATAGATCAGCTGCTTGACAAACTTCATGGATGCAGTGTCTACAGCAGCGTGGACGCCATCTCTGGGTACTGGCAATGTACCATAGACGAAGACTCTCGACCCATCACAGCTTTTGCAGCACCTGGAACGCCGGTTTACCAGTTCAAAAAGATGCCTTTTGGTTTGTCGAATGCACCTGCGCACTACTCTCGTCTGATGAACAGGATCCTAAATCACCTATTCCGACTAGGAGTCTCAGTCTATCTGGATGATATTCTGACCGCCAACAAGTCAGACGAAGAACATTTTGCAGCTTTATCAAAGGTTTTTGAGGCACTCAGACAGGCTAATCTGAAGCTCAAGGGTAAGAAATGCTCTTTCTTTCAAGAAGAACTAACTTATTTGGGTCATCAGATATCCAAACATGGGATAAGACCAGACCCAAGCAAGATATCTGCTATCGAAGAGTTAGCTTACCCGAAGAACTTGCAAGAGCTTCGTTCAGCACTTGGACTGTTCTCATATTTCCGAAAATTTATCAGAAATTTTTCCGGAATAGCAGAATGTCTCACTCGCCTGACCAAGAAAGGAACACATTTTGATTTTGGGCTAGAACAGCGAGAGGCTTTCGAAAAGCTGCGATCTTGTCTTCTGGAGAAGCCAATTTTAGGACTTCCTGATTTCAGTCCTAGGGCTAATCCATTGATTTTAAAAGTAGACGCTTCAGACGTCGCTATTGGTGGGGTGCTTACACAGGTGCAGGAGGGTCAAGAAAGGATCCTCCGTTTCTCGTCTAGAACACTGAACACCGCGGAACGGAAGCATTCAGCGACGGAGAAGGAGGCTCTCGCAGTTGTGTATCATATTCGCACTTTTAGACCCTATCTGCTGGGCAAGAGATTCACTGTCTTGTCAGATCATAGGCCTTTAACATGGCTTATGAATAAGAACGACGCTACGGGCAAATGGGCACGTTTCCAGATGGAGCTCCAGGGGTATGATTTCGACATCCAGTACATACCCGGCCCTAAGAATGTCGTTCCAGACGCACTTTCAAGGTTGCCCGCAGTAAGTGTTAATATGATGCACATCAGTGACTTACCAGTCACATCGACAACTCATCTGCGAGATGGACAGTACAAGGATGCTTTCTGCAAAGTCATCCGTGACTACATCACTTCAGGAAAAAGGATGCCGCATGAAGCCGAAAGACTCGTCTTACGGGAGATCCAGAATTTCATCATTGACGAAGAAACTGACCTTGTCTGTTACCTTTCCGTACCAAAAAACAAATGTCGTCGCTCTGATATCAAGGTGGTACCTGTCCTGCCGACAAGTTTAATAAGGGAGACTTTGGAGTTTTTCCACGATTCTCCTTTAGCTGGACATTTCGCATTCGCGCGAACTTACCAGCGCATAAGGGAGCGCTGTTACTTCAGGGACATGTTTTCGATCGTAAAAGGCTACGTCCAAGGTTGCCTTAAGTGCAGTCAGCGCAAAGGCCTACCTTATACTCCAAAAGCGCCTCTTGGATCTCTTCCAGAAGTAACGCGTCCGTTAGAGTTGGTCGGTTTGGACTTGTTGGGTCCGTTCAATCGGTCAGACCAAGGTAACAAGTACGTGCTCGTAATGACTGACCACTTCACTAAGCACGTGACATTGGCACCCATTCCTGATAAGTCGGCAAACGTGGTGGCTAAGGCGTTTGTCGAGAAATTTGTCCTGATCTATGGCTGCTGTGATCAGATTATCAGTGATCAAGGTAGCGAATTTATGAGTTCAGTCTTCAAAGCTACCCTTGATATTTTGGACATTAAAGGGCTCAGGACGTCAAGTTTCCATCCAGCCTGTAACGGAGCAACAGAAAGGCACAACAGAGAAATCGCAAACATTCTCAGCATGTATGTGAGCCGACGAGATTTCTCGGATTGGGAGAATTTTCTTCCATATGTCCAATGGGCGATAAACACGGCCTACCAAGAGTCAATACAGGACACACCTCACTTTATGACATTTCTGCACGATCCTCGTTTTCCATCAGATGGCATCATCAACAGTCGCACGTACTACGACTCGGACGTGAATTACAAATCAGAAATGATTATGAGGCAGAAGCTCGCTTTTGACATGGTGGGTCAAAACATTGCAGCAGCGAAGGAGAAACAGAAGAAATACTACGACACGAACTTGAAGTATCACCAATTTGAAGTGGGACAGTTGGTCTTACTCCATGTTCCGCCGGAGGCACGACACCAGAAGTTGGACAAGATTCGTTGGGCTGGACCTTACCGAGTGACAGCAGTACTGGAGAACAAGCTCAACTACGAAATCACTCGAGTAAGCGACAACAAGAAATCAGTTGTACATCAGAATCGTCTAAAGCCGTATACGCCGTACAAGCTGTGGGAACGCCACGTAGAAGTTGAGGAAGATGTTCCAACAGCGGCTAAACCAGCAAAGAAAGTGAGATTCTCAGAGCCACCTCAAACGGACGACGAAACCGACTCATCACAAGACGAATCCGAGTCGTCAGATGACGAAGGCGGCGACGAAGGAAGAGGGCCGAACATACGAATAACACCAAGCAATACCAGCTCCGCTGGGCCCTCCGCAACATCTGGACCAGCACAGACCAGCGTACCAGCCCACTTCTTTGAAGAACCAACAGCTCGCACCGAAGACAACGAACGTCCTTCCGGTTCACCACCAGATGAGGAGCCCGAGGCCAGTGAGGAAGAATTGTCGGACTCTGCAGTCTCCGCACCAAGGACACCAAGATACAAGATCCCGAGTGAACTGCACGATGGTGACTATTCAGATCTTCCTAGCCCATTCCAGTGGACACCTGAAGATGCGAAAGGACGGAGATACTCATCACCAGCGGACTTGGACATCGAAGGTACTCCGGACTTCAAGGACCGTTTGTTCGAGAGAACAAGAGCGACACCGAGCGAGCTGACATGGGACAACTATCTAGGCCAGAAGTACGACGACTCGATAGGAGGAGACGAAGTTTTCCAACCTAATGAACTGCTGTTTACGCCAGGACCATCAAGTTCTACCCCTTTGGTGAAGCCAAAAGAGACAAAGAGTCCACTTCGAGATCAGAAGATCGGGATTCCAAGACCCTTTGTTTTGCAAAGCATCCCAGAATTCCGGAAATCAAGTGGATCGACACCAATAGAAAAGCCAAAGGGCTGGCTAGCGACAATGGATAAATGGCTGGCAGAGCCTTGGTTCGGACCAGTCGATTGGGAGGCGGTTCATGAAAAGAGAAGACGTAAAGAAGAGAAGCTCAACAAGAGCCAAAGCTCACGAAGCAGTGCCAGTTCTTGTAAAAGTCCCGCAACAAGAACCACAAAGCATCAGTCGCCTCAGACCGTTCATGTTGATGAAGAACAATTATGGAAAAGGAGAAGCCCTCCGAGAAACATGTCGAGTTCGTCAGGCTCAAATCAGTCAAGGTCACCCTTGTCTGCAACGAAAGCCAGAAGCGAAGCACCTGGACAGAGAATATGTGACTCAGCCAACATCGGAAAGACAATAGGCCCAGAGATTGTCTCGACTCCACAGCGGGAAACAGCAGAACACTCTCGACAGGAAGCGGAGTCAACTCCAGACCAAGTTGCTTCAGGGGAGCCGACTAGAAAAGAAGAAGAGTCAACTCAAGATCCAGTTGCTTCAGGGCAGCACACTAGGAAAGAAGCGGAGTCAGTTCCAGAACCTGTTGGATCAGTGCAGCCAACAGAGCCGACGAAAGAAACCTCTACGCAACAGAATTTAGGGGAGCCATCAGCAGATATTTTTGCTCCTATAGAACCGGTCCGTGGGAGGTCAAATAGTCTACCACAGTCGAGTGGCATGGCAGCCAAGAGGTTGGTGCGAAAAAGTCACATTGAACAGCGCTTGCACCAACACAAATTTGACAAGGCCACATCGATTAAAAAGAGTGGACAAGATCTAGAAGCTACACGTGCTGCAGACCAAGCAGCAAAGAAGGCAAAACAGGAGGAGTACAAACTTTATCTTGAGTCACTCTCAAGTAAACAGTCTAGACCACTACGAGACAGAAAACAGCCTGACAAGTTAACATACACGAAACTGGGAGGTGGAACACAGAAATAGAGATATGAGTTTTTCACGATTACCGCGGCACAAGTGAACCACAGGTCGCGAACTGTCGTTCACTTGATCACACTTGATCGTACAATCCTAGACTGGTTATTATCCCTTTTAAGGTATGGAAATATACCGTACAGTGACGTCATGCACCAACAAACCTTGAGTGAGCTCGGTCACTGCTGGTCTCCTTGATGAGGACTGTACGATATTCAAAAATTAGATTCGTCTGATTCATCGAATTTTATTTGTTCCCCTTGGTTGATTCAAAAATTCGTGAATTTTCTCCAGATTCCCAGTAAAGATCTAATAACTTGTGCTTTAAGAGAATGTACTCCTGATTGGAAGGCATGTGGAACATCAATAAAAGTCAAATGGAACTTTGGCCAAGTTTCATTTCACTAAATGCTAAATAGATGGCGAGGGGTGAGTTTGGTCACCCCTGGGCGGGAAGATGTACCCACCAGGATAATCAGATTTATCCTTTGAGTAAATGCTGCAAGAAAAGGGGGTGGATATTTTTTTTCTCATCCTGGGGCGGGAAGAAGTTCCCGTCAAGACTAACAGATTTGGATTAATCTGTTTTATATTTTACAGGTGATGTGTCTCTCTGAAATAACTGGTAACTGCGGACAGAGAATAATAATAAGGTTGTCATAAGAAAATTTTGAAAGACCAGAAGCTCCGTTAGAAACCTTCAAGATGGAAGGGTTTTGCTCCGTTGGTTGAGCAAAACGAGAAATTGCTTTGAGGAAAAGCTGAGATGGTTTAAAGACGTAAACTATAAAGGGGTCAACAGCTAAGTTCCCAGGAGATTAAGCAAATAAGCAGCTTGTATTGTGGGTTTAGGTCCGAGTTACAATTCAGTCGAGTAAGAGAGACACCAACGATGAATTCACTGTACCAGAGATGCTCGCACCCACAAGCGAGCGGAAGGACAACCTTATCATGGATTGACCCCGTATCCTCAGTGCGATACACGATCGCGGAGACGTCAACTATGAGGATTTCGCCACAGTCAGAAGTTCCCGATATCAAGGCTCAACGAAGGCCGACTCCAAACCTTGGAACCATGACGAAGATGGGAAGTAAAGAAAGGCGATACACACGAGAACCAATGCTGATATAGCAGTTGAAACAGAGAAGAAGAGATAGCAACTGCCAAAGAAGATGAAAAATCAACAACGGAAGAAGCCATATTGAAGGCGAAGAAGTCGTCTACACTCAAAGGTGACCGTTGATAATAGGAAGATGGCGCTGGCCATAACGAGACATTTTGGACGTGGAATTGTCAAGTCCTATAGGATCAGCTGAAAAAGACGGATGACATCGCCGGTTGCGTAAGTCAGACATTAGCGATATTCAGCAACAATCAGGACCCAGTGAAAGTGGTCAAAGTTAGGGTTGAAATAAGATATGAAGAAAAGAACTTTCTCATTTATGAAACAATTTCACAATTTGCCTGGACATTTGGCAATCAGTAAGAATTAGAGACAGAAGAACTTAAGTTTATTTAACCCTACTAAGTATCAATGGAACAGTCGTTGTAGGATTTAAGTCGCGTTATCGAAGAATGTAAATTGTAACCGAAGTTGTGCACTTTTTATTAAGTTCGATAGGATTTTAGTGTTTATGTAATTAGGATAATTATATAAGTATAATGGGATACGGGTTATGACGAACGTCTGAAGTATTTGTGATCAGAATTATTTAAGTGTTTTAAGTGTAAGTTAAGTAGTAGGTAGAGTAAATTATGCTTTATCGGTAAAAATTGGAATTGTCCAGTCGAAAGTTGCCATATAAGCAATTTAATTTTTCTAAAGGGGGAAGGGAAGTAAAGTCAAAATCCGAAAGTTTTGATTTCAACAAGGACAAAACTAAAATTAAATATTGAAGAGTAGGCAGTCCAATCGAAGTTAGATGCGCCATTATCCTGAGAAAAAAATACCACTAGAAACGAGATTTTTACACACTGGATGATGTCGAGAGATAACGACAAAGATTTGCAGAAGTTTACCCAGTGTTGAGTATTGGCGAGAGCTGACGTAACAGTTGAGTAGTCATAGAGGAAATTGCCATAAAACAGGGCAAGTTTAAGTAAGAAATTTTGACTACCACAAGCATTGTTGTTGGCCGCCTTACTACGAGTCATAAGAGAGGTACAGTATAACGGTGTAGTGGAAGAAAACGAAATCATAAGGGCAGATCTACCAGATTGGAATGCTATTGGTATGTCGTTTATAATTGTCCTTGAAACCAGACTTTTGGAAATGTTGCGATTCTTATTAAGTTAAGCTGAAAATGTCAACTTTCTTCAGGACATGCATCCATGGGTTGGGTATAGGTCATTTTGTAAAGTTGTGTCAAGAGATACCAAATGTTTGTATAGCCTATGTATTCATGAATGTGTCAGATAGATGTAAAGGATAATTGTAAATCAATCTGTGTCAGGAGACACTTTTTCTAAGGAGGGAGGATTGTAACGAATGTTAATTTAGGTTTAGCAATTCGTTCAGTGAATAATCGTAACACTAGAATGTAAACCTGCGAGTCACAACTCCCTCGGCACACGTCACCACGAGATGACGAGTACAGAATTAAAGTCTCGCGAATTTAGCAAGATTGCTAAATGTTTCATGAACCAAGGTAAGCAATACTGGGTTCACGCATTTAGCAAGATTGCTAAATATTTCAAGAATTAAGATAGTAAGCATATCCGGGATCAAGAAAATATATAAGCCAGGAGTTGGGACTCGCGGGGCTCTTAATCAATCTTCATCGACGATAGTCAGTCTTCGTCACACTTAGTCAATAGATGCAGTTTTAGTCAGGATCACCTTTGGAGGAGTTGGAACATAATCAGTGATTGAAAAGGATGTAAATAATGATCGAGTTCACCAATAAATGTAAGTGTATTTTCTAGACAGTGGTTACCGAATGTAGAACCTAGGACAACCGTCCGAACTTCCCCCTCCACAGATTCGAACCTAATCCTTCGAAGAATACCGCTCGGAGATAGGGTCAAGAAGAGACCCGAACGGAAGTGCGTACCGCGACACGGGTACATACGTAATATTTGCTCAACTTCAGCACCCATACAACAAGATTGGGTTAGCTATCTCGCAGAGTGTCAGACAGAGACATTAGACAAGCCCAAATATGAAACTGTTAAAGCAAAGCTTCTACTGGAAATGATCTTTCCACGATGAAATGGCTCAGAAATATCGTTTTTCGAAATGCCATTACTTTCCACGTGAAATGAGATATTTTCGTGTTAGCACTTGTCAACTTTATCCAGCCTTCCCGCTCTCCGACGCGGCGGCTGGGCGCAAAATATTTAAAAACTAAACGCGCAGTGGTTAAAAAGTGGGAAAAAAACAAGCAAAACAAAAGAAATCCAAAACAGAATATAGACCTGATGTTCTGCCATGTCTTCCAACTTCAAGAGCTTTCGACGAAGTTTATGTTGCGTGACTGGCAAAACTACTTTCGCTCATAGGAATAATTATCACGACATAACCAACATACTTTTAAAGGGATTAAACGTGGAATCCTCTTGTTAAAATATGGCAGCAGCTATCTTTTTATTAGAATTAATGTCAATTTATTTTCTAGTTTTCAATTTAATAGTGTGTTCTTGACAACAATTTTTCATGTTTGCTTTGCATTTTTTTTTGTGGGTTTTCCTCCGAATCCCAAGACTAGCCAGTATCATGCAACACTACACTTTACCCTTTGGACAACTATGCGTGGGGAATGTACACGACGTACATCCCGCTGCCGGAATATGAATTCCCTTACTCACCTTTGTTTGAAAATGCTGGAAGAGGACAAACGTCAATGCGCGGACAGCGTAGACCATGGCTCCAGAGATGATCAATGGAATGCAGAAAACTGGAGATATCAGGGAAAGGAACGTCTCCCTATCCAAGTGCGACTGCAGTGCTCCTGCTATGAAGCTGCACATACCGATTCCTGCACAAACAAAAATAATTCAGAATGTTATCTGTCGTTTTTGACAACATGGTGATAAAGATCCGAGTCTGACTGCTATTGATAATTTGTGCTGAGAGATAGACTCAAAATACACAGTTGCTGCTCGAAACGAAATCTAATCGAAATAAAGTCGTAAGCAAAGTCGAAATAAAGTCAAAATCTCAACGAATCTAGTAAGCTTTTTATTTTATCAAAGTGTCATAAACAACGACACAACTGCACAAACAACCACCTTCTTCAGATTGTTTATCGCGGAATCTCTAGCCCTTTGATCATCGCCTGTCACTCTATTCCGTCGTTCGGTGACGCCGGGCTTCTCAAATTCCGTCCATCCAGTGAAAAGTCAATAATGGCGTATTTCTGAGTTTTATCTTGTAAACACTTATCCTAACTAATATTCTTGATGTGACATTTCATTTTGATTGTCTTCCTTGCTCGCAATTAGTAGTTGTTTAGAATGGGACTGTTTAATGCCTGAAACCTTGTCTGGTCTTTACCGCACAAAACCTGAAGAGAGGAGTAAAGTCAAGATTTGGATACGGACTTTAACCGAGGACCATTGTTTGATTAAACGGCAGACATAACACAGTTTGGCTGAAATCGAGCCTGTAATCGTACACAAGTAGAATTATAATTGTGGTTTAAAGTAATTAAACAGATAAAAAGAGTAGCGTACCTTTCCACGCAAAAATTGGCAGAAACAATACACAAGAAGAAACCGCTTTCATTAAAGTATCGCGAATAATGGGAAAGCAGGCATTCTTCAGGACTGACTTCAGCGGCAGGTGTGCAGACGGGAAAACGAGAGACTCTTTTCCTCCTAGGCCAGCCATCAAGCCGCAGAATCCTCCGAAAATGATACAGCCAACTTGTGTAACATCCAAGCATCGATCCGGTCTACGTAAAAAAAAGAACAACATGAAATACGGAGAGAAATTTCCTAGAAATACATTTTTCTAGAGCTAAAAAAAAAAATAGACTCAACAATTCCATAGTAAACTCTACGGTACTATATTTTCCCGATCAATCTTTTTTTCCGGCCTTTCCCCAACCATGAGCGACTACCTCCGTTCTTGTTATTTGCAAGATTTCTCCTCTTTCTATGTGAAGCTTCCGGATACACTTATAAACTTTCGGCTACAAGCACAAAAACATCTTCAAAATCACATCTAAGCTTCCCCGCACATCGCGGTCACGATCCGAGTCACATTTAGTGTTTTACTCTTATTTGTTTTTCTTCTTGAAACTCCACTGTTTTATTCTTCTTAGCAGGTAAAAAAAAAAAAAAAGTAGATCTGTATGACTATTCCCAATTTTTTCGAAATACGAAAAGGCGAAAACCTTTTACGATGCACCATAATATGGTGCATCGTAAAAGGTTTATATAGGCTATATATGTGATGCAAAATACAGATATCTACATGAAGCATAAACGCTTTACGGGAGTTCGGCAGTTGGGAACATTCCTTCAAGGACCCATCATGCCTATAATACCAACGCAACCTACTTACGCAATACCATTCACTATAATTCTTAAGCCCGGAGACTCAAATTGCATATGTTACATTCCAAGCCCGCTACAGATATCTCACTAATTTTTGCACTTGCTACGATTCACTATTTTCCATGCGCATTCTGCTCCCGACGAGTATTCGCCTATCATGCTATCGCTGCGTAAAACTGGTTATCTGAATTTTGCGGAGTTCTAGGTAGAAGTCAATGCGCCTGGGAAGAAGGCTTAAAATAGCCAAAGCCGTGGATACTGTGTTGAAAGTAGAGCCTAGATTTACAGTATTCAAATAGTTTTGAATAATGGAACATAAACAGTGAAATGTGTGAAGCTTTCGATGAAGCACCGATAGGGGTGTATTTAGTGAATCTGGAATCTGGAAGGTTTCTTTTGTTTTGTTTTCTGTATTGTATTGCCATGGCCCTCAGGCCTCAGGCTTTTAGTGTAACTATATCATTTCATATATAAACAGGCTCTCCAAGTCCTGGCTGGGAATTATAAGCCCAGTAGGCTAACCAACCTTTTTCAACTGGGCTTATACGCGGTAGTTCGGTAGGCGACAACAAGAGATTCCCAAATATCAAAGGGATGTTTTAGAAGTTTCTGTATAGGCTACTATATGAAGCATTTGAGATTGGTTACGGAAGGTAACAGATGGCACTCCAATCTTGCACGTAGAAGCAAGAAAGCAAGATTTCAGCAAGGCAGTCTGACTTTGCTTCAATCATATCAACTGCGATTTTCGAAATACAACCATATATTCAAACAATGGCCTGCTGAACCTGCTGATTGAAATGAACCTGCTAATTGCAAGGTTGTTTCTTCCAGTCCCCGACGTTGCCCCTGACGTTCAACAGCGGGACGAGGACCCTTGCCAAAAAGGGGCAAAATATCGCTGCCAAAGCATCGTCGCTGACGACGTATCCGTTTTTAGCAATTGTTTGAATATATGTTTCCCAGACAGCTTGGGCTCAAGGAGTATTTACGAAATACAACCAACAATCAATTTGAGGCCCATGCTTAAAACACACAGTGTGGTTCATTAGCTGCGTTTTTGCGGATACCATGGTATCTGTTACCACGGTAATTGGATCTGCAATTAGTCGTTTTTGCAGTTACCGTGGTATCTGATATACGGTCCACTGCAAAAACGACTATTGCCGAAATTGCACTTTTCGAAGTCATCCCAAAAGAAAAACTGATATCCAGTTACATCACTAAGTGCTGAACTTCTTTCTCACCAATTTGACAAAATTTGATGAAGGTAAGATGACTTTTCAGATACCACGGTCGGACCGTGATATCTGAATATCAGTTACCACGGTAACTGGCCAGATACCACGAGTACCACGACAACTGCAAAAACGCCTTTTGACCGTGGTATCAGATACCAAGATAACTGCAAAAACGACTTTAGACCATATATCAGATACCAGGGTATCTGCAAAAACGCAACTATTGAATTGCACTACTCACCCATTTCCGCAGCTAGCAAGAAGTGGACTGGATATGTAGGATTTACAAACAATCCATGCCAACACAGCTCCCAGGGTTGATCGCAATACTGCTTCGCCCCATCTCTTCAAATCGAGCAATGACACGATGGCATCAAACCTTGATTTGGTCTGATGATCGTAAACTGAAACATTTAAAATTAGCCTAAAAGGATACAGTGAAAAGAATATCTTTTGCGAGTGAGATGAGCATCATTTGCTGACGAATGTTTAACTAATTGCCAAAAAGGACAAGCGAGCATTCAATGGACAAGCAGGAGAGAATAAAAAAAAGAACACATTACGTGTTTCCTTGCAATTGCAGAAAGAGACTAGGCAAGATAGATAGAGACTTGCAAGATAGTTGCGAATGTAAAAGAGTAAAAACGATCAAATCTATATGCCAAATTAGAACAAGTTTTGAAGGAGTCTTTATCATTTAAGAAAGACAAGAAAAAAATCAGACACCGGTAAAGACTAATACAGCTTGCATAGGGCTTTAGTTTATTTATGCTCTTTTCCAACCTAAATGAAATAAGAAACAGGATAGAACCAATTCTTTCCTGTATCCACGAGTAGACTGGAATGATGAAAGGCTTTTGACAACTCTGAGTGGCACTTACCTTTGAATCCAAACGTTGTAAGAGAGGTCTCAACACCTACAGCCAGTACAAGAAGGAATACTATTCCAAAAATGGGAACAGGGTGGTAGCCAAGTGACCCTGTTACAAGAATCACTGAAAGCAGTACTGTAAGTGAAATGAATCCAGAGTATGCAAATGTAACTGATGACCGCTTGAAGAACTGAAAGTAAAGGAAAGCTGACAAAAATGAGCTAGTACGAAGACATTGAACGAAACCCTGTTCAGAACAAGCCACAACATAAACTATATTCTGAAGGAGTATTGAGGAAACCTGTTTAATGTCAAATGAATTGGGTAATACTTTACTATAAACTTGTCCTGCATTTTAAAGGCACTGCACAACCTAGGGACTTTGAGTGGGGTAGATTAATACTTATGCATCATTCTAGATGTTAGCATCCTGATACATGGAATGCGGCTGAAAATTACAAGCTTTTATCCATGCATCAGCATCCTTACAGAAGGAAGGCAACTCCTTGAAGTTTTCAAAAGCAGCCAACAGAAAACTGGAAACACAGTGCTCCAGACTCTTTGAAACACAGATTCAAGCCACACAAATTAGCTAGTTTGTTGCTAGTTTGAAAATGTGATGGAAAACCCCATGTCCTATGCTCCTGCAGGTCCTGCAGCCCACTCCTACTTTTGCTTTGCCATATTCTTGTAACAGTTGTATGCTAAATACTGATGGTAGCCTAAGGTATCTCTTCATTCTCTGGGTACTTGAAACTGTGTCTCAGTGAAAAAAACACAAGATCTGGGCTGAATTTGGGGTACAAGAATAAGTACTATTTTAAAGGAAAATCATGTGCAAACATAGTTTTTGTTCAGGTGGGACTGAGACATAGGTCCCTTTTCATTTAAAGTGTTTTAATTATGCAGTTAGTTTTCTTTTTTTTGTGTATTTCAGAAAGTGTGCTTAATATGTAGTTAGTATTTGTTTAGCTTATCATTTTTGTACCACGGCCCTTTGGCTTTCCGTGTACAACACAAACATACATACACAACCCATTTCAAAATAAAAACAGAGAAGTTTCAAGATCTGAGGTACTTGCAACAATTTGCATGCCATTTTACAGCAAAATAAGCCAACAGAACCCAACTGATGACTCATCTTTTTAGAGTACGCTAGCTGTATGCAACTTTACTGTGTTTCCTCTGTTAACACACTTAGACTCTTAAGAGTGAAGCTTGAGAGTGGCTTTCCAGGTCATGTACAACAATTCTTCAGAGTGCTGGAATCTTGAGATCAACAATTCTTAAGATGAAACTGCAGTGCTTGAGTTAAAGTTGTCAGGAGCAGGTCAGGAGAGGTATCCAACCTCGAATTATGTCATAACTTTGAAACTGGCCTCAAAAACATGAAAAGGAATTTTCTGTGCAGTCCTACCAGTCCTAACTAGTGCATAACTGTAAAATAGCAAAATATAAATTAAACTAGAAACATAGGACTGAACAGAAATTTACAATATGAAACAATTCGAGGCTAATTTTAACGTTACACAATTCTATGTCACTGAAATAACCCACAAAATGTTTTACAACAAAAGAAAGTGGAGTAAAGATAATAGAAAAAAGAAAAGAACAAAGACAAAACTATCAATCAAACAAATTTGATCAGTCGGTGACTCAGCAAAAGACGTAGACTAGATTTCTGACTGAAATCAGTGTGCAATTCTTGTAGCCGTGACAAAATGTTGGTAACTCTGTAGGATTTAACAATCTTGGAATTACTATGCTGGGACCAGGCAGATACAGAAGAACTTACAGTAACGGAAAAAATCTATCCTTATTCTGGATAGATCCCATTTGTCAAACATGTCAAACAGACGAACCAAGAAATAAACAGCCAGGCCAGTGCTGCTGCCATGTTGCAAAAAGATGCGTAAAGTTCTGATCTTTAAAGTTTAACTGAAAAGCCAACTTATTTTTGTTTCATTTAACTGAATAACTGAGTTATTTGGATTCTGCAAAGGGATTTTTTTATTTTCCACTATCTGCTCCAGTTATGACGTTCAGAATATCTACAGCCGTTTCCACACCGAAATTCTACTATGACGCGGGAAATTTTAATCTCAACACTAACGCTGCTTTTCTGTGGGCAGTGGTGAGATTGGTGAAGATTGTTTAATGCCTGAACCAAAAAAAATCATAAATCTTTCTCGTAAGACATACAGCAAAAATACAAGCGCATAGAGGTACCACAAATCAAACGGAAATTCCACTATTTGAAAATCGATTATTCGTGAATAGCGAAACAACAAAGTAACACATTTTCAGCGGGTCTTCAAGCCAATTTAAGTGAATAAGTGACGGGTAGCTAGATTGTCCTACCCCAGCCCTTTTCAGTTAAACTTTAAGTGAAGTGACAAGACTTTGGCTTATTTATTAATGCAGACATGAATTCTAGGTTCTGAATTACTCTCCTTGTCATAAAGAGAGCTGAATTAGCTGAAAGAGAGAGACCACAAGTCTCACAACAAGACTTGTTTTGCCAGAGACATTTGTCATTACTATAATAACCTTAATCTTAGTAATAGTCCTGGCTTAGCCTAGGAATACGCTTCAATATTCTCTGACTTTTAGCACAATTTTGAATAGATGGTACTTTACCTCTTTTTCAAACTCTTTCTTTGTTTCCTCCATTTCAAGTAACCGGCCAGCGTGACTTCAAAATTTTAAACCGTAGTCGGATTTGCCGCCAGTTTCTGATAGAGGTAACATAGGAATGAACAAGAAAAATTACAGTTTCATTTCATAGCATATTTGGCAGGCTAGATCCTTGAACTTCAAACGGGCCAATGAAATTGACCACTGTCTGTGGGCAAAGCGTTGCAGATTCTCCTTTTCATGGTTTTCTTTACGAAAAATAAACCTCCCTTAAAGCCAGCTTCACCTTCCCGATTTTTCATCCGGATTCCAAACAGCCATTTTCGTCGAGACCGATCTGGAAGGTGAAGCCGCCAAACACGTCTGGAAGTGTTGGACACCCCAATTCCGGATGTCTGTGGAAGGTACCATAGAGGGAATCCATTCGATAGACAGAAGAAATATGCAAATGTAGAAAGGAAATGGAAAGTGATTGACAGTTGTGATGTGACTGGGAGGCAAAAGATATTTGAAATGCGAAGGGGACATCTAGGAAATATTGACGAATAGCAAAATTAGCTGTCATGACTATCATGAAAATCTGGAACGGTTGGCTTGACTATGCGGAAGCCCCGGACGTCTGGGAATCTGGAAGGTGAGGCCTGGCTTTACATTTTCAGAAAACCCCGTGCTTCTCCTTGAAGTGGTATCATGCAGTCGATCCTGTAGCCTGTAGGGCTATGTAACCTGATGCAGGATTTAAAGCAAACATTGTTCTCGAGAATCTTGGAGTAGGCCTACTCGGACTACTCGGACGACTAAGAGCTTCTAGGAACCATTTAGCGGAATTTAGACACTAGAAGTCCAACGCGATGCCCAAAAGTGACACATTTTTTTAAACATATATTTATCATCACACTTACCATCAAAATAAAAACATCACTATATTACTCCTGCTGAAATTTATATTGCATGTTTATTACATGCTGGAACATTTTTGCTGCAACCCCGAGTTTGATTCCCATACGCGTTAGAAGGTCGAGCCGATTCATAAGCAGCAAAGCCTCGCCGTCAATTTCCTAAAAAAAAGGAATGGTAAGGCACTAGATTTAACCATGAGTTTGCCGCACCACCACACATTCTGTCTGAACTTTCTGCCAGCATCAGCTGTGGGATTCACTGTTCATGTGTAATTCTCAATTTCTCTGTCATTTTAACTGGAGGAGAGTGTTTGGTCTATTCAAGGTACAAGAGCAGTTCGGGCACACACATACAAAAACAAAGGCCCCGTTACCCCGAAAAAAAAAAATTGTGGTATGTTTATGGCACTTGCAGCCTCTGGCTCAAGTGCCATATACCGATCGCAATTCCGTCTGTCGGTCGGTCGGTCGGTCGGTCGGTCTGTCTGTCCGAATTTTTTTGTCCCACATGTTCGAGTTAGGGTACTTCCAGATGTGTTAGGACGATGAAACTTGGCAGGAAAATCAGGGACCCGACCAAACTAACCTGGAAATAATCAGTTTCCCGATCCGACCATCTGGGGGGGAGTGGTGGGCCGGGGAATTCTGAGAATTAAGTAGTTTTTGTCACACTTTTTCGAGTTGGGGTACTTCCAGATGTGCTAGGACGATGAAACTTGGCACGAGCATCAGGGACCCGACCGGACTAGCCTGGAAATAATCAGTTTCCCAATCCGACCACCTGGGGGGGAGTGGAGGGCTGGGGAATCCGGAAAATTGGAGTAGTGTGTAACTTTCGAACGGATGATCGGATTTGAATGAAACTTTATAACTGAATAAATGGCATACCTCTGATGTCCCATTTGAAGTCCGGACCGGATTCAACAGCTATGGGGGAGTTGGGGGGGGGAGACCGGAAATCTTGAGAAACGGTTAGAATGGAGGGATCGGAGTGAAACTTGCTGGGAAGAACAAGCATCTGCTCCAGATAAATCCTTTATACATTTGGACTGGATCCGGACACTAGGGGGGGGGGGGTGGAGGGGAGTTTCCCGGAATTCCGGTAATGGCGGTTTTGGGGATTTTCACGATGAAACTTGGGAGGCGAATCAGGGACCCGATCAAACTGACTTATAAATAAAAATTTACATGATCCGATAGTCGTGGGGGGAGTAGCGGGAGGGGGAATCCGGAATACTGAGTCATGCGTAACTTTGGAACGGTTGATCGGATTTGAGTGAAATTTGATAATTGATCAGAGGACATGTTTCTGGTGACCTTTGTCATGTCCGGACCGGATTCGACAACAATGGGGGGGGGGCGGAAAATACGTGACCGGCTCAGACTGGGGAGATCGGGATCGAACTTTGTGGGAATAATAAAGAGATGCTCTGGATAAATCACTTACAGAACCGGATTGGCTCCGGCGACTGTGGGGGAGTTTGAGGGGGGGGGGGTCCGGAATTCCGGCGATCGCGATTTAAGGTACTTCCAGATGTGCTAGGACGATCGAACTGGGCTGGAATATTAGAGATTCGACAAGATTGGCTCAGAAATCGCCACTTTCCAAATCCGACATTCCTTAAAGTACCAATCTTGACCGCAAATTTAGAAAAATACTTTTAAGCAAATTATACATTTTCATGATCCCCATGAGCACATTATCATTTTTGCCTCAAGGGTTTTGCTTACAAATGAAGTTTTAGCTCCCTGAAAGTGCGCATCTGAACCGCAAGGTCGAAAACTACTTTTTTCATCAAACGATACATCTCAACCCATGATCATTTGTGCCGCAAGGGTTTTGCTTAAAAATTTATTTTATCATCCTTAAAGTGCACATTTTAACCGAAAAGTGAAAAAAATACTTTTTACCAAACGGTATATATCAAAGTGATCCCTAAGGGCCTGTGATCGTTTTGTCTCAATAGTTTTTCTTACAGATGAATTTCTAGCGCCTATAAAGTGCGTATCATTACAGCCAAGTTCTAAAACAAAATATAAAGTGCGCATCTGAACCGCAAAGGTAACCTTAAAAGTACGTTTGATCAAACACTACATCTCAACCCATGCAAGTGCCATATGAGCTTACAGCTCTTGTTTAAGCTTAAAGTTTAACCGAAAAGGACTGGGATAGGACAGTCTAGTTGCCCATCACTTATTCAATTAAATTGGCTTGAAGACCCGCTGAAAATGCGTTACTTGGTTATTCCGCTGTTCAGGAATAATCGATTTTCAAATAGTGGAATTTCCGTGTGATTTGTGGTACCTCTAATTTGTTGTATGCCTTACAAGAAAGATTTATGACTTTTTTTTTGTTCAGGCACTAAGCAATCTTCACCAATATCGCCACTGCCCACTGGAAAGCCTTGTTTGTGTTTAGATAAAAATTTCCCGCGTCATAGTAGAATTTTCGCTGTGGGGACGGCCGCAGATATTCTGAACGTCATAACTAGAGCAGATAGTGGAAAACAAAAAAATCCCTTTGCAGAATCCAAACAATTAAGTGTATTCAACTAAATGACACAAAAATAAGTTGGCTTTTCAGTTAAACTTTAAGTTCAGAACGAGGATCAGCGTTAGCTAAGGAGAATCCGGCCAGGCCCCCACTAAATAATTTTGACCCCACGTTTCCGCTTCCTTCGCCGAATAAGCTCAGCGCAGATCAAAATAACACTAGGGAGTAGCGCCAAGACCTATCCTTTCCATGCATCGGAAACGGGCCTTACTCGTAGCAACGACCACTACGTTCAGGACATCTAAAGCGAGACAAACTTGTGGGCTCAACAAAATTTATATTACAGCTGAGATGCGGTCTGCAAAAATCGAGGAAACAGGGGACGCTGTATCTTTTTTTGCTGTCTTCACAATGTGATGTTATTTGAGCCAGCGCTGGTGCACCACTGATTGAGTTCATTAGGACATTTCACAAGACATTTTTCATGTCTTGGGCTACTCTCTAGTGTTATTCCGCTCTGGTTCTGCGGCTGCAACCGTCTAGGCACAGAGACTTTATTTCAGTATGCCTTCGTTCCGTGCCGTTTCATTTTTTCTCTAAGCTCTTTATCTTCCGTCCATTTAACGCTTGTTCTCCCAGAACAGAGGAACTGCAACTACCCAACAGATACGGATCGGGGCCAATCCTGGAACTACTCGCCATTAGGAAGCCAGGCTTTGACCGGAAGGTGTTAAAAAACGGATAGGATGCGAGACTTATTTTTGTTAACAGTTTTAAAACTTTCAATATCTCGTTTCTGATTAAAAGTTGCTCCAAGACTGTTAAACAATCAAGAAAGTGTCGGAAAAACGTTTCCAACAAAGTACAAAATTAGCTACCAAATACGTCGGTCTCGAAGTCGTAAATCCTATACCTCACAACGTTTAAATTACTCGTTTTTGCTCTTTTCAATGATGGTGTAAGAATTTCCGTTTTAGTACGAGACTCCGGATTTCTTCTCGATTCTTTCTGGAACTCACACCGAAGAGCTTGACACAGTGCCAGACTGCAGGGCGCTGCGAAACTGATCGTACCGAGAGTAGCCCTGAATCATCTTTGAACAACGAGTCATCGCATCAGAAAGTAAAGGACGATTTTGGCGTTCTCCCGGATTCCAAAAAGCAAAGCAAAAATAATTCACGAGCAAGAAGTAACAGAAGGTGGTTGATCGGATCTTAACAGCCTTTCACTGACTTCCCGTGATCCCTCCTCTCACGTAGTGGATTCACTTTCCACGTGGCTAAATAACGGAATGCTATCATGTTTCAGTTCTGCTTTAAAGTTTAACTGAAAAGGGCTGGGGTAGGACAATCTAGCTACCCGTCACTTATTCACTTAAATTGGCTTGAAGACCCGCTGAAAATGAGTTACTTCGTTCTTCCGCTATTTACGAGTAATCGATTTTCAAATAGTGGAATTTCCGTGTGATTTGTGGTGCCTCTATGCGCTTGTATTTTTGCTGTGAGCCTTACGAGAAAGATTTATCATTTTTTTTTGTTCAGGCACTAAGCAATCTTCACTAACCTCACCACTGCCCACTGAAAAGCCGCATATGTGTTGAAACTGAAATTTCCCGCATCACAGTAGAATTTACGCTGTGGGGACGGCTGGAGATATTCTGAGCCTCATAACCAGAGCAGATAGTGGAAAATCTAAAAATCCAATTGCAGAATCCAAATAATTCAGTGTATCCAATTAAATGACACACAAATGAGTTGGCTTTTCAGTTAAACTTTAAAGGTTAACCGAAAAGGGCTAGGATAGGAGTTACTTCGTTGTTCCGCTATTCACCAGTAATCGATTTTCAAATAGTGGAATTTCCGTGTGATTTGTGGTGCCTCTATGCACTTGTATTTTTGTTGCATGCCTTACAAGAAAGATTTATCATTTTTTTGTTTGTTTAGGCACTAAGCAATCTTCACCAATCTCACGACTGCCCACTGAAAAGCCGCATTTGTGTTGGGATTAAAATTTCCCACGCCATAGTAGAATTTACGCTGTGGGGACGGCCGGAGATATTCTGAGACTCATAACTAGAGCAGATAGTGGAAAATAAAAAAAAATCCCTTTGCAGGATCCCAACAATTCAGTGTATCCAATTAAATGAAACACAACTAAGTTGGCTTTTCAGTTAAACTTTAAACGCGTACTATTCCACCAATACAGGTGTACTATTTAATTCACAAAGGACTTACTTCCTCCTCAAAGGTTCTGGCAACAGACTCGAACCCTACGTCTGCGAAGTAATGAGAAACTTCTTTAGGTGACCAGTCTGTCGGGTCGGGGACATCAATCACTTTTTTCGGGGCTGACATTTCCTTTCTCGTTCCCACGCCGTAGTAAGATAAACCAGGAGGTAGCACCAAAAATCTTGGGGGGATTTTTTCGATGATACTCTGTTGGGGTTTCTGAGGTGGCTCAGCAGGTTTCGGTCTAGGCTGTGGGCTTTCCTCTGTAATAGAAGTGTTGTTAAGACCATGGTCGTTCGTCTTTCACAAAGATTCTAAAGCTCTGTTCACACACAGTCCGGTATGGTTTTGCATGCGCAATTCGTGACGGTCTATCCGGACTGTGTGCAATTCGCCATATTCTAGTTCAACGCTTCCTAGTAGACTACTTTCTGAAAGTGCTCCAATGCCATATTATCAATACTTCTGACAGACATAGTAAAATAGATCCACGTGTTGAGTAGAAATCTGCAATCTACTTCCCAGGTAATGGTGGTTTTGCATTGCCTCTGGAACAGAAAGTGAAAAGTTACCATGTTCTAATCCCTACCTTATGGATCCATGTTTTTACTATCTCTGTCACAAGTGTTGATAATGAGGAAATGAAGGACTATCAGTAATTGTTCCCCTTGGAGCGCCGAACTGGTATAAGGCGAATTCAGACGGCGATACACCCGAAACCGGAGCGAAGGAGGAAATTCGCATCCGACTGTGAAATTGGGCTGTGTATGCACTAACCTCAAGAGTCTGATTAGGCGTGCTAAAACGCATGAAAGCAAAAAATGTTAAAAGTAAGATTGCAATATAAACAACGTTTAACACAAGGATGCACATCCTTGGGTCATATGTTATCATAGTTCTGACAGCGAGGTTTTCCTTGTCTATCAAATTATCTGTATATCAGAGCAAAATAACACTAGGGAGTAGAGCCAAGACCTATGCTTTCCATGCTTTGCAAACGCACACTCGTAGCACCGCCCACTACAATTGCGGCATTTAAAGTGAGACAAACTCGAGTGTTTAGAAATTTCTAGTAAAGCAAAGGTGCGGTCTGCCCACACCAAGGAAACAATGGAGAAAGTACATTTTTTGGCAATGTTCAGAATATGAAGTTATCAAAGCCAGCGCTGGTGAACGACTGAATGAGTTTCAGCAGGGACGTTCATTATCGCTAGTGGTGCTAGTGTCTCTGCTATTCGAGTATGTGTCACTTTTTTCAAGTCTTTGCGCTACTCCCTAGTGTTATTTTGCTCTGCTGTATATCTATTTGGAGGCGATGCCAAGTCTAATGCCTTTTTTGACAAAGTTGGAATCCATTTCAACTCAATTAAATTCAAAAAGATAATGGAGGTCGTCTCATATAGTCCTGGTGACGGAGTACGATAAAGCAACAAAACAAGAAAACGCACGTAGTAAAATTTTACACTGAAAAGAATATCAACCAAACTACGGATCACACGATAAAAGAAGATCACTGGTGGTTCAGTTCACTAGCGGAAGATTTGAAATCTTCAACTACTGTTACCGTGTTCCACCCCTCTACCAATAGTAACTATTAGTTACTATTTCCGTTCCAGCCTCACGAAAAGTTACCACGCTGACCGTTCGTAACTATACACGCTGGCCGTTAGTAACTATTTGCTTACCACGCTCGGGAGCGTAGTAAGCGTAGTAACTACGCATCTCTGCAACGTGATTGGTCCGATCAGCCCGCGGCCTGATATTTGACCGAAAAAATAAAAAAGCGTTCCAGCCCAGCGTAGTAACTACGGTAAGTAGGGTGGAACACGCTCTGTATCAACGATCTTTGAATGCTGAACCAGTTTAAATTCTGTGCCAAAAATAAATTACTAAGAGCGTGTTCCACCCTTCTTACCGTAGTTACTACGCTAGTTATCGTAGTAACCTCTGTTACGTCATTGGCTCGATTAGCCCGTGAGACGATATTTATCTGAAAACAGACAAATGTGTTCCAGCCTTGACGCCAAGAAGCCAGGATCCCTGACGTCATGCGTAGTAACTACGGTAAGTAGGGTGGAACACGCTCATAGTTAGTCATTGATGTAGGTTTGACAGGTACTTCAGGTATGCATGAGGGCAGCCTTTGACCCTTGGAATGGGAAGGACAGGGGTGGGCTTACCTTTAACCACAGAGTGTGACAATATGCACTTGTGGCACTTCAAACAGCTTACTTCCTTGTTCTCAGCGAGAGAACGCTTTGCCAAACAATCCTTATGATAGTTTGACTCGCAGTTAGGGCATGTCTGCTTGGTACCCTAAGAAAAATGTGTGCTATTATGTCATGACAGAAGTACAGAGGTCCCAGGCTATCAGTAAACTTCCCCTTTCACCTTAAAGGCGTGTTCCGCGATCCCACAAAGAGGCTTTTCCCAAACAGAGTGCTTCCGGGCGTGTGTGTAGCACACAAGTCTGTTTCCAGGACCAACAAGATCCCGATGTGGCCCCAAATAATATTATTTTCTTTAGCAGACAAATCAAAAACTGAGGGTCTATCTGGTACAGAATGGTAAAAGCGTAATCATGATGCTGTTTTAACTGAGCTTTTATTGACATTTTAAAACGCGGCCAAAGAAACAAGACCAGAGGTTCCGATGCAAGGCCGTATCCAGGGGGGGGGTTAGGGGGTTCGAACCCCTCCCGAAACCCACAAAAGTAATAGTTTTTTGCAGGTTTTAACCTCTGATCTATGTATTTTTTGTACTTTTTGGTCCGACCCGTGGACAAACCCCCCCCCGAAATAAATTCCGAGAGCAAACCCCCCCCCGAAATAAATTCCTGGATACGGCCCTGTTCCGATGGGATCCCAAAAATTTAATATTTGATCCAGACAATTAAGTTTTGTCTTCGCCAGACTCCTTGAACATTTTTATTCTTAAAATTTAACGGATTCAGCATGTGTGTTTCCCCTAAAAACCGATCGAAACGATCCTGCCATACTTCTGCGAATTTTCCGATTTCGGCGAAATTCCTGATCAACTTGTCCGGTGAAAAAATAAAGCTAAAAAACAAATTCATCGTATCTCCTTACCCCTATATCTAACATCTAATCAACTTCAAATACAAATTTAACTTATATAACAAATTTTCCAGTTTCAGCCGAATTCCGTGCGAACTACTTGTCCAGCAAAAAAAGAAAGTTCAGAAACCCTTACCCCTATATCCAACATCTAATCAACTTCATATAAAAATTTAACTTATAACAAATTTCCGGTTTCAGCCGGATTCAGGACGAACTACATGTCCGGCTAAAAATGATTGTCATATACGGATTCAGCATCTCTTCTTACCCATTAATCGGACAGCTAATCAACTTCAAATAAACTTTTAATTTTAACAAACTTTCCGGTTTGGGCCGGATTCCGGGCGAACTACTTGTCCGGCGAGAAAATGGTTTCCATATTCGTGTTCAGAATGTCTTCTTACGAACATCTAATCAACTTCAAATAAAACTTTTAATTTTAACAAACTTTCCGGTATTGGCCGGATTCCGGGCGAACTACTTGTCCGGCGAAAAAATGGTTTCCATATTCGTGTTCAGCATGTCTTGTTACCCCTAAATCGAACATCTGATCAACATCAAATAAAACTTTTACTTTTAACAAACTTTCCTGTTTTGGCCGGATTTCGGGCGAACTACTTTCCTTCGAGAAAATGGTTTTCATATTCGTGTTCAGCATATCTTCTTACCCCATAATCGACCATCACATTAGCTGTTTAAAAACATTCTGCTTGTCCCTTAATGAACCCCCTCCCCCACCCCTAAATGTAGGGCTACAGAGCCCATCTACGAACTCGAACTCACTCTTGACCCAAAGAATCCTCACACCAAGTTTCATCAAAATATCTCATTCCCTTCGAGAGTTATCGTGCTCAGAGACGGACGGACAGACGGACAACTTTTGCGATGTCATAGGTATCCCTCCACTTAAGTTTTGGGATCCCAAAAACAACAGCTGAAACGGCGTTTCTGCGAGTTTCAGCTTGTGGGTCGCGAGTTTTGCCCCTACTTGATGTCTCCGTTACGAACATTAGAAAATGTGTGGGACATAAGTATATCGCGAAACAATGTCTTAAGTTACCACAGAATTCGCCACAAATTTGGAGGAAGACGAATTCTCTTTCCCAGACCGTCGCCCATTCGTTGGTCTGAGAGGAGTCTGAGCCCTAGGATTTACCATTTTCTGCCTACTCTTATAGTCAGTATCTAAATCTCTTCTAGTCAGTATTTAAATAGTTAATAACAGCATTTATCTTGGGACATTTTTCGTATACTGTCTGCATGAGCTTGTCCTTTTTCTTCGTTAATGTCGATTTTAAATAAATGACTGCCTATTATAGCTGTAGGCGTACGCTAGTTGAACAAAACTGCGCTGTTGAACAAAACTGCTATTGCGTTTCTCGCGGCACATATCCGCCATGTGTACTGAAGCTTTCGACATTTTCTTGGAAATGTTTACATTCTTCTGTTAATGTTATTCGTTATGTGTGTTTCTTTCTCCTTTCTTTATTTCCTTTGTAATATTCCACTAGTCCTCTTGTAGTTTAGTGGATTAATAAGATTATTATCATAAATGAAACTGAAATATTACCTCAGGGAAATCCTTCTTCATGCATTCTGAGCAGGCTTCATTTTCGCAGTCGATACACAGCCAAGGGGTTAGGAGGGCCTTTCTGGCAGCCATACCAGTAAGGCTCATGCAGCTCGGATGTGCTAGAAAAAGGTTACTCAGCCAGGGTCAGATTTCCAATAAGGTCAACGGTCAACCCATGGCTTTGGGCGCAGCATTCAAGGGGGCGTATTTACAGAGAAAATAGCAACCATATCTTCACAAATTTTTCAGTATTATTCTGAAGAGACCATATAAAATACTGTTAACGGACTCAGGGCGTTCGCCTGTTCCTTTGAAGAAGATGGTCGCGACGCGCTATCGCCATTCGTACAGTAAAGGTCGGGATCACTACCCAGATTTTTTGCCCGGATTCTGGGTTCCGTTTTCTTCGATACCGGTATGGGTAGTGAAGACAGGTCTGAAACGGTCTGAAAGTACCCCGGACGCGTCCGGGAATCTGGTAGAAAAATCTACCAGATTCCCGGATTCTGGGTGAAAAGAAGCGGGAATTTGAAAGTAGTTTTCATTTGACTTGGAGAAATTATTGTGCTGAGGTGGTAAAATCTAAGAAAATGACAGAAGTGCTGAAAATGCCCAAATGAAGAGACATTTGAGTTGATTTCTGTTTGGGACCGTCTTCACATAATCCGGACCCCAGATTCTGGGGCGTCTGGGTAGTGAAACCCGACCTTAATACCTTCTTAGCCAGCAGCGGAAGTCCAATGCACGAAAAAACTTCTCATAAGATTAAACGCATAAGCAGAGTTGAAGGACGATAAAAATGACGTCACCGTTTACAATACCAGACTGAAGTCTTGCATATTACCGGAAAAGCAAGGTGGCTTACCCGCAATAGCACAGCTGGTACAGATCATCAGTTCCTCCATTTCGTCCCTTGCGTTGATCTTGTTGGAGCCGCATTTATTGCAGAGCCCAGGGTTGTTCTTATCCCGAGATGGATGCTTGCTATCCTTCTGGGGAGTTGAGAGGTCCGACCGCTCGGATTCTGACTCTGTAACTGCGAAAGAGAGATTTAAAAGAGCACAATGATTTTTCCAAGGCCTTTGCCGGGGAGGGAGGAGGGAGAAAAAATCAAAAGTTAAGAAACTGGCCACTTCGGCGTAAGCCAAGTCTCACATATCTCAGCAGGAAACCCAGGAAAGCCAACGGAACCACGGACAACTGTGACTCTCCATTTGATCCACCGCTGGTGGAGATTCGGAAAGTTTAAATTAGCTGCTTTTTGGAGTGGTCACTACTGGTCTCTAATTTTCTCTGTAAGGCATTTCTGGACTCACTTTTAACTGTTCGCTATTCTTATAACACGTTCTGCAACTCATCAGTGTCTGCTTTATCTCACCCGTGTGGACCACAACGATCGGGAGGCAGGTTCTAATGAGAGGGTACCGGGAGATAGTGGGACGAAAGAGGAAACACCAGACACTCTATTGAGTAAAACCATAGACTATCAGGAGTGTGAGGAACGGCCTATTCAGAAGCCTGCATAAAAAAGAGAGACTAAACTATCCGCTATCCGAAGAGACGGACCTTAGTACATAATAACAAAGTTGAACAATAAGGTGCGAGCTTTCGACTAAAACGAACTGACAACTGCGAAACTGTTACTATCCTTTTTCGACTTGCATCTTCGATTCAATCCCTCTAGACGCTTTGAAGCGCGAAGCAGCGGTAAACCTTTTGACAATTATAACTTTTTCATCTGTAATGTTGTAGATACTTTGACATAGATCGCTATTTTTCTGTTCTTTCTTTTTTTCCTTTTTCTTTTGTGCACTTGGTTCTTGCTCTGCTCGAGCAAATGTTTCTCTGTTTCAATCGTTCGAATATAACGGGTTACAAAATAACACACACAAATAAATACGGCAGATGGAAGTGGAATTAGAAACGATCAGAAAGGAACCAGTCTTAAAATGTTTAAATTTGGACAAGTAAACCGTGAGCGTATTCCACCCTACTTACCGCAGTTACTACGCTAGTCGCCGTAGTTACTACGCTAGGCTGGAACGCTTTTTTATTTTTTCGGTCAAATATCAGGCCGCGGGGTGATCCGACCAATCAAGTTACAGAGATGCGTAGTTACTACACTAACTACGCTCCCGAGCGTGGTAAGCAAATAGTTACTATTAGTTACTATTTTGAGAAGGCTGGAACGGTCAGCGTAGTAACTTTTCGTGAGGCTGGAACGGAAATAGTAACTAATAGTTACTATTGGTAGAGGGGTAGAACACGCTCAGCTTTCAAACTCTGCCGTGGTACGTACCTGACGGGTCGTCTGCTCGTAATACCCAACCTAAGGCCTCCTGAACCGCCGTGGCTGTTGCTTTGTTGTTGTGATGGTTACCGCTGTGCCTCTGTCCTGAAATGTTGACATCTATATGTAACCGCTGACCAACCATGAAATGAACCGAGTAGAAAAAGAAAAGAAAAAAGAAAAGGGGAGATCTACAGTCTAAATGAAACCAAGCAAGCACCAAGCAAATGAAAACTTCACACATGTCTCGCTGCTCAGTAGGCAATACCGTTATATCGACGTTATATCTTGGTTATATCGAAGGTGTTTTTCCTAAAAGTGATAAGCAAGACTTTCTCGAAATTGAGTGAGTAGTCTCCTATCCGCACTTATATCCTGCCTGTCTGGAATATATTTCAGACAAATCGGAGCAGCCACTATAGAGATACAGAGTTCTCTCATAGGTGGCAAGTCCTTTCGTGGCCGAAAGGTTAAAGGATATCCGTAGTTCCTGTAAAATTTAAAAAATATCGCTTGTCATATTTTGCATAAAAAACGTCGATATCGTATTCTTCTTGTGTAGGGTCCACACTGATTTTAAAGAAAACTTCACCAAGTCTTTTTCTAGTGCCAGTGAAACTTAAACTTCCAGTCAGAGAACAAGCATCCAGCCCGATTTCTCGACGCGAATGAAGACGAGAATCTGAGTAGTGAGCTAGACTAATCTCGATCGAGGTTAAAAGCTCCGTTATGGGGTCTCTGGTAGCCTATGAAAGCTCCTCTGAAAATTCTATAACCATCGAATGAAATCGCTTGCACTAGTTGCGTTTTAGATTTGAATTCTCAGTTCTCCGTTCTCGCTTCTGAATTCTCGATTCTCGTACAAATTACCGTTTTTGCTCCCCTCGCTTCTCCATTCTCGCCTTTGACAATTTGGCAGCTCGTCCGCAACCCGGCATACCTGTCTATTCATATTGAACACCCACACTCTGTTGGCCAATCAGGGAGGAGAACGGAGAGAGGAGAATCGAGCATTAACTATCGGAGCAACTTCTCGATTCTGCAGAATCGCGAGGCTTTCCCCGTTCTCGATTCTCACAAAAACGCAAGAAAAGAATTCGCTTCATCTGAATAGTCCGAAAAAGCGAAATAGGAGAATTGCGAGGAGAATTCGGATCAAAAACGCAACTACTCTATTCCAAATAAATCCGTCTTTGGCTTATCTTACTAAAAACTTCATGTTCGTCCGCCCTGAACTCAAGTTCTTCTATTTCACATTTGTGCAAACAGGACAAGGACAACTACTGGGAAAAACAGACATCACTGGACTGGGTATTAAGGTATGTGC
The DNA here is from genome assembly GCA_023053555.1 of Branchinecta lindahli. Lineage (NCBI taxonomy): Eukaryota > Metazoa > Arthropoda > Branchiopoda > Anostraca > Branchinectidae > Branchinecta > Branchinecta lindahli. Next base: position 27,375,363 of record JAKZAO010000002.1, read on the forward strand.
ACACAAAGTCAGATTTTCGAAGTCGGATGCGGATTTCCTCCTTCGCTCCGGGATCGCCGATGTATCGCATGCAGGTTTCCCCATAGTAACGCGAATCTCGCATGTGTAGTTTCGCATGCGAAAATTTATCGGACTGTGTGCACGTAGCTTTCGTCTTCGGTTTTCCTTTTAAGTTTCACAAAAACGGAGAATTTCTGAGAAGATAAAAATACTAACGAGAACGCAACTAACAATACAATGTCTCACCTGTGGGCTTTCGCTTGGCATCACTTGAAGCCAAAGTTCTCGGCGGATCTGTCTTACCTCGCTTCCGGCTTAAGTCGTTGAAGTCGGAAGGATCAAACATTACTCGGGCTCGCTAGATGGAACAAAATTAGAGAAAATGACATAGTAAACTACAGGTCAAGGACCCGTTATTCTTCGCTGAAGTACGTCACTGCCAGCGAGTATATTCGTCCTTAAAGGAACCCTTAAAGGACCCCTCATGCTTATTCTTTTTGCTTATATAATTCCCAAGCTCTCTTATGGAATTACAAGCTTCTGAAATCCCCGCCTTTCGCCATTGTTTCGTTTTGTATCTTACGACATTTTAGCGTTTTTTCGGCCTAGCCGAGTTTGCCAGTCATGCAACGCAAGCTTTCGCCAAAAGCTTCAAGGTCCGTCGACAACTCTTTCAACATAAGGACACGAGAAGCTTCAAATTGTTGTTTTTCATTTTAAAAGGCCACTAGGTTTTACTTCTATTTTGAAGTTCTTTTGTATTTTGCGTCCGGTCGGTGAGCGGAAAAGCTGGACAGAGTGGACAAGCGCTAACAAGAATCACTACGAAAAACGATATTTCCGAGCAACTTCATCGGGAAAGATCATTCCTGGTAAGAGTTGTGCTTTATCTAAAAAACACACAAGTTCAGATTTTCAGCTGCGGGCTGAAGAGAGTCCTCACTGAAATATCACCGAAAGATTATTTTAGATGGATTTCACCAAACATGCTTCCAAAACACTGGATGATTTAAAAGCACATAATAACATCTTGTTATGTGACAATCGCGCCACTCAACTCTCACAAGCTCGGTAACTAACTTCTTCTCAGTCTTGTCGTCGTCGTCACCAGGGTTGCCACGAGTGGTGATTATAATCATCAAATTTAGTAAAAAAAAAAACAAAAAAAAACCCCACCAAAATCACTCAATTTTGGTGATTCTCGCATAAGAAATGCACTGGAAATGTCAAAAAAAAACATACCAAAAATTTCAAGTTACCAAAAAAATTTCGTTTGGCGCTTTTTTTTGCTATTTTTTTTGTAGTTTTTTAAGAATGGGGGATTTCTTTTTTCCCAGTGTGGCAAGCCTTGTCGTAGTCCTCATACTGCATGATCAAATACATTTAATTTTATTCTGACGACAAGCTTCCTGTGCGAGTTGTGCTTAGTTTCAAGAAGGAATTACCAGTTTCCATCCATTGAGCGTAATGAGACAACGTCGGCACTCGTTCACGTTCAACGCCAGTGCCTAAACTGCGGGTTGCCTCGCAGCTTCTTTCTTTGCGTTTTTTTCCTCTGGTGCTAGATATGAAGAGATGCCGTAAAACTGCGGATTTAACCTTCTTGCTCAAAGGATATGCAAGTCACAAAATACGTTTAGAGCCACCCAAATGCACCTTGGTGTTCTTTTTTCTATGGGGAGGGGCAACGCAGAATGAGGCAAAGTATTCTTCTTTCGGAAGCGGATATTCTGCCGTTTTGTTTCCTTTTAGCCCCCAGAAAAGGCCTTTCTGATACTCACCTTCACACGCGAGGTCCTCTCCAATTTGGGCTGGGGTGAGTCCGCACGATCGTTGCTACGTGTTCCGCGACGGATATCTTCAGAACCGCTGGCATTCCTCTTCCTTCTTCTTTTTCTCAGTGGTGCTTTGTGATTCTTCCCTTGTGCGTCGCCAGATGTTTCATCGTCTACCTCTACTTTCGCCCTTTCTTCATCCCCTTTAGCAGGTTCCTTCTCGGACGCTGAGTTTCTTACGTCACGTTTAACCTCCGTTTCTGGTTCCATCTATTGTCGGGAAAGATAATTAATCTGGAGAACTACGGTGTCTCAGTTTAACTAGTAAGGGCATACAACTGAAAAACTGGAAGCGGACCTCCGTCAAGTTCGTCAAAGGTCAAAGTCCACCCTAGCACATGTTGTTTTCCTGCAAATTTCAAGGCTTTCGATTTCACGATAACGCATTTTATTCGGGTTGTAGAGAATTTTATAGATGTATCTGTGTCTTCGTCTAAGTTCCTTGACTCAGAGGTTTTGGTTCGTTTGGTGCCAAAGCCGGGTCTAACTAGAATTTAAAAATCCTATGTTCCATTTACTAAAGGACAAAATAAAACGAATATCCGACATTTTCAATCATCAAGTCGTTGATTTCAGCAGCGACTCTTGAAAAAAACGATAACCTCAGAAAAATCGAAAGAATGGAACGTTCCACCAAATTTCCATGACACTCAACAGCTGATGAAAGTGTTTCTAAGAGTGCAGACAGAACTAGACGATTTCCACATCTAAAAGCTCAAACTCAAATCCTCATGTTGTTGTTGTTGTTTGAAGGTTGACGTCACGTGGGCTTCAGCCCAAACATGCTCGTGCCACTGGGTTTATGTAAACTTTTAAATATCCTTCAATACTTTAAAACCAGTATGTTGGTTTAAATAAATGAACTTTTGCCTGTCGGCCACGTCAATACTTTAAAAGGGTAGGGGTCTTTCTCAAGACGTCGTCTGAATCTGGGTTCCTCATCTAAACGATTTTGCTTTCTCCTAACTCAGACCGGGCTTAGCTGACAGGCATGAAACTTCAATGGAACCATAAAAAAACTAAGGCTATGTTCCATCCAGCATCCAGAAAAGCAGCAATTCACCTTACAAACACAACAACTATATTTTGTAGCTTAGTTGTTGGCAACGAGCCATTCTTCCAAAAGCTTAGTCCCCACTGGCATTATTTTTTCTGTGGAAAGAAAAAAGCCCAGACAAAATCGGATTTCTGGTATCAGTCAAGCAACAAAATATGTTTGAAAAAAGTGCCCAGTGAGCACATACCTTGATGGACTTCAATATCAGCGCTTAGTAATAAGAATTTCAGGAGCTTATATTAATTCAAATTGAATACTTTCATGTAAGAATGTATAATTTTCAAACAAACAAATCTGCTAGCTATAAGAACACTAAATCAAAAACACATTCTCCACAGCCATTCTCCAGGCTCTCTGATACACAATGAGATATTATGAGACTGTTATACTTTTTAGTGTGAACATCTCGCACTGTATTTACTTTTCACCCATCAACAGACCTAGCCTAACCATTTTCGGACACTATTTTTTCCGCAAGAATGTGTCAACAAAACTCTTCATCATCTCAATTTGTTTAGCTGATACTAAAGAACAACCTAGGACTGACTGACAGAGTTGAAACTGTGGTATCTCTTAAAGACTAAAGTAATTGCTTCTATATGTGATAGGTACAATGCAGGACTGACAGGCATTTGAGGCCAGTCAAGTACGGTACAGTAGAGGTGTGTTAGGCTAGGTCTGCTTAAGGTAAGGTAAACAACAAAATCATGTTCCTCCTCAAAACCAACTTTGGTAAGTGGACTACAGTCAATTTTTCGTCCAAATATTAACAACGACAAATAAGTGATAAGAATAAGCAAGACAACCCATACAAACATGATGAGGGCAGCAAAAGCATTCAGCTCCTTCCCTGTTAAGTAGGCTTACAGAGCCATCACTCACTGGCAGATCACTGGTGGTGCATCTCCTGGAGTTCATCCAGGAGCGTCAATGAATTCATCAGTGCTCAACTAGTACACAGGCTAACAACAACATTTTTCAGCTTGGAGTTGGGGGGTAAGGGCAGGCAGACCTGGGGCTAGGGTAACCCTGGGCATGCCCTGGGGCTGGGGTAACCACTCTTCTGTCTCTTCCTTGTTTGGTGTCTTCTTTCTCACAAGAACTACAAGGTCAAGAACATTTCTTCTTCTCAACTTGGCCCCTCAACTGACCAAAACAGCCTAGCCAGGCCGAAAGAGAGTTTCAGCACAACTGCTGGTTGCATTGCTCAGGCAATAGGCAAAGGCAATCCCCATTGCTGACCTGACTATAACCTTATAGTCTATACCTAGTATAGGCTATATGGCGTCCCCCAGTCTAGTACACTAGCCCCTTTTCAGGCACGGTGCTCAAACGTCTAGCACCATGCCTGGGTGCTGGACGTTCAAGCACTGTACCTTGGATTTCATGTATGGTGCATGGATTCCAGTATACAGTGCATGCATGAAAAACACAGTTTCTGTCACCACAACTTATCAACGGCTCGGATAGGGCTGAAATTACTACCAAGAATAAGAGAAATCAAAGACAATCCTTATCATATTTTTCCTAACAAAAACAAAAGGACGCGACTGATGATGGAGATGAAAAAGCTGACAGCAGCCTATCTATTTTCCATGTAGAGTGCCCTAGGAGCCAATATTCTGGTGGACTGTTAGGTAGAAAAAGCTGAGGCACAGGAAACTTCGCACGCAAAACCCTTGACTATGTAGAAAAGGAAATGAGGTTTTTCATCTCCATCATCAGTCGCGTCCTTTTGTTTTTGTTATGAAAAATATGATAAGGATTGTCTTTGATTTCTCTAATTCATGGTAGTAATTTCAGCCCTATCCGAGCCAGTGCTCAGTTGTGATGACAGAAACTGTGTTTTTCATGCATGCACTGTATACTGAAATCCATGCACTATGCATGAAATCCAAGGTACAGTGCTTGAACGTCTAGCACCCAGGCATGGTGCTAGACGTTTGAGCACCATGCCTGAAAAGGGGCTAGTGTACTAGACTGGCGTCCCCCCAAAAAATCAAGTTAGCCAATCCAATGGCAATAGACAGACAGATTGATAAGTGTATTTAAAAAGCCTAAGGGCCATATAGACAACAAAAAACAACAATAACAACAACTTAAACACTCCTTAACAGCTTAACTCTAAACATTTATTTATCCATATACACGCCCACTCCTGGCCCACTCGAGTGATAACAGTAGGGTTAATGTTAATGACCAATATCCAGAAGCTCTCAGAGCAAGTACTGCAATCTGATGGCTGAGTTAACGCAGTTCAGTCCAGGTTCAGTCAGAACAGATTCAGATACAGCAGACGACAGAATTACAGAAATGCAATAGAACTAGAACATAGTAGAAGTCAGCTTCTATCCAACTCTTCCAACTCTATCAGTACAGTACCATCTCAGTAACACTTGACTTACCATTTTCAGTTTGTCCATGAAACTGTAGTAGCCCTGATCCAGTTGGTCGCACGCTAGCTTACCTTTTTGAATCTGCTGCAAATTCACCTTTTTTGCCCTGTAGATTACCTGACCAGTTGGCCTGCTTTTGCCTGAAAAATCCGCTAGATGGCAACCAAACATTTTACATTGGCAAAAAGTATAAAAATATAGAAATGAAAGCACCGTGACATCGGCCAGAATCTATTGTGATTTGTGACTACAACTTGCGACTATAAGGATTAAAAAACGTAACGTAAACCAACGTAAACATTTAGGACAGCCCTATTACGCAAAACTGATAAAGGAATTCTTACATTTAGTTAGCTATTCTTATGAGTTATGACTATAAATGAGGCCGTGTCAACAAAAACCTTTACTGGTCACGGAAGCTGAATCGCTGGAGGTTTAATGGAACGTAGTGCTAAAATCAACCTGTGTAGATTGAGATCCCAAAAAGCAGCTACCAAATGCACAAATTACCACGGTGTACGACCCTTATATATAGAATATGCTGTTAGAACAGGTGGTTCCCAAAATCCACGATTTGTTGCCCTCTCTCACAATGCTCACGCTCAGAATGCACACGATCAAAATGCTCACGGTTCAAAATGCTCACGATTCAGAATGCCCACGGCTCAAAATGCCCTCGGCTTGAGAATATGCTGTTAGAACAGGTGGTTCCCAAAATCCACGATTTATTGCCCTCTCTCACAATGCTCACGCTCAGAATGCACACGATCAAAATGCTCACGGTTCAAAATGCTCACGATTCAGAATGCCCACGGCTCAAAATGCCCATGGCTTGAAATGCCCACTGTTTGCCTACAAAACGCCGACGGCTCAAACTGTCCACTGGGTGGACCCCGAAGCCGCACCGAAGTTTTTTTTCAGCGGCAGCGCGCCGGAAAACCCTCGGCGTGGCGGCGCGCCGAAATTTTTTTAGCGGCGCGCCGCCAAAAATTTTCGGCGGCGCGCCGCTTTTTGGCGCCGTTTTCCGTACTTTTTTAGCTAAAATTTTGGAACTTTGCGGCCATGATTTGGAGCAATTTCGTGCCTGAATTGGCTGTAGGTGTAAATAATTAGTACTTTATCAACATAATTTCAGCTATTCTTGTACAAGGCGTCATCTCCTTGTTCCAGGCGGATTCCACTGCGAGTCCCGGATTTTTTTATTGTACTAGTAACTCCCTTCCCCCCATTCTCACGGGTCCCCGTCGTAAGCCATTGCTTCAACTAGAATAACTAGAAAATAACTCCTTTCGGATTCAATGTGGAGCTTATTTTAGGAGTTGCTGGTGTCAGTGGTTTAACTAACGCTTAGAAAATAATAAAACTCTGTTTTACTGATTTTTTTAAACTGTACAGTTATAAAACTAAGTAAGCAAATCAAATCAAAGAAAAGTGAAATAACGTGGACCATTAGACAGACTAATTTTGTTTCGTCAACCAAATGAGTTTGGCAAGGAAATAGATCAGCAAATTTTCGAACCAACTTGATACAGATGCGTTATATCTGTTCTCGTTGTTTCCAGTCTCGATAGTCCCCAGAAAATGACTCCTTCTTTTCTCGTGGCTCCCCTACCCGGGAAACAGCAAAATATGGCAAAAAAAATTAGGTGACGACTTTTATGGATCGATTGCTTCTAAACAAAACAATTATTCTCTAATTCGATTACTACCTGAAACAACAAATAATACAGAAGATACGACCCCCCCCCCCACAACCGACGATGGGATGCTGTGATGAAATATAAGCATTTTTTCTGGGTCCTTTCTTCGCACGCCAACTATCGTGGTCTAGCTTATCTGGAAGTGCCCGGATTAGTGAAAGTCCGACTGCCGACAGCAAGACAGACGTTCTTGGTACTTGAGCAAACCAATGTAAGTACCAGACAAGCTTAATTAACATAAAAAAAACATCATGGTCGGACAGTGTGCGTGGACGTGAAACATCAGTGGTATACGACGGCTTTTGATTACTTTTTCATTGTCAAAAGACACGGTGGGCAACAATGAAAAGTATTTCCGCCGAAAAAAACGCGGCGGCGCTAGCTATGGCGCGCCATCTGAAAAACGGCGGCGGCGCGCCGATAAACGGCGAGGCTTCGGGGTCTACCACTGGGGAGTCCAAAATAATCCTGGGACAACGGACAACGAGATGACAAGGGGCAGGATTCCGGCGTAAAAGGTGTTAAAAGTATTATTTTATTGTTTGTTGGCCAGTTCAGAGTTGTTTGCGTGCAAGTACAGAAGAAATGTCATTTAAAATTGTTCCAACACAGAAAGCGAAACTAGGCGATCCAAATCCTCCAATCAACTTGCATAAAGGTAAGAATTGTTCCTTAATTGACCGAAGAGAATCCGCTGTTTGGGATTCGGGTTGCCCAGTTTGTATTCTGGTTTTGGACCAAAACCTTTGTATTTTAGCAGAAAATAGGCTTTCAATGTAATTTGGTATTGAGAGTAGACCCCGAAGCCACGCCGTTAATCGGCGCGCCGCCACCGAAAAAGTTTTGGCGCGCCACCGCCGCTTTTCAGATGGCGCGCCATAGCTAACGCCGTTTGAACGGGGGCGCGCCGCCGCCGTTTTTTCGGCGGAAATACTTTTCATTGTTGCCCACCATGTCTTTTGACAATGAAAAAGTAATCAAAAGACCGTCATATACCACTGATGTTTCTTTGAGCACGTCCACGCACACTCACTGTCCGACCATGATGTTTTTTTATGTTAATTAAAGTTTAACCGAAAAAGACTGGGATAGGACAATCTAGTTACCCATCACTTATTCACTTAAATTGGCTTGAAGACCCGCTAAAAATGCGTTACTTGGTTGTTCCGCTATTCAGGAATAATCGATTTTCAAATAGTGGAATTTCCGTGTGATTTTTGGTACCTCTAATTTGTTATATGCCTTACAAGAAAGATTTATGACTTTTTTTGTTCAGGCACTAAGCAATCTTCACCAATATCGCACTGCCCACTGAAAAGCCTTGTTTGTGTTTAGATAAAAATTTCCCGCGTCATAGTAGAATTTTCGCAGTGGGGACGGCCGCAGATATTCTGAACGTCATAACTAGAGCAGATAGTGGAAAACAAAAAAATCCCTTTGCAGAATCCAAATAATTCAGTGTATTCAACTAAATGACACAAAAATAAGTTGGCTTTTCAGTTAAACTTTAAGCTTGTCTGGGACTTACGTTGGTTTGCTCAAGTACCATAACGTCTGTCTTGCTGTCGGCAGTCGGACTTTCACTAATCCGGGCACTTCCAGATAAGCTAGACCACGATAGTTGGCGTGCGAAGAAAGGACCCAGAAAAAATGCTTACATTTCATCACAGCATCCCATCGTCGGTTGGGGGGGGGGTCGTATCTTCTGTGTTATTTGTTGTTTCAGGTAGTAATCGAATTTGAGAATAATTGTTTTGTTTAGAAGCAATCGATCCATAAAAGTCGTCACCTAATTTTTATTTGCCATAATTTCGCTGTTTCCCGGGTACTCCTTGACGTGTCAAGGGGAGCCACGAGAAAAGAAGGAGTCACTTTCTGGGGACTATCGAGACTGGAAACAACGAGAACAGATATAATGTATCTGTATCAAGTTGGTTCGAAAATTTGCTGATCTATTTCCTTGCCAAACTCATTTGGTTGACGAAACAAAATTAGTCTGTCTAAGGGTCCACGTTATTTCACTTTTCTTTGATTTGATTTGCTTACTTAGTTTTATAACTGTACAGTTTAAAAAAAATCAGTAAAACAGAGTTTTATAATTTTCTAAGCGTTAGTTAAACCACTGACACCAGCAACTCCTAAAATAAGCTCCACATCGAATCCGAAAGGAGTTATTTTCTAGTTATTCTAGTTGAGGCAATGGCTTACGACGGGGACCCGTGAAAATGAGGGGAAGGGAGTTACTAGTACAATAAAAAAATCCGGGACTCGCAGTGGGAATTCGTCTGGAACAGGGAGATGACGCCTTGTACAAGAATAGCTGAAATTATGTTGATACCAGCGAGGTAGCCTATAAACTTGATAGGCTACCTGGCTGGCTAGTCAACCGATATTTTAATTCCGTACTAATTATTTACACCTACAGCCAATTCAGGCACGAAATTGCTTCAAATCATGGCCGCAAAGTTCCAAAATTTTAGCTAAGAAGTCCGGAAAACGGCGCCAAAAAGCGGCGCGCCGCCGAAAATTTTCGGCGGCGCGCCGCTAAAAAAATTTCGGCGCGGCTTCGGGGTCTAATTGAGAGCAGAACTACCGAACCCTGAAAATTATACCGAATAAATTACCGAATCCCGATTAGGATACCGAATAATTTTGGACCGATACCTTATTCGGGATTCTGTGTAACTGCCGTACCTCTATAAAAATACCGAATACCTTCTTGCCAAGAAAGGCTCTTAAAGCACGTATGGTCACCTGACACGTTGCCTTTGCACTCACTTGAACTGGGTAAATAAAACAACATACCGAAGAGAAATTTTAAATAAGTTCTTCGGTATAGGAGGTACGCGTTTTCACTGCGTAGAGTTTGTAGTTTTGCTTCACTACCCAGACGCCCGAGAATCCGGGGTCCGGATTATGTGAAGACGGTCCCAAACAGAAATCAAATCAAATGTCTCTTCAATAGTCCACTTTTGGGTATTTTTCAGCACTTCTGTCATTTTCTTAGATTTTACCACCTCAGCACAACAATTTCTCCATGTCAATTGAAAACTACTTTCAAATTCCCGCTTCTTTTCACCCAGAATCCGGGAATCTGGTAGACTTTTCTACCAGATTCCCGGACGCGTCCGGGGTGCTTTCAGACCGTATCAGACCTGTCTTCATTACCCATACCGGCATCGAAGAAAACGGAACCCAGAATCCGGGCGAAAAGTCTGGGTAGTGAAGCCCGACCTTTATTATCGAGACAGTAAATCCTGGCTCTTTGTTGGGCATTATACGATATTACTTCCCCTTACTCCTTTTAAACCTTCGCTGATAAGAAACGATGGACAAGGCTAATTTTAATTATAATTATTTTAAAATAAGAATTTTATTCTTAATTTTATAATTAAGATAATAAACGTTTGAAATCGATGAGGTAGTCTTGACTGAAGACCTGAGAATTTTTAGGATTTACGCCGAAGAGTCGGCCTCTCGAATGCCATCTAACGACCGGAGGAAACATCGCATTTCAATCTTTTCACCATATTCATGGTTATTTCGAAGAAAGAGAAGAAATCCAATACCAAAATTTGGCTTTGATTTGTTTGGGCTGCTTCCTATTTTTGGGTCGAACTAAGCTTATCCTTCTTTAAGTGAGTACGAAGTAGTAGATTAATGGTTTGGCAAACTATACAGACCAGTCTAGTACACTAGCCCCTTTTCAGGCACGGTGCTCAAACGTCTAGCACCATGCTTGGGTGCTGGACGTTCAAGCACTGTACCTTGGATTTCATGTATGGTGCATGGATTCCAGTATACAGTGCATGCATGAAAAACACAGTTTCTGTCACCAGAACTTATCAACGGCTCGGATAGGGCTGAAATTCAAAGTCAAAGACAATCCTTATCATATTTTTCCTAACAAAAACAAAAGGACGCGACTGATGATGGAGATGAAAAATCTGACAGCAGCCTATCTATTTTCCATGTAGAGTGCCCTAGGAGCCAATATTCTGGTTGACTGTTAGGTAGAAAAAGCTGAGGCACAGGACACTTTGTCTTTACATGCAAAACCCTTGACTATGTAGAAAAGGAAATGAGGTTTTTCATCTCCCTCATCAGTCGCGTCCTTTTGATTTTGTTATGAAAAATATGAACAGGATTGTCTTTGATTTCTCTAATTCATGGTTGTAATTTCAGCCCTATCCGAGCTGGTGCTCAGTTGTGATGACAGAAACTGTGTTTTTCATGCATGCACTGTATACTGAAATCCATGCACCCTACATGAAATCCAAGGTACAGTGCTTGAACGTCTAGCACCCAGGCATGGTGCTAGACGTTTGAGCACCATGCCTGAAAAGGGGCTAGTGTACTAGACTGATACACACATTTTTTGGTTTAGTTTGAATGCTGTCCTGCAACCAACAGACTACAAGTACAGTACAGTTCTATCAACAACAAAACAACAGATCAGCAACATATATCTTGTAGATCGCCAATTCTTTATCAGCATGTTCTTTTCTGGTTCAAAAAGACTTCACAATTAATTTAGAGGTATGCTCATCAAAGAAGCATTGAACATTTGAACCACTGTTCTGTTCGAACATTTCAGTTTCACTCAGTTTTTCCCAGTTTTTCCAAACCTTGTCTTTTTTTTATCTTGCTTATAAAACAGGAAGATAGAATGGAGAATAACCAAGTTGATATCAGTGAACAACTAGCTGTTTCAGCAATCTTTTGGCACACAGTCAAAGCAAAGAGAAAAAGTTATGTTTCAAAAATTTCTTTTTCTACCAATCACTGGTTGAACGTTCTAGATGCAAAGTAAAGAAATTCAGATCAAGATGTCTGTTCTCTTAAATGTTATCTGCTAGTGAAATATAAAATTCTGATTAAGTTCCTGTGTGTCATCCAGGCCAGGTGTCATCATCCACCGACAACCTGCTGACAACAGTGTTTGTTATTTTGCACTGGTAGGCCAAGTGTCATGACATGGATACTGGGAACCCTAAACACTAAAAAACTAAACAGTAGAATATAGTGGTAGGCTAAATATAAAAAATGGGATTGGTAAGAGAGAAAACTGGATATATGCAGGGGTGTTGCAAGTGCATTTTCGGTGGGGGGGTTCAGAGCCAAAATTTTACCGAATCTCTGAAAAATTTCACAAAATCCTAGAAACTGAGAATTCAAGCTTTAAATTATGGAACATGAAAGGGTTAGGTAGGAAGAGTAGCATAAAAAGGCAGTATGAATTATGATAAGCCAACTATTAGGGGGTGTTTTTGCGAAGGCCACTTGGGAAATATATTGCCGGGCACGATTCCAGTAACAGCTTCTATCTGTTATACACAAGAGAAAATTAAAACGAGCCCACAAACGAAAATTTGTTTTTCTGTAGGCTAAACTTTAACTGCTTCTCTTACAAATTCTGTCATTTACCCTTGATTAAATACCGATAATCTAAGAAGTTCCGACGTTCCAGCAGCTGCAGCTACTGTAGTCGAGTCAATAGCGCCACAGACGAGATTTTTTATGTAGTTTTTTCCTGACAAATTTCACTATTTCCATTCAGATTCTAGCTTTTAATGTTTCGTAAACCCAATCCTTAAACTGACTTAAAACCCTAGTCAAATGACGTACCCTTCCACAAAATAGAGAATATTGCGGAAAGTGCTGCAGGCGGAATTTTTGAAACATTTATGATTAGTGTAGAATTTGGAATAAATCTTTTATTCAGACCCAAGCACCTATAATAGAAAACACACATAAGCAAAGCAAAGCACTCGCAAGCAGGTAAGTGCAGCACGCCACAAGTAAGCGGGTAATACTACATCTCCCTTCTTCACGAGTAAGCCGTCACAGCCGATGCGAGTTTCTGATCAGTCCGGTTCGGATCACTTATAGGTTCATTCTTTTCACAGGCTTCACAGGTCTGCCATAACGCGATCGTTGGAGGTTCGCGGTAGAGGTATCAGACCGTGTTTCCAGACTAGCCTGAAGGGTGTCGGGAGTGCGGTGCGTTGGCGTTTGTTGGGGAGCAGTTGCTTCTGCAGGGCATTGAGCTTGACGTGGTGACGTCATGGCTGAAGTTGGGGAATGTGGCTTGGATGTAGAGGCAGCCCTGGGTAGAGCGACCTCGGATTCCTTTTCAACAGTTTCCGTGTTCAATGGCTCATGGCTACCCGTATGTTCAGCTTGCTGCTCGGCCTCAACACTTGGGCAGGAGGGGACAGATGACGTTTCCAGTGACGCTGAATTGAGGGAGGGTAACAGTCTCTTTTTATCGGGTTGGGAGACGTGAATGCGGTTTCTTCTCAGTAGGGACCCAGTCGCTGTCCTTACTATATAAGATCTTGGGTTCTCATTGCAAGATACAACTTCTGCCTTGGTCCATTTCCCATCTTTTCTTTCCTGTACATACACTTTATCTCTCACTTGGAGTTTTGGTAGTTCTTTTGTTCTTTCATCGTAGTATGATTTCTGGCGCATCTGTTGTTTCGTTCGGCTTTCCAAGAACGCCTTCTGAGGGACGGCTTTTGTCCTCAGATGTTGGTAGGTGCTCGGTAGGATTGATCTGGTTTGTCGGCTCATTAGCAGCTGTACGGGAGACGCCAAACCGTCAACCGGGGTGTTTCGGTATTCCAAAAAACCAATGTATGGGTCTCTGCCACTTTCAAGAGATTTTGAGAGAATTCTCTTGCAGGTTTGAACTGCTTTCTCTACTAGCCCGTTTGACCTCGGATACATGGGGCTAGATGTCTTGTGTAGTATTCCCCAGGATTCAGTGAAATGTTTCATTTCCTGTGAGAACAGCTGGGGGCCGTTGTCCGATGTCATCAGTTGCGGTATGCCGTGGCGGGCAAAGTGAGCCTTTAGTTTCTGGATGACGGTTCCCGAAGTCAAGTTTGGGAGCTTGTCTATCTCAAAATAGCGGCTGTGATAGTCCGCTGTGATAAGGTATTGCTCCTTGTTCCACTCGAACAAGTCAATCCCTATGTGCTGCCATGGTAGAGTGGGAATGGTGGTATTGATCAGTGGTTCTTTTGGGTTGTTTGATGCAAACTTGGCACAGGTTTCGCACTTCTGGATAAACTTCTCAATATCAGCGTTGATGCCAGGCCAGTAAACGAGCATGCGGGCTCTTTGTTTTGTCTTTTCCATGCCCAGATGGGCGGCATGGAGCTGTTCCAAAATGTTATTCCGGAGGCACGTTGGGATGATGATTCGGTGCCCTTTGTACAAAATTCCGTTGAAAACTGCAAGCTCGTGTTGGATGTTCCAGAATGCACTGATGTTGACAGGGCATTGGTTTCGCAAGGAAGGCCAGCCTTCCTTCAGAGTGGTTTCGAGTTGCTTGAGTTGTAGGTCTGTTTGTGTCTTGTCCTTGATTTCTTGAAGTTTGCTGTCACTGACAGGCAGACGGTTTGCTATGGTATGAACGAAAACCTCTATATCCGCATGCAACGCCTCGTCGGTGTCGGGCAGGTGGAGGCGAGACAGAGTGTCAGGTACTGGAATTTCGGAACCAGGGGAGTAGCGGACAGAGAGATCATATGGTTGTATCTGAATCATGAGTCTCTGTATCCTGGCAGGTGCGCTGTGGAGTGGCTTAGAGAGTATGGTTTCTAAGGGGCGGTGATCTGTCGTCACATTGACTTTCCTGCCATAGATGAAGTGGTGGAAGTGTTTACATCCGTAAACTATGGCGTAGAGCTCTTTCTCCAGTTGCGAATAGTTTTGCTCTGTTTTGTTCAGGGCTCTGGAAGCATATCCGAATATGCTGTTGTTTGCTGAGATAACTGCTCCCAGGCCATGTCCTGAAGCATCCACTTTCAGTTCAATGGTTCTGCAGTTGTGATCAAAATATGCTAATCCGGACACAATCGAGTCTTTGATATCCTTGATACACTCGCGATGCCCGTTCTGGAGAGTGAATGATTCCTCCTTCAACAAATCTCTCAGGGGTTTGTTTTTGGATGAAAGGTCTGGAATGTATCTCGATAGGAAGTTCATCATCCCCAGCAGTGTTTGTAGCTCTTCTTTGCTTTTCGGTTCCGGCATTTCGTTGATGGCTCGAAGCTTTTCTGGATCTGGTTTTATACCGTCTTTGCTGATCACATGACCGAAGTAGCTTACTTTTTCCAGTCCGAATTGGCATTTGGCCTTGTTGAATTTGATGCCAAACTTCCTGGCCCGCTTTAAGACTTCTTCCAGTCTTTCGTCATGTTCTCTTCGAGTTCTACCATAGACTAGAAGATCATCGACTAATATGCATAGTCCTTTGAGACCCTCAAATGCTTGCTCCATTCTCTGCTGGAATTCATCTTGCGCTGATATTAATCCGAAGGGGTATCTTTTCCAGCGGTAGCGTCCGTAGATTGTACTGAATGTTGTGAGGTAGGATGCTTTTTCTGTGAGTTGTAGTATCCAGTAGCCTGATCGCGCATCAAGTTTTGAGAAATGAGCGGCTCCATCTAGGTTGCTGATGGCATCATCAAATGTTGGGATTGGGTAGTATGGTCGTTTTATGGCTTTGTTCAAGTCCACTGGATCAATGCAAAGACGCACACTGCCATCTTTTTTTTCCACCATCACCATAGCATTTACCCATTCAGTGGGCTCGCTGACTTTCTCGATGATTCCCAGTTCTTCAAGACGCGCAAGCTCATCCTTGAGCTTGTCCCTCATTGCTATGGGCACTTTTCTCGCTGGGTGTACAGTTGGTGTGACATCTTCTTTGAGGTGTATCTCACATTCCCCTGGAAGCCTTCCAATTCCTTCAAAAACATCACCATAACCTGGTGGTGGACTGGTAAGCGGATCTGGTTGGTTTTTCGTCTCGACGTTAAGGATAAGCTTGACAAGGTTCAGATCCTGGCTTGATTTCAGCCCAATGATGGGAGTAGTTTTTGATCCAACTACGTAGAACAACTGGGGTTGACTCTGCCCATCCTGATACCTGCACTGCAATTTGCATGTTCCTAGTGAGGGTATCTGTGACCCACAATAGCTGGTAAGTCTATGGTTAGTTGTCTGTAGGGTGGGCTTGGGGGATAGCATATCCAGATAGTGCTGAGGAATTATGTTTGCTTGAGCCCCTGTGTCCACCTTGAAGCCTATTTGGATCTGGCCATTGATCTGTATTGTTGCGTATGCTTCGTCCTTGCTGTTGTCTCGGTTGACAGCATACAGATAGAGATCTGACTCCTCACATGGGTTGCCTGTGAGTTCTCCACCATGTGTGGTCTCACCATGCTGATCTTCCACAGCATTTACTGTTTTGCTCTTGCACACCCTAGCAAAATGGTTGGTTTTCTTGCACTTCGAACAGGTCTTTCCTTTTGCAGGGCATGCATGATTTTTTGTGTATTGTCCACCACAGAAGTAGCACTCTGGAGTCTTAGCTACGGGTCTCTTCCAGTTTCTTGAGATGGCGTCTACTTCTTGCTTTATTTCTTGTTTCTCTTCGAACATTCTTAGTTGTGCTTGGGTCGTTTCGTAGGCACGGCAGATAGTTATGGCCCTTTCAAGTGTTAGTTCATCTCCTTCTGCCAAAAGTTTTTCACGGATTTTTGTACTTTTGACACCACAGACAATCTTGTCACGGATCATCTCGTTTCCGTTCGTGTAACCACAGGTTTTGACAAGAATCTTAAGTTCAGTTATGAATTTTTCCACATTTTCTGTTTCCAATTGGTCCCTTTTCTGAAACACATACCGTGAGAAGACTTGGTTGCGTTTTGGTGCAGCATAATCTCTAAACTTTTTGAGATATGGTGCAACTTTATCTTTGTCTGCCTCTGCAACATCAAATGTCTTAAAAAGTTCACGACCTCTATCTCCAACCCAGATGAGGAGATACGCACACTGGACTTTTTCAGCCTTTCCAGATAAGGGGCCATCAAACATGAGTTTGGCATGACTTTCGAATTTTGTCCATTCACTGTCCAAATTATCTGCATCCCAGTTGATCAACGGTTGTCGGACATCCATTTGATATTTTTACTTCTGACACCATGTAGAATTTGGAATAAATCTTTTATTCAGACCCAAGCACCTATAATAGAAAACACACATAAGCAAAGCAAAGCACTCGCAAGCAGGTAAGTGCAGCACGCCACAAGTAAGCGGGTAATACTACAATTAGATCTTCTTTTTGGGATCCAGGAAAAAGTAAGGACTATCAATGAAATCATAGATCAGTCCTTTTGTCTGCGACCAGGGCTTTACTCGACCTATTCTGACTTTCGAGGTTTGTGGTCCCAGTAGTCCCAGTAATTATACAGAAAAAGCTTGGAACGATAGTATGTTCGGAGTTTGTATACCTACCTTATCCCGGTTATTGTACCAAATTGTTTTCGGATCGAAAGACTACCGAATAATATTCCAATTCAGTATAATTTCGTCGAAACTGGAACAAAAGTCATGATTCGTGGTAATTACAGAATCTTCAAAATTATACAGAATAAACTACCAAATCATGATCATGGTACCGAACAATTTTGGACCAATAGCTTATTAGGGAGTCTGTTTAACTACCGAATCTCCATAAATATACCAAATAGTTCTGGCATTGAAAAATTACCAATTAATTTGAGTAAATTTCCTCACAGAATTTGTGATAACTACCGAATACTGGCAGTTATATCAAATCCCGTTCATTATACCAAATAGATTTGTACAGACAGCCTATTTGAGATTCTGTATAACTACCAAATCCCGTAAAATATACTGAATAGTTCTGCTATAGAAAAAATACCGAACAATTTCAGTCAAATTTTGGGCCTTTTACCGAATCTCAAAAAGGTGGGGGGGTGCTGCACCCCCCCTTGCAACGTCCCTGGATATATGTAAACAAATTTTGCAAGTATATTGCAATCAGATTGCAGTAAAAGTTGCCTGGGATGTTGCGTGTTTTCTTCAATAACCTTTCACGGTTTTGTGACATTCGCATACCTCTACCATATTGCAATCTGCCACTGCTCTTCTGAGCTCCCAAGCAGAGGTGCCACATTTGGGGAGGGATGGCCCCCCTGCTGTTGTCATCCATTGATTCGTTTTCATCCAGTAGGTAAAAAAATGAGTAAACTCTTAAGAGCTGCAAATTTTCCTAAAAAAATACCGTTTTTGTTTAAATTTTAAAAATTCAAAACATGGGTTACTCGCTCTCCAGCACCTGCTGTACAACCTTTACGGGCACTGACCAAAATCCATAAACTAAGTGAATCCTCTAAGCATGCTGATTTTAACGTTCTAACACAATGTGGACGGTGGTGCATCGGCCAGGCACCAAATTACCGGGCACTTGGTGTACAGTAAAATTGAGGTTGGGCAACCCCTCATTTTTTCTTGAAAACAGTGATCTTTTCTCTAAAACAGTAGAATATTTTTGAACCAATGGATTTTTTCCATCCAATGGCCCCTACAGTGACTGCTTTTCCTGATCAAAGGTTGAAAATCTTTTGTCAGTGTTATAGCAGACTGAAACCCTGGGTAAGTCATTCGTGAAAATATTTCAATATTTAGGTTTACCAGTGCTGTGGTTCACTGTGTAAAAATAATGAATGGCCTGGCCACCTGATCTCTAACAGGAATTTTGATTGCCTTGTACTCTCCATTCTTCCTGGACATACGACAAAGCCCTTTAGCCAGGATAATTGCTTCAATATATAGCACATACTTTGTACATCCAGTTGTAACAGGAATTTGGGTTTGCTAAGGAAATCCTTTTCGTTCTAGCTTAGCCTGATTTGTGCATGGGACAATTAAGTTCTTAATTATTTATTTTTCTTTCAGAGATGCTTTCAACTTCGCCATTTTCAAGGGAATAGTGTAAATTAGATAGTGTGATGGGAAAAGTATAAACAGCACCATGCTTTGAGGTTTAAAGTGTTTAGTTTGTCAACTCTGTCAGGGTCACCTCAAGAAAGCAGATAAATTGGTTTTTGATGATCAGTATCGTTGTTGTGCAGTGATATGGTGATGATCAGATTTTTACGCAAGTGTTGAAGAGAGTGATGATGGTCTGTGCACAGTGATAAAGGATATGGCAAACAAGAGACTCAGTGGATTTGTCAATAAGATGGGAGGGAAAGATATGAGTTTGTTAGCAGTCCTGCTTCCTCAGGTTAGTAATAAATACCCTTCAGTATCTTAGGATAGTTACAGTCCCGACATGGACCCATCCCCTTGACCCCTCAAATATCACTGTAGTTAACTTGAGAAGTAGCTTACTTCAGAAGTGGTTGTGTCGCCAGGTGTTCTGGACTGCAGATGTCAGAAAGAATGTAGGCTAATCTGCTTTCTTTGACGCATTCTCAAAGATTACTTAAAGGAAATGGAGTAGGCTGTGGATGGTACTGGTGCAGTTGTCCTTCCGAACGCACAATCCGTTATTTCCTTTCCGAACGCACAATCCGTTATTTCCCCTCAAACGTCAAGACATTTTGTGGATATTTTTAAGTTCACATGACTGAACAATATCCAACTGTTTTGGTTTTTGATTAACATGTAGGCTACCATAGTCAGGTTTTTTGAGACCCTATGTCCCCTTGTGACACACATATCTTCGTCGCACATAGACTAGAATCAGGGTTATGCAACTTCTTGCCTTGATTTTTGCAATAAAGCGTAAGTCTTAGTCACCCAGGTTGGAATAACAGGTTCAAAAAATTCTGGAGTTAAACTGCATCTGGTGCCTCATATTTTTGACGACCTGGTTTAATATTAGTTGGTAGCCTCAGAAATTATTTTTTGGTTACTAACTGGAGCTAATGTATCTGTGATCATTATCATGATAGTATGTTGGCTGGTGGTAATGTCATGTCTGGTTACACCAATTTTCCTGTTATGTCAGGCTGTCCGCAGCAGGCCTATTCGGTAACTCTCATGTCACCAGATATTCTTTTGCCTGTGCCCAAATCGTCCCAAGATGACCCTGAGGAAAAGGAATACTTCTGAGATAATAAATTAGAGGCATTAGGATTTGTGTTACTCCTCAATCATCACAATCCTGGATTGTTTTGTGTATGATTTAGACTATATTTTGTGAAGCAATCTAGTGTACCTTTGATTTTTGTAAAGCTAGCACCCTAACATAACGTATTTCAGGCTGGTTTTGGGTGCAGCATCTTGGCATTTGGTTAATTATGCTTTGCTCTTGACACTTCCTGTGATATTTTTGGCTTGTGACTTGGAATGCCATCTGCCGTAAAAAACACATGACGAAATTGTTGACTAGGGCTTCAAAAAAGAAACAGATGGCGTCCGAGTAGAGTATTTAAGGTGGTGTTCTTTGAATTGTTTTCTTGTCTGTAGGCTGATTGCTGACAGAAATAGAGAATAGCCTTCCATAATATGGATATTCGGCGTCGTGAGAGTTCGCAGCTGCATGACCTTGTCTTCAGGACTTTCTAAAAAATTTCTCCAGGCTCGCTATGTCGCCTGGGAGGATAAAACTTTAGACTGCGAATGTCTGCGAAGTGTTATTGTTACGTTGCTTCTGACAATAATTAACATTCTCCAGAGGTTGTTTTTGCTGTTCATGGTGCTGGTTAGTAGCGGTCTCGTTCTGGAAATTTTCAGCGGTTTTGATAGGGGTTAGCAGTAGTTAGCACGCAGTTCGGGTGGCATTTTCGTCAAAGAACATAGGATGCATTAAGTTTGTGTTTTGAAACCGCATGCCAATTCATACCAAAGGGTATGAAACCGCTCCTGATCTCATGAAATCATATTTGTGCATATCTTCTAATCGTCACTCGTTCGATTTTCTGCAAGCTGCGGTAAATGCAGGTGTCAGTGATCATCCCTCATGAACACTGAGACATGCGGAACTTGTTTGAACGCAGATTGTTCGTAGGCATAAAGGTGAGTCTTCACCTTCCGGAATCTGGGTTCCCAGATTTTCCGATATTTTTTTTGAATTTCTTCTGCGATACTTAAAAATTCCGGAAATCTGGAAGTTCAAAAGCTCCTTTTTGCCGGATTATTTTGAAAATCTTTCGGACCGGTTCATATTCCAGATGCAGTTCACAGAAGACGTCAAAGAATAATCTGGAAGCCCAGATTCCGGAAGTTCCGTGAGGTGAAGACCGGACTTAAACCAGAACTTGGAAGGGACAGCAAGCACTGTTTGAACAAAAGCTGGGATACTGTAGGGTTTGGACCGTTTTGATGACGCCTGAATCGTAACTTGGAGTGGCGCTTGTTTTTCGTGTTGGTTGGCGTTCCGACACACCAGACCCAGAAAGGGTCGACTCTAAAAGGTTTTCTCTCAAATTGCGTATAGGCTGTAGCACGTGCCTTCTTGTTGCTGTGTTTCAGCCTCAGGGGTATGGCGGAAGTGAATATGTTGGTGGATAGAGATGCATCGTCTCAAGTTATATGGTGTGTTCAACCGATAGTTAGTAGGCTATAAGCAACCATCGTCGTTTCGACCTAGCTAGCTAGCAGAAATTGCCTCCTGCACAAACCTTTTCAACACTCAAGAAATAGTCATCGCTGGTAACTGCGTAGGCCTACCTTCTATGCTCCGGACAGTCTGTTGCTTTGAAGCTATGAGCGGGAAATCCAACTGGAGCTCCAGCTTTCACGGAGCAAAAAGATTAGGTGACATATTTCAGTAAAGTAGCGAACGTTCTGAGTTCTACAGCGCAAAAAAATATGTGTTAGCTTAATTGACATCAAACAAATCATGATCTTCGAAACGATGCTTTGAATTCTTTTGCCTTGAAAGTTACCATAGTTGTCCAAACATTGTCAGTTTTGCGGTCAGCCAAGGGTACCCTGTGATCACTAGTCATATAAGGCTGGAACAATCCCAGTGTATCAGAATTATCATCAAGACGAGCAGATGCAGAGTCGGACAGGTTGCATGGCCTTCGCTGACGCCTACACTGTTAGAAGTTTCATAACATCGAGCAAATTTTTTGTATTGCATTCGTCGTATGGATGTGCAATTTCAACATATAACACACTCTCTGTTAATTTACTATTTTTTTTTTTAAATATAACACCAAACGTGTTTTGCAGCGTTACTTCTAACGAACAAATAACACTCATAACATCATAACATAATGTTCTGTAACCCTTGTAGATAACATCTTGTAGATAACATCTTGTAGATAACATTGTAGATAACATCTGTTGAAACTGCGCATACTTGTATTAAATGTTATTAAACTTCTGACAGTGTTGTATTCATTCTCATCACTGTGAACGCTGTTGTAGAGTAAAGTGGCCTACGTTTATATTTGTGACCCTGTAAATGGTTTTTCGGCGTCATACCAGTAGCCTAGTTACAGAGGCCTAGCCTTCTCTGTATCCCATTTTCCCAGCCTTAGAAATGTTCCTTCTGGCATTCTTTTTGGAATTTCCGACTGCCGCTAGTTAGAATTTGTACCATTCTAATTAGTCTTCCCATTATTCGAATTTGTGTTGAAGTGCAAAGTTTCTGCCGGATTGAAAGTGCAGGGAGCGAAACGTTGTCAAACTCTGCCAGGGAGACATACTTTTTGCCGAGATATGTTTTGCTTTTGTATTAGCAGTTTGAGCTGGAAAACTCATCACTAGAAGTGCTCCTGGATTTCCACATGAATGACTGCGCCATTAGCTGGAAAAAATATTCAGATGTTCCTGGGATGGGAGGTAACGTTTATGTTGTCCCGTGGGAGGCTGGAGTTTGGCTACCCGTGCAATGAATGCAGTTTAATAGCCTAGTACGCTTGACAAAGAAAAACAAGAGCTGGAAGCTCATATGGCACTTGCAAGGCTGGGTCACAGGATGAAAGTAGCAATTCGTCAATTTGTGGGTTTGTTGTGATCATTTGTATTCAAAACTCTTGAAGTAAAAAACATGATGAACTCATCAGGAGCACGAAAATGTATATTTTACTCAAAAGTATTGTTTGTACTTTAAGGAAATCACTTGTGAGCAAAACCCTTAAGGCAAAAATGATCACGGGCTCATAGGGATCACGAAAATGTGTATTTTGCTAAAAAGTATTTTTTGTACGTTGTGGTTGCGATTAGTACTTTAAGGGATGGTCGGATGTGGGAACTGACAATTTCTAAGCCAATCTTGTCAAGTGTCTGATTTCCAAGCCAAGTTTCATCGTCCTTATAGCACATCTGGAAGTACCTTGATTCACGATCACCGGAATTCCGGACCCCCCACAGTGCCCGAACCCGGTCCGGTTCTGTCACTGATGTATCTAGAGCTTCTGCTTCTTCTTCCAACCAAGTTTCGTCCCAATAGCTCCACTCTAAGCGTGTCACAAGATTTCGGGTTCTCCCCTCCACCTCCCCCCCCAACATTCATCGGATTACATCCGGACTTTAAACAGGACATTTGAGACATGAGGTCTTTCCAAATATCAAGTTTCATTAAGATCCGATCACCCGTTCAAAAGTTATACATACCTCAGGATTCTCCCTCCCTCCACTCCCCCCACGATGGTCGGATAAGGGAACTGACTATTTCTAAGCCAATCATGTCAAGTCTCTAATTTTCAAGCCAAGTTTTATCGTCCTAGCACGTCTGGAAGTACCTTAACTTGCGATCATCGGAATTCCGGACCCCCTCCCTCTAACTCCCCCACAGTGCCCGAATCTTGTCCGGTTCTGTCACTTACGTACATAGGGCTTGTGCTTGTTCTTTCCACCAAGTTTCATTCCGATCGCTCCACTCCAAGCGTGTCACAAGTTTTCCGGTTCACCCCTCCGATCCCCCCCACCTTTATCGGATCTGGTCCGGACTTAAAACTGGTCATCCGAGACATGTGATCTTTCTACGTATCAAGTTTCATTACGATCCGATCACCCGTTCGGAAGTTATACATACCTCAAGATTCCGGATTCCCCCTCCCGTCACTCCCCCCACGATGGTCGGATCGGGAAGTTGACTATTTTCAGGTAAATCTGGTCGAGTCCCTGATTTGCCTGCCAAATTTCATTGTCCTAACACACCTGGAAGTAACTTAACTCCGTATCACCGGAATTCCGGAACCCCCCTCCAACTCCCCCCACAGTGCACAAATCCGGTCCGGGTCTGTCAATGACGTACCTAGGGTATGTGCTTGTTCCTCCCACCAAGTTTCATCCCGATCGCTCCAGTCTAAGCGTGTCACATGATTTCCGGTTCCCCCCTCCGACTCCCCCCCCCACATTAATCGGATTCGATCCGGACCTGAATCGGGACATCTGAGAAATGACGTCTTTCCAAATATCAAGTTTCATTAAGATCCGATCACCCGTTTGAAAGTTATGCATGC
Organism: Branchinecta lindahli; assembly: GCA_023053555.1. Taxonomy (NCBI): domain Eukaryota; kingdom Metazoa; phylum Arthropoda; class Branchiopoda; order Anostraca; family Branchinectidae; genus Branchinecta; species Branchinecta lindahli. The sequence goes on from JAKZAO010000002.1 coordinate 27,399,609, forward strand.
CCCTAAATTCTGGATTCCGGCTCCCCTCCCTCCCCCCACGATGGTCGAATCGGGGAAGTGACTATTTCTAAATTAGTTTGGTCGGGTCCCTGATATGCCTGCCAAGTTTCATTGTCCTAGCACATCTGGAAGTACCCTAACTCGATCACCGGACTGACCGACCGACAGACCGACCGACCGACCGACGGAAAAGTGATCGGTATATGGCACTTGGCCGGAAGGCAAGTGCCATAAAAACGGAGTAGTCTGTGGTGAAAAAAAATGAGATCACGAATAAAAATGATCCTAGACAGAAGTCAGTGCTAGTGCGAACCTTCTCATTCGAAGGTTTGAGTTCTGTTGTGCTGCTGTCGAGACGTTCCATTTCATAATGCACTGTTCCTAACTATACTGGCACTCTATTGTGACTAATATGTAGGCATACTATCGCCGTCCCCCTGGGAACTCGTTGTAGGATAACAAAAATAATACGGGAATACCCCCATATGACATTTTTTTCGAGAATGAAATTATTTATGTAATGCATTTAGTCTGTAAATTGCATGGTCCTCGTCCGCAGTCGTTTCATTTTTATTCTGATTTGTTTTGTTTGATTTTACATTTGTATTTGTTACAAACAAATCATATTCTTAATAAAATAGATGCCCTTTTCTCAGTCTAACCCCATCTCTAAACTCAAGTATTGATCTCACAAATTCCTTTTTTGCCATCCGGAGCCTAGCGGGCAGATCGGTCGCAAGCCCTGAATGTATCATTTACAAATCCGGGCCGGATTCGGGCACCGTGGGAGAATTGGAAACGGGTCTCGGGAATAGTGTGAAACATCCAACTGTCAAGCTGGTGGAGGTATCGGGACAACAGATAGTGAGAGGGACATGCCATAAGCCCTAAATCTGCAATTTGTACGGCCACTGCAGAGTGGTTAGAGGGAGGAGCTATTCACCCTTAAAAAGGTGAACCATACGTGCTAACTGTCCTTACAACTGCCACATGATATGAGCTTTCAGTTCTTGCTTATTTTATTTGCGCCAACCGCAAGTGATAGAACTGTAATTAAGGGAATAATGTTGCCTTATTCACAATGTTAGATTTTATGGTCACTTACGGATTTAAGCGTTGTCTTTAGCTAGCGAAGAAATGGATGTAATGCTGCTTTGTAAATGTTATATCGATTCGATATAGCCCACTGGCTGTTTCTCGGCAGGCCAGTAACAGCCTGACGAGGACCCTTGCCGGGAAGGGCCGAAATATTGTTAGAGAAATTCTTAGCTGGCTCATCCGTTCAGGGCCAATGATCGATCACCTTTGCCCTGGTAAAATGATATATCTGCAGTCTCCTAAAGCTGAGAAAAATGAGGTAAAAGCTCTAGAAGACTCAGGTCTTGTGAATATTTTTTTCTGGGGGGCTCCTGTATTATTTATGCTAGGCTATTAGGCTAATGTTTGTAAAGCGTCCTACTCCACTAGACACCATTATATACTCACCTCGGCTTTCCGATTATGGCGCAGTATCATAAGTTGGATAAAGGACGTCGTGGACGATCGCTCTCCCCGGAATTCTGGTTCTGTACGCACGCCTTGTCGTCACCACATTTTACGGACTTGGTCTTTTCGTGCCGTGCCTGGCCATAAGTCCGGGAAAAAACCCAGCCGAAGCCTAGGAATTCATTATTCTTTTATATCCCTTTTATTAGGTTAAAACAGGAACGAAAATTAACTTAAAGGACCTGTCTTACTGATCTTGCCCTAGCTCCTTCATGGAATTATGAGCTTCAGAAATCCCCGCCCTTCGCCATTATTCGTTTTGGTTTTGAAACTACTAGTTTAGCGCATTCTCGACTGAGCCGAGTTTGGCAGTTACGGAGCGTAAACTTGTCCGAAAGCTTTAGGTCCGCCGAACAGTCTTTTAAAGATGTGCATGATAATCTTCAAATGTGTTTTTTCATTTCAGAAGATTCGTTAGGCCGATAGGTCTATTTTATGTTTTGGACTGCTTTTCTTTGGCTTGGCTTTCCCACTTTTTAACCACGGCGCGTACATTTTTCAAACATTTTGCGTCCAATCGCGCTTCGGGAAAGTGGCCCTCTTCCTCTGTGTCAAAGCAAAGCTGGCATTGACGCTTACTATTTGGAATCTTTTTTCCCCGATTACTCCGTCCACGCACTGGCAGGCATTTTGCTCGTACAGGCAGGCTCCCCGCCGGTATGTGTAACTTAAAGTAAAAGTCGAGGCTTTGTAGTGCTTTGGAGTCTCTGACTTTTGTGTCCGTTCAAACCAGTCATGGATTTCTTGTATCTATCACTTTTGGGAATTGTTTGCCATACCCTGATTATTCTAATACCCAGCTAAAGCCCATGCCGTAAGTTGCCCTGCAGTTTCCACACTTGCCGATGCGCGTTCTAGAGCTGCCGCTCTTGTAGATCACCACGGAGTACATCACTGCTTGCTTCTCCAGTAGTTGGTTAGAAAGCTTTCTAGCGGTAGTCCAGTCGGAAAGCTGTCGAAGCAACATCGTATGTTCGGTTATCTGCCGCGCCTAGTCTTTGAGAATTTGCTTAGAATGGCACAAAGCTCAAATAGTGTAATGCACTTGTTGGAACTACCTGTTGAGTAGACACACAAGGACTGGTCTTTTTACGATTTGTGGACGGACTGATATACTTCTAGCGTTGACCAGTTTTTAGTGTTGCGCGTCGTTGTTATTTACTGGATTTGATTGCCGGATATATGACACGTGCCTCGTCGGATCTTTTCCATCTCAGCTAGCCTAGGCCAAGTGAATAACTTGTCAAGTTCAGTCGATTTTCACTTTACGGGACGAAATTTATTTTTATTTTACCGTTCCGAGGGAAAGAGACGAGTTCCTCGTACAGTTCAAAGTACTCGCTGGAGCGGAACAATCCAGTCTTAGCTGGTAAAAGTGGAAGCTGGGATGAAGATTAGCGTCGGGAATTTCCGCTGATGCTTGGATATAGGAAAAGCCTCTGGTGTAGGTCTGAAAGTCCATTCACTTTGTTCCCCGTTGGGAGACGGGAAGTTTTGTTGATGCCGCGGAGGCAGTTGACCATGTGTTTGTGGAGATTGAAACAAGTTCTGCGTGGAATTCGATTTTGCGGGATGATTGGAGGGGTGTGTCGAAAAATGGTGTCAGCACGTATGCTAGTGTAATTTATCGGAGATGGGATGACCTCTCAAGCTTCCATTGAACATCAGTAAACTAATGTATGACGTAGTTCGAAGTGATGTGAGTCTTCCAGAAGTCTGTCGCATTAGTATTAACGTCTAAAGTGCTGGTTTATAACCTAACAGTGACTCACTGTCGAGTTCCAGTCGTTTCAGGCGTGCATGTTGCCTAAACGCTAAAGCTGGCTGTGAAGTGTGACGGATTTGTCTCTGCTTATATAAGTGCAAGACGGTGACGATCTGCAGCAGGACACGTAACGAAAACTTGTCATTTCTACCAAACTTAAGACTAGCAGAATAAGAGTTGGTCGATTCTTCAGTGCGCGAAAGTTACGTGCTGGAACCTAGTGTACAGCATGCTAGAATGACCTCCGAATCATTCTGATAGTCATAGTAGGATACATTCTTCACCGTGCGAAGGGTGGAACCTGACTGAACGTGTGAGACTCATAACTCCTCTATAAGCCAAATCTCCATTGTTTTCTACGCAATTAGAACACTAACTTTGCTAATTGGTATTATATGTCAACCATTGGGTGAACGATCTTCCTGTACAGTGCCGCTGTGTTTTCAATTAACTGTGGAAAACCGCTCTCAGTTGAGAAATCTGGAACGAATTCCAGTGGTTCGATGGAAATTATTGCTCCTGCTAACTGTGATACTGGCATTTGTCAGACGAGGGCTTTCAAGGTAGTATTTTAACGTCCTGGTTTATCGTTAGATTCACAAAATGCGGCCTCATTCGCTGACAATGGTCCTGGCCGTTTTGTTTGGTTTAGTCGTCTTCACTGCTGCTGATGGTGAGTACTTTTTTTGTTGTTGTAGGAAAGTGGTTGGCGGAGAACAAATCATCCCGTGAATCTTTGCGCGTATGACACGAGTCATCGGTGACCGGAATTCCGGGCTAGATTTCTTGAACACAAAACCTTTTTTTTTCACTTTTCCGTAGCTGCAGAAATGACAAGAGTTATAAATTGTGCCTCTAGGACACATTCTAGTCCCAGTGTTTACATGTATAAAACGTTGTGAATTCCCGTGGAATATGCTACGGGTAGAAACGAAATGAATGCCACCAAAGGGAAATCGCCCTCTCCTGGAACGATAGGAGCTATACACTATACCTACTGTTTTAACACAAACCATTTTCCTTAGGACGCCCAAGTAGGGTACTGATAAAAGGGAATGATTATTCACCAGCTTTTGTTCTTATCTTGGTGGACTGTCTGCTCCTAAAAGTTAATTGCTGATGCGAACTACTTGATGCGACAGACTTCTGGAAGACTCACATCACTTCGAACTACGTCATTCGTTAGTTTACTGATGTTCAATGGAAGCTTGAGAGGTCATCCCATTTCGAATAAATTAATTCGAAGACACTTTTATATCTTCACAACTGAATCTGGGCATGGTTTAAGACAGGACTTGGGCCTATTGATTTTTGTGACAAAATAGCATTATGTACAAAATGCTGCCTCTTGTAAAACAAGACCAAAGGTTTCGATGGGATCCCAAAAATCCAATATTTGTTCCAGACAATTTTACTATTGAAATTTAGAAACAGATTAAGGCCAAATAGCCAATCATCTGAGAAAACCAAGTTCAGATATGGATTCAGCGTGTGTGTTTACCTTTATACGTAATATCCATTTCGACGGAACCGATCGAAACGATCCTGCCTTACTTCTGCCGATTTTCCGGTTTCGGCGAAATTCCGGAACTACTTGTCCGGCGAAAAAATAAAAGCTTTCGACGTATCTCCTTACCCCTATGTCTAACATCCAATCAACTTCAGATACAAATTTAACTTATAACAAATTTTCCGGTTTCAGCCAGATTCTGGACGAACTATATGTCCGGCTAAAAAATGATTGTCGTATACGGATTCAGCATCTCTTCTTACCCCCAAATCGGACATCAAATCAACTACAAATACAGCTTTTGCTTTTAACAAATTTTCCGGTCATGACCGGATTCCAGGCGAACTAATTGTCCGGGTAGAACATGGTTTTCATATTCGTGTTCAGCATGTCTTCTTACCCCTAAATCAAACATCCAATCAACCTCAAATAAAACTTTTACTTTTAACAAACTTTCCGGTTTTGGCCGGATTCCGGGCGAACTACTTGTCCGGCGAGAAAATGGTTTTCATATTCGTGTTCAGCATGTCTTCTTATCCCTTAATCGACTATCTCATTAGTTGTTTAAAAATATTTAGTTTGTCCCTTAATTTGAACCCCCTCCCGAATCCCTAAACGTAGGGCCACAGAGCCCATCTACGAATCCGACCATTCCCTTGATCCAAACGATCCTCCCACCAAATTTCATAAATATCCCATTCCCTTCGAGAGTTATCGTGCTTACAGACGGACGGACGGACAGACGAACAACTTTTGCGATGTCATAGGTAGGGGAGAGTCGGGTAGTATGACACATTTTTTTTTTTTTTTTTTAATTCCCTGAAATTTGTATGTATGTTGCCAAATTTTTGGCAGCACGTACTGGGTTCCCTATAGAATCTTTGGGATTTTTTTCATATTTTTCTCTCTCACAATTTTTCATTAGTAGGCTTAATTTTGGACATGGTCACTGTGTCATACTACCCGCCGGTGGAGGGTAGTATGACACACCCTGGGTTCAGTATGACAAATCTTTAATTTTCGCGTTTTCTTATTATATTTCACTCAGAAACTTTCATTTATAAAAAACAAAAAAACTTGGAACCATGAGGAACGGTTCCTCACGGTTCCAAGGCGATTCCCCTCCCTCCACCCCCCATGGGTGACTGGACCCGGAAAACGAAGGGTTCGTAAATTTTTAATGCATATTACGAGTCTCAATACTTATATTACTGAAGAAATAACAGAATCATCCAGATATAATAGAAATCTTACATTTCAAAAGGTAAGTCGGGTACTATTACATGTGTCATACAAGCCGACAAAAAGTGTGTCATACTACCCGACTCCCTCCTTTTTTATGGGATCTGCATTTCCTCCTAAATTGTGTGAATATCCAGCAGTTTCTCAACTGCTTATGATAAACAAATACCTTACCTAGGTCCCTGCAAGAAATGGTTATCCTATGATATAGCACCTTATCCACATGGGAGTTCATGTTAAGACAAAAAAAATTACTTTGAGGGTCAAAAAATTTGTTTTTTAGCACAAGTTCTGAGTGAGTAATTATTTTTTTTTGAAAACTCGTTTTCTCCTCCGTATAGTAGATGTTTCTTAGCTGCTGCAAGCACAAGTGAATAAAACCAATAGAACCAATAGTTCCGAGAGTGTGTCATACTACCCGCCGTGTCATACTACCCAACTCTCCCCTATCCCTCACTTACGTTTTGGGATCCCAAAAAAAGAATGAAAAAAAAACAAGTAAATTGATAATATAATATATTGATAATGTTGCTGATCGGTTGAATATTCATGCCTCGTCTTAATCTGTTTAAAGCATTCACCACGTTTGTTGTTTGATGTCAGGCGGAAATATTGATGGAAAAGTGCTTGTTACATGGAAAGATATAGACTACCGCGTTGTCGTCGTAAGAAAGGTTTAATAGTATTCTTATAATCAGTTGTTCTTGTGGAGGTAGCCTATTTTGACTTTTGATTGGTACGCTCGGTCCATACCATTTTGTTTTCTTGTCATTATAGAGCCTTTGTTGGATTGCTACAGCTTCTTGTGTTTGTCCATCGCATGCGAAAGTATTAATTTCAGAGGCTTCTAACAATGTTGTTAGGATTCTCAAATGCCAGATTCCCTATCCTTCCGCAAAAGTTTTTGAAGCTGCTTTCGCATTAGCCTTAAAGTTTAACCGAAAAGGGCTGGGATTGGACAATCTAGTTAAAGCCAGGCTTCACCTTCCAGATTTTTCTTCCGGATCCCAGACAACCGTTTTCGTCGACACGGATCTGGAAGGTGAAGCCAGACCGAAAACGTCTGGAAGTCCGGGGTGTTGGAGACCCCAGATTCCGGATGTCTGGAAGGTAGCATAGAGGCAACCCGTTCGAGAGACAGAAAAAATATGCAAATGAAGGAAGAAAAGGGAAAGTGATTGACAGTTGTGATTGAGAAGCAAGAGGTATTTGAAATGTAAAGGGGACATCTAGAAAATGTTGAAGATCAGCAAATGTAGCTGTCATCATTATCATGAAAATCTGGAAGGGTTGGCTCTGGGTTGGCTTGACTATCCGGAAGCCCCGGACGTCTGGGAATCTGGAAGGTGAAGCCTGGCCTTTACCCATCACTTATTCACTTAAATTGGCTTGAAGACCCGCTGAAAATGCGTTACTTCGTTGTTCCGCCATCCACGAATAATCGATTTTCAAATAGTGGAATTTCCAAGTGATTTGTGGTGCTGAGTGCGGTTGTATTTTTTATGGCACTTGCAGCTTCGCTCAAGTGCCATATACCGATCACTTTTCCGTCGGTCGGTCTGTCGGTCGGTCGGTCGGTCCGGTGATCGCGAGTTAGGGTACTTGCAGATGTGCTAGGACGATGAAACTTGGCAGGCATATCAGGGACCCGACCAAACTAACTTGCAAATAGTCACTTCCCCGATCCGACCACCGTGGAGGGAGTAGAGGGCGGGGAAATCCTGAAAATTTAGTAGTTTTTGTAAAACCCCTACCCCTTTCTACACACTAGTAGGTCTGCGCGCGGCGTGACGTCACTCTTTGCATCGGATCACTCTGTTAACATTGGAAAGAGCTAGTGCATTCGAGGGTCAAAGGGGTTTGTATATGTGGTGCAGTGCGGGGGAATATGGAAAATTGAGTGTTGTGTAACTTTCGAACGGGTGATCGGATTGGGACGAAACTTAATACCTGAATGAATGACATATCTCTGATGTTCCATTTGAAGTCCGAACCGGATTCGACAGCTATGGGGAGTTGGGGTGGGGGAAGACCGGAGATCTCGAGAAACGGTTATAATGGAGGGATCAGAGTAAAACTTGCTGGGAAGAACAAGAATCTGCTCCAGATAAATCGTTTACATGTTTGGACTGGACCCGGACACTTGGGGGGGGGAGGGTGGAGTGAAGTTTCCCGGAATTCTGGTGATGACGGTTTTTGGGATTTTTTGGGATCAGGGACCCGATCAAACTGACTTGTAAATACAAATTCACTCGATCCGATAGTCGTGGGGGGATCGGAGGGAGGGGGGATACGGAATATTTAGCCATGCGTAACTTTGGAACGGGTGATCGGATTCGAGTGAAATTTAATAACTGAACAGAGGGCGTGCAGGTGGGGATCTTTTTCATGTCCGGACCGGATCCGACAACAATTGGGGGGGGGGGATACGTGACCGGATTGGACTGGAGAGATCGGGATGGAACTTTGTGGGAATAACAAACAAGTCCAAAACTGAACCGGATTGGCTCCGGCGACTGTGGGGGGAGTTTGAGGGGCGGGTCCGGAATTCCGGTGATCGCGAGTTAAGGTACTTCCAGATGTGCTAGGACGATGAAATTTGGCTGGAATATTAGAAATTCGACAAGATTGGCTTAGAAATCGCCACTTTTCAAATCCGACCATTCCTTAAAGTACCAATCATGACCGCAAATTAAGAAAAATACTTTTAAGCAAAATATGCATTTCCATCATCCCCATGAGCTCATGATCATTTTTGCCTCAAGGGTTTTGCTTACAAATGAAGTTCTAGCTCCCTTAAAGTGTGCATCTTAACCGCAAGGTCGAAAAGTACTTTTATCAAACGATACATCTCAACCCATGATCAGTTGTCCCACAAGGGTTATGCAAAAAAAAAAAAATTTCTTGCACCCTTAAAGTGCGCATTTTACCCGCATTAGTGGAAAAAAAAAATACTTTTGATCATACGTACAGATCAATGATCCCTAAGAGCCTGCTATCGTTTTTGCCTCAAGGGTCTTCCTTACAGATGAATTTCTAGTGCCTTTAAAGTGCGCAGCATTACAGCCAAGTTCAAAGATAAAATACTTTTTCTCTAGCTCCCTTAAAGTGCGCATCTGAACCGTACAGTCGAAAATTACTTTTGATCAAATAATACATATCAACCCTTGCAAGTGCCATATGAGCTTACAGCTCTTGTTGTTGTATGCTTTACGAGAAAGATTTATAACTCTTGTTTGTTCAGGCAATAAGCAATTTTCACCAATCTCACCACTGGCCACTGAAAAGCCGCGTTTGTGTTGAGATTAAAATTTCCTGCGTCATAGTAGAATTTACGCTCTGGGGACGGCCGCAGATATTCTGAACGTCATAACTAGAGCAGATAGTGGAAAATAAAAAAAACCTTTTGCAGAATCCAAATAATTAAGTTTATTCAATTAAATGACACAAAAATAAGTCGGCTTTTTAGTTAAACTTTAAGTGCTTTTTGATTGAACATATTCTTCGCTACTTGATTTCTGCTTGCAAAATAAAACAAGAGCTGTAAGCTCATATGGCACTTAAAAGCATAGGTAGGCTAGTAGCTGATAGTGTTAAACGGATACGTCAGCTGAGTTTTATCAGAGAGATATGTCTACCCTTCTTGGCAAGGGTCCTCTTCAGGCTCAAGCCGCTCAAGTTGGAAAGTGAACTTGACAAGTTCAGTTTTTCCTTATTTTTCCTATTTTTTATTGCTTCATTATCTTCATAATTATATGCCTCAACTTTTTTTGCTTCGTTTATTTATTTACTGGTGAGTCGCACTGTTCTGGCTCGCTTTGTCGATGAAACATTTTTTTTTTGACAGATTGCAGTTTTCTGCGACCAGTGGCAACAGTGGTTTGATAGAACTGTCAGTTGAGAGCCGGCCGCATCTGTGGGGGTTATAAAATAATAATATATATAATGCTGATAAATACTTTTACGCCTCTTACTTCACAAAAAAAACACAAACTCATTTAGAGACAAATTTTGGTACCAGAAATTTAACTAAATCGGAACTCCCTAAGGAATTTTGAAACCGAGAACATAAAGTTCTGGAAAATGATTCCAAGTTTCACATAGCTCTGCCAACAGGTGAGCGGGTGTCATCTGTGCTTTGGAGCATCAACAGCAAATTCTTGCGCGATAGAAATCCATCGCTGAATGAATATTGCTTCCGTTCTTTCTTCCGAGAGTGTCAGCATAGCTTAATCCAAATTGATTGTACATGTTAGCTGCACTATTTCTGTGAAGATGATCGCCTGATCGGATTAGATGGAATCGTATTACGGAGGAAATTTCCGGATGGGAAAATAAAGTTTATGCTTAGTGTGGGATCGTTCCTTTTTCTGATTAAGTTTGGTGCCCGCAGAACGCGAATCTTTTCCGCGACGCGGACAAAAATAGACTTGTGAGCTGAAATGGCGCGGCGCGATTTTTTTCCGATAGCGACGCCGAATTCGCTTAGGCGAATGCGAATCTGTTTTCTATGGGCACCAAGCTTTAGGTGGGTCGGCTGGTGGCTAGTTCGGTCTTGACGGCTTATGATTTATAATTGTCGCGCGATTTGTCCTGCTCCATATATTTCATGTGTTAGAGCGTCCGCCAACAGAGGAGGAGACGGAGATTTGGCTTGACCCACATTCTTTCATCCCATCAATGTGCTTGCGTTTTGCAAACAATCAGAGGGACAAATCAGGAAAAAAGGATCCTGCCGTATGGAAGGGGGGCTGATGCTGACGATTCTTAGTTCTGCGAGGTTCTTTGGTGTTCTGCCTAGTTCTCGTTTCCTCGGTGTTCTGCTTAGTTCTCCTGACATCGGGAAAGGATGTTTGTCTGTATCAAAACCTGGACCTCTTTATCCAAATCCAACCCTCGGCTTTCGCTTCATACAAACGGATCCCGTATTTTGATTCATGATCAGTCCGCACCAGTCAAGATTCTGGGCATCAGACATTCCAATCTTAAATAGAAACTGATTTCGCGCAAGAAAGAAAATACAAATGCAAGAAGGAGTTTAAAAATTCGTAAGGATGAAAACCATTTTTTCCCTGAGATAATCAGACTGTCTAAATGTGTCACGGCCCTCGGGATATCTGGACGTAATTCTAATCGTAATTCGTCCTAATTCGCATAGTAATTCTTCTTATCATCGTAGATCCTCGCATCTCACGTCATTCACGCATGAGATATTTTAAATCTTTTTGTCGTTCTCCTGTTTCCTTAGTCCTTTAGGTCCTGTTATGTGTCGCCTTCTCCGCCCTTTGATCTTCCTTTGGCATCCTCTTGACCCCCTATACTCGTCAGAGCTTCACTTGCAATAATTGTCCTTAATTTTTTATTTATTTATATCAAAATGAACCACCTTGGCAAGAATCCCAATCTGGTTTTATTTTCATCGCTGCTTCAAAGGAAGCTCAGCATGATATCGAGACTGTAAAATACAACTTTTAATGTGGCCTATGAGCTCCTCTAATTAGGTAATTGGATACCGGACTCCATTTTGGAGTGGGAGCAGAATATTATTAGCGATATTTATTCATGCGTGACTTTTCGATGCGATTCGAATTTCCAGTTACCCAAGTTTAAATTTAGCCTTCCAGAAAGATTTTAGGAGATACATCCTATCAAACTTGAGACCAAGCAGTTGCTGTCAGATACATCCAGCTGTTAGGGATCATTGCTATGTTTTGAGGGGTCCTAGGTTGCTAGATAGCAACACATTTTGCAGTTTAATGTGTTTGAATGAATGAATTACATGAATTAACTCGTGGAGCGATTTTTTTTGCAGAACAATCAACAAAGGATAAACATTTCATTTAATCATTTAAAGTTTAACGCATAGGGCTGAGATCTGACAGTCTAGTTACACATCTCTTATTAACTTAAATAGGCCTGAAAACCCGATAAAATGCGGTACTCCGTTTGTACTCTATCAACAGACACGATTTCATCGAACTGATGACTAACTTTCCGTGCCAAATTCATAGATAGGAGAAATCGAAATAGCCCTGAACGCAACGGGTCCATCCTTCGGTGGCTAACTTTGAGTGTGTTCGATGGAATCAGTTGAGCCTGGCGGGGCTCACCTTTCCTTCTTGAGAATAGGGCGGAATTTTAAGCATAATTAATCTGAAAATTTCAAAAAAGTTTGGAAGAAAAGTCACTGCTAAGATTTGTATTTTTTCTTCGATTTTCTTGCTGGTAGCTATTGTGATGGCGCCAAACACTGTAGCCTACTTCCGAGTCGCACCACGGAGTCATCCCGCAGTCGCAACGGATTTTCGTTTGTCTAGTACATGGATCAGAGCAAAATACACTAGAGAGTAGCGCCAAGACTCCAAAAAAGTGTCACACACACGGAAAGCTGCGACACTAGCACCACCAGCGATAGTGAACGTCCCTACCAAAACTCAATCTGTCGTGCACCAGCGTTGGCTCGAATAACTTCATATTCTGCGAAAAAAGATATTAGCTCCCCTGTTTCTTCGATGGGTGCAGGCCGCATCTTAGCTTTACTAGAAATTTCTAAATCCGAAAGTTAGTTTCGCTTTAAATGCCGCGAACGTAGTGGGCGGCGCTATGACTATGCCCCATTTGCGAAGTAAGGCAAGCATAGGTTTCGACGCTACTCCCTAGCGTTATTTTGCTCTGACATGGATGTGGGGAATTTTGGCGTAAGCCATGACAGGTTTTTGGTGAATGACAAAATTTATCTATCTATTTATCTGTCTATCTATCTAAACATTGCAAAAGTAAGATTGCTTTCGAATTGAGGTGTGAGTTCGAGAGTTATGAGTATCCCACGAGTTTATTGTTTCTCTTTTGCTAGTTTATCTATTTTATGCTACACTCGCCGACCAATAAGTTCCGAATAGTGGGCCTATGGTGATACTAAAAAGCAATATGCTTGGGAGGTGAACATCATCCAGAGCCTCATTGCATCTGTACTGCCAAGAATTTTGACCCTTGGGGGTCATTTTATGGCATTAGGTGTCCTGCTCTTCTTTCGCTCCAGAAAGTTATTAAAGCAGGGGCATGTTTTGCTTGCCCTCTTAAGCCCTTTCGAAGGCTTTAGCGCCATGAAAAGGAAAATTGCCCCAGGCGAGGTTTATTGAATGCCTCGCTCGGTAATAAGTGTGTTCAAGGATCTTCTGAGGGAGGGGTGAGGGCCTTTTTTGTAAGTCTGGACTTATTGGTTTTTAGGAACGTGTTGTGAAGTGGTCAGTATATGGAACGGCGGCGTATGTCGTCGTAGCTGCGAAGGCGGGTAAACACCAGTGTATTTTTTAGCTGGACTGGCTGGACTTCAAGGGCCTGTAATAGGGCTAGGGAAGGGTGTTACACTGTGGAAGACGGTTAGGCGAGGGGAGTGCCTGGATTGAACGTTATATGAACGCATAGCTTAGCTTAGTAAGAAGCCAAATAAAAATTAACTTGGCCTCGATTTTTTACGTAAAGAAGAACTTATTCAAGCTATTAACCATTACAAACAAACCTGAAATATTAAATTGAATTTTTGTTCTTATTCAAAACGCAATTCTCATAGACAGTGCAGGTCTCTAATGGCAGCGCCTCTTGATGAAAACAAACTAAGGACTTGGAAAACGAAAAACGAAATTGCCTACGCGGGTTGATGATTTCAGAGTCTCTGCCCCCTGGCCCCAACGCTTGCCCATCCCCTACTGATTCTGCCTGATTTAGAGGTGCTAGGAATTAGAGAAGGTGTTACTAGCCAAAGTGTTTGGCGGGGGGGGGGGGGGGGGGGCAAGGTATTTACCGACTGGCTGGTAATTTTTACCGACTGTTTTTGCGGAAAAGAAACGACTTTTATGTTTTCAAGTCGTATTCGGCCACAGTAGGGGGAGTCCTGGAAATCTTGTGGCTCGCATAGGGGTCAAACGAGTGCAGCGATTTAAATGAGACTTGGAATGTAGAGTAATCATTTGCCCTAGATGACATATTTTATCGTCCAAACCGGATCCGACCACGGTGGGGGGGGGGGGGGCTGGCACCGACCGAAAAACTCACAGATTCGAGTGAAACTTGGTAGGTGGTGAGAAAAGATGCTTCAGGTGATCCATTCACGAGTCCGAGCCAGATTCGGCTGCGGTAGGGGCAGTTGGAGGGAGGTAACGAAAACCGTGGCACCTCTAGGGATCAAACAAGTGGGCTTATTCGGCTGATACTTGGAAGTTACAACGGTCATTTGCCCCAGATGATCCGAGGCGATGCCAGAAATGATCAGAATTGAGTGAAACTGCATACTCTATTTCTAAGCCCGAACCGCATTTTTGGATGGCGGTTGTAGTTTGTGACGTTCTCATCTACTTTCTTGTACCGCCTACTCGTAACAAGTGCCATATGAGCTAGTACTCTTGTTCTTAAAACCAACTCCGATATATGTAACCTTTTCTTCTAGTGTTATAGCCTAAACGGTAACAAAACTGCACACGCAGGTTATCCCCTACTGTTTCTGCCTGATTTAGAGATGCTAGGAATCCTACATTTCTTCCATGAACATAGGAGCTGTTTGGTGTCTGGTTTTGAGTTTTTGGATAGTGAGGACTTTGCGAAAGGAATTGGTTAAGACTGGGTTATTCTGAACAAGTCAAGGTTTGGAGACAGTCTTAATTAAGCTGAGCAGTTGTGAGGACTTTTTTCTTACTTTCCACTTCCTCACTAGATGGAACCGGATTTTTATGGGAAACTTACTTTGAGTCTAATCTCTATGTTTGAGGTGTGGGGGCGCCGAATTCCATGAATTTTAACCGCCATAGTAAAAAAATACTCAAAAGAGATGCATAACAAATTGTCTTATTGAAATGTATATCTCCGTTCCAGACAAAAGTAATTAAATTAAGGAACTCGATTCCAAATTGGAAGCATGATTTCGGGCTTGGATTGTGTCAAGAGCAACGTGTTTAGTGTAGCGTGGTTTTTTTCTTCTAACGTATAGTACCAATTTGTGGATTACTGCATTGTTTTCCAGATATGGGTGGAATGGCTGTTGCATGCTTTCAGTTTCATTAGTTGATGGGAATTTATTGCCTGGGTTTTATTATGTCTTGCGGGAACAAAGTCTTCTCTATTGTTTTTGGCTTTCATTTCTTCACGTTATTCGATGTTTCTGAAGGAGTTAATGCTGAACGTCTTTGAAATTGTACATTCTTACGTTTGATCGCGCTAAATGCCATCAGATATGATTGGCAGTCAGGTTGGAATGACTTTTAAATGGTTGATATATTTATACATACACATATATATACATGTATACATACATATATATGATATTTTTTTAGATCGCATCGAAGGTTTTCTACCTAATTTTGTTTCTTCTGAAAGGTGTCAGGTGATTTAAGTAGCAGTTAGCGTGGGATAACCGATTATCTGTCTTCTCACTCGATATTTACTGGGGGGAGTTTTGGTTTCAATTCCTTGTGTTGAATACGAAATGTCTGACTTAGAACTTGTGACATATGATCCAAGGAGGCGTTAGCGTGGGGTCGCGTTTACGATTATCTGTCTTTTCGCTTGATACTTTATGGGAAAAAGTTTTGGTTTTAATCCGTTGGTTGAATATCTGATTAGTCTGACTTGGTTAAACAAGCAATTTAAACGCAGCACCTGCCATCTAACGAAACCACGCACGTCGACTCGCCGGTAAGAACCTAGATGGCGCGCATGGACCGGCTCTTGATTGGCCGAGCTGGCAAGTATAAAGTAGAACAGTCAGGGCACTGCAGAAGGTCTCGAGACAAGCATTTGTGAGGAGCCACAACTACAGACATAGTAGTTAAATGGGGTCCATTGCTCTCGGTCCCCTTGAGCTGTTGGTTCTGGTCTGCCTACATATAGATATTAATGCGTTTCAGTTGTCCGTGGTCATATTAAGGCCCAAGTCGCTGTTGTGTGTTTGGTGCCTATTCATGGGACTACTTGCGAAGGCTTTGGCCGCAGCCCTTCTTACCACAATCAGAAAGTTTTGAACTCCTTAGTTCGACATTGCTGTTGGCCGTAGTCGAACTTAAGTTTCGGATGAGATACGACTAAGACTAAAACCCGAATTAAGAGTGAAACAGTTTGTGATAGTGGCTGGAACGATTGTGAGACTTTTCTGTTGGGTCAACCTGTTCATGAGTACGCATTCGTCTCGAGTCCCTCAGTGTTGGACACTTTTTATTTGATTCCTTCGCCGGTTTGCATAGGCTTTGCGAATCTTTCCAAGTCTTGTCACGCAGATCATCCCATTAAAACGTCCTTTTCGTCTCTCCCCCGACTCTCCGAGATGCCTCTTTTCAGCGGATGATTTGAAATTCGGGCCACGCGCGACTGGCAAAGCAATCGAGGGCCAATTTGACAACAGAGAAAAGCAATTTCTCCCCACTGGCCTTAGAAATCATATCGCATGGCTGGGCTTCTTCCCTACTATCATCGGAAAAAAACTCCCGTATGTTTATTTTTTCAAGCACCGAGACTGCAACCGGGATTATAGTCTCAGACGACATTTTCATTATGGGCCGTGGTGTTCTTTTTCACAGGCTTGGGGTCGGATCAAGGAAACGAAAGCGCTTTGGGGTGTCGATCATAAAGCGTGGGCTTTGGCGGAGTTTTCTTTTTTTTTTTAGATCCGGTAAGAAATAGACGCATGCCTGTGGTTAGTAATGTCCTTCCGTCAATCCATGCGACCGTCCGCCTGTTAATGTTAACTGTTGTTTTCGACTTAGAGAACCTATATTACTGATTAACTCTTCATCCCCAGTCGTTCAGTCCATTCTCGTTTCCGATATTTCGAACTCCCCAACTTTTTTCGAGGCGTAGCAGGCACCCGCTTATCGCCTCCAAGGAGCTCATTGGTCGGAAATTAATTTCAAAAACAGCCTGGACGAGTTTCTAATCTTTTGGAAAAAACAAGAGTTTCGACGAGGTCACATGTTAGAATATGATATGATATGTTTATTGCATCATGTTCCAATATTGGAACACATTGTGTTTTAAGGCTCCTACCAGAGAAAATTTCAGCCTAGAGAAAATAACGACGGGGCTTCGTCAACTGCATCAGTTGGGCGCGGTATTGCGCGTATTTATTTTGTCGTGTCTTCATTATTACGACATACAAGACAGCTTATAATTGCTGTTTTCAGTTTCGGTTTATGGCCCACCAGTGATCTGGAAAACTAAAGACACTGGATTTAGCATGTCACCCAGTTTGACGAATAACATACGGGGCTATATGGCCTGTCTGAGTAAGTGTCCCTTAATGTGACAGAAATGACAGCTCCAAAACAGGCCTGTTTAAGTAATAAATCCAAGAAGATAAACAAACATCCAGGTTTAGGATCCCACCGAAGCCTTTGGTTTTGATGCCTAGATAACATGCGCTAGATGAACGACGGATGATCTGTTCTCTCGGCTAAATTTTTTGAGTAGGTTCTACTAGAAAAAAAGAAGAGCTCCCGATTACATTGCCACATCTTGGGGACATTTCTAATTCACTCTTCACCAAAACTATTTCAGACCGTATACACTTATCGAGTCGTGAAATTAAAAAGTGGAGAAGAATCGAGCTTGTTCAGTTTTGCTGTATGGTCGCGAAGGGGTGTTGGCGAGGAGTCATTTCTGCCCCACGATTTGCAGTGTATGCACCCAGCCTAGCAGGAACCCGCGTTTTGGGTCGAATGCCCCGGCCTGGGTAGGGGTAACCCCAGTAATAAACTAGGGTGACTCCAACGTTGGGCCCCTGAAAGTTGTGATCGAGATCATTATTTTGAAATTCGAAACAGCCCTCGGTGAATACTGTTTCAACAGTCTGACCTCCGAACGTCCCAGTATGGAAGATGTTTTCTAAGTAGTCTGTGTCACTGCCACTTAAAGATTGTCGAGCTCCCAAGTATCCGAGTTGTGATGGAGATCATGATTTTGGGATTCGAAACGAAACAGCTCCCTGTAAATACTGTAATACTGTTTCAACAGTCTGACCCTCTGATTGGGTAAGTGTACGCAGTCAAAGATGGAATTACCAGAGGCGTATTCTCGCCGTACCTCGAGGACTCCTCGGGAAATTGAAGGGAACGGCGAGACGGCCGACTCCGCGTAGAGAAAACAGTGAGAACACGGGGAATGCTTCCCGAACGGATTTTGTTCGTCAACAAACTATACAGTTGACGAAATTAGTCTGGATCCACTCTATTTTTGGTTTTGTTTATTCTGATTGTTTTTATTTAATTTTATTTTGCACCAACACCAGCAAAAATTGATTCCCCTCCGAATCTGAAAGGGAGTCCTTTTCGATGAAGGTGATGATAATCGGAGCATTCCCCGTCCGTGGGGACTCGCGAGCATACGGGGAGTGAGTCCCCGGGACAAACAAAAACGCGGGTACTCCTCAAGTGGAGTCCTCTGGGAACGGCGAGAATACGCCTCAGGAGTGTTCAAATTTTGTTTGTTATTTCCCCTGAAAGGTTCTTTTTTGCTTCCGCAGGACTGCTGAACAGCATGATCGATTTTGTACAGTATATGACCAGTAAGTAAACGTCAGGGGGTGTTCCTAATTTCTAAGTTCCTAACTTTGCTTCCAAGTTTATTCCCTTCTGAAAATCCTTGACGCTAGGCTTGGATCCTAGCAGAATACCCGAGGCTAATCTCCGGAGGAAGGAAGCTTCCAAGCCAGCGGCAATGTCCTGAAGAAACATATTGCCCGGCTACTTTGCATGAGCGTTTCATGTACTTTCTGCGTCCGGAATCCAATCTGGGAATGCAGATTGGGGGCGGGGCATGAAGGGGAGGTAAGTGTTTTCACGAGAAAGCACTTGAGACTCGGGGATGTAAATAAATATGTTTAAAGCGCGATTAACATTTTTAGTTGAAAGTTTTCTTTTAAGTTTTGCAAGTCCAATCTGGGAATGTAGATGTGGGGGGGGGGGGGGGGCAGTGGCGCCATTTCAGTAAACCTTGGGGGGGGGGAGGAGGGGGGCAAGATCAATTTTTGGCCACAATCCCGGGTTTGTCACAGAGACTCGATATTTAATTAATCTTGTGGGGTAAATCTAAAGTAGTTTTGAAATAGTAAAGTCATTGATTCGCATTTTGTAACCTCTTTAGTGGCAAAAAAAATAGCACCAAGGAGGAAGATTTTGAAATTTATGGGGAGCATTTGGGACTCAGAATTAAATTAAAATTAAATTAAAATATTTAAAATAAAACGTGTTAAGTGGCCAGGTCTTTTTTTTTTTAGTTTTGTGCAGTCGACAGTGTAAATGGTAAACGTTCTTTTAAACCTTATTGACTGTTATTACTGTTTAACACTGGAGTTATTGAAACCTGCTAGACACCAAGGGAAGTTGTGCCTACCGTAGGTTTTTTTCCAGCAGTAGGTTAGCGTTGCTTTAAGATATGCTTACCTTTTCTTAGTTGAAACCGTCACTGCCATGACCTGTATGACTCATTGTTCTGTAGCTCGGTGATTGCTGGTTACTGACCCTGTTTTTCCTTTCTTGAAAATAACAGTTCACCTGTCGAATCTAGCGTATGGGAGAGTTTTTGTGAGACTCCGAAATCGCTTTCCATCGAGCGAAGCGCATCGTGAAAATTGTGAGAATCCGATTCCTGGGATTGCTTTCCACCCCCGCTGGATTACTTTCCACTAACCTTCTGGAATTCCTTTCCAAGAAAGCTGCTTCGGTTTCCAAAAGCGCGAAAACCGATACGGAAGGCTCGGCTACTTTCTGAAGCAGCCCGAAAACCGTTGGAAAGTGATTCCGGCTTTGTGTTCCAGCTTGCGAAAACCTATCAGTATTTGTATGTATCTTCAGAGCTGGTCGCACTAAGATTGGCTTTAAATGAAACACTAAACAAAAGCGTGGACGATATCATCAGCTCGCCCCATTTTAATACTAAACTCAGCCTGCTTAAACGCAGCCAGTTTGGTAATTATTGGAGGCATGGTTGTATTTATTGATAGGGTTTAAGAAACGTTCATTGTTGCAGTGCAAGTATGAGTTTAGTAGAATCAGATGACAAACAAAACTGTAGCCTACTTGCAACAGGCTTTCGAAAAAAATCCGAAAAAATATGACATTACCGACGCTGGTATTCTAATCTGAAGTTGTCACCAGAGCGCCAACATGTACGTCCAGTTAGGTAAAAATGAATGTACTAAGGGCGTTTTTCCGCGGTTCCATAAAGAGGCTGTGGCGTGAATATAGTGTTCTTTGCGATCGTGTGTGTGGCACTCAAAAGTGTGTTTCCAAGACCAACAAGATAAGATGTGTGTTGCGCGCAATGTGGCTCAGATCTGTCAAACAACTCTTGAGGTGGTTTCGATTTCGGTGCTTGAAGTTTGGTGGGAATTACAAATTTAGCGGCAAATTTAAGTCCAAATAATATAAACTGCTGATTTATTTACGACCCGCTTATTAGGTACAGCAGATTAGTAGGCTACGAGATAGTTAAACATGTTTACATTCTTTAGATAGCCTACACTAATTTGTTTTTAAAATACAGTATGACTTAAAATTTGCAATTTTGTAAACAGGTGAAAAACAACCCGGAGGATCTTTATAATACAGAAAGGCCAGGGTGTACGCCTGATTATTTATTGATCTATTTTATTTCCAGACTTTGGAAAAAAAACGCAAAAACACACAAACAAGGAAGCTTATCCGCGGGTTTCAATTTGTGGGTCGAGTGTGTGGCACATTCTTCTGTTTCCGTGGCGAACATTCTGAAATGTGTGGGAAACAAATATGCCGCGGGAAAACGCCTTAACAGTGAATGAAGTTTTGAGTTGACCATGTGAGAAATGTGCTGAAAATGCTTTCATCTTCTTAGGATCACCTATGATCGTCGAGAAGCCACGCGATCAGTACGTGAAGAACCAGGGTGCTGTGTTGTTCTTCTGCCGTGTGAACGGACACCCTCCTCCTGAAATCGTCTGGAGAAAGATCAGCGACAAATCTCCCAAAAAGGTAATTATAAAAAGTCAAGCAGTGTTGTGTAGCTTAAAGCTTAAAGGACACCTCACACTACATAGTGTTTCTGCTAATATGTTCTAAGACGTTTGACTACTTTAATACTTAGCTGTGCCTACAGAAAATTACGAAAGGTTCGGCTGTCTTTAGCCTCTTTCCATGTCCCTTGCCTTGGATGACAAACTTGGCAGAAATTGCGTAACCCGTTTTTGGACCAATAAGCTTCTCTGAAACAAAGATGGAAAAGGGAGCTGTATTATCGGGAAGTGGATGGCGGTCACCTCTTACGAATAATACCTAGTATAATAAATCTGAGTGGACCTAACCTTTTAGCGCCAGCAAATATCAAACAACTATAACTAGACACCCTGCTCTGCTGCCGTTCGTGAGCGATACCGATATTGAATGATCCCGCGTCTCTCGGTGTAGCCATTTGAACCAAAGCGACTTGTTCACTCCAAATAATCGCTTTTTTTATCTCAGTTTCTCTGCTCAGCTTGAAACTGTAATCAGCTCTTCCTAGACTAGTGCACATTAGAAATAATAACGAGGTTTCATATGCTTAGCGTCGAAAATCTGGTCGCAAACCTTAATAATAAAGATGTTGAACACCCCTGGATGGGTATTCTTTCTTGATAAGATTCTTTGTTTTGTGATTTTGTATCTAGGTTAATGTTTTTTTTTTTTTTTTAATTGTTGTTTTCTTTTTTTTCACATACTCCATCTTTTTTTCCGCTGTGTTGTTTGATGGGTAATAAAATACTTCATTCATTCATTATTATTTTTTTATTTGTATTTACTAAAATATTCAAGGTCTTTGGGTCTGTAACTCAGATACGTAGTGCGTCTGGGGCGCTAAGACATAAAATGATAGACTTTTGACGAGAGAAGGAACTTAAGCGTTGGCTGAAATGGGGTAAAACATCAAAGTGTAATGCAGGTGAAGCTAGGGATTGCTTGGATGTCACTGTACTTACCGACGGACATCTCCTGGTGTAGCGCATTATATTTTCGACAGTCATGTTTGAGAACTATACCCACACTCTTGCCATCGGCTTCGGTAAATTGTTCTGGATCCCAATCATCAATTGCTTCTTTTATTTTTTGTCTATTTATGACCCGCTTTTAGTGACAGCAGAGTGAATGAAAACAAAGTAAAAATCATAAATTAAAACACTAAACAAAACAAGATAAATAAACATGTTAGCGTTATTAAAATGCATTCTAAATACACATACTACACTAAACGGGTTCAGGATTAAAAAAAAAATGGCTTCTCTCCCAATACGGAACGCAGTCTTACAGGCCAGGACACGGCGCAATGCCATAATATTAATTTAGTGTAATTTAGTATGTACACTACAAGTAAGTATTTATTCGTAGTGTAGTATATGGCGAAAGCTGAAATAAAGTTGAATAAATAAATAAAAATAGCAACTTTTAAGCCTAAATCCGCTTCGCCCAGCCTTTCACTGCTTGGATATTCCGCAAGCATTAGCAAAGCGAAAACAGCACATACTGAATTTTCGCACACTGTAGCCCGAACTAAATCGTCAAATCGCGTATCCCACTCCTTCTTTTTGCTCGGGTGGATGTTCGGCTTACTTTCTTTGAGAACTCTCGGCGTCCCATAAATCCTTGATTTCATTAATACGCCATAGGCTCAGAATCAGGAGTTGATTCACTTTTCCGCGCTAGGAAACTTCTCCTGTGAAATCTTAGCGAAAAGCTCCCCAGTGAATTTTTGGTAAACCGTTCGAGCGACAGCTTCGTCTTACCTATTAGTTTTGGTCAAAGAGATTGTGCCCGTCTGGAAGGAGAATCTGGGATTGTTGCAAGTTGGGCCAGGGGTAAAATCTTCCGTTGAAATTGTCCAGAGAAATGTCTCTTGACCAAATCCCCGTTTTTCCCCACCCTCTCCCTTTCTCAGAGATGAATAACCTCTAGATTTTCCGAAGACGGGTCTGGGAAATTGAGGTGTCAGGGGATATGGTTTAATTAAAAAAAATCGGACCTTGTACCTTCTAATGCTCCTCTTCCGTGTTGGGATTATAACAGTGGGATTTTAAGGCCGTTTTACGAAAGGCACATCCTTTTGTGAAATGCAGACATCTCCGGACAAAACTGATGTTCTCCAAATGTTAGAGAAATCGTTCAAGCTGGTCGGAGTCCTTAGATAACTTTGACTTACTGTTGCTTTACTGGGTAGATGAAGATGAATAGGGTCATGACAATGTTGTAATAATGACCTCTTCGGTGAAGATCGGAAGATTTTGCTCTCTCTTTTTTGACGCAGTTCTCGAAGTCGCGAAAATCCTTTCAGACTGCAACCAGCGACCCATAAATTTCCTTTACAGGGGGCTTGTCATTTACTATGCTTTCATGTTGCTATGTTGTCCGATCCTTGCCTACTTTCCCAAAATCCCACTTGTGTCGAATCGGCATTCTTGTTTGCCACATTGGACGTGCGCGCCAAAGAGACTCCTCTCTCAAGGCACCAGCAGCCAATCCCAAATTTTGTCTGTCTGGCCTTGGACGTGATTGGACCGTGGGTTTTTCTCGAACTATCTTCCGTCCGGTCAACATAGCATCAGAAATCTCTTATTGACAAGCCCCCTGAATGGCGAGGCATTACAGGAATTTTATGGGTCCCTGCTGCAACCGAGTAGACCTATACTGCAAATAGTAAAATAATCAATTTACCCGTCGCAAGCACCGATTCCCCACCACAGTAATAATAATATTTGTTTATTCAGCCTCAAGGTTTGCAGTGTAGTCGCAATAGTAGTAACCTGTCATGAAACTGCCTGTGATTCATTTCGAGACCATACAAGATTAATGACATGTATCAAACTAACTAAAATTCCTGTTCGAAGTTTGAATGCTTAAAATACCTGTTTACAAACTTCCAGGATGAGGCTGGGATTACTTATATTTCAGGATACTGGTAAGCAATACCAACTTAGCCCCGGCAGATTCAACCCTCTAATGCCAAACCGCTTGGCACATGTAGGATGACCCTCTGACAGTCGGAAAAAGGTTAAATTCAGGCTGGCCAGACGTCATCAGAAGACGAACGAAACTAATAGCAAGAAGAACAATCCACCGGACCTCATATTCCCCATTGTTATTTTCTTTCGTTTGACTCTCCTCTAACTGACCTCTGGCGAAGAAACAATTGTTGCTTTTAGTTCCGATGTTTGGGAATCGGCAGTAGTGAGGAGTATTAGCCAGTTACTGCTGACTAGGGAAATCGTAACTAGTGCTGAAGTATGGTGCTAACCCCGAGACGAGCGAGTGCCTCATTGACTTGCACACGTGGCCGGCTGTGACTAACGGTAAAATTGCTCAAATTCCTCACCAGAGCATCACTAAAAGACTGGGGCAAGTACTCACATTAAATATTTCCTCAAGGTTTGCAGTGTAGTCCCAGTAGTAGTGAACCTGTCATGAAACTGCCTGTGATTCATTTCCCGGACACTCTGGTGTTTGGGGGAGGCTGTTAGCCTAGCGCGAGTTGGGCTGCAAACAGAGATGAGCGAATCCGACAACGGAAGGATTCGAACCCGAATCCAATGATAGGTACAAATCCGATTCCGAATCCGGATTCGAATCTGACCTTAACAGAAATCAAATCATATAAGTGGGTTATAGCTTAAAAATCAGAGGTGACAAAAATCGCTGATATTTAACGTGATCAGATAACGTGATAGATTGCTGAGGATGGTTGGTGTTGGCGATCATAAAGTTGGATTGCCTCTGTGTAAAAATTGGGAGACGGAAACTGGAAGCATGTAGACTAGAAATTTGAGCGGATTCGCAAGATTGATGGTTTGGAATCCGAGTCTGAATCCGAAGCCAGCCTGGCAAGCAGATGATTCGAATCCGGCCAAAATGACGAATCCTGGATTTGAATCCGAATACGGATTCGGATTCGCCCATCTCTGGCCGCAAACCATAAATGTGAATTGACCACCGGTCTCCATAATGAACCCGTGTAGCTCTGCTGGTGTAATAGGTAATATGTGGAAGCACCATGCCACCCTGCCAGTGATGAATGTATAGCTCAACTTCGGAAATAAATAAACAATGTTGTCCTTGGCTTCCTGGAACACTGTAGGCTACTGTGAGTTGAAAGTTCAGGAAAAATAGTTAGATTATTAATTCAGACAATACGCCAAACGAATGAGCCAGACTGCTGCTAATATCCCCCCTTACAAGTTCATAGTCTATAGGCCGAGATTCCAGATTACCATTCGTAGACGGAAGCAATACATTATTCCAATAAGTTCCCCGTTTCGTGCTTCCGAGGTTCGACCCTCCTTCGTGACCTAATCCGGGAAATATTAGAAAGGACAGCCGGCTTACCTGGAAACAGCAAATTAGGCGAGAAAGAGGCGTGGAACAAAGAGATTTAGTCGCTTGGAGAATCCGTTTTTAAGAAGAGTGGGGAGGGGGATCGACAGGTTCGTTTGGTAGGCTGTCAAGGACAGACAACCGTTTATGAGGGAAGTTGGAGATGATATGAATTAAATGTTGCTAAGTGTACCAAGAACGGTTGATGATAAGAACAATTGTCTGTAAGTCAGAGCGACAAGCAGACCGCGGTTGTGTCAAATGGGTTGGAAAGTTGCGGGTCCGGTCCTTATTTCTGCCCTATATGGGGCGAGGTGAACGAAAACGCGGAAGTAAAAAGTGACAAATTTTATTTTTTTAAATGTGAAGAATTTTTCGGAGTTCTTGAAGCTGGCCTTTGGTCACAGACAGAGTTTTTTGTAAAGTAATTTAGTATGTGAAAATGAGGGTAAGAACTATTGTTTCGAAGCCAGAGTGACAGCAAAAATCCGCAATCGTGTAATATGAGTGAAAAGGGTGATCCGGTCCTTATTTCTGCTCTATGTGGGACGAGCCGAACGATAATTGGATATAAGGGATTGTCGGAGTTTCAAGTAGAAGTGTTTGAAGACATTTGGGAGAACGAATAGGGGGAAGAAAAAATGGAAATTTGTGATTTTCAGTTCAAATGACTTGGCGGAGTCTGTGAAGCTGACCTTCAGGCACAGACTATTTTTTGTAAAGTAATTTAGTATGTTAAAAGAGATAAAATAATGCTCATTTTTACCCAACATGCAGGAAACCGTACTTGATGGAGTGTACGATGGGTTGATCACTCTCCGCCAACTGGTGTAAACCTCGAAGTGCCACCTCGCCACGTGGTGTACATCGAATTTTTACGAACACACTGTTACCTTTGTTTTCTTCAAAATCGTCACGGTAGCCAACGTTATCCACAAATTACTTGAACACAATTCACTCTTGAAAGCAAGGTCGTCATTGCTCATTAACTATTCATTGATCTCCTGTCGGAGGTTAAAAGAGTTACTAGATCTTCGAGAAGATCGACTGGCATGTAAGAGGATTAAAACAACTAAATATATCACCATGTGACCGTTGAACAACAACGAAAATTCAAACGAAAATTCAACACCGAACAACATCTGAACGTCGGAAGAGGAAATCATCGGCCAGTTTGACATTTTTTGGTCTCGGAAGCTGAATATTATTTAACTCAGTTTCAGAATCTTCAAGAAATCACAGTAATGAATTTAGTATAATTTACGGCGTTTGTTTATTGTGATCTAGTTTACATCCTTTCTTCTTTGGAAAAAAATAAACAGAAAAAACAGATAACAAAATACTAAAAGAAATAGATAAAGCTAATAATTAGTTTGATTTTTTTACACGTTTTCCTGTACCTGCTAAAATAACAAGACCAAAGGTTTCGATGGGATCCCAAAAATTTAATATTTGATCCATACAACTAGGTCTTGTCTTCGCCAGGCTAATCATCTGAGAAAACCAAGTTCAGATATACCTGTATAAGCCATATCTATTTTGACGTTACTGATCGAAACTTCCTGCTTTACTTCTTCCAAATTTCCGGTTTCGGCCGAATTCCGAGCGAACTACTTGCCCAGAAAAAATAAGATAGTTCAGAAACGAATTCAGCGTATCTCCTTATCCCTATAAAGAATATCTAATCAACTTCAAATAAAACTTTAACTTCTAAAAAAATCCGGTTTCAACCGGATTCCGGACGAACTATATGTCCGGATTAAAAATGATTGTCATATACAGATTCATCGTCTTTTCTTACCCTTAAATCATCTAATCAACTTCAAATAAAACTTTTGCTTTTAACAAATTTTCCGGTTTTGGCCAGATTACGGACGAACTACTTGTCCGGCGAGAAAATGGTTTTCACCATCATATTCAGCATGTCTTCTTACCCCTAAATCGAACATCTAATCAACTTCAAATACTAATTTTGCTTTGAACAAATTTTCCGGTTTTCGCCAGATTCTGGGCGGACTGCTTGTCCGGCGAGAAAATAATTTTCATATTCGGGTTCAGCGTGTCTCCTTGCCCCTAAATCAACTATCTAAATAGCTTTCAAAAACTATTTTTTTTGCCCCTTAATTTGAACCCCTCCCCCCCCCAAAATATAGGGCTACAGAGCCCATCTTCGAACTTGACCTGTACTTTGACCCAAACAACCCTCCCGCCAAGTTTCATCAAAATATCTGAATCCCTTCGAGAGTTATCGTGCTTACAGACAGACAGACAGACGGACAACTTTTGCGATGTCATAGGTATCCCGCCACTTACGTTTTGGGATCCCAAAAAACATTTTGTTAGATCTGTAGTCTAACTATGATCAAAGCCTCCCCATGTCGGGCACTTCGCCGACTCGCGCCACTAGATGACCCAGCGGTTGGATCGAGTTGTGGCTTCATCTTGAGTCCTGGATGAGGTAGACGTTGCAGGTGCTAGAATGCTTACGGTGCAACTCCTTTAAAGAAGTAAAGGTACACTAGCTATTCATTATTTTTGACCCTCTGAATGATTAATAAGCGGGCAAGACTGACGGAAGGATTAAGTTTCTGTTGTTCGCGAATAATTTTGGCTGATGCTGGGATTTTGCAGAAAAATTAACAGTTTAACAATAATAGTTTCCCCATTTTACATCTACTTGAACAGGGACAAAGTATTTATTCTTCCAGTTGCACGTTTGAAAGCGGGATACTGTTCTTTTATTTAGAATCCGTCGGAGCGGTAACCTCGAAAGTTCGTGCTCAAGGTCTCTTTCGAAATCGTTTTCCCGAAATGTTAGGAGGATGTTATGGCATATTTCTGCTGGAATTCTGATCGTTTGCGTTTATTCCATCACAGACTGGCTTGTGCACCGTCTTTTGGAAAGCGATAAAAACTTCACTTCTTAAATCCTTCTGTATCTGCAGGTAGCAACAGTACATGCACTTAGCATTTTATTTTCAACGGATTTTTTGTATTGAGCTGAAACTTAAATTAAATATGATTTTATTTATAATCCGTCTAGGTAGAGACGGAGTATGGCAAAAAGTGAAAAAAGAAAGAAACAGCACAACAACAACAACCTAAATAATTAAAATTCACTAAACCGTAACATCATACAGCTCCATGGGTGATTAAATTTTGCTTCGTTCTGTTGATGGATCTCAAGACAGCCGAAGACGGGGATCAGCGATCACCTGTACGGAACTTGTCAACGAGATGGCTGTTCCTTGTCTGGGGGGGGGGGATTTGGAAAATCGAAATAAAATTTAACTAATTTCGCTCTTTTAAGGTGAACAAGTGTCGAAAATTTTTCAATGTTGTCCGGTAAATCGCCAAATAACTTATTTTAATACACAGCTAAGCACGAATTTAATCAGCTTAGATTGAGTATCTGCTCTAAACTTATTTCAATTGTCCATGTCAAAATAGCCTCGAGTAGTAAAAAATAGTATTTTCGTTTAGATCTGCTACAATAATGTATGCAGATAATCTTCCGCAATTCTGTTGTGAATCTAACATTCCCAAGTTTGGATCTACTTTTTGTGGCGAACGTCATCTAACATAACAGTTCATGCTTAAAAATCGTCTGATAGAAAGTTGGTCTATTCAGCGTAATCATCGGTTGTTGGGAAATCCTTCATCAGAACCGATAATTTCTCCATCTGAAACTCTGCAGCACTTGTCTGCAGCACTTGTCTGTAACATTTTTCTTTTTGGAGTTAATGTACAGGATTTTTTATTTGGCTCCACCACTGACCTCACCCTCAGAGTATGAAAATGGTTATTTGGGGTTCCAAAACACATTTACCTTTCCTCCGAAGCTCCCCGACTACACAATATATTCGCAGCAACACTTTCCTTTTCAGATCATCACATCGAATCGTTATACCGTTATTCCCGGTCTGGGATATTCTGTTCTTCGCATTGACCTTATTCGAAGCGAGCGAGATGAAGGCAAATACGAGTGTTTGGCATCCAACAGTGGGGGAGAGACGACAGCCATGGCCAAGCTACTTGTATATCCAGGTGAGAGTCTTTCAAGTTGATAGTACTTACAGAAGATGTCGAGAAAATCATTATTTCTGAAGGATCTTTGTCACGGGAGATGGATGAGCTTCAGCTTTTCCTAGGCGTGTTTTTTGGCCCCTCTTCCGGGGCTTACAGGCAGTGCAGTGAAATTTCCACTGATAAAACAACCTTCTTAATTTAGATGGAGAGGATTGATATAGCTTTTTTTTGAAGTAGTTGCACAAGTCAGTGCGGGAATTAAGTGGGTGAGATAAAAGCTTGACGCTGTTATGGGAGACAAGTGGATTCTAGGAGCTTTTTCTAGCCCTCTTTCGTGGCCGCCTCTTCTGTTGATCTTAACTAGTAAAATTTCATTTGATAAAACCACCTTCCAAACTCAGATGGAAAGGATGGGAATAGTAATAAAATTAATTTCAGGTAGCTGTATAGTTCAACGCAGGGGTTAAGTTGGTGGGTTCGGTTCCTAGTTCATTTCAGTTTGATTCATTTTTGTTAAGTGCAAAAAAAAATTAACAAAGTAAATATAAACCTCGACAAAGCTCATGGTCCGTACATACTGGTGAATATTGAAAATAAACACCAAACAAAAGGTGGATTCAGTTCTTCGACCGTGTTATGAGAGATTGGAACCCAGACTTCTTCCTGGTCCTGTTTTTGCGGCCTCTCTTCAGAAGCAGTGCAGCAAATAAAAGGGAAGATAAAAGAAATAAGAAAATACTCAAACAGGTCTGTTACCTCTTATCTAACAAAAATAGGTAATTTAGAGACAAATTTTGATATTAAAATCTTAATTAAATTGAATCTCTCTAGAAAATTTTGGGACCAAAAACCTTTTTTGGGACACACCTTTTTTGAACTCATTGGCCGTCTCCGCACTGACTACAAACGTCTGGTGGGCAGTAAACTTTGAGGAGATGATACCTCCTTACAACGAATGATAAGAACGTTACGAACTATATTATGTCTAGAGACGGTGTATTGTGAAAAAAAAAAAAAAAAAAAAAACACAGAACCCGTGAAACATAAATAACGTCCAAACAAGTACCTAGAATATGGTTTAACTGCGACGAAACCATGCTCCATTTTAGCCCCGAAGTAGTGAAGAAAACGAAGGTCTTGGCTAGCAAGGGCTCAAAAAATGTTTTCAGGATAGCGGACAATGAAAAAGCTGGAGTGACAGTACTCGCATGCATCAACGCCGCTGGGGAGTACCCACCGCCATTAATTTTGTTTAAGGGTACGCGGACGAACAGCACCCTGGTTGACATCCCCACGGGTTTTGTTGCAAGATTCAACGAGAGCGGATGGATGAAGCAACCAACAATGATAGACTGGGTGAAGACCGTCTTCCGTCCATGGTGCTCAGACATTGGCCTGAGTACTGTTATTCTTATCCTTGACGGCCACGGCAGCCACATTTCAAGTGAGCTAACAGAATACTATCGAAAAAACAGTATCCACCTCCTCTGCTTGTTACCCAACGCTACCCACTTGCTCCAACCCGCTGATGTCGGGTTGTTTAAGCCTTTGAAGTCGAATTGGACTACACACATGATCCTTTTCAAATGCGGAAAGATCGACGAACATGGCAATGCGGCGGTCGGAAACACCCACAACCTCGTAACAAGAAACACGTTTGCCAAACACTTGCCCTGCGTTTTCAAAAAAACCGTATCGAAGTCCACGTGCGCAAATGCTTTCAGGAAAAGTGGCTTTTCCCCCTGGAATCCAGATAATATTGACCCGAAGATGAGCTCTGACCAGCAGGGAGTAACAGCACCTGCAAGTAGTGACGTTGTGCTCATGGCTGCTACTGCCGACTGCAACCCTCAACCCACCAATTTTGCTGGCGACCAGAAAAGTGCCACCCTCCCTAGGAAAGATATTATCAGAATATCCCTGGAATACATTGAACAAGCGATCGAGCCTGATACCCTTACCGCTTTCAAGGGAAATGAAACAGCACTGTGGACTGAAGATATCAGACAGACAGACCTATTTTACCTTTGGCGTGACGCAAGAACAGCTCACGAATCACTTTGCGAAAAACGAATCGAAGTCTTTGCACTAACGGAACACAAGCGAGTCTGCTGGACATCTCGCTATCATTTCCTGGAAGTTTTCTGGACAGCATTGCAAACCAGGATTGCACCAACGTTTTACGAGGCAGGCCCTCGTTCTTCAACTCCTGTTGAAGAGCCAGAAAGGATTCTGGACGCACAACTGCTCCTGCAAGACACCAGCGAGATCTGTGGCTCATCTTCACCCACGTATGCCACTTTACAGCCGGTGTTGACGTTCCATGTAGATGTTTCAAACGGGTCCGAACCGTTCCTTCATCAGTTCACTCCGGAATCCTTTGTAAGTACAACATCCACCGAACCGGGGCCATCCGGCGCCAGCCGGCCACTAGAGACAAACTTGGCAGAAACTGTAAAGAAACTGCAAATACGTTTGAACACACCCATGAAGAAAATCCTTGAAGTGCCAAGTTTGCCGGCTCCATCCGCGAGATCCCGCACACGGCCCTATTCACCGGATTACCTGCTGACAACCGACGCATCCGCAACCTATCTGAAAGAGAGAGAGGAAAAGACTCAGAAGAAAGAGAAAAAAGCAGCGGGCTCGAAAGGTGCGGCAGCAGATAAAGAATCACAAAATGACTGGCAATGCTATGTGTGCAGTGTTCGCTACTGTTCAGAAAAACGACAGAAAAAAGGAAATAAGAATAACTATTGGGTCGAGTGCGACACTTGCTACAGTCACATGCATAGAAACTGCATATCATCTGGATTGGCATCTTATTATCACGAAGATCTTGATACATTCCTCAATGACCCGGCCACTACATTTGAATGTGATCAGTGTATCATCGTTGACGACGAATAGTTTTGATGTTCTGAAGTCTAGTCCTAATGACGTACTTTAAAGTGAGTTGAACTAGTCCCAATGACGAATTTACTGTTTGTGTTAACTAGTCCTAATTACGAATATCTGTTTACAAGATGATCTCTTTTCATTTAATGATTAAAGCGTTGTGAAATATTACTCATGTTTGTTCTCGCAGCACACCATGTCCAACCCAGTCATGGACACTAGCTCAATTTTGGGGTATTGATACCCCATATGAGGGGTACTACCAATTTGGGGAGTACTACCCAAATATGGGGGAATACTCCCCACATCTGGGGTATCACTACCCCCTATATGGGGTACCAGCCTAACTTTCCACTAAGTTTCTCACTTTTGCCACTTGCCTTGGCTAAACGACAAGCAGCCGTGGTTCCTCACTTTCACAGGGTATAGGTATGAATCTTACCTATCTTTTGGTATACTATTGTCCAGATTGTGACGTGGTTTTGGAAGACAGGGTCTTCCAAAACATTTTTGTTTTGGAAGTATTTTTTGTATTTTGAGTATTTGAAGTATTTTTGGTATTTTTGTTTTAGACATTTCGTGACAGGGTCTGCCTTTTTGGCAAAAGCCTCCAAAACCACGTCAAAATCTGGACAATAGTATACCAAAAGATAGGTAAGATTCATACCTATACCCTGTGAAAGTGAGGAACCATGGCTGCTTGTCGTTTAGCCAAGGCAAGTGCCAAAAGTGAGAAACTTAGTGGAAAGTTAGGCTGGTACCCCATATAGGGGGTAGTGATACCCCACATGTGGGGAGTACCCCCCATATTTGGGTAGTACTCCCCAAATTGGTAGTACCCCTCATGTGGGGTATCAGTACCCCAAAATTGAGCTAGTGTCCGTGACTGGTCCAACCCCGCATCTACCCCCATTTGAAATCTTCAACCCGTCACGAGTAAATTTTTATCAAACTCAGCACAACTTTTGAAGTTGTGATTTCCAGTGGGGGTACGTCACAAGGTGTCATAGGAACATCAGATATAGAACGAGCACATTCAAAAACCCCTATGGCCTTACTTCTAAATCCCAACTATTTCAAACTGACTTCTCAGTTGATCTGACTTCTCTTTTTTGTCAGTCCAGTTCTTTTATTTTTCGACATAACCAACATTCAACATATTGATATATCAGTAGTCCGTCTTAGTATGTGACAACTGTTCACCTGTGCAAGACGTATAACGAATTACCAAAACTATTTATAATAAATCGTATTTTTTTCTTCTGTTAAGAGGCGTTTACACATGTGTTGTGAAATATAAAAAGTTGTCTGTGTGAAGGCCTTACCCTGATCTGCCATCCAACCTGAACAAGAACAACATTCCGTTAGTGGTAAAGAAATTTAGTAGTAAAAGAACAGGGATCCTGACCTTCTCGTTTTTCGGCGCGGCTGCGGATTTTAGGTGCTCTTTTGGTATGCCTTTATTGTGTCCGAAAACATTCTACTTTTTCAGTCACCAGCTTGGAAATGTTTCGTGGAGATAAATCCTCCCGGTAATGTCACGGCCTTCTTGATGGCATTGCGAAATATGTATTCCTAGCATTTTTAGATGCTGTGTTTCTTTTGAAGCAATGTCTGCCTGGGTGACTTTTTTCTAATCCTCGGAAGGTCCCAAATATTTCACCCACGTTCATTCCAAAACATGTCCAAGTATCATGGCTGCAATTTACTTCACAAAATAAGATCTTCTTTCTTACCAGCCTGAGCCTAACATCTGACACAAAACAGAAATCTTGCTTCTTTTCTCCCTTTGAATTTTTCGTTTTAGCGTAAAGACCTGGCTTATTTCGTACGGCGTTTTTCTAAGTCCAGTCGAGAAACTGGCGCTGAAATCACTGCTTTGAATTGCATGGAATTCCTTGTAGGGTTTCTGAGGAAATGACACTTAAATCCCTGTTTTTTGCCCCCTTGAGCCGGTTGTGTTGTGGCGTGGGCTGAATTCAAGGAGTTTTTTCCCGGGCTCAAGCATGCTTAAGTGGCCTCCTCGCTGTTTTTATTAGGGTGGAGTAATGACCGGTTGTAGAAGGTAACATGAGTATTTACGACGAAAAGGATGAGAATAGAGTGAGAATGGGTTCTCGATGGTTAAGTCTGAATAGTGCGAAAATGCAAAATGAATTCGAGAACCGAGATCAGTAATTCCAGGAGATTGCTACCTCTACAAGGCAAAAGTCGCTACGAAGTCATTTCTTAGACAGCTAATTACCGCTACGGGGAAAAGATCGTGAATGCGACAGGCCAGGTGCAGAAATCAAACATGCATGCTGGATACTCTGACCCAATAAAATATTGAGGATTTCAGTAAAGCTCAATCATTCTCAACCAATCATCTTTATAATGGTGTAGGTCAGTGTTAGGGTACCATCAGGTATCAAGCGTTAGACAGCATGGATGACAGTAGTTTCATCCATACTGTCAGAACTTTCATAACATGTTTTTCGGTAGTTTTTCGGCTCTTTCTGGCAATGCTTGTTGTGCATAACATTTAACGCATAACGTTTTCAAAATGACAACAGATTACATCCCAAGTGCTGTCTGTTGAAACTGCGCATCCTTGTGTTATTTGTTATGAAACTCGTGACAGTTTGACAATAGGCATACTGTAGGGTATCCAAAAAACAGGTGTTTGTGGTAGACTGGTCCCGATCCCTCCACCTTTAGCGTGTCACGAGATTTCCGAACTCCCTCCAACTCCCCTATGGCCACATCCACGCCCTGCCCTCAAATGTCCTTCGCTATCGCTCCACCCTAAACATTCCCACAAGATTTCCAGGACCCCCTCCAACTCCCCTCCAGAGTTACCAGATCCGATCAGGACTGTTAATAGAACGTGTTGTGCATGCCAGATGGTTTGCGGAATCCCCCCTCCAGATCCCTCCTCTGTGGCCGGATCCTGACCTGATGTGGAAACGAAACATCTGGGGTATGTGTTCTTGCGGACTATCAAGTTTCATCCCGATCGAGTGGCTCGTTTGAGAGTTATGCATGCCGCAAGAATCCGGATCCGAATCCGAGTCCAGGGCTAGGTACGAATCCGGAATCCACCAGTTCATGCTGGGGATTCGAATCCGATCCTAACAAAAATCAAATTATGTACATAGGTTATAGTTTAAAAATCAGAGGTGACAAAAAGCACTGATATCTAAGGTGATCAGATAACGTGATATATTACTCAGGATGGCTGGTGGGGAGATCAAAAAGTTGAATTATCTAAGCCCACTGTGTAAAAATTAGGAAACGGAAACCGGAAGGACGTAGACTAGAAATTTGAGCGGATTCGTAAAATTGAAGGTTTGGAATCCGCGTCCTAATCCAGCCTGACAAGCAGAAATTCGAATCCGGCCAAAAGGATGAATCATGGATCGAATCCGAATCCAGAATCGGATTCGTCCATCTGTTCTCCTCTCTAGATGGTCGGAACAGGAAAATTGCAGTTTCCAGGTCAGTCTGGTCCCAGTACGCCTGACAAGTTCGTCCCTACCATGACTCTTGATAGCCGCGATATAGGCTGCACGGGTTCCGGCAAAAAAAACAACCGGACAAACCCACCCGCCAAACCCCCCCGGCTAACCCCCCCGGTACCACCCCCCCCCCGCATAAAAAAAGACGGGTAGCTATGACACCGCAAACGTTGTCCTGCTCTCGGTCCTGCTTTCCGTCTGTGAGCAGGATAACTTTCGAAGGGAATGAGATGTTTTGATGAGACTTGATGGGAGGATCCTTTGGGTCAAGGGAAAGTTTGAGCTTGTTTTGTGATAGCACTTTCAAGATAGTCCCAGAAATATTCTACCAGCTCTTCACCTTACTCGTGCTTGTCAATGGTAAAACTGTCACATGGTTGTTCGTTTTGTTGCCCAGTAAATCCCAGTCTAAATATGTGTGAGTGTCTAAGGATTCCGGGGGTTTCGCCGGGGTGGTGGTGGTACGTGGGGGGTCTTTTCTTCTCTTACTCTCTACCTACCAGTTACTCTACTCTTACATACCCGTATTTTTTATGCGGGGGGGGGGGGGGGGGGTGGTGGTGGTCGGGGGGTCTTGGTAACGGTGGGTTTTTAGCCGGGGGGGGGGGGGTTGGCGGGTGGTTTTGTCCGGGCGGTTCTCGCCTAGACCCGGCATTGTCACAAACGGACTGGAATTCCTACATTCCGAGATTATTAAGAACTCGCATCGTCAGGCGCGGTTTTTGCCTTATGAGGTTTTTAACTCGTGATGGTGACTGTCACAGTTTTGACAGTAACGTTTTTCCCTGTCGCGTGGAATGAGCGGCTGATGGCTCTGAGAGAGCTATTTGGAGAAATACAGACACCTTTTTTGTCCGTGGCTTTGTGGGTGTTATGTCGAAGACAGAGAATGTGTATCTTCGAATTTGGAGGGCTAGGTACTTGAAAGCTTGGACTATTTTAAACTTTCCACGGTAAACACGTCATCGAAACCAGTTTGCGGATTTGTTTTCGGGCCGAAACCGGAAATTTTACCGGAAAAATTGTCCTAATGAATTTCTTTATATTGACTTCTGCATATGTCATCATCGATGGACTGTCTTCGTGTAATCTCCTTTCTTGTTTTCCCGCCAAAGCAACAAACCATTAAAATCAAATGATGTGACGCATTTGTTAAGCACCAGTTTGCGTTTCAGCTGAAACGTAGTAGCCTATAGTTTATCAAATTTAAAGGCCCGCGCAAAAATTCACAGCGATGAACCTTTATTATCCCTGCGCACTTTTTTCTTTCTTTAGGACTTTACTTCGCTTAAAAAATGTGTTCCAGTAAAAACAAAAGCAAATTCGGCTTTCCAAATAACTTCACTAGAATGGATTTTAAGCTCAGAGTAGTAAAGTGGGAAACGAAAAAACTTGTCGTTCCACTTTATAGTATAGTTGTCTCCTTTCCATTTACAAATTTGTGAATCCAGTGGGCCATCCGAATACGCCCCTCATAAAATCCTATGACCTATTACCGCCAGATGCGCTAGAGAAACAATAACAATCACACGTGAGATCTTAGCGTAAGTTAGTTATCTGAAGGGTGAATAACCGATTAGGTTTTCGCTTCTTACCGAGTCGCGCACTATCTCCGTGGAAAAGTCAACCAGCACTCAGCACTGAACTCGGAAGCCAAAACTGACAAACTTTATGAAGTTTGACAGAAGAATTGGATAGAGCACAAATAGAGGCAGAGGCATTTTAAGTAGTTTAAACATGGCTAGGCCTAAGAAGAGTTGAAAATATCCGAACAAACCTGGATAAACGTACACCAAAAAGTGACCTGTCATTGTTTACTTTATGCTAGCACATCTAGTGGTAAAAAAATAAATAGTCTGGAAAGAATTTTATGAAGGGCCTAAAAACATCAGTGCACCGTGAAACATGGAGGGCTTAATCAGAAGCCTGTCTCAGCTCAGTTCTTGCCAGCTGTTCCATTTAACGGTGTGTCTCTTTCATGTCCATCCGGTTGTCCACTCCTTGAGTATTGTTCGCCACTGGACCACTCTCGGAGATTTCTATTTTCACAGTCTCTCGCAATATC
The DNA here is from genome assembly GCA_023053555.1 of Branchinecta lindahli. Taxonomy (NCBI): domain Eukaryota; kingdom Metazoa; phylum Arthropoda; class Branchiopoda; order Anostraca; family Branchinectidae; genus Branchinecta; species Branchinecta lindahli. The sequence goes on from JAKZAO010000002.1 coordinate 27,437,509, forward strand.
CGTTCGGAGCCGGTATCAATAACGTTTTTGTTTCCTTGATTGCCGGTGTTCCCGGCTTTCCCGGACTCACCAGGGGCACACTGACAGGAAATCGACCAAATCCCTGTGAAGCAACGGCTGGATTAAAGTCGGACCTGTCCCAAAGCGCTACTAGATCAGCGGACGAGACATTATCTGCGATAGAATCGGCATTTTGCTCGTCACGTTCGAAGGTCAGAGCAACAGTATTGTTTTGCTGGAACACGGTCTTAGGAATATAAATGACATTTTTTTGTTAGGTATTAAGGTCAAAGCAACACGATTTTTCGAGCATCGTTGTGTTAAAGCGAGATCTTAGTAATGTTGCCGTCTTCAGGCTGTAATCCAGTCCCAGAAAAAAGGAACTTAGCCCACTCAAGTCATGCTCTAAACATCGAGGCGCGTTATGCTTTTCTTTAGACAGTTAAGTCTGCTTTTTATTTGTTTGGATCAAAGAAGATAGACTACATTACATAAACAACTAAGTACAAATATAAAAAATAAAGAAAATCTACGTGGAGGGAGCGAAGCCTCCAACAATAATGCACATTATCCTCAATCAAAATGGTTCGAAACTAGAACACAGAACTTCCCTCCAAGCTCGCCACTCAGATACAGACAGACGCGTTTGCGGTCCCAACAGGACCGCTAGCAAAGGGTTTTCGACGCGAGAATCCGTGACTGAAGGGAAAGATACCAGAATATACCGCAAGCCGAAATCCTACAGTTCCGTCCATCCTACAGTTCCACCCATGCTACCGTCGGAAAGAGTTGTTATATGGGACGGGAAAGGTATTACCGCACCTGTGAGATAGATCCGTCACAAGAGAGCAATGGTATTGTCGAGGAGAGTATACGGCGCACTATATGACTGAAAACTTGGATTTAGAAGGTCCGCCCTAGCGCTCAGTGACCGTGACAAGTATCAACATGATCTTTTATTCTAGATAGTTGAATACTTTGAATCCCCCTTCTGTGCAGCCTATGCAATCTAAAAGCAGACTTGGTTTCTGTATCCACACCCACTCGACTACCGGATTCCGACTTTGCGGATTCTTTTTAAACTTCGCTTGCACTTATGTCCCAGTCAAGCTTTATTTCTTGTGTCACATCTTAGACATGCCATTCAATTCCTTTTCGTTTTTCATTCATTCCTAATTCGTCATAGTCTGCTGTAGATCAATGACTTTATCTACAAAGGCGCTGACTCCAAATAAGGGCTCTCTTCTCCTTTACAATACACTCGTTTCCCGTTGAAATCCTACCTTTTACTTGTGTCCTGTCCCTCTTGTCCTTACTGGAAGGAGGTCTTGTTTTCCCGGTTCCTCATTCGGCGACACTCCAGTTAACGACGCAAACTTCACCTGTGGAAACCTTACTCGACCTTACCTTTCAGCTGTATTTTCTCATGGGCTGTGTTTGTAGACCGGATTGGTCCAGTAAACCGAGACCTTTACTATAGTGTTATCTCCCCAGGTAAAAGCAACAAAACGATGACTGCAATAGTTACAGTGAAGATCTGGGATCCTCGGATAATAGAGACTTTCATCTCACTTTTGAATTGCAGTCTTTCTTCAGTCATTTAAATCGGTCCTGGTCTTTTATCGTGGGTCTTTTGAAAGGAAGAATTACAAGCGAAAGGACTCGAGGATTCGCTGAAAGTCCGCATCGAGAGGATCGTCGTTTGAGAGGGGTTGGGAAGGGCTATTGCTGGAAGTTTGGGAAGGGGCATCTAGCGTCTCTAGGGGAATGTACCACGGATGTATGACTGTACATATCTTGATTTAGTATTGGCCCTCTGCTAGGTCAGGTGTTGGACAGTCGCCCCTTTGTTAACCTTGTTCAACCTTGTTCAGTCACCATCACGAGAGGGAGATTTTGCCGACGGTAGTTTTCTTATAGAATTATCGGTTTTCAGCAAGTTTCAGTTTTCAGTAATCAGCTCAGCATTTACGTGTTGTTGTGTTTACTCGCCAATTTCTAAGTTGCCCAAGTTCCCGTATCGCACTGAAACAGCTTCGAATCCTCGTCCGCCCCCCTTCCCGTTCCTGAGTTTGTGGCAACTGGAAGGTTAAGAGGAAGTTACTTAATCCTATTTCCTAGTTGCCTGATTTAATTGCCTTTGATTAATTAGTCCGACGCGTCGTCAGTCGGTTTTCGTTTGAGATCTGGGTTTGGAGTCTGCAATATGTTTTGACGAGAGACCCGGAATTTGCGGGATTGGGGTGATGATTTTATAATGAGATAAACATGGTTTGGGTGGAGGAGATCCGACTCGATCATTGATTTTCCTTTGATTTTTGTTCTGGCCAACCTTGTTCAGAATTTCGAAGTGCTTTACTCATCCCCCCCCCCCGCCAAGGGTATGCGAGGATCGGATATGTACGTCGAACTTTCGTATTCAAATCGTTGAAGGTCGGTCGGGATTGCGCTGCGTCGTTGAGGACAAAAAGGTCTGATGCTTTCCGAGGTTTTCTCTAGATTTCTCTGTGCACCGATAGACCAAAAAATCGATATTTTGGTGTGGAACCGGTTTCTTTTTTTCTCTAGCTTTTGTTAGACATGCCTTACCTGTGCTGTGCATTACCCGAATTGCCCCTGGTCAGGGCCGGATTTATACATTTCTACAACCTGGGCCAGCGCATATAATTTTGCGCTTTCCCCTCTCAAAAAGCAATTCAGAGGAGCGGATTACCCTGGTGTATGGGTGAAATCCGTTTATCGCCAGTAGCATGTGATATGGCATTTTCGAAATAACACTAACAAATTTAAAATACTTAGTTTTTATTTCTTCATTTGCGTACGCCCCCCTGACTACCGCGCCCTGTGTGATAATGGCCTTGTAAGAAATCCGACTTTGACCTTGGTATAGAATGAGAGTTTGTGAGAGTTTGGAAAGATTCTTCTGGCTGACAATGAAGCATTGAGAAAATTCTCTGCAAGATATCAAAAATGTGTGGTAATATTGGAGGTTTACCGTTTGGTTTAGTATTTATTGTTAATTTTCTGCTGTCCTCGGGCTTGTTACAGCAATACGTGTCATATCACATGGCCTAACGATATTTTTCTTTTTCAGAGAATCAAGTTCCACTTGGGTACCCGAAAATCATCCGCAGCCCCATTAGCACGCCCCAGGTTGAAAAAGGGAGAAACATCACCCTCGTCTGCGAAGTAGAGGGAAATCCCCCTCCCGTCGTAACGTGGCTTCGTGACTCGCACCCTTTGAACCTCACAAATCCTCGCTACCAGGTGGCTATGGTCGAAAACCAAGGGAAGTTTGAGATAAGTGACAGCGAAGAAATGGACCAGGGACGTTATGAGTGTGTGGCGGAAAATAAGTTTGGAACGGTTGTTTCCCAGCAGTTCACTGTACAAGTTCGAGGTAAGGGGGTATAACCCACGCCCATCTATACACATTTGTATCACGCTAGCACACTCTACAGCTTTAGCCTATCCCTATCTAGACGGCGAAATTTTTCGAGCAAAGATGAAATTTATACATACACTTGCCAACCATGGGCAATAAACCTGAACTATTTTTTTAGATGTAATTTTTGTTTAAAAAAGTATCCACTTTGAACCTAACCAAACCGAAAAACGCTAAAATTCGTATTTTGGAATAAATCAGTTTTAACATTTTAAAAATTTGGCATTGAATTTACGTGTCTAGGGCTTTAAAGTCGTTTCCTCTTTGACCCCAGAGAGCTCTACTGGCAGAGGCTCTTTGAGAAATCCAGTTTTTTATTGTTATAGTGTTTTAGATTAATGAACCTGAACCTGAAAAGATGGGGACCGCACCCCGGGAGCATTTTTATTTTTCAGTCAAGTACTCATAATGAGTTGTTGAGAATTTAAATTACATTATTTTACATCTCCCCCCCCCAAAAAAAAAAAATGCTGAAACAATAAGATTTTGAACTCACAGGGATGCCACTCCACGTGTTTCCTCTCCAGGGGGAGGGGGATCCCCAGTTCCTACTTGCTTTTCGCACTCTTGGGACTGCGTTTTGAATTTTAATCAATTAATCTGTCAGTTTATTTGCTTCTTGATATTACACATCAACAGCATATCTTCAGCGACTTTCAAGCGAACATTGACAAGGCAGTTGAACTACTCCAATCGAAGCCTAAAAGTTAACTCCTCTAAAACTGGACTCCTTGTTTGCACTACATTATTTACATTTGCATTGCGCTGCACATGCATAGACAAGTTGTACCAGTTAAGAAGTCGTCGAAATCCCTCGTAATTCAGCATGGGTCGGATTCCCTAATGACGGCACTACTACGTAAATATGTGCACTGGTTAAAGGAAGCCTGCACCCCTAAAAAGTTAAGTGAAACAGGAAAAACGGGGAAGGGTTCCGCGTACGATATAAAGTAGCATGGATTTGGTGTTTTGGAGCAATTCAATATAACCGACGCAGGTACATGCTGTAGGACTAACACTGATGATCCCCGCATTATTTGCGGATCTTCGTTTCGGGATACACTGGATAACACCAGGAACAAATAAGCACCAGAACCTCCGTCTCCCTATCTCTGTAATAAGACCATGTGATGTCGAATAGGTCCCTATACCCTGCCCGATGCAAACGAGCGGAAGGTAGGAGCTACGCGAAACGTCACAATTTGGTACCTCTACAAACAGCTATATCGCAGTAAAACCATGGAGAAGAAATTTCTAAAGGCAGATTGTTTGTCTATTATTGTGACTTCACATGTGACGCGCTGCAGCGCGGGTCAGCGCGCCTCCTGCACTTTTCCCTCTGATACGCCCAGCGGCGAAAAGGTAAGTAGACGGGCATCAACTCAAAGCTCGAGCGAGTACCTCTAGCTCAGCTCCATAGTCGCTGCATGGGAGCAGAGACAGAGGTTCTATTGGATTGTTTATTTTTGATAATATAGAATGTAGAAAAGCTCGGAGGAATTATTTTAAGCTTCCAAATTTGTTCCTTGGCTTACCGCTAAGCATCGGAGACGTATCTAATGAATAGGAATATGACCAGGGCCGTATCCAGGAATTTATTTTGGGGGGGGGGGTTTGCTCGCAGAATTTATTTCGGGGGGGGGTTTTGTCCACGGGTCGGACCAAAAAGTACAAAAAATACATAGATCAGAGGTTAAAACCTGCAAAAAACTATTACTTTTGTGGGTTTCGGGGGGGGTTTGAACCCTCTAACCCCCCCCCCTGGATACGGCCTTGAATATGACATATCCAATCCCTATGAGGAGTTGTGTTCGTTAATTAAAGGGTGTGTGCAGAGAAAGGCAAATTGCTGTGATGTCCTCTTTGCGATCCTTGACTGTGATATCTTGCAATTTGTTATTGTCGGTTCCATTTTACCTCCTTTTCTTCTCTTTTTATGTGTATCTACTCAGCCACTTTTCTTTCGTTATTTGCGGGCCTAAAATAAAAAGAGTGACTCCCCGTCCGAAATTCGTAACGTGAGATTTTTAGCGTGTCTCGTCCACCAAGTGTACCCTGAAGCTGATGGCTGGGGCCTCTAAAACATACATTAGCGACACAAAAAATCGCCTCTGTTCATGTTTTACGTAATTGATATTTAATCGTGGAAGATTTCAAAGGTTTTGGCTATGAATATTTTCTAGAATTCGTTTAATTTTTTCACATTTCTGCCTGTGCAGGATCTTTCATACTTAGTGTGACCAGAATTGCCAGAATTAATGTTTCAGATCTGTCGAAAGCGTTGAAATTTGCAGTACCGCGACAGCTGATGCTTTCGATTAAACTGCAGCTTCTGAAAATCGCTAAGTGCATCCCGAGGACATGGTCCCTCCTCGTCATATGCTCCTCTTTTAATATTTTAAGGTTCCTGTGCGCGGAAATTCTCTCCAGCATATTTTCCTGAGTTCCGTAAGAAAGTGAAGTTCGGATAATTATACGACAACGTAGGTCTAGTGACGGTTGGCAAACAGTGAATGACAGTGCACGATGACACTATAATTGGTAGTCAAAGACTTGCTGTCTCGTTATAAAGTTTCCTCATTATTTTGTTTTGCTTAATACCAACGGCCCATGAATTATTGTTCATAGGGGACATTCCACTAGCCTGATTTCTTGGCGATTTTTTCCCATGCCTATTAGTTTTCTCGGTTTGCCTAAATAGTTCAAGTACGACAATAAAACAAAACGGAATTGCATTAGTGAAGCAATCTGTTTTATCTGACCAAAAGATGTCTTTCAGTGCCATGTCTTGCAGTGGACGAAATTGGCCCAAAAATTGAAAAGAGAAAGATGATGGTTTCGCCGAGAGATAGGTAGTTGCAAAGCTAAATGTTCCTGCAGCCCAAGCTGACTGCGAATCATATTTGACAGTGCAAAACGGATACGTTAGCTAAATTTTATTCGAGCTATATTTCGGCTCAAGGCAACCGCTCAAGTTGGATAAACGAACTTGCGGAAAAACAAGTTTTTTTCCACAAGTTCGTTTTTCCAACTTGAGCGGTTTTGAGCCTGAAGAGGACCCTTGCCAAGAAGGGCCGAAATTTAGCTCGAATAAAATTTAGCTGACGTATCCGTTTTGCACTGTCAAATATAGTTGCAAAGCCTTCGTGAATTCCTCTATCTCTACTTCTAACTTTTTGATATTCTTTCTTATTTCCTCTTTTACCCTTATTTCTCATTTTACCATTTTCAGCACATCTTTAAAACGTTAAAATTTCCTTTACTTTTTCCTTCCTTAATATGTCCTTTCCTTGAAATTTTCTTTCATTTAAAACTTGTTATTTATAAAAATATTACACCTCATTATTTTTTGCAACCAAACCAAAAAAGGGGGTTTGTCATGGTGACAAAGCGGGAGTCAGCTAAAATGGTAACTTTCTGCATATACTATTTTTCTAACAGAATAGAATTGTATTGTACAAAGTAGGGTAGGCCTACGAACGACGAGGAAGGACCGGTCGATTGAATGAGTGTTCGGGCGAATAGATCTCGTCGTACTAACATTTTTTTTTGGGCAATTGATTTTATCATCAACTGCGAGTGATCGAAAAACATTTCTATTCACTTGTGTTTTGAAAGAACAAAAATTTTGCCTTTGTAAAACAGGACAAAGGTGTAAATAATAAATATCTTAATTTGGTTTTAATTTTTCTAATTACAGTGAATAAATATGTTGGTTCTTTTTCAGTCCGAAGGGTTCCTCCGTACTTTCTCCAGAACATCGAGCCACTTCATGAAGTGAAGGCAGGGACGGACCTGAACATAACCTGCGTTGCAAGTGGGTCCCCAACCCCCTACGTCCGTTGGAGGAGGGGGCCCGAGGAACTCACCCCCGAGGACAAAGCCCCCCTTGGCCGAAATATTCTGGTGCTCACCAAGGTTCAAGAGTCGGCAAATTACACCTGTCTGGCGACGAGTAAGCTTGGGACAGTCGAGTCTACAACCTTGGTCAAAGTCGAATGTAAGTAGTTTCATTCACTACGAGACAGTGCTAAAGGTACTAGAAACTAACCTCCCGCAAGGAATGACAAGACAGCAAATTTCAGGAAACAGCACAGCATCGAAAACGGCGCCCTTGTCTTCAAAAAATAATGTTCTGCATATTTTCTTGATTTAAAGCACAGCTCTTACTAGAAATTATCTTTTCCCTATGAAAGGGATCAGAAAAAACGTTTTTCAAAAATGATATTACTTTCCACCTTAAGTTAGCGATTTTCTTGTTAGCGCTTGTCGAGCCTTCCAGCCTTCCTGCTCTCCGACGCGGCTGGGCGCAAAACGTTTGAAAACTGAACGCGCCGTGGTTAAAAAGTTGGAAAACTAACCAAATAAAAGAAGTCAAAAACAGAAGATTCCCATATCCTTATATTTGAATGCGTTATTAGCGGACATTAAAGTTTAACTGAAATGCCAACTTATTTGTGTGTCATTTAACTCGATACACTAATTTATTTGTGCAAAGTGATTTTTTTATTTTCCACTATCTGCTCTAGTTATGAGGCTCAAAAATACCTCCGGCCGTCCAAACAGCGTAAATTCTACTATGACGCGGGAAATTTTAATCTCAGCACAAATGCGGCTTTTCAATGGGCAGTGGTGAGATTGGTGAAGATTGCTTAGTGCCTGAAAAAAAAAAATGATAAATCTTTCTTGTAAAGCATACAACAAAATTACAAGCGCATATATGCACCACAAATCACACGGAAATTCCACTTTTTGAAAATCGATTATTCGTGAATAGCGGAACAACGAGGTAACTCATTTTCAGTGGGTCTTCAAGCCAATTTAGTGAATGAGTTATGGGTAAATAGATTGTCCTATCCTAGCCCTTTTCGGTTAAACTTTAAAGATACCGGCAAACTTTGCGTTGTGTGACGGGAAAAACTCGGCACGGCCGAAAAAGCGCTAAAAATTCGTAGGCACAAAATAAAACAATGGAGATAGGTAGGGATTTTAGAAACTTGTAGTTCCACAAGGGAGCTGAGTATATTATAAAATACAGAATAAGCAAGAGGGGTCCTTTAACAATAATGACTTGAAGCTCTTTAATTTACTTTCACGATCATATCGCTTTCAACTTGGCGATCTGATTGAATGTTACAAAATACGCGACTTCGAGCTGAGTGGCTGGCTATTTTCATTGGTGGATAGCACATTGGTAGATAACTCCAATAAAATTTAGCTGACGTATCCGTTTTCCACTGTCAAATATAGTTCGCAGTCAGCTTGGGCCGAAGGATTATTTAACATTCGTAGATGGTCCGTCCGGAAAATAGTGGTGGACTGTTGGATCGCCCTTTCATCTGAAATAGTTTCAAGTGACTCCATCAACGCCATCAGGAATTCCCTGGACAACCTGTACGCTAAAAATATCGATTGAAGCGTTTTAGACGTTCACTATAGAGGCCAATGACCTGGTTTTGCATTATATTTTTATTGTTAGGGCACACTACAGGATAGGTTAAGGGTACTCGAGTATACTCGAGAGGAATCCTCTATAGAGGAATAGAAATGACTTGTAATTTCATAAAATTTCAAAGATTTGGACGTAGATGTATAAACCTGTTTTGACCTGTTACCCTGTCTCCTGACCGAAGATTGAATTTGCGTTATCAGATGTGTTTTTGAATTTGTTTTAATTCTTTCATTTTCTTTATTCTAAAATGGCGGGTGAAAAATAAATGACTTACTTATTTAGAAGAAAAATAATTGTTAGAAAGAGTAGGGACGCTACGTGGTTAAGACTATTCAATCAATCAATCAATCAATAAATCACATTTATTTCCAAATAGCTAAAAAATAAAGCTAGAATTGGAAAAAAAAACAGTATTTACAAAATACACAAAAGTGGAACAATTTACTCATACACTTACAAACTTTTACCAGAAATAAATGACGGAACGAAACTATGTAAAAATTGGGAAGAGGAATTAGCTGGATACGAAGAAAATTGATTGCCAGTGTTCCTCTCAGACCGACGCACGGACGACGGGAGGGGAGGGGGGAATAGACGGACGGTCAGAAGACTATTTACGTCACCGAGTGGAGGAGGAGTCGTAGTCCAAAAAATAAACATGAGTACAAGAAAAGATGTTATGCGGGTTGAAAAATAGGGTAGGTACTCGAGGATATCCCAAATTTCCACAAGAGCAAATACGGTCATAACCCTGTCGGAAAGTATGGAAATTACCTTCTTCTTATCATCCAGGGAGATATCCCTTGTTGCCTTCAAAGCGGCTTCTGAGACTATTTTTGATTGGCTACTAAGCGACCGGCGAGGCTCCGGACGCGTTTACACTTAGAGGCCGCTTTGAAGGCAACAAAGGGCATCTCCCTGGGTGGTAAGAGTAAGCTGTAGAAACAGTCGACGATGATGTCGATGACATTGCCTAGCGATTGTGTAGGAAATCCTATTTTAGAACAAGAGCTGTAAGCTCATATGGCACTTGCATGGGTTGAGATGTATTATTTGATTAAAAGTAATTTTCGACTGCGCGGTTCAGATGCGCACTTTAAGGAAGCTAGAGAAAAAGTATTTTGTCGTAGAACTTGGCTGTAATGATGCACACTTTAAAGGCACTAGAAATTCATCTGTAAGGAAGACCCTTGAGGCAAAAACGATATCAGGCTCTTAGGGATCATTGATATATACGTATGATCAAAAGTATTTTTTTTCCGCTAATGCGGGTAAAATGCGCACTTTAAGGGTGCTAGAAATTTTTTTTTTTTTTTGCAAAACCCTTGTGGCACAAATGATCATAGGTTGAGATGTATCGTTTGATAAAAAGTACTTTTCGACCTTGCGGTTAAGATGCACACTTTAAGGGAGCTAGAACTTCATTTGTAAGCAAAACCCTTGAGGCAAAAATGATCATGGACTCATGCGGATCATGGAAATGCATATTTTGCTTAAAAGCATTTTTCTTAATTTGCGGTCATGATTGGTACTTTAGGGAATGGTCGGATTTGAAAAGTGGTGATTTCTAAGCCAATCTTGTCGAATTTCTAATATTCCAGCCAAATTTCATCGTCCTAGCAAATCTGGAAGTACCTTAACTCGCGATCACCGGAATTCCGGACCCGCCCCTCAAACTCCCCCCACAGTCGCCGGAGCCAATCCGGTTCGGTTTTGGACTTGTTTGTTATTCCCACAAAGTTCCATCCCGATCTCTCCAGTCCAATCCGGTTACGTATTCCCCCCCCCCAATTGTTGTCGGATCCGGTCCGGACATGAAAAAGATCACCACAGGCCCTCTGTTCAGTTATTAAATTTCACTCGAATCCGATCACCCGTTCCAAAGTTACGCATGGCTAAATATTCCGGATTCCCCCTCCCTCCGATCCCCCCACGACTATCGGATCGAGTGAATTTTTATTTACAAGTTAGTTTGATCGGGTCCCTGATACCTGATACGCCTCCCAAGTTTCGTCGTGAAAATCCCAAAAACTGTCATCACCAGAATTCCGGGAAACTCCGCTCCACCTCCCCCCCCCCAAGTGTCCGGGTCCAGTCCAAACTTGTAAACGATTTATATGGAGCAGATTCTTGTTCTTCCCAGCAAGTTTTACTCCAATCCCTCCACTATAACCGTCTCTCGAGATTTCCGGTCTTCCCCCCCCCTAACTCCCCATAGCTGTCGAATCCGGTTCGGACTTCAAATGGAAGATCAGAGATATGTCATTCATTCAGGTATTAAGTTTCGTCCCAATCCGATCACCCGTTCGAAAGTTACACAACACTCAATTTTCCATATTCCCCCGCACTGAATCACATATACAAACCCCTTTGACCCTCGAATGCACTAGCTCTTTCCGATGTTAACAGAGTGATCCGATGCAAAGAGTGACGTCACGCCGTGCGCAGACCTACTAGTGAGAAGAAAGGGGTAGGGGTTTTACAAAAACTACTAAATTCTCAGGATTCCAAGGCCCACCACTCCCCCCCAGATGGTCGGATCGTGAAACTGATTATTTCCAGGTTAGTTATATCGGGTCCCTGATATGCCTGCCAAGTTTCATCGTCCTAGGACATCTGGAAGTACCCTAACTCGAAAACAGTGGACCGCCCGACCGACCGACAGACCGACCGACCGAAAAGCGATCGGTATATGGCACTTGAGCGGAGCTGCAAGTGCCATAAAAAAAGGAATATTATATGAAGACTGTAGATAGTCATGAATTTCAGAGTCGCCTAGCGTGAGGCACGATTAAAATATTCCAATACTACCTCGATGGTCAAATGTGTCTTATTTTTCCACGATAAAGTAACATGTTTGTGTTCTTTAGAACCATCTGTTCGGAGTACACGGGCTAGTAGAGTACACGGTGCGTTCCCACGTGTTTGGGACTAGAGATAGCGACTTAACTTTTTGGGTAACAGCTTGAGAAAAAGAGGCTTGGAGAAAACTACGGAGAAAACGAATTGGGGTCATAAATGCAACTGACCGTGTTTCCGGTCGGAGAAAATGCAGCAGATATTTTCTTTCCCAATATTCCGAAATGGTTTCCCACTTTCCAGTAGTTTTCAAAATTGTACGAAGCGGTTTTCCAGGCATATATGACGAAGATACACGTGCCGTAGAAGACGGAAGGGTTTAAAATTGATCAGAGCATGGTAGAAACAACAATCACTGAAAAGCCTGATATATCGTAGGAGATTCAAAGCTTTGATGATAAGTGTTGACTGATCAATTAGGGTAGGTGTTAAGTAGTACAAGCAGTGTATGAAAAGTACATTCAGTAATGCATTTCCATCATTGGTCAGCAAGGAGAAAGTGAGTAGTCAGACGTGGCGTACTTCTTTCTGCTCTCTACCCCCATGAAAATATAAAAATGAAACTGTCTAAACTTAAGCAGGGTAGGTATAATATAATAAAGTATAATGATTGCCACTCTTGGCCACTGTTCTTAAGCCCTTGAAGGTTCACTGAAAAACGCGGAAATTCTATAATTCACTTGTGAATCACCAATATAGGCTACTTGAAGCACGACTATCACTAGAAATGGTCTTTTTATGATAAAAATGATTGAAATATCGTTTTTCGTGAATGTCAGTAGGCCTACTTGCCCGTGAAAATAGCAATCTTCTTGTTTGCGATTGTCGACTTTGTCCAGACTTTCCGCTCTCCGAACATGACTTTCGACGCAAAATATATGAAAACTGGTCAAACAAGACCAAAGGTTCCGATGGGATCCCAAAAATCCAATATTTGATCCAGACAAATAGGTTTTGTCTTCGCCAGATCCAGTCTTCGCCAGACTCCTTGAACATTTTTACTCTTAAAATTTAGAAAAAGGTTAAGGCCAAACAGCTAATCATTAAGAAAACGATGTTCAGATATGGATTCACCATGTGTGTGCCTTACTTCTGCGAATTTTCCGGTTTCGGCGAAATTCCAGTACTACTTGTCCGGCGAAAAAATAAAGCTCAAAAACGAATTCAGCGTATCTCCATATCCCTATATCCAACATCTAATCAACTTCCAATAAAAATTTAACTTATAACAAATTTTCCGGTTTCAGCCGGATTCCGTACGAACTATATGTCCGGCTAAAAAATGATTGTCATGTACTGATTCAGCATCTCTTCTTACCCCTAAATCGGACATCTTATCAACTTCGAATACAACTTTTACTTTTAACAAACTTTCCGGTTTTGGCCGGATTCTGGTCGAACTACTTGTCCGGCGAGCAAATGGTTTTCATATTCATGTTCAGCATACCTTCTTACCCCTATATCGAACATCTAATCAACTTCAAACAAAACTTTTACTTTTAACAAACTTTCCGGTTTTGGCCGGATTCCGGGCGAACTACTTATCCGGCGAGAAAATGGTTTTCATATACGTGTTCAGCATGCCTTCTTATCCCTAAATCGAACATCTAATCAACTTCAAATTAAACTTTTATTTTTAACAAACTTTCCGGTTTTGGCCGGATTCCGGGCGAACTACTTGTCCGGCAAGAAAACGGTTTTCACCATGGTGTTTAGCATGTCTCCTTACCCCTAATTCAAACACCTAATCAACTTCAAATAAAACTTTTACTTCTAACAAACTTTCCGGTTTTGGCCGGATTCAGGGCGAAGTACTTGTCCGACGAGAAAATAACTTTCATATTCGGATTCAGCTTGTCTCCTTACCCCTAAACCAACTATCTAAACAGCTTTCAAAAAATATTTTTTTTGCCCCTTAATTTGAAACCCCTCCCCCACCCTCAAATATTGGGCTACAGAGCCCATCTTCGAACTTGACTTGTACTTTGACCTGAAGGATCCTCCCACCAAGTTTCATCAAAATATCTCAATCCCTTCGAGAGTTATCGTGCTAACAGACGGACAGACAGACGGATAACTTTTGCGATGTCATAGGTATCCCGCCACTTACGTTTTGGGATCCCAAAAACGGGAAAGCCAAGCAAAAGGAAAGGAGTACGAAAGACGAGGTAAGCCTGTTGGTTAACGAAGTCAGGAATGGCAACAAGCTAAAAGGTTAACGCCAAATATGATAATGGTAGAAATGAAAAATAAAATTTGTATGCCGCTCATGTCCTTATTTTGCAAAGAGTTGCGAAGGAGGTTCAAACGAAACAATGGAGAAGGGCGAGGATTTCTGAAGGTTATAATGTCGTAAGGGAGCTAGGGATAATAAGGCTGTAAAACTACACTACTACGAGGATTAGTATTTTTCTTTCGTGGGAAAAATCTTTCAGATTCTTAGTACCTCGAGTTTGGTATGAATATTTGGTAGCAGCCTAGTTGCCAAACAAACGAGTTCCCCAAAGAAAATAAAAATGTCTGAAGCATAAATTATTTTACAATCAGAATAAAAAGCAGCGCCTTTGGTATATATAATAACTTTATTTCAGCAAAGTGCCATATATCATAACAACGCCAAAAACAAGACCAAAGTTTTCGATGGGATCCCAAAATTTTACTATTAACTACGTCTTGTCTTCGCCAAATTCAGTCTTCGCCAGGCTAATTATCTGAGAAAACCAAGTTCATATATACCTGTATAGGCCATATCTATTTTGACGTTACCGATCGAAACTTCCTGGTGTACTTCTGCCAAATTTCCGGTTTCGGCCGAATTCCGAGCAAGCTACTTGCCCAGCAAAAACAAAAGATAGTTCAGAAACGAGTTCAGCGTATCTCCTTATCCCTATAAAGAACATCTATTCAACTTCAAATAAAACATTAACTTCTAAAAAAAAAATCCGGTTTCAACCGGATTCCGGACAAACTATATGTCCGGTTAAAAAATTATTTTCATATATAGATTCAGCGTTTTTTCTTACCCTTAAATCTATCATCTAATCAACTTCAAATACAAATTTTGTTTTTAACAAATTTTCTGGTTTTGGTCGGATTCCGGACGAACTATTTGTCTGGCAAGAAAATGAATTTCACCATCGTGTTCAGCACGTTTTCTTACCCCTAAATCGAATATCTAATCAACTTCAAATACAAATTTTGCTCTTATCAAATTTTCCGGTTTGCGCCGGATTCCGGGCGAACTACTTGTCAGACAAGAAAATGGTTTTCACCATCTTACTCAGCATGTCTTCTTACCCCTAAATCAAACATCTAATCAACTTCAAATAAAACTTTTACTTTTAACAAACTTTCCGGTTTTGGCCGGATTCCGGGCGAACTACTTGTCCGGCGAGAAAATAACTTTCATATTCGGATTCAGCGTGTCTCCTTACCCCTAAATCCACTATCTAAACAGCTTTCAAAAACAGCCCTTAATTTGAAACCCCTCCCCCACCCTCAAATATTGTGCTACAGAGCCCATCTTCGAACTTGACTTGTACTTTGACCCGAAGGATCCTCCCACCAGGTTTCATCAAAATATCTCAATCCCTTCGAGAGTTATCGTGCTAACAGACGGACAGACGGACAGACAGACAGACGGACAGACGGACAGACAGACGGACAACTTTTGCGATGTCATAGGTATCCGTCACTAACGTTTTGGGATCCCAAAAACACAGCAAACACGAAAACGCGCTAAGGGACACGTCCCTGAGGAGCACCCTCTTCACGGGAAAGCAGCTCAAGAGGGGATCAGTTGCATTCCTGACTAGCAAATTGGACGAGCGAAAAATTCGCTGGTGCAGAGAGACTTTGGAACGCCTCACAACCTTGTTGAGTGAGCAGCGTCTGCAGCAGACAAGCCCATTGCTCACGCTGCTTGGGGGAGGGTTGGTATCGCTTCCCCCTCTCCTTGAATCTACGAACCCCAAGTGTATCGTAGATATATGCAAATATGTGACCAAAGAATTTTGTCTTGGGAGTGAAAGTTTAGAATAGTAGTTTATAGAGGTGTAGTGGTTTATGTGTGAAGTGATACGTGTAAAATCGGGTATGGCCTTTTGGCTGAATAAACAAGCGTTATTATTGTTATTATCTGCGGGAGTTTGTAGGGGCGGCAGGCAACTTGGTTGTAGCAGGTTTAAAGCAACCTGGCCGGTTTCTGGGAGATATTGATGATGATGATTTGGTTTATAACCCGTCAGATAAGCACGGAGACGGGGTAAATAATAAGGTACAATGAGGACAAGAACGAAGAAAACAAAAGAGAATTAACTTAAAAAATACACACTATAACTTCTACTATAAAACTTAAGGCTTTACTAAACCAAGAGGATTTTCAGACACCAGAGAAGTACCAAAACTCGGATTACACCGAAACAAGGCGCGTTTTCACTGTGCAGTGACCAGATTCAAGGACGATCATTTTACCTCGCTTAAACAGACCTTGTAGAAGCGCAGAAACGGGATCTTCACCCCGACCACTATCCCGGAGAGTGTAACAAACGTTCAGACTAATTCCGGTTCGAACCTATTCCTCGCTAGCCCTTTTCATGGAACGAAAACTTCGTTTCGGACGAAATTGTAATTTGCGCGCTACCTGTGAATTTGGTTTTGTTCGAAAGGCCGTCAATAATCTTAACGTCACTAAGAAACGCTTATTCCGTAAAATCAGTAATTCTCCAAATATTTTCAAAATTTATTTTATTTTAATTTTGTTTTTATTTTAATTTTCCAAAATATGTCATATCTTAGTCATAAAAATCATTAATAAATAAACATTTAAATAAATATGAATTATTAATCATACATAAATACGAGCCTAATTATTATAATATCGAAATATCGTCAAAGTATTTTAGTGTATCATGTTGCAAGATACAAATAAAGCTGGCTTTTCAGTTAAACTTTAGGGCTGTTCAGTTGTTGCCACTCAATTGAAGTTGTAAGAAAATACCGGTCGGCCTTTCGGGCACCAAATTTCCGTCCTGTTTTGTTGCTTTCGTTCTCGAGCCCGGGCAAAGTTGGCCCTCGAAAGTTGGCCACTTATAATTCAAAATCATATATAGAAAGCAGGAAATTCGCTTACTGTTATTTATGCTCAGACGAAATGTCTAGTAACCATGTTCCTTGGACCGCTCCCATTTAAGCCCCAATTTTAAGTAACTTCTGCCTCTTGACACAAGTTAGGGGAAGAGCAGAGATGATGAGAGAGAAATTAGTTCAACAAGAACTGGTGAGAATTTAGGCTTCTGTAGGTTAGTGGTTACTAACAGGGTTGCCACATGTCGCATAATAGTGTGAATTGTCACTCTATTTTGTTTTTGTCACACTTGACCTACGTAGGACATACAATTCACTATATTTCAGAAAACGTACAGATGTGTCATTTTCCAGCAGTGGTTACTACCAAAAGTTACAATTTCACATTTTTTCATGAAAACAAAATTTCACTCCCAATTCACCCTCTGTTTTCGACCAAATGTCACTCTCTAAATTTTTCTGATGTGGCAAACCTGGTTACCAAGCTGCCTATATCAGCTGCTTTATATTCATGTAATTTTGTGTGAACTTGACTGATGTTCTGGTGTTTCCAACTTTTAGTTTAGGTTTTAGTTTAGTTTAATACTCTTCATTACATAAACCAACTTTTAAAATTTAAACTACATGAACAAGCCTTTAAAACCTTCTTACCATCCTTTATACGTTTAGTCGATGCCTCTGACTGCAAGAAAGCCCGAATGAGCCTGTGGGGGCAGTAAAAAAAAATCATAACTGGAGTATTGCACCAATTTTGCATTACTTTCATTACCGTTCAAAGTATCCAAACCGAAGATACAGAACGTTAAAAAAAAAACAGCAGACAGAATTAAACGAATGCGATTTCATTATTTGCGTAAAAAACAAATGCTGAAACACTTAGTAGCTATTATGTTCTTAATTTTATCATTGCCATTTGACTGTTTTAACGGCGAAAGCAAAACCAGGGTATTCCCAAATTTAGAGTAGTTTTCGAAGAAGTATACCTCTGCTGTAGAACTGGCCTAAAGCTAGTAGGAACAGGGTCATTGTGGTACTTTGATGCTTTTAATCATATTTGACAAAATCTGGGCTTACAGGCTTTTGTCATTTCGCTCGGAGTAATTTGCGAAACTTCACTTTGTTCCGGAATTTAGAGTGGTGTTCAGATAAGCATACCTCTACAGTAAAAACAATGGAACATTTTGATTTTCTTTGGTTTTATTTTCCTTTCGGTAGCGCACAATTCATTATCGTGGCAAGGAAAAGGATATGCGAAAAACTCCTATCGAATCGTAGGTCAGCTTTTGTTTGCCATTTTCAACCACGTTTTGACAGAATCAATCTAGTCCTGCATCCTTTCATACAGATTGAAATAACTATGGTAGCCTGTGGTGACGTTTGGTTTGAGGTCATAACACCGACCACACGTAGCAACGGATTCGTCGCTCTAAGGGCATTGACGGCCTAGTCCTCCCTGTTGTTCTGTTAGTTTTGAATTTTAACGAGTTGTTTTCGAGCGTTTCCTGCGTGCTTTCATACAGGTTGAAATGACGACGGTAGCGTTTATTGACGGTTGGTGTGAAATCGTAACACCAGCCACATTTAGCAACAGATTCGTCGCTCTAAGGGCACCGACAGCTTGGTCCTTCTTGTTGTGCTGTTAGTTTTGAACCATTTTAACGAGTATTTTCGAGCATTGCCAAAAACATATCCTTGGATCCCCGACAAATGTTTCCCAAGTCGAGAAGGTAAATAAGGCAGTGGAAATGGGACTGGGAAGCAGGCTTTTAATTAAGTCTTAAGTTTCAACAGAATGAAGCATCCAGGGGGATCTCAAGTTTAAGTCGACGTAGACTTGGTTTACTTTCTTCTCGTAGTAGATTGGAGCTGACAGCAAGTGGTAAGGTATATGAGTGAAAAGTTGAGATGTTTGTCGCAATAAATGCTTATAAATCATTCAAGTAGACTGTTAACTCTTCCAGAGGGCTTAAATTGTCGGTATTTAATGAAAAGTGGTAATTTACCAGCTAGGTTACCATGGTGGTTCGGTACTGGTGCGTTAACGCATTGTCTGAAAAGTTTATGGGTGAATAAAACTTCTGTTATTTATATTATTATTGGAACCCGCTAACAAAGACAAAACAGCGGATTAAAAACACGAACTGAACAAGGCTAAAATTGACCAATGGACAAGGGATCACAGGCCGTGATGTGCGGGGGAACTAAGATGAAAGGTTGTCGAATGTTTTTTACTAATTTAAAAATACGTTATCCGGGATGTCAGATTCGTTGAAATTGATCCCGGACCCGAACCCGTAAAATCGCTACATACCAAATACCGCTCGTCATCCTAACCGGTAAAGGCCCCTCACCTTAGCTAGGTATACTTTCCTAATCGTCAGAGGGATCCCAATGGGAGAAAAAAACATTTGGAAATAAACAGTAGACATAATTTTACAACGCTTTGTGGAACGAAAATAAAAGCAACGCAGACATACGTCATCACTCTTACGGGAGTTCCTGCTGAACCGATAGTTATTATCACTTATGATACTCCGGACCAGCATAAGTAAACTGTAACGATCACAACAGTCGCGAAACGAAAATAATAAGAGGGAGGAGCTAATTTACTTATTACGTCGGCCTCTGGAACGAAATTAATAACAAGAATCGTAACGATCGTAGCTAACAATAACTGGCTGGAACGCTACCTTGGATTCTTTCAATCAAACTGACAAAACTGGGTCTACAAGCTTTGGCCATTTCGCTCGGGTTTATGTGAAAAACTTCTATTCCAACGGAAATCCCCATTGACTCGTTTACGACCCTACCTGTCCACTTACGCTGAAATACGGACGGCTAGTCTTTATTACTTACCGCATGACATACACAAAACCTTTACCGGGATTCCCGTAAATTCCATTCAGTGCCCGTTAGGGTCCTTCTGAGACCCTAGTCCTAATTTGCGCTCTCGAGATGAACCTAAACTGAATTTATTGATACCTATGAAATCGAAAAGTTTCTCCGTCTTTAAAGTTCAACCGAAAAGGGCTGAGATGGGACAATCTAGTTACCCATCACTTATTCACTTAACCCGACCCGATGAAAATGCGTTACTTAGTTGCTCCGCTATTCACGAATAATCGATTTTCGAATAGTGGAATTTTCCTGTCGGATTTGTTGTACCTTTATGCGCTTTCACCTGTGTTGTATGATTGGCGAAAAAGAATTACTGAAAATTAGTGTTCAGGCACAAAGCAGTTTTCACCAAGCTCACCACTGGCTACTGAAAAGCCACGCTTGTGTTCAGATTCAAATTTTCCGCGTCATAGTAGAATTTTCGCTGTGGCGACGGCCGTAGATATTCACAAAGCTATTACTAGGGCAGATAGTGGAAAATTCGAAAATCCCTTAGCAGAATCAAAATAATTTAACGTACTCAATCAATTGAAACAAAAATAAGTTGGCTTTTCAGTTAAACTTTAAGCTTGATAACTCTCGAATAGATTGAGGGGTTTCTGTTTAATTTGGTATGAAGATTTGTAGGACAGATTCCAGGGTTGGTCACCAAAAGTAACTTCGTACACCCTGGAAAGTAACCCAAAATTATCTCAAAGTAACCGAATGTAACCTAATGTAACCCAAAGTAACCCAATGTAACCCAAAGTAACCCAATGTAACCTAATGTAACCCAAAGTAACCCAATGTAACCTAATGTAACCCAAAGTAACCCAATGTAACCCAAAGTATCCCAAAGTAACCCACAGTATCCCAAAGTATCTCCAAGTTTCCGTGAATTTCAATTGTTTCGTGAAGGAATTTCGCATCAGTTTCAAGATATTGCAATCGGCGCCTCTGACGAAAAGTTTGAAACGTCACCACGCAAGTCTTGCGCACGAGGGGTTACTTTGGGTTACTTTGGGTTATATTGGGTTACTTTGGGTTACACTGGGTTACTTACGGTTACTTTGAGATACTTGGGTTACTTTGGGATACTTTTGAGACAACTGCAAGCGTGATGTACGCCATTTGTGCGCAAGACTCGTGACCCAATGTAACCCAAAGTAACCCTGAGTAACCCAAAGTATCCTGAAGTAAGCAAGTAATTCGTACACCCTGGTTCTTGGTGACCAACCCTGGGACAGATTCGTAGGCCCTCTACCTTCAGACAACCTCGAGATTGAATGGTTTTGGGATACCTTTGGGGAAGGACACAATTCTCCAACCCAATTAGTGTAGTGTAATAGGGCACGATGCACCGGAAGATGCTGAAACGATAGTTGGGCCGATGTCCGGCATAGGCAGTAACCACTCCATCTCATGGATACTCATGGAACCGAGGCAAGAACAGCAAGAGGGAGTTCTCTTTGAGATCCCAAGATATAAGTGACCGGATATCTATGACTTCGTAAAGTTGTCCATCCGTCCGTCTGTTGGTAGGATAACTTTCGAAGGGACTCGAACTAACGTTCGAAGGAACTATGACAATCGAAGGGAAGAACTTAGTGTGTCTTATAAATTTGCTGCTAAATTTCTTACTTTGTGTGCTTAACTTGTCAAACGAAAACTGGTGCTCTTGCCATGTTGTGGACTACGACAAGCTTGTCTAACGCGAACTTGCAAAGATGTATGTCATGTGTCATGTGATGTATTTTGCGATGAAAGCTTGTCAGCTGATATATAGCCAATCTGAAGGGCATGGGTTCCTTACCTTTGGGTGCCAAATTTAGATTTTTTTTTCTTTTGTTCGCTACACGTTTGCCGCAATCGAATTTTGTGAACTTCCCGCTTTGTGAAGGTAGATTTATTGCAGGTTGGGTTAAATAAGTTAATTTGAAGTTTATCAGCTGTATGGATTGACTTAGCCATGGAGATGAGACAAGGCATTATTGTTTTGTTGAACAGAGGAGAAAATACAAAATAGGAAGGGTATGAGAATTGATGGGATCTAGGTCAAGAATGAGTTGGAGTTCTCAGATGGGATTTGAACCTCATAATTCAGTGAAGGGGTGAAGAAATTCGGGGGCAGAAAGGTTCTTCGATAAAACTGATTAGAAGATTGGTCTACGCGTAAAAACACTATTAGTTCTGGTTTCGGATAGTCCGGCCGGGAACCGGTCAGAATCGGATATCTGTGAATGTACTTAATTGGCCGAGAACTCTCTTATCGAGAATAACTAACTAATGGGTCTGGTTAAGGGATCGGTTACGATGAAATAACAAATTTGGGGAAGGAAATCAACAATACCCGATTGTCTGTATCAGGAAGTCAAACGAATATTCCTCTTTGGGATGCCATCGAAACCTTTGGTCTTGTTAGGATAGAGCTCTTCATATGCTTTGACAGACGATCAGGGCTGAGTGCTCGTGGACTGAAATTCCTGTTTTCCGGCACTATCATCAGTTTCATCCAGAGAAGTTCAGATTTTTTCCACTTTATTATGAAAGTGCAGAACATCGACCGGGAATTCCTGATCGTGGATTCTCAGCACTATTATACCTGCTTCACGTTTCGCGATCACGAGAATCTGAAATTTGAGCGGAATATCGTGATAATTAAAATGGGAAGGGGGGGCTAATCTTGGACTGTGTTCCTGAGCTACATACTGCGTCAGGCATTTGTTGATACTGTCAAAGGCTCGGCCCTATTGAACATTTCCTGAGCGGAAAATTTGTGAATGAATGCGAGACGCTCTCATCTCGGAAGACGCCGACCTTGTATCAGGCTGGTCGTAAATTTCCCCTTTAATCACAAGATTGATGTTCTCCGTCATGTTGTTTCACAGTGGATATGGGGATGCGACGATATGCGGACAAGTTCGAACCTAGCTGTGGATAATGCGCACATGCGTGATCCACCATTAAGAATTGGCCGTAAAAATCTGAAAGCCTGAATAATATCTGTGAGACCGTTGTTGCCTATGACGCAGAAGGGTTACAACTTACAACAAGTTATTTTTTCAAGAGACATATTTTTTCTTCTTTAGAGAAGTGTTTATTTTTTTTTTGGTTCGCCCTTTATTTAGAGCCTTTGGCGTGTTAGCAGTTCAGGGATAGTTTCGTTTTCTTAATAAATTAATCAATCAGTTAATTTTCCGGGAATTACTTGAAGCGTCTACCTTCTTACCTTTTTGGCCAGCATTACCAATTCGCCATGTTCCGGTTCAGCAGACTAGTCCCCCCCCTCCTATGTTCACCATCGGCACTTGTGACAGGCATAGTAAAATAGATCCACATGTGGATGAGTAGAAAATCTGCAGTCTGCGTCCCAGGTGTTACGGTGGTTCCATCATCGTAACACAGGTAATGGAAGTTTGGCATATGTCACAGTAGTAGAAAGTGAAAATTACGCACTACCTTCTGGATCCGGCTTTTTACCATGTATACCGACACACGTGATGATTATGAGACAAGGGGGGGAGGACTTGAAACTAGTCCAGTTGGAGCGCCGTTGGCCCTTCGATCGCTTTAGCAAGTACCTCATGTTTTCTGTTCTTTTTTTAGCTCTGCCGTATTCTCCATCCAACCTTCGAATATCTGATGTTACACCCACAAGTGTCTACTTGAGTTGGATCTATGATGGGCCGTCGGAGGACCTACGCTATTTTGTCATTCAATACAAGGCAAAAGATTCAAATTCAAACTATGAGGAAATCAGTGGAGTGTCAACCAACTTCTACACCGTCACTAAACTGAACCCTTATACGGAGTACGAGTTTTATGTTTTGGCAGAAAACTTTGCCGGGAGAGGCTCACCAAGTGTACCTGCTTTTATGACAACAGGAGAAACAGGTAAGCTGTATTCTAAGTTTTGTAGACACGAAAAATAATAATTTCTATCTCAGCCGGCCGAGTTTCTCATTGAAGGCGTATTCTCGCCGTTCCCCGAGGACTCCACTTGAGGAGCCCCCGCGTTTTTGTTTGTCTCGGTGACTCACTCCACGTATTCTAGCGAGTCCCAACGGCCGGGGAATGCTCCGATTATCATCACCATCATCAGAAAGGACTCCCTTTCAGATTCGGAGGGGAATCAATTTTGCTGGTGTTGGTGCAATGTAAAATTAATTGAAAACAATCAGAATAAACAAATCCAAAAATAAAGTGGATCCTGACTAGTTTCGTCAGCTGCATATTTTTTTTCGAACAAAATCCATTTTAGAAGCATTTCCCGTGTTCTCGCTGTTTTCGTACGCGGAGTCCGCATGGAGTGATTCCCTCTATTCTCGCCGTTCCCTTCGATTCCCCGAGGAGTCCTCGGGGGACGGCGAGAATACGCCTTAAGTTCGAAGACTTGACAAGCCATCCAGGCAATCCCGGCACATTGTGATACCCTAAACGCCCGAAAAAAACGAATGCGTTTGTTTGCTTCAATTTTTTTTTTTTTAAGATTGTCAGAGGTGTCAGGTGGGTCCGTCGTCCCTGTTCGGGCACCCCAGTCATCTAAAAAAAAAAAATACAAATCCGTGTCTTTGCTAAGTACAAATTGCTAGATTGTCGGAGATGTCGGGATGGTCCATTGTCATTAATTTATAGAAGATAAGAATGTTTATTAACAATTCATGGACCTTGTCGATGGTTGGTACCGATAGTTGGTTGGTGCCTAGGCTACATGTTGATTTTTCGAGACTTTCAACTTCAACTTCGAACTGAACAGTTGCTGCCGTAAGGGCACAGTTTTCGGGTACATTTCGCTCTCCTAGTTTAGCTAAAAAAAAAAGTTGTTTACCATCGCTTGAGAAACCCCTGCATTGTTGCTGGTGCGTGAAGATGGGTTCCAGTTAATTTTCATAAGACATGGGGTGTGAAAGGGAGGGAGGACTGCAAATATAATGCGGAAAGATCAGAAGTAAAAGTTGTCACTACGTATGCGTCCTTCGGTCTGAGATACCTTGATTCCATTTTCTCTGCAAGGTTAAATCGGCCCTAGCTCGAATTTTAAGGCAGCTGTCCCCGAAGTTCCAGATTGGATGCCTGTCCCCAGGTCCTGAGTGATTTACCATCACTGAAAACAATTTAGGTGAAATTTTCCAGCGAAAAATCGGGTCTTTCAAACACTGTCCAAAGGGAGCCCGGGTTTTATTTATGCGATGCTATCGTTCCGAGTTCAGACGAAAATCCACAGGGACGAAAATAAATCCCCCTTTTTCGTTTTTAATTAGAAATGTGTCGCACTTTAGCTTTTCCGAGTGTTTTGTTTGTTCTTTCCCGTTTCTCTCAGCTTTTTCTCTTCCAAGCTGAACCAAGTTTTGGAGGTCCGAGTAAGTACCGCAAACTAGAGATTATAGTTGGTTCTAACCAGAGACAGTGTAGCTTGATGCCATCCCACCGTGTTTCAGCTCTGCCCATTGAGCTTCCAGGCCTCTACTCCCTTGTCAAACGAAACGTTCATCTCTGGATGCTTGCTCGTATTTGACTGTGGGTGTCTGCTTTGTTTTCGTCAGGCTGGGTGACGATGCACAAATTACCTGCTCAGTCGGATACAGTTTGGACGCGGACTGGTTATTTTCATTTTTATGGCACTTGCCCTTCGGCCAAGTGCCATATAGCGATCGCAATTTCTGTCCGTCCGTCGGTCGGTCGGTCGGTCTGTCTGTCACGGTTTTGCTAGTTCGGGTACTTCCACATAAGCTAGGACGATGAAACTTGGCAGGCATATCAGGGACCCCAAATGATTAAGTTGGAAATAGTCACTTTCCCGATCCGAACATCATGGGGGGAGTGGAGTGAGGGGGAATCCGGAATATTTTGGAATTTATAACTTTCGAACGGATGATCGGATCTTGATGAAACTTTATATTTGGAAAGAGCTCGTGCCCCAGACGGTCCGATTAAAATCTGAGCCGGATCCGGTGACTCTGGGGGGAGCTGGAGGGGGGGGGGCGGAAATCTTGGGAAACGCTTGGAGTGGAGGGATTGGGATGAAACTTGGTGGGAAGAATGAGCATGAGTCCTAGATAAGTCATTGACATAGCCGGACCGGATCCGGTCACTATGTGGGAGTTGGGGGGGGGTCCAGATTTCTAGTGATCCCGCGAGTTCGGTGCTTCCTGATGTGCTAGGACGATGAAAATTGGCAGGCATGTCAGGGACCCGAACGGATTGACTTGATAATAGTCGTTTCCCCGATCCGGCCATCCGGGGGGGGGGGGGGCTGGAGGGAGGGGAATCCGGAAAAATAAGGTATTTGTAACTTACGAACGGGTGATCGGATCTTAATGAAACTTGATATATAGAAGTACCTTGTGTCTCAGACCTCCCATTTTAAATCCAGACCGGATCCGGTGACATGGGGGGTAGTTGGGGGGGGGGGGACCGGAAATCTTGAAAATCGCTTCGAGTAGAGATCTGGATGAAAGTTGGTGGTTAGAACAAGCACAAGTCCTAGATACGGGATTGACATAACCGGACCGGATCCGCTCACTTTGGGGGAGTTAGGGGCGGAATTCGGCTTTCTAGTGATCCCGCGAGTTCGGTGCTTCCTGATGTGCTAGGACGATGAAAATTGGCAGGCATGTCAGGGACCGGAACAGATTGACTTGATAATAGTCGTTTCCCCGATCCGACCATCCGGGGGGGGATGGAGGGAGGGGAATCCGAAAAAATGTGGAATTTTTAAATTAACTTACGAACGGGTGATCGGATCTTAATGAAACTTGATATAAAGAAGGAACTTGTGTCTCAGACATCCCAGTTTAAATCCGGACCGGATCCGGTAACATTGGGAGAACTGGAGGGGGGAACCGGAAATCTTGGGAAACGCTTTGAGTAGAGAGATCGGGAGGAAAGTTGGTGGAAAAAACAAGCACAAGCCCTAGATACGTGATTGACATAACCGGACCGGATCCGTTCACAGTAGGGGGGGGGGATCCGAATTTCTAGTGATCCCGCGAGTTCGGTACTTCCTGATGCGATAATAAGACGATGAAACTTGGCAGGCGTGTATGGGACCCCAACAGGTTGACTTGAGAATAGTCGTTTCCCGGATCCGACCATCTGGGGGGTGGGGGTGGAGAGAGAGGGAATCCGAAAAGTGAGGTATTTTAACTTGCGAACGGGTGATCGGATCTTGATGAAACTTGATATATAGAAAGACCTCGTGACTCAGAGGCCCCATTTTAAATCCGAACCGGATCCGGTGATATTGGGGAGAGTCGGACGGGGGAACCGGATATCTTGGGAAACGATTAGAGTGGATGGTTCGGGATGAAAGTTGGTGTGAAGAACAAGTGAATAGCATAACCGGAATGGATCCGGTCACTGTGGGGGAGTTGGAGGGGATCCGAGTTTGTAGTAATCCCACGAGTTCGGTACTTCCTGATGTGCAAGGGCAATGAACTTGGCAG
The DNA here is from genome assembly GCA_023053555.1 of Branchinecta lindahli. Lineage (NCBI taxonomy): Eukaryota > Metazoa > Arthropoda > Branchiopoda > Anostraca > Branchinectidae > Branchinecta > Branchinecta lindahli. The sequence goes on from JAKZAO010000002.1 coordinate 27,464,672, forward strand.
GCTTATCAGGTACCCGAACTATTGACTTGAGAATGTCGTTTCCCGATCCGACCGTCGATGGGGAGTGTACGAAAGGGGAATCCGGAATCCAGTGGCAACCTCAGCTATTGAACGGGTTATCGGATTTAACCGAAACTTGATATTTAGAAAGGTCTCGTGTCTCAGACGTCCCATTTAATTCCGGACCAGATCCGGTGACATTGGGAGGAGTTGGAGGGGCGAACCGGAAATCTTTGAAATCGCTTAGAGTGGAGGGATCGGGATGAAACTTGGTGGGAAGAACAAGCATAGGTTCTAAGTAAGTCATCTGGAGCTTTCAGACTGAATGAACCTAGATGTCCTAATTGTAGGTCCGAATCGCATTTTTGAATGGCGGGGTGTTTATTTTGAAGTTCTCTCCTACTTTCTCGTACCACTACTCGTAACAAGTGCCATATGAGCTCGTAGCTCTTGTTAGACTTAAAGCGTTTTTCTGCGATCCCACGAAGTGTTTGTGGATCGAAAAGATTTTTTTGTTTGCTTATTTTCTGTGGGCTATGTTCCTCGACCAACAAGGTTTTTGTGGCTCATATTTGACAAACCTCCAACCGAAACCCAGAGAGGGGGGGGGGTATACTCTGTGAGGGTGGTACGAGCCTTAGGAGGATTCCTGTGTTATCCTGATTCCTTCTATACATTGTAAAAAAAAAGCTTGATGTATTTGCTACTGGGATTAATCTTGTCTCTTCTGAGATAAGATTCTATCTAATTCGGATTATTCTTATCCCAGTACAGATAAGATTAATCCCAGTAGCAAATACTGCAGTTAACTTTAATCCTTACTCGTAGAAGCTTTTTACAGTATATATCTCTTCACTTAGTATACTGAGTAGTAAGCGATTTTGCTTGAGTAAGGGCTCATCTGGTGCACCGTCGGCAGCACTATACCATTATCCTCCCTCCCTTCAACACGTTTGTTTTTTTATGTTCTTTGGTCGACTGCCCTCTGGTATACTTCGACGGATGGTTGTAGTCGGGAGCACCCGTAGTGTTCCCTGGCGCAAGCTCCTTCTACATCAGTTCCTATGATTTGCTGCGACAATACGTGTCTTGGGATACCTTTGTTTCGGTCGGGGAAACTACTTTTCGTCTCCGACTTTCCAGCTTAATGCTCTCTTGTAGGGGCTCAATTACATGGAAAACCTGATCTGCCTGACGCTGGATTTGTTTCCTGGGATATAGTCGAGTGTTTTCCATAACGGTTGGAAGAGTTTAGAGGCGGCATATGGAGCGTGTTCCACCCTACTTACCATAGTTACTACGCGTGACGTCACGATTTTTGGCTTCTTGGCGTCAAGGCTGGCACGCATTTTCTTCTTTTTTTCATTCAAATATCATGCCACGGGCTAATCCGACCAGTCACGTTACAGAGATGCGTAGTAACCACGCTTACTACACTCTTGAGCGTGGTAAGCGAATAGTTACTATTTCGAGAAGGTTGGAACGGTCAGCGTAATACTAAACTAAAACCTCAATAAATATAACACCAGGCTTACGCCCTTACCTAACCAGAAGGATCCTCAGTCTAATGCGTATATGCTTGACGAAAAGTATTTTATTGTTCAGACTTCCAGCGAAATTTGAATTTCCCGCCAAAATCCAGCCCCATGGAGTGTGTTCCACCCTTCTATCAATTCTAACTATTAGTTACTATTTTCGTTCCAACCTCGTGAAAAGTTACTACGCTGACCTTTCCAACCTTCTCAAAATAGTAACTATTTGCTTACCACGCTCGGGAGCGTGATAAGCGTGGTAACTACGAATCTCTGTCACGTAATATTGGTCCGATCAGTCCGAGTCCGCGGCACGATATTTTGCTGAAAATAGAAAAATGCGTTCCATCCTTGACGACAAGAAGCCAGAATCCGTGACATCATGCGTAGTAACTACGGTATGTAGGGTGGAACACGCTCATGGTTAAAAATGACCTAGCGTGATCTTACTGAAACGTGAAGTACAGTGCGAACACCAAACACCTCGTTGGTCGCTTGTGGTGTTGGGCGTGTTAGTGACAATCGGTCGGGGCCGGGTAACACTCTTTTGAGCCACAGCCTGTTTGCGGGATTGAGAATAGAGAAATACTCCCTATTTCTAGAGCCAAATATTCATTCATCATCATTATTATTTCCCGTTTTCTCGCTTTACATTCGTAAAGAAATGGATCATTGATCATTGTATTTTAACCCTTCAAAGAGTAAAAAACATTGATGAAATAAAAATAAATGCAAAGGAATATACTCAAAAACACTACTACGAAAAGAAAATAGAAGTATTGCAAGCGTGTTCCATTTGTTTATATTATTATTATACATGTTCCATCGTTTCCATTTGTGTCTTACGTATTCGCTGAGGCTCTGTGTTTAAAGCGAAATGCTTGGTTTTACTTCAACACCTCGATCTGCTACACTACCGCTATGATATACAGCGAGAGAGCTTCCGATCGTTCCGGTAGTTGTTGGTCTGATCGCAGACGCATAAACCTCTGCATAAAACAGATAGAAATAGCCAGTCATTGCGGGGAAAATGGTGCCTAATTACTTGTGACAGATTGACACATCCGTACGAAGTAATTTTATGTAATGACGCAGTCTCAGGTTGTGTTCCACGGAGTTATTGCCACTTTATACGATCGTAACGATTCTGTTATTATTTGCGTTCCATAGTCCGGCATGATAAGAAAAGTCACTCCTCCCACGATAATCACGATAGTTACTATTAACTTACGATGGTCGGGAGCGTCAAGCGGTATTAACTATCTATTCAGCAGGAGTTTCGGTCAGAATGGCGACGTCTGTCCTCACTATTATTCTTTGTCATTGAAAATACCACGGTAAGAGCTGGATCCTTCTCTAATGATCATAAGTCGCAATAACCTCTGCGGAACACAACCTCAGTTTATAATTATCAGCAGATTATCAGTATTACGTTTACACATTCTTTCCGTTAGAACCGAGATCTGCCCCGAGGAATGTTCAAGCTCGCCCTCTTAGCTCAACAAGCATGCTGGTTCAGTGGGAGGAGCCTGATAACCCAAACGGAATAGTTACGGTAAGTTATTTGGTTTATTTATTATCTCCAGACGGGGTAGAGGTGTTTTACCAAATTTGTTTCAGATCGCCAGATATTTTCAGACTCGTCTTTGAAGTGTTGCTCACCCCTTTAACCTTGTTTTTACAGTCTGATTTCTTATACCTCGTGCTAAAAGCTAGGCAAACAATCAATCAACTTTATTCAGTCGAATAACTGAAAGTTAGAAGAGGTCGACAGTTAGGAGAAGCAGTCGAAAACACGTATTATATATTTTCGCCCTTCCTGAGGGTGATAGCGGAAAAATTAGCAAATTTTCCGCTATCACCCGAAGAAAAGCAAGGGCGATAATGATTATAACACTAGTACACTTGTTTTAATTTTCTGGTATTTTTATTTATTTATTTGTTTATTACCCGCTTTTTGGTTATAGCGGAGTACAATATAACACAGTAAAATTTACATATTAAAACACTTGACAAAACAAAATAAATAAACATGGCTACATTCTTCACTTGTTATCGCATGGCTGGCTGTGCGATAACAATTGTTATCGCACGGTTGGAACTTTTTTCTTTTAACATCAGGGGAATACCAGAAAACTTTGGCACTGGGTAGGACAGGACTGGTATCATGGGACTGCACAGTGTACTGGTGTATTATATATTATCGCCCTTCCTGAGGGTGATAGCGGAAAAATTTGGCCTGCGGGTAGCATGATTATTGTCGCTTCTGCGATCCCAACCAATGGGGGGGGGGGGTCTTCCGTTTTGTTTCTCTGGAAGATGTTGACGTTTGAAGTGTGCAGGCATCATTATTGGCACTTCAGAAGATCCCAAAGATATGATGCTTCTTAATTTGATTGGAGATGCTACATAAGAATTCCGGTCTCTTATTTCTGCTTCAGAATTCCTTTGGCCTAACCAGAGTTCATGCCTGGTTAGAATCTGGAGACGAGGGCATGATTAGGTGGTATGTCTTTCTTCCAATTAAGTTCTCTCATCGTCTCATTTGCTGGAGTGGTTCGCAAGTTCAGTGGATAGGGCTTTACCAGACCTCTTATCGAAACGTGCTAATTGGAAATTAAGTGATTGCTGGAAATTAATTCAGCAGATTTGTTGGTGAGCTGGATGATGGGCTTCTTACTTCGGCTAAGTTTTAGCGTTAATACTACTATACCCGTCGAAAATGGCTCCGAAAATGGGGTTGCAAATGTTGTAGCAGCGTTGGGGAAAAAACTAAGGCAAAAATCACAGGGCATGAGAAGGGATAAGAGAAATCGGCGTTGATTCACAGGATACAAAAATAAAAAAATAACGGCCGGCTTCAACTGATTGTTCAAAAGTTTCACGTGGGCGAAAGCAAGAAGAGCAGGTTATTTTTACTAAATTTATTTTTAGCCAGAATCTTCAGAGTTAATAGAGAGTTATTTTAGTGGCTAGGGAATAATGGCATGAAGGTGGTATAGTTTTATTTCGTCCCCAATTGATATGGAAATTTGTATGATGTATGACACAGAAAGAAGTTGTACGGGTCGTGTAAGGGTGTTTATCAACCGACGCCTGCAAACGCAATCATCAAAGGAGAAGAAGAAGAAAATCTTCAGAGTTCTCTTTCACTAGTTCTCGCCTGGCTCTTCAACCACACTGTGTAACACCTACTATTAAATATTGTGTTGTGTACGCCCCTGAAACGCGGCAATAAAATGATTGGCGAGAAGGGTCAATTAGTATTCATCGACCTCGCGCTAATCCTTCATCACCTATTCCATTAATCCGGAATGCTTTTCGGTCCTAAGAAAATTATTTTCCAGGACATCAGTTTTTCAGCCTCGTGCACTCGCAGGCATATTGAATGCAGCAAGGGGAGAAAGGGAGCTAATAATTCATTGTCCTAGGGACGATCGTAGATAGAGGTGCCGTAATAGTACCTCAGAAGAGGTAGGGTTAATTTGTAGGGGACAAGCTGTACACTGTAAAAAGTCTCTACTACATCGGACTTTACTGCATTACCGAATTCGGAGATTTTTATTCCTGGTACGGAGAGTTAAAATCCGATGGAGGATGATACCGCCAGAATACAAAATACTATAGATTAAGTTATCTGAAAGCGGAGTGTATATGATCTACACCTGGATGCGAATCCAGGTTGGTTCCGACCGAAATCGAAGCTTCCCTTCCTATCACCCTCGTGCAAATAATTAGCAATCACATGTAATTTTGTTGAAAATGGCCATGAAGATAATACGTACAAGGCTAGTTCACTTTACCACATTCGATACATCCTGACGTTTTGATTTTGTTACGTTATTCACACTTTAACTATTTTTATAACTATTTTATAAATTACAAATCTTTTTAAAATCGGAGGGGTTACCCACACCCCGGCACCTGCTGTACACTCTTTCCTGGCAGCACCGACCGAGACTGTCCTTTCCGGCCAGAAATATTGGCGATTTCTGCATGCTGATTTTGATGTCTAACACATGGGAATCGGTGCCGGCTGGTGTGAGCCGGTGCCGGCACCGACTTGGCATCGCGGCACCGGGCACTTGCTTACTCTAAAATCGAGAGTGGGCAAGCCCTCGGTAGTATCTGAGAAGTTAAATTCATGTCAGTTATTCCGGTTGAAAGTGTAGCACTTCCTTTAAGCCATGTTGCTGGAATGAATCGTCTATACTGGGAATACATTTTTCATGCCGCCACTCTATCTCTTGTCGAATGAACACCATGATCAACAAGAAACAGAGGGAGAGAGTAAATAAGACTTGGGAACGACGAGCTTCTCAGCTTCTGCTTTATTGCATTGTTTTCGTCGGGGAATATCCCCGAAAACTGTCGCTTGATTTGATTGCGTTTTGTGGAAGGCCACGTATCGTGGGGAAATGAAGTCACGGAACAGAGTGGCTGATGCGGTTAATTTCTCCTTGTTTCTTCCGGAGTATCCCATGTAGGATCCATCCGCGGGGGAGAAATTTGACACGAATTTGAGAGACGAGGCACGAAAAAAAGAAAGAAACAATCCCAAATGCCAGCTGCCGAATCGGCAGTTTATTGGCGTTTCTTTTCACGTCCGGCATTTATAAACGGGGTGGGGAGGAGTTAAGGAGAGGGAGATGTCTCAGGCATTCAACCGGTAGTTAAGAGAATTGGAAGCTTTGTAATCCTGGGGGGTGGGATTTAAAGTTAAAAGCCGACGTTCATATTGCTCTTTCAAGTGCTCTTTTAGTAGTGAGGTGGACGAAGATTTAACAGGTATTGTGACGGCGTGTTTCGCGACTTTTTATGGCACTTGCAGCCTCTGGCTCAAGTGCCATATACCGATCGCAATTCCGTCCGTCGGTCGGTCGGTCCGAATTTTTTTGTCCCACATGTTCGAGTTAGGGTACTTCCAGATGTGTTAGGACGATGAAACTTGGCAGGAAAATCAGGGACCCGACCAAACTAACCTGGAAATAATCAGTTTCCCGATCCGACCATCTGGGGGGGAGTGGTGGGCCGGGGAATTCTGAGAATTAAGTAGTTTTTTTCACACTTTTTCGAGTTGGGGTACTTCCAGATGTGCTAGGACGATGAAACTTGGCAGGAGCATCAGGGACCCGACCGGGCTAACCTGGAAATAATCAGTTTCCCAATCCGACCACCTGGGGGGGAGTGGAGGGCTGGGGAATCCGGAAAACTGGAGTAGTGTGTAACTTTCGAACGGGTGATCGGATTGGAATGAAACTTAATAAGTGAATAAATGGTATACCTCTGATGTCCCATTTGAAGTCCGGACCGGATTCGACAGCTATGGGGGAGTTGGGGGGGGGGATACCGGAAATCTCGAGAAACGGTTAGAATGGAGGGATCGGAGTGAAACTTGCTGGGAGGAACAAGCATCTGCTCCAGATAAATCATTTATACATTTGGACTGGATCCGGACACTAGGGGGGGGGTGGAGGGGAGTTTCCCGGAATTCCGGTAATGGCGGTTTTGGGGATTTTCACGACGAAACTTGGGAGGCGAATCAGGGACCCGATCAAAATGACTTATAAATAAAAATTTATTTTAAAAATTTTTAGTCATGCGTAACTTTGGAACGGTTGATCGGATTTGAGTGAAATTTGATAATTGATCAGGGACATGTCTCTGGTGATCTTTGTCATGTCCGGACCGGATTCGACAACAGTGGGGGGGGGGGGGAATACGTGACCGGCTCAGACTGGGGAGATCGGAATGGAACTTTGTGGGAATAATAAAGAGATGCTCTGGATAAATCACTTACAGATCCGGATTGGCTCCGGCGACTGTGGGGGAGTTTGAGGGGGGGGTCCGGAATTCCGGTGATCGCGATTTAAGGTACTTCCAGATGTGCTAGGACGATTGAACTGGGCTGAAATATTAGAGATTCGATAAGATTGGCTCAGAAATCGCCACTTTCCAAATCCGACATTCCTTAAAGTACCAATCTTGACCGTAAATTTTGAAAAATACTTTTAAGCAAATTATACATTTTCATTATCCCCATGAGCCCATTATCATTTTTGCCTCAAGGGTTTTGCTTACAAATGAAGTTCTAGCTCCCTTAAAGTGTGAATCTGAACCGCAAGGTCGAAAACTACTTTTTTTATCAAACGATACATCTCAACCCATGATCATTTGTGCCACAAGGGTTTTGCTTAAAAATTTATCTTATCACCCTTAAAGTGCACATTTTAACCGAAAAGTGAAAAAAAAAACTTTTTACCAAACGGTATATATCAATGATCCCTAAGGGCCTGTGATCGTTTTGTCTCATTAGTTTTTCTTACAGATGAATTTCTAGCGCCTATAAAGTGCGTATCATAACAGCCAAGTTCTAAAACAAAATACGTTTTCTCTAGCTCCCTTAAAGTGCGCATCTGAACCGTAAAGGTAACCTTAAAAGTACTTTTGATCAAACACTACATCTCAACCCATGCAAGTGCCATATCAGCTTACAGCTCTTGTTGAAATGAGTCTCGAAGTAAAAATACTCCTTGAGCCCAAGCTGACTGGGAAACATATGTTCAAACAATGCATAAAACGGATACGTCAGCTACGATGCTTTATTATTAACACCAAAAGTGGTAAGTCATAGAATACAATGGTAAGTCACTAGAATACAATGTGAACGTAGGGCGCTAGTAATATAATAAATCAAATACAATGAAAAATGGTTCGAGATATCGGTGTCAGAGCATCTTAGCTGACGTATCCGTTTATGCCTTGTTTGCATACCTGAGTCGTTAAGACTTTTAGGACCATGACAGGTTTGCCGAACCCCAGACTCCAGTCATTGGTCATTGTTGACACTAGATTCGAGTGGTCCGGGGAAGGCCAAGTGTTGGAAGTCCCATGGGTTGCCTCATTAAATATCTGATGAAATACCTAGATCTTCGACATTTTTTATACGAGGTGGCTTTTCGAGGGTTCGGTGTGCCACATTGAAAGAGGCGAAAGTCTGGTCATTGTACCATACGTTTTTTATACCATAATGATTATAATGCTGACAGACCCTGCAAGTGTACGCCCTGGACCTCACTCTATGCTAGGCATGTGCAGTTTTGATGCACAAATTACGACTCCTTATATCACTCTTGAGGAATTAGTGGTCAGGCCACTGATAATTTTACAGTCATTATTGTCAAGAGCCACACTGGGCTGAGTGAAGTATTCGTTAAGTATTCGAGTATTCGTTGCGGAGTAAAGTATGAAGCTTAAAAACCTACAACCCCACAATATCTTTGGCTATCCTCTACCCATGATCATTGGCAAGAACGATACAAATCCGAGGAGATCAACTATTGCGACGAAGGGGAGAACCTTGTAAAGCTGTGGACCATCCGACAGTTCTCTAGCATTGGCTCATTGCTAGTTAGTATCTTCGCAAAGTTCGGTCATTATGGTAGTTAGTCCAGTCTCTCAAGTCTGCTATACAGACATAAATCCACTTCTTTAGTTTATAGTAGTAGTTTTGGTCTAAACCCTTACCTTTCCTTGTTGTGTAGTTAAATTCAGATTTCTCTCTGCTACGAGACTCACCTTTGTTTTCCGGGATCAAACCGTGATGGCGTTGCTAAGAATCTTCCCTGGGATTTCAGTGTCTCCTGGAAGAGATCCGTTTTAAATTATCTGACAGTTTTGCATAGCGAGCAGTCTGCAGGCTTCGCTGCACCAGCAGTTGATAAACGTTTTCCGACTGAAGATTTTGCAAATATCTTCCCGGAATGGCTTAACTGTGTCGAGCGTCGAATATGTTGCTTAGCATGCTATCGTTTTGAAATTGTTGCCACGACTAAGAATTAATGAATGGATTAATTTTTATAAATGAAGCCCATGGGCCATCGCGCGGAAAAAATTGAATCACTTTAACCAAGAACAAGCAAAAATAAACCGAAAATCAACTTCTACAAAAATAATTCACTGTGGTCCATAGCAGCCTTCAGAGATATACCCAATCTTCGGAGGTCACTATTTTTTTTTTTTTTTTTTTTTTTACTAAGATAAGACCTAATCCCCAAACTTGCAACCAAATCCCTTTCCTCCCCAAAACTGTTATGCGTTTTCTGATAGGACTTACTCTATGTCGTTTACGCCTTGTTAGTAGTCTTATTGAACAGGGCCAGAACGTGGCCGCGTCTTACTCAGGGTGTAAGGGTGTTCCGATTTCTCATTGTTTGTCTCTGGGACGATACGGTGATAAACCTGTCGCAAACTCCGGATCTCGCTCTGAATAAAGTTCCACAGCTGTCATTTTCATGCTTATGAAGCTGAATATTCTCCATAGATCTACTATCAGCTCGTGTTACAACTAGACCAAAAATTGTGTTGCGGTCCAAAAGCGGAATATGTATTGGATTCTTCATCCAGACAATCGGGACGAATAGATTTTCGGTCTTTGCCAGATCGCTTTGTTTATCCCTAGTTAACCGCTCAACCAGATCTATTAGGTAATTATAAATTTCTTGTCTATCCGAGATTGCGACTGGAATATCAGTGCTAGTCAAATTCCGATCCGGCAAGCTCTTTATCTATATTAATACATTTAGTTTCGAAGCCCGAGGGACATATACAGAATAAAAAAAAACACATACAAAACAGCAATGCTTCGATGCTGCTAGGTTGTCTCAGTACGTGACTCAATGGCTCTTAGCTTCAGTGCTCTACCCACATAATCACATATACTGATTATTACACATCCTGTAAGCTACTACCTTATGAGTTGCCGTTGGATTTTGTTCTTTCCTAGTCAGTTTATATCAGTCAACTATAGTTTCAACCAAAGTAGATAGATATATTCAGTTTTTGGCTTTCCCTACTATTTACTTCTTCGGTTTTTCGCCAGATTGCGAGTGAACTACTTATCCAGCGCAAAATCAAAAGTTCGTTATTATATGATGAATTCAGCTTGTCTTCTTGCCCCTAAACCAATAGTTTATTCAGCATAAAAACACGCCATAATTTAAAGCTCTCTCCCCTAACCTTGAACAGAGGGAATTTGTGTAATATTTTGTGTGACATGCGACACAGCTACTTCTGGTCTCCTCGTATCTCTACTGCTTGGCTGTCTTTTCGGCCCAATGTTCCCCTCCCAGAGACGTCACCTTGGGGGAGGGAAACCCACTAGTGTTGTTGGCCAGTCGGTAAAAATAAAATGAGTGGGCACGAAGCGACACTATTTTTTTTAAAAGCAGTCGATATTTCTTAAAAACAGTGGATTCTTCAGTAAATATGACGATCAAAATTACTAGCCTATCGGTGTGTACCCTGAATCCCCCCCCCCCAAAAAAAAAATGTTGGCTAGTAACGACTCTGTCCCCTTCCTCCATACAACTTAGCGTGCCGACCATTCTTTCTGTTATCCTTCTTTTGTTAAGGTCATAAAAGTTTCATTTCATTTTTGGCTTGGCAGTGCGAATATCTGATTTCCGTGTCACGACTCTCGATTGATCAACTATTGATTGATTATCCCGCCTGAGGGGTTAGACATTTTGTCTCACATGAGAGATTTGCATTAATTGTTTTTGGGATCCCAAAACGTAAGTGGAGGGATACCTATGACATCGCAAAAGTTGTCTGTCCGTCTGTCCGTCCGTCTGTAAGCACGATAACTCTCGAAGGGAATGAGATATTTTGATGAAACTTGGTGTGAGCATTCTTTGGGTCAAGAGTAAGGTCGAGTTCGTAGATGGGCCCTGTAGCCCTACATTTAGGGGTGGGGGTTCAAATTAAGGGACAAGCAAAATATTTTGAAACAGCTAATGTGATAGTCGATTATGGGGTAAGAAGACATGCTGAACAAGAATATGAAAACCATTTTCACGCCGGACAAGTAGTTCGGCCGGAATCCGGCCAAAACCGGAAAGTTTGTTAAAAGTAAAAGTTTTCTTTGAAGTTGATTAGATGTTTGATTTTGGGGTAAGAAGCCATGCTGAACACGAATATGAAAACCATTTTCTCGCCGGACAAGTAGTTCGCCCGGAATCCGGCCAAAACCGGAAAGTTTGTTAGAAGTTAAAGTTTTATCTGAAGTTGATTAGATGTTTGATGTTGGGGTAAGAAGACATGCTGAACAAGAATACGAAAACCATTTTATCGCCGAACAAGTAGTTCGCCCGGAATCCGGCCAAAACCGGAAAATTTGTTAAAAGTAAAAGTTTTATTTGAAGTTGATTAGATGATAGATTTAGGGGTAAGAAGAGATGCAGAATCCGTATATGACAATCACTCTTTAGCTGGACATATAGTTCGTCCGGAATCCGGCTGAAACCGGAAAATTTGTTAGAAGTTAAATTTTTATTTGAAGTTGATTAGATGTTGGATATAGGGGTAAGGAGATACGCTGAATCCGTTTTTAAGCTTTAGTTTTTCGCCGGACAAGTAGTTCTTAGGATCGTTTCGATCGGCTTATAGAGGTAAACGGACATGCTGAATCCATATCTGAGCATGGATTTCTTAATGATTAGCTGTTTGGCCTGGCGAAGACTGGATCTGGCGAAGACGAACCTAATTGTCTGGATCAGGTATTGAATTTTTTGGGATCCCATCGGAACCTTTGGTCTTGTTAATTTAAGCACGTACTAGACGGAGTTACAAAAAGAATAAGAAGAAATTGCGAGCATTAGGTCATTGGACTGAGCCCTGAACCCCTCAGTAATTGCTACTCTATCGGTCCTTTGTCGCGACCAGTCTGGTCCCGAGAAGTCTCGCGATCAGTCTTGCCCTCTTTGGTTTGGCGTCTGCGTACCCTGTAGCGTAGTCCGAAATTACCAGAGGAAATTTGTGGCCACTTTTTGAATGGGTGAGAGTGTGAGAGGCCCGACCGATGACCATGTTCATGGCTGTCCATCGGAACGGCTCCGAAATATTTGGCATTTTGACTAGTGGTACCTTCTCTTGAGGACTCAAAGAAGTGACCACAAATTTCTTCTGATAATTTCGGAATACGCTTTAAGGTACGCAGAAGCCATACCAATGAGACCAACGAATACAACGCGCTATTAAAACCAAATGAAAACTATGTGATGGGTGAATCCATCAGCATTAGAGGAGCTAGGACCAGCCTATATTTTACTTTTATTTTTTACTCACATACTGCAAAAATCGTAAACTAAGGATCAAAAAAGGAATATAACAAATTGAAGAAGATAAAACAAAAACAATTTGGGGAAGACTATATGGTCCCAATGGATGATTAGCAAGTTCAGCTTTCTGTACAGTTTCTCATGAAGTCCCCAACATCTAGGCTCAGTCGACAATGAGTATTAGCCTGGTTTTTGCGAAGATTTTTGCACCGTTTCGTGATCTTTGTCTTATTTGTAGCCGTCATTTGTGAACAGCCTATTGTGTGTCGTTGCAAAATGTTATTCCCGACTCATCTGCACTGTTTTGTTGTTGTTTGCAGCGGGGTTAGATTTTTCCCCCAGAATCTTCTGGAATATGTTTCGACAATGTTGCCTGTGAAGTTCACAACATACGGAATATCTGCAGTAAAAAAGCGGATTATTCCCCTCACCTAGGTTTTTCCCCGGTCCTAACCAACTTTTAACCTCATGCACATCAAAGATTTGGTATTTTGTTTCTGGGAACCGAAAACAGGGAAAATTTCGCGTAGAGGAAAATGCTTATTCCATGACATAGCAATTATTTTTTGAATGCAGCTAGCGGAGCGAGACTCGAAAGGCGAAGCCTTTTTTCTTTTTTTTCTCTAAAGCAAATTACTTACTTGCTGGACAAGAAAATGAAGCTCCAAAATGGTTCAACGTGTCTCCCTATTCCTATTTCGAATGCCTAATCGGCCCTTTCGTCTGAAGGGCTTACCCACGAAACGTCCCCATGGCAAAATATCCCCGGCGAAACGTTCCCAGCGAAACGTCCCCGTGGCGTAACATCCCCATGGCAAAACGTCCCCATGACAAAACGCCCCCGTTGCAAAACGTCCCCATGGCAAAACGCCCCCAAGATTTATAAGTCCGCATTGGTTATTATTATTAAGGAAAAACTTTAACTTCTACCTAATTCAGTATTTCTCTGTACCCCTCAAGCGACTATTTCAGCCTTTGTTGGAAAATCTGTATCACTCGAACTAGAACACCAAATAATTCCATATAAGCATTGAATAATATGTTTAGCTACTGTTGATTCACGCGATTTGAAAGTTTGTTTCATTTACCGAAACCATAATTTCAGCTCGTCCAACTGTGGTTTTAAGAAATAAACTTACTTACTTCTCACACTATTTGACCCCAAAATCTATGTTTAGTCCGTAATGAGGCATTGCGTGGGTTTCGCTTCGTTTAATGCATGACTTTCATGAGAGGAAAAATACACGGTTCAGAGTATTTTTTTTGTTTAGTTAATAATAAAGTAATATGCAAAACTTAACTTTGTCAACACAGTAATCTGCGCGCAAAACTATTTCAGGGTTTGAGCTGGAGAAAAACTGATTTCGGATGGTTCAATCGCTTCCATAGACAAAATAAAAAGAAATCAGTGATATAAAAATCGACCCGATGTCGAGTAGAACAGCCACCGCGTACAACCGCCGACACGAACTGAAATCAATCTAAACATCCGCCCGATAAAGTTGTGAAGGATGACAGAAAGCCAACGGCAACGAAGGAGAACAAATAAACAAGGGGAATAAGAAATAGGGGAACACATCCAATCTTCATGAAAACTTAATTGTTCTTTGTTTATTTTTAATGTTTTGGGGGGAGAATTTGGGAATTCTCATATTTTGTATTTTCGTAGTTTTTTTGTTTGTTTGAAGGGATTTTTAGGAAATCTAGCATGAATTTGAAATATGGGTAAGATGGAGAAAAAACGAGATGTCTCTGACTGAAGTGGTTCTTTGAATTCGTTTTTTCGATTGTTGACTTTAAATGCTAATTTTTATTCTGATTTACTCTTCTAGGGATACAAGACCTACTACACGACCAATCCTCATCTGGCCATGACCGACTGGGACTCACAGTATGTGGATTCGACCACCCTTACCACCATTCCCGACCTAACACCTCATACTATTTACACCATTCGAGTACAGGCTTTTACGAACATTGGACCTGGTCCCTTCTCCGCGCCTGTTCAAGTGAAGACACAACAAGGAGGTATTAGCTTTCTCTTATCGCTCCCCGTCCTAAGATATCAGAAGATTACATCTTCTGACATGGCCAGAAGGACGCAGTACTCTGTTATTTCTTTGTTACAAAAGTTTCACTGTTGCAAATGAAATCGTATTCAGAGGAGAATAGGCTTGACAGGACCAGGACCAAGAAACTTAGTTGTGGAATGAGGCTATTCGGAAGTCGGAGTCGCTCACTAATTATCCGAAGTTTAAGAATTTATGTGGATTAGAATTTTATTTTGAGCTAGGTCTACCCGCAGAAATATTGAAGATGTGGTTCCAACTCCGGGCGAACTGTCTCCCATTACGAAGCAGGAAAAAGGTTTTTGAAAAGAATAGGTCTTTGCCGGTGGCCGAGTGTGCTTGCCGATTTTCTGGTGAGGTAGAAGAGAGTTTATGCCATCTGCTGACGGATTGTCGGGGGGTGAAGGAAATTAGAGAAAGATTTTTTGGCGGGGTACCAATACTATTTCCCTGCTATTTCCTGTATTATGGAGTCGACAAATCGTCAGATAATTCGGTCTGTATGTGAATATATTAAGTGTATACTGGAAGTTTAGATTAAAGGTAGTTTGGTTAATAGTAGAAGGGTAAAAAGGAGTAATTTTATTGTATGTAATATTGAAGGTCAATTTTGTTCGTTAAGTGCGAGGATGAATGCTGATGTATGGCCCTTTGTTGGCTTTAATAAATTATTATTATAGGCTGGAAAAGGAATGAAGAGATTGAAGTAGATTACACTATGCAGGTTTTGTCGACAAATTCAGAATGGTCCACGCTTCTTTCGTAGATGAACATGATACCCAAAATTAAATCAGGATTGTTTAATAATGATTTATTTGTAGGGGAGAGTGGTATATGCAGGGACGGATTTTGGAAAACCTAAAAAATGCATGGTTAACATTGGAGTAGAAAAATGGTTTATGGCTCAAATGAAAGCCCCGGAACTGCTGCATAAACTGTGATTTTTCCAGATTTTTCTTGTATAGCTAGAAGAAAAAAAGGGGGGTGTCCCTGCTCATACCATTTGTCCCACTAAGTACCGGGGGTGGTATATCTTGGGACACGAGGTGGTTTACTCTGGGACATAGTAAAAAGATTCATGTATTGGTAGAAAACTTCGACTATTCATCGTATAAAACTACATTAAAAATTCGACTTTAAAAGTAAAAATGTCTTAGGCACAAGACTAGACTACCAGTCAGCAAACACGAAGTATGACGCTGCTCCGGAAGCTGTACCGGGTGCTGGGGTAGGAGGCGACAACTTTTTCAAAATGTCTTCCCTTGGATAAAATATTGAGTCTTCTCGGTCCGGCCACTTCCACTTTCTTAGACCGGCCATGCACATGACACTCACTCTGACACTGTTCTCGTTTTTCTCTTGGACAGACCCAGGAATATGTAATGGGACATGTCCCACTACATACCACTTGTCCTTGTCCCAGTATATACCATGCGACCTCTACTTGCAAATTGTGTCCGATTTTTTTTACTGTTGCATATTTTTCCACCAGATGGCCACACGACGTGGCCTGATGTTTTAGCTTTCGTTTGCTATCTTACACACACAATTTCTGCAAAGCGTTACAAAATAAAGCACAAAAAACTACTGCCCAAATATTTTTTGGGGGGTATAGCCGAAACTTTGAAGTCGATTTTCTCAAAAACGAAAATAGCAACTTACCAAAATGATAGAACTATCATGTCCGACATTGAATGAACTATACTAGGTGGCTTTATTGGATTTTTTAAAGAACGCTAGATAGCAGATAAGTACCGTGTCCCACCTTATACCCCGTCCCTGCATATACCACTTACCCCTAACCCGCGTATGAAACACAGCTTCGTATAAAAGCAATTGAAACATGCACAGACTAACATTAAACCGGACAAAATAACTAAAGTTTTTATCTCATACTACTTTTTAAATTGCCTTCCCTGAACTAGTTTGAATTTACGCAGGTTATGGGAAAGGAAGGGAGCATGGACCGAGCAGAAGAAAGCCTCGGGGTGCAAGGAAAATGTATGCAGTTGATTTCTGGTGCTAAGATTGATTATTTGCTGCTCTTGTCTACTAATACCCGATGACAAAATTTTTGACTGTGTAGTTGTATCATTGTATGGTAGTTGTACGAAAAAAGTAGCATGTAACGATATATAGTACTTGTGTAGTACTTTGATTTAACATGCCTCCGACTGGGTTAATCTTAAGTAGTAGTATCCGATAGCGTCCAATCTTGCTGTAGTAGCATCGAGTTTAGCTTACTGACGAAACGTCCCCATGACAAAACATCCCCGGCGAAACGTCCCCGTGACAAAACATCCCCGTGACAAAACGTCCCTATGACAAAATGTCTCCATGGCAAAACGTCCCCGTGGCGAAACGTCCCCGAGCATAGATTTTTAAGTTCGCCTCGATCTTCACGTGCATGATCGAGGTAAACTTCAAAGTGTGTATTACAGATGTGGGAACATTCCATATAAGCAGGAAAGATCGGACATGGGACCGACCGGTTGCTTCATAAATGTATTGTTTGCAGTTAAAATGTATAGTGTAATATGCCTTACAATGGACTCGTAATTGATCAGTTCTAGGTCGTTTGAAGCAACATGCACAATCTGAGGAGCAACAATATGCTCCTCAGAGGAGTGGAAGCCCTCTGTGGCTGAAAGAGAGTCAAACAAGGAGAATGCAAAAATTAGCGTAGTGCCATTATGGTGGATAAAAATGACGTTGGAAGCGAGGAACCAAAAGCGGAAATAACGATTAGTTAGGTAGAGACCGAAAGCGGAAATAACGGTTAGTTAGGTAGAGAGACACAGTACAGTAAATCTAGGTTAAACGGGTTTGATCCTTTAATAATAAATATCACCACATTAACTATCGAACGAAAGCGAGATCAGTGAGTCATATCGCAGCGTAAACTAACACACAAATAAAAAAAATTAAATGAAGGATAAAACGAAAACTAATAAATATGTGCGCTTTCTTTAAGAAATGGCTACAGCCGGGAGCAACACTTTGGTTTGTTTCTTCACTATCGGTTAAATGCTGAAGTAGTCAACCCATCGTGGTTTTCAAAATGTTATATTCCAAAAACATTTTTGGTCTGAACTGAAAACGCAATCAGTAATCTCATAGGCATAGCTATCCCTCAGCGATGAAAACAAAAATCTATAGCCGGGGACGTTTCGCCATGGGGACGTTTTGCCAGGGGACGTTTTGTGTCGTGGGGATATTTTGCCAGGGGACGTTTCGAATTAAAGTTTCGCCGACAATCCTCCCGTTTGCTAGTAGTAGCATGCAGTGGCAGCATTTTAGTCCGTGATATCCAAAGAGCCTTTGATCCGCGAGATCCAAGGATCACTACTGCATGCTACTTTTTCGTACGACTCCATACGACTAATTCCCGAAAATGTTTCACCGGGTATGGTTTTCAGTCTCTTTCAAACCCTTCAAGGATTAAGAAAAAAAAAGCCAAAACAAACCGAAAATCAACATCTGCAGAAATAATTCACGGTGGTCCGTAACAGCTTCAGGAATCTTCCCTAAAATCTTCGGATGTTATTAAAGCGTTTACTTTTCGCGCTCGAAACCAACTCCCTTTCCTTTCAAACTTTTACGGGCCGAGGAAATTAGCCGGGAAGATTAACTTGTATTAATTTTTTGTGTTTAAGGCTTGACTCCGGATATCCTTGCAGGCCTAAGCCATTAAGCCTGTTTTGTTCCTTTTAGTTCCATCGCAGCCATTGAGTCTTCGAGCAATTGACGTCACAGCTAGCTCAGTTTCTCTCGAGTGGACGAAGCCCCCTCATTCAAGCGAAAATATAGTGAGCTACGAGCTTTACTGGAACGACACCTCCATTAACGTAAGTACATCCCATTCCCATCTTGGATATTTGATCTTTGGATAGTCTCGATCTCCTTGTTGCAGTGAATGACTGTGTGGACAGCTTATATGCAAGCAAAGCTTTTTTCTATGCATAAAAATTTACAAGAAAATAATAGATGGCAGCACTTTTGGACCCCTGGGAAAATGGTATTAAATTTTTTGTTGATTACTCGAAGGTGATGTTTGGGCGACGGTGCCAGGAAACTGTCGCACGTCTTCAGCACATTTCGATTTGTTAATTCGCTTCGACAAATAACATTTCCCTCGCTATTTTTGAATCTTCAAGCCTCGTGTGGTTTCCTTTATAAGATTGATTATTTTGCTATTCGTTTTACAGGAAAAAGGACATCGAACACTCCCAGTGAACGAATTCTACAAGCTGGACAAGCTCCAACCCAATACTCTCTACCACATCTGGCTAGCTGCCAAATCTCGACGGGGGGAGGGGGCGTACACGACCCCAATCGCCGTAAAGACCCAGCAGTACAGTAAGTAAGGTCTTGTGTGTGCATTAGGTTGACTGACCCCTCTCCGAGTGCGGTGGTAGAAGGTAAGGTTTGACGGACGCATACTTTTTGAGCACTTGCCTCTCACACGCGCTCATGCTCACGTCACACAGTGCACACTTGAAACTTAATGTCACGCAGCATGAACGGACGTCCGTTATTTACAAATTCCTCGTATGCACCTTTATATTCTCGCACAAAACGAAAAAGTCTGGAACTAGCCCTTATTTTGAAGTGGTTGGATTCGAAAGTCTTTCTCCCTATTTCTTGATAAGCTGCTATGTCAGGCAGGATTTTGTTTGCCGTTTTTATGGTTGGTATCAGATAAGCTTCGTTCTTCTGAAAGAGAAGACCTTCTGAGTTTTTTTTTTTTTTTCATACGCCATTTTATTATGTTAATCCCCTTTCCCATATCACGGTTCGTCTGGTTCGGTTTCTGCTCATTTTTGTCTTTGTTTTGTAGTAACTGCCATTTTCTGCATTATTACATTTTCGATTATTACATTTACATTTTCGGCAGTACATTTTATCCTGCTTAACTTTTTCTCTGATTAGAACTTGTTTCCAACTTGTGCGTATTTTGTCCCCTTTGTTTTCATTTAAATTTCCTTTCCTTTTGTCACTTAACTCAGTCAGTTTGTTATTTCGCTATCGCTCCGTCGCACTTCATTCACATTTTGTGGGTACGAACATTTACTTACTTACTTAATACTTCAGTCATTTGATCAAGGTAATTTAAGGCAGATGGCTTACAGCTAGAAATGCTCCATCTTCAGTTTCTCTCTTCAGTTCTTTACCTATCTCCATTATTTTGACACTGCACATTTTTCTAGAAAATAGAACCTGAACTGTCTCGTAAAATCTTCATCTTACAAAATTTTTAATCTTATTCCATTTAAGTTATTCTTTTCTCTTCATCCCTGTTCAACCATGTATCTATTATTTTTTCCCCTGTCAGTTTGCTCCTGTCAACTTATCCTTTTTTTGGATCTCTTCTTTCTAGATCAGTTATTTACGTATTATTTTGCCGGTTATTTTTTCCTTTTCCCTCGTCCCTCATCCCAGTTCAGTTATTTACCTATTATTTTGCCATTATGCAAATTATCCTTTCAACTAGAACCCGAAGCTGCTCCAGAGAATGTTCGTGCCGAAGCTCTTGATTCCCAGAGGATTCGAGTCAGCTGGGAACCCCCTCCCGAGGATAAGCAAAATGGCATCATTATGGGCTATCGATTGAACTATGTCGAGAACTCCAAGCCGGACAGCTCTGCTACTCTGGTAAGTCATTTTCGTGTATAGGCTAATGCTAGCATTTTGACTTGTCGTTATCCTTCCTCTCTTTAGCAAAGGCGTCAGTTTTTTTTTCTGAGGGGGCAACTGTCCCCTCGCATTCTATGGGGGCCTGGGGCTATAAATTAAAAAAATACTATAAAACCTACTTGACGAGGGGCAAAACCGAATATATATATACTTTTATACAAAATTTGTCTGTACATCAGTAAGTAAGTGCCATCGGCCTCGGTTACCATGAGATTAAAGTGTTGCTCTCGCAACATGTCAGAGTGGTCGAGTGCTGGTTCACTATATATCACTATAAAAGTGGTCACTTCTTGACACTGTTGGCGACATTGTCAAAGTGGCTCACTTCTGACACCATTTACCAGGGTTGTCGAGTGGGGTAAGGCTTATAGTATGGCAGAAGGAACCAGACGGTGGTACGAAAGAATAATTATGTATTGACACACACAGTAAGTATAAAGATAGATGTTGTACATTCGCGAGTCTGATCCGGATCTGAACAGAGCAAAATAACACTAGGGAGTAGTGCCAAGACCTATGCTTTCTATGCTTCGCAAAATGGCCATACTCACAGCGCTGCCCACTACGCTTGTGTCATTTAAAGCGAGACAAACTTGCGGGCTTAAAAAATTCTAGTAAAGCTAAGATGCGATCTGCGCACATCAAGTAAACAGTGGAGGTTTTATCTTTTTTTTGCTGTTTTCAGAATTTGAAGTTATTGGAGCCAGCGCTGGTGCACGACTGATTGAGTTTTAGTAGGGACGTTCACTACCGCTAGTTCGAGCTAGCTCGCTGCTGTTCGAGTGTGTGTCACTTTTTCCAAGTCTTGGCGCTACTCTCTAGCGTTATTTTGCTCTGGGTCTGAAGATACTGAGCTCCGGCAGTGATATATTTCTGTCAGTGTCGAGGTGACGTTCACTTGCGTACGTGAGAGCGTTGTCCTACTTCTGTGACTAGGACACAACGACCTTGACACAACACAATGAGTTAAAACACTGCGTCGTCGCATGCTAGTGTCATATTTGCTTGTTTCAGTATTTTTCCCCTTTCAGTTTCCTAACCAAGAAAATAAGAATAAATTTTGGCTAATCGAATGTACCAAAAGCACGGTAATGTAGGTGGATAAGACCGAATCTGTGGACAGTCTATCCTTGGAACCCAATCTCTCTTAGTATTTTTTTATATTATTTTTTATTTTGTCGATTTAGCATTAGACAAGCTACACAAACCATAAGAACACAAACGTTTAGACGAAAATGTAGTTTATGAGTCAGTATTTGTAAGTCAGAACCTCATCCGGCGACGGGGGAGTAGGACGGAGGATTTCCTACGTCCTCGTTTATATTCTTGGACCGTCTTCGTAAAGTGACGTACGAACTCGTAGTTCTTGTTTTTAAGATGCTCCATAATAAACCATCATTAGGAGATATTCCAGTATGGCGGTAATTGGAGTAAAAAGTGCGTGGGTTGTGCTGTTTTTTTTTTTTTTTTTTTTTTTTTGTGTTTGACTCGTTTTCATGTTACAATAATCTTTTTGAATGCTTTTCATTGATTTTTTATTTTTAATAGTTTTTTATTGTAAAAAGTAAAGGTGAAAATATTAAGGTAAATGTTAAGTGATATAAATAGAATAGTAAAGATAGAGTTTAAAAAAAAAAAGGAAGAAAGAAAATTTTGATGTTTTAAAGATGTGATGAAAAGGGTAAAATGAGAAATAATGGTAAAAGAGGAAATGAGAAAGAATATAAAAAAATAAAATTAAATGTAGAGATAGAGGAAAGTGTAGGTGACGCTAAATATATAGGTCGGTCATTGAAAAATAATTTAAAATATTAGATGTTAGGACCGTTGGCGTCACCGAGGGAAAGTGGAAGCGTAGTCACCTGGCCAAATCATATTGGACAGGAAGAACTGAAAAGATACTACGCGGCAAAAAAAAAAGTGCTTATTAATTGATTAATTATTTTCTTTATAAACATGCAGTTAAGACCCGGCCAATAAGGACGTTTTCTGGACGGAGTTACCTTTCCTTGAATTGTCTGTCTTACTGCATTGTCAGGAATTCTTGGAATCATTAACGATATGAGAGTGTCTCTAGGACCGGGGCCTGCTCTCCCAAGTTCTCGTCGCGATTAATGTGTATTGTTATCTACGTTCGTTGTTTTAGCTTGATAATTGTATCTGGGTTAAATAGAGAAAGGTTCTTTGTTAAAATTCTGTTAAGTCTTGTCATCGGTCTGCGAACTGGATGTGGTCTTCTTCGAAGAAGCATCGTAGAATGGCAAAACAGGCACAGAAACAAAACACAAGAACACAAGTCAAATCATAGGCAAGTGGATTTGTTGAATTTTCGATTATTTCCTCAATAATCTGAGGGGGGATATGGAAAATAAATAGGTTGCGTCCCTTCTGTCCAGCGCAGAAAAACAAAGGATAAACTTTGCAAATTTGAACACGTATTGTTGAAAGAGCCTCAAAATACGCTGTTTCTGTTTAAAACCGACGCCTGTCTATATAATGCTACGCTATCAACCTTTTCATTCAATGGAAGTACCATAACTGTTGAAAACCCACAAACTACATTGCTCACAGCCTTGATGTGTTTCGGCGAAGTAATGAATTATCACTGAATAATTAGCAATATGACATCTACAAGTTTTCAATATCAGCATAATTGTATATTATTGTGATTCGTATGTATATCTTCGGCGTCTCCTTTCATTTCTATTCCTATTCTTGCTCGAAATTCGTTGCTGTGTCGGACAAGAAGCTTTTCTCCAAGATCGTTGACTTTTAGCAAAAACCTTGATGAATAAGCTTCCTGCAAACAATCATCGGGGCTATGATACGCATACAAAATAGTGAAACGCGGCAAGTGTGAAAATCAGTGAGGTGCCGCTAGGGGACTAGAATATACCTAGGGGATCGACTAAAAGGAGGAAGGGAAGGGAACACGAGAAAAGCAGGAAGACATACTAAACCAGGAAGGGCATACTGAAACGAGGAATGATGTCGTCAGAATTAAAGTCTGCGAAAATGAGGAAGGCTGCATCGTTCCCTTCCTCTGTTTAATATTCCTTGAGGGGTCGGTAACTATCAAATTTCTTAGTTCACCGTTCCCTTCCTCGTTTTAGTATCCTGACATGCGTAGGCGTAAGTTCAGTGAGGACTAGAATTCTCGGTCCAGCGAGGGTACTTTGAGGAGTCGGCAACTAGAATTCTCGGTCCAGCGAGGGGTCGGCAGCTCAGATACTTCTAGTGTACCTTAGAGTACTGAAACGAAGGAGTTAATTGGGAATTTTAAATAATTCTTCTTCAAGGGTCGGCAACTCTCAAAATTTAAGGTTCGCCAATTCTTTCTTCGTTTTAGTAGCTTGTCACGGGTAGTACCTTAGAATACCAGAACGAGGAAAGAAATCGCGAATTCTAAATTCTTTGAGGGGCCTGCAACTCTCAATATTTGTAGTTCACCGTTCCCTTCCTCGTTTTAGTGCTTTGAGGGGTCGGAAACTAGAATTCTCAGTTCAGCGAGGTGTTGGTCACTTAAGATATTTCAAATCCACCATCTCCTTCTTCGTTTTAGTACTCTAAGGTACACTAGAGATATCCTAGTTGCCAACCCCTTGCTGGACTAAGAATTCTAGTTGCCGACCCCTCAAAGCACTAAAACGAGGAAGGGAACGGTGAATTACAATTGTGATAGTTGCCGACCCCTCACTGAACTTAATGCCTAGGCACCTCTGGATACTAAATCGAGGAAGGAAACGGTGAACTAAGAATGTTGATAGTTGCAGACCCCTCAAGGAATACTAAACAGAGGAAGGGAACGACGCAGCCTTCCTTGTTTTCGTTTTAGGATGGCCTACCTCGGTTTAGTATGCCCTTCCTGGTTTTAGTATGTCTTCCTGCTTTTCTCGTGTTCCCTTCCTCCTTTTAGTCGATCCCTGAATATACCCACGAGATTCGGGTCTCCGAGCTTAAGAATGGGAGTAACGGAAGTGGGTTGCCTTGGCATTGTCGGTACGACGGGTCTTTTAAGACTGGATTAGGATTAGCGTGTCCAGGTTTCGATGCGGACTTAAAAGACCTGTGTTACTCAGGGGACTAATGCAGGCTGCTTCTGTAGTCGCTCCATCCTTTCTTATTACCGGAGACCCGAAGTACGGTACATCCTAACCCATCAAACAACACCTTATTGATTTCCTCACTTGCCTTATGTTCCTTGACTGTTGTTTGCGAGAAGCTCATTCATCAGAAAAGTGATCATGCAAATTTGTCCCTGTGTTCGCGAGTTCTCAAATAGCCTGAAAAAAGTCTTTAAGCAACCAAAGCCGTGGGTAGTTTGTTGAAAGCAGAGCCTAGTTTTAAAGTATTCTAGTATTTTCCAATACTGGTATAAACAGTAAAGAGTGCGAGGGGTCCTTTAAGGGTTCTTCTGTTTGATTCCTCTGTTCTCTGTTTGATGACGTCTGATTTCCAGGTCACTCTTACCAGCATTGCACGAGACTTCATCATTGACGACCTTAAGAAATACACCGAGTACAAGATCTGGATTCTTGCTTACACGGTGGTTGGTGATGGACCCCCTTCTTATGTTATTAATATCCGAACCGAGGAAGATGGTAAGATTTGTTTCTAACGGTTCTAGGTGGAGGTATAGTAGAACTGCAGTCTTACGTATCTAAGCAGTTAACTCAACTGAGAAAAAAAAAATCATGCGTGTACTGTTTCATCTTGATAATTTAAGCTTAACTTCCACTGAGTGCAGTGAAAAGCTCAGTCGCGAATATTCTGATGAGCACATTTTTTTCTAATGTTACCGGATTAGAGCTACGTTTGATTTTTATGATGCATTCCGGATCCGGTTGGAGACTCGCGGTGCGCAATCAGGTTTCTCTTGCCGAATCTGCTGCACTTTCACCATGAAGTTGAAAATGTGTCAAATTATACGTACAGAACTGGTGATGATGCCGGAATTCCGGTCAGGAATCGCAATTGCCCATCAGGATTGTCCGTCCGAACCGTCAGTGGAAACCAAGTCTTGGCCGTAAAAATCAGTCCTATACGCGCGCTACATTAACCAAGCAGATGATTCATTCCTGCTATCGCCGCTTCAGGTTGGTCTATGCTCTACTTGCGTGTATGCCCTGGCTTGCCGAGTGTGCAAAAAGAGTGTGTAGTGCGAGATGAAGAGTTGAAGCAGCTGCTTAGATACAGAAGCTGTGTGGTAGAACTTAACAGCTTGCTGAGGAACATGGTGCTGAATGAATGAATAAATTGGTTTATTACCTATCAGTAGCAACCCATGGGCTGCATATCCATAGAGGAGATAACAATAAGATAAATAGAACAGAAAAATGTTCTGTGCACTTTAAATAACTAGCCATAAACATAGGCCGACAAATCAAACCATGTATCATCGTACCAATCGGGAAAACACGCCTTTCCAGTCATGAGTATTCTTCTTCTTTTTTTTTATTTTTGTATACCCCGCATAGCTCCACGGAAAGCAATGCGAGTGGCTACATCTCCACCTCCAGTCGGTAACCTTAAAAACTATTATCAAAAATTTAAAATTTCTCACTTATCGTCACTTACATTAAGTTATAGTCCTACTTAAAAACGTTGTAATCAAACTTAATTTCTATGAACTGTTTCGCTATATTTGTTCTTGTATTAAAAAAAACCATATTATTGTATATTTCAATTATCGGAGAAAAAGTCTAACTTTTTTAATCTAACTTTTCAATCAAGAATCAAGTAGATCTTTAAACTGCTTATCTGTAGCGATTAAGGGTTCCGGGACTCTAGAACTACACAAGTATTTCGGAACCAGCAAGGATCTAGCGTTTGCACTGAACTTGTATTGCTTTGGAAGAAGTGAACATGCGGGGATGAAGAGACTTAAAAAGAAACATCATCTGTTCTTATATAGAAGTACTTAAACAATCGAAATAAGTTGGATTAATAATAATTTCAACTCACAATTTCGCAAGAGAAACGAGTGGAGTAAAACAAAATAAAGCAGGAAGGGAATATATTCCATTTCAGTTACTTTCAGTTCAGTTCCTTCCTTACAACGAGTTAATGTCTTAGAAACTCGTGAAAATGTGCCCTGTTACTCGCAAGCAAATTGAGTGTTTCAGAGATACAAAAACAATAATGAAAACAAACAAATGTTCGTGACTTGTTGCCTTAGACACATTAACGGTGTAAGTGTAAGACGTTATACAACATCTAACAAACTCTCAAGGCTCCTGCAATAACCTGGAAAAAAAAGTTGTTACTTCTCAGACTTTTTTTGTTTCCGAGCAGAATGTCAGGCACATGTTTTTTACGATTTTCTGCAACTTAGCGATTTGACAAGCCACCTTAAGCTGTTTTAGTGGAGAACTTCGTCGCGAAACCATTTTCGGGAAAAATTCCCGTCGCGTCCGTTTCAAATGCTCAAAGTTGATCTGAGGAAGGATTGGACGAGTGTGATTCTGCAAATGGACTATCAGGTTCTCCCGGCCGGATTTCCTGTCTTTCATCACGAAGTTGAGGAAACCTCAACTTTTCTTATAGAATTGAAGATGGTTCCGAAACTTCTGACAGGAATTCCGGTCCGCGATCACCTGACTTGATCGTCTGTCCTCAGAATGAAATTATTTAAATTAAATAAAATAAAAAATATTACATTTGAAAATTAGCATAACAGACCATTTAAAGCCCAAAGAACAATACGAATTACATTATGACCGTTTTAAGCTCTTTCGCTTTTAATTTTGGATCATCATTGACAGTGCTAAACGGATAAGTCAGCTGAATTTCATTAGAGCTATATTTCGGCCCTTCTTGGCAAGTTCATTCTGCAGCTTGATTGGCTTGACCTGAACCTTGACTTGACTGAAGACCCTTGCCAAAGGGCCGAAATATAGCTCTAATGAAATTCAGCTTACGTGTCCGTTTAGCACTGTCAATTATGATTCGCAATCAGCTTGAGCTGAAAGAATATTTAACTATGCATCTTTAAGTAGAGAGTCCGCTGGGTGTTAGCTGAAAGTTATAGCATGCAAACACTCTATGTTTGGTAATATGATAGCCGCATCCAACATCTAAAGATCCTGGAGTAAACCTCCTTTCCTTCTGCTTTGTTCTTTCGAGGTTTTTTTGCGCGACTATAAATAATAACAAATATAAAAAAAAAAAATAATAATAAATAAAAACTTGTATTGTCTTTCGGCTTTTAAGCCTGCAGGATTATCTCATATCACTAATTAGGTCAAAAGTTAGTCACACACAAATCATAAGGCCAATTCGTCACAGAGTCAGTTCGTCACATAGATCATTTTTTACACGACAAGGCGTCACATTTCGGCTCGTCATACCGATATTTCATCACGTGTACTGCGCAAAAGAGAACTGAGTCTATGCTGATAATTATTTGTTAATCCATCTTCCAAGTCACAGCACTATGTATCTAGTAAGGTAGTCTCAAACCGGTGGGTCTTGAGGACGGGTATAATGGCTGTAGATGGGTGAATTGCGGACGTAATAGAAGGGAGACTCCCCTCCTTTTATGCCCAATCTTATATGACAGCGAGGTTGAAGTAAGAGCAGGACAGTAATAAGCTAACAATAGTAGTATAGTCTTGAAAATGAAATTCGAAAGCACAACAAAAAGAGGAGCTTGCGAAGTTGTGCAAACTTATAGAAAAAAGAGAGAATATGGAGAATGGGACCATGTACCAAAACCAAAAAATAAACAGTAAACAAAAAATATGACCTTGCGTGACCCCAAAACAACAAATAAACAACTAGCAATAATTAGAATACTATCTATCTCTTGCCATTATACTAGACTGTGAACTATTTATCACAAGCCTGTTGGTACCTCAGCGGTAGACCGTTACGATGTTCGGCTGTGAAAAGTACGCACAGTTGGGACGCGATAGTTGTAATGAGAACAATAATTTAGTATCGAGAAAAGCCAAATACGGCCACACGTCAGACGTCTGAGGCGACAATAAATTCAAACCACTAAATCAAAAACACAACTTTTTGTCTCTTCACAAAAAACGAACTCGCGAATTGTTCTTTTAATAGAATGATGCAGCTATAGTATGCTGTCAATGCGCAGACAACACCTGCACTCTCAGGCTGCGCAGCCAGTGAGAGCTTGCGTGACAATTAAATCAAGGACATATTTTAATATCACTCTGAACACCGCTTGGGTAAAAGTAACCGGTGGGGGGGGGGGGCATGAGCCAGATTTATCGTGGTATCGAAAACTATTATAAAGCATAAGAAAACCGCATTCAACTGGGTTCCCGTGAACTGAAAGGGTCGCCTGCGAAATTCAGACTGTATTTAATGGAAGGTACATAGTAGAAGTATGCTTTTTGGGATCCCAAAACGTTAGTGACGGATACCTATGACATCGCAAAAGTTGTCCGTCTGTCCGTCTGTCCGTCTGTCCGTCCGTCTGTAAGCACGATAACTCTCGAAGGGAATGAGATATTTTGATGAAACTTGGTGTGAGCATTCTTTGGGTCAAGAGTAAGGTCGAGTTCGTAGATGGGCCCTGTAGCCCTACATTTAGGGGTGGGGGAGGGGGTTCAAATTAAGGGACAAGCAAAATATTTTTAAACAGCTAATGTGACAGTCGATTATGGGGTAAGAAGACATGCTGAACACGAATATGAAAACCATTTGGGCGCCGGACGAGTAGTTCGCCCGGAATCCGGCCGAAACCGGAAAGTTTGTTAAAAGTAAAAGTTTTATTTGAAGTTGATTAGATGTTTGATTTTGGAGTAAGAAACCATGCTGAACACGAATATGAAAACCATTTTCTCGCCGGACAATTAATTCGCCCGGAATCCGGCCAAGACCGGAAAGTTTGTTAGAAGTTATAGTTTTATCTGAAGTTGATTAGATGTTTGATGTAGGGGTAAAAAGGCATGCTGAACAAGAATACGAAAACCATTTTATCGCCGGACATGTAGTTCGCCCGGAATCCGGCCAAAACCGGAAAATTTGTTAAAAGTAAAAGTTTTATTTGAAGTTGATTAGACGATAGATTTAGGGGTAAGAGGAGATGGAGAATCCGTATATGACAATCACTCTTTAGCCGGAAATATAGTTCGTCCGGAATCCGGCTGAAACCGGAAAATTTGTTAGAAGTTAAAGTTGTATTTGAAGTTGATTAGATGTTCGATATAGGGGTAAGAGAGACGCTGAATCCGTTTTTGAGCTTTAGTTTTTCGCCGGACAAGTAGTTCTTGAATTTCGCCAAAACCGCAAAATTCACAGAAGTAAGCTATAGGATCGTTTCGATCGGCTTATAGAGGTAAACGCACATGCTGAATCCATATCTGAGCTTGGATTTCTTAATGATTAGCTGTTTGGCCTGGCGAAGACTGGATCTGGCGAAGATAAAACCTAATTGTCTGGATCAAATATTGAAATTTTGGGATCCCATCGGAACCTTTGGTCTTGTTTGAAGACGGTCTATGAATTCTGACCATCATGGTTGCGTTTTTTTACCGGCTTCCTGTTAAACAACGAGTTTCAGTTCCACCTCTTTGTTTTTTAACTTTTTCTTCGTTGGGATAGATTTCGAAGGACAGTCGATCCAAATACGTACTCGCACGCTACTGGTTCATTACGGGTCTGTTTTCCTCAGCCCGCTGTTTTTGGCATCGTCAGCAGCAACTAGTTTTTTTTTTTTTTTTTTTTTTTTTAAATTCCCACCTCCACTCCTCTCAGTGACGCAATCTTCATTACAACTCAAATTTCTTATCTTTATACGTCACCTACACTTTACTCTTACATTAAATTCAAATTATTACTTATTTCTTACTTTAAATAATTATTTAGTTTTATTTGGGCAGTTAAAACCAAAAAACTCAAAAAGAGCCGTATCCTACAAACAACCAAAAACATTCACATTAAAATAATGGCTCTACCGGTATCACAGGGTGCCCTTCCAGCATAGGGAGCCCCTTCCACCGTGACCAAAATTACCAAAAATAAAATGAAAAAACATTTTTTAGCAACTCGTTTTTGGTAACGTCAACAGCAACCGAAGTATATAAGCATACGCACCATAACTCTTCTATAAATTTTCAAGCACAAAGGCTAGTCACAGAATTTCCAAACTTCTAATTATGTCTAGGATTGATCAAATGTAGGTTTGATCTTGACGGAAACTGAACTTTATGCTGTCGAAGTATGGCTAAGGCCTAAGAAGCATGCTTCTACTCCAGCTTCTATCCGTAAACCAGCATATTATGTAGAGACGGGACTCCGATCCTTTCTTCCCGTCCGCCAAACAGTGTTAAACGAGGTAACGGCTAATTATGGTTTTTGTCCGGAAAAACTTCGGGCGAGTTCGTGACTTACTGGGAAAATTGCCGGACTTGAAAGTTCTCGATTGTCTGGCAGTTAGAGGTGGTTGGAACGTCTTTAGAAATCGATTAACGCCTTTATTTCCATTTGCTGACATGTCGTGATGGAGACTGGAAGGTTTTTGGTAAAGGGGCATTAAGCCCGATTGCCCGTTAGGGTTCGTCACCGAGCACTGCACAGTTTGGCGTCAGTCCTTGTTTCTTGCCCCCATACCCTTTACTGAGGCGCTTGGGTTGATTCGAGCGATGACATGAGGGTAATATACTATTATGTCCGCCGAAATTCTTTCCTTCGGAATAAAATAGCTGTCTCCTGATTCGCGAATCAGATTTTTGGCACCCGAAAGAGTTTGAATTATCTAGTCATGAACCCTAAATTTTCTGTCGATTTAAGAAGAATTTTTCGGCGATTTCGTGAAAAAGAAATAATAGCCACCCACTTGGCGGGTACTGGTTTAAGATCATTATGTCCGGCGCTCTTTAAGTATGTGTTATTGGCTTCTTGGAAACGGACCGTAAGAAATAGCAAGAAATAAGGACGCTTTGCTTTTTTGCACATATTCGCACATTTAATCACAGGCTTTTTTCGAATTTCGCACATGCTCCGCAGTCCCCCCACGGTTGCCACCAGTTTCTTCTTTTTGTTGTCTTTAATATTCACTGCACATCGGTAATTCGCGTAGAAATTTGTAAAGTTGGCAACATAAACTGTATGCAAGGTTTCACTACGAACCTGAAACAACTTAGATAAATACATCAGGTGCATTGGTCGCGCGAAGTAGCAACTCCATCCACTTTGGTGGTTTCGTTCACGTTCGCGTTCGTCAATAATGTTGGCCGCTACGGCCTCGCACTAAGCTCGGGGTGGTTCTTCCCCTTTTGTATCCCACGCTTTTGACTTTCTCCTTTTTATCTTTCTTACACCGATTTTTTTTTCTCACTCTTTCTCACACCCGGGTACGTTTTTTACTCATCAGTGCGTCCAAGTAAGTAAAGCGGACATGAGTGGATTTTTGTCGTAATTTTGGTGATTTTTGTGTTTTGTTTTTGACGTCCGTTTTTTGTCCCGTCCCGTGGCGTCCCACTAGTAGTCATGTCCGCACTCTTAGATGCTACAGTCGGCAGATGGCTTCTTGTACGTAGCAGTTCTTGCGCACTTGTGTCCGTCAAACTTCTTGTGAAGCAACGTTTTTTTATGTTTATTTTTGTTTAAGTGACCTAGACAGTGTGTGAAGTCCTGCCATTTTTCTTTAGAAACTAGATTTAGATTGGGTGATTGCTGCTTTCAGTGCCCCCAAGTTTGCCAATGTGTCATTGCTTGGGAATTGGCCTTATACCGGTTCAGCGCTCCAAGCAGATTAGTTTCTGTGTGTCCCTCCTCGCCTCATTATCAGCATCAACCACACAGAGATAGCTACACAGAAAAGTGCCCTCTCATTGTCAGGGAGGTTCTTTCCTTTTTTTCTTCTGTATGATCATAGTTAAACACATAGTTTCGATAAACATTGATGATGGTGATAATCATTGGCGGACTAGTAGAAACTAAACTGCATGGAGGCCGCAACTGGAATGTGGAGGAATTAGACGGGAATAGTCTATATATCTGATTAGCTCTGTTCGAAATACCTCCCTGGGTTTGCGTGCTCTGCCGTTGTTTCAGACGAACTGCATTAAAGTAGCCTACATGTGAATGGAAACAATTCACATGCTTAATAGAAAGTTTGAAAACTCGCACAAAGTTAAGGCCGACATGGAGTATTAAGCGAAATATAAACGCAGCCGCGCTTCGAGCATTCATCGGACGGTTAAAAAAAACGTATTTATTAGTCATTTTGACACTTGCTTTATTAATATAATGCTTTCGATACCTCAGCCGTATAATCTCCCTTCTTGTGTTACATCAAGAGAATGTAATTAGCTTACTACCGTGTAGTAGAACGGCTGTCGGTCCGTCTTGTATAGCACTCTACCAACACTTCAATTCTGTTTAATGCTCAATCGACTACCCCAGTGATGGTATACTCGCTATCGAGTATAAGCACTCGTTTACTATATTTCTGAACGCAGTCGCGGATTTTTGAACGGCGCATCGGGTGGCTATATGTCCACATAACGTAAATTCGGCATCGCAAGCGGAAAAAATCCGCGTCGTCAGGCGACAAAATTATTCGCGTCGCATCTCAATTCGTAAGGCGAAAAGGTCGTTTTCTTTCGGCAACAAGCTTAAGACAGAAAGATCTTGCTATTGGTTCTTGCTTACACTGTAACAGAGGTACTACACAATTTTCACTTCGAGTTCAGGCAAACCATTGATTTAAGAGAAAGTGAAAACTCATCTGTAAAAAAAGATTATTGTTCCTCTCCCTAAATCAGGTCCGAATTGCGTTCTGGAAACGATTTCTTCATCCGTCTGGGGCGGGGGGATAAACGAGTTGTTTCTTTTTCATGGGTTTTCATGTTTCCAGCCTAATTATTGATATCCAGTCAAGTTTTCCAATTTCCCCGAGTCTGGGTCTTTTATGTGAAATGATTCCTTCTTTCTAATATTCCGAGGAAATCATTTTTCTTTCTTTTTCAATTTAGTTCCCGGAGATCCGCAGAATGTTAAGGTGCAGACTCTCAACTCGACAGCGATCCGCGTTTCGTGGCAACCCCCACTCGACAAGGAGCAGCATGGCATTATCCGAGGATATCAGATTCACATCCAGGAACAGGAGCCGAGTGTAAGGACCACTTTTTAACCTTTATAATAGCTTAAGTGAGAGGAGACAACTGGTGTTGGGGAAGTGTATCTAGGAAGTGGGGTCTAGGAACAATCCTTACCTGTTCTAGTCTTGAGCGGATTTCATAAAGGGGTTGAAAAGGATCTTGAAAGGACGTGCTTTCTTTCGGTGAGGACGACTTCTTGTCAATGTCGGATCTACAGGCACATCTGAAATAGACAATATTGTGTATGAAAATGACACAAAACGGATAAGACACGCTGTCAGAAGTTTCATAACAGATAGCGCATACCACTTTCAAGAATAACACCGTTTCACTTAGAAATAAAGTGTTATGACCAATTAAGTTTACACTATTTCGTGCCTAGATCTCCAACAACACCTTCAATTGGTAAAAATACTAAAGGGAAGGAAAGAAACATAACAGATAACATCCCAAAGTGTTATCTGTTGAAACCGGGCATCCTTCTGTTGTCGTTATGTAACTTCTGACAGTGTTTTACCAAATGAAGGTGTTGTTGGAGATTATGAAACTTCTGGCAGTGCATTAGGATTCCCATATGGAAATTTCCCGCCCGAAATTGACCCAGACAAAGTGAAACAGATTTAGACCCGAGTTCAGGTTAGTTTCTTCCTCGGATCGCCCGTAATTTCGGCTTCGGCTCTGCCCGTGGCCAAAATTCCGGTCGGAATCGCCCGAGGAACCTGAAATCGGATCGAAATCTGTTTCACTTTTTCTGGCTCGATTTCAGGCGGGAAATTTCCGTACGGGTTTGCTCCAGCGGTATTTCGGCCCTTCTTGGCAAGGGTCCTCGTCAGCAGTAGTAGTGAACTGAAAAATAATAATGCTCCTCAGGCTAGAAGAAATGAACCTGCAGATATGATGGAACCTGCATGAACGAACGTACAATGCAGTCAGCGTGAGTGAAGTAGCATTCAGGCAATATTGAATGAGGTTTTGAAGGAGAATATGAATGAGGGTGTTATCTTCATTGTCGGTGCTTTGGAGAGCTTAAAGCTTCGGGGCCCGCTAGTTTTATTGGCCTACAAATTTTATTCTACATTGCTAAGGTCTTTGGCCAATAGCTGCAAGTCATCTAACGAAGGACCTAGAGGAAAGGGTCACCGAGAAACCACTTTAGCGGAACGTCCTGGTGAAAAGCTTATAACAGTGCATCATGGGCCCTTGATACATCCAATCATATTGTTTGACAGTTCAAAACGGATATGTCAGCTGAATTTTATTAGAGCTATATTTCATTTTGTTTTTTGGGCGCTCGTCTATTATGTTATTTATGATATAATAACTGTGTACATTTAAAAACCTTACATTAACTTGACTTAATTTTAGATTTAAGGCCCAGGGGCCATAGCAAACAAAAATAAAAATATAAAAATAAGCCAACATATTATTACATCACATTAACACCATTCCCTGTGTAGACCACCCAGTCTGAGGAACCTCGCCAGGTTTCGCACACATCTTATTAGTTCGGGATCCGGGCACCTGTATCTTTCAAGGGGTGTGCTCGAGAGCTGCAGAAGGTTTGAAGCATCACTCCGCACCTATGTACGAAACCGACTTTTTGGGATCCCAAAACGTTAGTGACGGATACCTATGACATCGCAAAAAGTTGTCCGTCTGTCCGTCTGTCCGTCTGTCCGTCTGTACGGTCTGTAACTTTCGAAGGGAATGAGATATTTTGATGAAACTTGGTGTGAGGATTCTTTGGGTCAAGAGTAAGGTCAAGTTCGTAGATGGGCTCTCTAGCCCTATATTTAGGGGTGTGGGAGGGGGTTTAAATTAAGGGGCAAACAAAATATTTTGAAACAGCTAATGTGATAGTCGATTATGGGGTAAGAAGACATGCTGAACACGATGGTGAAAACCATTTTCTCACCGGACGATTAGTTCGCCCGGAATCCGGCCAAAACCGGAAAGTCTGTTAAAAGTAAAAGTTTTATTTGAAGTTGATTAGATGTTCGATTTAGGGGTAAGATGACATGCTGAACACGATGGTGAAAACCATTTTCTCGCCAGACAAGTAGTTCGCCCGGAATCCGGCCAAAACCGGAAATTTTGTTAAAAATAAAAGTTTTATTTTAGGTTGATTAGAGGTTTGATTTAGGGGTAAGAAGACATGCTGAACACGATGGTGAAACCATTTTCTTGCCGGGCAAGTAGTTCGCCCAGAATCCGGTCAAAACCGGAAAGTTTGTTAAAAGTAACAGTTTTATTGGAAGTTGATTAGACGTTCGATTTAGGGATAAGAAGAACACTTTTTCTACCCGGACAACTTGTTCGCCCGGAATCCGGCCAAAACCGGAAATTTGGCAGAAGTAAAGCAGGAAGTTTCGATCAGTATCGTCAAAATAGATATGGCTTATAGCGGTATATCTGAACTTGGTTTTCTCAGATGATTAGCCTGGCGAAGACTGGATCTGGTGAAGACAAGACCCGATTGTCTGGAT
The DNA here is from genome assembly GCA_023053555.1 of Branchinecta lindahli. Lineage (NCBI taxonomy): Eukaryota > Metazoa > Arthropoda > Branchiopoda > Anostraca > Branchinectidae > Branchinecta > Branchinecta lindahli. The sequence goes on from JAKZAO010000002.1 coordinate 27,500,655, forward strand.
CAATCATTAAATTTTTGGGATCCCATCGAAACCTTTGGTCTTGTTATCCTATACAGGCAGATTCACTCCGTCCACTGCCCAAGATTTTCACCAACCAAACCGTTGCACGAACTTCCCCCTTCAAAATTTCCTCCCTTAACGCCTCTTATTCTCGTTTACGACTCGTGTAGTTTTCTAAAATATCTTTTTTTTTACTCGGACTGTCAGCCCGTAATTTCTAGACGTTGGTAAGCTTATTGCTGTAGGGCTTAATACGTTCTCATTAGGCCGGGTTCTCCAACGCCTTTTTGAAAAGGAACTGCTCCTGGATTCGCCGGAAGAAGTTTCCACCAGACTTCGGCCGATTGACGAAGTTTCTTCCCTTATTGAATTTTGCACGACTCGTAGAGCGTGAAGTCTTCCACATATCTGACGAAAAACCGTCGGGGAAAAATATTCCCTGTCTTGGTAATGGCGTGCTTCCAGTGGATTATTTCCGGACTAACAGAAAAGACATGCCATTCTTGGCCGTTAATGATGGAGTCGTCATAAATATGTTGTTTTTATATAATCCCACCTCAGAGCGATCGTGGAAGTCTAGTTCACTCCTTCATTGTGTTTTTGTCCTGGGGAGAGGGGAAAAACTCATTATGTAAATTATACATCCGAGCGCGTTCCAGTGCGCCATCTAGCGAAATAGTTTGCTTCGAGCCGTTGCAACTCTAGGTCGAAAGTTAATATATAAAAAAGAAATAAATATAATGCTGGTAAAGGCTTTCACGTCTCTTATTTCACAAAAAAAAATCATTTAGAGACAAATTTGTATACCAGAAATTTAACTAAAACTGTCTACGGAATTTTGAGACCGAAAACCGAATTTGTCCGGTCTATCCGGTTCGCCAGTGTGAGTGACGGCCCATGAACACACAGTCCGATAAAATTCCGCATGCGAAATTTGCGTCACTATGGGGAAATCTGCATGTGATGCGTAAAAATTCCTTAGCGAAAGCAAAAATTGGCATCCGACTGGGAAAATCGGGCTTTGTGTGAACATACCTTAAAACATAGGTCTTACTAGAAATGATCTTTTCACGACGAAATGGCTCTGATATATTGTTTTTCGAAAATATCATTACTTTCCTCGTGAAATAAGCGGTTTTCTTGTCAGAGCATGTCGTCTCTATCCAGCTTTCCGGCTCGCTGACTGGACGCAAAATATTTGAAAACTGAACGCTCCGTGGTTAAAAAGCGGGAAAAACCAAGCAAAACAAAAGATAGACTGATGGTCTACCATGTCTTCAAAATAAAATAGAAAAAAAAACACTATGAAGCTTCTCATGTCCTTATGAGGAAAGAGTTGTTTGCGGACCTTGAAAAGTTTGCGTTGTGTGATAAAAGTGCTAATAAGTCGTAGGTACAGAACGACACTACGGCGAACGGCGGGGATTTCAGAAGCTTGTAATTCCACAAAGGATCTTCGGATAATATAAAAGGCAGAATAAGCAAGAGGGGTCATTTAAGAGTTCCGTGTCAGATCCATCTTACGTGTATAGCCTAGTATAAATCCAGCCCTGCCTTTGAAACTTTGAATTGCATACGGCATGCCGTCTACCACCCCAACTGCACTGCCCTTGTTTATTCGCTTCTCTTGTTTGGCTCTTTTCGAGAGGGACTATGGCTTCCTGAATTATTGTTTTGAGGAATGTCATTGGTAAGAAAGACCTGTTGCGCAAATTCGCAGTGTTTGTGATCGAAGCCAAACGGACCTAGCGAAAGACCGTAGAGAAAGCCTCATGTTAGAAAATCGGAACACAAGCAGTATCTAGTGCGGCTTCTCCCTTTTATCTAACGGTTAATTACCCTGGTGGAGTTTGCATATTTAACATTTCGTTCTTATTGCAAATGAGCAAACCATCCTATCACTTGTTGGGATCCCAAAACGTTAGTGACGGATACCAATGACATCGCAAAAGTTGTCCGTCTGTCTGGTGTCTGTCTGTCCGTCTGTAAGCACTAGACCCCGGCGGCGCCGCCGCCGAAAATCCAGTGGCGCGCCGAACACGCCGCCGCGGTGTCGGCGTGACTACGCCGCCGACAGCTTTATTACGGAAAAGTATGAAACGAACGAATGTCTGTTCAACTCACGAACTCTCACACACGAAACCCGTGTGCTATCATAATTTACAGTCAGGCTCTTCTGTTTCAGGAGATATTTGTTTTTCAGAACTTCAGACCTGTGCGTTGGCAGACTTTGTTTGTTGATCTCGTGGGGTAGTACTGTCGCCGCCATAAAAAACGGACACTTGAAATCCCACAAGGAAAAAGTAAATCTCCTTGAAAATGCTCTCAGAACCTCAGAGTTTACCTGTTTGGGAAAACAGGTAAACAATAAGCGAACTGGTCTGTATGCATAAACGATATCTTTGTAAGTTCCGAAAAGGCATACACCATAGTGTTAACGAGAGCCAATTTCCTCCTTATGGAATTTCAAGTGTCAGTTTTTTGTGTCGGCGATAGTACATCAGTGTCAATATTTATTTGGTCATTTTGCAGAGATTGCCCATTTTAGTTGATTAAAAAATAAGAAAAAAAGATGCCTTTTCTAGAATATCCTAGGCACTGCAATTCCCAAGATGGCAAGGACAGTGCCATCTTCAAGTACTGCACGCGTACGGTCCCAAGCAGCCGCGCTGGGAACCGGTGAGATTTCTTTCAGCAAAAGAACTGAAGAGTGGTCTTCGCAAGCTCGCCATAATAAACGAAATTTTTATTATTGTGATTCAGCTCTGATCTGATGAGCCATGCTGAGGAAGATAATAACCTCAGGATCTAGCTAGTTACAAAGAAATTTTATTAGCAAAAATAACACACTTCTTCAGACTTTCTCGGGCTTACGTACACCTTCTCGGGCTTACGTACTTAGAGATGGCACTTATGGTGTGGCTATTCGTTCGTAAGTGAAGCTGCGCGTTCCGGAAGAACCAGTATTCTAACACGACCAAAATTTACCATTTTTTAGTGTTTTTCTATATTGGTCGCATTTATTTTCGGAAACGCCGACCTCCGCCGGCGGCGGCGCCGATTTCGTATCGGCGGCGCCGCCGCCGAAAAATTTTCGGCGGCGCTGGCGCGCCGCCGAACGCCGATACTTTTTCCGGCGACGCAGCTGATTTTAGTATTCGGCGCGGCGCCGGGGTCTAGTAAGCACAATAACTCTGGGAATGAGACATTTTGATGAAACTTGGTGTGAGGATTCTTTGGGTCAAGAGTAAGGTCGAGTTCGTAGATGGGCTCTGTAGCCCTACATTTAGGGGTGGGGGAGGGGGTTCAGATTAAGGGGCAAACAAAATATAATATGATAGTCGATTATGGAGTAAGAAGACATGCTGAACACGATGGTGACAACCCTTTTCTCGCCGGACAAGTATTTCGCCCGGAATCCGGCCAAAACCGGATGACAGATTTGAGGGTAAGAAGAGACGCTGAATCTGTATATGACAATCATTTTTACCCGGACATATAGTTCGTACGGAATCCGGTTGAAACCGGGTTTTTTTTATAACTTAAAGTTTTATTTGAAGTTGATCAGGTGTTCTGTATAGGGATAAGGAGATACGCTGAATTCGTTTCTGAACTCTCTTTTTTTTGCTGGACAAGTAGTTTGCTCGGAATTAACGGCCGAAACCAGAAATTTGGCAGAAGTAAAGCAGGAAGTTTCGATCACTATCGTCAAAATAGATATGGCTTATACAGGTATATCTGAACTTAGTTTTCTCAGATAACTAGCCTGGCGAAGACTGGATCTGGCGAAGACAAGACCTAGTTGTCGGGATCAAATGTTAAATTTTTGGGATCCCATCGAAACCTCAACGTCAGGTAGTGTTTGTGCAAAGTTGCTGCCTAGAGCTCGACGAGAAATTCAACGCCGCGATGTCTATTTCCGACGTCTTTGGCTGTTTATTGGTGTCGAGCTTTATGGGAGTTCCGTATCTCTTTTGCAGTTGTTATCTATGGTCTTTTTAGCAAACTTTGCAGATGAGCAAACTTTCCTCGTACTTCTAGATAGTGTTTGCGAAGAATTGCTGCCTGAAACCGACGCGATATCCAACGTGATTGTCTACTTTTGACGTCTTCGTCCGTGTTGGGTGTCGAGCTTTAATGGGAGTACCATATCGCTTGTGTAGTCGTTATCTATGGTCTTTAATAGTTGTTGTCCATGGTGGTGTTCCACCCTACTTACCATAGTTGCTACGTGTGACTTCACGGCTACGGGCTTTTGGCGTCGAGGCTGGAACGCATTTTCTTTTTTCGGCAAAATATCGTGCCACGGGCTAATCGCGCCAATCACGTCACAGATATCATAGTTACTACGCTCCCGGGCATGGTAAACAAATTGTTGATATTTCGAGAAGGTTGGAACAGTCAGCGTAGTAACTTTTCACGAGCTTGGAACGATAATAGTGACGAGTAGTTACTTTTGCTAGAAGGGTGGGACACGACCCTCTATATAGTGTATCATCGAGGTTACGCTTCACCTGAAAATAGCTTTTATTTACCCGTGTAATGTCAATTGCAGGGCCAAAACGGGATTAGGATGTTTCCTAAACGTTATGATGTCGTCAATGTAGAGGAATATGTTTTGAACGACTTGCAGCCGGATACGATGTACCAGATCCAGGTGTCAGCTGTTACAAGGAAAGGTGATGGCCAGAGAAGCTCAGCGAAGGAAGTAAAAATGCCTGGAGGTGTGCCCAACAGACCCCAGGTCTCCTTAAAGTAAGTAAAGCCTACTACAAAGTAAAAAAAAAAAAGTCTGCTTAGTCTTACCAAATAGTATTTGTAGTGATATACCAAATAGTATTTGTAGTGATATCGTTTTTCAAGCGCATTTGTTATGGTTGGTAGGTAGGTTTTATTTTTAACCAAAATATAAACATGAAATAAAATGACAAGACTAATATATTATTGCAGCAAAAAGGAAGTCCTAAGGACTTATGCTGCAATTTCCTATTACAACTTGTATCTAATAAACAAATATCTAAACACAACAACTTACAATTATCCACCTAGCCTATGACTTATATATAAAAACTAAACAAAGACATGAACACTATATAACAAAAATCCTTGTTATTTATTTTTTACCAGTTTCAGCCCCCCCCCCCTACACACACACCCCGAACAACTGTGAAAAAACATCAAAGACCACCCGCCCTTCAACACCTATTAGTTAAATGGAATGTTTGCAATTTCTTTTTAAACCCGTATAAAGTGACAGACTCCCTGATGCTATAGCCGGCAGATTATTACAAACATGAGGGCCCCAGATTATGAATTATATAAGATGATCTGACTGTTTTTGGGATCCCAAAACGTAAGTGGAGGGATACCTATGACATCGCAAAAGTTGTCCTTCTGTCCGTCCGTCTGTAAGCACGATACCTCTCTTAAGGGATTGAGATATTTTGATGAAACTCGGTGGGAGGATTCTTTGGGTCAAAGTACAAGTCAAGTTCGAAGATGGGCTCTGCAGTCCTGTATTTGAGGGTGGGGGAGGGGTTTCAAATTAAGGGAAAGACAAAATATTTTTAAACAGCTAATAAGATAGTCGATTATGGGGTAAGAAGACATGCTGAACACGATGATGAAAACCATTTTCTCGACAGACATGTAGTTTGCCCGGAAGCTGGCCAAAACCGGAAAGTTTGTTAAAAGGAAATTTTTTTTTTTGAAGTTGATTAGATGTTCGATTTAGGGGTAAGAAGGAATGCTGAACACTTATATGAAAATCATTTTCTACCCGGACAAGTAGTTCGTCCGGAATCCGGCCCAAACCGGAAAATTCGTTAAAAGCAAAAGTTGTAGTTGTAGTTGATTAGATGTCCGATTTAGGGATAAGAAGAGATGCTGAATCCGTATATGACAATCATTTTTAGCCGGGCATATAGTCCGTCCGGAATCCGGCTGAAACCGAAAGTTTGCTATAAGTTAAATTTTTATTTGAAGTAGATTAGATGTTGGATATAGGGGTAAGGAGATACGCTGAATTCGTTTGTGAGCTTTTTTTTTTTCGCCGGACAAGCAGTTCCGGAATTTCGCCGAAACCGGAAAATTGGCAGAACTAACGCAGGATCGTTTCGATTGGTTTCGTCAAAATAGATATGACTTTTAGGGGTAAACACACATGCTGAATCCATATCTGAACTTTGTTTTCTCAGATGATTAGCTGTTTGGCCTTAATCTGTTTCTAAATTTTAAGAGTAAAAATGTTCAAGGAATCTGGGGAAGACTGGATCTGGCGAAGACAAAACTTAATTGTCTGGATCAAATATTGAATTTTTGGGATCCCATCGAAACCTTTGGTCTTGTTCTTTTTTCATTAATTAAAAGCTGTAAATTTCTTGTATCGGAATTATGAAAAGAAATCACAGAAATACTCAGGGCATATATGTTTCATGGGTTAAGTTTCCATACGCTCTGCGATTTTCACTTTTCTTCCCCATAAACTGCATAAAGAGGTTCCAGTTGTTGTCTGTGGTAATTAAGCTTCGTGCATTGTTCGCTCTCTGCTCGAATTTCCCTTTGCCTGAATTTCGCTTCCCCCACAAGAAATTACACTAACACTTAGTTGCTCTTCACATCCATGAATAAATCAGTTGGGGTGGTTTGGTTTTGCGAATTCTGTTTTCCCCGTATTCTGGAATCCACGAAAACCCCAACCTTTATCGCGCTGATGTGTACTGAAAGGGCTTATGTTCCATAAAGACGGTTTAATTTAGATAGAAAATGCAACAGTTTATTTTGGTGTTGTTATTTGAATAATTAAGTATTGTTTGATAATTGTTATTTTTATTTTATATTTAGCTTCACTTACTTTCTCAAGCATCATCAAACAATTCTTTAATCGAAAACAATAATACCAGTTGTGACAAGATGTGGGTTTGATTTTTAGGCCAGGAACCGAAAATCGCTCTCAGTGTGGCTCATAGTTCATGTGTTTTGTAGGGAGAGAAGCTTCGGCTTGATCTCTTTTTCTATTAATAAATAAATAAATAATAATCTTCGCAAAAAGCCTTTTACGACTGGAGTCTGACCTTGCATATGAAGTACATTATATTCGACAGAGTTTAAGGGTCCTATTGAAACAAGATCAAAGGTTTCGCTAGGACAATGAAACTTGGCAGGTATATCAGAGACTCTATAGTTTTAACTTAACAGCCGTTCTTCCGATTTGACCATCGTGGGGGGAGTGGAGAGAGGTAGAATCCGGAATCTTGAGTTATGTCCTGCTTTTGAACGGGTTATCTTAATGAAACTTTATATTCGGAAAGAACTCATGTCTCAGATGTCCCGTTTGTGTGGACAGGATCCGATCAATGAGTCGGGGGGGGGGGGGCAGAAAATTTTGTGACACGTTTAGAGTGTAGCGATTGTAATGACACCTGGTGGGAAGAACAAGCGTAAGCCCTTAGTAGTCAGTGACATAATCGGACCGGATTCGGTCACTCTGGGGGGAGTTCGAGGGGGGTCCGGAATTCCGGTTATTGCAATTTAAGGTACTTCCAGATGTGTCAGGACGATGAAACGTGGCTTGAACATCAGAGACTTGACAAGATTGGCTTAATAGAAAATTGTCACTTCCCAGATCCGACCATCCTTTAAAGTAGGCTACTCATCTTAACCGCAAAGTATAAAAAATACTTTAAAGCAAAATCTTTATTTTCATGAGCCCATGATAATTTTTGTCTCAAGGGTCTTGCTTAGACATGAAATTTCCAGCACCCAGTTAAAGTGCGCATCCTAACCGAAAAGTAAAAAAAAAAAATACTTTTGTCCAAACAACATATATTCATGATCCTAAAGGGCACAGGATAATTTTTGCCTCAATGGTTTTGATTAGGGTACAGATGAATTTCTAGCGCCCTTAAAGTGCGCATCATCACAGCCAAGTGCCAATAACCAAACGATACGTTCTCGTGATTTTCAAGGGTCTATCGTCATTTTTATCTCAAGGATTTTGCTTACTAAGGATCACAGCAAACCCACGAATCGGCTAATTCCAACTTTCATCCTTTTATACCAAGCCTTGCAAGTGCCATGTGAGCTTCCAGCTCTTGTTTTTATCTTTCTGTGTTTGTCCATCTGTGTCCAGTCCTTCAGACTGGATTCCAGGGGGAAGCTAGTGAATTATTCTCCAAACCAACACAACCCGTCTTGCTGTTTTATCGTGACGACATTGTTGTTTATCGTCATTCAGCTTTCTTGCCCTGAAGAAAGGATAGACATTAATAAAGACCTAAGATCAGAAATCTATGTTGGTGTCACTCGAGCTGGAAGATCTTGCTGCACCTTTTCCTGATATTATGCCCCCCCCCCTCTTCAGTTTCTTTGTTGTTTCTTCATCATTTTAGTGTCCGTAGTGTCAGTGATTACAGCTGACAGGTTTCTTCCCTGGCTTTCACAAGATTGACTGAGATCGGTAGTGGCGTTCTCGCTTTTTAGAAAGCATCCATTTCCTTGATAGGATGCGATAGGTCTTCGCTTTTCATTATAACTCTTGGCCTTTATCGGTTGCGCGAAGGAAGTATCACATGTTGCTTTCATAAGGTTTGTAAAACGATAGCGTCCGAGAGACTCTGAAGCCTTCCTGCTGCCGTATTCATGTACTTTTGGTTTAGTCCTTGCGATTTGGTGTCTTTTATGGCACTTGCAGTTCGCTCAAGTGCCATGTACCAATCACTTTTCCGTCGGTCGGTCTGTCTGTCTGTCGGTCGGTCGGTCCGGTGACCGCGAGTTAGGGTACTTCCAGATGTGCTAGGATGATGCAACTTGGCAGGGACCCGACCAAACTGACTTGGAAATGGTCACTTCCCCGATTCGATCATCGTGGAGGGAGGGGGAATCCGGAATATTGAGGCATGCATAACTTTCAAACGGGTGATCGGATATAAATGAAACTTGATATCTGGAAACGACATGCCTCACAGTCCCGTTTTACGTCCGAACCGGATCCGACAACTGTGGGGGGAGTTGGAGGGGGTACCGGAAATATCGTGACACGCTTAAAGGAACAGAAAACTTGACTCGAACTTGACTCGGGGAGCTATCTAACATATCAAGAATGTACCCTTAGCCGATATTGAGAGTAACAAAACTTCTCGTTACGACCATTGCAGTTTCCGGGCAGTTTCTGAGAATTCGATTTTTGAGTTAGTAGATAAAAAAAGCAAAAGGTTTGTGTGCCGCGACTAGGAATCGAACCCAGGCCGTCTTGTCGAGGTCGTTTCTCTGTAGTCTACACGTAAAAAGGCGAACTTTTACAGTACTTGAGTGCATAATTACAGTGCATAAGGGGCAAGGGCCTGCCAGCTAGCTTTGGGAACACTAAGGAGGGGGTTCGAGATGGTTCGAGATAAATGTCGACAATAAGACCCTGTATATTTCTCTAAGCCCCCCCCCCCTCCGGGCGATTCGATGGCCGAAATTTGCGTAGTCAAGTTTACTGTTCCTTAAGGTGGAAGGATCGGGATCAACGATGTTTCGGCCCTTCTTGACAAGGGTCCTCGTCTGGATTGCAGGTTGCAGTGGATTGCAGGTTTATTTCTTCCGTTACCCAACCTTATCCCTGACGTTCGACAGCCTGACGAGGACCCTAGCCAAGAAGGGCCGAAACATCGCTGCCAAAGCGTATGTAGCTGATGTTTCCGTTAATTGTCCATTGTATGAATATATGTTTCCAAGTCAGCTTGGGCTCAAGGAATATTTATATATATCTCTCTCTATATATATATGATAGAGTAGATTTTGTAGTTTATACTCCGCTGAAATCAGATGGACTGCGAGTCAAATATGAAATTCAGTATCGCTCTAAGGAGTAATACTGAATTCTAGAGAGTAACATTTCAGCTCGTGGATTCGTATAGCAACACCAAACACTATTCGCAGTCAGCTGGGCTGAATAAACACGAAGCAAAATTCCTTTCAAGTCGCAACTATCTTCATTCACAGTCAATAGGTTAAGTTATTTTATGGGAGTTTCCTCTTGGAAATGGTTAACTTCCAGGAGGGATGATAAACGTTTAACATTCCCCTCCGCTGTTTCCTAGCGTCGCTATTATTGCCACAGTATTTTACTCCTGCTATGATTGCATTTCGGTGGGGCCCTGAATCGGGAAAAACTTCTCGGGAAGAAATGGATATTTGCCGGCCTCCCGAATCAACCAGCGGACAAATTTGTTTTTGCTTCAAGGGGGAGGGGGTTAAGTCTGAAAAGGGCAAGATATAGGAAGTACCGTCGTACATTAAGTACTCCGTCAGCCCCAGTTGACTGTGAATCAGATTTGAACTTTTGATATTGCGTTGGAGAGGAATAATAAAGTCTAGAGAGTAAAATTTCAGCTCATGGTTCCGGTCGGCGAAAACCAGTCGTGAATCGTATGGGCGTATTGCCGTTCTGGAGAAGATAAATGAGAAAAAAAGTACAAACCTTAAAGCTTTAAAGCTTTTACTAGAAATGATCTTTCACGATAAAATGTTTCAGACATACTAATGGTTGCCACGTGAAATTGTAGATTTTGTTGTTAGCGCTTGTCGACTCTGGCGACAAGCGCTGCCACTTTGATGCGGCCACTTTGGGGGGAGTGGGAAGGGGGTCACGGAAAATGTGTGACATGGTTATTCTCGAAAGAGTGATCTCATTCGGAGGAGCTTGAGTAGTGTGCAAGATCAAATGTCCTAGATTGTCCTAGATGACGAGGCGGCTACTGTGTGGGGAGTGAAGGAAGAGAGGTGTCCCGGAATCTTGTGACCAGCTTAGGGTGGGGAGATCAGGACGGAACTACTGTGTGGGGAGTGAAGGAAGAGAGGTGTCCCGGAATCTTGTGACCAGCTTAGGGTGGGGAGATCAGGACGGAACTTTCTGGACAGGACTGTCATATTCTTCTGATAATTGAAGGGGTGTCTTGGAAGAAACATCCGTCTTTGGCAACTTTATAGATAAGAGCTACGAGCCCATGTGGCACTTATTGCGGGTAGACGTTACAAAAAGGTAAAATGAGAAAGGCATCAAATTTTCGCGCCGTAAAATCGCAACCGTTCTGAGAATTGTTTGTGCTAACAGACAGCGAAGGGACACATTGACGTTGTCATAGGTATCCCTAAATACCTGTTTGGATTTCTAGAAGATCTGGGTTGCGAATACAGGTGTTCATCAATGCTACTTGGACCGATGATGCCTCGAAGTAGCCTTTGGATCACGAGAGAAAATTAGCAAAATTTGGAGCCATGTTTTCTGTTTATCTTTTTGTTTTTTCAAGTTATATTATGGAACTGTGGAATCCAAGGCTTGTTTCTCTTTCAGGTTTGTTAAGGAGGAACCAACTGTTAGCATTGACGTTGAGTGGTCCCGGCCGACCCAGACCTACGGTGACCTCATTGGCTATCGACTTCGATATGGACCGAAGGACGGGGAGCTCGTGGATGTTAAGTTGGAAGGAAAAGATACGCAGCATAAGCTCCTTGAAGGCTTAGGTACGTACCTTAGCTTTGGTAAGATTCATATCATTTCAGTATAGGATCGGTTCAAGTTTCGACTGAAACCGTGTGTAAATAAGTGAGTAAGTGAGTAAGTTTGTTTACGCTAAGTCCTTGCGGTCGTGGTAAATCACCAACAAACAAAAAAAGTACATGGTAATAAAAATAAACCCGGGGCAAACCAGAGAAAATGTTCTGTGCGATATTCCCGAACAGATGTACCCGGATTTGCATATTAAATAGATACAACTCCCGTATCAACCAGCTTATGGGATCCCAAAACGTAAGTGGAGGGACCTGTGACATCGCAAAAGTTGTCCGCTTGTCCGTCCGTCTGTAAGCAAGGTAACTCTCGAAGCGAATGAGATATTTTGATGAAACTAGGTGTGAGGATTCTTTGGATCAAGGGTAAAGTCGAGTTCGTAGACGGGCATTTTGTAGGGACGATTTTGTAGCCCTACATTTAGGGGGTGGGGGATTCAAATTAAGGGGCAGACAAAATATTTTTGAACAGCTAATATGATAGTTGATTATGGGGTAAGAAGCTTCCCGCCATGGCTTGGGCTTTATTGGGAATAAATTCATTCATTCATGCTGAACACGATGATGAAAACAATTTTCTCGCCGGACAAGTAGTTCGTCCAGAATCCGGCAAAAACTGAAAGTTTGTCGAAAGTAGAAGTTTTATTTGAAGTTGATTAGATGTTCGATTTAGGAGTAAGAAGACATGCTGAACAAAGTCAAAGTTTTATTTCAAGTTGATTAGATGTTCTTTACAGAGATAAGGAGATACGCCGAATTTGTTTCTGATTTTTCTTTTTTTGCTGGACAAGTAGTTCGCTCGGATTCGGCTGTCTTTTATATGAAATGATATTGAGATAGTATTTGTTGCAAAAAGCCCGAGGGCCATGGCAACACAAATACTCATCGAAAAACAAAAGAAAACAACAAACAAACAAACCTACATGAAATTCTCGCGATGCCTCATCGCCAGCTTGAGGAATCTTCCCAAACTCTTAATCACCCCAAAATAATCACTCTTCATCATCCTCACCGTCCATTCCTCACCACACACCCTCATGCCAGGACATCTCATGCCTCAGCTCATCCAACTTACAACACGTACACATCAGATGGACTACATCTTCATTCACATAGGCCAGAAGTAAGGACCAGTTCTCCCATTTAGAACACCCATATACCTCCTCCCAACGGTAGACTATCGGCCCGTAAACTAAGCAATAATTTTAATTCTTCCTTACCCATTCCCACTTTAAAATAAATACTTTCCCCCCCACGTCTCTCTCGCCCTTGCGGTATAATCTACCCGAGCTGAGCATTGGCAGCATTCAACATATTGTTTTACCCCAGTATCAATCAATTAATCTGTTTACTTCTGCCAGAATAGCTTACAACTCGAGAAGCCAGTCAGAGTCATACGAAATGTGTACAGTTCACATTAATACAGAAAACAGCATAATTCGTTAATACAGTTTACGATTCTTTTCCCATATATTGGTACTGAATTGCTCGTGCAGCCCACTAGGCGTTATTAGGCATGTACACGATACTGTAAAGATGTAACGTTCCGGTTTAAATAAGCATTACGAACCATGATGCGGTCTCGCTTCGCCCGAATACTTCTTGTTAGTTATTTGCCTATAAACATCTCTGTAAAACGTATTTTTACTGAAGAACCAGTGAACCGTCGTTTTGTGGCTCCCCAAAAAAGCCACCACAGAACTGTCCGTCCGAAAATAATAATAACAGCATTTCTGGACGAGCTCAAGACTCGCATTCCAATTAAGCTAATCGTATAATACTTTCGAGCGTAAATTACGAAGTTCCTCCCTGCCGCTAAATTGGATATAAGAAGCGCTTCTGAGAACTTGACTACACTCTCGACCTGCCGGTTTTGTACTTTGAGTTTCGTGGAAATATCTGAATTCGGGAAGTTATCGTGATCCCAGACGGAAGGTCGCTCTGACGTTCATGGCGCCATAGGTATTCCTCACTCGTTCGATAAAGCAAATGCTCTGTCTGACGACTAAATTCAGAAGGTTGTTCAAATTGTTTGCCTTTTCCCCATAAATCAAATCATTTTTCGCGACTCCCTCCCGTGTTTAATCTTCCGGCTAAAATGTGTTCGTGAGTTCCCAGGAGAAATTGATTCTAGTGTTTTGACTCTCTTGAAAAGAAGTCCTTAGCGATGTTCACTTCGATTGTTTATATTGGAAGCACTTACGTTATTGTTTTTGCTTGTTGGGTCGGGCTGGAGTCGTAAAGGAACTGTGGTTCCAGTGGAGTATGTGTGCCAAGAGATGCTCTGGCTCGAAAGAGACCAAAGGTCAAACTTTTCTGTTCGAGACATCTTTTTTCATAGAATTCTCGCGTAGGGCGTAGGAGTTGCAGGAAGCGGACGTGATAGGTGTTTTTAGGTCAGCCTGGCAGCAATGCCGTTCTTTTTGGCCTTAAGCGGAATTCACACAGAGGGCGTCAAATTATTTGCCTGGCGTTGCCAATTTTTTCGGCTGGGAGCCGAAGCCTGACGAAGCCTTTTTTTCACTCGGCGTTACGTTTTTCAATGCCTGGCGTGACGAATATCGTCAGGCGTGGCGACATTCGCTGTCTGTGTGAATCGGGCCTTACACTTGGGGAACAGGCTGGACGTGCTGTCATAGTGCAGGTCAGGGCTGCAGTTTTGGAGTTCCATTGTCGTCCATTTACAGTCGTGTATTTATATTTCTTGTTTCTGTGAACGTCGCGAAATATCTAGAGACTCTGAGAGAGCTGAAATGAAAATGGCCCAGAACTCTCGAAATCAGTAGTCGCATTTTTTATCTGTATTCTCAGTTCTCGCTTATCATTTCTTTGCTCTCGTACAATACAAATATAGTTTTTGTTCTTCTCGCTCCTCAGTACTCGCTCTTTACAAAAACACCAATTTAGCCACCCGGTAGTGTATTGGACATCCGCCCTTTGTTGACCAATGAGGAAGGACTATGGAGAACGGGAATCGAAAGGGACTATTGAAGCAACGGGAATCGAGAAGGACTATCGAAGCAACGTTTCGATTCTGCAGAATGGCGAAGCTTTCTCCGTTCTTGTTTTCGAGAAAAACGCAAGAAAAGGAGTAGCACTAGGCTTTATTTCAAAAGTCAAAAAACGCGAAATATTAAAGTGTCTTCCTCGTAAGTTACGCAGAAGCTCCCGGATGTTGGGTAGTGACACCCTCAGAGGCACTGCGCAAATGTTCTCCTTTAAAGTGCGAACACACAACCAGGATCTGTGGCAATGTGTTTGCGAAGTGAAAACATGCGGAATGAGACGTAACTGTCAACCGAGCCTGTCCGCGGCAGTCAGAATAGCCGCCTCCTTTATTGTTCTTCTTGGTTTATTTTCTGATCCGTTCTCACTTTCTCCCGTGACGGGAGTTACGACTTGAAATTCTCCATTGAAATGAGATAGATGTTTCGGAGGAAATCAAGGAGCCTGTCGGAGTTGAACAAGACGAACGGCTTTGAAGTGAAAACTTTCCTTTTGGTCTCGTGTTCGTTTAAGGTTTGGAAATTGTTTGCTGAATAATGATGAAGAACTACTGGATGGCTTTGTAATCAGAAAATTCAACGCCACTAGGGACACAGCACAGTTTCAGTCGGATTGGTAGTTCAGCTTGGAACTGGGGAAAAATGTCCAGATTGCAAACTTCCTATTTAGTGCTTGTCCACGCCAACGGCCGTTATACTGATTATTAGTACTGAGCGCCTTTCGAGCCTCATTAGTCTCCCGCATATCACCTCCTTGGAGCTGATAGGTGGGAGGTGCCGATTATGCAAGTTTTTCCGTGTTTCTCCTAAAAACCAAAGAGTCTGAAATCAGCTGAGATGGGTTTGTAATCTTTAGGGAATCCAGCAGTATTTCAAAGGAGTCGCGTGTTTATTGCGCGAATATTGGACTAGAAAATTTAGTGATTAGTAGTAGTAGTAGTATTGCGAATTTTGCTTTAAGCTTGGGTGACTGTGAAGCTTTAGTCCCACAAAGGTTGAGTTCGTCGAATACGGTCTGTTTGATTGTTTTGCTCGATTTTTAACCTGGAACCACTGGTACACACTGAAGGTGACTGCTTTGCGTGTACTAGTGAATAATTGATAGTTGCGGTTTTGCTGATACTATGGGTCTTTGATGCTTCGGTCAAAAGTCGCTTTGCAGTTACTTCAGATACTACGGTCTCAACCGTAGTAACTGACCGTGGTATCTTGAAAAATTTATCTCACTTTCATCGTCACCAACACAAGAGCCTAACTTTTCGTCGAATTGGTGTGAAGAAGTTTGGCACCTGTGATTCGTGGGGGTATAAGTAGCCTGTTTTATTTGGGGTGACTTCTAAAAGTGCAAACTCGGTGGCTGTCGTGTTTTCAAAGTAACCTTATTATCAGATACAATGGTAAATGCCAAAATGACAAAATGCAGATCCAGTTACTGTGGTGTCAGATGGAATCTACGAAAACGCAACTGATAATTGTTACTGATGACGTTCAATGTCTTCACGTCTTAAAGCACACCAAACGTGTGACCATGTAATACTATCCACCACTATTTTTGTAAAAAGTAACATTGAATTAAACGAATTATTAATTATTAATCTTCCTTTTTATGTTCCAATATCCTAAACTAGTTAAATACTGTAACACTAGGCTTTGCTTTCAACAAATTGTACACGGCTTTTGCTGTTATAAGCCTTTTTCCAGATCCATTGACTTCTAGCAAGGGCACGGCAAAATTCAGATAACCGGTTTTACGCATTAATTGGGGTTATTGCGCATAGTCGGGATCATGAGACGCATTGAAAATAGCGAAACGCGGAAAGTGTGAAGTTAGGTGACGTTAGCGGGTTAGTATGTAACATGGGAAATTCGGGTCTTCGGGCTTCAGAATTGATAGATGCCATTACGGCATTAGGTTGCATCGGCATTATAGGTACGACGGGTCTTATAATCTTGAGGGTCCTAGCCTAGTGTCTTGACTGAGGAAATTGCCTTTCAATTTGCTAGCTCTGAATCTCTAGTCCCAATATTGACAAAAGGAATCAGAATGGATATTAGTCCAGCCGTTCGAGTCGTGACAAGTCAAATATTTGGGGAATGCTTCGAAGATCAAGCAATCCATGTCCCAGGGCTGTAATTATTCAAATATAACAGGAGGGGAATAATCTTACCAAATAAGCCTGGAAATTTGTAGGCTGGGTCGAAATGTTAGCCCCCCCCCCCCCCTCCCCGAAGAATAGGGATGTTACCGGACTAAGGAATGATTTCAACTAACATTTTTGTAAGTATTGGAAAAGAAATGTAGGCTAATTTATAATAATATATTACCTCCCCCCACCATTTCCAGGGAAAAAACGATTAGGGTGGGGGGGGGAGCAGGCACGGAATGACTTCAGCTTTAAACGTGTGGTGGGAGTGTTGGAAAAGAAATCGCTTGCAAGCCAGTTCAGCCGACGTGTGCAGCCGTGGTTGCAGTGACAGTGGAGGTCGCGTTTACGGTTCGGATGTCCTGCTGCTAGGATGACAAAATTTTGCCATTTGGCTTTGCCAGGATTTGAACTCGGAACAGGGGTTTTTTAGTGTCCTACGTTAAGCCGTCGGTTTGCGACCTTAAATTTGCGCTTGCAGTCAAGTTGAGTTGGCTTCAGGAACAGTAGAGGTATGCTTCTTTGAATGTTAGTTAATTTTGAACAGCGCCATTATCATCCCCATTCTGTGACAAAAGTCAACTACCAGTAAGCCAGGTTAATTAAGTACTCCTTATAACACCTGAATGGGTGTTCCAGTCTTCATTTTACCGTTTAGCTCTAAACTGCACCGTCCAAAGTTAACTAACGTTTAAAGAAGGATACCGCTACTGTAACCAGACTTGATTCTTTGAATAGGAATTGTTTCAGGAGATCGTAGGCTGGCAGGCACGACAATAAGTATGTAGGATGCTGGTTAAGAACTTGCGTGGTTGGGGACAGTGATTGCTACCGGGCTGCGGCTTCGGGGTTGTTTGCCAGTCCTCTCTCCATGGTTGCAAAAGCTGTTCGTCGTCGACCCTTTTTTGAAATCCGTATGATTTCTCACTGGCAACAGCTGATGTTCCAACAAAGGGCCACAAAGCCACAAAGGGCCAACTCAATCAAGAAGAAGTGATGACGCCTCCGGCCAGAGCAGGACTTCCGGAAGAGGTTCTGGTAGTGAGCCACCCGTAGGGAAAAAATCGGCCTGGAATCCAGGCATCTGGAAATTTGGAACCTGGATTCCAGGCTGAGTCTGGAATTCCGGGCACCTTTCTGAATGGGATTCCAGGCTAAAACAGTCCGGAATTCCGGGATGTTCTGTTCTGGAATTCCAGGCTTCGTCTGGATTCCAGGTTCCAAATTTCCAGACTAGGGTTCCAGGCTGGATTCCAGGCTTCGTCCGGATTCCAGGTTCCAAATTTCCAGACTAGAATTCCGGGCTGAATTCCAGGCTTTGTCTGGATTCCAGGTTCCAAATTTCCAGACTAGGATTCCGGGCTGAATTCCAGGCTTCGTCTGGATTCCAGGTTCCAAATTTCCAGATTAGAATTGCGGGCTGAATTCCAGGCTTTGTCTGAATTCCAGGTGCCAAATTTCGAGATCCGGGATTCCAGACTACCCGTTTATTCTGGATTCCAGACTACTCGTCTGTTCTGGATTCCAGACATGTTCCACAACTGTCCAGAAACATGACTGATATGTTGACACCTTGCTTTCAAGTGGAAGGATATATACCTAGGAGTTCGCTCTCCTCGTAATTATATAAACACAACTTATTATTTTGTTCCGCAACGTTTTCTGATCGTATAGTTAAGAGTCTGTAACAATTTACTTCCATGGCACGAAATTAAACGTTTTCTGGATTTCTGAGAAAACCACTTTTCTGAGAACGACTTTCTTCATATTTAACCAATAGCAAGCATAAATCCAATTGTACACATGAAAGAATTAATGTTGATTTATTGCGTAAGATGAACAGATAACAATCAAAAGGCAGTCGGCAAAAAAAACATTACACCTTGAATAGATTTATGTACAAGGTGAAACAATAGATACCGATCAGTGCTGATAATGCCACAATCGGTGTCTTGAATCTCAGTCGGTCACGAACATGACACTGTGTTCTCTTCTCATGCTGCATTGGAAGAATCTGCAAAACGCTGGATCCCTTACACCAAGCTGCCTTCGCATTGAGCAGGATTACCTAAATAAAACACCCATTTCAATGATCGATCCAAGTTACCTTTTTCCCAAGCGGTAACAAGTGCGCAAGCGCTCAAACGTGGAGTGTGAAATTAAAATGTTTATCACATTTAATACATAATCAGCGTTAGAACCAAGACATTTCACATCCCCAATAACTAAACAAGTATTAAAATAACTAAATTTGAAATCCATCCCACTTTTAATCGAAACTTTTCATTAAGGATTAGCACGTCGCGTGGTGGTTTTGTTGCTGTCACACTAAAATCCACATCTATACATATAGCTCGCCAAGTATACAAAAGTTGAACTTAAGACCTGTCACAGAAGAATTTAACTAACAGGAAATCTGGGCTCAGCTGCCCGTTAACGGGAGAGTGGGGGGTCGGGACCCATCAAAATGCATGTCTAGGCCTATATATCCACAAGTAGGCTATACCTGCCTAGAGTTTCATTCCAGTCACGGGTCAAAAACTTAACTCATGGGCAATCTGGGCCCACTTGCCCATGAGCATGGAGGTTGGTTCAACTCCACATGTATATTCCCAACCCTAAGGTCCAGTTATTCTCATGTTTAAGACATTAAAAAATTGACAATCAGGGCCCAATTGCCTATGAACCAAGTGGGAGTGGGGTTTATGAGACCCCCAAAAGGGACAATGAGACCCCAATACTCAAAAGCCTACCAAGTTTCAACTTGATATCTGTTGATTCCTGTCACTCGTCACGAATTTTACTCTGGGGCAATCTGGGCCCAGTTACCCATGAACGGGGTGGGTCCGGGGGAGGTGCAACTTTAAAAGTAATTTTCCAGCTGCAGGATCTTCAAGTACGAGGAATTTCATCTTCCTATGTCCAGCTCTGGTCAAGTTATAACAGGCAGAGACAAATATAATTTCCCATTCTATTAGAACTCTGAAACCCGAATCTGAATAACAAGTGCTTACCCTAAAGTAACCACCATTTTGGTGAACAAAAAGCATTACAGATTTACTAAAATCTCTAGGACTGAAACTTCTTTCCGACCCCCCTCTTCTCTAGAGGCTTCACACACTCTGAATTCAGTTCAGCAGACTGGAGCCTTTGGTCTAAAGGATTCTACGCCCCAATTAATTCCAGCCCAGACTTAATCTTTTAGGTTATTGTTTGAATAGATAATAATATAGTAGACTACAGCCTACTTAAATTGCAGGAACCCACTTAGAGTATATGTGTGACCATGCTTAAGTAGTTATCCAGAACATGAATCTGCAGGTTTCGAACTGCACCCAGAAATAAGCCAGAAAACTGGAGGTTTATATACAGTAGGGGCATGTTTATTTATTCATCAAGGGAAAACTAAGACCCGTAACAGGCAGGCGACTGTCTGCAAGATTTGTTCTAAAAATTTTTTTTTTATTAGTTTCTAGTTTAGGGCCTACTGTGTGTAATAGCCTAGGCTAAGCCTTATTTTGAATTGTTTTTTCTAATTTTCCTTCTGTTTCTTTCAGGTTTTGCAGATTTTACTCAGCATCACACAGTCGAACAAACTCTCATTTTTAAACATTAATTAAACAACCAATGATAACTGCTAAATATGTTAGGATCCAAATATGTTATGCATGATGCTAGAAACAATATGCTAAATGTTGATTACTGTAACTGAATAAAATATTGACGATTCGAGCTCAGCTCACTATACAAGACAACCTTGAACACCGCCCAACCCTTTCATGATTGGTTCAGACAGAAAAGCTATGTTAATTTGAATGTTATTACGGTACCACTAAAAACATTAAATCTCATGCCAGGCAACTTGAACAGCAAAATATTTGCTGAAAATGTTTAATTCACATACTGATTTAATTTCCAATTGCTTTTGCAGTTTCTTCTTTTGAGGTTACAAGCGTTCTATCAGCCACACCCACCCACACAAAATAAGAAAAAATACTGTCGCTGATGCAATGCAGACAATTGGTTCGATTTTTTTGGCCCCTGGTAGATAGGAAAGCACTGAGACTAATTGATTATCCAAAGTGTATTAAATATTCTTTCAACACAAGCTGACTGCGAATCACATTTGACAAAGCAAAATGGATACGTCAGCTACATTTTATTGGAGCTGTATTTCGGCCCTTCTTGGCAAATTACTTGAGCGGCCTGAGCCTGACGAGGACCCTTGCCAAGAAGGGTCCAAATATAGCTCCAATAAAATGTAGCTGACTTATCCGTTTTGCTTTGTCAAGTACAAATTATTATATCACCTTGCCACTAGCTTTTCCGAACCATCAAATGTAAAAGAAGAAAGTTTAAATGTGAGAAGTATATTGATCCAGCATTATATTGGTTTCAAACATATTGCTCAAATATATACCTCTTAACTGGTATCAATTTTGTTATTCTACTGTTTTGACTGTCTGAATAAGCACAACAAACAAAACAGAGGTATGGAGAATTTCTGGAGGTGCTAAAAAATAGGCATACCTCTACTGTACAGTTGAGTTTGACTTTGAGTAGGTTTGTAGTTGAGTAGGTTGGGGCCCAGAGTCAGAACCTATATTTTTGGTATAATGTATGAAAACGATGGTTAGTGGTAGACTTGTTGCCTGCAATTTTACCAAGTAGTCACAAGTACAGTAGATAGACATTCAATGTAAACAATAGTTGCATTTTTTTCCTTTTCTCCGTAGGTCGGTTAACCGACCTATTTGCCACTATTGACCTTATTTTCTTCTCGCTGGTCGGTTCGTCTGAGCTATAAAAAACGGCTTATAAGAAAACATGGCGTCATCCCGTCGCCGGCGCCTATCTCTCCAATGAGAATTTTGAATTTCGCGCCGTGCCAAGAGCGTAGGTCGGTTGGATGGACCTCCCGCCTCAGTCCACAGGTCGGTTAACCGACCGGCGAACAGAGCAAAAAAAACGGCTTACAAGAACTTAACCGAAGGAAGAAAACGACTAATAGTGGGAAATCTTGTAGGTCGGTTAACTGGATGAAGGCAAAAAACACAACTAATTAAAGAGATCACCAATGGAAAAAGAAGTAGGAAATTATTGAAGTCAGCAAAAATCTAGAAAAAGGAAGAACTAAAAAAAAGTTGTTAATAATGGCAAAGATAAGCTGAAACAGTTGGCTGTTAGCTGATGTTATGTTTGTTATTTCTGTTTACATTTGACTGTAAACAAAACAAATTAGTGAAACATTCAGAATTGAGATGCGACCAATTGGCAATTGTTAAAAAAGCATACCTCTCCTGTAAGAAACAAGTAGGCCTAACTAGAAGATTTTATACTTACATTTTACATCACCTTCAAGCAGCAGCAATGTGATATGATTCACAAGAAGATCCATGACAGATTATGTAAACACTCCACAGATCCTTCCTTTAGTAGCCTTTAGTCAGCCATGCCAGTCAGCGCATTTGAATTTGTCGATTTTTTCGTTAGTATTGCGACAGGGTTGCCAGTAGCTGGACTCACAATTGCTGACAAAAAGGTACTTTTTGACAAATCGTGTTTTTTGTACATTCCGTTGCACAACGCGCAAAATGCGAACAATTGGGAATTACTGAATTTGTCACGATGTTTTGAAACATTTTTTAACTGTTACATCAAGATTTTTTTAACAAAAATAATCGGAAATGAGCTTTATTTGAGGCCAAACTATTTTTTATAAGTACATGTTTTAGGGGTTGGTAATCCGTCACTTTAGTAATGTAAATGAAAAAATGCTTTTCTGACCTAAAAAGTGTCATTCGGAAAAAAAGCGTCACTTTCGGAGAAAAAATGTCAAAAACCTCCAAAAGTCACCTGGCAACACTGGGTTACCCGGCTTTCTTGAAAACGTCCCATCGTATCTCTAAAATCTCTTTTCTCTTCAAAGAAAAAATTTAAAACATATATTCTAAATCGGAGATTCTTTTGATAAAAACAAGAGAAATTTTTTGGTTTATTTCGTATCATTTTTGTTTACAAAATACTACGTGTTTGCGTATACACAAAATGCCAAACAATAAAAACACCAGGTTTTCCTATTCACTAGAAAAGTTGCGGGCTTTATACCTCCTTTACAGTTTCTTTACCCTAGGCTTTCAGTTTATGGATGATTCAAAGCCGAACTTGAACGAGAAACCAAAGCTAAGTTAGTCCGGCAAGAAAACTTTCGAATGATCATGTAAGTCGGAGCCTGCAGAAGCATGTCAAAGATAACCTGCAAATCCAGATTTCGAGAAATAATGCCGGAGCATTCCTGCATTCTACGTTACAAGTGGTTTTCGTAGTTTTTTTTTCGATAAACATCGTATCAAGGTTCCGGAAGTCCAACTTGACTCAAGATTTGTTTAGAATTTTGTGTGCAAACTCGCATCTTCATCCCGTTCAGGATCGGGCCCGAACACTTTCTAAAAAGATCTTTTGTTGGAAAATTTACTGTCATAGTATTTTTTTAGTGTTTTACTCATGTTGATCCGATGTAGCGATATAAATTTGTATGCGACACTGTCTTACTTTTAACAAATTGGGTGCTAACCAAGATTCGACTCCTATTTCTGTAAATATTTTTTTTCTTTTTGCTGTTTTCTTTTTTTCAAAGTTTGCTTCAGTTTCTGTGCTCTCGCGCTGGAGAGAACTATTTTTTAGACCCGAATACTTTCGTAAGAGAAGCAAGCGAGAACTGAAAGCGAGACATTTTAATGAAATCTTGCTCGGCAGACAATTTCTTCGGATGACTTTCCTCAGATACTTTTTGAAAATGTTGATAAGGGTATTTTCTTAATTTTTCCGCTACACTTTAAAATCCAACTAATATACTGAAATCCTGGCTTTCTTGTCGTCAAACCAGACTTTCTGGACGTATTCCCTAGATTTCCAGACGAGGAAGCGCAAAATCCAGGCCTGTCTGGAATTTCAAGTAAGTTACTTCAACATATGACTGTTACCCTGGAATTCCAGAAGAGGCGGCGTTGAAATATCCAAGTTTGTCTGGAATTTCAACCGACTGCCCGGAATTCCGGGCCCTTACCAAATCTAAACTCGGACCTGTCTGGAATTCCAACCAAGTGTCTGGAATTCCAACCAAGTGTCTGGAATTCCAACCAAGTGTCTGGAATTTCGGAATACTACCCTGGAATTCCAGGAAAGAACCTTCATTACCTGGATTTCCAGAGAAAACTTGTCCGGAAATCCAGGTAAGAAGTTTAACTCCGTGCTGCAGCCCGGAAATCCGGGCAAAATGCCTGGATTTCCAGGCAAAATGCCCGGAATCCAGGCTTCGTCTGGATTCCAGGCCGTTTTTTCCCTACGGGCATGATCCGCATTGGGAATTGCCGCGGGGAGTTACAAGTTTGGATTCTTGTTTTAGGCTTGGGTTTATTTGAAAAACAACACCAAGCTTGGCTTGAGGGCAAATTTTGTGTTGAATAGTAGGATATAAAAAGCCAGAATGTCTATCATACAAAGTAATCTAAAATAAATAAATAAAAAACGCAAAGAACACGAAACTAAATTTCATTAAAAAAATTTGAATGAATCTGTGTTGACTTGGTAAATAATATATAATAACACTGTCATGGATGCCTGCTTAATAGATAGATAGATAGATTGTTTACTGCTATAAGCAGCCCGAGTGCCATGGCAAAAATTTAGAAGACAAAAAACAAAACAAAAACACAAACACTAACAGATAATAATACTTGAACATAGTTTCCGTTCGATTTCTTTATATGATGAAGGCAGACAAACAAAACTAAAACACAGTGTCAAAAGCGTGACCGAATTTGGATACAAAACTATCACTGTAACGCTTAGTGCGTCAGGAGAGAAGAAAGTGTTTCTTTCGCTCTGTTATTTTCAACTGTAAGCTCGCATATTTTGTGTTGGGTCTTTACGCACCCGGACGCAACTTCAGTTGTACATTTGAAAAGTGAATAAGCTAGAAATTTAGTAGGCTCGCTAGAAGACTAAAGTTAATTTTAAATTTGTTTACAGAGCGTGGTGTCGAGTTCGAGTTCAGAGTGGCGGGGATCAACAATGTCGGTGTTGGGCAAGAAGGCGTCCAGATTATGCTAATGCCAGAAGGACCGCCTTCTGGACCGCCAACGAATGTGACGTTCAAGTAAGTGTATTGAGGGACTAAAATAATCCTGTTCGTGGGCAGAGCATTTCGTATAACAGTATTTTTTTTGTTTCAGCCAAAAGGCCATACAGCATAAATGACATGGATCACAAAACAAAATTAATCCGTTACACCTTAACCAAACTTAACTAAACTGTCTACTAAGATTGAAAGCCTTGTGCACAATATTCACACATTCCATGACGAGGTTGGGATTCGTAGATTTCAGGATATGGGGCTGCGTGAGCACTTTTTTTTTGTAAATCTTTTTCGTCAAGCATACAGCACAGGTACATGCGCATAGAGGTACTACAAATCCTTGAAAACGATTATCCGTGAATAGCGGACAACGAAGTACTGAATTTCCATCGGGTCTTCAAGCCTCTTTAAGTGAAAATATGAAAAAAACTTCGTTTTCTTAAAGAGTTAAAGAGGCTGCGTCCCAAAGTCGAACCTTAAAACGTACAGGAATTAGGAGAGGCATTTGGGGGGCTGCCGCCCCCCAAACCCCCCGCTTTTAAAGACTCTTTTGTACAGGTTTTTTGTTGTGGGGGGCTGCCGCCCCCCTAACCCCCCGCTCTTGGCTTCGGAAAGGCCCTCTTTTAATTAACAAAAAACTGAAATGAATGAATAATGGAATAACTTCGAAAAATGTTAAACACAAGAGGACAGGAGAACCATTGCGCCGAAACTAGTAATTAGTAACAATGAAGTTGACCACTCCATTTACATTTTAACATAATTATTGAAGCTGTTTCCCAGACACAGAGCACACAAGCTAAGAGCTGGGGGTGGGGGTAGGGTAGCAAACAAAAACCTGTACAAAAGAGTCTTTAAAAGCGGGGGGTTTGGGGGGCGGCAGCCCCCCAAATGCCTCTCCTAATTCCTGTACGTTTTAAGGTTCGACTTTGGGACGCAGCCTCTTTAACTCTTTAAGAAAACGAAGTTTTTTTCATATTATTTCTGTACGTTTTTCTACAATCCATGGTGGATGTACTACTACTCGTACAGGAATTAGGAGAGGAAGTTGGGTGGCTGCCGCCCCCCAACCCTCCCACTTTTAAAGACTCTTTTGTACAGGTTTTTTGTTGTGGGGGGCTGCCGCCCCCCTAACCCCCCGCTCTTGGCTTCGGAAAAATTTAAGGTCATTTTTCTCAAATAAAAATTTTACGGATTAAGACAGAATTTTTTGAAGCTTGCAGTCAGTCTCACCATGTCGAGCTGATCATTTTGATGTACTTGAATGTTGAAATTCGTAACTTTTAAGAATTTCAAAAATTAACATGGGCTCTTATGGGGAAATGGGGTTTTTCTAAGCTAGAAAATCGGGGGGTTAAGATTTTCCGACGAAACTTTCCAGGAAAATTGCTCGGAGAATTCCGCGTCGAATGAGTCTTCGTACACCCAGATCCGATGTCGGCTGTGACCTGTAGGCGTGGCAGAAAAAAAAAGGGTTTCTGTCATTTTTCTCAAATAAAAATTTTACGGATTAAGACAGAATTTTTTGAAGCTTGCAGTCAGTCTCACCATGTCGAGCTGATCATTTTGATGTACTTGAATGTTGAAATTCGTAACTTTTAACAACAAAAAACTTAACATGGGCTCTTATGGGGAAATGGGGTTTTTCTAAGCTAGAAAATCGGGGGGTTAAGATTTTCCGACGAAACTTTCAAGCAAAATTACTCGGGGAATTCCGCGTCGAATGAGTCTTCGTACACCCAGATCCGATGTCGGCTGTGACCTGTAGGCGTGGCAGAAAAAAAACAAAAGGAGAACATGAACATTAAGTGGCTATGCGTGGTTTCTGGAAAACAGGGAAGGAGTTATCGGATCGAGCTGAAATTTCGCGGATAAGCTCCTGGGCCCTAGGGGACCTTAACTTGTGAATTTCAGCCCGATCGGACAACGTTAAAGGGGGGGTGGGGTTGGGGGGTCGAAACTTTCGGCCAGATTTTCCCCATGAAGGAAAAGTCGGAGGGGGATGAAATTTGGCAGGTTTCTTAGTTGGAGCTCGGGCTACGAAATGCATCCCTCCCCATCCCTCTGCGACCACTGGAACCGAAGATCGCTTAACATTGTCGTGGTTCGCCTCTTTAAAGAGGCACGAGTGTGCCTCCTTGATAAGTGATTGGTAACTAGACTGTCCTATCTCAGCCCTTTTCGGTTAAGCCTTAAAGAACACAGTCCAGTTTCGCAATCGGATGCGAATTCCCTCCTTCGCTCCGAAATATTGGCGCGCGCATCCAGGTTTCCCCAAAGCAACGCGAATTTCGTGTGCATATTTTTGGATGCGAAATCTGCTTTACGGTAGAATGAGGAGAATCAACCACCTCTTCTCGTTCTTACTTCATTAAAAAGCAAGCTTTTCGACTGGAAGTTTTTCTGACTGTTTCTTATGACCTTCGCTTTCACATATTGCTTGTATCTATGGTAATCCCATCTCGTATTGTTCGAACAGCAATTCCAAAAAGAGCTCGCTCCCAAAAGGTCTTTCACGTCTCGTAATTGAGGGCTGGAACCAAGTGGGCGAAAACGGACAATACACAGGATTTTTTTCAGCTCCTCCAAGGATGGGATTGAAAGTATGGTGTTGGGGGGGGGGGGGGGGAGGAAAATTCGTGGTTTTACTTTATTGCAAAGAGGGTTGCGTATATTACAGTGGGGGGACGACACAAACTTTAACTAATCCATTAACTTTGTGTCTAACCTTATATTTATTTATTATTTCCATGTTTATTTGTTTATTATTTCCAAAAACTGTAAGCTAAAAGCTTGTCCCTATTATGGTAATATTTTGTACGGGCTGCTCTGTTTGGTAACGTACCATTCTTTCTGGAAATGGGTTGGTGAAAAGGAAAAATGTAAGCAGGCTTTAAACAGTTAAATTCACGACGCTAATGGAAGAAATCGAGAATCTCGGCGTCGCAGAAGAACGGAATTAAGTGACGTATGTCGATGAGTAAAGAGGATAGATACCCTATTAATAACAAGAAGTGACTGTTCGTGTAGTTGTTGTCGCTGCGCGTGAAACTTTGTTGGATGCTTGCATAAATCGCTTTACAGACAGTGCATTTGGTTTTAATCAAGAACAGTCTATTTTGAGGCGGTGTCTTTAATGCGCCTAAGATCAATTGGCTACACAAAATTATCGAGCAAAGATGAGTTCGTACCAAGGAAAAAATGACAGGACACTACCCGGGAATAGATAATAAAAACAACGGTAGGCTATATATATCAAACGAAATTGGGAATATGACATTAACTCTATTCCTGTCACGCCCTCAAGTCATAGCAAATCAGTGGAAACAAGTGTATTGTTGGGTTTGATGCGGTGGTTCAACTTTGGTTGAAACAGGTTGCAAGAACCGTTTCTTCTGGAAGTTCTTTCCATGGTCGGAGACTCGATTGTCAAATCAGGATCCCCCAGTGACTCATTTGAACGAATGAATACTTTAATTCAGGAAACTGCCATATCAACAAAGATAACACAAATATATCACAAAAAAATAACAGCACTGGCCGGTGTTCAGCTTGTGCGTTTCGACTGAATCTAAAAAGTCTGGTAAGGGTTTGGCGGACATTATAGGCTTGATTATAGTCTTGTATATTACAGGTTCCAGACTTCAGACGTCGTGGCCGTGACCTGGGACCCCCCTCTGATAGAACATCGCAATGGCAAAGTCATTATGTATCACATCCACTTTATTAAACGGATTGACAACAGTATCGCAAATGAGCGGAATACCACTTCAACAAAAGCCGTGTTTCCTAACTTGGAAGAAAACGTGGAATACGAATTTAAGGTTCGTGCGCTCACATCCAAAGGTCCAGGACCATACAGCGAGCGCGGAGTTGTTCGGACTGAGAGAGAACTGGTTCGAGCTCCGATGAATGTCCGTGCGATGGCTACCTCATACAATACCGTTGAAGTGTGGTGGGAGATGGTGCCTCCTCGGGGCAAGGTCATCGGATACCAGGTAAGTTCTTGGCCCTTGCCGCTGCTTTTTCTTTATCAGAAAGGAATCTGTCCTGTTTCCTCGCGACACATCCATAGTTTCAGGCGGCTGTTCTGCCCTGAATTTGCCATTGCAACCTAGAATTATTTATTTATATTTATTTATTTATTCATTTATTTCCCTCAATGTAAGGCCTAGCCTGCCGAGTGATTATTTGAAGAGCAATGATATCTGAACCCTTATTATTATTACCTTGTGGGACAGGACCAAAACTCAGGCCGAATTCAGGCCACAAATGACCTGTTGTCCCAATCCCCCAAATTACAATTGATGGTAAACCATCATTCTGTCCACAGTTAATGATAACAAATGTATCCGAGCCATGGGAAGGTAGCATAATGTTTCGCCTGAGCTGAGCTAGAGTAAAAGGTTGTTCGAAGGATTAAAGGAGCTTGAGTATTACTGACCTGCCGTTTATATGAAGGCAGAGTAATAAAGGAAGACCAAGCCATGGTACACTTTTTTTTTTACAGAATTATCTTTCAGTGAAAAAAAAAATGTTTGACGTATTTGATGATTTATTCGAAGGACTTCGAAACTCTTACCCATGAAGTGTTTACATCTTGCATTTCTCGCATTTTTTTTTCGTGCACTTACGGCACTATCTTGGCAGGCAAAGGTGCTTGACTTACTTGAGTAGTATTTAAATGTAAATACTATTTTTCATATGAGATTTTTTTTTATTTTGTAGCATGGTTAATGTTGTCTTGTTTGTCTTTGTTTTGCTCTTTTTTTCCTTTTTCCCGATCTTCGTCTCTTTTGTGTTGTTGATTAATAATAATATATTTCATCTGTTCATTCATTCGTATCATTTATTTCTAATCCGAACTGAATATACTGAACTTCTAATTGGGCCTAAAAAATTCTTGAAAACATCATGTTGATGATGAGCGTGCTGTGCATAGCAGAGACCCTGACGTCCTCTCCAATGACTGAGTGACATCTTGGACGCCGAACTTCTGGACTAATTTATGCTTGTGACGGGAACAAGGAAGATACATTAGAAATTTACATCGAGTATACCAGGACGTCTTTAAGGCCCGATGTTTTTTTCTTCCGCGGAGCGTGGTACACACCGGAGCAGTAGGTTATAGGATGTAAGGAGTGCAAAATGCGTTGTATATTTACCCAGGCGCCACCCGGTTGCAGGACCTCGGTTTGGACAAAGACGGTCATACACGCAATGCGAGCCAAATTGGAGGTATCCTGAGTGATAGCCGAACAAGTCCTAGATCCTGTTTTTGAAACTAAAGCCAAGCCACTTTACCAAACCAGTTTGATCGAAACCAGTCCCATGGAGAGCGTCACTGGTGCACTGGAAGAAGAAGCATTAAAACATAGATAATCACATTTTGGAAAGTTAATGGCAAGACCGAGTTTTTAAAACTGAGAAGAAAGGATGAGAACATTACTTTCAATTGCAGTTTTGCTTCTACTGACCAGTAACGCGTCGTCAGCGTACGCAATAAAACTAACTTCAGCATCTCAGCGTCGTCAGCGTACGCAATAAAACTAACCGCAGCATCTTTCTGAAAATAAGAAAGCAAGGTTGATTCAAGCCAGCTAGAGATTGCAACCTTGATCGTATGATCGCTTCGTCTCGTTGCATTGCTTTCGTAATGAGGAATGCTCGCTATAATAATACTTGAGAGAGCAAAAAGTTCCCTTTCGTCCCTACTAAAAATCAGGCCTGCCGAAGACGGGATTGCCACTTTACCTGTGATCTGCTCAGATTACCTACACCTTAAACCGGTCCTGAACTCCTCCCTCGGTTTATTTTACCATAGCACCCTTTTTTCCCATAAAATGTTATTTAGCTTTTGAGTACTTCACTACCCTCGGAATGTGAATAAAGGGCTTTTGAGACTCAGCTTGATTAAAGGGCTTGCAAAGAGACCCCCGAACGCTATCCTCCAGTTGCAACTGGAGGGACCCAGACGGAAGAGAGGTATCAGAAAACGATTAGATGGCTTGCAAAGAAGTTATTTTGCAAATATTATTGATTAGTGAATGAAATCCTTATTTGTTTGTTCGCACCCATAGGCTTTCTTGCTTTTTGGGATCCCAAAACGTAAGTGGAGGGATACCTGTGACTTCGTGAAAGTTGTCTGTCTGTCTGTCCGTCCGTAAGCACGATAACTGTCGAAGGGAATGAGATATTTTGACGAAACGTGGTGTGAGGATTCTTTGGGTCATGGGACAGGTCGAGTTCGTAAATGGGCTCTGTAGCTCGACATTAGGGGTGGGGGAGGGGGTTCAAACTAAGAGGCGAACAAAATATTTTTTAACAGCTAATGAGATATTCGATTTAGGGGTAAGAAGACATGCTGAAAACTTACATGAAAATTACCTTCTCGCCGGACAAATAGTTCGCCCGGAATCCGGCCAAACCGGTAAATTTGTTAAATGTAAAAATTTTGTTTGAAGCTGATTAGAGGTTCGATTCAGGGGTAAGATGACATGCTGAATCCGTATATGACATATATATAATCCGAAACCGGAAATATGAATAAAGTAAGGCAGGAAGTTTTTATCAATTTCGTCAAAGAAGATATGACATATGAGAGTAAACACACATGCTGAATCCATATCTGAACGTGGTTTTCTTAGATGATTAGCCATTGGCGTTCATCTGTTACCAAATTTCAGAAGTAAAAATGTTTGAAGAGTCTGACCGGATATCTGCAAGATCCAGTTGTCAGGGTCAGATATTGAATGTTGGGATCCCATCGAAACCTTTTGTCTTGTTTATAAGTTCTTTCAGTTTGTTACGGGAAGTTTGTTATTGTCTATAAGTTTATAGACACAACGCTGGTAGACAGGATTGTAAAGGTATAGGTCATGCAACGACATGAAGGATCCGTAAGTCCTCCATAAAACCAGATTCCCCTCCGCCTGATTTTCGAAGCTACAAAAGTATACCATCAGCCCAAGCTGACTGCGAACAGTTTCCTAGATATCAGCTGACTTATCCTTTGAGCACCACCGCAGAACTACAGGATGCTAATAGTTATTGCCTTGGGAACCTAGGAATTTATGCAATTTCCTTCCAGGTGTTCTACGCCATGACTGCTGTGGAGGACATGGACGAATGGCTGCAGAAGCCCGTTCCGGTGACCGGATCTGCTGAGCTCACCGGACTCGAGCGAAACAGCCAGTATGCCATCACCGTTGCTGCGCGAACCAAGTCCGGGTATGGCAGATTATCGGAAAAAGTTACAGTGACCGTCAAGCCCGAGGAAGTGCCTAAGGATCTCAGGACAAATAGTGTGCACACCCATGGGTTTTCGCTTTCGTGGCAACAGCCAATCAGACTGAAGCCGGTTGGATATAATGTGAGTCGCGAAGGTTTTACTTGTAGGAAACGTAGCTTTTTCAGTAGTTCCAGTCACAGCGACGGTGCTAATGATATGATGTATGTTGATATATGATCTATATTTGCACAAAAAGCCCGAGGGCCATGGCAGTACAAATCAAAATGGAAAAGCAAGGATTAGCGGACAGAATCCGTTGAACAACCAGCGTTACAAGGACATTGAGGCACTTTTGTTCTAAGTTTCAGGTTTAATATGAAAACAAACTGTAGTAACATAGCCTGCATAAACAAACATATTAACACACTGTTATATTGCATAGGCATGTAAGTAAATACCATTGACTGCATGAAAGCCCGAATGGGCCTGTAGGGACAGTCAAAGAATCCTTACTTTAAATTAATCGGTAAATCCTTATTCTATTCCCCATCCCGAGAAAGTGTGATATTTCAGTTGTTTTAATCTTAAACATTAAATTCTTCCTCTTCTAAGTCTCTGTCCGACAAATTTGTGCGCGGCTTTGTGCTTGTCCAGTCCCGCATCAACACATCAAACCAGCCGCGTGAAGTCGGCATCAATTTGCTTGACGAAACTTGTTTTCGGGCTGTATACAAGCATGTTTGGAACGTGGAGTGCGAATATGCGATAACCGGGTAAAATCTATTTCTATATGAGAGGTGTAGAACATACTGCGTCGAAGCTGCCAGGAAATTAAGGTAGGGTCTGGATGCTTGAAGAACGAACTAATTTCAGATCAGAAGTATTAGTCTTGATCAAGCTTGCTCGAATGGAAAGTACGTCCGCTTTCACTTTCTGGTGGTCAGTTCACCCTGAATCCGTGTTAGCGAACGGAAAGTTTCGTGCTATAACTAATTAGACTGTTATTGGCTCGTACGGCACGAAATGCGATGCACTATTGCTCCCAACATTATTTAGAATGACCGAAAAGGGAAAAATATATTCACATTTGGGACATAACTGAAGCCATTCACCTAATAATGAGATCACAACAATTTACTAGCATAAATAGCATGACAGCATGTCAGTGATGGTAGCAAAACGAAAAAAATACTTAAAGGACACCTGAACAATGAAACCGTACTTGAACACACCATGGAGAATGCATTTACAGACATGGCCACGGAGAGCATGCTTCTCCTGAGCGTGACGTTTTCAAAATAGGGATGTTCGTTTCTGGAGGTTTGCACATGCAGACTCCAAGACAAAAAGCGCAATTCATTCAAAACTTGTACAGCGCTGGCCGGATCGTATTGGAATTTCTTCTAGATATACGTTTGGGCTTAACTGGTTAAAAAATATTCCAGAAGAAGGGTTGATTGGAGACATTTGTTCATTTCTAAAATTGTTCGGTACTGAAATAAGGACAGATGCAAAATGGAGCAAAAATCATAGCTTGGAAACTCTATTTCGTATTTGGATTGGGTTTTCTGCAGGCAATGTTAACGGAAGTCATACAGATAGGGATGATACTTGGTACTCTTCATTCAGGTGTCCTTTAAAGGAAAGAATCAACTGAACTAGAGAAAACTGTTTGTGTGGGCCAAAGCTACCTTCAGGGATCCTACCAGTCTCTTTAATGGTGGGTTTACACTTTGTGTAAAATCCGAGCGTATATTACGCACTTATTTGAGCAAGAAAAGATTTTTAGCAGTACGGACGGACGTATTTATATGCAAAACGGACCGATTTCTCAAATACGTCCGTATTGCTAGAGATCTTTTCAAGCCCAAATACGTGCGTAAAATACGCTCGTATTTGAAAATACGCTCGGATTTACGCAGTGTGTAAACGTAGCATAAGGTGTTTTTCCGTGATTTCACAAAGAGAGTGCCGCTCGGTTTTGGCTGAAAAAAGTGTTTTGGCGAACGTTTGTGTGGCTCACGATTTTGTTTTCGACCAACAAGGTTTTTGTGTCTCGTATTTGTCAAACAGCTCTCGAAGTGATAATTTATTTGTGGCCCAAAATTCGGTGGAACATTCAAATTTAACGCAAATTAAAGTTCAAAGATTAAAATGTTAAGTTTGTCAAGCAGATAGACATAATATGGTTGTCAATGGTCAGTATGATACAATATGGTTGTCGTGGGGGGAGTTGCTCTTCCCGGTTTGTGTGTGATGTTGAACGTGTCGGAACCGAAAGCTCCGAAACGAACGAGAATGCTGAATTAATTCAGGATTTTATGCAGCATTTCGCTTTCGGACTTCAATTTTCGCTTAATTAATGCAGCATTAATTCAGCATGAAATTCATCGAAAAAATCAGCAAAGATGCTAAATTTTACCCAGAATTTTCAAGAAGAAATTGGGGAGCAGGCGATTGAGGCGAAATTTCGGTATTCTAGAAGTGTCAGAGAAGAAAACAGCTTTCGGACAAAAGAATAAACAATGCAGCATTAAATGCAGCATTTTCAGCACTGAAAAGCTTTCGGACACGCTCGTTAAAGTTTAACTGAAAAGCCAACTTATTTGTATGTCATCTAATTGGATACACTGAATTATTTGGATTCCGCAAAGTGATTTTTTGATTTTCCACTATCTGCTCTAGTTATGAGGCTCAGAATATCTCCGGCCGTCCCCACAGCGTAAATTCTACTATGACGCGGGAAATTTTAATCTCAACACAAATGCAGCTTTTCAGTGGGCAGTGGTGAGATTGGTGACGATTGCTTAGTGCCTGAACAAAAGAAAATCATAAATCTTGCTCGTAAAGCATACAACAAAAATTCAGTACCATAAATCACAAGGAAATTCCACTATTCGAAAATCGATATTTCGTGAATAGCGGAACAACGAAGTAACGCATTTTCAGCGGGTCTTCATGCCAATTTAAGCGAATAAGTGATGGGTAACTAGATTGTTCTATCCCAGCCCTTTTCGGTTAAACTATAACTGTGTGTTGTTGTTAATTTTTTTTGTTATGGTTTGCAGATTTATACGGCCCTTGTCGGCCGTTGATTAAGTTAAATAAATAAACAAATAACACTGAGGATCCATGTAGTACACAATCTTCGTCTAGGTTTTATTCGTTGTCAGACATTTGAAGTGAAAGCCAACAAGACAGGAGTTTCACTTGTGGGTCCAGTCAGCGGCACGGCACCCCCTCTGTACCCCTGCCTAAGCATTCGGAAATGTGTGGACACTGCAGCTGAAAACTCCTTCAATATCCTTGAAGCACCTTCCGAGCATATTACTCATCCTTTGAAAATCGGCTGGGGCTGTTTCAGCCTCGCTTTGCCACCTAGGTTTCGCTGAAAAACAGGAAAGACTTGTAGAACCGGTATTTCTGACCAGTGAGATTCTCGGATGCAAGAAGCGAGAGCCTGATCTGCCTCGAAAAGAGCGAAACACGAAAAATGCAAAAATCAACGATGTGCCGTTAGGGTGTATAAAAATGAATGGAACTATTGCGACGGAGAGAAGCAATACTATAGTCGAGAAGGGTCCTTTAAAGTTTCACTGAAAAGGCAGCTTATTGTTACATCCGATATTTGAATACACCGAATTATTTTGGCTCATCTAAGGGACTTTGTATTTCTTCACCCGGGGTTCTAGTAATAACGGTTAGAATGTGCGCCGCCTGCACGACAACTCACTCCATCTAGGCGCGGAGAATTTGAATTTAAACAAAAGCCTGCATATCCGTGGCTAAAGACGCCAAGCTCTGAAAATTTACGGCTGAAGAAAGTGGGAAAAGTATGTAAAGATATGTCTTGCAAGGAATTTTCTTGTTTATATAGGTCACTTTCTTGTTTATTTTTTAGCAATGGCATACCTTTGTTGTTGCTATATATTTCAAGCACGTAGAGGTATCGCAAATCCGAAAGTGAACAAACAAAGTAACGCATTCTTATCGGGTTTTCAGGCATATTTGAGTGAATAAGCGGTGTGTGACTAGTCTATTGGGTATCAGACTTATTCGGTTAAACTTTACGGAAATTCACTTTGCCGCGTAAGCTTCCAAATTGACTCCTTACTTATTTCAGGTAACTTTCGACGCTGTGAAAGAGTTCGTTGACGCCCAGGGGATAACCCAACAGGTTACCATCTCCCCCCGGACCATAACCGTCCCTGCCGAACAGACGTCTCTTACTCTAAACGATCTCTCGCCCTTCACTACCTATAACGTCAATGTCAGCGCATCCGGCTCCGATAGAGCTTACCGACCCCCCGCTCGACTGACCGTCACCACCCAGATGGCGTCGCCTCTGCCTATTGTAAACCCGGACTTTTATGGCGTATTTGATGGGGAGGAAATTGGGATTATCTTACCCCAGGCGTCTGAAGAGTATGGGCCGATAAGTCATTATCTCTTGGTTGTCGTTCCGGATGATAAGAAGAATCTTAAGCATCCCGACCAGTTTCTCACTCAAGATGTAAGTAACCAGTCAGTGTATTTAGTTACAAACTTAGTTAATTCTTCATTTGTAAATAGAAAGAAGAGCTAAATTAACGCCTCTCTCACAAAACACATCAAACTGTGTAAATGTAAACAACATCGCAAAGTACACTGTCATAAGTATCGTAACAGATTATACAAGGATGCACACTTAGAATGTTAGCTGTTATGATTTTGCAAAGGTTACGCACTGAGCGTTATTCATACAAGAATAGTCGAAACACTAGCCGGAAAAACATCTGCTGACTTCTGTTTATCATCATGATATCGGAAAAGTCGGAATATGCTTTTTCGGCCGTGTTTCCGCCCTTCTCGCTTAATGCTGTTTAGTCGTAACGTTCAGTGCATAACGTGCGCAAAATGATAACAGATAACATCCCAAGGGCTATCTGTTGAAACTGCGCATCCTTGTGTTATCTGTTGTAGGGAGTGTAACATACAAAAGGAAAACCTAACAAATATATGGTCACGTAGGATTCTGAGTGCAGACAGTAATTAAAGTCAAATAATGCCAAACTAAAGCCATTCACTGTACTTTTTTTTTTGTTCATTTTTGTTCACTTGCTTTTGAACCACCAAATGGGAAAAATGTGGCGTCGCAAATATCACAGCATTTCTGCCTTAATTTTATTACCGTTCACCCTGTCCCGACATAAAAAAATAACATTAAATAATAAACATCAGACGAAATATGACGAATCTGATTTCGTTCTTTGTGCCAAAAGAAACCTGAAACACTCGGCTTTTAGTAGATGTAATAGAATAGTAATTTGTTCGCTCACACTTTCACGGTAATAAAACCAAAATTGGCGAGTAGGCGACTGTCAATTGCAATACACAAATCTGTCAGTACTTGTAGTTACATTTGAAAGCATGCTCAAATGCTCAAAGTCAATTGGAAGTTATTAAGTTCTTAATTTATCGTTACCATTGTTCAAAGAAGCATACCTCTAATCAGAGGCGTTACTAGCCAAAATGTTTGGGGGGGGGGCAAGGTATTTACCGACTGGCTGGTCATTTTTACCGACTTTTTTGCAGAAAAAACCACTCTTTTTAAGAAAAACGACTGTTCTGACGAAAAACCGACTATTTTCAGGAAAAGTCGACTGTTTCCTGTTCCGACTCGGTTATTTCTTACCGAATGGCCGGCAACATTGGGGGGGGGGGGCGTCCCCCTCCCCCCATACGTGACGCCCCTGCCTCTAATTGTTCAAAGAGATGAATGCTCTCATCGTTCATGTTTGCAGTTTCTGTATTCCTTTGTGTTAAGCCTAATCTCAGTTTTTCATCCCTCGAAAAGCACGTCAAAACCCAGCTTCCTCTCTTCCCTTTGACTCACTTGCGACATTCCCTGTCCCCAAAGGCTTTCAAGTTCAGCAGAATGTCATATTTTACATTAATAGACCCTTTCGCCAGGGACAAGAACTTCTTAACTTCCTGTAAATCAATTTTCGTCCCTTTCCACGAAACATCAAGGAGTTAACACCGATGAGTTGCGAGTTCACGCTATCCCGAGCAGCTGTCATGTAACACGGCATTTTTCAATTATTCGGGGAAGGAAATTGTCCACTATACAGCTAGCTTTGTTTTTTTTGTCATTCGACCTTTGATATCTAGCAGTGTTAAAATTAGCACCTTGAACTTTCTGAACCTTGCGGCTTTGGCTTTAACCCTCCAAACATATTTATTTTGTTCAGCAGCGTTAAAATTAACACCTTGAACCTTCTTAAATCGGGATTGTTTTTATGGCACTTGCAGCCTGTGGCTTAAGTGCCATATTCTGATCGCGATTCAGTCTGTCGGTCCGTCGATCTGTCGGTCGGTCCGCTTTTTTTGTCACACTTTTTTGAGTTAGGTACTTCCAGATGTGCTTGGAAGATGAAACTTGGCAGGCGTATCAGGGACCCGACCAAACTAACCTGGAAATTATCAGTTTCCCGATCCGACCATTTGGGGGGGGGGTGGAGGGCGGGGGAATCCAGAAAATTGAGCAATTTGTGTCACACTTTTCGAGTTAGGGTACTTCCAGATGTGCTAGGACGATGATTCGAGACTTGGCAAGCGACCCAAATTTTATATGTTACATTCCGAACCCGCTAACGACACCTCACTAATCTTCGCACATGCCGGGATTCACTAGTTTCCATGCGCATTATGCTCCCGACCCGACAAGTGATCGCGTCTCATGTTATTGATGCTTAAAACCGGTTATCTGAATATTGCCGAGATTTTGCTCGAAGTAATGGACCTGGAAAAATACTTAAAACAGCCAAGGCCGTGGATAATTTGCTAAAAGCAGATCCTTGATTTACAGTATTCAGATAGTTTTGAATGCTGAAACACAAACTAAAAAAATAAGGTTAGCCTACAACGGAAATGTCTAATGATAAAAACAACATAATGTATCAGAAAAGGCTTTCGCCTCTACATAACTCGAAGAATTGGGAGGAGGCTAGTCATACCGAGCAAAGTTAAAAATCTTATCTATAATTATTTTGAAACTATTAATCTATTCAGCATTAACCGCATCTTCGGTAAGGCTTCCAAGGAGCAACAATTTTTATTTGCAAAACTCTACTTATCCATATATAAATAGGTATGTGGATATACCCTTCCGGTGTAGCTCGCAAAGCATTATATTCTTTCTGTCCCTGCTAGTAAAACCAGGATCAATTCTGTATAAAAATCTAGTAATTTGTGCCTGTCCAGTCGTTGACATTTTTACAGAAGTTGCGTGAAGCCAGCAAGCATTTTATTGGCGTGTCTGTAGTTACGGCAAAATATTGTGTTTTTTTACACAACCCGCGTAGCATCTTTTCTAAAAAAAAAAAAAGTTAGGTTAAAAAAAAAAATCAAATAAAACTCTTGAAGATAAAAGGCTGATTGGAGTAACTCGTTCTTAGATTAGAGCTGTTGACTACATAATGGGAACTAAACCTTCTGACTTTAATATATTACATCATTAAAAGGCTGGTTTATCAGGAACAGAATTGGGAATAATCGTACTGAACAGAGTTGAAAATCTTATCTGCCTTATCCTTCTTTTCATTGGTCGTTTCAGCATTACAGCATCTTCGGTTATAGGCTGTTGCTTATTCCAACGACTCTCTTTTGTCAAATTACACTAGTAGTCCTTGCAGAAATGTGATTTCATAAGATTAAACTCCTGTCGCCTATTATGTCGGAAAGTTACATCACTTGTTTCGAAGTTGACCACCGTCGATCAGTTTAAATGAACAAAATTATTCAGATTTCAGAGCAGATTAGTAAAATATGCCCCCCCCCCGAGATTGTTTCTCTAAGAGAGTTTATGGCTGGTTGTTATTGAAACCTAAAATATCACTGGCTTCGAAGTTAGGACACTAGCCAGATCAGTTTGAACGATGATACAGGGCTGCCACAAAGTCCCTAAAGTCCCTGCAAGTCCCTAAAACAGTCTTAGGTCCCTTTTGGTCCCTATTTCTCCTATTTTGAAGAAGATCAGAACCACATTATTTTGTTCCAATAAAGCTGACTGCAATCACAAGAAATACAACGCATATTCAAATTTACCATCACAGACAGAGATATCCAGCCTTTAATTTTTAACTGTTTCTACAATCTGAAGTATTATGCTACCGATAGGTGCACGGGTAGCTAACCTTGATTTCTAGTGGGGGTTAAAGCGTTAACCCGACCACATCTCTGCTACGAAGCTGCACAATTGTTAAGATCATTAAAAGGTGTATTTTCTCTTAAAGAAATGCTGTGTTGCTTTCTTACAGTGCAGATAAAGTTCGAAGCTAATATTATGGCTCGAAGCTGTGAGCTTGTTGTCGAGACCTGTCATTTTGCTTGTATTCTCCCCTCCCCCCCCCCACATTCATCAGATCCGGTCCGGACTTGAAACGGGATATCTGAGACATGAGGTCTTTCCAAATATCGAGTTTAAGATCCGACCACCCGTTCGAAAGTTATACATAACTCAGGATTCAGAATTCCCCCTCTCTCTCAACTTCCCCCACGATGGTCGTATCGGGGAACTGACTATTTCCAAGTTAATCTGGTCGGATCACCGATATACCTGCGAAGTTTCGTCATCCTAGCCAATACTAACTCTGGATCACCGGAATTCCGGAGTGCCCAAATCCGGTCTAGTTCTTTTAATGATGTAATTAGGGCTTTTGCTTATACTTCCCTGGAATTCCCCAGTGCCCAAATCCGGTCCAGTTCTTTTAATGATGTAATTGGGGCGTTTGCTTATACTTCCCACAAAGTTTAATCCTGATCACTCCGCTCTAAGCGTGTCAAAAGATTTCCGGTTCCCCCTTCGACTCCCCCCACATTCGTCAGATGAATAATTCTGGTGAAAAATCCAAACATCAAACATTGCTCACTCGCCTCGAATACAGGCTACAAATATACAAATAATACAGGCTCGAATACAGGTCCTCACTGATTTAGTCACAAAAAAAGCTACTGAAACTGAGCGGAAACCCGGAAGTTCCCTGTTTTCTCCTCGTCGGCCCAAATCTAAGAGCCATAGGCTATTTCGTTAAAGAGGCATCAAAACTTCGAACCATAAGTCCTCTGATCCTAGCAACTAAAGTGCAAATAGGATCCTAACACTGTGTATTCCAGGTTTAGTAGCAGTGATCTTAGGTCCCTATAGGTCCCTTTTTCGGCTTGAAAAAGTCCCTAAGTCCCTATTTCCAAGCCTCTAAACTTGTGGCAGTCCTGATGATACTTCTTCAGAATTAAGAACAGATTTGTAAAAAAAAAAAAGACCCCCCCCCCCCTGAGATTGTCTCTCGAAGGTCGATTGTTACTGAAATTTGCAACGTCACTCGCTTCGAAGTTGGGACACTACCGTCGATAAGTCTACATGAAAAAGTCCATAAAATTCAGGAACAGGTTTTAAAAAAAGTGATCTTGCCCCCTCCTGAGATTGTCTCTCCAAGGGAGTTCATAGCCTTTGGCTTTTTACTGAAATTTTCAACATTACTCGCTTCGAAGTTGGCACACTACCGTCGATCAGTCTAAATGAACAGATTTCTTCAAATTCAGGAACAGATTTTAGAGATTAGATTAGATTTTATTTATTGCTAAATTACATAATAATCCATCATGATAGGTGAGAAGACATAAATGCACTGGCACTGGGCGGCTACCACAAACTACTTCAACTTAACTACTTCAACTTAACTTTATTTCATTCAACACTAATTAATCAAATATTTTTTTTTTTTAATAAGAAAAAAATAAGAAAAAAAATAAAAAAATAAATGTAATAAGAAAAATGAATAAATATTAACTTATCAATTCATCCTCTGAATCGTGGCTCCTCACCCCTCCTACAAAAATTTCTTTAGTCTTGTTTTAAACAATTGTTGGTGTTCAGCCGCCTTAACACTATCTGGGAGTGAATTCCATACCGCCTGGCCCAAATGTTTAATTAAAAAACCAGCTCGTCTACCACTCCTATACTCCGTCACCCTTGTAAAATAATCATGGAGATCATTATTTTGTCTATACAAATCTAAAAACACAGACGGACATACTTCATGCAAACACTGGTAAGTAAAAACCGCAGCCTGGTAATCACGAACTTGGCCCACATCCATCACCTTTAATTTCCTAAAACATGCTACTGTATTATTAGTATCTTTTACGTATCCACCAATCAAACGGACTGCCTTATTCTGTAAAATCTGTACACGCTTAAAATTACTAATAAAATTGCTAGCCCATAACACACAACCATAAGATATATAGGGGCTAATAATCGCATGATAAAGAAGTATCAACACCCGAGCTGGTACGAAGTGCTTCAGCCGACGTATGATTCCAAGGCCTCTTGCAACTTTTGATGCCACAACATCGCTGTGACGTTTCCAAGACATTTTACAATCTAGGTAAAATCTAGGAGAAAAAAATGATCTTGACCCCTCCCGAGATCGTCTCTCCAAGGGAGTTCGTAGCCTTTGGCTTTTAACTGAAAGCCATCTGTTTCAGCTTATCAATGCCGGCCGGTCGTCCGTCTCAAATAAACTCGAAGATACGTCGCCGTATATCACAGCCAAGTTCATTCGTCGGAATGTGCCCTATAACTTCCGAGTCGGAGATGGAAAAGACTACAATGGAGTTGTCAACAGACGGCTGGATAAAGGAAGGAAGTACCGCGTGTTTCTGAGAGCTGTCGTCGATACGCCTCAAAAGGTAATGAAATGGTACTCTTTCAAAATGAAGGAGCGTGATTATCAATCAATCAATCACATTTATTTCGAAATAGCTCAAAAATAAAGCTAGAGTAGGAAAAAAACAACAACAATATTTACAAAACACAAAAGCGGAACAATTTACTAAGACACTTACAAAATTTCCAGAAATAAATGACGGAACGAAACTATGTAAAAATTGGGAAGAGGAATTAGCCGGATATGGAGAAAATTGATTGCCAGTGTTCCTCTCAGAACGACGCACAGACGACGGGAGGGGAGGGGGGAATAGACGGACGGTCTGAGGACAAGACATTAATTTTGCTCCAAAATTTTTTGATAGATTATTTCTCCGGTCACTTAATTTAGGAATATCTAGTTTAGTCAATGCCTCTTCATACGAAATACTATAATCACCCAGAATTGTTCTCAATGCTCTCTTTTGGACATTTTCCAGACGATCCGAGATTATTGCAGGAATACATGAGTAGTTTGGAGGTGACGGATGGTTTGTTGGGACTACAGTAGAGGTATGCTTATGTGAACGTTTGTTGACTTCAGACTTTGTCATTTTCATGCACTTGCTGTGTCCAAAGCTAACTACCAGTTAGCCAAAGTAGGTAAGAAGGGCAGCTGAAAACACCTGTACAGGTATTTTGGATCTTCAGTCTACCATTTAGCCCAAAACTGCACTGTTCACATTAAAGTAACTGTTCACATAAGCATACCTCTACTGTACAAGTGTTGGCTGTGATTCTGCCTCTATCTAAAGGCACATGATTGCTTGAGCATTGCTCGTGATTTGTCTGCGATTATTATTTGTTGCACGATTGGCGGTGATGGTAACGGGAGCACAATAGAACGCTAGCCATGATGTACTGGCTTCTTATGTAGTGGTCGAACATCTTCTGAACAATGATAGGTATGTTGCAGGGATGACCC
This sequence comes from Branchinecta lindahli, assembly GCA_023053555.1. Classification (NCBI taxonomy): domain Eukaryota; kingdom Metazoa; phylum Arthropoda; class Branchiopoda; order Anostraca; family Branchinectidae; genus Branchinecta; species Branchinecta lindahli. The sequence continues at coordinate 27,544,400 of JAKZAO010000002.1, forward strand.
TTGCAGGCAGGGGCGTCGCAAGGGGGGGTGGGGGGGGTGCAGCACCCCCCCAACTTTTTGAGATTCGGTAAAATTTTGGGCCGGAGGCCCAAAATTTTACTAAAACTGTTTGGTATTTTTTCGATAGCGGAACTATTCGGTATATTTACGGAGATTCGGTAGTTATACAGAATCCCAAATAGGCTATCGGTACAAATCTATTTGGTATAATGATCGGGATTCGGTATAATTCCCAATATTCGGTAGTTATCACGAATTCGGGGAGAGAATTTACGGAAATTATTTGGTAATTGTTCGATGCCAGAACTATTCGGTATATTTATGGAGATTCGGTAGTTACACAGAATCCCGAATAAGGTATCGGTCTAGAGTTATTCGGTATCATAATTGGGATTCGGTAACTTATTCGGTATAATTTTCATGGATCCGGTAGTTACCACAAATCCCTACTTTTGTTCCAGTTTCGACGAAATTATACCGAATACGAAAATTATTCGGTACTGTTTCGATATCAAAACAATTTGGTATAATAACCGAGATACGGCAGCTATACAGAATCTCGAACATGCTATCGGTCTAAACTTATTTGGTATAATAACTGGGATTCGGTATAATTGCCATTCGGGAGTTACAACGAACCTCGAAACTCGGAAGAGGTCGAGTGAAGCACTGGTTGCAGACAAAACGACTGATTTATGATCTCATCGATAGTCCTTACTTTTACTTTGGATCCCAAAAAGAAGATTTAATCATGAATCTTAATATTCTATATTTTGCGGAAGGGTGCGTCATTTGATTGGGGTTTTAAGACAGTTTCAGGATTGGGATTTCGAAACATTAAAAGCTAAAATCTGGATGGAAATAGTTAAATTTGGCAGGAAAAAGCTAACTTAAATAAAATTTCGCCTGCGGCGCCCACTTTATGTGATCATGGGTAGTATTGACTGTGGTAGAGTAGCTGCTGCTGCAGGAACGTCGCTCCATCCGGTTTCTGGAACTTCTTAGAGCATCGGTATTTAATCCACGGTTAATGATAGAATTTGTAAGATAAGCAGTTAAATTTTAGCCTACAGGAAGAAAAATCTCGCCTGCGGCGCTCACTTTCTGTGATCATGGGTAGTATTGACTATACTACAGTAGCTGCTGCTGTCGGAACGTCGCTCCATTCGGTTTCTGGAACTTCTTAGAAAATCGGTATTTAATCCACGGTAAATGATAGAATTTGTAATAAGCAGTTAAATTTTAGCCTACAGAAAAAAAAAAAATTCTGAAAATTCGCCTGCGGCGCTAGATTTATTTTTCTCTTGGGTATAATAGATAGAAGCTATTACTGCAATCGTGCCCGGCAATATATTCTCCAAGTGGGCTTCGCCAAAACGCCACTTAATTAAGTTGGCTTATCGTCTTTCATGCTGCCCTTTAATGTTACTTTTCCTACGTAATCCTTTCTGTTCCATAATTTAAAGCTCGAATTTTCAGTTTCTAGGATTCGGTAAAATTTTTGAGAGATTCGGTAAAATTTTGGCTCTGCACCCCCCCAACGAAAATGCACTTGCGACGCCCCTGCTTGCAGGCAACTTATTCCAAACTTCGATGGATCCCCGAATTAAGCCGCTCTTTAGGCACTTCGGGGCAGAGGCTTTACTAACCAAAATGTTTGGGGGGGGACGAGGTATTTACCGACTGGCTGGTCATTTTTACCGACTGTTTTTTTAGGATAAAAACGACTATTATTGAAAAAAACACTGTGTTGACGAAAAATCGGCTGATTTTAAGAAAGAACGAATATTTTAAAGAAAAATCGACTATTTTTACGAAAAACCGACTGTTTTTAAGAAAAATCAATTGTTTTTAAGAAAAATCAATTGTTTTTAAGAAAAAACGACTATTTCTAAATAAAAAATCGGTTGTTTTTACTAAAAATCGCGGCGCGAAGCGCCGACTCGGCTATTTTTACCGACTGGCCGACAACATGGGGGGGGGCGTCCCCCCTCCTCCCCCTAGTAGTGATGCCTCGGCTTCGAGGTGAGTAGGGGAGTGTCCTTTCGTAAAAGCCTCTCCGGTGTGGTGGAATAAGGGGATATATCGACTGAGGAAGCATTGCGGATTTTACCAACTTGCATTCTTCTTCAAGTAGTGTTTCTTTTTTGCGCATCGCCCTGCAATGGTAGGCTATTCAAGCCGTTTCTCGGAACCTACTAAAGTGAAAGAATTGCGCAGTCGAATAATCACGAAAAAAAACTTGTAACGAATAACATAAGATTTGTGAGATATAACAGTGGACATTTCTTTGTAGATTACATTCCTAACACAGTGTGTCCTTTCTTTAATACGTCCTATTCTTGAAACTTCAGAGGGAGAAGTAGGTATTGCAGTAAGACCTCAAATTCGGAAATACTGTTCAGTTACTCTCGAGATACATGAAGGAAATTTGTGGGGGTAGACACATCTGTAGGCTACTGTTTTTTCCCGCTTCACATATTTCTCTAATCTTTTGCATCGTTCCTGTAGTTATAAATATTTGTCTTCGGTGCAGTCAGAAAACATTCCGCCTTTTACTGGTTTCGTAAATCTCTCCGAACTGAGCAGTACCACACAATTATTTTATTTCTTACGGTTCACCACTCCTCTCGTGACGGATAAAATATTCCCCTCCTAAAATATCATCTCCGTCGCCACTTAACTTCATTATTGGGATCTCCCTTTAGGGCCTCTCTCCATTACAAGCGTCGTTTCTTTTTAGCATCTGGATACATCCAGTCAAATGTCTGAGCCATTATCTCTGGACATGAAGGAGGCCCCGCCAGGGGACCCCCCTCAGAGGCCGAATCCCCAGGCACCGCTGGACTCCACCGTCATCCCGGTGAATAAGGAACCGTCGGAGGCCGGAGCGTTATGGGTTATGGGGCCCGTTCTCGGTGCGGTCGCTTTTGGCTTGCTGCTAACAATGCTCTTCGTCTGTATTAGAAGGTAAGGTTCTCGTTTTACTACTTTGGCTAATCTAAGATGAAAATTAGGGAAGAATCCTGCACTCTCATCATCCTGGTGATGATTGACTCATTGAAGTGGGAGGGTTATTGTTATGGGGAAACTGTGTTTGCGTTGCAACTAACCATAATATTCGTCTGTATCTGGATAGCCCGTTTTTACGACTTTTGGCGAATAATTAGTGGACAGAGAACGTCTTCCTTTTTATGGTATGGTAGTCTCTTTTTGCACCTAAATCACACCAGCGAAGCCACGTGCAAACACAGTCAAAATGTCGCGTGTTAAAATATCCATGCGAAACTTTAGTCACCATGGGGGATTCTGCATGCGATGCGCCAAAATCTTTGCAGAGAAGGAGGAAATTTGCATCCTACTGCGAACATCGAACTGCGTTTGTATAATAAAAGGATCAGCCTGTACTGGTATAACTATCCGATGAAAAATTATCTCAGAATAGTAGTACGAAGTTGTAACAAAAAGTAGCATGCAGTACCAACTGATGCTACTATAGCAAGAATTGATGCTACTGGAGCAAGGCGGGATGTTACTGAATACTACTGCTTTAGATTAGCCCAGTGTGAGGCACTTTAAATTATAGTATTAGGCACTACTGCATATGAATACATGCGACTTTTTCGTACCAGTACACAAGCTACAAATTTTGCATCGGGTAGCTGTGCTGATCTCCTGTTCATTGCCCTGAGCCAGAAAGTACAATGGACAAATCGGGTCAAGCCTTCCTGATGCTTTCGCTCACCCTTCCTGTCACCTTCTCTAATTTTCCCCAATTGCCCATTTGAAGGTGGGTGAACATTTTGGCTTGTCTTACGCCACCAACCTCCGCACCAATATAAAAGGTAGGCACAGCCGAGACTCGAACCAGCGACCCATCGTTTGCGAGTTCGCCGCGCTAACCATTCAAACAATGGCTTAAAAACGGAACCTTCATCTACGATGCAAGAGTCCTCTTCAGGTTGTTGTCGGGCTCATCAGGCTGTCCCTGACGCTCAACAGCCTGACGAGAACCCTTGCCAAGAAGGGCCAAAATATCGCTGCCAAAGCATCGTAGCTGACGTATCCGTTTTTAATCATTTTTTGAGTGTACTTTTCCCAGTCAGTTTGGGCCCAAGGAGTAGCTCACCATTCGGCCGGGACAGACTGTTTGTGCTCGTACCTCAAGACTTTTTCGTGAAAAGTTAGATCGCAAAAACCTTTCACTGTTTTAGAAAACACTTTCAAAGTTTCCTAAATAAGCGACAAAAGTTTGGTTTCCTTCACGACTGTTGCTGCTAAACCGTAATCCGAAGTCTGTTGAAGATGGTCGGGATTATTGGGCAGTAAGCTACTTCAGTCGGAGCCGATCTCGACTGATAGCACTCATTTGGCGAAGTCCTTCAACATCGTCGTTTGAACTGAAGGATGAAGAAACCCCAGTGGGTGACGAACATCATTTTTAGAAAGGACACATAACCAGCTCAAATTACTGAGCGGGTGGAGGGGTGATTCAGCCACTTTAATATGCTACAAATGTCTAGGCTACTTGAAAAAAAAATTTTGACCCATCAACTTTTTCTCCTGGCCTTAACTACTGTAGAATGCGGCGTAAAATAAATCCTATGGGTTGCTATAGAACTCTTCGGCGTTGGCGGTAAGGTAAGTAGGTTACAAAAAAAAACTGAAATGGCATAACAAAAATCAAATGACATATAAGCGACAGACTTGCCAGTGCATAAAAAAAAAATCCATGCTTCGTTAGTTTTCTAATTGATTTGTAACAAAAATTAATAAAACTCTAGCCTAAGGCACTAATGATCAAAATAAAAACAAGTTGTGACGCTAGTATTTATCCGAATTAAATTGTAAAAGATTCGTGTCTCTAAAGTTAAGGGAGTGAGGAATTAAGGAATAAGGAATAACTATTTTAGGATTTTTGTAAACTATTGTAGTTTACAATAAACCAATGTTAATATTACTTTACCTTTTCGCGTTGGAAAATCCTAGCACCATGCAACATTGTTCACACCCAACAGAAAAGTGGAAGGCAATGGATATTTAACAATTACTCCAGTCAGCTAAGCTAAGTCTCTTGCAGGTTCATATATTTTAGCTGCCGCCTGGCAAGGTCCCTTGCCAAGAAGGTCAGAACGGTCTCCATAGCAAATCCTAGCTGACTATTCCGTTTAGCTTCAGTTTTTGGGATCCCAAAACGTTAGTGACGGATACCTATGACATCGTAAAAGTTGTCCGTCTGTCCGTCCGTCCGTCCGTCCGTCCGTCCGTCCGTCTGTCTGTAAGCACGATAACTCTCGAAGGGAATGAGATATTTTGATGAAACTTGGTGTGAAGATTCTTTGGGTCAAGAGTAAGGTCAAGTTCGTAGATGGGCATTGTAGCCCTACATTTAGGGGTGGGGGAGGGGGTTTAAATTAAGGGACAAACAAAATATTGAAACAGCTAATGTGATAGTCGATTATGGGGTAAGAAGACATGCTGAACACGATAGTGAAAACCATTTTCTCGCCGGACAAGTAGTTCGCCAGGAATCCGGCCAAAACCGGAAAGTTTCTTAAAAGTAAAAGTTTTATTTGAAGTTAATTAGATGTTCGATTTAGGGGTAAGAAGACATGCTGAACACGATGGTGAAAACCATTTTTTGACCGGACAAGTAGTTAGCCCGGAATCCGGCCGAAACCGGAAAATTTGTTCAAAGCAAAAGTTTTATTTGAAGTTGATTAGACGTTCGATTTAGGGGTAAGAAGACATGCTGAACACGATGGTGAAAACCATTTTCTCGACGGACTAGTAGTTAGCCCGGAATCCGGCCGAAACCGGAAAATTTGTTAAAAGCAAAAGTTTTATTTGACGTTGATTAGATGTTAAGTTTAGGGGTAAGAAGACATGCTGAACACGATGGTGAAAACCATTTTCTCGCCGGACAAGTAGTTCGCCCGGAATCTGGCCGAAACCGGAAAATTTGTTAAAAGAAAAATTGTATTTGAAGTTGATTAGATGATAGATTCAAGGGTGAGAAGAGACGCTGAATCTGTATATGACCATCGTTTTTTACCCTGACATATACTTCGTCCGGAATCCGGTTGAAACCGGATTTTTTTTATAGTTTTATTTGAAGTTGATTAGACGTTCTTTATAGGGATAAGGAGATGCGCTGAATTCGTTTCTGAACTATCTTTTTTTGGCTGGACAAGTAGTTCGCTCGGAATTCGGCCGAAAACGGAAATTCGGCAGAAGTAAAGCAGGTAGTTTCGATCAGTATCGTCAAAATAAATATGGCTTATACAGGTATATCTGAAATTAATTTTCTCAGATGATTAGCCTGGCGAAGACTGGATCTGGCGTAGACAAGACGTAGTCAGGACGTAGTTGTCTGAGTCAAATATTAAATTTTTGGGATCCCATCGAAATCTTTGATCTTGTTATATATGACTCGCTGTTAGCTGAGGCTGAATGAGTAGCCTATGTGTCGGTTCAGTCATTGGACGACACTCCTGACCGTAATAAGAACTTGAATAATTATTTTCTCTTCAGCTATATAACCTACTGTTCTTCACCTCCGTTCGTTGTCAGACAGTTCATTAATTTAAAAAAAATTGTGAAAATTACAACGTGAAATTTGGCATTATCGTGATGGAAACTTTTTTTTACCCCCGCTGATTCTGCAGTCTGAGAGTTTTGTAGTCACGACATGGTTTGAAGTGAGAGGAGCTTGAGCTCGACACCTTTTTTTAAATGATAACTTAAACCAATTCCTTCTTGAGTACCTAGCCTGTCCTTCTTTCATTATTCCTTGTCCCGTGCAGCTTCCGAGGTCCTTGAAGCTCCCTAGGCAATTTCTTTTTTTTGCACCTCATCACTTTAGATTAGTAATTTGAGAAGTGAAGTTCTGTCTGCACCAGCGAGGGCGGAGGCCATTTTCCCTGTATTTGAACCTTTTTTCTCAGTCCGTGCTTACGCAAGTTGGTGCAGGATTGTCTGTGCTCGAGCGGGAGACTTCCTGATATCAGTGAGCTCCTGATTGGTATAAACGAGCTCTTAATGTGCATGCGTCGTAGCACTTGCCGCTCGCTTTTGCGGAAGAAACCTGTGTTCTTCGGAGGCTTTTTGGGATCCCAAAATGTATGTGGAGGGATACCTATGACATCGCAAAAGTTGTCAGTCTGTCCGTCCGTCCGTCCATCTGGGAATACCTATGACATCGCAAAAGTTGCTATGAGATATTTTGATGAAACTTGGTGTGAGGATTCTTTGGGTCAAGGGTAAGCTCGAGTTCGTAGATGGGCTCTCTAGCCCTACATTTAGGGGTGGGGGTTCAAATTAAGGGGCAAACAAAATATTTATAAACAGCTAATGTGATAGTCGATTATGGGGCAAGAAGGCATGCTGAACACGACGATGAAAACCATTTTCTCGCCTGACAAGTAGTTCGTCCGAAATCTGGCGAAAACCGGAAAGTTTGTTAAAAGCAAAAGTTTTATTTGAAGTTGATTAGATGTTCGATTTGGGGATAAGAAGCCGAACACTTATGTGAAAAAAATCATTTTAATCCGAACAACTAGTTCGCCCGAAATCCGGACAAAACCGGAAAATTTGTTAAAAGCAAAGGTTTTATTTTAAGTTGATTAGATGCCAGATTTAGGAGTAAGATAAGACGCTGAATCCGTATATGACAATCATTTTTTACCCGGACATATATTTCGCACGGGATCCGGCTGAAACCGGAAAATTTTGTATAAGTTAAAGTTGTATTTGAAGTTGATTAGGTGTTCTTTATAGGGATAAGGGGATACGCTGAATTCGTTTCGGAACTTTCTGTTTTTGCTGGATGAGTTGTTCGCTCGGAATTCGGCAGAAACCGGAAATTTGGCAGAAGTAATGCAGGAAGCATCGATCAATATCGTCAAAATAAATATGGCATATAGGGTATATCTGAACTTGTTTGTCTCAGATGATTAGCTATTTGCTAAATTAATCTGTTTCCAAATTTCAAAAGTCAAATGTTCAAGGATTCTGGCAAAGACTGGATCTGACGAAGACGAGACCCAGTTGTCTGGATCAAATTTAAAATTTTTGGGATCCTATCGAAACCTTTGGTCTCTTCGGCAGTAGTAACACTCATTCGTTAAATTATTTCTGAAAAGTAATTTTTGTTGTTGTGTAATTTTTTCTTAACAGGTCTTCAATGCACAGCATCCTATGTCACACAGATAGTTATATCATTACAAATACACTGAATTATTTTAAGTGCTTTTTTCCAAGATAGGCATTAGTAGGGCCGTTAAACAGGAGAGCAACGTGATTTTCTGGTACATTATACAAATCTCGAGATAACTTAGCCGAAAGATAAGAACGAAGTTGCGAATCATGATCTGAGTTTTATTGTTTCTTTCTTTTTTTTCCTGCTTCTTCACGAACTTGCGGTTTCTAATTGACTCTGCAGGTGTATAAGATTCTTGTCAATACTTTCTTGCTAGAGAAAATACACATCATTTACGACCTCAAACACGACTGGAAGTGGGAGTTCGCATGTCTGCGGTTGCCAAGCACGTTTTCCAGTTCCCTATCCGTGTGATCCCTGTTTCTTTAGTTATCAAAAAGAGCGCAAGCGCTCAAACGTGGAGTGGGAAATTAAGAATCAAGGTGAAGTATCGAGGATACGTTTAATCATTTTGATGGCCCAGCTGTCACTTTAGTTGTTTATTTTTTTCAAGACTCACGCCTTTCCCTCTCACTTATTTTTCGACAGTGCCAATCCTGACTCTATGAATATTCATTTGCTGATGACGGCCCTTGACAAAATCCTTGAATGGAAATCGCGACGTACTTTTCCCCTATTTTTCGGGGACGTTAATAACAACGACGCAACCACTAAAAAGGCCATTGGCTCCGTTTTTATCGAAAAAATACTGATATGTCGTGAAAGTTGTGCACCGAGTTGATTCATTGCCTTATTGGTTGGTACTCTGGTACTTTCAGCCAAACTGCTGTTTTTCTCCACAGATTAATTCGTTTCAAAGACTTTTCGAGTTTCAGCCATATAGATTAGGGGCGTTTTTCCGCAGTTGCACGAAGTGTTTGTTGCTCATTTGAGGCTCGAAAGAGTGTTTCCACGCTCGTTTACGTGGACCACAAATGTTTCCGAGATCAGCAAGGCGTTTGTGGAAACTTTCGAGGTGGTTTTCGATTTTTGTGGCTCGATTTTAGTGATAATTCTAACTTAGCGGCACTTTCGTGTATGAATTTATGTGATGTAGTTTGTACAGTATGAATAAAATTGAATGAACAACAAAATAAGCTAGAGTATTAACCATATAGATGGGATAGTGGGCAGAGGCGTTATTAGCCAAAATGTTTGGGGGGGGGGCGCAATGTATTTACCGACTTTGCTGGTCATTTGTATTAACTATAACTACTATAACATCAACTACAAATACAACTTTTACTTTTAACGAATTTTGCGGTTATGGTCGGATTCCGGGCGGACTACTTGTCCGGCGAGAAAATGGTTTTCATATTCGTGTTCAGCGTGTCTTCTTGCCCCTTAATTGATTTTCTCATTGGCTGTTTAAAAATTTTGTTTGTCCCTTAAGCTAGGTGCCCACAGAACGCGAATCTTTTCCGCCACGCGGCGCGAAACAAATTCGACTTGGAGTTGAAACGGCGGGGCGCGAATTTTTCCGCTCGCTACGTCAAATTCGCCCAGGCGAACGCGAATTCGCGTTCTGAGGGCACTTAGACTTAATTTGAACCCCTTCTACTGAAGGGAGAAAAGAAAACTGAAGCAAAGTATGAAAGAAAAACTTGCAGTGTCCTGTCCACAAAACAAATTAATACTGAAAATTGAAATCAGATATGATTGCAATGTTTAAGCAGTTTTTAAGTTTTTACCATCATTTTGGTACATCTGCTGCTCGCTTTATGCCCGGGCCCCACTACGGACACACTGTTCGTAAATCCCCTCCTCTACCCCTAAATATAGGGCTACAGAGCCCATCTACGAAATCGACCTTCCCCTTGACCCAAAAGATCCTCCCACCAAGTTTCATCAAAATATCTCATTCCCTTCGAAATTTATCGTGCTTACAGACGGACGGACGGACGGACAACTTTTGCGATGTCATAGGTATCCCTCAACTTACGTTTTGGGATCCCAAAAATCAAATCCAGACAAAATCTCAGAAAAGAGAACTTCTGGCTTACTTCCTTGCCGTTCTGTATGATAAGGATCCTCAGTTTCATGTTTATACGCTTGGTAAAGTTGCTAAGTCATAACTGAGATTTTAAATTTTCAGCTACGTCCCGCAAAATTCGAGCCACAACGCGAGCCACAATAACCATGTTGGTCGCACAACATGGCCATGTTGGCCACACAAACCATACACTTGTGGGCCACACAAACGACCGCGGAAACACGCTTTAAAGCGACTATACTGTTAGAAGTTTCAAAACAGATAATACAAGGATGAGCGGTTTCAAGAGACAACACTTAGGATGTTAGCTGTTATCTTTTTCAGACGTTACGCATTAAATGTTATGCAAACAATCTTTACCTGGAAGAATCGAAAAACCGCCGAAAAAGCATGTGCTGAATTTTTCGATAAAAGTCAGTAGATGTCTTTTCGACGGTTGGCTTCATGTAGGCATAACGTTTTCATGCTCAACGTTTGAAGAACATAAAAGCTGACACCCTAAGTGTTATCTGTTAAAAACCGCGCATCCTTGTATTATCTGTTATGAAACTTCGGACAGTGTAGTTCTTGCACCCCGCCCTTGTTTGGATGAATGCGGATGAACTTCGTTCCCTATAAAACTACCCCCAGTAACAAGTTGTTCTTTACTTTGTCTTTCTGTTATGGGGCAAGATAGATATGAAGGGGAACGTCGATAATTATTTCGGTGCTTCAGTAACGCCATAACGAGTAATGTCTACCAAACCTAATATCTTATACTTTTGTACTTCCTAGGCGTCGTACTCCAAACAAGAATGCCGACCATTCAGTTACCAAACCACTTATGTCTGCCATGCCTATGGCTGAGCTGGGTAGCGCCCCGACTCCGACAGATCCTGTTGAACTTCGCCGGCTGACCTTCCAGACGCCGGGCATGGCGAACCATCCCCCCATCCCCGTGGCAGATTTCCCGCGACACACGGAGGCACTGCGAGCTAATGATAATGCAAAGTTTTCTCAGGTATGTTTCGGGGGGTCCGTCGCACGTTCTTTTCCTTGAACTAGAGCTAAAAGCCTAAATTTTTTGACGGCAGTCTATATGGTGTGATCGTGGCTTGGCTCAACCGTTCTCTCGTAGCTTCTCGTAGAAAAGTAACTTGTAACGAGGACGCTAACCGACCACGACTTCAGAGGCGTAACTAGCCAGAATGTTGGTGAGGGCAAGATATTTTTACGGACTGGCTGTTCGTTTTTACCGAGTGTTTTTAAGAGAAATTGACTGTGTTTGCTGAAAATGGTTGCGTGGAGTTTCTTTTTACCGACTTGCCGACAACATTGGAGGTAAATACTCGATGAGTCGTGATCTGAGGTTGTGAGTCGAGCGGTGAGTCGTGATCCGTGCTCTATGCGGAAAATTTGGACCTCGCGACGAGTACCATGTTTACGGGATCTGTCGAAGACCAGATTTCTACTAGACCCCATTGTCTGGTTGAAATCACACTGCTCAAAAAATCTTCATCGCTGTTACTGTCACTGTCCATAAGTGGCTCCGTCAGAGAGTTCCTTGCATATTCACTATCCGCACAGCTGTCTCTCCCCTCTTGTTCTCTTCCTCTTGCTAGTTGATCCACTCTTTGTGCTAACTGTGTATTATTTTCTTGCGAGTCCAAGAAAAGTTCCGCTTAGGGATCCCATCAAAACCTTCGATCTTGTTTCCAAGGGCCTTCATCCATTTGAGAAACTAAATTGTCGCTATTTGACCTGGTTTCCTGAATAATCATTGTTTCCGGCATGTGTATCTTTGATAGGATTAACTTGAAATCCGGTTATGCAAATGTGTATACTTTCGTATTCAGGTAAATCAGATTGTCGGATGAGTAATAGGAGTGTGTCCTTTAAAGGATCTTTAAAGGATACAATTTTCGCAGAACGTCGGAAAAGAAATAGTGTAATAGATAATAATAATAATTTATTTAAAACCCAATGCACATGAAGTGTGTAAGGAGAAAAAAAGAAAACAACAGGAAAACACTAGTACATGTTCAGTTTCTAGCTTTGAGCCTAAGAAGCACCCTTGCCAAGAAGGGCCACGATATCGTTCCAATAAATTTAGCTGACATATCCGTTTAGTGAAGTCAACAAAAAAATATGAACATACTATCTAGCAAGTAACAAGCTCATAATCTTCGTAATTTCCATTTTTAGATAGTTCGCTATATTCTCATCTTTTATACAGAAATTTCATATTTTAATTACGACCTGAATGAGGATCCTTGCAAAGAAGGGCCGAAATATCACCGAAACAAAGTCTCGGCTTACAAACGTGTTTAGAACCATGAAAGATTATTGGGCTGCAATAATGCATATACAATTTGTATTACATTTTACGGTTTCCGTTTTAGTGGTTTTTTTTTGTTTATTTTTCATTTTTACATTCCGCTGTTTTATTCCACGGGTTAAAGAAAACAAAAAAAGTATTTCTTCGGCCCAAGCTTAGTGGGTAATTTTTTATGGTGATTCATTGTCCGTTCTTTCCTGAGGAAACAAATTTATTTTATAGGAGTACGAGTCAATTGAGACGGGTCAGCAGTTTACGTGGGAGCACTCCAACCTGGATGTAAACCGGCCGAAGAACCGTTATGCAAATGTCATAGCCTACGATCATTCAAGAGTTGTTCTGGAACCTGTGCCGGGAGTGCCGGGAAGTGACTACATAAATTCCAATTACTGTGATGGATACCGGAAAAGAAATGCCTACATTGCCACTCAGGTTAGTGAAAACTGCTATTATGCCATAATAATATGCCAGCAAAAAGTTGGGAAGTTCTCATCCTGAGCTTGTTTTTTTGCCCTAGTTTCGCGATCGTTGCTATGTCTAGGTCTTTCCGTCAGGTTCACCCGAACGAGAAATAACGAGTTGGAACCAAGAAAAGTTAAATTTCCTCTCTGTCTGGCGGCCGTATTTCTGAGTTGTTTACGAAATGCTAGTAGGTAAACTTTTCCTTTCATAGCTGAGATTGACCCAGTATATTCGAAAACTTTCCCCCGTGCTTCAGCTGTTCCATTCACGGAAGAAGGGGTTGAGCATTGCCCCGGGTGCGAATTAAGCTAGCTGTGGCATTGCGTGTCACAGAGAGATGCGTGAAATGTATGATATTGTGGAAATTATTATTTGCGTTTTTGCTGTTACCATGGTATCTGATATACGGTCTAAAGTCGTTTTTGCAGTTATCGTGGTATCTGATACCACGGTCAAAAGACGTTTTTGCGGTTGTCGTGGTAACTGGCCAGTTACCGTGGTAACAGATATTCAGATATCACGGTCCGACCGTGATATCTGGTCGTTGTATCTGGAAAATGCACCTCACTTTCATCGAATTTTGTGAAATTGGCAGCAAATTGGTGAAAAAGAAAATCAGCACTTAGTGATATAACTGGATATCAGTTTTTATTTTTGGATGACTTCGAAAGGTGCAATTTCTGCAACAGTCGTTTTTGCAGTGGACCGTATATCAGAAACCACGTTAACTGCAAAAACGACTAATTGCAGATCCAGTTACCGTGGTAACAGATACCATGGTATCCGCAAAAACGCAACTATTATCTTCACAAGATTACGCGGACTTTCCCAATAACCCCCTGAGAAAGAGGGAAGTTTATTCCAATCAGTAGAAAATGCATACTTGTCACCCCAGAACAGAACGCGTTGGCTTGATTCAAGATTTGCAGTATTGTGTTTAAAGCACAACTAAAATCCGATAGTATAATATTCTTTTCCTTCTCAGTAAGAACTACCATCACCCTCTGCCTACTTTCGATTTTCCTATCAGAGTTGTTTTCAGGTTTTTCCTTTCTGCTAAAATTTTTATCTTCCCATGGAGTGGAGAGTCTTTTTACAATTCAGTCTCTCGCGTCGTTTGTGATTCGTCCAGTCGGAGGTGTGGACTGTACAAACGAATTGAAGACAACTTTTGTTGGTAAAGTTAGTCAAAGCTGCGCATTATAGGTAGTGTGCTTTCACAGTGGAGAGACATAGCGAGAGTTAATGCCTAGAAGCTAATCCCTTATTTTTCTTCCGGGAAATTTTGGACTGTGATACAGCAACTGTATGCGAGGAGAAATTGGAACGATAAGCTCTTTTGTGAATATTTGAGGAATAAATCAGAGCTGTCAACTAGAATTTATTAAAGCTTCGGGTCATTTGCTTCTCAGCCTTTTTTCGAAATAGGATCAGTTGGTAGTTGGTAGCAAGAACAGCAGAAATTATAGAGTCTTCTTTTTCAGGGCCCTCTACCAGAAACCTTCGCAGATTTCTGGCGCATGGTATGGGAGCAGCGGTCATACACAATAGTAATGATGACGCGACTTGAAGAACGCGCTCGAATCAAATGCGACCAGTATTGGCCTACCCGAGGCTCTGATACCTACGGCGTTGTGTCTGTAACGTTAGTGGACGTTCAGGAGCTCGCGACGTACTGCGTTCGAACGTTCCAGCTGCATCGACTTGGTACATCGGAGCATAGGGAGATACGGCAGTTGCAGTTCACAGCGTGGCCCGACCATGGTGTTCCTGATCATCCGGCGCCATTCCTGATGTTTTTGAGGAGAATCCGCGCTGTTAACCCACCGGACGCCGGTCCTCTTGTTATTCATTGCAGGTAAATTGTTCCTCGTTACCATCGTCCATTCTCGAAAGTAAAGAGTACGCGGGGATACCAACCGAGCATGCATCCAATAGAAAAATAAACATTAACTTAATCCATAATATCTTGAAAACGCATAAAAATAGCTTTGGATTTGTCAGTGTTCAAATGAAGGCACTCAATACGTAAAAACAATACATCAATCAATCTGCAAAGATAGGTCAAAATTAGATAGGTAGGAACAGTTGAAATCTTAAGTAAAAAAAAAGGTGAAAATCACACTGCTAAGAACAATTAAATTTTCAACAAAGTTTGGTACAAAAGACTTCAGGTAACGCTCGGATGAATGTGCTGGAGGAGGATATTGTAGCTTTTTGTGGCTAATTTCAAGATTTCGCAGTCACTCGTGTATTACGGCAGCTGTTTTTTTATTTCTTTAGAATCGGGCAAAATGTTTCAATGTGGGTGTAACGCTATTATTTTCGCGCCAAATCTCATCGAAGCATATCCCCCCTTTGTCTTAAGGACGTGATCTTCAATTTCTGCAAACTTTTTCCGTTATCCTCACTGCCGTTTCCTTCATCTGCAAGCTGTGGCTTCTTTTTTACCTCCAAAGTCCAGAAATAGAAATTTAATCTAACGCTACTGTTTTCTCGATACTTCCGAAAACGTTTGCCTCTAAGCGTAAAGTTTTTATTTGGCTCCCGACCAGAACTTCTTCCCGTCCGTTTCTCCTCATTATTGTTTGTTCTTCGTTTCCGCTTCATACTCGGCTGTTGCGTTATCGGCTTGGGAAGAAATAAAAACACTACATGGTCTGATCAGTTGTTCGAAAACCCAAGAGTTCTGAGAAGCTTTCCAGAATGCAATACCGTATCCATCAGTCCAGCCTGAGGTCGAAACTTTCCGTAAAACAACAGCCGTTAGACTCATACCATGTCCTAGCACTGAACAGAAATGGTCGGATTAGAACGAAGAAGGGACAACACTGAACTGTTGCTTCGCAACATAATACACTTTTAACCTTATTGTTCCTGGATAATGATGAGAGAAAATATAATATACATAACCTATGTAAAAAGGCTATCAACCTGATTTACGTTTACGACCATCTGCGGCCCTTTTTCCTTATTGATGCTGGTTAAAGCAGAAATATAAAAATGCTATTTCTGCCAGAGATACAGTGCTTACCATCCCTACAGCCTTTCTGATTCTTCCAACACACGAAAAAGACAAGAAAACAACAAGAAAATCCAAAGAGACACGCCAGGTTTCAGTTTGGCCTTATTACAGTTCAGCGCTCCAAGTGGAGTAACAGTCCCCTATTTCCTCAGGCTCAACACTTGTGGAGACATAGTAAAAAGTCGGTTCCATAGGGTAATGGATGACTTTCACTTTCTGCTGCTGAGACATATGTAAAATCTCAATTACCCGGGACGCAAATGACAGGTTTTCCACTACTAACCTGTGGATCTATTTTAGCATGTCTAATCCAGGTGCTGACGGTGAGGCTAACAGAAACTAGTCCTCTTGGAAGCGGGGAGAGGGAAAAGAAAATTCCGTAAAAAAACATGCTAACTAATCCAATTTTCTTTAAAATAAAAAAAGAAAGAGTAGAAGAAACAACTGTAATTGTGAAAAAAAATTAGCAGTTACATCTCGAGTTACATAGCATATTTTTATCTTTTCTATTTGCCGACGCATCCTCTGAGGCAGTGGTTCCCAACCTTTTCCGTACCGCGTACCCCTAATCAAGGTTCGAAAATGTTGCGTACCCCCTTTTCCAGAACGTTAAAAAGACGATATTTATTATCATAAATGATAAGGCATACATGTGTAGAAATTTATACAAAATCAATGAGACACTTGAGGCTGCTTTTTAGCTAAAGTTTTATGAAATCTCGGCTCGACGTCATTTACGGCAAAACATTTTTTACAGTCAGCCTGTTTCCGTGTTTGGTTTTGGTGTTATCCGTGCTTTCATCAAACTGCATCGCAAATGTTTTCGTTAGCTTAATTCGTAACCTGAATGACAATATCACTTGTTGTGTCTTCGATTCTTCTTGACAAAAATATAGTTAGACACAGGAACAGATTTTACGGCAGTAGGCTAGCTGTAGTCAGGGGCGTCACGCACTTGCTGGCAACACCCCTTCCCCAAAGTGGTCGTTCAGACGGTTAAAAAGAAACGAGTCGGCGCGAAGCGCCGCGATTTTTCGTAAAATCAGTTATTTTTTTTGAAAAACGGTCGGTAAAAATACCTTGCCCCTCAAAACGTTTTGGCTAGTGATAGTATTAGGGTTTCGGCAATCAGATATGAGTAAGGCGAGATTTTGAAGTTACGAATTAAAACGATTTTGGTTCCTTCGCGTACCCCTTGCAAGGGTCTCGCGTACCCCTTTGGGTACGCGTACCCCCGGTTGGGAACCACTGCTCTGAGGGATGGACGTTAGGTTTCTGCGCGGTTTTTCTCTCGAACCGAAACAGCAACAATAAAGAAAAAGGCAGTCGTACTTCAGTTGTGGGGTCGCGATCACTTTGGAAAGGTAAACTGAAAGTTTATATATCATCTTTAACTAGTTCATGTTGTTTTTGTTAGTGTGGAGGTTTTAGCGTTTATCAAGCCGAACGGCCATGAAACAAAATCATCGGAAATAAAACAAAGCCACCACCAATCTAAGCTAACCGATCTATGCGAATGAAGCGAAAATGTAATACTTGCTGTTTATGTTTTCTACTTGAACAAAATATTGGCGTTCGTGGATTTCAGAATACCAGGAAGCAAAAACAAACCACCCCCAACAAATGTATCCCTTAAATGCGAAAGCGCCTGACACTGTAAGAGGAAGTTGAACGAATTCTCTTACCTAACCCAACAAAGACGGCCAAAGACAGGCTCTGTCGGACAACCTTCAAAGTGTCGCGATCTTGTCGTCGCTACAACAAAATTCAGATCTAAATATTTCCTTAACTTTGCCATAACTTAAGAGTTTCAGAATTTTGAACTTTCACTTGCCAACGTTGAATTTCTTGGTCCTCAATTATTTGTGCACACTCCCTTAAAATGTAATTGTGAGTCAAGTTCATAGCGAGTTCTGTTTCAATACAAGTCTGTTTAAAACATAGAGAGCCAGTTTGGCAGAGAGAGGGTACTTGATACACTTTATATAATGTCACACTAAGATAACATAATAATAACCATTATCCTTCCATATTCAAACTGAATTAGGATTTACCGCTGCAAGCTACTAACAAATTTTAAAAATCAAGAATTTTATAAACTTCTAGTGTTAGAAGAATCATAATAAACTTAAAAGAATTTATTACAACTGTAAATATCCGATTTTGGGGTTTTCTTAGGGATTGTTCGAGTTGAAAGCTTGTGCGGAAATTTGATTTATGTGGCTGATGTTTCTGCTTCTCGAAAGGCGCGTTGACTTTGACGTTGAGAGATTTTTCCGCATTTTCATCCCCCTTGTTTTTGTTGTGAGTTATGTTCTAATATTAGGTATTTACTACCTTATCTTTTTTTCTAGCGCCGGTGTAGGGCGAACTGGTTGCTTCTCGGTCATCGACTCAACAATCGAAAGAATGAAGCACGAAAATACCGTGGATATCTACGGACACGTTACGTGTCTAAGGGCACAAAGAAATTACATGGTTCAGGTAAGTTGGGTAATGTTTTGAATTAGATTGCCCTATTATCTTTGTGTGTTCAGAGCTTATTAAAAACGGAAACTCCGTCAGAGACATTATTTTGCCGTCGATATTTAGAGGTTCTTTTACGGGAACCGCTTGACGTGATGATGAACGGAAAGCGGAATGAAATTCGTGAGCGACATCTTATACTATCAAGGAGACATGAATTTAAGTTGGTGGACTCCAGTAACCACAAGGCTGTGACAGACCTTAAAAACGTACCGCATTTGATCATACCAAAGAGTGGAATTTTCGAAACAAGTTTGTGTTGCCTATAAAATTAGACTACTTGAATTTTAACGGTAGAAAAGTGTGTTTTTTTTATTGTAGGTTTTAAATAAAAAATTTATGAATCGGTTAATGGTAGCCTAATGAATAAGGAAATAAGGAAAGTTTAGAGTAAGTTAGGATTTAATTTCATCGAGGGAGGAGGAGACGTATCATCAAGCCGCTGTCAAATCTTGTTTAAAAATTGCTACGCAGGTAGCCTATACAAAAAAAATCATTTGTTTTCCTATTTATTTAAAGTTCCGTTGCCTTTTTTGCATTTCATACAACTTCAGCGCTTACTTGTCATAAAAACAAAAAAAGAGTTTTCGAAGCATGTCTGTTGGACCTTCGAACACCCTTACTGAAGGTAGCTAACGCTGAACTGATCAACAGCTTTGACTTAGAGATAAGTTTTTCTACTAGGCTAAGTACGACTACTAACATTTGACATCAGTGGTGTGCGAAATGTAGTTTCGCGAAATAGTAACACTTGAAAATATTGTGATGTTTCGTGTAAAGGTTGTTTTGCGTTTATGCCGTCTTGGGAAATTGCGAATGATTTAGAAAGAGCTACAGTAATCTCTAGAAACTAATTCGACTTTCAAGTTCCAGAGCACCCCATTTAAAGGCTTTTAGATACCGACTGGTTTATTTTAGTTTACCGAACCTAATCAGAGGTAGTGAAGAAACCAAGCCAGAGTGTTGCTTCGCAACACGTAACGCTGCCGCTCAACGTAGGTCTAGTGCTTGCTCAGTCAAAAATACACCCCCTCACTGTATGCTACTGTTCTAGACGGAAGACCAGTACATTTTCATTCACGATGCTATCATGGAAGCCATCCAGTCTGGAAACACGGAAGTCCATATCAAGAATCTCCATAATCACGTCCAGACGCTTGTGCGGCCGCTTGATCCAAGTTCTGGAACCGGAACTCTCTCGATGGTCACAGGACTTAAAATGGAGTTCAGGGTAAGCTGAACTATCTTTTCTTCTTGGCGGTAACGTTCAAAGGACACATAGCCAGTTATTCGTGTTCGAATTCACGAAGATGTCCGAACCCCGAAAGTACAAAAGCCTGCTAGAAATTCTTCTTGTTCTACGTCACCAGGGTTTCCAAACTCGTTGAAAAAACCGCGCAGTTCTTCCAAGATCTCATTCTTCGGTGAAAGCTAGCTAAGTAAAGAACTAAACGCCTATAGAATCTATTCTGATGGCAGTAATTTATTTAGTAAAGAAAAGGTTTTTCATACTTTGGATCGAGCCATTAGGCTACCATCTAAATCAAACCGATCCGTGGCTCGTGTAAAAGCGGAATCCTGAAATTTTTTGCAGTCATTTGGATCAGGGACAGAAAATGCAAGATCGCGTTTGCTGGCAAAGGCACTGATACTTCTGTGTACTGCATGGACGTAAGGAGCAACTTGATGTGGACATTGGGACACTGACAGGAAAACGATACTTTGAAGTAAATATTGGCACCGGGCAGGCTGGTTATGTATGCACTTGAATTTAGCAATTAAATCAATACAAAGAAGAGACGTTTCTAAAATTTGGTTCTGGTATAGTAGTTATGACTTTTTACTGCGTCCAGCGGTCCATGCGATAAGGCTGCGCTTTATTCGAAGCAGGTTTGAGGAAGTCATTCCTGACTTTATCACGTATAAAGTCTTTGCCGCCTCATATCAGCTTCAAGTGAAGCGTAGCCTTATCGCATAAAATTCATAGCCACTATAGCATACAGACGTAAAATTTTTGGAAATTACTCTTAGTTATACTATTTTAATTTCTAGATTTAGGACATTACATATGCACTATATCAGGTGCCAATACGTTCAGATCTTATTGAGAATAAAATATAAAATGAAAAACGAAGACGTTTGAAGCCGGACTAAATAGCTTCGGCCATCCCTCACAACAACAGTAAAGGTAGACTTAGTGTTGTAAAATTACCGTAAAATAAAAACTCGGTAAGTAAAATAGGTAAAATTGATAAAATAAGGTAAAATAGGTAAAATTGGGTAAAATAAAGTATTCCATGGAAAATATAGGGTAAAATTGACGTTTTAGAGTAGCTCACAGGATTGAGACAAGGTCGTCGTATTTAGTGTCATGTCGGCGCTACGAGTTAGATCAGTAAAAATATCTATCTATTAAATATTTATTTGCATCTAGTGCAATTCGGATGATTGTGCAATTGTATTATTTGCAGCTGGCAAAATTGATTTTGAGGAACTTCAGAGAATTTACTTTTCCGTTAAGTTCCAAATACAAATAGAAAAAGTGACATTAACACTTTGATCACAGTAATAAAGTAATAAAATAGCTCAAGGTGACTTGAGGAGTAACTGGAAGAAATCCCTAATTGTTCCGTTCTCTTCTTATTACCCCCTATCGAGCTAAAAACAAGACCAAAGGTTCCGATGGGATCCCAAAAATTCAATATTTGATCCAGACAATTAGGTTTTGTCTTCGCCAGATCCATTCTTCGCCAGGCCAAACAGCTAATCATTAAGAAATCCAAGCTCAGATATGGATTCAGCATGTGCGTTTACCTCTATAAGCCGATCGAAACGATCCTAGCTTACTTCTGTGAATTTTGCGGTTCTGGCGAAATTCAAGAACTACTTGTCCGGCGAAAAACTAAAGCTCAAAAACGGATTCACCGTATCTCCTTACCCCTATATCCAACATCTAATCAACTTGACATAAAAATTTAACTTTTAACAAATTTTCCGGTTTTGGCCGGATTCCGGGCGAACTATTTGTCCGGCGATAAAACGGTTTTCGTATTCTTGTTCAGCATGCCTTCTTACCCCTACATCAAACATCTAATCAACTTCAGATAAAAGTTTAACTTCTAACAAACTTTCCGGTTTTGGTCGGATTCCGGACGAACTACTTGTCCGGCGAGAAAACGGTTTTCATATTCTAGCTCAAAAACGGATTCACCGTATCTGCTTACCCCTATATCCAACATCTAATCAACTTGAAATAAAAATTTAACTTTTAACAAATTTTCCGGTTTTGGCCGGATTCCGGGCGAACTATTTGTCCGGCGATAAAAATGGTTTTCGTATTCTTGTTCAGCATGCTTTTTTACCCCTATATCGAACATCTAATCAACTTCAAATAAGACTTCTACTTATAACAAACTTTCCGGTTTTGGCCGGATTCCGGACGAACTACTTGTCCGGCGAGAAAATGGTTTTCATATTCGTGTTCAGCGTGTCTTCTTACCCCATAATCGACTATCACATTAGCTGTTTAAAAAAAACTTTGCTTGCCCCTCAATTTAAATCCCCTCCCCCACCTTTAAATGTAAGGCTACAGGGCCCATCTACGAACTCGACCTTACTCTTGACCCAAAGAATGCTCACACCAAGTTTCATCAAAATATCTCATTCCCTTCGAGAGTTATCGTGCTCTACAGACGGACGGACAGACGGACGGACAACTTTAGCGATGTCATAGGTTTCCCTCCACTTACGTTTTGGGATCCCAAAAAAGACTTGCTGTCATGGAGTCGGTAACCAAATCAACCAGTTGATCCTCTAATACTGTGGGTCCAGGACTTTCAGTAGTAGTCTAAGGCATATTGGCCTAATCTCTGTGCATTATTTCCTTTTCTTTGGACATGGGGTTCATGTCAATGCCTGCATACTGCAGGTAGCAACACAATAACACATGACAACACTAATTAGGCGATACTAAGTTAAAATAAAACATAGCACTTGTCCATAAAACATGTCATGGCAGACCTGCACATTGGTAGGCTACTACTGTCACTTTCTTCCAAATTCCGCCCTTCTATTCACGGTGTTTTCCCTTTAAAAACCAGATGTCATAATCATGTTTTGCTTTCTGATGCCGCCCTGGTCCCTGGAGTCCCTGGGTAGTTTTGCTTTGACACCAGATGTAAAGATGTCAATGGAATACGGGTAAATTCGTAAAATGATGTCTGAAAACCGGTTTCCTAGTCCTCCTTGCAGGCCCTGGGTGGTTTTTCCCGTCAACATGTGTAACAAGACCAAAGGTTCCGATGGGATCCCAAAAATTCAATATTTGATCCAGACAATCAGGTTTTGTCTTCGCCAGATCCCATCTTCGCCAGGCCAGACAACATATCATTATGAAAACCAAGTTCAGATATGGATTCATCATGTGTGTTTACCCCTATAAGCCGATCGAAACGATCCTACCTTACTTCTGGGAATTTTGCGGTTTTGGTGAATTCAAGAACTACTTGTCCGGCGAAAAACTAAACATCAAAAACGAATTCAGCGTATCTCCTTACCCCTATATCCAACATCTGATCAACTTAAAATAAAAATTTAACTTCTCACAAATTTTCCGGTTTCAGCCGGATTCCGGACGAACTATATGTCCGGCCAAAAAATGATTGTCATATACGGATTCATCATCTCTTCTTACCCCTAAATCTATCATCTAATTAACTTCAAATAAAACTTTCACTTTTAACAAATTTTCCGGTTTTGGCCGGATTCCGAGCGAACTACTTGTCCGGCGAGAAAATGGTTTTCGTATTTTTGTTCAGCATGCCTTCTTACCCCTACATCGAGCATCTAATCAACTTCATATAAAACTTTTACTTTTAACAAACTTTCCGGTTTTGGCCGGATTCCGGGCGAACTACTTGTCCGGCGAGAAAATGGTTTTCATATTCGTGTTCAGCATGCCTTCTTACTCCTCGATCAAACATCTAATCAACTTCAAATAAAACTTTTACTTTTAACAAACTTTCCGGTTTTGGCCTGAACTACCTGTCCGGCTAGAAAATGGTTTTCATATTCGTGTTCAGCGTGTCTTCTTACCCCATAATCGACTATCACATTAGCTGTTTAAAAATATTTTGCTTGTCCCTTAATTTGAACCCCCACCCCTAAATGTAGGGCTACAGAGCCCATCTACGAACTCGACCTTACTCTTGACCCAAAGAATGCTCACGCCAAGTTTCATCAAAATATCTCATTCCCTTCGAGAGTTATCGTGCTTACAGACGGACGGACGGACGGACAACTTTTGCGATGTCATAGGTATCCCTCCACTTACGTTTTGGGATCCCAAAAATGGCAGTAAAATACGGGTAAATTACGTAAAATACCGGTAAAATACGTAAAATACCGGTAAAATACGTAAATGACGTAAATTACGTAAAATAGTAAAATTGGTAAAATACCAATTTTACGGGGGTCCGTAAAATTACGGTAAAATACGTAAAATACCGAATTTTACCGTGACCAATTTTACCATTTACAACACTAGGTAGACTCGGCCTCATTCTCTGACCCTTCGACTATTAGCAAACATAGTAAGAAGAGAGCCTCCGTTTATGAATGGACAAGATCGTACTAGGCTCCTCTTCAGTTTTCCGACTCCGTAGTCCTTCGTTTTTGAAGGTATCGAGCCCGCCAAGCTCACTCTCTTTCAGAGAAACTATCAGTTAAGTACCATTTTTTCCCTTTCAAAAGCTTGGCACCAAGAGTTCTCTGTTTCTTCGAGAAATTCGGAATGTAGTTGGAAAATAAAGTTGCCACGACTTGGATGATAAATTGTTTTTCATTTCCTCCTAGAAACTGGCCAATTATAAACTTCCCAATGCGAAGTTTCACAGTGCAACTCTCCCAGTGAACAAAACTAAAAATCGGCTGATCAACGTTTTGCCGTATGAAAGCACGAGGGCCTGCCTACAGCCTCTGCGGGGAATAGAAGGTGAGATTTTTTTTATTATCTCTCTTTTATTATCTTTTTTTATGATTTTTGAAGTCAAAGACCCGATGGTGGCGCTGTGGAAGAAACGTCGTTCGTTTAAAAAAAGAAGCGGCAGTAATTTTCCCATTCCACAATCTCTTTCCTTTTTTAAAAACAACAGTAATTTTACCCGATGTGTTTTGGGGGGATCCCCAAACGCTAGTGACCGTATAACTACAGGAGACCTTGCTATTTGCGCCTCCCCCGTGAATGAAATATATGCATGCAATTAACACCGTTTCTTTCCAGCCTCTACACTTACCAAATGTGTGAAATTGGGCCGTGATTGAAAGCTGCATATTGTTCTGTACAACTTTTTTTTTCCGTTTTCGTTGAACGAAGTTGCAGTTTTGCCAGACGCCTTTCTTCTAATCAACTGCTGACTATGACCAAATTGTTTTTGCGCCAGTTTCCTTTTCCAGTTTTCTTTTGCGCCTTTCGCGGATTGATTTGGGCTACTAGGTTAAATTTGCACCAGCGTTTTTCCATCGCATGTATTTGCGCCTTTTCGACTTTGTTTTGCGCCTGGGGATTCTTCAAAGAAGAAATAGAAGTAAGTGGATGACATTTGATATCAATCAGTTTGGTCAGGATGGATGTATTTTGATGTGTCACACGCGATCCTTGTGATTTAGTCTGTATTTACACAAGTTTACTAGGGGTGGCGCAAATAGAATGGTATTCTGTAAGCCTTCGTAAAGTTTCTTACGAAGGCTTACAACGTCTGTCTGTTAGCACTATAACTCTCAAGGGGTTTGTTCAAAGTTGGTTTGAGAATCCAGTATTTTGACCAATGAGCTTGTTGGAAGAAGTAAGTGGGAGCCTGGCCCGCCTAGAAAGAGCCAGCTGCAAAAATCGTTGTAATGCCGTTAGGGTGGAGAAAAATGACATCCGAAGCTCGAATTCTCGCAGATGAGAGCGGATGAAACGATTTGGAGACATAGAGGGAATCAGTAATGTAGGTATGGGAGGTCCTTTAAAGTTTAACCGAAAAGGGCTGAGATAGGACAGTATAGTTACCCATCACTTATTCACTTAAGGCTGGAAGACTTGATGAAAATGCGTTACTTCGTTGCTCCGCTGTTATCGAATTATCTATTTTTATATAGCGGAATTTCCCTGTCGTATTTGTGGTACCTCTACTCGTTTGTACCTGTGCTGTATGCTTGACGAAGACGATTTACGAAAAATTAGTGTTCACGCAGTGAGATACCTTCCGCAAGATGATCAGTGGCTACTGAAAAGCCGCGTTTGTACTGAGATTCAAATTTTCAGCGTCATGGTAGACTTTTGCGTTGTAAGGACGGCCGTAGATATTCTGAACGTCATACTAGAGCAAATAGTGAAAAAAAAAATCCCTTAACACAATCCAAATAATACAGCTTAGTCAGTTAAATGATACACAAATAAGTTGTCTTTTCAGTTAAACTTTAACATGCAACTTACTATTGCAGGAAGTGACTACATCAACGCCAGTATCATTGACGGTTACAGATGGCGTGGAGCCTACATTGCCACTCAAGGCCCCCTCCCAGACACCACTGAGGACTTCTGGCGCATGCTCTGGGAACATAATTCAACTATCATAGTTATGCTCACAAAGCTGAGAGAAATGGGACAAGAAAAATGTCATCAGTATTGGCCAAACGATCGATCTATTCGTTACATGTGCTACGTGGTTGAGCCGGTGGCAGAATATAATATGCCGCAGTATATCCTCAGAGAATTTAAGGTACGTGGACTGCGATTGTCACTTCGTCCGTACAAGACGCGAACTAACTGAATGGACTCGAGTGTGTGAATTATAGACTCGGTTTGCACAGCCTGTTTTAAAACTGGCAATTCGGTCCGACAAATCTTACTCTTGAATCCATCCCCCGTCACGCCCTCTCCAGACACACAAATAATCAACATCTATCAAATATTCCTTCAGCCCAAGCTGACTGTGAATCATACTTGACACTGCAAACGGATGTCGCTATAATTTATTAGAAAATCAACTTCTGAAGTTCATTTTATTAGAAAATCAACTTGGGAAGTTCATTTTCTAGCTTGAGCCTGAACAGGACCCTTGCCATAAGAAGGACCGAAATATAGATATAATAAAATATATCTGACGTATCCGTTTTGCAGTATCAAATATGATCCGCAGTTTCTTCTTACATTCTGTAAATGGAGCCCTGGTATTGAGTTTATGCAGAGGGTAAACATTGTTAGTAAAAATGCAAATTCTTGGCGAACTTGTCCGTCTTTCAAGTTTCGATGAAGATTTCCCGGGGACTTTACTGGAAGCTGAAATACGCCCAATCTGTTATTTTCTCTCATGACCTGCACACACCCGTCTTTATCATGGTGACTGGCATTCCCATCTTGCTTACATTATTCCATAATGTCTTTCTGTTCCGTCCTGTCATGTTCAGACTTCAAATATGCGACAAATAAGTCTTCATCGTCTTACTTGTGTATTAGCGACTGTATAATTAACGCTTAGTCCATCGTACTGTGATTTTCTCCGAGTCCGAACTTCTCTTCCTCTATTGTTTGCTATTGCTCCATCCATCTTCGAATCCTTGTATCTAAAACTCGAGTGATTACTTTGCATATTGACGGGAACATGACGGTTTTCTAGTCTTCTTGATCTCCTTTTTGGCAAAGGGGCTATACAACTACATGTGATCTTCTTTACCAGGGTTTGAGCAGGGACCCATAAATTTCCTGTAAAGCCTCGCCATTCAGGGGGCTTGTCAATAAGAGATTTCTGACGCTATGTTGACCGACCGGAAGATAGTTCGAGAAACACCCACGGTCCAATCACGTCCAAGGCCAGATAGACAGAATTTGGGATTGGCTGCTGGCGCCTTGAGGGAGGAGCCTCTTTGGCGCGCACGTCCAATGAGGGCAAACAAGAATGCCGATTCGACCCAAGTGGGATTTTTGGAAAGTAGGCAAAGGTCGGGCAACATAGAAGCATAGGAAATGACAAGCCCCCTGTCAAGGAAATTTATGGTTCTCTGCTTTGAGTGACAGTTACGTTTTCGGTCTACCATTTTGTTAGCCTTCCAGGTTATTGGACACACCTATATTGGCCGGATCAGCCTATATTTGTAAATCTAATTGATACTGAGACAACTCTTCCAGTCCAAGGGTGCATTTCGTGACCCGCTTATTTCTAAAGCACAACCCTTACCAGAAATGATCATTCTACGATGAAAGTCAGAAATATCGTTTTTCGAAACATTATTACTTTCCATGGGAAATTAGCGAGTTTCTTAGTAGCGCTTGTCGACTCTATCCAGCCTTCCTGCTCTCCGACACGGCACGTGGACGCAAAATATTTGAAAACTGAATGCGCAGTGGTTAAACCACAAGAAGAAGTGAAGTCATACAGACCCATATCAATTTTACCAACTCTAGGGAAAATTCTGGAAAGAATGGTGTACAGGAGAGTCGAATGGTTTGCAGAAACAAATGACATCATCCCAAAATCCCAAACGGGGTTTAGGAAAAGACACAGTACCATGGATAACCTGACAAGACTGGAGCAGGATGTGAAGATAGCCCTGAAGGAAGGGGAGTATCTCATTGCTGTGCTTTTCGACTACGAAGATGCGTACGGGAACGTGAGACGCGAAAAACTCCAAGAAACACTGAAATCCAAAGACTTCCCAGAAGCACTCATCAAATTCACAATGGAATTCCTAGAAGAAAGAACCATCGAAGTGAAAATCAACCAAGCGAGATCAGCCAAGAAGCAAATCTACGAAGGACTCCCGCAGGGATCCATCCTAAGCCCCCTTCTGTTCATACTGTACATCAGCGAACTCCAAATGAGAAGAAGTCAAACTAACCAAGGGGAGTTTGCAGACGACCTCCTCATTTGGGAAAGAGGGAAGGACCCAAAAGAACTACGGAAAGCAGTCCAACAATCAGTCGATGACGACAACCAGTTCTCCAAAGTATTCGGCCTCCCGATCTCAACGGGCAAATCAAAGGCTATATGTCTTTCATAGAAGGAAGTTGTCAACCCTCCCCGAACTAGAGATAGATGGCAGCCGATTACCCTATGAAGACGAAGTAACCCTACTCGGAGTAACCCTGGAGAAGAAGTTCACCCTACAGAGGCAAGTTCAAAATATAAGGACAGCAGCAGTAAACAGGATCCAGATGATGAAACGACTGGCCGGAACCAGGTGGGGCTCGGCGCCAAAGACACTCTTGGACTTCTACAAAACATATGTGAGAGGAAAAATTGAATATGCCCTCCAACTCATTGAAGCCGGACCGGAATCCCACATGAAGACATTAGAGACAGTCCAGAATATGGCAATTAGAATCGCCCTGGGGCTCCACAAACATACCCCCGTCCAGAAGCTTCACGAGATTGCTGGGCTGCCCACCCTAAGTGAACGAGGAAAAATGCTTCGGATAAAGTACTTCACGAAAATCCAGTGCTATGGACAAAAACACGTGGTATACGAAAAGACATTCGGCAATACAGCCCTACAGAACACCACAAAATCATCATGGTCAAAATTCTTCGCGGAAGTCCCAGGATGGAAGGCAGCGAAGGCAGAAGCACAGCCATTCCCAGAATCCCCTCCATGGACAATGGCCCAACCCATAGTGCAAGACCAGCTGATCCCATTGGACAAATCCCACTATTCTAGGGATACAGTAAACCAAATATTCAAGTTCGAGATGTTGACCCCTTTTCGCCAACCACCTACAAATATACACAGATGGCTCAGTGAAAGGCAAGAAGGCAGGAGCAGCAGCATGTATTCCCGAGTACAAGTTGAACATTACCATCTGCCTCCCGGATGGCACATCCATCCTTACAGCGGAGTTAGCGGCAATCGAAAAATCTCTGGAAGTGGTGACCCAAATGCCTCCGGAGTCGAGAGAAGTGGTGATTCTGTCGGACTCTCGATCAGCACTACAACTACTATACTAAATAAACTCTGCAAGTGAAGACACAGACCTCAAGAACATAAGAAAACTCCTTCAGCTTCTCGAAGGTCAAAACATCAGCTGCAAGTTTCAGCATATCCCGAGCACAAGGGAATCCAGTACAACGAAGAAGCGGACGCCTTGGCTAGTAAAGCAGCGGACACCCCATCCCAGTCCCAACTGCTTACGATGAGAGACATCATGCGAAACCGTATATCCTCGAAGAAAATGCGGTTACTCCCGTCACCCTTTAAAACACGTCATCAGTGCGTCACCTACTACAGGCTGAAGACTGAGACCCTCCTTCTAAATAAAACGTTGTTCGAATGGGGACTCCACAGCACACCAAACTGCAGAACATGAATGAATGAATGAATGAATTTAATTCCAAAAAAGCCCAAGGGCCATGGCGGAAAACATAAAAAAAATAACAACAAACAAAATATCATACACTCCGAAACAAACCAAAAATCAACTTCTATAAAAATAGTTCGCGGTGGGTCATAGCTATCTTCAGGAATCTACCCAGCCTTCGGAGATCACCAAAACACTTACTTCCCATAATCGAAATCAATTCCCTTTCATCCCAAACCTCCCGGCCAAACACTTCCTTTCTTAATCCTTTCAACTCCTCGCAATAACACATCAAATGTACCGCATCCTCTCCCTCAACACCACACATCGGACAAAAATAAGGACCAGTACCTTTCCTCTCTCGACCAATATACTTTCTCCGCATCCCCACTGGAAGAGCGTCCGCCCTAAGACTCACCATCCACCTCAATTCTGCCCCCCCCCCAATCCCAACTTAAAATATAATTCTTCTCCCCATGTCTCTTTAGCCATACCATACAACTTCAGAGAGTGGTGCTCTGATACGCCCCCATGCCACCTCTGAATCTCCTGATCTCTTAGCCTATCTTTCACTAGCTTAGCTACCTTACCTAGGGGGTAACCTGGTCCCACTCCATCACACCACAAACCACCATAACCACAATCATCCAATATTTTTTTTAATTTGCTGAGGCCAAGAATCCCTTTTCTTGCCCCCAAGTATTTCCAAATACGCCGCTTTCAAAACTCTCACTCTTGGCAAACTCGTCACTTTCTCCCAATATCATGTCACCAGGTGGAAGAAGACGTGCAACATGTGCTATTCGACTGCAAAGGAGACAACCAAACAGCCAGAATGAGGGCCTCGTGCCGGAAAATGAAGATACAACCGTCTTTAAGCGCCATCAACCTAGCACCCCTTCGGAAGTCGGAGGAGAAAGAACTCTTCCACCAGATGATCAAGATCCTACAGGAGAGGGAAGTCAGTTAGTTCCCGTTTGACCCAGGCAGAGATACGCCCAACGATCAAAGAAAGTACAGACGACGCAGGCCACCGAGCCAAGAAGAGAGGCCGAAAGGGAACGACGCCGTCGTCGCTCCCAATGGCTTGATGATTTGGATGATGATGAAAAAGTGGGAAAGACCAGGCAAAACAAAAGAAGTCCAAAACAGAAAATAGACCTGTTGGCCTACAATGTCTTCCAAAATGAACAAGAGCTACGAGCTCATATGGCACTTGTTACGAGTAGTGGTACGAGAAAGTAGGAGAGAACTTCAAAATAAACACCCCGCCATTCAAAAATACGATCCGGACCTACAATTAGGACATCTAGGTTCATTCAGTCTGAAAGCTCCAGATGACGTACTAAGAACCTATGCTTGTTCTTCCCACCAAGTTTCATCCCGATCCCTCCACTCTAAGCGATTTCAAAGATTTCCGGTTCGCCCCTCCAACTCCTCCCAATGTCACCGGATCTGGTCCGGAATTAAATGGGACGTCTGAGGCACGAGACCTTTCTAAATATCAAGTTTCGGTTAAATCCGATAACCCGTTCAATAGCTGAGGTTGCCACTGGATTCCGGATTCCCCTTTCGTACACCCCCCATCGACGGTCGGATCAGGGAAACGACATTCTCAAGTCAATAGTTCGGGTACCTGACAAGCCTGCCAAGTTCATTGTCCTTGCACATCAGGAAGTACCGAACTCGTGGGATTACTATAAACTCGGATCCCCTCCAACTCCCCCACAGTGACCGAATCCATTCCGGTTATGCTATTCACTTGTTCTTCACACCAACTTTCATCCCGAACCCTCCACTCTAAGCGTTTCCCAAGATATCCGGTTCCCCCGTCCGACTCCCCCCAATATCACCGGATCCGGTTCGGATTTAAAATGGGGCGTCTGAGACACGAGGTCTTTCTATATATCAAGTTTCATCAAGATCCGATCACCCGTTCGCAAGTTAAAATACCTCACTTTTCGGATTCCCTCTCTCTCCACCCCACCCCCCAGATGGTCGGATCCGGGAAACGACTATTCTCAAGTCAACCTGTTCGGGTCCCATACACGCCTGCCAAGTTTCATCGTCTTATTAGCGCATCAGGAAGTACCGAACTCGCGGGATCACTAGAAATTCGGATCCCCCCCCAACCCCCCTACTGTGAACGCATCCGGTCCGGTTATGTCAATCACGTATCTAGGGCTTGTGCTTGTTTTTTCCACCAACTTTCCTCCCGATCTCTCTACTCAAAGCGTTTCCAAAGATTTCCGGTTCCCCCCTCCAGTTCTCCCAGTGTTACCGGATCCGGTCCGGATTTAAACTGGGATGTCTGAGACATAAGTTCCTTCTTTATATCAAGTTTCTTTAAGATCCGATCACCCGTTCGTAAGTTAAAAATACCTCATTTTTCCGGATTCCCCTCCCTCCAGCCCCACCCGGATGGTCGGATCGGGGAAACGACTATTATCAAGTCAATCTGTTCCGGTCCCTGACATGCCTGCCAATTTTCATCGTCCTAGCGCATCAGGAAGCACCGAACTCGCGGGATCACTAGAAAGCCGAATTCCCCCCCCCTGACTCCCCCAAAGTGAGCGGATCCGGTCCGGTTATGTCAATCCCGTATCTAGGACTTGTGCTTGTTCTTTCCACCAACTTTCATCCAGATCTCTCTACTCGAAGCGATTTTCAAGATTTCCGGTTCCCCCCCCCAACTACCCCCCATGTCACCGGATCCGGTCTGGATTTAAAATGGGAGGTCTGAGACACAAGGTACTTCTGTATATCAAGTTTCATTAAGATCCGATCACCCGTTCGTAAGTTAAAAATACCTTATTTTTCCGGATTCCCCTCCCTCCAGCCCCCCCCCCCCGGATGGCCGGATCGGGGAAACGACTATTATCAAGTCAATCTGTTCGGGTCCCTGACATGCCTGCCAATTTTCATCGTCCTAGCACATTAGGAAGCACCGAACTCGCGGGATCACTAGAAATCTGAACCCCCCCCCCCCCAATTCCCACATAGTGACCGGATCCGGTCCGGCTATGTCAATGATTAATCTAGGACTCATGCTCATTCTTCCCACCAAGTTTCATCCCAACCCCTCCACTCCAAGCGTTTCCCAAGATTTCCGCCCCCCCCCCTCCAGCTCCCCCCAGAGTCACCGGATCCGGTTCAGATTTTAATCGGACCGTCTGGGGCACGAGCTCTTTCCAAATACCAAGTTTCATTAAGATCCGATCATCCGTTCGAAAGTTATAAATTCCAAAATATTCCGGATTCCCCCTCACTCCACTCCCCCCATGATGTTCGGATCGGGAAAGTGACTATTTCCAACTTAATCATTTGGGGTCCCTGATATGCCTGCCAAGTTTCATCGTCCTAGCTTATGTGGAAGTACCCGAACTAGCAAAACCGTGACAGACAGACCGACAGACCGACCGACGGACGGACAGAAATTGCGATCGCTATATGGCACTTGGCCGAAGGGCAAGTGCCGTAAAAACAACACGTTGAAGCTTATCGTGTCTTTATGCGTGAAATAGTTTTCGGTGGACCTTAGGCGTATTCTCGCCGTTCCCCGAGGACTCCACTTGAGGAGTCCCCGCGTTTTTGTTTGTCCCGGGGACTCACTCCCCGTGTTCTTGCGGGTCCCCACGGACGGGAAATACTTCGATTATCATCACGATCACCGAAAAGGACCCCCTTTCAGATTCGGAGGGGAATCAATTTTTGCTGAGGTGTTGGTGCAATATAAAATTAATTAAAAACAATCAGAATAAACAAAACCAAAAATAAAGTAGATCCAGATTAACTTCGTGCATATTTGCGTATTTACTGCATATTTTTTTTTCGAACAAAATCCATTTTGGAAGCATTCTCCGTGTTCTCGCTGTTTTCCGTACGCGGATTCCGTGTGGACTGACTCCCTCTATTCTCGCCGTTCCCTTCGGTTCCCCGAGGAGTCCTCGGGGAACGACGAGAATACGTCTCTTGAAGCTCGGCTAGGCTGAAAAGTCGTAGGTACAAAACGAAGCAATGGCGAAAGACGGGGATTTCAGAAGCTTATAATTCCATAAGGGAGCTAGGGACAAAATACAACACAGGACAAGAGCAAGAGGTGTCCATTAGCATTCTGCTTCCAACACCATCTATGAACTCCATTGTCAATAGTAACTAGCGCTGGATGTCACGCGACCCATGGACTGTTTTTCTTCTTTTTTTAAATGAATGAAGGGTTTATTAAAAAAAAAAAATGGAATCTTCAGTGCCCAGAGGCGAACCTGTAAGGGACTAATTACCCTCAAAACAAAACACTAACAACAAAAATGAAGAAAAAAGGAAAGAAAGAAAGAATGGAGCTTGACTTACCCGGTCTGGACGCCGAACCAGAAAAAAAAAAAAACTTTTCAACCAGAATCACTAATAACTATCCAAAAAAAAAACTAACAAAAACACAACTTAAACTGCTGTGAATAACGCATCAAATTCATAGACAGCAAAACAATGAACCAATGAACAAATATTCTTTTGCCTTTGTAGGTCACCGACGCAAGGGATGGCCAGTCCCGGACTGTACGTCAGTTCCAGTTCACCGACTGGCCCGAAGAAGGCTGCCCTAAGTCTGGCGAAGGCTTCATCGAGTTTATAGGCCAAGTGCACAAGACTAAGGAGCAGTTTGGGCAGGAGGGTCCCATCACTGTTCACTGCAGGTATGTCGGCTTTTTTTTCTTGTTTTTCTCCCCTCTGCCGAAATGAATGCAAATCCCACTGAAATGTTAAGCCTGGTTCTCATCGCCCAGATTTTTCCAAATCTCAAGCGACAAATAGAAGAGAATTTTACGACAGAAACGAAGTCTTATAAAGAAATCTTTATAAAGAAATCTTTGAAGTAAGAACGAGGCTTCAAGCTCATCGAATGCGAATTCGCTCGTGTGGGCGAATATGCCGAAAAGCGGACAAATTCTTTTCGCTCCGTGAGTCGAGTATATCCGTGTCGCATAGCGTGTCTATCCTCGCGTTCTGTGAAAGAGTTCGGAGCCCAAGTGAGCACGACCCGAATTCCGTCGGAGAAATTTGTCCCGCTTCTGATAAAACCCTCATCACGCTTCATGCGGATTCTTGTTCCAAATTGTTGTATTTTCCGATTAAGAGCTCGCCCGCAAGTTGAATAATGCATAATGCATAGCTTTAATGCGAGTTCCCTAGTTTATTAGTACTTTACCCATTTAATTTTGAATCCCCGCTAAGAAGAACAAGACAGCGGAGTACGAGTTAGTTTTCCGGAGTACACGGAATGCGAAACGGAGCATAACATGCAGCAGACAGAAAAAATGACCAAAAAATTTGAAAGATTGTGATATGCGGGGAAGCTTTTACTTGAGGCTGAAAGTTCTCAAATATCTGGAAGCATGTATCTTGAAATCAGTCAGGTATCTTTTGTACCAGGAGTTTAAGAGAGGAGAAATCTTCCAAATTTGTTGTAATAGAAGCGAATGGGGTGGAGATCTTTTTTTCCTGAACGGCCGGAAATAAATAAAATAGTGATTAGTAGAACTAACCGTACAGTATATTAATTTTTTGATTGGGTTTCCTGCCATTAGCGGCAAACCTCGAGTAGCACAATTGATATTTTTTCTTCCCGCATCATTAGCTATTTGAGACCGGAATGAATTTTGTTAGTAACGCGAATGTCCAACTGCCAAAGATATGTAACCAGGAGTGAGTTGGTAGAACAAGGAGGTCTTGGATGGACTCATTGAAATAAATGTACTCTTTGTTGAAGTTCAGAGTCAAAACGATGTGATCCAGGTCATCAGAAACAAAAGAAATTGAGAAGGAAAAGGTCCCTCTCCATCTATCGTTAGCATAAGATATGCGAAATGTTAACGGAGTTAGTAATGCAATTAGAAGATAAAGATGAAAGGATGTAAGAGATACACATGATGGATGGGGAGATAATCCTTGCGTGCCGAACGCCACGCTTTATCTGGGTTTTGTCATCCGAATTTTTTCCATCCACTGTAGTACGCAGAAAATAATTTGCCAATAACGCAGTAGATAATAATAATATAAACGTTTAATTCCATGTAGAAGTAGCGAGAAAATAGCCAAAAAATATGCAGTTATTCACCCAGTAAAATGTGACCGACGCTAATTTTTTAAAACTTGATATACAGTTGTGATAAAAAAAAAAGTTGGTGGGCTATTTTATGAGCTATTTATATAAAAAAAAAATTATTAACCAAGTGCCATTTTTGTATACCACTAGCATGTCTGGTACTTCCCTTAACTTTAGTGCCATTTCCGTTGCAATAAAATTCTATCTTACCTTACCTTTAAACAGACTTTAACTATAGGCTACTAATGCTTATTTTTCACAGCGCCGGTGTCGGTCGAAGTGGTGTCTTCATCGCTATGAGCATCATCTTGGAGCGAATGCAGTATGAGTGCGTCTGTGACGTGTTCCAGACAGTTCGCATATTGAGGACACAGAGGCCTGTCATGGTGCAGACAGAAGTAAGAATTTTTTTCCATTATTTTCGTACTTTGCCATCCTGTTTCGGCAGCAAAGCGCTGTACGAAGTGAAACAGTTTTTTCCTGTTTGGGATTTTTAAGTTAACTGAAAAGGGCTGAGATCCGAAATTCTACTTTCGCGTCACTTATTCACTTAAATAGGATTGAAAACCCGAAAAAAATGCGTTACTTCGTTTGACCGCTATCCAGAGATAATCAGTTTCATCCGTTTTCTTTCGGATTTGTGGTATATCTATGTGCTTGTCCCTCTACGCTTTAAATATTTACCAACTACAAGTGTAAGCCGTTGCAGAAAAATAAACTATATACTACTATATACGAAAAATAAACCGATATACTGGCTGCTTTTGGTTTCTGTTTGGTGGGAAACCCGGAATTACATGCATAACCAGTCACTAAGAGTATCTGACACATGAGCTCATCGGGAGTAGTAGGCGGGGCCAACCCGCCTCGAAAATAGCCAAACACTTCAAATTTGAACATCGTTATTGTGCCGCAGGGTAGATGAAAAAATGGCATATGAAGTTTC
The DNA here is from genome assembly GCA_023053555.1 of Branchinecta lindahli. Taxonomy (NCBI): domain Eukaryota; kingdom Metazoa; phylum Arthropoda; class Branchiopoda; order Anostraca; family Branchinectidae; genus Branchinecta; species Branchinecta lindahli. Next base: position 27,581,304 of record JAKZAO010000002.1, read on the forward strand.
CGAGGAAATCCTGAGAGAATGGTTGGAACGATTAGCGACCTAAAATGAATCGGTCAAGTACGATAGGCCCTCTAAAATAAAGCACAAGTTACATGCTTAGCAACCTCTTAACTCTTTACAGCTATTCCCGAAGCAGCGAAGTTGTAATATTAAATGTCTCCTTTATCCTAAGCAGTACAGCCATCTGCGGCACATTTAGGCTTTAAATTCTGCAAATTTAAAGTTTAACCGAAAAGGGCTGGGATAGGACAGTCTAGTTACCCATCACTTATTCACTTAAATTGGCTAGAAGACCCGCTGAAAATGCGTTACTTCGTTGTTCCGCTATCGACGAATAATCGATTTTCAAATAGTGGAATTTCCGTGTGAGTTGTGGTACCTCCATGCGCTTGTATTTTTGCTGAATGCCTTACGAGAAAGATTTATGATTTTTTTTGGTTCAGGCATCAAGCAATCTTCACCGATCTCACCACTGCCAACAAAAAAGCCGCGTTTGTGTTGAGATCAAAATTTCCCGCGTCATAGTAGAATTTTCGTTGTGGGGACGGCCGTAGAAATACTGAACGTCATAACTGGAGCAGATAGTGGAAAATAAAAAATCCCTTTGCAGAATCCAAATAATCCAGTGTATTCAGTCAAATGACACACAAATAAGTTGGCTTTTCAGTTAAACTTTAAGGTATCAGCGGAAATTAAATTTGTGCAAATTTAAATTTCCGAAGCGAGATGTGCTTGTCCATCTCGCTTTGGAAAGTCAGGCAAACTGCGTGAAGTGGGAATGTATTTGCTTCACACCAGTTCTGTGTTACTTTAAAGTTGAACTGAAACCTAATATTATGCCATTATCTTCCTTCTCAGTAACTAACGCCGTCACCAGTGCTTCTATTTTCAGTTTTTCGTTTACGGGTATGTGCATCTGTGCATCTGTTCTCTGAAAATATCTGACATTTTCATGGACAGTATTTTCGCAATTAAGCCCCGCCCCTCGCATCATTTGTGATTGGTTCAGTTGGAGGTACTGCCTTTACACTGGCGCGTAGACGATGTTTATTGGCGATGGTAGTCAAGATTGCGCGTAATCTGTAGTGTGCTTCCGCAGTGGGGCAGCATGGGAGCTGATTTTTTGTGTGTGTTTTTCCGGGAATTTGAGCTAAAATGCAGCAAATTTATGTCCCTGGTGGAAAGTTAGATAGATAAGCTCTTCAGTGAACCTTTAAGCGATTTTTTTCCTGTTCGAATATGCGATAACAGTAAAGGTTTTCTTTTTCACAAGGCCTATTACTGTCCCTTAGAACGCATGGAACCTTTAAATCCCAAACCTTTAGAGCACCTCAAATTCCAGCTGTTGCGGGGATAGTGGGTCGTTTGTACGTGTGCTCAGCTCACGTGCATTTATTACCGTTAAATTTTTTTAGTAAGACGAAGAGTAGGGATGGGGTATGTACGTCATACTTTATAGTTCTTTTCTTGTGAATGTGCTCATTTGTGAAAAAAACAGGTTTCTAAAATAAACTAACTAACCTACATGAAACGTCAACTTCCCTTCTTGTAATTCAAAGCTCCCATCTGTCTCTGAAGTCCGTAGATCTTCTTGTCTTTCGCTCCACAATAGAGGTCCCGGAAGCCTCTTCTTTTTTTCTTTTTTTTTGAGCAGCTTGTCGCTAAGTGGAAGGTCCGACTTATCTTCAACTCCAACTAATGCTTAATTTCTGTGATTCACTTAAGTAAACGATATTGGAATATAGAAATATAATCTTTCGGGACCCTCTTCTGGCCGTACATGTGGCCGAATCTTCCCACAAATGGGGGGAGTTGGTGTTTTTTGGGTGCGACCCAAATTAGCGTATGACCTGTTAAAGCTTATTTTGTTATGCGTACCGGCCATGTCAAATACCGGCCCTAGTCGGCCGGTATTTGACCCAGATAAATAAATGTTCCGAGCTCAACCTCTCATTCTCTTTCCAGGATCAGTACGAATTCTGTTACCGTGCCGCTCTTGAGTACTTGAGCAGCTTTGACCACTACGAAGGCTTGGACTGACGGTACGCCGGAGGAGCGGGGGTCCGTGCCCCGTCAAGTGGTGGCGGCACTCTGCCACGAGCAGGCGCCAGTAACACCCTGCCGCGAAATGCTGCCACTTCTACCCTGACGCGGGCGAGTGGAGGATCAAGCACTCTTCGAAGGCACTAACTCCCTCCTGTACCACCCCCATCCTCCGTCTCGGATTCGTTAACCCTCCCACTGATTTAGTTGGTTGGAAACATTTTATGGAGCGTTTGAACCATTCCGTAAGTGAATAGTGTGATAAAAGAGTGTGGATACGCGCAGTGGAAGTGTTAAGAAGATATATGTGGCGTGTTCGGCAAGTTTGTCTCGAAGGAATGCTTTAGCAAAGTACCAGCTCTTGCTAGACAAAACGACTTAAGGGACATTTTCATGAAATTGAATTAAGTAACTCTTTAGGGTTTCTAGTGAAAGTATCGACAAAGCAATATCTTGCTTCCTAATTTCAGTCTAGGGCAATATCTGGCAAAATGACATCCGAAGTATTGTATTGTCGGTAGACAGTAGGTGGGAATCACTTCTCCATGCCATTATGAAGTTTCACATGGTTCTTATCAGTTATTCCGATGAAAGGAAGAGCCAGTTGGTATTTTGGTAGTTATTATCCTCTATATATGGAACAAAAATAGTAATATTTGGGACAGACGATATTGACTTTGACAATCCTGCCGGGAATTCCCGCTGATTAGATAGTTGTTATCACTTATGACGCACCCGACCATCAAAAAGTAAACTGCAACAATCGTGGAACGAAAATGTTGCGGGGAGGAGCTGATTTCTTACCGTGCAGGACTATAGAATCAAATAGTAACAACTTTTTAACGATCGTAAGTGAAAATAAGTTATTGGAACGCAACCTAGATAGATTTTGCTAGCATCTACTCCTCCATTTCGTGCGTTCCACATGGATTTCATAAACGGGACTGCCACGTAAAATTGAACGACATTTTTAAATCTCCACTTTAAAATCTTTTCCGAAACTTTAAAGTACACACGAGTAGTTCTTTTTAGCGAACCGACAAATAAGAATCCCAGAGCATGTATACGCATATTCTGGAAGTAAGATCTTGGGTTGTTCAGTACAGAGGATCGTACGATAAAACACGTAAAGTTTAAAATATCTCTAATTCCTTTTCGAAGGGTTCCGCAATATCTCCAGTGTTCTACTTAATTGTGACGTAGTGTATTTTGGTGCTTAGATCGGCTGCTAGTGTAAAAAATAGGCTGCTAAGTAGGACAGTGCTAGTCGTTTTATATGCGTGTGTGATACTGCCATCTAAAGGCGAGAGGGACATTAAGTTGCGACATTAAATACGCACTTTAGAAGTTACAGAAACTGTACATATGTGTTCCGTGTTGTTTTGTACAGTATTTATATTCTATAGTGAATGTCAGTAGGGTTTTAATCTCTTGTAGTGTAGTTGCGCAGTTCATATCATTCACTAAAGGTAAAGCATAATTATATATCTATAGGAGAGAAAGTGATTCTTGTTCGTGCGGGAAAACTGAGCATTCGTCCGTTTTTTTTACCCACCAGCAATGTTCATTTGATGAAAGAAAGCAATGATCCCGTCAAACTATGTGATGTGGCAGTTGTGCTGGAAAACGGTTGAAATGAACAGATTTCCCACGTGTGTCGTCGTTCTTTTCATCCGTAAAACCAAAATGAAATTCGGTTCTAAATTTGCCGAGAATTCCCGTACCAATTGCTTTGAGTCTTTCGCTGACTACATGGCCAGTTTTCTCATAACTTTGTGAAGTTTCTTTTTCTTTTTATTACTTTTTTATGGCGTAAGAAAGAAAACGGCAAAACTCGGCATCGCAGCACGGAGGACCTTTAAATGTTTGAAGAGCTAAACCAGTTTGTCTATTCAGTGCATCCATTCATAAGAGAGATTGTGGGCGTGTTCGACCTCCGATAGAGCGTTACTATTTGTAACGGTAGTATTTACGGTGGTAACCATTCTTTCAACCTGTGTATCCGTTGATGAGGGTTGGAACCTCGATCCTAGCCTGTTCTGACTGCAGGTAGGACTGAACGCACCCTGACTTGGTCACTTTTGCGGAAGTCCCGACTTATTGACTTACTATCCCATCCGATCTCGGGGCCGCTCTCCTGGCCAGTGCATTGATGTGCTGCTCTGTCCTGAACCAGTCTAATATAATAATATTAATATAATAATAAAAATAATGCATTGGAAAAATGACAAGGTCACAAAGGCTGTACAAGATTCTTTCAAAAAGTAATTTCTCTTTCGGACTAGCTCAATGACGGGCAATTTGCTGTTTCGAAAGAAGACTAGGGAAATGATATTTTTATTTTAAACTTAAGGAGGGCGACCACGTTCCAGAGATGGGCGAATCCGACCATGAAAGGATTCGAATCCAAATCCGAATCCAGGGCTAGGTACGAATCCGAATCCGAATCCGAATCCACCATTTATGCCGAGGATTCGAATCCGGAATCGAATCCGACCATTACAAAAATCCAATCATATGCATCGGTTATAGTTTAAAAATCAGTGGTGACGAAAAGCACTGATATCGAAGGCAATCGGATAGCGGGATAGACTACTGAGGATGGTTGGTGGTGGAGTTCAAAAATTTTGATTGTCTTTGCCCACTGTGTAAAATTTGGGAAACGACAACTGGAACGATGTAGACTATAGAAATATCAGCGGATTCGTAAGATTACAGGTTTGGAATCCGAGTCCGAATCCGAATCCAGCCGGACAAGCAGAAGATTCGAACCCGGATTCGAATCCGGCCAAAAGGACGAATCCTGGATCCGAATCCGGATTCGGATTCGCCCATCTCTGCCACGTTCCCGTTTCTACGACACGACCGTATATGCAAGTTGATCGGCTGTTAAATACTGACTGGTTGAGAACAGTTGTTTTTACGTTTTCCCGTTCATCAATATTGTAGAAAGGTTCAGGTGTAAATGTCGGGCTAACCAGAAGAAAGAACGTTCCTCTTGTCGTATGCGTTCTTAGGTTTTATAAACGTTCATGAAGGGGATACTATCGTTAACTCATCCTCCGTGTATTGACTTGTAAGCTACGACCCTACCAAGTGAACACAAAAAGTACAGACCTGCGCTGTCAGAAGTTTCAAAACAGATTACACTATGATGGACAGTTTCAACAGATAGCACTTGGGATGTAATCTGTCGTGATTTCGAAAACGTTATGCATTAAGTTTTATTCGTAATAAGCATTGCCAGGAAGAGACGAAAAAGCAACTGCTGACTTTTCTATATCATGACGACAAACAAAAATTCAGCAGATGCTTTTTCGACGGTCTCTCGGCTCCTCCGATAAATCCTTTGTTTATCTTTTATGAAAGTTCTGACAGTGCGGTTAGTACTAAATAGAGTTATTGGGCTCGGCAATCTTTAAGTGGGCTATTCAGACATGTTTTATTTGTAGTGCAATATTATTGCAATCGCTATTAGTATCTTGTCTGCGAAACTTGGGTTTAGTAGGAGGTAGAAGTGCTGATGTCAGTTAAAGCCTTTGTCAAGGTTATCAGTTATTGCGTCTAGGATACTCCCAGTATTAGTGAATCTCGCTTTGTGCTAAATTGTATAAAAACATTCATCTTAGTTGTACATTCCTTAGTTGAGCGTTTTAAGTTAAGTTGTAGCCGGGACAAGAAATAATTTCCGACGTTTTTTCACGCTTTCCGAAGATTTTCTTTATTTCTGGTGACCCTTTTAAAGCTCATGTTTTTTATGTTTTTACTGTATCGACTTTAAGATCCTCAAAACTGAATACAAGTTCGGCTGTCATCACGGTTCGGTATAGTAAGGTCGTGGGTTTTCCCACTAAACTCGAGGCACACATGTACCCGCCATTCATAAATACTAATAAATACTATTAGAGTAACTAATATATAAGTGAACTTCATCAGGAACTTTTCACTTCAAGGATTCTACTCTCGAGAGCAATAACATAAAAATAAAAGCTGGTGGACATTAAAAACTTTTTGTTCATCCATGACCAGGCCAGACCTTATATAGGCTAAATACAATCGAGAATTTTTCGTCGACGGGTTGATCAAACGTTTATGAAAGAAAATCTCTTTCCCCCGTGGTAAATGATGAATTTGTTTCAGATGTAAATTTGTTGTTAGATGTAACCAACTGAAAAGGAGCAGCATGGTCGAAAGCTGTCCAAAAAATATCGGCCTACAAAAAAGGCCGAGTTCGTTACAGCAACTCTGGCGAGGGAATCTTGGGGAAAACAATGTAGGGAGTGATTTACGATCTTGGAACAAATATTTGCCTTAAGCAGAACATTGATAGAAATAAACAAAGGGGCTTGAAACTTCGGATTTTTGTCTCGTACCAAAAGCCAGAAGTAAAGAAAACTTGATGAGATGAAACCTGGATGGTCAAAGACCAATTAAGGGCCTCAGCGGAGCTGATTTTCTCTTTAATCTTCTTCCAGTCTTCTAATTCATTCCTGTCAGAGCTCAAGCTATATCGCACATTCAGACAGCTCGTATACTATACAGTTATGTGTTTGTAATTTTTTCTTGTCCGTCGGGTATCCTGTGCCATTGTGCTAGTTTTTAGTTTCTTATTTTCTTTTTACGAATTGTTATTGAGAATAAACTTACACACAAAGTTAAACGTATACGCGTTATGTTCCCTTTACTGTCTCTTCGTCAGGTTATTTTTATATTTTCTTTTCTAGTAGCTTCGTCCTTTCATAACTTCCAGCAACATCTCTACTGCAATCCCGCTTCCGTCAATGAGTTTTTGGGATCCCAAAACGTAAATGACGTAAAAGTTGCCCATCCGTCTGTCAGCACGACTCGAAGGGAATGAGGTGTTCTGTGAAACTTGGTGTGAGGATTCTTTGGGTCAAAGGAAAGGTCGAGTTTATAGACGGACTATGTAGTCTTATATTTAGGGGTGAGAGAGGGGGTTCAAATTAAGGGACGAACAAAACATTTTTTGAAAGCTAATGACATAGTCGATCTAGGGGTAAGGAGACATGCTATATGACAAATATTCCCTCGCCAGGCAAATAGTTAGCCCGGAATCCGGCCAGAATCGGAAAATTTGTTAAAAGTAAAATTTTTATCTGAAGTTGATTGGATGTTCGATATAGGGAGGGATAAGGAGACATGCTGAATACGTTTGTGTGCTTTGGTGTCTTGCGGGACAAGTAGTTCGCCCAGAACCCGGCCAGAAAATTCGTTAAAGGTACAAGTTTTTGTTGATTAGAGGTTCGCATCGGGGGTAAGAACGCGCGATTAATCTATTTCTGAACTTTATTTTTTTGTCAGACAAGTAATCCCACCGATTTCCCAAGCCCAGAAATGTGGTAGACGCGAAGAGTCGGAGTTTTACGTCGACTGCTGAAGTTGTTTATTGCAGAGTCGGCAAGCTTCGAAGTAATACAGAGAAGGTTAGCTGAACCGTTTGAGCGTCCGACTGCAGATCGAGAGGTTCTTGGCGTCATCTTTCGGTATCACCAGCTATTTAGGTCTGAACACATTTTGCGAAGTTTTAGAGCAGGTAGGCTTCGATTAAAGATTTGAAAGTACATACTGTATCCGCTGAACTTGATTTTCCTGTCAGAAAAGAAGTCCGTCCGGAATACAGCTAAGCAAGGAGTTTGCCAAAGCAGATTTGAGATATAGGGGTAAACACACATGCTGAATCGATGTCTGAACTTGGTTTTCTCAGATGAGTCATTTGGCCGTAATTTGTCAATAAAACACCACTACGGTATCATTTATGTTCATCTTCATGAGACTGCTCATGGGTAAGTAGTAAAAATGTTTAAGGAGTCTGGCGAAGACTGCATGTGCACAAGACCCGATTGTTCTAGAAAAAAAAAGTCCAATAAATGTTAAAATTTTGGGATCCCATCGAGATATTTGGTCTTGTTTACGTTGTTGGTTGCGTCATGCCCACTGTACTTACTGTTTCGGCTCAAGGATTCAATATGCGCGCATTTCTCTATGGCGACAGCTCCTGGCGGAAAACGCAATTCAGAGGGTCTCGGTCTTTTGTGAAAGGGGTCCAGAGTACTCCATAGTGGATCCAAACGAAATCCCAGAGCGGGCTTCCCCTTCAGAGAACCCTACAAGCTTCTGTTTTTAGAATAGTCGTTAAATTATAAAGGTTTTCATTCTATGGTGAGAAGCAAGGCTTGAGTCCGTTTTCCCATTTTTGTATGGGGAATTCGTGCTGAGAGACGAAGGTTTTCTCCTAATAGGTTTTTGCTTGTAGGCACTGTTGTAAGCTTATTTTCATCTGGAATTCATCAGCAATACTTTATATCTGGGTTGTGTGCGGAGGTGATTTCTTCCCCCTGACTTTCGGCAAAATTTAGATTTTTTCAACTTTATGACGAAAGTGGAGAAACTGTGCAGAAAATCCGTCCGGGAAATCCTGATCGTCTCTCCGCAACATGAGATTACTACCTCTGTGTCATGATCTAGAATCTAGTATCTCTATGCTTGTGACAGCGCGCGCAGTTTTCAAACCGTAGTCTTTCTGTAATTTTCCTCCCGCGAATTCTTGCGGAATGCGATCAGTACTCCCCACTAAGACAATCAATCCACACATTCTTCCAAGAGAGGGGAGTCAGAATCAGCATTAATAAGATACTGGGAGGATTTGAGAGTAATGAAGATAATATAAAGATTTTGAAGTTGGTGGTACAATTCATAAAATCGATAGGAAGAGACAGTACCATGTGATACTTATTGGTCAAAGTGAAAAGAAATGGACGTGACAGAGATGGTTCTTTGAATTACAATGAATACAAGAAGTGAAATAGAACTTAATGAAAGAAGACCCAAGTCACCAAGTGACCTAGTAGTCAAGAGGGGTTTTTCATCATCATCATCATCATCATCATCTTTCCTCCCGCGAAGAAGTCGATAACTAAAAAGCCTGTGCGACGAGCTAAATGTCACGTCAGGGCCAAAGTCCCTGCTCAGACAGAATTTAAAGTTTTCAAGATTTTGATTGAGATGCTTATTCAGCTAGTGGAGAATGGAGTCTAATAAGCAAAACCTCTGACCAAAAGTAACCAGAAAGTAACCACCACTACCAGTGACCAACCAAGAAGGCAGAAAGAGATCTACAGGAAGTGGAACTCAATGCCATTCAAACCTTATGGTGATGATCTAGGCTTAGAGGGATCCAGATTCCAGAGTGCAACCAAAGTGCTAGTCATTGAAGGAGGGAACCAGTGCCATCTTTTACTTTTGGTGGACCCTAGGCCATGTACATTATTTGGCCCCTTTCCATGAGTCAAAAACGTAAAAACGCCAGCACATTAGCACACACAATTCTCGATTGAGCCGTAGGTACTACAGTCAATCTGAGCCTAACTTCGGTAATGTGAATGACGGTGTACCATAGCTGGTCACAGCTGGATCATAATGAACAAGGCTAGACGACTAGCAATTGTAGCCTGATTTCCCAACAATCTGCACCACCCACTTGGCCTCTTATTTCCCCTGGCCCCCCAGCACCAGCCTAAGGGTAAAGACTGCACTGGAGGGAACTGTCTTTTGACAACACTACTGAACTCTATGCCTGTGCAAACCTGTCTCCCTTTTGGAAATTTTCAGGAACTGCTACAGATTTCATTGGCTGTGTTTTGCTTGACCACACCAGCGACACAGCGTTACTGAAATTTTGATCAGATAATGTTTTAAGTTTCATTTGCATGCATCCTGAATGCATTGAAATAGAGTCAAAGAAGCAGTGTTTGAAGTTTGAATTGTATGGTGAGAATGTTTCCCAGGAAAACAAAGAAGTCAGAAGGTGGGAATACACAATTGTTATTGGATTTTAGGGGCCTAAAATTTTATTTGAAATGGTTATGGATTTGGTGCTGCACAGTGCCATAAACAGTGCTCACAACGAATGTGACCCCACAGATGTTTGATACAAGCAACTTGGAAATGGAAGAACATTTAAACAAAACTCAGTAAATGTTAGCCTGACAGGGGAAAAACTAACGAATAAGCAATGGATACCCAAAAATCTGACAAAAGTATGGCTACTGGAAAACTGGAAATGGGCATTATGAACATAAATTGTAAAAAATATTTAGAGAATGCAAAGTGCAACATTAACTTCCTACAACAAAACTGAAAAGATATTTCAATACAGTTTACTTACTCCTCAATGGGTGAACATACCACAAGCCATGAAACATGCAGAAGTCTGGAAGAGTGTGTGTGCCTTGTGGGGAGAGTCGGAGCTGATACATCCCTGTAAAGCAGCCATCCGCATATCTGTTACAAAGTGATGTCGCAAGGTCCTCGACGTGTGAACAACATCAACAATCCTTGTTGGAAATTATCAAGTAGAAAAGAATGTGGAGAAGTAATCCGCTAAGTGGTGAGTCTATATTTTGCCATTTTTCGCATGAAAGCTCTGAGGGAAGAGCCCATAAAGACAGAAAGTTAACTATATGTTTGGTTTTTCCAGTTTCCATGTCCTTTGTTTTTCGTCTCCTTCCCTGACTTCCCATTCCTCCAACCTCTTCAACGCAGGTTGTCAGGCACGGGTTAGTCAGCGTTGGGATACTCTTGGGACTGTTGGAAAGAAAAAAATATTCTTCACATCTTAGCAACATTTATTTTTCTCAAGTAAAATATACATATAAGTGTAAAGGGATAACTGTCACAATTAAAAACTGAATATACAGAGAAATACCTTAATAACGAAAAGACCTTAACAGTTATTGCACATTTCGCCAAAAATGTTTTACGAAAAAGTATGTCAGAAACATAAGTTGTAGAAGTTGTATTTATTGCTGGGCTTGGTATGCTCACCGGGATTGCAGGAGACATGAGAAAGTTCAGATTACACACAGTGTCAGTAACAATACATTTGTAATAGGGTTACACATTGATTTGCACCAGAAGCTGAAAGTGCTGTCACCAGGATTCTGCAGGAACATGCAACATAAACACTCGACTAGGTTATATGACTAGCCCCAATCATTATTTCTGTGTGGCGGGCTTCACTTGGTTATTGCCAAACAAGCTGGCTTTAGTCGGAGGCCCATGATTTTCCTATCGTTGCTCGTGATTCCGGAAGCATAGTACTGCCCACGCCCCACAATCGAATTTCACTTATAGCCTACTTATAGTGGCTGCCTCATTTGTAGTAGCAACCATGTCAACGACCGAAGAAAACTGCTGTGGTGGAAACAGACTGTGGGGAAACCACTGTAGAAGGATGGAGAAATCGTGGGCCCTTCCGGCTTATATAATGTCCAGTTGGAGAAATTATCAGGCCAGACTCAGCCTTCGCTTAAGCTGACTTTCGGAGTCCTCCCGGATGAAGTTACTCCGATCATGTCCTCGTGAACTTGGATGACCATGTTCGTCACTAACATTTTTAAGTCCGTCTGTCTATTGTTCGCTGCGGCGATGACTTCTTCGTGGTTTGCCTCGTGAGGGGAGTCGTAGTCAATGACGCATTCGTTGGTGATCAGGCTGAATGCGAAAACGGCCATTCCTGTGTGACGGGCGACGACGACCTCAGGGACGGTCGACATACCTAGAGAAGGGACTAGTTATATTCATAGCTTTGGCTTTCTGCTCTTCTGCTCTTCCGATTTTTGATTGCTTTGAACTCACAACAGATTGTATTTGCTCGAACAGAGACTACGACCAGGGTCCGTTTGATACCGATATTATACTATTTGTTATTTTCTTAACTCTAAAGTCGATACCCTACGTTAAATAAAAAATCTTCATTTTTGCTCTGGATATATTCAGTTGATCCGTTGATTCTGTTTGTTACTTAATATTATTAGTAATAGTAGCCTGCCCTCGTCAATCGCTTTTTCCTCTGCCTTCCCGGTAGATTTAGTCTGTTTAGGTAAATGAAACTGAAAGAATCCCGTATCAACCATTTTTACGGTTCTCCAGCCTGAACTAGTCTAAACAAGCTATAAATTATAATGAATTAGAGCAAGACTAACAGCCCCTGGGCCATTGCAGGCCCGGATCCGTTTCGGAATTGTAAATGAGTAGCCTACGCAGGGCTCTTGACTGTCCTGACCACCAAGTCCCGTCCCGACCCCACCAAGCCAGCGACAAGATCCAAGAACCCCCTACATTGCCCGGGTCCGGTCCGGAACTGTAAATGTACTTGTGGCTGTCCTGATGGCCAAGTTTCGTCCCCCTCGTCTAAGCGAGCCATAAGTCGTCGGATCCAGACCAGAACTTTGAATGGAACATCTGGAGCATGTATTATCCCTAACTGTCAAATTTCACCCAGATGGGGTTATTAGTTTGAGAAGCATGCCACAAGTTCCTGGAAAAAATCCGGTGCCTCCCTCAACCCCCAGCGAAGTCGGATCCGTTTCGGACACATAAAATATCACATCTAGAGCAATTGTTCGGACACATTTACGGTACATCTCGCGCATCTTGTCCTACACCCCATCAAGTTTCGCTCGAATCGGATCACCTGTTCGCAACTTAGGTTGATCACTAAATCCCGGATTCCCCCTCCGTCCATCCCCACAGGGATGGTCTTCACCCCCACACGGGGTATTCTATATGCCTGCCAAGTTTCGTTGCTTGGATTATGTGGAAGTGCGCGAGCTAGCTAAAGTGACAAAGAGAGACAGACCGGCATACGGGTAGCCATAAAACGGCAATTGAGCGCCACATTAGACAGTGGACAGCGCATGTTAAAAAATTTGCGGGGTCCCCTCTACTTCCCCCACCATAGTTCGGACACATTTACGGTACATCTCGCGCATCTGGTCCTACACCCCATCAAGTTTCGCTCGAATCGGATCACCTGTTCGCAACTTCGGTTGATCACTAAATCCCGGATTCCCCCTCCGTCCATCCCCACAGGGATGGTCTTCACCCCCACACGGGGTATTCTATATGCCTGCCAAGTTTCGTTGCTTGGATTATGTGGAAGTGCGCGGCTAGCTAAAGTGACAAAGAGAGACAGACCGACATACGGGTAGCCATAAAACGGCAATTGAGCGCCACATTAGACAGTGGATAAAAGTCCCTATAGATATAAAAGCAAGAATATCTGTGTAGTAGTCGAAAGCAGTTGTGGATACTTAAACTTTGAACAACTTATTCCGGGCCATTGGCGGTACTCAGTTGACAAATGTGACTTACCTACTGCGTCGATGCCCAGTAGCCTCAGTAGCTTCAACTCCGCCACCGTTTCGTAGGTAGGACCACCAAGCATGACGTATACTCCCTCGTGGACACAATCTCCAAGACCAAGGTCTTTCGCAAGCTGGATAGCCATCTTGCGCATTTTTGGATCGTAGGCGTTGTTCATGGCGGGAAAACGGGGACCAAATCTGCAAGATGGAGTAATTTTCGATTTAAGTTTAAAACGGAGGAATTTAAAGGGACTTCGCTCTGACAGACGTTGATGTGCAGCCTGAATACACGTTAAAGAACAGACAGTTCGACTTAAGAATGTTTGATATGGGATGCTGAGGGCTATGTTGATCAGGGGCGTTACTTTCCAAAATGTTTGGGGGGGCGTATTTACCGACCTGCTCGTCATTTTTACCGACACTTTTTGCAGAAATAAACAACTGTTTTCAAGAAAAAAAGACGGTTTTGACGAAAAATCAACTGATTTTGAGAAGAACCGATCATTTGAAAAAAAAACTGTTTTGATGAAAATCGACTGATTTTCAGAAAAACCGAATGTTTTCATGAAAAAATTAACTTTTTTTTAACGAAATCGCGGCGCTTCGCGCTCACTCGATTATTTTGTACCGACTGGCCATAACATTCGGGGGGGGGGGGTCGTCCCCCTTACCCCCCCCCCCGTACCTGACGCCCCTGATGTTGATATCCTGCGGACTGTTCCGTTCTCCCAGACAAGGGGATGATTCTGGTCAGGTTCTTTCTAGGCATTGGGATAAGTCGCAGATAGAGTTGGTCGCGTCCGATCGTCTGTTTCCTCGGACTGATTCCGGAAGTTCATCTTCATCGGGATCTGACGTATTTTCATTTTCCAGATGGCAGGTGTCCACGTGGTTTCTTCAGAGACTGTTGTTTGTTTACTTGTTATTCGTGATGTTGTTAATATCCACCAAATGGACTTTTGCCCTGCGGTTCAAGGATTGGCATATTGGTTCACGCGTTACCTTTCTTCATTTCTTCCTTTGAGCGGGGAGTCACCGGCGATCCCTTGCATATTGACGTGGTCTTTTAGAATCATGATGTCTCCGACTTTGTAGTCAGGGTTGAGTCCACCAGCGGCATTGGTTGCAAAGAGATGGGTTACCCCAATGAGCTTCATCACACGAACTGGCATAGCACACTGAAAAATAAAGGATTTGATTGCTGATATTGGTAGCACGACTGTTGTCTGTGATGTGGACGTCTGTATTTGAAGCTCTAGTCTGTGTAGTCGTTGATGTTTCAAAGGTTCGTTTGCAGGGCCGTATCTAGTAGCCTACATTTGAATACGCGGAACTGGGGTTTAAACCTTGTCGGTTTTACGTGTATGTGTGGTGTCCAGGCTTCACAGTCGGATCCCAAAACGAGATACCCTTCACAAGCGGAATAAGAATCCCAAACCAACACTTTCTTGACGTTTCCCGAAGTGTGGAACTGGAGGTAAGAGGTTGAATTCGGCTGAGTAGTTTTGAAAGCATAGCCTGCCAGTAAACAAAATATTGCCAAAGCACAATTCTTACTTGATAAAATGGTTACGAAATATAGTTTTCCGAAAATACCAATAGGCTACTTGCCCCGTGAAATAGACGATTTTCTCGTTGGCGCTTGTCGACTGTGTCCAGGCTTCCCGCTCTATGAAGCGCAGGCTGGACACAAAATATTTGAAAACTGTGCGCGCCGTGGTAAAAAAAAATGGGAAAACCCACTTTTTGGTAGACCCAACCGTTTGTCTACCAAGTCTTCGAAAGTTTTTAAATAATCTTAAAACAAGACAAAATCTGAAGCTTCTCATGCCCTTATTTTTGAAGGAGTCATCGGCGAAGCTGGACCTTTACTCTAAAACCCAAGACAGAACTGTTGGCCGACCAGGTCTTCAAAAGTTCTTCTAACAAAATCTAAAGCTCCTCATGTCCTTATTAAGAGTTATCAGTGAACATTGAAGAAACTTTCGGGGAAGTTTGTGCTGCTCGACAGTCAAACTCAGCTCGGCTGGTAAAGCGCTATAAAGTCGTAGGTCCAAAACGAAACAATGGCGAAGGCCAAGGTTTTCTGATGCTTATCACTCTATAAGGGAGCTAGGGATAATATAATGGCAGAATAAGTAAGAGGGGTCCTTTATTAGAGAGGGACTTTGGCTGTTTGTCTTCTCTGCTAGTACCGCTTATAACATACGCACGACTTTGGGAAGTATTTTTATGGCACTTGCAGCTTCGCTCAAGTGCCATATACCGATCACTTTTCCGTCGGTCGGTCGGTCGGTCGGTCGGTCCGGTGATCGCGAGTTAGGGTACTTGCAGATGTGCTAGGACGATGAAACTTGGCAGGCATGTCAGGGACCCGACCAAACTAACTTGCAAATAGTCACTTCCCCGATCCGACCACCGTGGAGGGAGTAGAGGGCGGGGGAATCCTGAGAATTTAGTAGTTTTTGTAAAACCCCTACCCCTTTCTACACACTAGTAGGTCTGCGCGCGGCGTGACGTCACTCTTTGCATCGGATCACTCTGTTAACATTGGAAAGAGCTAGTGCATTCGAGGGTCAAAGGGGTTTGTATATGTGGTGCAGTGCGGGGGAATATGGAAAATTGAGTGTTGTGTAACTTTCGAACGGATGATCGTATTGGGACGAAACTTAATACCTGAATGAATGACATATCTCTGATGTTCCATTTGAAGTCCGAACCGGATTCGACAGCTATGGGGGAGTTGGGGTGGGGGAAGACCGGAGATCTCGAGAAACGGTTATGATGGAGGGATCGGAGTAAAACTTGCTGGGAAGAACAAGAATCTGCTCCAGATAAATCGTTTACACGTTTGGACTGGACCCGGACACTTGGGGGGGGGAGGTGGAGGGGAGTTTCCCGGAATTCTGGTGATGACGGTTTTTGGGATTTTCACGACGAAACTTGGGAGGCGTATCAGGGACCCGATCAAACTGACTTGTAAATAAAAATTCACTCGATCCGATAGTCGTGGGGGGGATCGGAGGGAGGGGGAATCCGGAATATTTAGCCATGCGTAACTTTGGAACGGGTGATCGGATTCGAGTGAAATTTAATAACTGAACAGAGGGCGTGCATGTGGGGATCTTTTTCATGTCCGGACCGGATCCGACAACAATTGGGGGGGGGAATACGTGACCGGATTGGACTGGAGAGATCGGGATGGAACTTTGTGGGAATAACAAACAAGTCCAAAACTGAACCGGATTTGCTCCGGCGACTGTGGGGGAGTTTGAGGGGCGGGTCCGGAATGGTGATCGCGAGTTAAGGTACTTCCAGATGCGCTAGGACGATGAAATTTGGCTGGAATATTAGAAATTTGACAAGATTGGCTTAGAAATCGCCACTTTTCAAATCCGACCATTCCTTAAAGTACCAATCATGACCGCAAATTAAGAAAAATACTATTAAGCAAAATATGCATTTCCATCATCCCCATGAGCTCATGATCATTTTTGCCTCAAGGGTTTTGCTTACAAATGAAGTTCTAGCTCCCTTAAAGTGTGCATCTTAACCGCAAGGTCGAAAAGTACTTTTATCAAACGATACATCTCAACCCATGATAAGTTGTCCCACAAGGGTTATGCAAAAAAAAAAAAATCTTGCACCCTTAAAGTGCGCATTTTACCCGCATTAGCGGAAAAAAAAATACTTTTGATCATACGTATATATCAATGATCCCTAAGAGCCTGCTATCGTTTTTGCCTCAAGGGTTTTCCTTACAGATGAATTTCTAGTGCCTTTAAAATGCGCATCATTACAGCCAAGTTCAGCGATAAAATACTTTTTCTCTAGCTCCCTTAAAGTGCGCATCTGAACCGCACAGTCGAAAATTACTTTTGATCAAATAATACATCTCAACCCTTGCAAGTGCCATATGAGCTTACAGCTCTTGTTGTGTAATACCTTCTTTCTTACATTAATATGAAGTGATGTAGGGATTCGAGGGGTATCAACTCTGGGCCTCGCTGTGTTCAGCGAGATTGACAATTACACAGTCATTGCTAGCATCATGAAGCTCGCACCAGAAATACCTTAGTTGCGTTTTTGCAGATACTCAGATACCACAGTAGGACCGTGGGAACTGATCGTGGTATCTGAAAAATTGATCTCAGTTTCATCATCATTAACACAACAATCTAGTTTTTTGTCAAATTGGTGGGAAAGAAGTTATGTCACTCTAGCTGTCAGTGGAAATTAGTATTTCAATTTGGATGATTTCTAAAAACGCAAATCCGGCAGTTGTCGTTTTTGCAGAGCAACCGTCCGTAGTATCAGATACCACGGTAACTACAAAAATGACTAATTGCAGATCCAGTTACCGTGTTAACATATACCATGGTATCTGCAAAAACGAAACTCTTGTTTTCTTTGTCCATACAAGCATTGGCCTATGAGTTTGTAGTCCATCGTTTGTTATTGTTTATCTTACTTACCTTCCATAGTGCGTATCCTTCGTAAGCGTGAAACCTTCCCTGCATGCAAATAACTGGGACGTCTGCTAGTAGTCCAATCACCATTCTTCCCGCGTGACCATGGACCGTAGAGACGGGGAAGTTGGGGATATCCTCGTACGGGAATTCATCTTTCTCCTTGAGCAAGTCGGCCAATCCGCCTATTGGGAAGAGAACATGGCAAGGTCAACTTAAGGATGTCCTTTCGGTCCATTGGTTCTGGACATAGGCCAATTAGTACGTCGCAGAAATGAGAGAAGGAGAACTTGCCTTCTGATTTGATCCTGATTAGTTGATCTCGTTTGGTATGGATATTCGGTTGGTATGGAGGAAGAAAGCTATGAATTAATTCAATGGCAAAATTTAGGTCATGACATCAAGAGCCCTCTGGCCTGGACTGTTAAATGCTGTAGGCTACATAAACAGAAAATAAAATCGGGGTCTGTAACTCACCTAAACCGGAGCCGCAAATGATACCGATTTTGGGCCTGTGTGAAGTCCTTTCAAGCAAAAATTCGGCACTTTGTTTGATCACGTCGTATGTAAATCTAGAAAAAAATAGTAATTAATGCGGAGCTCCACAAGAGAGAGAAACGGCGGATGAAAGGCGGAGAAACGCTTGCATGCGTAAACTCCGACCGTATTTCAGATGTGTGCGTATTTTACGGGCTAGGAAAATCTGTAGCAACAAAAATGGATTTAAAACGCTCGGTGAAAAATATGTTTGTATTCAGCTCAGGGTGTGAATGCACCGCAAGAGATTTGCGTAAAGGTCGAAGAGGTTTCTTCCAGACTGTTATTTGTTATTCCGTCAGCATGCTGGGCTGATGCTGTGACGGTTCTGTTGTGTTAGTAACAGTATTTCGCAATGTTTATGCAATCAGTTCCTACGTTTTCTGCATTAAAGGAGTAGCGTTTGCAAGGGTTAGATCGCCCCTATCCAAGTCGACAGTTCGAACCTGGATTCGGTGCGACTGTGGGGTCATCGAGTTGTACGATTCTTAAGCATTGTCCCCACTTAGATAAGCTCAGAATAGATATAAAAAAAAATCAGACGAAATGAGAAATATTTATCTTGGTATATGAATAAAAAGTGACAATTGCCCAGATTTCAAGAAAAATGGCGTATCCACTAAGCTATCTCACATTGTCTGATCCACTGAAGAATACATGAGCGGGAGGAATTGATGGACTCATTGTCATAAAAGGTTGGTTCTTTTCTATCTTAGTTCCGAATAATGTTGGCAGGTGTTCAGGTGTTTTCGAATGAAAAGGTACAGCAGTGTTTACAATAATCACCCATGTCGACTGGTAATGGTGTCTGCCCTACTTTACTTCATATTTATATTCACTTTTTTAATGCGGAAGTCTAGATCATCCACATTCAAGTCCAGTTAAATGGCTGGTTCGAACCGGAACTCGGTATAACGACCATAGGATCATCTAGTGGTGCGATTCGGAAGCACATGGCTGGGCGTTGTCAAAGTAGCTCCCAGTAGAAGAGAATGAAAATAGTTATGTTCAGCAAGTAGAAAATAAATGTTTAGCAATGTCTATTTGTTTTAACATTTTGATTGGAGGCTTTATAACATTCCTGCTCCCGCCACATATTCAAAAAATGGATTAAGCTAGTGAACTCTCCATTGAACAATTTATGAGTGGCTGGGAGTGAAGGACTTGCTGATATAAGTATATGACTGGGTTCTCGTTGAGTGGGAGTAATATTATTTGTTGGTGTTAGATTTTGCAGAACGAAAAGGTACATTGGTGTTCACAGTAATCATTCCTATCGTTTGGTAGTTGCTTCTTTCATTTTCTGTCATTTCAGTCAACTCCTGTCAAGTCCTTCGCCCGGATCAGGTCAAAACTGCCTTCGAAACCTTTGGTATTTTGCAGACTCACGCTACGTGATCGACACCTGGTTGTTGCTAAATATCTGTTGCTAATTAACGTAAAAATTATGATTCCGTCAAGCCAATAGAATAATAAATAAGCTGATCCAGTCACTGCCTGGGAAATCTTGTGATAGTGCATAACACTCGCACGAGGGATCCAGTTTGTATGGAGCTTGAGCTGGGAAGTTAGCCCATGTCCTGATGTCCAAATGTTTCATTGACAGGCCCGGATCCGGACTTTGCATGGGGGAGTTAGAGTCCTGGAAATCTTTTGGAATGCATAATTTTCTAATGATTGATCCAATCCGGAAATAACTTGACAGAGCACACGTTCTGTATGTTCAATTTATGGGTCCGGACTGGGTCCATCTCTGCGTTTCGCCTCGAGATGAATCTGGCGGTGTAAAATATAAATTTTGTTCCCAGACATAAGAGCCCCCAGTGAAATGTCCCTACTAATTTTTCTCAATCGAAAAGGTCCCTGTGATAAAATGTCAGCTCTAAAAAACGTCTCCACGGAATATCTCCAAGCATAGATTCAGTCTTCCTCATTTTTTCTAATCTCCTGCTCCGCCTGCCTAGTTGGTTGTTTGCCGGTAACGGTGGTGAATTATCAATAGCTATTTCAGTAAACTTTAACGTGGGGGGGGGGGGGATATCAGTTTTGGACCCCAAACGTAAGTAGTTTTCAAAATACCTTAAATTAAAGTAAAGGTGTGCCCCTCTGAAATCCGGGGGCCATGCCACTCCCACAATGGCTACTCTGCCTTATGACCTGGGGAACTTTGATCGCCCCTAGCTGATCACTAACAATTCTAGGTCGTTCAAATGTACTGATTGGCTGAGATCAGTACTACAGCAAATCCGAAAGCCGACCGTTCTTGGAATTTTCTGAAGTTGAATTATGTTCTACCCGGGGACGTTCATGATCGGTAACTTTTTCTTGGGACCATCTACTAAGGGCGTTCTTGGAGTAGAAGACAACCAGAAATAAATAGTTGAACTTGTGTCTGCGCTGCTGTGTGTCCAATAGGGTGTCTGTGACGTAAAGTACTTACGGGGTAGGGTCTCCAGGGAAGACAAACTCCAAGACCTCACGACCACCTCCAGAAGCATTGGCCTTCAACGGGGTTGGGGGTTGCCTGCAAATAAAAGGACGTTAAAAGGAAGTCCGAGTAGGATAACTACATTAGATCATAGCTTGATCCTGATCCAGCCGATCCCTACTGTTACCTGGGTGATGACCCTTCGTGGGTCATGCGTTTGGATTTTCCCAGCAGTATTTCTTGTCCATCTCTGTCCGTATTTTAGTTTAATTTGCGCCGAAAGATGACTTCAATCGTGATCATTTTTATTTTCAAGGGATGGACACATATATTGTCCTGGTGCATCATGACGTGCACTAGCTGCATGTTATTTGTCTGGAAAACAAATTTGGTTGAGTGGACTGATACTTTAAGCGAGTCAAAGCGGAAGCATTTTAACATTTGCAAGGTCTAGATCATATCAAACCACACCTTTAAATCCCTGCTTTCGTCATATCTCTGTAACCTGGTTAATCTGTGACTGCTCCCCAAATAGAAAAATTAACAAAAGTATACGAAATTAGTCCAGCGCCATCTACTGGGCTTGGAATCAGCTATACTGACAAACAGCCTAAAGTCCTGCAAAAACAGGACAAACAAGTTCTTGCTCGATAATTTACAGTTTGCCGTACAGTCTGTTTTTTTTTGTTTTGTTTTGGTGTCTGTTATTGATTTCAAATTGCTTCGTTTCTACCGGTTGCCATAAATCTGTGATGATGGAAAAGCAGCCTCCTTCCGGTGTCACCGTTTTTGCTGTGGCATATGTCTCTTAAATAGGCACCTAATTGTTGATCGAGCTGCTGAAAAAAATCTATTCAGTTTGAATCTAGAATAGAATCAGGGGTTGTTGAGTTGTCGGAGGAGTTGTGGATAGTCGGAGACTTGTTCGTTAGTGAAGTTAACGTTGCTAAACAAGGCTCCGAACGTCGAAGTTTGTCAGGGAAGAAGAGGAATAATTATAAAAAATTTAAGTTTAATTCTAAGAATTCTCAAAATATATCAGCGCATCTTCGGCGTTAGGCAAATTGTGGGCTTAATTTTCAACGTTCTCAAATTCCGATGGAATGTTTTTCCTTTTTAAATTATTAACTAATTTTTGAAGTAAGAAAATTTGAAAGGTTTAAAGAATTTTGAGGGTAGAGAGAAAGTGTTAAATATTGTGTTAAAAAATAGAGATGGAGGATAGCGTAGGTGACGGCCGGTGACGCTATTTAGATAGGTCGGCCATTATCAGTTACATGTTTTAGTATTTTTCTAGAATTTGAGACCGTTGGCGCCACTGAGGATAAGTGGAAGCGTGGCCAAACCATATATACGTCCTTCATAAAATCCAATGATGAATGGCAGATGCGCTAGATAAACAATAACAGTCACATGTTAGATCTTGGTATAAGTAATCTGAGTTCAGTTTTTCAGTTTTATTGCACCACCGAAATACATTTAACTACGATGCAAGTACCCGCCCCAAGAAAGTACATAAAACTCATTTCCTAGCTAATAATTAACTAGAAACAAAACATAACAAAACAAAAAAAAGCACTAAAAATAAAAAATAATAACAATCACTCATCAACTCATTTAATAATAATAATAAGAAAAAAGAGAAAAAAGAAGAGAAGAGGTAAAAAAAAAAAACTATGAACCTTGGCCTAACAAATACTTTTTCAATTTATTTTTAAACAACCCCAGGTGCTCAGCCGCCCGAATGCTCTCCGGAACAGAGTTCCACACGTTAGGCCCTGAAAATCTAGTAGGGAAACCGGCTCTGGTTCCACTTCTATGCGGGACGACAAAGTCACTAGCATGACGCGTTTCATAATGATGCAAAGATCTATTGTCACGAAAATAATCACGAAAAACCTCTGGACTTGCATCATTCCAACATTGATAAGCAAAAATTCCAACTTGGTACTCCCGTAGCTGTCCTACGTTCAGTACTTGCAACTTTAGCAAGCTGCAGTGTTGTGTACACCTTCAACATATCCGCCAATAAAACGCATCGCTTTATTTTGAAGAATCTGAACGCGTTTAAAATTCACATAAAAATTGCTTGCCCATAACATGCATGATAACATGCATTATAACATGCACTGCTTGCCCATAACATGAGGGGAGCAATGCAAACATGCATTGCTTGCATTATAACATGCATTGCATGCCCATAACATGAGGGGAGAATAAGTGATTAGGCTTTCGGTTCATACCGAGTCTCGCATTAGCCACGTGGAAAAGTCAGTCAGCAGTCAGCACTGAGTTGGAAGCCGGAATTGGCAAACTTGATAAGGTTTGACAGAGCAGAGTTGGGTAGAGCACATATAGCGGAAGAGGCATTTTATACTGGCTTAAACATGGCCAAGACTAAGAGAAATTGAAAATGGCCAAACGAACCAGGTTATACGTGGGTTCCGGCTAAAACCCCCCCGGCGAAACCCCTCACCCCGGACAACCCCCCCCCCCCCCCCCGCCAAAACCCCCCCGGCTAAACCCCCCCCCCGTTACCAAAACCCCCCGGACCAAACCCCCCCCCCGGTACCAAACCCCCCCGACCAAAACCCCCCCGGTACCAAAACCCCCCCGCATAAAAAAAGACGGGTATGCAAGAGTAGAGTAACTGGTCGGTAGAGAGTAAGAGTAGAATAAACTTCTTTCGCAAACTTGACTACAAGAATGTCTGAAGTACAGTGGGTATCAGAACAATGAAACAAAGGGAGTGTAAGGCAAAGGTGAAGGTTGATGGTGACAGACTAATTGCTGAAGTCACCAAACACCCGCATTCAACTGAAGCTGTTGTCAGTGAGATGTTAAATGTGAATGATCAAATCAAAGCCAGTTCCACTCTGTGTAACGATCCCCCAACAAATCCTTTCCCAATGCCTCACCCTTCTTGGCGAGGAAGGTGCAGTTACGTTGCCACCCATTGGTGCAATGTGAAGCTCCCCTTGCCTGATTGCTCTTAGTTATCCCTGATTCATACCGAAACTCGAAGATGGGCAATAAGCGGAGGGATACCTATGACACCGCAAAAGTTATCCTGCTATCCGTCTGTGAGCAGGATAACTCTCGACGGGAATGAATATTTTTATGAGACTTGATGGGAGGATCCTTTGGGTCAAGGGAAAGGTTGAGCTCGTTTTGTGATAGCACTTTCAAGATAGTCCCAGAAATATTCTACCAGCTAATTCACCTTACTCGTGCTTGTCAATGGTAAAACTATCACATGGTTGTTCGTTTTGTTGCCCAGTAAATCCCAGTCTTAATATGTGTGAGTGTCTGAGGATTCGGGGGGGGGGTCGCCAGGGGGTACCGGGGGGTTTCTATTCTTCTCTTTCTCTCTACCTACCAGTTACTCTACTCTTACATACCCGTCTTTTTTTATGGGGGGGGGGTTTGGTACCGGGGGGTTTTGGTACCGGGGGGGTTTTGGTCGGGGGGGGTTTGGTACCGGGGGGGGGGTTGGTCCGGGGGGTTCTGGTAACGGGGGTTTTTTAGCCGGCGGGGGGGGGGGTTTGGCGGGGGGGGTTTGTCCGGGGGGGTTTTCGCCGGGGGGGTTTTCGCCTAGACCCGTTATACGTAAATCAAGAAGTAGTGTGTCGTTGTTTACTTTTATACTAGCGCATCTAGCGGCAAAAAAGAACTAATCGGGAGGGATTTTTATGAAGAGCGTATTATATATATATAGTCTTTATTGCCCATCAAAAACAGGACAGATGGAGTAAAGCAAAAACAAAAAAAAAGAAAAAAAAAGAGAAGGGCAAGACGACAACACACTATTCCAAAAATAAGAAAACAACGAAAAGCAACACGCTTGAACTACTGTTTCAGGACACTTGCCCAAAGATGGGCCCAAGGATTGGACGGGAATGAACGAAAAGATACTACGCGGCGAAAATAAAAAATAAATACACAAGGGACAAAGAAACAAGGAAGAGACTTATAACGTGACCAATAAACCAGAAGTTAATTCGAATTAGATTTGGAAGTCTACATCTGGTTTTTAACGGTAAAAGTCCGTTGTATAGCATTCCGTGTAATAATATGCTTCGACGAATTTGCATTCGTTGGGATCACTGTTCCTATAGCCAGCTTCTATCAGACTATTGAAGGGGTTTGCGAATGATGTTATAAAGCACTCCTGAGGAGCACTTGCGTCTTTCAGTTCACTAATTATAAACATTCTCAAGTTTATTTGCGGATGTATGGGCACTTTCTCTGTCAGTAACTATAATTATTGGCCCTGTACCCTCTTCTCCTTCAAGACAGAAAGAAATATATTAAAATCCAGTCATGGACAGTATTTCAAACTCACTGCTGTTGTTTTGCCCGAAAGAAAAAAAATCTTCGAAGTGCTTACTCAGCCCAAGATCCTTTTCGTATATCTCTTCTCCTCCCGGCACGGATATTAGCACCGGCTATAAGCGTGGCCTTCTGGACCACGGGGACACTTGGCCTAGGAATCTCCTCAGGTATCGCGTTCACTTCTAGAGTCATGATTCCTGTACTTTTTTCTCGCACTAGAATCCCGAGACATTTCCGTCTTCGCTTATATACTAAGCGCCTCATTGCGTCACTTTGATTAAGTGCCAAATGATTATTTAAGGGAGCTTAAAATCCCGCCTCTTTCCGCTACGGATTTGTTTATCCTTTTCAACCTGAATATCAATAAAAAAAAAGTCGATAAAAGTCACGAATCTGCTATAAAAATTAACACTCTGAAATTAAAAAGAGCCATCTTCCAGCACGTGATTTGTTTTGTCTTTTTCCACCTAGATACCAATCAATAAATTTGCTAGTAATACCCGGATTGTGTTCTAAAAATAAGCATTGATAGTACCTGCATGTTTTCTGATGGTTAAAAACAGTACTGAACTTCTCAAACACCGGATGGGGGGAGAGGGTCCCAGAAAGCACCGGACTATTATCCTTTGGCTACCCAGCATTTTTTTTCCCACAGAATCTGGATATTTCTTAGTCAGGGTCGTGACTGCGTTATCGTATCATTGCCTCATTGGGAACGTAAGCAACCAACTCTCCTTTCGCTTTTCCTTTTCTCTTCGCTCCAAAATCAGCACACCTAGGTTAACCAAGAGGTCTTTGGTTGACCTAGTCCCCGCATTCAGTCGGGTGCTAAGAAAGCTAAGCTGTAACGAATTCCTTCGACATCTTTATAAAAGGCCAATAGTGAATAACTACACAAGTCTGGGTGATCCAGACTCTACAGTATTCCCGATAACACAAAAAAGTTCAGTCTTGTTGCATGTCGCTGATACTCCTTACAACTATTCCCGAGACCTGCCCGAGACTTTCCCTTCAGCTCGAGCTGACTACGAATCATAGTTGACTGAGCTAAATGAATACGTCAGCTGAATTTATTTGAGCGATACTTCGGCCCTTCTTGGCAATGGTCCTCCTCGGGCTCAAAGTTAGAAGTGAACCTGTGATTAAATAAGGATAAAATTCTATGGCTGAAATATCGTTTGGGTAACTTCAGCTGACGTACCTATCCGTTTAGCTCATTCAGCTACTCCTTACAACCGAAACCAACTGCGGTCCTTGATGACTGTCGCCATGCCGACGGGTCAGCTGATAACTTTTGCATCAGTTAAGAAAATTTTTGATGAATGGTCAATTAAAATTCTGGACTGACTCGAGCCGTTTGAATCATTTCATTCTTCGCGATAAGGCTAGCTAAATCGAGCTAAATTTGGAAGTTATTTTCTAGAAGTTTGAAGTTGAGTGGCCTGCGCCTTCCGCCTATTTTCGCTCATTATTCCTGCTGATGATGCAATGACGCACATACGCCTGAGTTTGAATCAACATAGAACAGCCCAAAACGGCCAACAAAATCAAACGACGATTAATACAAACAGTTTGATACTTCCGTATTGATACTTCCGTAGTGTAGAATAATTACGGTAAACCGGAAAACGTAATTTAGTATCAGTTTCATTCTTCATAATACAATTTGGTTATGTTTCTAGAAGTCCGAAGTTGAGTGGCCGATCCCTGCTGATGATTTTCACTCATTATTCTTGTTGATGATGCAAGAACACACATTCCTGAGCTCATAAAAGATCACGCCACTTTTTCAGAGGAATTCTTACCGTCCCGCATAAACTCCAGTTTATTCACTCAGAGTCGAGATTTCCGTTGCGTGAACTTTTCACGCACACTTTGTTTACTGTTGAAAGAACGAACACGGAACGTGTTACTGAAAGCAAAAAAGGCTTACAGAATAAAACTATAAATAGGTACATGAGATGGTTCCAAAATCTGGCACGGGGATTCCATACTGTGGTCCGTAGGCCTCAAAATGCGCCACCGAGGGGTCGACGACTCTCATTTTTTATGGCACTTGAGCTTACTCAAGTGCCATATAGCGATCCTAATGTCTGTCGGTCTGTCGGTCTGTCGGTCTGTCCCGCTTTTGCTAGTTCGGGCACTTCCACATAAGCTAGGACGATGAACCTTGGCAGGCTTATCGGGGACCCGACCAGATCAACTTACAAATAATCACTTTCCCGATCCGACTTTCCCCGGATCCGGCAGTCCGGAAAACTAGTAACAATGGCAGCGAAAAGGAGCAAAACAAAAGATTTACAGGTGGAGGATCGATCCCGCGCCGCCTCGGTTGCAAGGCTGACGCTCTACTAACTGAGCCATGGATGCTTGTTGTCAAAGGGAAAAGCAGGAGAATATACAGTTTACGGATCAAAATGAGACCGACGAAATTATTTGACGGTCTTTCCCGGTTTTGCTAGTTCGGACATCTTCACAGAAGCTAGGATGATGAAACTTGGCAGGCGCATCAGGGACCCGACCAGATTAACGTAGAAATAATCACTTCCCCGATCCGGCTATCGTGGAAGGATCGGAGGGATGAGGAATCCGGAAACTAGTAACATGCATAACTTTGGAACAGGTAATGAGAATCGGACAGGGATGAAACTTGAGAATTGTCAACAATAAGTGTCTCAGACGTTGTTTTTCAGATCTGGACCGAATCCGATTACTGGGGGGGGGGCTGGAGGGGGGCACCGGAAATCTCGTGAAACGCTTCCACATAAGCTAGGACAATGAAAATTGACAGGCGTATCACGGACCCGACCACATGATATAATCATTTCCCCGATCCGGCCATCGTGGGGGAGTGGAGGGATGGGGAATCCGGAAACTAGTAACATGAATAACTTTGGAACTGGTAATCGGACATGCATGAAACTTGACAAGTGTTAAGAAGAAATCTCTCAGATATAATTATTCAGATTCAAATCAGGGCCGGCTCCGATAAATGGGTGGGTGGGCAAGAGGAGGGCACCGAAAACTCGTGAAACGCTTCCAAATAAACTAGGACGATAAAACTTGACAGGCGTATCAGGGACCCGACCAGATTAACTCGGTCCGGCCATCGTGGGGGGAGTGGAGGGATGAGGAATAAGGAAACGAGTAACATGCATAACTTTGGAACAGGTAATCGGACATGCATGAAACTTGAGACGTGTCAACAACAAGTGTCTCAGATAATCAGTTTCAAATTTTGGACCGGATCCGATAACTGGGAGGGGGGCTTTGGAGGGACGGGGAATTCGGAAACTATTAACATGAATAACTTTGGAACGGGTGATCGGACATGAATGAAACTTGACTAGCTCCAAGAACGAATGTCTCAGTTGTTCAGTTTCAAATCAGGGTCGGATCCGATAACTGGGGGGGGGGCTTGAAGGGGACACCGGAAATCTCGTTAAACGCTTCGAAATAAGCTAGGACGATGAAAATTAGCAGGCATATAGGGACCCCACCAGATGAACATAATCATACATTTCCGATCCGGCCAGTGTGGGGGACAGGACGGATGGGGAATCTTGAAACTAGTAACATGCTTAAAGCACAACTCTTACTAGAAATGAGAAAAAACATTTTCGAAAATATCATTTCTTTTCACCTGAAATTAGCGATTTTCTTGTTAGCGCTTGTCGACTGAAAACTGAACGCGCCGTGGTTAAAAAGTGGGAAAATTGAGCAAATAAAAGAAGTAATAAACAGAAGCTTCTCAGATCCGTATGTGTGAAGGAGTTGTCCCGGCAAACGTTTCGTTGTGTGACGGGCAAAACTCGGCAAGGCCAAAAAAGCGCTAAAATTTCGTAGGCACAAAATGAAACAATGGAGAAAGGTTGGGATTTTAGAAGCTCATAATTCTGTATGGGAGCTAGGTATATTATAAAAGGCAGAATAAGCAAGAGGGGTTCTTTAACTTCGAAACGAGTAATCGGATATGCAAGTGTCTCAAATGTTCATTTTCCAAATCCGGACTGGATCCGGAAACTGGAGCTGGATGGGGGGTGGCACCGGTTATCAAAACGCTTAGAGCCAAGGGATTGGGATGGAACATGGAGGGACGAACAAGCCTAAATCCTAGATACACTGTTGACAAAACAGAACCGGATCGTTTCATAGTGGGAGCGGGGTTGGGGGGTTTCCACAGGGTTACTAGTTACGGTACTTCCATATGTGCTAGGACCATGAAACTTCGTAGGCATATTAGGTACTCTACCAGATTTACTTGAAAACAATCCCTTCCCCGATCCGATGATCTTGGGGGGAGTTGAGGGTGGGAATCTGGAATATAATGACATGTACAGGTTTGGAACGGGTGATCGGACGTGTATGAGACTTGACAATTGTCAAGAACAAGCGCGTCAGATGATCAATTTCAGCTCTGGGCCGGATCCGAGAACTGGCGGGGGGAGCTGCAGGGGGGCACCGGAAAGCTCGTGAAACATTTAGAGCCGATGGATCGGGATGGATCCATCGGATGGAACTTGGTGGGAACAGTAAACATAAACCCTAGATACATTATTGACAGAGCAGGACCGGACCGTGGCATTGTGGGTTGAGCTGGAGGGGCTTTCCCGGGATGCCGGTTATCACGAACTGGCGTACTTCTAGATTATCTATGACGAGGAATGTGAATAGAACTGGACAAGTTGCAAGAGCTAATGTCTAAGATCTCCCGTTTCAAGTCAGGATTAATGCCGATAACGATGTGCGGAGCTTTTTCCAGATTATATGACGAGGAATGTGAATAGAACAGGAGAAGTTGCAAATCTCAATCAATCATCCAGTTCGGGTACATAATTATCACATCTAGAGTACTTGTTCCTACTATCGATTGGGCTACACATGAATCGGAACCTCAGTAAGACAAAACTTCTATTCTAACAGTTGTCAATGCAAGGAAAGATTCAGCCTCGACAACTGCAAACCACATCTGACAAACATGCTACCTCTTCTTACAAGTGCCATATGAGCTTTCAGCTCTTGTTATGTACACCATTCCGGAATAACGGAATAATCCTGACCATTTCGGATTATTCCTGGCCATTCCGGATTATTCCTAACCATTCCATATCCTCCCATTCTTTATCGAGTTTGGTAATTCACCAACTTTTGTTTAGTCCGCATTTATTTCACCCATTCGGTCTGTCCTGCGGCGAACAAGGGGTCGACGACTCTCATTTTGGATGTGCACCATTCCGGAAAAACGGAATAATCCTGACCATTCCGGATTATTCCTGACCATTCCGGATTATTCCTTCGGGACGTGTACACCATTCCGGGAGAGTCGTCGACCCCTCGTGCGCCGCTTCTTTTAATTAAGTAAGTAAGGTAGACTTTTGTACCCGTCGTGTCTATAATGCCAATGCAACCCACTGCATTCCTTAATTCTTGAGCCTGGATAACCAAATTTGGAAAGCCCGATAACGATACCTGACTTTACACTTGCCACGGTTCACTATTTTCCATGCACATTATGTATGCCCCGATGAGTGTTCGCGTATCCCGCTATTGATGCGTAAAACCGGTTATCTGAATTTTGCCGAGTTGCTACAAGTCAATGGACCTGGGAAAAGGCTTAAAATAGCCAAAGCCGTGGATAATTTGTTAAAAGCAGAGCCTAGTTTGCAGGGGAACGCGCCCCTACATCGACACGACGCTACGTCGACACGTCACAGAGTGGACAAAATCCGACGCTACATAGACAAATTTCCCGACACTACGTCGACAAGCAAAAGCCGACACTACGAGGACACGGCGGTACATCGAACGACGCTACGTAGACACGACGGTACATCGAACGACACTACGGAGACACGACGGTACGTCGAATGACACTACGTCGACACGTCACTCAGAGGACAAAATCCGTCACTACGTCGAAAATCAAAGATTTTCGATGTAGCGTCGTGTCTCTGTAGTGACTGTCCATGTAGCGTCGTGTCTATGTAGTGACTGTCCATGTAGCGTCGTGTCTACGTAGTGACTGTCCATGTAGTGACGTGTCGATGTACTGACGGTTTTTTCGTTTCGATGTTGTGTCGTGTCTTCGTAGTGTCGTGTCGACGTAGGGACATATATCATCCCGTTTGCAGTATTCAGATAGTTTTGAATATTGAAACATAAATATTAAATAGTGCGAGGTGGGCTTTAAAAAGGAAATACACGTAGAGTTAAATAAGGTACCAGACATGCCAGTAGTGTACCTGTACACAAATACCTATGTACTATGTACCTATACACAAATGGCACTTAGTTAATAATATGATTCTTATAGATTAATAATAAAATCCTAGTGTAAGGCTAAGGCATTAACAACTAAGAAAAACAAACAGACACGCACAAATAACGAGAAAGTTAGGACACCGACAAGGAAGCCTACATACATTACACAAATCAACCATATTTTAACCTTTCAACAAACCTTAAACAGTCCAAAATAAAATCAAAGAGTGGACATATAATTACTAGTTAACATGTACTGCTTGAGAGCCCCTTTGAAAAACTTGACAGCTTTTTTGAAAACTTGACATCTTTATATTTTCGGGCAATGAATTTTCAAAACTAAATCCGCTCAGTGATTTGGCATACGTGCAAGCTTCTTCTTTCACATAAGTATCATAAAGAATGTCACAAATGTACAAGCATTCAATACCTTGAGGTTCTTAATTGAAGAGTCGACTCTAACCCCTTGCTCACTAACCGTTGCTATTCCGTTGTTCTGCGAGGCCATGGTTCTCAAACTCCTTCGTTACCGTAATTAACTGTCAGTTAGTAATTAATAAGGACATATCTAAGAATTTTCGATGTCATTTTGTATTACAATTTTATCTTAAAGAACATTTCACATATCTTTAGTTTTTCTTATCTTTCGTGCTCAAAATTAGGTGCTATTGGCAATAACAATGTCTGCTATCTGGAATCGTGACCATGGAAGTCGCCTAAGTTCTTAAAAAAAAAGCCATAAATTTTGTGCAAAGCACATACGGCTTATCTCTCTTTTTCCCAACGCGCTTCAGCCAACTTACGCCTCAAGCAGCTCCTCGAACTTGACGATACTTTCGTTCCTATTGAACCGGGTGTTCATCATCTGTCCGTCTTTCACAAGTTTTTAGGAGCGACTCTTTGGTTTTCCCGAAGTCGCCAAGCTGTTCCAGAAGAATTACTGCTTGGAAAAGGCGCAACTGCCGATTTCTCCGACCTTGATCCATAGTTAGCGGTCGATTGTCACTTGTGACGCAACTGTATAGGCTACATTTAAATGGGCAACTTGCGACGTTTGATGACTAAATTTCGGGCTTGATGACGATTTCGTTGAAGATCAGTAGTCAGCCTTGATACTAAATTTTGCGAAAGCTCGCCGACAGCGGCCTATCTGGTTCCTCATTTCCCAGTCAATACTGTCCAAAACACGCCAGTGGACCTCGGGAAGAACGAGAATCGTCGCCCGAACGATTACTCAAATCCTGTGTCAACCAATACATGGCGTTCGTTGGGGACAGATGTGGTGACGCTTTCGATTATTCCGCTAGGTGTACGGCGATTCTCCATCGGCATGTAGAGTCAGTCATCAAGAGTAATCAGCTCTCTTAGTGGTTAACACTCCTAGTTGACACGGAAAAGTCATCACAAAAACAAGATTGAAAATTCCGAATTCAGTCAAGTTCAGCCAGTGCCGCCATTTCAGTAAACCTTGGGGGGGGGGGCAAAGATAATTTTTTGGGTCACAGTCATAGCTTCTTGACAGAGACTCAACATTTAATTACTCTTTCTGGGGTAAATTTTAAAGCAATTGGATCCAAAGTTCAAAACAGAAGATAGATTTAATGGTCTACCATGATCTAATAGTCTAACATTATTAGCTTTGGCAAAGAGCTTCAGCCGTCAAATTGAAGTAACATATCCAGTCTTACTGAATCTGCTAGGAGCGCTCCATTTGAAAATCGGGAATTCAACGAGACATGTGGTTCCGTTTCTTATAGAAAATGCATCAGTACAAAATATTTCCCTCTTTCGACATTTATAGTGCGTTCCACACAGGGTATTACGGGTTATTATGATTAGAGGAGAAGCTAGCTTTTTATTGGGATCCCAAAACGTTAGTGACGGATACCTATGACATCGCAAAAGTTGTCTTCTGTCCGTCCGTCCGTCTGTCTGTAAGCACGATAACTCTCGAAGGGAATGATATATTTTGATGAAACTTGGTGTGAGGATTCTTTGGGTCAAGAGTAAGGTCGAGTTCGTAGGTGGGCACTGTAGCCCTACATTTAGGGGTTGGGGAGGGGGTTTAAATTAAGGGGCAAACAAAATATTTTGAAACAGCTAATGTGATAGTCGATTATGGGGTAAGAAGACATGCTGAACACGATGGTGAAAACCAATTTCTCGTCGGACAAGTAGTTCGCCCGGAATCCGGCCGAAACCGGAAAGTTTGTTAAAAATAAAAGTTTTATTTTAAGTTAATTAGATGTTCGATCTAGGGGTAAGAAGACATGCTGAACACGATGGTGAAAACCATTTTTTGGCCGGACAAGTAGTTAGCCCGGAACCCGGCTGAAACCGGAAAATTTGTAAAAAGCAAAAGTTTTATTTGAAGTTGATTAGATGTTCGATTTAGAGGTAAGAAGACATGTTGAACACGATGGTGAAAACCATTTTCTCACCGGACAAGTAGTTCGCCCGGAATCCGGCCGAAACCGGAAATTGTTTTAAAAGTAAAATTTGTATTTTAAGTTGATTAGATGATGGATTCATTTTTTACCCAGACATATAGTATTACCCAGACATATAGCATTTTTTACCCAGACATATAGTACGTCCAGAATCCGGTTGAAACCGGATTTTTTTTATAAGTTAAAGTTTTATTTGAAGTTGATTAGATGTTCTTTATAGGGATAAGGAGATGCGTTGAATTCGTTTCTAAACTATCTTTTTTTTTGTCTGGACAAGCATTTCGCTCGGAATTCGGCTGAAACCGGAAATTTGGCAGAAGTAAAGCAGGAAGTTTCGATCAGTATCGTCAAAATAAATATGGCTTATACAGGTATATCTCAACTTAATTTTCTCAGATGATTAGCCTGGCGAAGACTGGATCTGGCGTAGACAAGACCTAGTTGTCTGGGTCAAATATTAATTTTTTCTGGGATCCCATCGAAACCTTTGGTCTTGTTATACAACGCTCTCTCTTGGAACGAAAATAATAACCGCGCGAACATACGTCACTACTCAGACTACTCTGACGGGATTTCCAGCTGAACCGATTTGTTATTATCACTTATGATGATCCCGACCATCATAAGTAAATCGTAACGATCGTAACAGTCGTAGAACGGAAATCATAATAAGAATCGTAATGATCGCAAATAATAATAAATCTGTGGAACACTACCGTAGATTTCGCTCGCTTCAATGTGAAAACACAAGCAAAACCATTTTCTTTTGCATAGGGGCTACGGACCTGGACGTGCCGCATGAGTCAGAAAATTTGAAAAGAGTCATCATGGTACAAGCGAAAATCAGTCAAATGTGTTTAGGCTGGACCTAATGTACGTTGTGAATCGATTGAGTAATCTGGGATAAAAGTTTCGAAGTAGGCCTACTGCATTTTCATACTCAAACCTACTCTTCTTAGGGTTGCAAACAGACGATCGGCTTTTCCCGGTCGGGTCTTCTCATACCAAAAATATTATCAAATAAAAAAATGGAGTTAATTAAGAATTCAAATTCCATGAACACCCGACCGTGATCGTCTGTAAAAAGCCAGTTCAGTAATCTCGACCATTAATATGCTTACTAAATTCAAGTTGTACTATGTATATTGCAGAAGTCTACTTAAGAATGCTTGTCCTGTTGGCATAAGGGTTTCACCTTAGAGAATACTGATTCACCGGAAAGTATGGGGAAAAGGGTTCTAAGAACGATTTGTAAAAGATATCCGCAACAGACGGAAACAAGCTGTGTAGAAGTTTTGCTCTGAAGTCTCTTCAAATCTAAACTGTTCATCCGATTCTGCCGCCTCCCTTCCAACTCGAATCTGTAAAACACTTTTTTTCGCCGCCTTTTTGTGTGCCATACTGCGGAAAATTCTTTCTTTGAAAATCTTGCAAACGTGTAAGTATCCCTTTACCCCTGACTGACTGAGAATCATAGTTGTGCAAACATAAACGTAAATAAAACCATAACGAATCCGAAAACAAACAATTTAATCATCATAGAAAAGGACAAAACGCTCTGTACTTTAAGGTAGTACAAACTATTACAGTGAGCGTGTTCCACCCCTCTACCAATAGTAACTATTAGTTACTATTTCCGTTCCAGCCTCGCGAAAAGTTACTACGCTGGCCGTTCCAACCTTCTCAAAATAGTAACTAATAGTAACTATTTGCTTACCACGCTCGAGAGCGTAGTAACTACGCATCTCTGAAATGTGATTGGTCCGATCAGCCCGCGGCCTGATCTTTGACCGAAAAAAGAAAAAAGCGTTCCAGCCTAGCGCAGTAACTACGATGGCTAGCGTAGTAACTACGGTAAGGAGGGTGGAACACGCTCAGTATCTCAGAATCCGCCGGGTCAGTTTATCTTTGTTACTCCAAGGGCCCATGTCGCTCGCGATTCTGAAGGCATGTCCGAGGGCATGTCACTGCTACCATTCCTCTGCAAGGTTAGGGTTCTCCGTCCCGGAATCAGGAGTGTAATATGTTCCTTACGAGAGATTCTCGTACTGCTGTAGACTACCTCCTGTCCGTTGTTTTCTATTGTTGTTGTTTTCTACGGTTTCCGACCAAATCTGAAGACCTGAGAAGGTAGGTTTAAACAGAACCCCCTCCACCCGCAACTTCTAGAATTCGTTAGGTTAGGAGCCTGAACGGACTTAGGCCTGCGAAGGTGCTGGTCCCCTATACCCTTTAAAATAGTATCTAAAGCTTTTCCCGGTCGTAGCCGGAAATCCGGCTAGAAAATATTTGTCCTTGCGTTTTTTGTTTTTTTTTCGAAGGAAGTTACATACACATCGTTGTTAAGTAATTTCCCCGTACAGCCCTAAAACTCCTGCAGTCACTTGGACCATTGGCCAGTGATAGCTGCAGAAACAGTAGCTAGTCAGTGATTGATCTGGATCCTTTTCTACAGTTTTCATTAGTCGCGTTTTTTGTCACCTATCTACCAAGGCCTTGGTTCGTTTGCCCGTTTTTGGCACCAAGCCGTTACTCCTCACTGCTCTTTTGACCGTTTTTGGACCAAGGCCTTTCTCCTTTCTGCTGAGGCCTGGGGAGAAAGGAGATAGGCAACTCTGATGTGAGTTGACCAATCTTCTCAGGAGAACGGCGCCAGACTCCTCCTTACCCGAAAACGGCCAAATTAGCAGAAAGGACAGAGGACTTGGGAGAGAGGCCTTTGATCTCTTTTGGCAAAAAACGCGACTATTCATTCAAAAGGTACTAGGTGTTCGAAAATGAGCACCAACTCGGATTAAAGAGCCTAGGGAGTGACATGCCCTCAGTCAGCGACGACCGGAAAAAGTGACCTTTATGAACATCAGGACCGGTTTTGTGTACAATCATCGGCACCGCTGCCGTTTTGGTGAGCCAGTCCAGCATCGTCTTCAGCTCCCGATTTCATTATTTCTTTGACCATTCGCCTCACAAATTCTTTGAGGACCCCCTGCCGTTGCTCAGCTGTTTCAAGAACCTCTTCGTGATTGGCCTCCATGTGGCAATCGTAATCTGTGACGCATTCGTTTGTAATCAGGCTAAAGGCGAAAACGCGCATGCCGCATTGCCGAGCGACGAGAACTTCGTGGATTGTCGACATTCCTGGCGAAAAAAAATACAGTTAAAGCTGTCTTCACCTCCCAGATATGTGTAGTTTCCGCAAAGTCTAGCCAACCCTTCCGAGTTTCATGAAAACAGCTAGTTTAAAGTTTAACTGAAAAGCCAACTTATTTTTGTATCATCTAACTGAATACACTGAATTATTTGGATTCTGCTAAGGGGTTTTTTGATTTTCTAGTATCTGCTTTAGTAGTGACGTTCAGAATATCTACGGCCGTCTCCACAACGCAAATTTTACTATATATCGCGTAAAATTTGAATCTCAATACAAACGCGGCTTTTCAGTGGCCATGGCCACTGAAAAGCCGCGTTTGTATTGAGGCTTGCGGAAAGCTAATCACTGCGTGAACACTTATTTTTCATAAATCGCTTTTGTCAAGATACAACACGGGTACAAGCGCATATAGGTACCACAAGTTCGAGAGGGAAATTCCACTATATGAGAACTGATTATTCGTGAATAGCGGAGCAACGGAGTAATGCATTTTCATCGAATCTTCAAGCCTCCTTAAGTGAATAAGTGATGGGTCACTAGACTGTCCTATCTCGGCCCTTTTCGGTTAAACTTTAAATAGAGCTATTGATTGTTTTAAGTAATGATAGCTAATTTTGCTATTCTTCTTCATCACCTTCAGAAATATTTCAAATAAAGATTTATTTGTCACTGGATGTTCTTCTTGTTTGACGAGTACCCCCTATTTGGCGTGTCCACAATACTGGTAGTAATAAAATACTATTCTGTTCATATTCTGTTCCATTAGCAATGTTTATGACTCAGTCAGTTTCCTGCGTTTGTTCTTATAAAGATTTTTTACGATCGACGATAAGCTGAAATCAATCTGTCACTGTTTGTCGGTCGAGTGCAATCAAAACGTCAACAAGTTCGCACATAATTGCTTCCAATAACTTGATACCGTGCATCATAAAAATTACAACATTTCACTTTAGTTTCAATTCATTTATTTTCTTTCGATCAAAATCGACGCGTAATACTGGAACGCTAGACTGATAATAATAATAATAATAGTGTGTATTCAGAAAAAACCCGAAGGCCATATACACAAACACATTACATATATGTACGTACACAAACTTAAACCAACCAATGAATCTCCTAACAAAATTCAAGTTTTAATGCACTATCAGTGTATCGCCCTACTTTACAAATTACCTGCGCAGAAGTACTTAATAAGATACCAGGGAGGGCAACACTAATTCCCCGAAACGTATCCTCCCTCAAACCTGAAAGCGTATATGCCTATTACAAACCAACCGTCTGCTTAGTTCCTTAGAGACAATGTTAATTAAGAACCTTCTTTTAACCTGAACCTTCTAACTTAACCTGAACCCCTTCAATTGTTGGTAGTGACGTAAAATCAGCTAGTCGGCTCGTCCCGTGTTCAAGATTTTTATGAAGAAACAAACAATAAATATGCAGAAAATTTAATTTATTTTCTCTCTTCGGCATTATTTGGTTCGGATCTTTCACTTTATACTCTAGTATCATAACCATATTTGGCAGTTGGTGGTTTCGCTGTCTGTGGTTGTGGTAGGAAAGAAAGAAAGAAATGAGTATCGTGTATAACAAATTAAGCAGAATCGTGTAGCCTATAGTTCTTGGAAAATGGAAGATAACTTCGCACAAGGTCAGGCAGCAAACTTTGCAGTAACGCGGGAGTTCTTGTAACATCGAGGAATATATAAAAGAAATTAGCATTTAAAATAGAATGTCCACAAAAGTAGCGAACACACATGAAACCCAGACTGGGTTTCATACGAGGGGTTGCGGATGTTGCACTTACCTACTGAGTCGACTCCGACCATTCTCAGGAATCGGAGCTCCGCTATTGTTTCGTAGGCTGGCCCTCCCATCATTACATGGACACCTTCTCGCACGGAGTCGGCTATTCCCATCTCTGTTGCTATACGTTTCGCAGTCTCCCGATACTGCTTGTCATAGGTCTTGTTAGTGGGGAAGAATCTTGGGCCGAATCTGCAATGATATGTTCTTGATGATATATTGATGCATTGACCACCTTCTAGCTAGTGGAGTTTCCTTCACTGGGTACAGTTGAGTTGATTGACCGTGTTCTCTTCCCTGGTATCTTAATTTCGACAAAGAAAAGTCTAATTCACGAGGTCGTTTTTTTTCGTTTTAAATGCTTCGAAGGAAAAGAAAATACTTTGTGTTTTGTATTAATGGTCTGAATTTTTGCTGGCGCCTTAGATGTCTGGTGTGTGGCCGTATCCGGCTTTTTTCAATAAATTATTATTATTATTATTATTATTAAAAGGAAACCCTTTCGGTGTATTTGTATCTATTCGTCTTCCATAATCATTCGTTTCTTAGTTTGTTATTTAGTCTTAGTTTTTCATATGAGTTGTTTTGTTTATCCTGTACATGTCCTTTGGGTTTTTCAATACAGATATATATATCTCTAGGCTCCCTGATAAGGTTTAATAACTTTTCTCGAACAGGTATGTGATGTATATCTTCCTATCTCCCACATGTAGTTATATTATGACTATTACTTTTGTGGAGAGGTTGATACGATATCGTATCAGCATCCAGAGAGGATAATACGAAGCCATATCAACCTCCGCCGAAGTTCATCGAGCACGTTTTTCTCAGCTACTTGAAAGCAGAACTTGACCTCCAAAAAATAAATAGAAGACATCATTTTCAGAAAGAAAAACAAAGCAAAAACACCAAAAAGTTAAAGTTGAAAAACATTGCAGAAAGAATGTTCCAAACGGAAAGAAAATCTTGCTTTCCTAGCCAACCAACCTGGGTCATACATTGTTAGGCTACAATCACATTTCCAGACAACATCTGACTTCCTTTGCTTTCCAAAAGATAGCTATATTGAGCAGTTATCACGGTCTTTTTTCTTGATTTTGATGCACATGTCTTAAAAGACCAGATGGATATACCTAGACTCGGAAATCTGTCGGTTTACTTCTCTAGCCCGAATAAGCCACTCCAGGGGAAGCGATTGGATTGGGATCGACATCAATGAGTCGAGCGCTAGTGACCCCGGTTTGGGATAAACGTAATCAAAATTAGGCTAGATAGGTGCAGAAAGAGTATCACTAAAGTAGGTTAACACAATATGCCGTTTTTTTTCCTTTCGATTTTCCAGACGAAAATGGCGACCGAAGAACACTATTTGCCGCACATAGTCCCCCGGCAGCATGGACGCTCCAGTCGACCAGAACCGGAAGATATCTAGGCAGCGGCTTGCCTCAGAAACGGCTGTTTCTGAAAGCCCTACGTGTATTGACATGCACAATAGGAACTAAGGTAAGCGGCTGTTTATCCTTTGTTCCACATCGTGTGTGGTCATTAGCAGAGGCGTTACTAGCCAATTTTTTTTTTTGGGGGGGGGGTAATGACCGACTGGCTGGTCATTTTTAGCGACTATTTTGAAGAACTATTTTGACGAAAAATCGACTGATTATCAGAAAAACCGTCCGTTTAAAAAAATTGAGGATTTTTTACGAAAAACCGACTGTTTTTAAGAAAAATCGACTGTTTCCAAGAAAAATATCGACCGTTTTTACGAAAAATCGCGCCGAATCGGTAATTTTTTACCGACTGGCCGACAAAATTGGGGGACCCCCCCCCCCCCCCCTATACGTGACGCCCCTGGTCACTAGCGCCTCGACCCACTGATGTCAATCCCAATCCAATCGCTTCCCCTTTCATTTACCTCGAGTGGCTTATTCGGGCTGGAGAAGCAAACCGACAGATTTCCGAGTCTGGGTATATCCATCTGGCCCTTTAAAGATATGTGCACACGCAGTGCGACAATGCATGTGCACACGCATGCAACAATGCGCATACGAAATTGGTGTCACGATCAGGAAACCTGCATGCGATGCGTCAACATTCTGGAGCGAAAGAGGAAACCTTAAAGCCCGTATCCAGACCTCGAGTTGTTAATTCATACAAACCCACCCTCTAATGTGGCCCATCGTCAAAGATGAGGTCAGGTTTCAGGCATCAAGATTCTTGAGCTACAGTCATAGCGACAGATTCAAGCCAAAAAATAAACTAAAATAAAAAAGACACTCAGATATTTGACTAAAAACTAAAAACTCGGGAATATGATGATGATGATGATGATGATTTTATTTATGACCCGTCAAAATAAGCACAAGGCACAAAGACGGAGTATATAATAAAGAAAAAAGAGAGAAAGAAAGGAAAACACGAAAGAAAATGAACTTACAAAATACAAAATGTAACTTTTACCTTAAAGCTAAACCAAAAGGGTTTTCCAGTCGTGATCAATATTTTGGCTATAACTTTCTATTTGTTTCTCTACTGCTGTTAATGGATCACTAATTTGATAACGACTGGAAATTTTCGAGTTCCTCGTCCAAGGGGGGAGGCGTAATATGTATTTAGCAAAACGATAGAATGTTGACCGGATTTGTTTTGTGTCCGATTTGGTGAGAAGTCTCCAAAAAGGTGCAGTATACAGGACGTGCGGAAGGGCGATTGAATTGTAGATGGCCGCGAGGACGGGACGTTGAAAACGCAGCTTATTAGATACCACAGATCCGTATGCACCTGCAATTCTTTTCCGTATGTGCTTTATAAGTAGTGCACGGGTTGCTTTGATGGATTTGCCAACAGGTAATCCCAGGTAAATTAGCGAATCCAGAGGCTTCACATGAACACTTCCCAGTCGTACTGTTACGTCCGGGTTAGATTTCCAGTTGAAAAGTACAACTTGAGATTTATCTGCATTGAAATGCATTCCCACGTGACCGTATTCTGTACTAAGGATATCGAAATATGCCATTGCTAGTTATTCACAGATGATTCACCAAACTCATGGAAGGAATTTAGGATTTCTGGCAAAGGGTACTTGAGAGAAAAGACTTAGCCTACATGGGATGAGCAAAGCAGTCAACAACCCGAAACAAGACCAAAGTTTTCGATGGGATCCCAAAAATTTAATATTTGATCCAGACATCTAATTCTTGTCTTCGCCAGATCCAGTCTTCGCCAGGCTAATCATCTGAAAAAACCACGTTCAGATATACCTCTATAAGCCATATCTATTTTGACGACACTGATCGAAACTTGCTGCTTTACTTCTGCTAAATTTCCTGTTTCGGCCTAATTCCGAGCGAACTACTTGCCCAGCAAAAAAAAGATAGTTCAGAATCAAATTCAGCGTATCTCCTTATCCCTATAAGGAATATCTAATCAACTTCAAATAAAACTTTAACTTCTAAAAAAAATCCGGCTTCAACCGGATTCCGGACGAACTATATGTCCGGGTAAAAAATGATTGTCATATACAGATTCAGCGTTTTTTCTTACCCTTAAATCTATCATCTAATCAACTTCAAATAAAAATTTTGCTTTTAACAAATTTTCCGGATCTGGCCGGATTCCGGACGAACTACTTGTCCGGCAAGAAAATAGTTTTCACCGTCGTGTTCAGCATGTCTTCTTACCCCTAAATCGAACATTTAATCAACTTCAAATAAACATTTTGCTTTTAACAAATTTTCCGGTTTTGGCCTGATTCTGGACGAACTATTTGTCCGGCGAGAAAATGGTGTTCACTATCGTGTTCAGCATGTCTTCTTACCTCTGAATCGAACATCTAATCAACTTCAAATAAAAATTTTGCTTTTAACAAATTTTCCGGTATTCGCCGGATTCCGGGCGAACTACTTGTCCGGCAAGAAAATACTTTTCACCATAGTGTTCAGCATGTCTTCTTACCCCTAAATCAAGCATCTAATCAACTTCAAATAAAACTTTTACTTTTAACAAACTTTCCGGTTTTGGCCGGATTCCGGGCGAACTACTTGTCCGACGAGAAAATAACTTTCATATTCGGATTCAGCATGTCTCCTTACCCCTAAATCAACTATCTAAATAGCTTAAAAAAAAAAAAAATTTGCCTCTTAATTTGAAACCCCTCCCCCACCCTCAAATATATGGCTACACAGCCCATCTTCGAACTTGACTTGTACTTTGACCCAAAGGATCCTCCCACCAAGTTTCATCAAAATATCTCAATCTCTTCTGGAGTTATCGTGCTAACAGACGGACAGACGGACAGACAGAGGGACAACTTTTGCGATGTCATAGGTATCCCGCCACTTACGTTTTGGGATCCCAAAAAGTGTGATGCATGTGTAGATTTATGACAATTTGGTCGAAGGAAAAGTTCACATGTATCAGGAAATAGACGATACACTTGGACATAAGCAGAAATATCGTATTTTGAGCACGTCTTTAAAGCATATGTTTGTTTGACAAACGGCTCTTCCACGGACACAGTGGTATTACAAGTCTACGTG
Organism: Branchinecta lindahli; assembly: GCA_023053555.1. Taxonomy (NCBI): domain Eukaryota; kingdom Metazoa; phylum Arthropoda; class Branchiopoda; order Anostraca; family Branchinectidae; genus Branchinecta; species Branchinecta lindahli. The sequence goes on from JAKZAO010000002.1 coordinate 27,624,487, forward strand.
ATTCACGGTTGAATAATAGATTCAGACCAACCGCTAAGGTTAATGGTACGTTTACACTGCGTAAATCCGAGCCTATTTTGAAATACGAGAGTATTTTACGCACGTATTTGGGCTTGAAAAGATCTCTAGCCATACGGACGTATTTTAGAAATTGGTCCGTTTTGTATATAAATACGTTCGTATTGCTAGAGATCTTTTGAAACTCAAACACGTGCCAAAAATAGGCTTGGATTTTACGCAGGGTGTAATTAAACCCACCATAAGGTTGCAAAAGCTGAAAATCTGGGCTAACCTACGGTAGTCCTCTCTGAGACTGTAACAGAAAACAAAATTTGGTACCTTTCATCGTGGATCCCAACGAGTGGGGAGTTCCCGGTAAATCCCTGCAGGTTGATGTGATCTTTCATGACCATTATATCTCCAACCCGGTAAGCGGGGTTCAAACCCCCTGCTGCGCACGTGATTACGATCTTCTCAATCCCAAGAAGTTTCATAACTCGGACAGGCATTGCACACTGAAAAATATAACAAAAATATATACAGTTTGCGTGAATATTCCTGTTTGTTGAGGAAAACAGTGAAACTCTTGCATCAACCCCAATTGACAAAGCTCTGCCATTTTGTCCCCTGGAACAAACGATGTTCTATTTGAAATAACCTGTGTTTTACCGTGGTTTTGTTTGGCGTGCTGCATTCTTTACCTTGAGGCTAAAAGCGAAAAGCGTACGAGCTGCTTTTCCTTCGAAAGCTAGAACGGTGCGTTGGAGGTGCAGCCTCGCTTGATCTTTTAATCTTATGCGTTAACCGGGTCAGTGCAAACTCTTTATCTACAATACTTGGCTGGACAGGAGACAGGAGTAGCCTACTCATGGTTCACACAATCACTTTTTGCAAAGGGAAAGAAAAAAAAAAAAACTGGCATGACCTGTTTCTGTATCAGGGTTGCCACAGGTAACACAAAGGTGCTTTTTTGACACTTTTCCGAATGTACTACTTTCAAGAAAACATTGCATTATTAGAGCCCTTTCCAATACAAATATATTTCTAGTAACAAAAACACCTTTTGTTGATTTCCGACTGCTTTTCGTTATCGTCATTATATTATGTTTATTTTAAGTGAAGAGCACATGAACATCCATTCTTTGGCAGCATGAAAAATGTCATCAGTGTGGTAACTCTGCTCAGCATCCTCATGGATGATCATGACAAAATAATACTCCCTTTCACAAATTTCTGGAAATGTGATCAGGCTTTAAATGAGTGCCGAAATGATGATCGGTTGTTTCCTAATAGTTGCGTAGTTATTTATTACTTACCAACCATAACGGATATCCTTCATAGAGATGAAGTCGGCCTTTCATAGCCAGCACAGGTACGCCATCTAGAAGACCAATTACGATTCTACCTGCATGTCCCGGGACAGTAGATGGTGGGAAGTATGGGATTTCGTCATATGATATAACGGTAGGCTGAACAAGCGAGTCGGCCAAAGTACCTAATTTGAAGAAATTACGAGACTGAATAAGTTAATCAGGTTTAAGTTAAGGCTGTGACACACTAAATCTACTTTTCAGTCACAAGCTGTCGGCCGACGGACAGTCGTTAGTATCTGGCAGTTTTTGTTCATGGCCCAAGGGCTTAAAAAACATCTATCTATCTATCTATCTATCTGGCAGAATTAAGAGCTTGAGGGGTTTACACAACTTACTAAATTGTGGCGCAGCTTTATATTTTCTTGCTATGATATGGAGTCAGAACCAGTATTGCTGTTGCGTTTGCGTATTCCCCGCCGAGTGCCAGCTACAAGCACTTTCTGGTACCATTGAAGGATCTGATTCATGCGAGGATTCATGTGGGCGGAGAAGGTGGGATACACTATTATCTGTCGATGGGTCAGATTTTTAACCTTTGCTTCTTCGAAATCCTCACGGTAGCCAACATGACACAATTCACTCTTCAAAGCAAAGTGGCCATTGCTCTTTAATTATTCAGTGATCTCCCGCCGGAGGTTAAACGGGTTACTAAACCTTCGAGAAGATCGAGTGGCCAGTAAGAGGATTCATACAACCAATCGAATCACCACGTAAACGCTTAAATATGTCGGAAGAGGAAATCATCGGCCAGTTTGACATTTTTTTGGTCTCGGAAGCTGAATATTATTTAGCTAAATTTCAGAATCTTCGAGAAATCACTATAACGAACTTAGTATAGTTTTCGGCGATACAGTTTCCTTTCTTCTTTGGACTTGCGGGAATTAACAAGAAAAAACACAGAACAAAGTACTAAAAGAAACCAGAAAAGCTATAGTAATTAGTTTTATTTTTCTACACACCTGCTAAAAAAAAAAAAAACATTAGATCAATAGTCAAACTATGATCCCAGCCTCCTCATGTCGGGTGCTTCCGAACGGCGCCACTAGCTGACCCAGCGGTCGGATCGAGTCACCTTGGGTCTTGAGTGGGAGGGGGGGGGGGTCTAGAGGTTGAAACTGCTAGAATGCTTACGATGCAATTTCTTTAATGTAGTTAAGCTTTTGACGGGTTCACCTTTTGCTACATTGGGGAAGGGATGGGCGGTAGGTGTGAATGACGGTGTCAGATGCCAAATAATGTTAAAAGTGGGTAGAAACCAGAATTTTCTTGGTAAAATTCAGCTACTAGCCATGAAAATTGCATCGACTTACGTGGCTAAAACCCAAAATTGTATTGTGTTTAAAGACTGACTCCCCCCCCCCCAAACCATGCTGGAAAGACTTACTTTCCAAACCTTCAGCCTCAGTTCGGCGTCAGTGGTATTCTGATTTCTAGGGCTGCATAAAGTTATGTTCGGGTTGTCAGCCAAACTAGGGCAGACCCGACGTTTAAGTTCGGACGAAGCCGGTGGGACAGATTAAAAATCTGAAGTTACAACTTCCGGGATTTCAAATGGTAGTGAATGATACCTATGAGATCATAAATTTGTCTGTCTGTAAAACCACAAAAATACAGTCAGCAACTTGTCTGGTATCATTCAAGTCTATCCTTATTTTTTTTATACATTATTCTTAGTTAGAAGAAGACCTAGAAATGGACACAAAGAGCATGGTCGAGTTTGCTTACCTAGTCCTGATCCACAAATAATTCCAAGTTTGGGACGATGCAAAGTTTTTTCAGCGATCAGTCGACTGATTTCTTCAATAGTTTCGTAGGGGTAGCCATTCATCCTCTCCCATGGTTTGTCACCCCTGGACTCATTTCTCTTCAACACACCATTACCATTGTCGTCTTCTGTCAGATGGCACACAGACCCGTTTGTTGCGCTAGAACAGAATATAATTCTTGCATTCTTTATACTACTAATTATGATCTATTTCCAACCAATAAAACATTGCAAAAGGTTAAAAAACAAGAGCTGTAAGCTCATATGGCACTTGCAAGACTTGGTAAAATGATGAAAGTAGGAATTCGCCAATGCGTGTGTTTGCTGTGATCATTTGTAAGCAAAATCCGACTGTTCTTAAGTGAAAATTGTTAAGTCCCTGATATGCCTGCCAAGTTTCATCGTCCTAGCACATGTCTAAGCGTCTTGTCAGGATCACCGGAATTCCGGAACCCTCCCTCCAACTCCCCCACAGTACTCAGATCCGGTCCGGCCTTGTCAATTATGTATTTAGGGATTGTGCTTATTCTTCCCCCAAAGTTTCATCCCGATCCGTCCACTCTGAACATGTCAAACAATTCCCCCCCCCCCCCCCAACTCCCCCCAAAGTCACCGGATCCATCCCGGACTTGAAGTGTGACGTCTGAGTCACGAGATCTTTCCAAATGTCAAGTTTCATTAAGATCCGGTTCCCCGTTCTAAAGTTATAAATACGTAAACATTCCGGATTCCCCCTCCTTCCATCCCCCCCGGTGGTCGGATCGAGGAAATGACTATTTCCAAGTTAGTTTGGTCGGGTCCCTAATATGCCTGCCAAGTTCCATCGTCCCAACACATGTGTAAGTATCTTAAGTCGGGATCACCGGAATTCCGGAACCCTCCCTCCAACTCCCCCCACAGTGCTCGGATCTGGTCCGGTCTTGTCAACTATGTATCTAGGGCTTGTGCTTGTTCTTCCCACCAAGTTTCATCCCGATCCGTCCACTCTGAATCTGTCACATGATTTCCGACTCCCCCCCTCCAACTCCCCCCAAAGTCATCGGATCCATTCCGGACTTGAAATGTGACATCTGAGACACGAGATCTTTCCAAACTTCAAGTTTCATTAAGATCCGATTCCCCGTTCAAAAGTTATAAATACGCCAATATTCCGGATTCCCCATCCCTCCACTCCCCCCACGGTGGTCGGATCGGGGAAGTGACTATTTCCAAATTAGTTTGGTCGGGTCCCTGATATGCCTGCCAAGTTCCATCGTCCCAACACATGTGTAAGTATCTTAAGTCGTGATCACCGGAATTCCGGAACCCTCCCTCCAACTCCCCCCACAGTGCTTGGATCCGGTCCGGTCTTGTCAACTATGTATCTAGGGCTTGTGCTTGTTCTTCCCACCAAGTTTCATCCCGATCCGTCCAATCCGAATATGTCACATGATTTCCGACTCCCCCCTCCAACTCCCCCCAAAGTCACCGGATCCATTCCGGACTTGAAATGTGACATCTGAGACACGAGGTCTTTCCAAACATCAAGTTTCATTAAGATCCGATTCCCCGTTCAAAAGTTATAAATACGTCAATATTCCGGATTCCCCATCCCTCCACTCCCCCCACGGTGGTCGGATCGGGGAAGTGACTATTTCGAAATTAGTTTGGTTTGGTCCCTTAAATGCCTGCCAAGTTTCATCGTCCTAGCTCATCTGGAAGTACCGTAACTCGAGATGAGTGGCCTGACAGACCGACCGACCGACAGACCGACAGACCGACAGACCGACAGACCGACCGACCGACAGACCGACCGACCGACAGACCGAAAAGTGATCGGTATATGGCACTTGAGCGAAGCTGCAAGTGCCATAAAAACATACGGAGAGTCGTGAAATGCCGTAAGGCTAAATCACTTAATAAATTCATCATCAAACACGGAGAACGGAGAAATGTAACAAAACATCAGCATTGTTATACATGCTTAAAATAGTTTTACTTCCACGCTATCTCGCAGTAACAACCTAAAATGGTTGTCGCACTAACTCGTCTATAAATTGCAGACCAACAACATAATTCCTGAAATTGATTGGCAAATTTCTCGCTCCCCAGATGTTGTGAAAAAGGCAAAACACTTTTCATGCTAAATTGATATCTTGCCTGGTAGGCTATGGACGAGGAACCCCTAGCAAAAGTTTGTGATGGTCTTAAGGGCTCAAAAGTCCGTACATTTTTGATCTTGTCACGAATGAAAACATTGCCTGATTTGGTCCGGTTGCGTGACACCAGCGAAGACCCCCCACCCCCAACACGACCTCATAAGCCTCTGGTGTCTTGGCGAGAAAAAACATCTTTTCCCCATCTATTGCCATCAACCATTTCCCGGTAATTGCATGAAATTGCCGTACTCCCTACCACCATAATTGCATAGCTATTTTAAGTTTTGGTGCTCGTCTTGGTGTATATACTCGAAGTGAATCATGTTTGACGTTTGACTGCTTAACCACATGAAGTGGGCTTGATTGAAATTTGAAGTACTTGAAGATCCTCGATTCGAATACATGGGTTTTCTTATTGAATATCCAGACGACCTCGCAGATGACGCACTTTTCCAAAATAAAACGAATTCTAACCATATACATTACAAAAGGGTAAGAAAAAATTAAGAAAGAAAGCGTAAGGAAAAATATAAAAATATATGGAGCAAAGCTTACATGGCAAAAATCAGCTTGGTCCATACCTAAAGGAATTTTAAACTTATATATGACATTAATTGCATAATAAATTTAAGTTGGTGCTCGCCGTGGTGTATATACTCGAAGTGAATCATGTAGCCTACTCTAGACGTTTGACTAATTAACTACATAAAGAGGGCTACGTTGAAATTATTAGAAATTAAAGATCCTAAATTCGAACAACATGGCTTATTGAATGTCCAGACAACGCGCTTTTCCAAAATGAAACATCGTCGCGTACCGGGACGAGAGACAGCGCAGCAAGATATGTTTCAACATAGGAAAAATGCAAATGCGAAGACCGCGAAGAAAGTAATGATACTTACATTGATCCGTTAAGTTCTCCCACTTGTTCCTTCAGCTCTTTCATCTTCTCTCAAGTCCAAGATTCCAACAAAACTTCTGTTTGAATATCAAAAGGAACACCAAAGTCTCAGACAGATGTATACATATCTGGAAACCTGTTTCACATCAGATCATCTGCATGTATAATCTGAAGGGCTCACTTCGGGCCTATTTTTTACGACCACAGCCCTTTATGGACCTTCACCTTTAAACAGGCGGCAAACAGTGTATTTCTAACCGGCAGCGACGCTTGTGTAAATGAATGAAATTTGTTTGTAACATCATCAACTATATGTTCGCTCCCGGAGGGCGTCGGGGAGACCGAGCGTATTTTATAGAAGTAGAAGTGATGGTCCAACCTTTCTTTTCTTCTCACTTCTAAATTTTGTTGACATATCCAGTGTTACGTGTTCGTCGTCTCATGTCGTATTTTTCATTTTTTGTTTCTTTCCTAATCGTAACAATGTATACAAGGCCGTGTCCAGGTGGGGGTTAGACCACCCCCCAAAACATACAAATTAATCGTTTTTCTTAGAGTTTATCCTCTGATCTTTATTCTTGTTTTGTTTAACTGATTGTGCGGATTATGTTCGGCCGGCCAGGAGACTCCCCGAAATAAATTCCTGGATATGGCCCTGAAGTCTGAATATATACGCAATTAAAGTACAGGTTGACATATTTCATTGAATTTGAACTGATGGTCTAATCGTTTTCTTTCAAAAAAAATTTCTTCTTTTACATAGGCTATGTTTAGCATATTTTTTTTTATAAATGCTTACTTTTCAGTAAGCATTTACTTTTCAGTAAGATCTGGTGGCAACGCTGGATGGTGGCGGATATTCTCCAATACAAATTTAGCAATTTTTGTTAATTGGTGTCGGAAAAAGTTCGATAAAGTGGGTGTGTGTGGGTGTAAAAGAGAGAGAAAATTATTGTGAGTAGAGTGATTGTTTTTTTAATTTGTATGAATGCGTTTTTTGCGTGATTTAGAGATAGGAAAGATTAGTCATTGATGACGTGTCGTTTGTTTATTTAGTGCGCAGGGTTGCCAGCATTGTTGTGTTGCGGGAGAGCCCTGTGCGTCTAAAAGTAAGTATTTTTTGAGAAAGTGTAAGAGAGTGAATATTTAGTGTGTGTTATAACGTATTGCGTGGAAAAAAGAAAAAAAAAATTGTGTGTGTTGATTTGTATGTGTAGTGGGATAAAATGAGTAGGAACACAGTGGTTTTCGATTTTCGTGCGATGGATGATGCGGTCATGAGTGAAGTGAGAGAGGTGGATATTCACAGATTTCTGAAGCAGCTAAATCTCAACCGTGGGAATGTCAGGGCGATAGATACGGACGATTTCAAGCGTTTTGGCCAAGTACGAGTAACGATGAATTCCGCCGTTTTGGCGGATGATTTGGTAGCACACTGCAAGGCGCACGAACCAAAGATGGGCTTCAGAAATGGCTTTTATCCGGTAAATGTTGAAAGGACCGGGAGACGCCCTACAGTCGTGCAGCTAAGAAGAGTTCCAGGTGAAGCAACTAGCGATGAGATAAAGAGGCAACTCCAGGTTTACGGAACGGTCCTAAACATAAGAAGAAAAGTGTATACTGGAGATGAGTTTATCGAGGTATATACCGGGAGAGCAACTGCTTTGATGTATCTGGATACACCCATCCCGCCGTCCATTGAGGTTTTGGGGGGGGAGGAGAAAATCAACGTCTCCTATCCCGATCAGCCGAAAGCGTGTTTTATTTGCCATAGCGAGGACCATGAGGCAAAGGATTGTCAGAGAAACCGTAAAAACCAAAGAAGGCAGAGTGTCCTGAGCCCAAACCCCGGCAGGGTAGGCTCATCATGGGGACCACAACCTGTCTCAACACCGAAGGCGCCGTCACAGCAAGCAAATGGGGGAGTTGGGGGTATTAGCGCGCTCTCACCATCAGCGGCGGTAAACATGGTACTAGAAAGTGCGAAAAGGAATGCTACGAAAGGAGGAGGAGTGGAAAAAACTCAAGACCCAACGAAAGAAGCGGCAGAAAGTGGTGCACAAAGCAAGGAAGCAGAGAAACATGAGAATTCAAAAGGAGGAGCAAGCAAACAAATAGCAGAAAACCAGAAGAGGATTTTGAGACCACCGACCAAAACCCAAAAAGACCAGGTCAAAGAAGGAGCAACTAACCCAAATGTACAGTCACCAAAGAGAACCCTTAGTCAGGCATCTCTAGGTAGCACGGGGAGTAGTCAGTCAAAGGAAAGAAAAACGGAAGGAAAGGGAAACGGAAAGGAGATAGGAAACGGAGGAAAAAAGAAGGCATAAGGTGAAAAAAAAAGTTTTGTTAAAGTAATTGAATGCGGATAGCGACACTAAACGTAAACGGAGCTAAACAAACTAAAAGACAGACTTTCGTTTCAGAGTTTGTGAAAAAACAGAATATAGATGTCGCTTGTTTACAAGAAGTGGACTCGAAAAAGTTCAAAGCCCCGACAGGATACCAGTATGTTTATGGAGGGCTAGAGCCAGATGTTGGTTTCCTTTTTAAAGAAAGTGTACAATGCGATCAAGGAAGTGTACGTTTCGAAGATGATGGGAGCATTTGTAGTCTACGGTGCGGGTCATTAGTAATAGTAAATGTGCACCTACCGTCAGGAACAGGCAACTTCACACAAAGGGAGAGTGCCATTCGTGAAAAACTACCAAGGTTCCTTAGTGCAGAAAATTTGATAGTGCTGGGTGATTTCAATTGTGTTGTTTCTGAAGTGGATGTTGCAGGAAAGAATGGCAAAGTAACAAAAAGAAGAATTAGTGAAGGATTAAAAGCGGTGATAAGCGCGTGGAATTTGGAAGATGTGTGGACCCATTTCGGGAAAGGAGCTGGTTTTACCAGAACGGACGGTCGTGGATCAAGCCGAATAGACCAAATTTATGTGAAGCAACAATTGCTAAAGGAAGTGAAAAGTGTAAAAAACGAACTTGTATCTTTTTCCGACCACACTGCCCTTGTAATGGATATGGAAACGACCGGAAATGAAAAAAAGGAAAAATTTGTAAAGAGTTACTGGAAGTTGAACCCTTTAACACTAAATGGTCCCCTGAAAGAGCAGCTGAGAACCAGTATTCGGACTTGGATGCAAGAATTCACCGATGAAACGGACGCTTTGCAGTTCTGGAAAGTTTTAAAGAAAAAAGTGAAAGAGTACGTGCAAAATTGGGAAAAGGAAACAAGGAAGGAGAGCCAGGCACATAAAAGGCATCTTTACAAAGTGTTAAATCAGTTAAAAGAAGAGATCGACCAGAGAATGGAAGTGTGGTACGAGTTCAAAGAGGTGAAGGACGAAATACGAGGAATCGAAGAGAAGGAGTTTGAGATTTGGAAACTGAAAAATAGACTGGCTGAAGAAGAGAATGCAGAACACGTTAACCTAGCAATAAAAATTAAGGCAAAAAGAAAAATGGAAAGTAACAGAATTAGAAAGTTAAAAAATAAGCAGGGGGAAGTTGTTGAAAATGAAGAACAGATTAAAGAAGTTGTTGAAGATTTTTATAAGCAAATTTATACGCTACCACCGCAAGCAGACGATAGAAGAATGGATTTCTTGGCAGATTTTGAACCTGTCAGGAAGGTGAAGAAAGAAGAGAATGAGTTGCTAGTACAGGAGATAACCCAGTCAGAGATTGAAAAAATAGTCAGAGGAATGAAAAATGGTAAGTCACCAGGCGTTGATGGACTTGGATACGAGTTTTATAAAGAGTTTCTTCCGGAGATCGGGGATCTTTTTATGGCAGTGGTGAGGAGTTATGTTGAACAAGGGTATCCAGAGGATGATGTGGGTATGATTTCTCTCCTGTTCAAAGGAGGTGATAAAAAGGAGCTTCAGAATTGGAGGCCTATTTCGGTTTCGAATAGTGATTACAGAATAACCTCCAAACTATTAACTAAAAGAATGGAGAAACTGATGCAAGGAATTCTGGGGGGATATCAGTTTGGAGGTATTCGAGGAAAGAAGGCCCAGCATATTCTAAACGTTCTGCATGACCTTTTGATACGTAGAGATGATGAACTTGCAAAAAATAAGGTGTTTTTCGTGCTAGCTTTTTTACTGTGCATGGATGTGGTCAAAGCGTATGACTCAGTCGTAAGATTGATACTGTGGAAACTAATGAAGGAGAATTTTGGTTTTGATCAACGGTTTGTGAAGTGGTATGAAAATTTGTATAAGAACCCGACGGCAGTGGTGAATATAAATGGCTACACTAGTGGCAAACTAAAACTTGAAAAGGCAGTGCGACAAGGTGACCCTAGTGCCCCTTATTTGTTCGAACTCTATATCGACCCGCTTTTCAAGTATGTGGAACGGAGGATTCAGGGGATTCCAATAACACCAAATATCTCCCTGAAATCCCTGGCATTTGTAGATGATGGGTCGTTTCTCCCTGGGAGTGTGGCTGACTTGGTGGAGGTTGTGAGAGGGCTCAGTTGGTATGAGGAGAATTTCTTTGTAAAAATACACAGAAAAAAGAGCAAGTTACTTAATATAGGTGAGAGTACAAGTGTGGATGATATTACGTGGATCGAGGAGGCTCAGTCAGTGAAAGTTCTGGGTGCATCTTTTGAAAGAATAGTGAACGTGGGAAATTTGTGGGAAGAGCGGATTCAAAAGATTGAGGGTTTGTTGATAGCCCATCAAAGAACACAGTTTGTATCAGTTTTTGAGCGAGTAGTGTACGTAAACACGTATGCTCTCCCACTACTGTTTTATCTGGCACCGGTCTTTAATCTCGAAGAAAAGTACGCGAAAAAGGTGGAAAGGAGTATCTGGCGTTTTATTTGGAGGGGAAAGCTGGAGAAGTTGAGTATGAAAATGTTGTACGTGCTTCGAGAAGAAGGGGGTCTTGGTGTTATAGATTTTAGAAAGGTTTGTAAGTCTTTGAGAATCAGAAACGTTTGTGAAATGATCTGTAGTGATTGGATCGACGGTGAAATAATAAAAGGATGGGCCCTACCGGTAATAAATACTGAGGAGGATGACCTGGCGAAACAAAAAATGATCAGTGATGTGCCAGAGGAAATTCATGAAGTAATATGGAGCATTCGAGAGATGAAACACCTAGGGGTGCTGAGTGACGATGTGAAAAATGTTGAAAGGAAAAAGATAGTGGATGGATATTTAGAGAAAAAGAAAGAAGAAGTGGATTTTCATGTGAAAAGAAAGGAGCCCTTTGTGAATTTCAATTTATCGTTTGAGAGAATGCATAGTGTACCATCTAGTCAATTTATGAAGGAATTTATGTTTATGTTTATCCACGAGATACTGCCATACCAAGATCGACTGTGCCGTTTTACTCGAGATGAAGGCCCAAAGTGCAAGCTATGTGATGAAATAGTGACAAATGGCCTGAAGCACGAATTTTTTGATTGTACATATAATGATAGAATTGTAGATAAATGTTTTAGCGCTTTAAGTGATAGCGGAGTGGTCTTGAATACCGAGGAAGACAAGGTAAGGTTGATTAAATTGAACGTAGAGATTCCCGGAAATGAGACGAGAGAACGAGCTGTGGTGTTGATTGTGATGAAATTATGTGAATATGTTTGGAAAAGAAGGAAAAAGAGAAAAGAGATTGAGTTAAGACGGTTTGGTTTTGATTGTAGGAGAATGATAGTGCGTTTAAGTGAGAGTGGGAGGTGGGAAGAGCGAGTGGATATTGAGTGGATGGAGTCTTTTGTTGAAGAGTTGATTGGAATGTGTGTTTGAGGAAATGTTGAATTGTTTGTAGGTATGTGTATTTGTGAGTAAAAAGAAAAAAATTGGAAAAAAATTGTATTTGTAGTTTATGAGTTAAGTATTTAAAAGTTTTTTTAAAATTAGTTTTTAATTTTGAATTAAAAATAAATAGTTTTGATTTTTATTGGTTTTTTTTATTATAGCAGCGAAATTAGTTTTGTCGAGTTTAAATTTAAAGTAGTAATTTTTCATAATGTTTTTCGTTTTTTATTGGTTTTAAAGGTTTTTGGTAGGTGGGTGCTCAAAAAATCCTCCTTCTTGTTGTAAAAGTAGGATCTTTTGAGCGTAAATCCTATTTTTCCTTTTTTGGTGTTTTGTGTTTTTTGAAGTGGACTTGAAAATTAGGTTAAAAGTTTTTTTTTTTAATTGATTTGTTAAGTTTGGGCCACCGTAAGGAGGGGTTCCCTAGGACGGAAGGGCACCCCTCCTGCGGGAGTTGCTTTTGTTCTTTTTTTTTTGATGGTTTGTTTTCGTAGTTTACCTGAGTTGCGTTTTCAGACATTTGTGTTTTCCCTCAGTTTAGCAAAAAGCGTTTTCAATTGCCAGAGTCAAACACTGTGTTACTGTGTTTATGTTTGGAAGCGTTTTAAGCCTCCGTGTTATGCGCGCGTTTAACACCGATTATCCAGAACACGCAACTCTCTCGAATAGCAAGTTACGTTGCGTGTTTAGGCGAGAGTAAACACCGTGGGATGAAAACGGGTTTTGCACGTTGGTGTTAAACTCCGTGTTAAACTCGTTGTTGTCTGAAAACGCAACTCTGATTTGAGAGTCTGCTTTTTTCGCTGCTATATTTAAAATTTGAATAATACGGGTTTTTAAGTAGAAGGGAAAATATAGAGGAATTAGAGGTTAATTTTATTATTAAAGAAAATAGAAGTGTTTTATGATATTGAAAGTTATTTGTTTAGTAAAGGTAGAAAATAAAATAAATTTGGTTAGGGGCGGAGTGGAAGTTTTAAAGTTTATATTGAATTTTTTAGTATAGATTAAATTAAATATTGTAGTTTGTAATTATGGATTTGGAGTGTATCTGTAGTTCTTAGGGGCATCTGTCTGGTGGTGTTTGTTTGCTTTTTGTCGTGGTCGTTTTGGTTGGGATTAGAGTCTTTACGTGTAGAGGTGAGGATTCGTAGACAAAAAATGTTTATATTTGTATTGAAAAAGAGTAAATAATTATTAAGATTGGTAAATTTTAAATTTAAAAATAAATTGAAATGGTAAATGGAGTTTAAATTTTTGAAGTTTTTTGTTTGTTTGGAAAGAGTAGGTGACGTTAAAGAGTTTAAGTGAATGTTAACGTCACCGAGTGGAGGAGGAGTCGTAGCCCAAAAAGTAAAAATCAAAAAATTCGAAAGGCTACGCGGGTAAAAAAAAAAAAAAAAAAAAAAAAAAAAAATAAAACTAAAATTATTGAAGATAAAAAAAAGGCAAAGAAAAGCACTAAAAATGTTACTGGAAGCTGTAAAATAATTACAACAAAAAACAAGACTCGAAGTCCTTTAAACACAGATCGAGCCCGCCGTGGCAAAACTGAACGTCTGATGGATAAGAACTTGTACTTTTGATTTGAACAAGGGTGTATAGTAAGACGTCAACATCACTAATGTACCTATCTGAAACAAGAGCTGTAAGCTCATATGGCACTTGCATGGGTTGAGATGTAGTGTTTGATCAAACGTACTTTTTAGGTTACCTTTGCGGTTCAGATGCGCACTGTAAGGGAGCTAGAGAAAAAGTATTTTGTTTTAGAACTTGGCTGTAATGATACGCACTTTGTAGGCGCTAGAAATTCATCTGTAAGAAAAACTATTGAGACAAAACGATCACAGGCCCTTAGGGATCATTGATATATACCGTTTGGTAAAAAGTATTTTTTTTTTCACTTTTCGGTTAAAATGTGCACTTTAAGGGTGATAAAATAAATTTTTAAGCAAAACCCTTGTGGCACAAATGATCACGGGTTGAGATGTATCGTTTGTTGAAAAAAAGTAGTTTTCGACCTTGCGGTTCAAATGCGCACTTTCAGGGAGCTAGAACTTCATTTGTAAGCAAAACCCTTGAGGCAAAAATGATAATGGGCTCATGGGGATCATGAAAATGTATAATTTGCTTAAAAGTATTTTTCTAAATTTGCGGTCAAGATTGGTACTTTAAGGAATGTCGGATTTGGAAAGTGGCGATTTCTGAGCCAATCTTGTCGAATCTCTAATATTCCAGCCCAGCTCGATTGTCCTAGCACATCTGGAAGTACCTTAAATCGCGATCACCGGAATTCCGCCCCCCCCCCCCTCAAACTCCCCCACAGTCGCCGGAGCCAATCCGGTTCTGTAAGTGATTTATCCAGAGCATCTCTTTATTATTCCCACAAAGTTCGATCCCGATCTCCCCAGTCTTAGCCGGTCACGTATTCCCCCCCCCCCCCATTGTTGTCGAATCCGGTCCGGACATGACAAAGGTCACCAGAGACATGTCTTCTGCTCAATTATCAAATTTCACTCAAATCCGATCAACCATTCCAAAGTTACGCATGACTCAGTATTCCGGATTCCCCCTCCCGCTACTCCCCCCACAACTATCGGATCATGTAAATTTTTATTTATAAGTCAGTTTGATCGGGTCCATGATTCGCCTCCCAAGTTTCGTCGTGAAAATCCCCAAAACCGCCATTACCGGAATTCCGGGAAACTCCCCTCCAGCCCCCCCCCTAGTGTCCGGATCCAGTCCAAATGTATAAACGATTTATCTGGAGCAGATGCTTGTTCTTCCCAGCAAGTTTCACTCCGATCCCTCCATTCTAACCGTTTCTCGAGATTTCCGGTCTCCCCCCCCCCAACTCCCCCATAGCTGTCGAATCCGGTCCGGACTTCAGATGGGACATCAGAGGTATGCCATTTATTCAGATATTAAGTTTCATTCCAATCCGATCATCCGTTCGAAAGTTATACACTACTCCAGTTTTCCGGATTCCCCAGCCCTCCACTCCCCCCCAGGTGGTCGGATTGGGAAACTGATTATTTCCAGGTTAGTCCGGTCGGGTCCCTGGTGCTCCTGCCAAGTTTCATCGTCCTAGCACATCTGGAAGTACCCCAACTCGAAAAAGTGTGACAAAAACTACTTAATTCTCAGAATTCCCCGGCCCACCACTCCCCCCCAGATGCTCGGATCGGGAAACTGATTATTTCCAGGTTAGTTTGGTCGGGTCCCTGATTTTCCTGCCAAGTTTCATCGTCCTAACACATCTGGAAGTACCCTAACTCGAACATGTGGGACAAAAAAATTCGGACAGACCGACCGACCGACCGACCGACAGACCGACCGACGGACGGAATTGCGATCGGTATATGGCACTTGAGCCAGAGGCTGCAAGTGCCATAAAAATGCTAAAGATAAAATACCGTGGATCAACCTTGGATCAACTACATCCCGTTTCTTTCCTCCGGTTGCCACAGGAAGTGTCGCACAGATTGAAATCGCACTATGAAAGCTTTTTATGGCACTTGCAGCTCCGCTCAAGTGCCATATACCGATCGCTTTTCGGTCGGTCGGTCTGTCGGTCGGTCTGTCGGTCGGTCGGTCGGTCGGTCGGGCGGTCCACTGTTTTCGAGTTAGGGTACTTCCAGATTTCCTAGGACGATGAAACTTGGCAGGCATATCAGGGACCCGATATAACTAACCTGGAAATAATCAGTTTCACGATCCGACCATCTGGGGGGGAGTGGTGGGCCGGGGAATTCTGAGAATTTAGTAGTTTTTGTAAAACCCCTACCCCTTTCTTCTCACTAGAAGGTCTGCGCGCGGCGTGACGTCACTCTTTGCATCGGATCACTCTGTTAACAGCGGAAAGAGCTAGTGCATTCGAGGGTCAAAGGGGTTTGTATATGTGATTCAGTGCGGGGGAATATGGAAAATTGAGTGTTGTGTAACTTTCGAACGGGTGATCGGATTGGGACGAAACTTGATACCTGAATGAATGACATATCTCTGATCTTCCATTTGAAGTCCGAACCGGATTCCACAGCTATGGGGAGTTGGGGGGGGGAGACCGGAAATCTCGCGATACGGTTATAGTGGAGGGATTGGAGTAAAACTTGCTGGGAAGAACAAGAATCTGCTCCATATAAATCGTTTACACGTTTGGACTGGACCCGGACACTTGGGGGGGGGGGAGGGTGGAAGGGAGTTTCCCGGAATTCTGGTGATGACAGTTTTTGGGATTTTCACGACGAAACTTGGGAGGCGTATCAGGGACCCGATCAAACTAACTTGTAAATAAAAATTCACTCGATCCGATAGTCGTGGGGGGATCGGAGGGAGGGGGAATCCGGAATATTTAGCCATGCGTAACTTTGGAACGGGTGATCGGATTCGAGTGAAATTTAATAACTGAACAGAGGGCCTGTGGTTATCTTTTTCTTGTCCGGACCGGATCCGACAACAATTGGGGGGGGGGGGGAATACGTAACCGGATTGGACTGGAGAGATCGGGGTGGAACTTTGTGGGAATAACAAACAAGTCCAAAACCGAACCGGATTGGCTCCGGCGACTGTGGGGGGAGTTTGAGGGGCGGGTCCGGAATTCCGGTGATCGCGAGTTAAGAGATGTGCTAGGACGATGAAATTTGGCTGGAATATTAGAAATTCGACAAGATTGGCTTAGAAATCGCCACTTTTCAAATCCGACCATTCCCTAAAGTACCAATCATGACCGCAAATTAAGAAAAATGCTTTTAAGCAAAATATGCATTTCCATGATCCCCATGAGTCCATGATCATTTTTGCCTCAAGGGTTTTGCTTACAAATGAAGTTCTAGCTCCCTTAAAGTGTGCATCTTTTCGCAAGGTCGAAAAGTACTTTTTATCAAACGATACATCTCAACCTATGATCATTTGTGCCACAAGGGTTTTGCAAAAAAAAAAAAATTCTAGCACCCTTAAAGTGCGCATTTTACCCGCATTAGCGGAAAAAAAATACTTTTGATCATACGTATATATCAATGATCCCTAAGAGCCTGATATCGTTTTTGTCTCAAGGGTCTTCCTTACAGATGAATTTCTAGTGCCTTTAAAGTGCGCATCATTACAGCCAAGTTCTACGATAAAATACTTTTTCTCTAGCTTCCTTAAAGTGCGCATCTGAACCGCGCAGTCGAAAATTACTTTTAATCAAATAATACATCTCAACCCATGCAAGTGCCATATGAGCTTACAGCTCTTGTTTCTTTCCTAGTCGTATCCGTTCACTATCACCAAGAGCCAGCATAAAGTAACGTGCACATACAGTTCGTTTTTCGCAGTTTGCGGAATTTGCAATTGGACCGGAAATGCTATTGCTGAGTCCATAAAAGTGCACTGATACTTTTCGTCCTGTCCGCTTATTCACATCTGACACTTTGGTTGGAAAGCACCTTAGCACTCGGCAGTTTTGACCAACGAGACATTTTCACGTTCCCCAAGAGCCCATTTGTGCCTCGAGGCTTTTGCTTACAAGGCAGTGCAAATGCTTTTGACCAAACGATACATTTCCTTGTTCCCCGAGGTGATCATTTGTGCCTAAAAAAATGAGTTCCTGGCCCCTTTAAAGTTTATGTCTTGACCGGACGGTGAAGACGTTCTTTTGGCCAAACGATACATTCCAAGGGCCCATGATCAGTTTTGCTTTCTATCCCAGTTAAAGTGTACGTCACAAGGCAGTGCAAATGCTTTTTGACCAAAAGATACATTTTCGTGTTCTGTGAGGGCCCATGATCATTCGTGCCTGAAAAATTCGAAAATCCTGGTATCCCACACCAACCCGTTCGGTAAATGTGTTATAGCTGTGCGGTGAAGTTTTGATCCGTCCTACTGACCTCGTTGCGCTCGCGTACAAACACTGATTGAAAATTTGGATCCCTTGAAAATTCTCCACCAGTTGCTTCAAACTCGGGTAAAATTAATTCAAGTTTGTTAGATTTTAAAAATTCAAAGAATAATTTATTAGATATTGTTCGTTTAAGAAAATTTTAGTTTATTGCGAAAGAAAAGGTGACGTTAAGGCTTTAAAAATTTTAACGTCACCGAGAGGAGAAGGAGTTGCAACAAATAAAGTAAGAAATACGAGAAAAATAAGAAAAGATTCTACGCGAGTTCAAGAAAATAACAGCAGGGGGTTGATTCGGGGTTGATCTTTGCCGAGTGTCGGTGAGTTTGTGGGGCGGGTTCCCGTCTAGTGGTGAGTCATGGAATTACCAATATTTATTTATATATTAGTTATCTGTCAAATAGATTTGTTCTGTTATTGTACCGGGTTTTGGTCCTTGTGTCTCCGGCTTGACCCTATGTAGTATCATTTTATACTGAAGTGGAATTTAAACCTTGAACCAACCCATAACTGCAAAAACTTGAAAATCAAGTAGGCTATCACACTTCCTACTATACACGACAACTAAGTTTCCAGTAATACCCAAATTTGTCCTCCGGCGGTTTTATATAAAGGTAATAGAAACTAGGTAAATTTGTATTATTATATTGGGTGAAGTCTATCAATCTTGTTCCTCGAATTTCGACCTTATTCTTGTGAATGTTATCGTTTAACCTTGAACCTCTTTGAACTTCCTTTAATGGGGGTCAGTACACATATCTACATTCAACTCCCCAAAAGCTCATGGCCTTATTTCCTGGTCCGATTTCCTAGTCAACGCTTTTTTGATTCTGTAGGGCCGAGTAATAATCTAATACTTAGAACCAAATCTGTTACTGAGAAACTGAGAATCCAAGGTCTCAACTCTCAACACTGGAAAAGACACGAATAAAGATTAAAAAGTGTAATAAATATGTCATCGAATAAAAGGAAACTCAAAAGGTGAGAACGTTACTATCCGAATAGAACTAGCTCTACGTCATGAAAACCAGTGCGTCTGTTACTTCCTCCAAAAACTGGAAATGGTCTGATGCGAGTCGCTTGGGGGAGGAGGACCTAAAAGAGAAAAACAATCTTTAATCGTAGCAATTCTTGATCTTTAGTGCTAGAATTAAACTGTTAAGTATTTTTTACTTCTTTACAGAGGCCGTCGTCTTTTCCGCCTATTGCCCTATTATCAATTAAATTCTTGTCGTAATCTTGAGAAGCAAACCCCCTCCCCCCGAACTTATCGAAGTAATACAGAAGTTACTGTTTGTGTGTGTTAATCGATCCGAAACCAACCTCGAGTTTTTTCATTCTGCAACGTAAAAAGTCGTTCGAGAATCTCGTTTCACCAAACTATATCCCTAAGCAAGACTGTATACAGTAGAGGTATGCTTATGGGAACGTCTGCTAGCAGTAAACGATCGCCGAAGAAAAAACTAAAACCCAAATCAGGCATTTCTTCATATAAATACTTGTAATAACCACTCACGCTTTTGTCACTTTTTGAATATTTTGCTAATTCGTGGCTGAAAGTGACTCAACTGGCACCTGGTTTACTTTTTGGGATCCCAAAACGTAAGTGGAGGGATACCTATGACATCGCAAAAGTTGTTCGTCCGTCTGTCCGTCCGTCCGTCTGTCCGTCCGTCCGTCTGTCCGTCCGTCTGTAAGCACGATAACTCTCGAAGGGAATGAGATATTTTGATGAAACTTGGTGTGAGCATTCTTTGGGTCAAGAGTAAGGTCGAGTTCGTAGATGGGCCCTGTAGTTTTACATTTAGGGGTGGGGGAGGGGGTTTAAATTAAGGGGCAAGCAAAAAAATTTTAAACAGCTAATGTGATAGTCGATTATGGGGTAAGAAGACACGCTGAACACGAATATGTAAACCATTTTCTCGCCGGACAAGTAGTTCGTCCGGAATCCGGCCAAAACCGGAAAGTTTGTTAAAAGTAGAAGTCTTATTTGAAGTTGATTAGATGTTCGATATAGGGGTAAGAAGGCATGCTGAACAAGAATATGAAAATCGTTTTCTCGCCGGACAAGTAGTTCGTCCGGAATCCGGCCAAAACCGGAAAGTTCATTAGAAGTTGAAGTTTTATCTGAAGTTGATTAGATGTTTGATGTAGGGGTAAGAAGGCATGCTGAACAAGAATACGAAAACCGTTTTATCGCAGGACAAGTAGTTCGCCCGGAATCCGGCCAAAACCGGAAAATTTGTTAAAAGTTAAATTTTTATTTCAAGTTGATTAGATGTTGGATCTAGGGGTAAGGAGATACGGTGAATCCGTTTTTGAGCTTTAGTTTTTCGCCGGACAAGTAGTTCTTGAATTTCGCCAGAACCGCAAAATTCACAGAAGAAAGCTAGGATCGTTTCGATCGGCTTATAGAGGTAAACGCACATGCTGAATCCATATAGCTTGGATTTCTTAATGATTAGCTGTTTGGCCTGGCGAAGACTGGATCTGGCGAAGACAAAACCTAATTATCTACATCAAATATTGAATTTTTGGGATCCCATCGGAACCTTTGGTCTTGTTATAATTTGAAAAGTTTGCCACGAGGAACTCACCTCCAATGGAGAAGATAGCGGTCCGAACCTCCTAATGCCTTCTTAAGAAAAATTACCTTTTTAGTAAATTCAAAATCAAAGAAAGTTAATTGAATTTCTATTTCAAGTTTGTGCCAGGATAGGCCTAATCCTGAAATAGTTGGCTGTTAGTTGATATCAGGTTTGTTATTTTTTCTATTTTACTTTTCTATACGCAAGTAACAAAGCCAAGGTAGTGGAACAGTTAAAAAAGTGTTCAAATAAGCATACCTCTACTGTAGATGTTTCATCACGTTTGGATGTCACCAAGAACCAATCATGACAAGAACTACCGTCTTAAGCAAATGCACCGTGCACAAAAAATCCACTGCTCTGTCGGCAGCCCATAGCCTTTCTACCGCATTCACGATATAGCTGACATGTATAAATCTTGAGATTTAGAAGTTCTGGTTACGACGACAGAAGATGCTCCTGGATACTGCGGTGGCTCGTGCCATAGTTCACTGAAAATCGGCCATTTTAATAACCTGAGCAAGGCATTGCCAACAGGGTTAGACGGATGATCTAATAAACGATTATAAAACCCAAGGCCCTCGCAAGTGCCTGCGTTAAAAATTACCTGGTCGATTGTATGTACAACTCCGTTTTCAGCAAGGCCATCGCACTTCGTGACTGTGGCTTCGCCAGCCAAAATCTGGTTATTCATCAACCGTGTTAAAGTCAAAGGCTTGCCACCTAGCGTGCTGCGTCTGTTAGGGGGAACGAGAAGTCCGCCACGCTGGATTCCAGTACAGCACAAATACTCTGAAACAAACGTCATTTAAGGTCAACTGAAAAGCAGTCCTGTTCTTAAACTACTTTTTGGAAACCTATCTTAACCTTTGGTTCGCCCTCACAGGGAGAGTCCACCAATCGCATCGCAGCATCCGTCTCAGTTTTGCTAAACATAGGTTTCGCAAAATTTTTGGGCTGGATTTCTGGCCTTGGTGCTTGATCACGGTGTCAAGTCGAGAGAAGAAAATTAAGTCATTCAGTTTAAATCTACACAGCAATATAAAAAGTCTCTCCTACATCGGACGTTAGTAACTGTATATCACCGGCTTCGGAGATTTTTATTCCGTGTTCGGAGAGTTACAATCCGATGGAGGATTAAAAAGCTAGAGTGCAAAATACTGCAGATTAAGTCATCTGAAAACGGAGAGTTTTTTTTTTGTTTTTACAGTGAGGGCAGACACGAAAAAATGGGTATTTATGATGAGAATTAATTAATTGCTGACAAATGGACAAATACCTTCCACCAGATTTAACTAATGAAGGCTCATGCAGCAATACAATTCAAATAAACTAAGGCTGCTTGGGGGGAAAGGACAGAAATATATTAACGACACGAGTTCTAAGATTAGTTAATTTTTATTGGAAATTTCATTTCGAACAAAATAGCTCGAAAAATACATAGTATCTATGGTTTGCTATTTTATATACTTCTGACGTGTTTACGTTCAGCGTATATATATATTTCCGCGTAAATCCCTGGCGAAGTTCCTGTCCGACTGCGGATTTTGACTGTGAACTATGCACGTTAGAGGGCCACAGTCGGCTTTTGGTAGCGCTTTTTTGTGTATTAAGTTATCAGTATCAGAGGACTAGGTTTTCCTTTTTTGACGAAGGTTGTTTGGAGTTTCACTTTAATTCAATTTCAAAATACTTTCCACGGACATGCCCAATAGCAGTATTGTCGTCAATGGCCTATACAACAAATCACAATCGTCAATTTGACCATAACTATAACAGTTTAAAGCTCAAACTTGCGTGCAATTCAATGGTCATATTCACAATTCATCATGGACATAAAAACAACTTGAAGAACGAAGGTACGAAACTACGCTCGTATCGCGAGTGAGAAGCCCTTGTTGGTGCAAGGCGTGGTACCATCTCAGCCACAGCTCGTTGTCGTTGTGGACGAACTCGTGTAGGTTGATGTTCTGGTGGGATGTTATCTCCCACGAAAATACTTGACGTGTCAAATCTGGGGCCAACCAATAATGACTCGGCACGCTAGGATTACGTCAACTGGGTATGAAGGGGTACACTGACTTACCAGGAAGGACGTGTTCCTTCAGCATGGGCAAGGCCTTCTGTGGTTCCTTAAGCATTTCCGACAGGGTCTCTTCCGGCAGATTATAGAAAGCCTGATCTGTCGGTGCCATCACGGTGAAAGTACCAGTTGCGTTCTTGAGTTGCTCGGCCAGACCAGAACCCTATGAAAGAAGAGTCTATTAGGTTGTTTTTCTATTCAAACGTACGTACGCTAAGTCTCATTGTTTGTCGCGGAAATGCCACAAGTTCAAACTCGCGGAAATGCCATTTTGTCTGATTTGTTGGCTGCAATTTCAAATGCATGAAAAAATAAGACCCAGAAAGAAGAAGAAGGACCCGGATAAAATCTCATTAAATAGAACATCAAGCTTACGCCCTTACCATCATGTACTAGAAGGATACTCAGTTGTGTGTATACCTGCTTGTCAAAGTTGCTCATTTTATTATTTGGACTTTAATTTGCCGCGGAGTTTGAATTTATCACCTCATTTCGAGCCTCAGTGCCATCCAAATAAGCCTTGTTAACCGCGGAAATAGACTTGTGGCCACACAGACGATCGCGAAAGACTCTTTTTGGGCAACAGCAGTTTTGTCCTTCAATGAACTAGTGTTTTGTTGTTAATTTTGTTTTGTTTTGTTGTTGTTGTAGATGTACATGGCCCTTGTTGGCCGTCCATTTAGTTAAATAAATAAATAAAGGACACTTCGAATGAACGCGTACAAGCAAGCTGTACGCGCACGTCGTTCATTCCACTATAACTACTCGTAACAATTTGGCTGAAGTATTACCTCAACCAATTTGGTGAAGATGGACAGCGAGCTGTTCGACTGGATCACATCCACGACTGTCTCCTTTGGTGGGATGAACACCGTGTCCACTACGTGCATCACTGCCCTGCAGGTTGGGATGTCGACGCGGATGATTGGGGCACACTGGACGGTTGAGCGGGGGGCTACAGAGGAACCAAACAGAGATGGCTAGATGGAAAAAAAGGATTATGAGCTTCATGTAGCAGTATACTGTGTTCACTTGCTAAAGGTTATTACAAACAAGACGAGCATCGCTCTTCTTTACCTCCGAATGGGATCATGCTTGATCGACACAATACCCGATTTCTCTAACCGGCTGAACGACCGTACAGCTTTGGGTACAGTAACTACGCTTTTACCACAAATAGTACTTGGTAAAAGCAAGTATTTAAAGCAAAACCCTTACTAGAAATGATATTTCCACGACGAAACGGCACATATCGTTTTTCGAAAATGCCATGACTTTCCTTTGAAATTAGCGATCTCCTTGTTAGCGCTTGTTGACTCTATCCAGCCTTCCCCTCTCCGACACGATTGTTGTACGCAAAATATTTGAAATCTGAACGCGCCGTGGTTAAAAGCTGAGAAATCATCGCAAGTGGGGAGCGACGACATGAGATTTAGATTTGGCAGCGCGTGCTCTCTTACGTCTCAGGCGAAAACAAAGCTATTGTCTGGCAAACTAGGAACAAGGGAGGGTACAGGAGCACGTAACTGAAAATGTGTCTATAAGTCGGATTTGTCGGCAAATCCCAAGCAAAACAAACATAATAATAATAATATAATGCAAAAAATAGGCCATTGGCCTCTACGCTGTACGTCTAAAACAATTTTCGTCATATTTTTGTTCAGCGCACAAGTTGTCAAGGGAATTTTTGAAGGCGTTGATAGATTCACTCAAAACTACTTCAGACGGGAGGGCGTTTCAGTAGTCCACCACTCTGTCTTGGAAAGACCATCTACCAATGTCATTTCGAAATCGTTCAGAAACCAGCGGCATGGCGAACAGAAAAAATAACTATCACGAAGTCTAGAAGTCTAAGGCACTTGCCGGCCTTGGGTGACAAAATATTGCGGATAAGATATAGATTCCCAAGGAAGCTGCACATCTAAGGCACTTCGAGTGACTCGACAGTCAATTGAAATTAAAGATCAAACAATAACAGTGAAACAGTATAAGAAGACAATCATAATAAATAGATTAAACAAGACGCCATAAAAGGTTACAGGAAGAAACAGCATGTATAGTACAACCAAATGTAACCCCAACTTACGAAGCTTGAGTATGTGTTCATCGTCACCGATTTCGCCCCCGTCTGTAACTTCTGGTTATTTTTGAACTGCGAGGACGCTAGAGAAGAAGTGAGAACGTGGTGCTGCAGCACTTCAAGCAGGGATTCACCCTTGATGAGATCTTTATTCTTTTCATTATCCAGGAACTGACGAACGGCCGAGTTGGTTGGGACGAGCAAAGAAAAGTTGGAAGCCAGCTCCAGTTCGTCCATGTATTTGTCGTTGACAATGTCAAGAAGGTGGATGAACTCGGTGAAGTTACGAGAACGAAGGACCTCTCTGATGGTTTTGGCTGTAACGGACAAGGAAGGTAATATAACAAGTGTAGGCTAAGCTAATGCAAGTTATTTCGCTGGGCCAGCAGGAACAGTAACCAACATCCAGGATTCCAGGACATCTTCATCTATCTTCACTAATGACTCATATTGGCGGGACTGCAACTTGATTTTTGACAAAATTGGGAAAATCCTGAAGAGAGCATTTAATACTGGGATGGGATACGAGGATCACGAAAAAAGCTTGGAGAAATTAAGGATCACTTGGTTAAGACAAAGGAGGCATATGCCAACTGATCTCGACCTATGAGATCTGACACGAAAATAAATGCTTTCGACATACATCGTAGCCTTGGTAGCCGTAATAGGCCTTGGGAAAATTCCACTCACCATGTTCAGGAATAAGGACGCCATCGATTGCGTGGACAATGCCATTGGTTCCCATCTCATCGGCGGAAAGAACTCGATTGCCTTCAACTAGGAAGTCGCCGCTCTTTTTCTTCTCAAGAAGAATGTGAGATGCTCCAATCGTACGTGTTCGAGCACGCTGGCCGGTCAAAGCTGTGCTGCAGATAACGTTGGGGAGCATATGGTGACGCAGGACGGCTGAAAGTACAATTATTGTTATTATTATTATTGTTTAGTTGATTCCTTCATAACTGGAGAGTGAATATAAAAATTATAATCAAAAACACATCAGTCAGTTCACAAATAATTATTTAAATATAAAGCAATTGACCAAGCCTACAAACGTATTAGTCTACGTTATCTACAATCAAAAATAAAAGAAAGAAAATTAAAAGCAAACATATCAGGGCCCTGCTTAAAAAAAAGGTAAACGGTAATATGGGTGCTTTATGGAATGAAACCTCAAGTCAGGCGGCCAAATTGGTTCAAAAACCTAAAAAAATCTGAGATTTTTTCTTAATATCCCTCGCTGAAACAGTATGCAATATATACTAAAGTTAAAGAAAGAGGATTGCTTAGTGAACCTTTAAAAGATCTACTTCACTGAAAATCTCAAATCCCTCAGTCTACCTGATTCTCGAAAATTTGGATTTTGTGCACCATTTCGGGATCCCACCCGGTCAGTCTTTCCCAGCAAGCAGATTCTGGCGGTTTGCCATCCGAAGCCAAGCATATTGAAAAGGAGACGTTTACTAGATTTTTGGAAAGTAGCTTGGTTTTAAAGGAGTCAACTGTCTTGAAAACGGGATTACTAGAGTGTGTAATGTGAGGTATCCTTTTGGGGTAAACGAATTAATGATTCCACTGCCGTAGGGCACAAGTGCAGTAGAAGACTAAAAATATTAAAAAATACTCAAGAATACGCACAATTTGGTAATTAGGTACAACAGGTCGGCAAGTCGGAGGAGACAATTTTGAGCACAGAATGGGATCAACGGTACCACCCCAAATATTTCAAGTCGATACTTACAATCTAGGCATCCAAAGCCATTGGTGAATCGCCACTTATCGACCTCTGAAAGCTTGTCAAAAGCATCGTTGGTTGGGGCGAAGACTGTGAGCTGACCCGGCTTTTCAAGAAGCTCGAGCATGTCAGCCTTCTTCAGAGCTGCAACGAGAAAGCCTCAGTTAGAAAGCTTCGACGAAAACGTCCAAGACCCTCCTGGAATCGTCGCCAGTATACCTTGAAGGATCCACTGTGGCTATTCCATTCTTCTTCCTTAAAGCGTTTTTCCGCGATCCCACAACGACGCTGTGGCTAAAAAAGAGTGCTTCCGCGATAGTTTGTATGGCGCACAACTTTGTTTCCGCGACCAACGAGGTTTTTGTGGCTTGCACTGTGGCTCAAACGTGACCAAGAACTCTCGAGGTGATTATAGATGGCTTGAATTTTACGGGAAATTCAACTTTTGGTTTTGAATTCTAAAATAAGAAAATAAGCTACTTTATCAAGCACATATCAACTTTATCAACATAGACGTAAAACTGATCATCCTTCTAGTAGAAAATGATGTTGTTCTGCTGACTGAGATTGTCTTTGTATTTTTATTTAAAAATTACCGCCAAAAGAGACAAAAAAGTGATTCCGCAAGTTTCACCTTGTGGATCGAGAGTACAGCACACACTTATGTTTGCTACAAATGCTACAGAGCGTGTTCCACCCTACTTACCGTAGTTACTACGCTAGTTACCGTAGTTACTACGCTAGGCTGGAACGCTTTTTTAATTTTTCAGTCAAATATCAGGCCGCGGGCTGATCGGACCAATCACGTTGCAGAGATGCGTAGTTACTACGCTAACTACGCTCCCGAGCGTGGTAAGCAAAAAGTTACTATTTGTTACTATTTTGAGAAGGCTGGAACGGTCAGCGTAGTAACTTTTCGTGAGGCTGGAACGGAAATAGTAACTAATAGTTACTACTGGTAGAGGGGTGGAACACGCTCACAAGGTCACGCTACAAATATCATGACAGACACTTGTACCGTGAAAATATTTGGGACACTAATCTGCCGCGGATAACGCCGTAAGTCTCAACGGACCCGCCGTGGCTATTCCACTTCTACTATTCCGTCTATATCCCATGATTTTCGAGTTTCATTCATCATTTGTATCCAGCACATTAGCACACAACATACTCTCGTTTTTGAGTTTACCGTGTTTGGCTCTTTTCGAGAGGCACCAGGCTCCCGGGCGGAGCAACGTCTTCGACAAGCCCCCCCCCCCCCGACGAAAAATTTGTAAGGCTGCGTAGTTGTATGATAGTTGTATGAAAAAGTTGCATGTATTGATATGTAATAGTAAAGAATACTATCATTTAATGTGCCTCAGACTGGGCCAGTCTTAAGCAGTAGTATCCAGTAGCATCCTGTCTTGCTATAGTAGCATTCAGTCTTGCTAATAATAGAATGCAGTAGAATACAGTAACACGGTAGCCTTGACATAGAAGCATGTAGTAGCATCAGTTCGTACTGCATGCTACTTTTTCGTACAACTTCATACTACTAATTTTGAGATAACTTTTCATCGGGGGTTGATCGGGATTACTTTTTTAAATTGAAATTAAATTTAAATTAAAATTTTAAATTTAAACTAACTGTTTTAATTCAATTCTGCTGAATGTCTCATACAATACAAGTGGCCTGGAGTGTGGTTAAAAACACATTAAAACGTGCATGATTATGGGAAAGCAGAGCAGATTTCTAAATCCCTCAATTTTCTTGGAATTCTGTTAGACAAACAGTCTCTACTGCGTTCATGTAAAGTCATGTGATGATAAGTACAGAGGAACAATAGTGGGAAAACACAGTTTTACGCCCAAACAATTAGCAGACAAAACGTTAGGGCGTACCATGCACAGACCGATCGTATCCAACGTAATTCATACTTTTTGTTGATGCAATTGGTCAATCAATTAATGGTTTCAATCGACTACCCAAGAAAATGTTCCCGTTTTCGTATAGGTCTTAGACTGGTGCTAGCGCAGCTGTTTAATGCTCTTGCATTACCGCATGCACTTGCACTAGCACCTTTCTGGAAAATTTTCCACACATCCGATGTTAAGACTATTAGAACTACTTATTACAAATACGCAAAATTCCTGCTTGGGCTGCCGTTGTGGTCTCGTAATCGACGAGTCACAAGAAATCATGGGGTAAGAAATCCGGTAGAGGCTGCTTTAGAGCGTCGTGTGCGATTTCTGGAATCCCTCGACCCTCTGAACAGCCTCTATCCAGCAATTAAGCAATAGTTAAAGAAAAAAGTTTATTAGTTATTTATGCATTTTTTTTAAGTTAAAATAGTGTAAATTGTTTACAAAGTTAAAATTGTATCTTGTGTGTTTGTTGTTCACTGTTCTTTCTTTCTTCTTTTTTTCTACTCCATCAGTGACATTTTTATGTAAAGATGGGTAATAAACTTATTCATTCATTCATTCATTCAATACTACCAGCAAATCACTTGTCGGCCGCGGGTATTCAGCAAGAGATTTTAAATAAGATACCTTCGTAAAACGAGCTGTATTTCGGATCGCTTTCTAGGATTTGAGCCAGGGTCTTAGTTGCTGGTTGCATCGGTCCTTCTAGCACGTGAACAACACCTTCGCTGGTGAACTGGTCGCCTTTCGTGATTCTCTTGCAGTTAGCAGTAACCACTCGCTCCGGAACGTGGTAGATATTCAAGCGAACTTTGGAATACGTATCTTCTGTATCAAGAACCTGTAAGATCAACCAGCATTCAAACTGCATCAGGTTAAGCTATGCCGAAATCAACTAAAGTAAAAAAAAAAAAAAAAAGGATAAGCAGCCTCTGTAAAACAGGAGGAAAGCAATTTAACGGATTTTTCTTCAGAATACAATTTGTCCAAGGATTTTTTTTTTTTTAGTTCGTTGATGCATTTTCAGTTTTCTGTAATCCTGGCTTCTGGTTTGTAAACATCGTTGCAGAACAGTGCCTTCAACATAAATCACAATTCACGGTGGCTTGCAGAAGGGCTTTTCGAAGCCAAAAAGCACCAGTAACATCATCTTATCAGTCAACAAAATTACTACTAAAAGCTTCTTTGGTTCTTTCAAAGCTACAATGTTGTACAATGGCATTTCGCAGGGTTTTCTTTACCATTTCATCCTTGAGGTCAGAAGCCATGTAGATACCAGGGACGATATGACCCATCAGATTCGTGGACTTTGCGGAGTTGACGTCACGCTTCTTTCGGAGTATCTCGTTCTCTAAATCATCTTCGTTGGTCAGCTTCACTGGCTTCACCTATGAGCATAACTCGAGTCAGAAAATGATTGCTTCCCCAAGACTTCTGAGTCGACTAGAAAATATTCGGCCGTATTTCCTCATTACAGTAACTTTTTGAGGACAAACCTTATACGAATTTGCTAAGTGAGAATCCATCTTTATGATGCTACAGATAAAAGGACACTGTGCCGTTGTAATAAATTTTTCAGATCGTGATGAAAGTGCGGAAAATCCGACCACACTAATCTGATCGTTGACCGTTCAAACTGTCATGGTCACCAATGCTGTGAAAGGCGGTCAGGATCAGGTGGTCGCGGACTCGAATTCTAAACAGGATTCTCAGCACCATCATCAATTCCTTGCGGAAAAGTTGAGTTTTTTTAAAGCTACACCACGTAAATAAATAAAATCGATCAGTAAAACCTGACTCTCTGTCCGAAGCGTAAAGAAGGTGATTATACTGTCAGAAGTTTCATAACAAATAGCGCATAACACTTTCAAGAATAACACCTTTCACTTAGAAATAAAGTGTTATGACCAATTAAGTTTACACTATTTCGTGCCTAGATCTCCAACAACACCTTCATTTGGTAAAATACTAACGGGAACGAAAGAAACATAAGAGATAACATCCCAAAGTGTTATCTGTTGAAACCGGGCATCCTTCTGTTGTCGTTATGTAACTTCTGATAGTGGTGTAGTATTTATCGAACAGTCTGATCGTACAGTTACACAAAGTACCGTATCTGATCCAGATATAGCATGGTGTACCACGGTTTAAAGTCCTTTTTGCAGTTACTGAGAATCTGACCAGCATCACCAACACAAGAGCCTAGGATTTTGTCAAATTGGTGGGAAAGAATTAAGTTTGGCACTTGCAGTAAAATCCAGTATTTATTTTGGGTGACTTCCAAAATCGCAAGTTAGGCAATTGTCATTTCACAAAGCAACCGTAGTATCAGGTACCATGGTATCTGTAAAATAAAACTAATTTTGTTCGCTTCTAAATGTCTTACAATATCTTCAGGAAGGACGTCATTGGCTGCTGCAGCTACGATTTCTGCTGGGCTTGCGTCGGCATCCTGCGGGACGAAGAAAGTGTAGTTCTTTGCGGCGGCGCGTTCAATCATCTTTGAGTCTTGCATGAGGGCCAGGAAGCTTCGAGCGTTGGATGCTACTAGCGTCTCCGAAAGTGGCTTAATTTCGACTGAAATGGATTCAAATTTCTGGTAAGGTGATGGTTTGAGCAGAAGTTTGATAACAGATAACACGTGTTTGCGCATCTTTGTGTTAAACGTTATGAGAATATATCTTTTATGACCCTTTCAAGTTTTATGTTTGTTTCGAGACTAACCCTATGTTACGACCCTTTTAGGTGTTCTGTTTAGCAAAAAGATGACATTTAAAAGGGTCATAACAGATATATTATTGTAAGGTTTAACATAAGGATGCGCAAACACGTGTTATATGTTATCAAACTTCAAACACTGTAGTGGCCGAACCCTCGAAATTGTGCTAACCGCAGGGAGACGTTCGCTTCTGTAGTAGATAGTGACAACAAATCAGGCAGATTCATTAGTACTCATAATCATTCGCTGAACGATATTTTTATTGCTCGTGAAACAGTAAACAATGGCTAAAAACGGAAAATCAGATATGATGTTTAGTTGCGTTTTTGGTATGTTTTTGGTCGAAGTTTTCTTCGCCGTTGGCTTAGCCGGCTGTTTAATTTCCGACTTCGAACGACTTAGAAGTTCACCGTTTGCTTAATACTCTACGTGACTAAGTCCAAAACACGCCAGTGATCCTCAGGGAGGAGTAAACGTCTCCGTAACGACTCAAACTCAGCGATTCAAATCCTGTGTCAAACAATCAAGGCGATCTTTGGGAGTAACTGTGATACCACTTCTGCCTTTCTTCCGCTAGGTACCCGGAGAGGCCGGAGATTTTTCATCGGCAAGGAGAGATAGTCATCACGAGTTTTAGTGTTTTTATTACTCCGGCGATCCTTGCTCGGTCGGCGTTTCTTCGACGATTCAAGCAAACTTCGAACTTGCTAGCTCACGAAGTTCAGCGGTAAGAATTTGAAGGACAAAGAAACTGTGAGTGTGTGACAGGCGACCAAAAACGGTTTTTAAATATTAAAGAGTTCTTCCCAGGCAAACTAGGCAACTACCCAGGGCCCCAACCTCGGATTACCAACAAGAGGGCCCCGACCCAATTAACTAGGGGCCTTGAATCTCTATGTCCGGTCCTGCAACTAACGGATCACACTCTCGTTCACACCGCTACATGTGTACTTTCAGCCAGCGCTTATATCAGACTGTTACGGCGCTTTCCGTCATACATCAATAATCCACTCAACGAGTTCAAGCTTCACGTTCAACGCCTCAACTACTTCGCATTCACTGCTAAAAAAAAACAAAAAACAATGGCGAACTAGCAAACTAGGAGACTACCAATGACCCAAACCCCGAATTACTCAAAAGAGGTCTAATGTCCTCGCCTCCAACCAACGGACCACCCACATCTCTGACAGTGCTAAACGGATACGTCAGTCAAATTTATTTGAGCTATATTTCGGCCCTCTTGGCAAGGGTCCTCTTCAGGACCCTTCCACAAGTTTGTTTTTTCCAACTTGAGCGGTTTTGAGCCGGAAGAGGACCCTTGCCAAGAAGGGCCGAAATATAGCTCGAATAAAATTTAGCTGACGTATCCGTTTTGCACTGTCAAATATGATTCGCAGTCAGCTTG
Source organism: Branchinecta lindahli (assembly GCA_023053555.1). NCBI lineage: Eukaryota > Metazoa > Arthropoda > Branchiopoda > Anostraca > Branchinectidae > Branchinecta > Branchinecta lindahli. Next base: position 27,656,836 of record JAKZAO010000002.1, read on the forward strand.
GGCGGAAGGAATATTTTGACCACCCTCTCTTTCACACTGCTACACGTGTAGGGGGGCCGACGTACTAACAGCCATCGCTTATGTCAGAAAAGTGCAAAGAAGCCTTACCTGGCGAGCAACCTGTCTTTCCAGCCGATCTGCCAAAGCCGAAACAGCACGAATATTTGGTTTTGAACGTTTTCCTTATGCCGTTTGTTCGGACCCTGAAAAAAAGAAGTACAGCAAAGTAAGTACTTCCAACGCAACCTCACTCTGGGGTTAGGGCATCCTGAGGATACCTTTTCTGTTTCCACTGTTATCTTCAAAGTCAGGTCTCCAAGGATAATCTGCTACATTCTCGGTTTCCTGTCCGGGATTCGTCGAGTTAAAGCTGTGAATTTATTTCGCGGAGCCGGACTATGTAGCCTGATGGGCTTAACAAGCAAACTACCAGTCTTCTCTAAACTGATGCATTCAAACAGAAAGTTTCTGAATCTTTAATTTGACAAACTTCCGAATCAGCTTTAAGCGGTCCGTTCTGGTATTCCGACATGGCTATAATATTTCAGAACCATACTCCACCAACTGCATTAAGCAGAAAGGACAAAAACAAGTCGTATGCATTCCATTCCAGCCATCACTCTCCTTTAGAACCCAATGAACGGAGCATTGTGTTACTTTGACAAGATTTTGAACAAGCTAGTTCAGAAAGTTCTTGGAACGGCTGCACACCGTGGTTATCAATATTTTGTGCCCAACGGATGACCACTGGTTAACTCGCCTTTGTGTTTTTCTTCATTTGTAGTGCTGCATATATTCTGTGACTGATCGCTAATTGTCTTTTCTCTCTATTGTTCTTTATTTTTCGTTTCATTTACTCCGTTCTTGTTCAGTTTGAATGTAACGGGTTATAAGGAACATATTACATACATACATTTTCGTTCATAACATTTTCGTTTCCAAAAGCGTCAGGGTTGTTTGTCAACACTTTCTTTAGATTTAGATTTTTGGTTTGTTTTTGCATTTTCTTTGTTCGAGTGGTTTGTATTTTTTTTCAGCCATGGGCCTTGGGCTTACTGGGGGCAATTCGTTCATTCATCGGATATAAACACCTAATGAGAAGGGGCCGCGTATCAAAGATGATTATTTGTTCCAGCATAAATTACTGGCTGCCTTGAAGCCGCATAAAAGCAGGACTAGCATGGAAGTGAACGCTTCAATGGGCTTAAGCGCCCAATCTTTCCTTGACTATTTTATGCAACTGGAAACGACAAAAATCAACAGCAGGGATACTCCAGTAAAAGGAACAGCTCAGTAGACAATGGGTGAATACCGCAAAATGAGCACGGTTTTCACTGTTTTCAGACATGCATTTGAACGTCCCTTATTAGAGCTGTCATTTGTCTTTTATAAAGAAACTCCTCTTTTACCTTAAAATAATTACAGTAATAAAGGATGCCGTACCTAGAGGCTCGCGTGGCACGCTTTCGTGATGCTATCCCGCCCACCACAGCTCTAGCCGGAAGCAACCGACATCTCTCGTAAGATAATTGAAAACTGAAATGATCGTACCGGACCTTTCCACCGGAAATATGTCCACGAACCCCTATTTGGTTTGATTCCATTTCCAGCTGAAGTTATGAAAACACTTCAAACGCGTCAGTATTTTACTTTTATCCGGAAGGAAAGGGCGGCAAACAAATGGGCCCATTGCCTTTTTCTCCCCAACCAAAACCGAAAGAAAATCAACAAAATATAAAACAACGAATGAATCACTATTGGAGTTAGTAGTGACTGCTCCCTTGTGTCATAAACCGTGTTTATCTCGCCGGTGCGGACTCAAAATAACGGGGTCGGGAGGCTGGTTCTAGTGAGAAGTCACATATCATGACACCAAACTCCTCAGGGAGGAAACATCAGCCACCAAAGACTCGGAAGTTTCAGAACAGATAACACAAGGATGCGCAGGTTCAACAGATCACACTTGGGATGTTATACGTTGTGATTTTGCAAACGTTATGCCAACAAGCTTTGCCAAGAAGAGCCGAAAATCCGCCGAAAAAGCATCTGCTGACTTTTCCAATACCATGACGACAAACAAAAAAGTCAGCTGATGTTTTTATGGCTTCTTCCTCTTCTTGTTTGCATAACGTTTCAATGCGTAACGTTTAAGAAACATAATAGTTAACATCCTAAGTGTTATCTGTTGAAACTGCGCATCCTTGTGTTATATGTTAGGAACATCTGATAGTCTAGGACACTAAGAGTGCAACGAACGCGCCCGTGATTAAGTTCTAACACCGAAGGGTTGATTTCGAAAAGCTTGCAAAAGTTAATGAAGTAAATAAATACGATCAGTTGTGTCCTTGGTGCTTTGAAGGGTCACGATTGTTCCAGTTTCCCACGGGCATGGTTGCTGCATTCCACTTAAGATTTTCCCGAAGAAAAAACAGATCGACTCCTATGCATCAACTCTCGTAATTTTTCCCCACTATGAAATCACAATACCTATTACGAGCAGTTTTGACTAACACTTCCAAGAAATGTTGTCTCTGATTGGTTTGTATAGTCCGTGCCTCCGACTGGACCAGTCACAAACGAAGCCAGAGACTCCATGGGAAGGTTAGTGAGCAAAATCATGAAAACAACTGTGAAAGAAAAATTGAAAATGGGCGGACCAGTGATGGCGCTTGTTATTGAGAAGGAAAATAATGGAATAGTGCAAGGTTTCAGTTCTGCTTTAACGAACATCTCGCTAAACCCCAGTTACTCACCTGGTGGTGCAGATGTATGAAGTCTGAGTCTCCTCGCAGCTGGACATTCGAACGTGGGACTGGAACTGGCGGCTTTGACGGTTTCCAACTTCCACTTCGTCAGATGAATCGAGGTCAATCACATCGCTGGCTAGGTCACCGCGACTTGGTTCCACCTCTGGCACATTGAGAGTTTCCTTTGTAGAGGTAGTCTTATTGAGGAACTCGTCGGTCTCGGATCTTTCGATGCAAACGTTAGGTCTGCAAATAAAAGTCACTAGTATTTATATTTATGATTCCCTCGAAATTGAAGATTTAAAATGCATAAATAAATACAAATTCAGAGTTCGATCATTCTGCAAATTTGCAACACTGAAAATATCTACTATCTACTGCTATCTACTGGGCGCTTCCCCCCGTTCCGTGGATTTCTTCAAATACTTGTTAAATGACGGGTATGCCATGCCAGCTCCTGGACATACATCTCTTGCCTACAGATCCGGATAACTGCCACACTGTCAGAAATTCAGAAAACTTATGTTACGACCTTTTTACGTGTTTGTACGACCTTTTCGCGAAGCGTAACATAAATATTGTCAGCATTCCTCATAAAAGTTAACGAAAGGATGCGTTACCAAACTTCTGAAACAGCAGGCAACAAATATTCTGCCACCGAAATCAGGTAGTTCATAAGAAAGCTAGTATCTTCTTATTTTTTCTTTCACGTTTTATCAAACTATTGTATTTTTTAACCGTACAAACAACAAAATAAAAAAGCCGACCATATATAGGCTATCATGTTTGCTGTTAGCACACAGATTGAAATCGACAAAGTCTGTGTTTTTCACCGTCTGTCAGATATCCTGCATGTCACAGCGTCACAACATCGACATCTGGCCCAAATGATAACCTAGCGTGACGCACAGCAAAGAGCAGTTTGGGGGGCTGGAAAGTAGCTTAAATGTATACCATTTGAGAGTGCATGTCAATCACACAGCCAGACGTTTGAATAAAGACAGCGTTTACCTTAATATCCATCCCCCACAAAAAAGATCAAATACCCGTTATAACCGTAACTATGATTCTCAATAAAGCGTAGCATGTCCATGAGGGTAAAATTACAGGAAGTATCCACGCTCTAACCGTCATAACCGACTACATTACCCCCCCCCCCCCCGTCAAAGACATGAATGTTCAACTGAATTTGCGTGCTGTGACATCTTCGTCCGTCCCTTTACCTCCATAAATGTTATTAAATCTCTTATAAGGTACTCGATTTCTCGTGTTACTTACGTTTTTGTTGTAGCCAGTAGGCTACTTTTTTTCTTTTTTTCTTTGTTCTACTTCTCTATTTAATTACTCTGTCTTTTTGTAAATTTTTGCACTACGATGGGAAATAAACCTTTAATAATAATAAAGCGTTAGTAAATGAATCATTATCCTTCTGCGATGAGATATCATAGAAAGGATCCACGCTCTAACGAACAGATACGAATATTAATGAAACAGCTTCCCGTTTCCTCTTGTAATTAAAAGCAGGTGCTCAGTGGAAAATCCGAAAAAAATATGATTACTTTTGGAATAATAAGCCGTAAATCCTGGCCAATTGATTTACTTCCACTTTGCCGAAGACTTAAACACAAGTTTACTTTTTTCAGGCTTTTTAAGCTTACAGAAATTCTGAATAGTGCATATGGGATTTTTTTATTATCTAGTGTGTATTGTGCTACATTCCCGTCCTTTGTATTTACACAATTTTATGGGCAACAAAGTTCAATCAGTCAATGTTGGTCAGAGAAGTGAGCAATTTCAGGCCAAGTCAGGGAATGCAGGACCATTTTAATTCACACCTCAAAACCGCCAGTGAAAAAGTAGTAGCCTACACATGACCTGCAGGTCAGAAAAACTGGTTTCTTGACAAATTATTCTCTTTTTTTGTAGAAACCCTAGTTTGCTACTTACTATTTTAGACAGGGGATGGGAAAATCCGAAAAAAGAATGCAATTGCTTTTGGAATAATTAAGCCGTGAATCCTGGCCACGGATGGAAGCAGAACCGGTTAAGAGATCAACACAGGCTCAAGATGATCGATTTAATTCCACTTTGCCGACGATTTTGTATTTCTTAAAACACAAGCCGGAAAATATTTTCAAGATTTTCTTTTTAATACGTGGTAACGTATTCTGCTACACTCCGTTTCGATCTACCTACTTTTGGTTCAATCAGTCAAAGTCAGTGAGAAAAGTGAGCAATTCAGGCGAGGTAAAGGAATATAGGACATTTTAACCCGCACCTCAAAACCGCCAATGAAAAAATAGTATAGCCTACATGACATGGAGGTCAGAAAAACTGGTTTCTTGACAAATAATTCATTGTTATAAGGAAACCTCTTGTTTGCTACTCAGAGAAGTGATGTTGTTTCAGGCCAAGTCAAGGAATGCAGGACCATTTTGACCCAAACCTCAGAATTGCCAGTAAAAAATAGTATAGGCACTTCTAGGTCAGAAAAACTGGCTTCCTTGGCAAAGTACTAAGGGTGCTACAGAGTTGAAACGTAAGTTACTTTCGGGTTATAATAAGGAAGGATAGCCTACTAGGGACACAGCAAACTATCAGGAAAAAAAAATCTATTCTCCCCCGTCCGTCCCTTAGGCAGTACCGGCATCATAACAGATTCCAATGAAACTTTCTCCTAATTTGTTAATTTCCAACAGATTCCGGCCAAAAACATCCACCTGAGGCGAGATTTGACGTCATGTCCTAGCATGTTGTTATACAACCAAATCGCCGCCATAATCTGTCATGTTTCTTAAAAACAAAACAAAAAACGAACACGTATTTCAGGTGGAAAAACTTCCTGACCCACATGCCGACAATTGCAAGTTATCACGTTATTCATCTTAAGAACCGGTAATGTCTGGTTATCTCTGCATGTGCCGAGTGTGGTTGGTAAGCGGATGTAACGACCATAACCCTGGGTTCAATAGCCGGACGATTTTCATCTTACTTTCTCCACTTCGCAGATCCAAGTAACGGAATTGTGAAAATGGCTTGTCAAACATGTAATTACTCAGCGTTTTGAATGACTGCTCAAGTGGAAGTCTCCATTCTTTGCTGACGCATCTGCAAGTTTCAGCGATGTATGCGCCTTCGTCTACCGTAAGTCCTTCTCCAAATCCTTATATTCTAAAAACCGATGCCTTTTTTTAACACCATTCGTCTTTGGCAAAACAGATTACAAGTATTCATTACAGTTATTACCAATTTATTATATTTTTTAATTAATCTTTATAATCATCAATGAAATTATTTTATTTAGTCCACAATATCTCTTGTTCCGCCAAAATTAAGGGACAAAATAGAGGTTATTCTAACAATTCAGATCCCTACGTTTCCTTACACTAAACCCAATTAAATAAAGACTGGAGAAAGAGAATTCGTGCGTAAAACCGATAGTAACGTCAGACATGACAGTACAAAATTAATCGATATTACATACAATGTATTAATCAGCATTCACCATGGTCCACGACTGAAGTTTTGATATTTTGAAGGTGACGTAATATGGTGCTAAAAGCGCCAATTTGACTTTTTGGGATCCCAAAACGTGACTGACGGGATAACCTACCTATGACGCAAAGAGTGTCCGTCTGCCTGTGAAATTATGATAAAAAAAAGTTGGATCGACGGTATATCTTTATTAACTTTTCGTAGTGTTGGAACAATCAAAGTGATTCCGCATCACCTTGAAACACGCAGTCTCTAGTTCAATCGGGACCAAGTAGGGGATGGATGGAGGGGGAGAGGGGCACTTACCCTTCCCACCAGTTTCTGCTTCGGACCGTCTCAAACAGATTCAGAAACGGGTTGACAACGGGGCCTCCGAGGTCAAACGGATTGAAACTTGGCCCGAAAACTGCAAAAGAAAGATCAGTAAGAAATCCCATGTCCTTTCTCGGATCACTGGGCCAAGGCTTCATCATAGACAAAAAATCAGAAGTCAATGAGTCTGAAAACGCTGAAACGAACTCGTTCTTTTATTCTTTTATTTGTTCGTTAAATGGGCTGAGCACGCAACTCTTTTCAAGAGCAAGTTTTCTGAACCAGAAAACTGCGAATCGAAGTCCAAAGTGAGAACAACCAACAATGGCAACAAATAATACGTGAATTAATCACGCACGACCTGCACTACCGTCTAACCTACTTATAGTTGTTTACTTCATTTGTTTTTGAGTAATAGTTATTATCTTTAAAAAACAACGTACATCCTTATTTGTTACGATAAAATAAGGCCCCCCAAGATTTGGGGATCACGCTCGCAATTCTCACATCACAAGTTTCAGAAAATTCCGGGAGAACATTAGACATGTACGTAGGTAGGTACGTCTTAGTGGCGTCCGGACTAGGTGAAACATTTGACTAGGGATACAACCAGGTTTATTTCGGGGAGAGGGGGGTTGCCGGCGGGTCGGACCAAAAAGTACAAAAAAACATAGATCAGAGCCTTATAGAAATGATTATTTTTGTATGTTTCGGGCGGGGTTCATACCCCCTGACCCCCCTGGATACGGCCCTGGGTACAACGCCCTCGCAGAACCCCCGACTACAATGCCATAAACAGTAGCCTAAGGTCTCAGGCTATTGCGATGTGCCATTTGAGCTGTGAACTTCGCGGTACACAAGGCTGAACTTACGCGATAGTGGGGGATCCCTTGGCCGGAGAACGCTCTGCTGGGCTACAGGAGCCCTTGTGTTTTCGCTTGCTCGAACCTGTACATCGTCGCTGCCACCGAAGACCGAGTCCAGGGACGAAGCGACCTGCTCGCCGAGTCGATCTAGACTGTAAAATAAATAAGACTTGAGTGAAATTGGTAAAGCCCTTACCCCTCAATGCACAGTGCGCACGTGGAACTGCAGCTGGTCTTTACGAAGTGTAATCATAAACGCCTTGGTGGGTGGTTGGCTGGTTGCTATCAGGACAAGAAGCCAAAAATTATGAGCAAAAATTTGTTTTATTTGTTGTCCAGTCTAAATGCCGAAAGTCATTAAAGTTTAACCGAAAAGGACTGGAACTCTTTCCTCAATCTAGTTACCCATCATTTATTCACTTAAATTGGCTTGAAGATCCGCTGAAAATGCGTTACTTGGTTGTTCCGCTATTCAGGAATAATCGATTTTCAAATAGTGGAATTTCCGTGTGATGTGTGGTACCTCTAATTTGTTGTATGCCTTACAAGAAGGATTTTTCAGGCACTAAGCAATCTTAACCAATATCGCCACTGCCCACTGAAGAGCCTTGTTTGTGTTTAGATAAAAATTTCCCGCGTCATAGTAGAATTTTCGCTGTGGGGACGGCAGCAGATATTCTGAACGTCATAACTAGAGCAGATAGTGGAAAACAAAAAAATCCCTTTGCAGAATCCAAGTAATTCAGTGTATTCAACTAAATGACACAAACATAAGTTGGCTTTTCAGTTAAACTTTAAATGATATCCGACTCTATCTTTAGCATTTTGACGAGGAAAAATAGCACGATCGGCGACAAAGATTATGTAAAAGAATCCTCGCAAGCGTGGAACTACGGATGGTCTCTGAACTGCAACCGTGAGGCAAAAGCCTTGCGTCGATAGTTGCCATTAAGACGAGAAACCAAAGATGACGATTGAGAGTGGGCAACCCCTCGGCCAGTCTAAATCACGATGGTTATTATACATCAAATAATACCAAGATGACATCTAACTGTCTTTTGCAAATCAACGGAAAACACGACCGGCGACAAAAGTATGTTCCTTTTTAAAATTATAGATTATCAGATTTATCTTTCGCAGAAGCCTAGGGGTGGGTAACGGCGTTGTTCCGGGCCACCTTGGTATTTTCAAATTCAAATCTTATGACCTGTTAATTACAGGTGTAATTAACAGCATGTAAAACAAGCTCTAGAATTGTATCCAGAAAGTGTCCTGAATAAAGAATATGGACATATTTATTTTTATGGATACTCTTTCCGATTCGTTTCTGGTCAACTTGTCCATGGTCTGGAAGCTAGGGGGCTCCCACCCCAAAATAATGACGGCCCAGACATACTGCTAACAGGCAAGATATGTTGACAACGGGAGAAAGCGGTTTCATGTTTCCACCTGTTAACTCATTTCTCGACTTAAAAAGCAAGCAAAAGCAGGTTTTTGAGACGCGGGACAAAACTGGTTCTCTCTGACCACTTCGGTGCCAAAAAATGGATTCAGCATCTAACAAGAAGTATGGTTTCAAAAATTGGAGAATTGAATCAAAACTTGACCTACGTTGCCCGGGCAACGTGAAGTGTTGCAGCAACCTTTGCTCGGCTTCGCCGACTAAAGTGTTGCGAGAGCAACACCTTGGTTTTGTTTCTTCGCTATCTGTTAAGTGCTGAAGTTGTCAACCATCTAGGTTTTGAAAATGGTATGTTCTAAAACGAGTTTTTTTTTTTCTGAACTAATGACACAATCCGTAATCACATGGCTATAGGCTACCTCAGGTTTTAAAGAAATACAGAAAATCGGAAGTAGGGACTAAACCGACTTTGTAGACAGTTGAACTTTATCCTTTTCAATCGTAGACATCGGGACTGGTGAAAACTTGGGACATTATCTTATGTAATCTATTTGGTATTATAAAGCTGTCCGTAACGTTTCAGGACAATATTGCCATAGATGCCACATTACTAATTACTGCAAAACTATGTCATCGTTGCCATACCTCAGGGATTAAAGAAAAAACAGAGAATCGGAAGTGGGGACTAAATTGACTTTGCAGCCAGTTTAACCTTATCCTTTTCAATCGTTGACTTTGGGACTAATGAAAACGTGAAACATTATCTTATATAACCTAGTTGGTATCATAAAGTTGCCCGTAGCTTTTCCTGATCAAAATACCATAGCTGCCACTTTACAGATCATTGTCAAACTAAGTCATTCTTTCGAAATATCATTTGTATTCGTTGCATAAACACTTAATTCTCGGTTATATATAGAGATTCTAAGGTACAATGATGGACCAAAGAGACCAGCTTTCTTGCCCTCAGATTTATAGAGATCAAACAGATTCTAGCCCCTCGTGAAGCCCTTCTAGCAACCGATTCTTACTTACAAGTTCATTTCCCCGTGATAGACATGGTACCGTATCCTTTTTACCATGAAATACACTGGCAAAAAATAACTGGTATACCAACTAGGAAAAGTTGCCAACTCCTCATCAACAAAGATTCTACCAACCGATTCATTCTTACAAGTTCATTTTCCCGTGACAGACATGGTACCGTATCGTTCTTACCATGAAATACACTGGCAAAAAATAATAGGTTTACCAAGTAGTAAAAGCTGCCAACCCCTCATAACCAAAGATTCTAGCAACCGATTCTTACTTACTAATCCATCTCCCCGTGATAGACTTGGTACCAAATAATAATTATTCGTACTATATATAAAACACAGGAAACAAATTGTAGGTACACCAAGTAGCCAAAGTTGCTAACCCCTCATTGCCGAAGATCATTATGGTCTAACAGCCTGTTGTTGCTTTAAAGTCCCCTACATGTCTCACAATTGGGATCGTCCCATTTTTGGTTTCAGTGTTTACCCTACGACTAAAACGGATGTCATGTACTTTGATCAGCTCATCAAGGTCTATCGATTGCCGTTGAAAAAAAAAATTCTGTCTGTATTAGTTCAAAAGTTGACTTTTTTGCCGTAGGCCAACTTCTAATATCACCACTTAGAAAGGAGCAAAGGACAAAGCTCTAATATCTTTAGCAATGAAAGAACTTTTGAAGTATAAGAGGTAGGCTATATCTGATACCAATTCTTTTCCTCAATCCCAAGTGTAAGAAATGGAATGATAAAGTGAGCAGAAATCACGAACATAAATGGATAGAAATGATAGATGGCAGCATTTTCGGACCCGTGGGAAAATCTCACTTTTTTGTTTCTGCAAATTTTTATATTTACCACTCAAAGAAGGTGTATTGGCTATGGGGCCGGGGAACTGTCGCACATATTTTGCACTTATAGATTTTAGTCCACCTTCAGTTCAGTTCAGTTCAGTTTTATTCATAAAAATAATACGCACCATTAACTCATTATGACCCCACCATAAGGCCTAACATAAGGCCTGGCAATGGGCGGGGCTTATTCTTTATTCATATAATCTTAAGGGAAACGAACCAAACAAGTCTACAAAAAGAATGATAGAAAGAAGAATAAATACATGACAAACTGTCAAGAAAATCCGTTGACGGACGATCTTTCGTCAACAAAGCGCCCTTGCCTCCCCTTCCCCCCCCCAAAAAAAAGGAAAAAAAGGAAAAAAAAAATAAATAAAGGAAGGAAATTATGTTTTTGACAAGAAAAAGGACTTGGCCTGTGACTTGAAAGCTGAAAGGGTAGACGCAACCCTTACCTCATCAGGTATTGAATTCCACACTCCCGGAGCAAAGTGTTTAATTATGAAAGAAGCTCTAGTTGTTTTACGCGGGGCACTCGCCAACTGCCGGGCATTCCGAGTAGAATACTCGTGGAAATCCCGATTTTGCGAAAACAAATTCTGAAAAGATGAATTCAAATGATCATTAAAATACTTATAAGTAAAAACTGCAACTTGGTAGTCTCTAATTGTGGAGACATCCATTATTTTATTAGAACTAAAACGCTCACTTTGATTCTTATGGGGGTCATGTGACGTGATTGCCCGGACCGCACTGTTCTGTAGATTTTGAACCTTCTTATAACAAGATACAAAATTGCTAGCCCACACGGAGCATCCATAAATCAAGTAAGGATGAAAAATGGCATAGTATATCATTCGTAGAATTTTTGGTGATGCAGTGTTTTTAACTCTCCTTATCACTCCAAGAGACCGAGAAAGTTTGGACGACAGAACATCAGCGTGCTCTTTCCATGACAAATTCTCATCTAGTAGAAAACCAAGATATTTAACGGATTGTACTCTTTTGATCACTGAAGTACCCACCATAACTTGATTGGGGCTTGTTTGGGATGAAGTTCTCGAGAATACCATATAATTTGTTTTTAGAAAATTCAGGGTTAGTAGGTGAGAATTAGTGAAATTGGTAAATTCGGCTAGTGCTATTTTTAGCTTTTCATATAGATCAGGTACAGAAGGGGCAGAAGTGTGTCATCAGCAAATAATATAATACCAGCTTCGGATAGGAAATATTTAACCGTGTCAACAAAAATAATAAAAAGTAGTGGACCCAAGATTGAACCCTGTGGCACTCCACAATGAATTGCACATTGATCTGACGTAGTATTACCGTTCATAACTACTTGTTTCCTTCCAGATAAATATGACCGAAGCCAGTCTAGTGCTTTACCCCCTATTCCAATAGACTGTAGAGAATTTAGTAGTTCATGGTGGTCAACAGTATCAAATGCTTTTTTCAAGTCCAAAAATATTGCAGCTGGAATCAAACCATTTTCAAAAGCTTCGTTAATCCAATCTACTAGTTTAATAATAGCTAAATCCGTCGACAGACCTTTACGGAACCCAAATTGAGTGTCCAACAGAATTTTATTATCTTCAATGTGTTTCGAAAGTTGACCGTGCACTATTTTCTCATAAATTTTAGAAAAAAAAGGAAGGATAGATATTGGTCTTTTGTTGCTTGCTTCATCTTTTTTTCCCGATTTATGTAGAGGAATTACCCGCGCCAGCTTCAAAGCTTCAGGGAAAATTCCTGTCTTAATAGATAAATTTATTAAATGGACAAGTATAGGAATTAGGGATTGTTTAGCTGCCTTTACAGTTTTTAAACTTATCCCATCAACACCACAAGAGTTCGATTTCATATTATTAATGATTTTATTAATTTCCTCAGATGAACACGCAGTAAAATGCAGTTCTGAAACAAGTGGTCTGTTTATCGCCAGCGGGACTGGGTTTACTTTTCGACGCGCTTCCTCACACAATCTTTTACCTTCTGAAGAAAAATAATCACAAAGGTAATCAGCGATTTTCTTGGGATCATCAAGTCTTCCGTCAGGAGAAATTAGTGTTTTAATTTCATTACAAGATGGCCGTTTACCAAGAAGATCATTTATATTCTTCCATACTTTCTTCATATTCCCATTACAGGAGGCAAACTGATCCTCATAATATTTAATACGAGCTCTTCTTCGTATTGAATTTAATTGATTTCGATACGTTTTATAACGTGCATGGTTCTCAGCAGAAGGTTCATTTATATACACACGAAAAAGTTTATTTTTATTTTTTACTGAAATTACAAGTCCAGGCGTCATCCAGGGTTTCCTTGGGAAATTCCTGTTCCCTTTTTTATGATTCTGAAGGGGGCAAGCCAAATCCAATGCTTTTGTTACAATTTCTGAAAACAGATCATATGCTTTACTTGGGCAATCTTCATTTATTATTAGAGAAAAATCTTGCTCGTCTAAAATTTTACTAAACTTATTTAAATTTGTTTCATTCATTAACCGATAAGATTGCCTCGTGTCAAGCTTAAATCGTTCTTTATTGTTTAGTCTTATTTTAGATAACAGGAAAAAATGATCAGATCCATCCGTAACAACCACATCGGCGAAAGACCTTTCAAAAAATTCACTGTCACAGAAAATATTGTCAATTAGCGTCGCTGATTTATTTGTTATTCGAGTTGGAACAGTGACTAATGGATAATTATCCGAAGAAATCATTAGGTTTACAAAATCGTAACTATCCTTTTTATTTAAAAGATTAACGTTGAAATCCCCCATTATTATTTTACTTTTCTTTTCATCGTTCACCCGTTCCAGTACGTTATCCAATTCCTGAAGAAATTCTTTATCATTATAAGAAGGGACTTTATACACTAAACCAAGGATCAAGTTTTTTCCACGAGTATTCTTTATTTCGATAAACATAGTTTCAAGTCGACCCTCAAGCCACAGGGAAAGATCCTCTCTCACCCAATACGAAATATCATCTTTTATTAGCAAAGCAAGGCCGCCTTTATCCATGAAAGATCGTTCGCGACGTTCACATTTATAGCCTGGAAAAGAAAAATCCCAAGGCAGCGACTTGTTAGATACGAAAGTCTCACACAAACCAATTACTGAAGGTACGCAAGTTACTGACGATATAATACCACATAAAGACGAATAAGCAGTTCGCAAACCTTGGCAATTCCATAACCCAAAGATCATTCCATTATCAGAAGTATTTGCCCATTCATTTGAAAATGAACATCCAAGAGAAATGTACTTGCTTGGGCGAGGGTGATCAGTTACCAGATTTCTAACACAATCATCGTCACCCGCAATAGGCATTCCAAGAACACTATCAGGTGAAAACGGGTTGTTTTCGAATTCAGTCAAAAGCACGTCTTCTGATTGATTTGAATATGTGGGAAAATTAGAAGCACTAAACATGTGTTAAATACTAAAAACTATGCTAAAGCACAATGTTATTGCGACTAAGAGATATCGTCAAGGGACCAAAGCCTGCGCGTTGTAGTATCACCTGGGAGCCGAACGTGCACACGACCACGGTTGGACCACACATTTTTATTACCGTACTGGTCTCGACCAGCCTGCAGAATTTCACGCCGTCGGTTCGTGAGATTCTCTGATAGAAAAAGTCCTGTTTTCGCAAGTTTTCCTTTTTCTTTGAACACTTTTTCCGCAAGTTCTTTGCTCGCAAATCTGACAAGTACAGGGGCTATCTTATCAGGACGACTAGGGTCAGGAACCAGTGGAAAACGCGTAACTGCAATGACGTCACTATTCACTAGTCCAGTGTTAGGCCGAGCTGATTCTGAATAACACCAGTTACCACAGTTTTCACTTCTGCTCCTTGCTCTTCTTTAACTCCGAGAAATAGCAGAGAGTCAAGGCGTGCCTCCTGCTCATGATCGTCTAGCTTTGTTTCTATCTTTGTGATTCTTGCTTCCAAAAGATAAACTTGGTGCTTTAGCGATTTAAGGTGCTTTTCAACCGCTTCAAATTTTGGCGAGAACTCAAGAGCTATGGCGTTATATATATCGTTTATAACAGTGTCTGTAGAAACTGGTGTTGCTGTAGAGGCAAGGGCTGTCTGAACCTTCTCATTTATAGCCGCTTTCAAACTTTCTTTAGTTATGGTGACTTCCTGCTCCGCCGTGTCAATCCGCTTCAGTAGATCTGAGGTCACAGCAGACGCATGACCAGGGTCACTACCGGAAGTTTGAGTTTCAAGATGTACATTAGGCTGTAATGCGAGTTCCTCAAACGCCGCTTTCACTCCCTTAGCGCTTTTTTTCATTGCATCTGCCTTATTAGCTTCAAAATCTCGAAGTTGGGATTCTGTGACTCTGCATCTATCGTGGCTTCCGTAGCAGAAGACGCTGTATTGGAGCTTTCCTGATGTAGCTTTGGTCGCACGTAGGATACGGACTGGCCATAACGGATAACCGGCGAAACTGGCCAATGCCAAATCACCCTGATGAAATGTTACCATTTGGCTTTACGGGATATGATAAGTAGAAAGTACTAGTAGACTTACTTCCCCGGAGGCCCCTTGTGCCCGTCGACGAAATGATGCTTCTAAATATCCAATTTGTTTGCAAATATCGCAGCAGATTTTGCTTCCTCCGGCAAACGATAACTTATCAGCAAAGATGTTTAATCTGAAACTGGTGCCTGCCTGCTTGCCTGCTAGAACGGAGCTTTCCACTCGAAAGCAGAAACACGGTTCGGTGAAACGAAAGCTTGGCTGTATAACTTCAGATAGTCCTCTCTGACATAGGCTACATAACTCCACTCACTTCACACATTTTAGGCTCTGGCTCAATTACAAGCAAAAACCATCCTTTTTGGCCCCAGGCAAGAGTTCTACGGAGCTTTCCGAAATGTTATGTCATATTCATCAATCCGGCCTAAGGTCCACACTTTCCGTAAAAACCGCACAGATTTGACCCTTACCACTTTCAGTAATAAGCTGAAATCGGGGTACTAGGAAAAAAAAAACACGACAAAACCAAAGTGTTGCTCTCGCAACACAATGAGTTACATATACATATTTTTCTAATCACTCGTCCATAGGGGGAAATACCCACATATGGGACCAATTTCTGGGAATTCCCATAACCCAAATAGACCCAAACGAATGCCGGACACCGGATGCGCAGGAACAATTAAATTGCGTCATCTAACCGGGCTTAAATGTGGTATACGCACAGGGTTTTCCAACCAGAACAATGTAAACACGGCGAAAGTTGCGAAAGTGATTTTCATGTTTGCTGTTGCTGTTCGGGATAAGCCGCTAAAATTGTTAACATACGGTAGGGTCGAGGGTAGGGTCTGGGGAAAACATGCAGGAGACAAGCCGAGGACTGGTCAGCAGAGGCGCTACTATCCAAAATGTTTGCGGGGGGGGGGGGGCAAGGTATTTACCGACTAGCGGGTTGTTTTTTACCGACTGTTTTTGCAGAAAAAATAACTGATTTCAAGTAAAACGACAGTTTTGACGAAAAACCGACCGTTTTTCGAACTACTTTGAGGGCGTCCCCTCACCCCCCCCCATACGTGACGACCCTGCTGGTCAGAGTCAAGTCCCTTCGGACATTTTTTGGAACTGTTCTCTTCAGGCCGAAACTAGCAATCAAAATCAGATATAGACAAAACAAAAGTGAAAGAAAACGATGCTAACTACTAAATCTATCTTAACCGCACAGCCAGGCCAGACGCGAAAATTAATTTAACAGAGCTACTGGTATATGCTGTGGCCTGTGAGCAGGGCCGTATCCAGGGGGGTAGGGGGTTCGAACCGCCGCCCCCCCGCCCCCCCGAAACCCATAAAAGTAATAGTTTTTTGTAGGTTTTAACCTCTGATCTATGTCTTTTTGTCTTTTTTGGTCCGACCCGTGGGCAAAAACCCCCAGGAATAAATTCCGCGGGCAAACCTCCCCCCGAAATAAATTCCTGGATACGGGCCTGGCTGTGAGTACACGATCAGGATCTCCCGGCCAAATTTTCTCCACTTTCGTCATAAAAGTTGAAAAAGTGTAAACTTGTCCGTATAGAATTGACGATAGTGACCCAAAGCCTGGTAGGAATTCCAGTCTGCAACAGCCCGGCCCTGATAGTCTGTCCATAGCATTAGCTGTACGACCCGTACGATCGCCGCAGTAGGATTTACCGGAGCTTTTTGAAGAGTAGTTGTTGTTTCACGATCCTAAAGGAATAACTCCGCAAATTCGAACATACAAGAAAATTGCCCAAATGTGGTAAATGACCCGCCAGCACGGCCTGGAACAACTACCACATCATCCGTCAGGTTGTGTGCATATACGGTACTGAGGATTTTTTGTTCCCCCTCCCTTTTCCTTTAGTTTTCAACTAATCCGAGGAAATTTTGTTGACGTGCACCACGACACTCCGGACAACAATCCATCCCTTACATCTAGGCTTCCTTTGACCCATCTCCTATGGGCTACCCTCCTCTTCCCTGTACTGAGGAAGCTTTAAAAGCCGTTCCAGTCACAGCACTTTCGGGAGCAATCCATGCCTTACATTTCATTTCAGCTTACCTAGTGGTCAAATGACTCCAAAACTTTGGGCTTAAATGCCGGCCTTGTCGTTCCCATTGAGCCTGCGACGAAGAAACTAGGCCAACAAATAATATGGGTAACACAATAAATTTCATCCTAGTAGTCATGAGCTTGTTTCACAACTGACAGAAAAGGAAAAAGAAACTCTGGTGCTGGCTGCTGCTACGCGGCGGTCGATGCTTCTGGAAACCATGATGATGAGCAATCATCCACCTACGACAAATCATAAAATTGTCAACAAATGAGATGTAAACAAATGGGTTATAAGTTCGGGGCTAAAGAATAATTTCCGTCAAAGGTTGGGCAATAACATCGTTACTCAGATGCGGTAGGCAGATTCTGGAGCAGCCTCAATCACAAACCATCAACTGGATGGATGTAAGTAAAAATCTTATGATTAAAACGTAACCCAGTCAACTAGCCAATCCCGCGGCTTATTCATAAACCCATCTGACTCGCTTTTGCTAAGGAAGCTAGTTCAGGTGTCCATAAGAAAAAATTGTCTTTTACTGTGAAGATTCATCTCTAAAAGTGAGGTGTCTTGCCTGTACACATTGATTGCAAGCTGCTTACGGCGCTTCGTCCCCCCCCTCTTGTTAAAAGCTGAAATGACGCGCCTAGCGAAAGGGCTAACTTTTCAAAGAGATGGGATGAGATCTAGGTAAGAAAGCTCGATGTTCAGAAAAAAAGTCGTTTACCACAATTTGCGAAAGAATTTACGTTCAGAAGCAATTTACGTTCTATATTTCTGTGAGGAACGACGACTTGCTTTGGAGACGGGCCCGCTATATAGAGGGGAGGGTCGGTCACCAAGAAAAAAACCGGCCCTTTTAACCACAAAGAAATTAACCTGGAAATTGCTTGAAGCTCAGCACCAAAAAGGTTTATTTTCAACTTCGGCCGCTAATTTTTCCAATTTATTTTCCTGAAGCTCGGAATTTCGATATAACATTTAGCTGACTTCTTTTTCCGTCACGGTCTACTTTATTTCCCGAATCCTTTGGTCTCTTATGGCTATATTCTTAGCCATTCGCTGGGAATCGGAAGTTAGAGAATGATCATTTTGGAACTTCTAAGCAAGAGTCGTTGCTGACCGCGGCTACATGCTGTGGCTATAGTCCTTACTTGCTTCCTTTGTTGTGTGATGGACCAGAACGGATGCAACAACGAAATAAGGCAACTGTCCTCTCAGACTGTCCGGCTTTGGACACGTGATAAGAGGAGACGACTCCACCCTGGCGAAGAAGGGCTCCCACTACCGGCTGGAAGAAACTCCGCGGAGGTCAACGTAAAACGTGGCTGAGTACCCTAAAGAAGACCTCGAGCCCATAGGAGGTTTCCACCGTCATGGAAAGAGTTGGTCCCTCCTGGCTCAAACTCACGAAAGACCGAGATTCATGACATGACTTGGTCCGCCAGCTGCTATCTCCACGGAAAGCTTCGAATTCCTGACACTAGTACAAGCAGTAAGCCGCAATGGACGTCATGGACGAAGAAGAATGTTCAATGTTTCGATACATCTGTTCAACGATACATCTTTATTATCCTTATCCAGTATAGTCTTTGACAAACTAACGCGTACGAAATCTTCTATATGGTCCGATACCCGCTGCCACATTTACGATAGACACAGGCTAGGATACTACAGAAAATGATATCTAAAAAAAAATCGCGGAAATTTCCAGGCAACACAGCCCCGAGAACTTCTCAGATTGTGGTGAAAGTCTGCAATGAAAACTACTAGACACTATAGCACGTCCAAAAACCGAAAGTCAGCCAAATTTCAGTACTATAGATAGAGCACTGTTCCTCCTGACACCACTATTTTTCAATTAGATCTGGCGTTACGTTTCGCTGACACATCCAAGCTTGGTCGAAATTAAGAATCACATCAAACAACTACGTCAATCCGTCCGCACAATCAAGAAACATATGAAACTGCTCTAAACTACATCCACACCCACATCACACCCCACTCAATGGGTCTTTTTTCTGATCTCTCAGGAGCCCAAACAAATTCAGAGGGCTAGCCCCTAGAGTTTCTTTTGGTCAGGAGCATGTAGTTCTTTGACTACTAAGCACTGAGTAAAAAATAATAGCTAATTTTATCCATCTCCCACACATGGATTTGACTTCAGATATCGAATCACTTCACACAAGCAATCAAAGAGCAGCTTGTCTTTGCTTATTTTAAAACAATGCGCTTGGTCGGGCATACGATATTCCAAGCCACATCTCAAGCGGATGGAAACTTTTTTTCTCCTCCACTAGCAAGTTTCAATCCCTTATACGGATGTCACAAGAAGGTTTTGGTAAACTTATTTAGATCTCAGCTGCTACTTCCACCTACTGGCCTTTCTTCGCCACGAATAGCTCTGTATCGTGTAACCTCTTTGGGAAACACCTGGTTCAGTTCGACAAGCAAGTGTGCTCGGAACTTTCTATACGAGTCAATTCTTCCTTTAACTTCTTCATTCTTGGTCAGAGCTCTCTCCATGCAGTCTTTTGTGAAGATCTGTGGGTTCTTGCCAGCATCTATATAGCTAGAAACAGTGAACTTGTTAGTAGGCTAACCCAAAGAGATATCAGGATAACGTATCAGGAAGGGAGATGGTGTCGAGACTTCAGGTTTTACCTGGTATAGAATTTTTACAGTCTTGTATTGCCATGACATAATGCCCCACGGGCGTTACTAGCAAAAAAAAAACTTCTGGGGGGTACCACGGCATTTTAGCTTACCGACTGACTAGTCATTTTTACCGACGATTTTTACGGAGCAACCAGTTGTAATCGAACGAGGTTTGCATGAAATCTTCAACTGTTTCCAGTCCATTCCTCAGTCGGTAAAACCCCTGCATTTGCGGTGGTATAAACGGTAAAACCCCTGTCATGTCACCATTTTCATCTTCTTTGTTTAACCGGCGTCAGAAAAATCGCGGCGCTTCGCGACTTTTCCGACTCAACGTTTGTACCGAGTGGCCGACTTTTTTTTTGGGGGGGGGGGGCACTATACGTGGCGCCTCTGATTATATAGTCTTCATTTTATAATTACTCTTAGCCATCCGCATACGATGATAAGATGCTACCTAGTGCCGTGTATCCTATACTGACATTTTGCTGTCTCAAGAAGCTGAAAGTTTAATTTTCGTCACCATAGCTTCTAAGATATTCTTGTTGTTGTTCCAGCCTTTTCCCACTCCATGAAACTAGGTAGTCGACGCTGTCTCTCCAGCAGCAGCAGCTACAGTGTGCTCTATCCTTTTTCGGCTTATAGTTTTCATTCTCCCTGTCTCTGTAATAGTTCTGTTCCTTATTAGGTTAGTATTTTCCAGGCTCTGCATGGACTTTCCCAAAACAAATAAGGACCTTACTTAAAGACTTCCAAAGGAACATGTACATCCTGAACATGATGTTTCAGCTTGTCTATCTCTTGAAGTCCATGGACCATTTGGTTTCTAAAAAAAGGTATGGTATTACAGCAAACTATACTAGTATCAGAATGCAATCTGCCATTCCTCTAGTTAGCTATCTACTGGGTTTTAACTCATTCCAGTCCAGACGGAAAGCATACTGCTGCATAGTATTAGCTGTCTTCTTAGCCACGGTGGATTGTAGTGTTACAGATTTCGTAGAACCAACTCCTAAAAGACACATAACTCCTAACAGAGTGGAAGTTGGTTGTCATTTTAATGAAACAGAAGACTTGTCAAGATGATGCCAAAGCAGTTAAATCAGTTTGTAAATAAACAGGGTGGGTTAAGGCAGATTATTTTGGAAAATATTCTGGGCAATTTAACACTGCAAGGACAGACCTATATTCACAGTTCAGTACTGCATTGCAGAACAACCTGTGATGGTTGGTCACTTGTTTATGCTAGGAGAGCATAGTCCCTCTTTTCCTCGTCTCGCTAGAACAAGTGAATAGGTGGTTATATCCATCACATGACAACCCATCTGAAAATCAATTAACTGCAGTAAAGGAGAGGTATATTACTGTGAATTAGAGAAAACAGACGTTTCAAAATTCAGGTTCTCCCATAATTTAAGGAAATTGTCAATTTTGATAACTGAAAACCTGACTAAACTGAGAATTCTAGAAAAGGTAATGATTCATTTGTTTTTGTATGTTCGTTCGAAGTCTCCTTGAATTATTTATAGAGGACTAAAGTGTCTTATTGTCTTCTTTCATTTTAATCTTGAGGCCCTTTATCATAGATGGGAGAGGCTGTGCAAACAGCTTTGTCTAAACTCCCACAGAACTACTTTTTCTGCCGCCTTTCTTCCAACCCCACTGTTTTCACCCTCAAAGAGCTTGTGCAGAGCGAGTACTCAAGCTGGAACCCCTGTAATAGTTTTGTTCCTAAATTCGTTCACGCTATCAACAATGAGTTTTAGTCTTTTTATTATGTGTTTCTTTCCTAACATTTTATGCTAGCATTTCATTTGACAGTGCAAAACGGATACAGCAGCTGAAATTTATTAGAGCTATATTTCGGCCCTTCTTGGCAAGGGTCCTCTTCAGGCTCAAAGCCACTCAAGATGGAAAAAAACAGAACTTGTGAAAACCAACCTTGTGGTTTTGTTTGGTTGTGGTTTGGAAACCAACCTTGTGCTTTTCCCAAGTTTTGTTTTTTCCATCTTGAGCGGCTTTGTGTCTGAAGAGGGCCCTTGCCAAGAAGGGCCGAAATATAGTTCTTATAAATTTCAGCTGACATATCCGTTTTGCACTATCAAATATGATTCGCAGTCAGCTTGGGCTGAAGGAATATTTAGCACTTTACGTTAGACCATTTTCAGTCTGTACTACTTGTGTTGATGTTCAGGAGGGGTAAATTATGCAACCTCAAAATTTGCAGCAAGAATGTCAAAATGAGATTTCCATGCAGTCATGATGGTCAGGAACCAAAACCTGACCACTTTCAACAGTTATGAGCCCCAATACATCCAAATTATGTGAAGTTTCTTTGTTTCAAACCTGCTTAAAAAAGGGACTTTCTGGTTACTGACTTTGGTAACTCATATTTTTCATAACTTTGTAAACCACTGCAAGGAAATTTGAGCTCAGGTCCTGCTCAGGTGAGAGGTGATTCTCTATGAAAATGAAAATATATCTAATTAGTAAAACAGAGGAAGACTTTATTCTTCCAGCACTATACCAGTGTATAAGCTTCAATTTTGTATTTTTTTTTCATGTTTTTTAGTTCCACTGTACGATCTCTATCCTGTCTCTATCAAGGACACACTTTTCTCGAGATTTGAAATTTTGTCTGAGGTGGCACTAGGGTAGGATACCTCTCCTGTTATTGATTTGCGCAGTAGCCTATGTATCTTGGTGAGTCAATACTAGTCCCCCAAGTCGCGCCGAAAGTCGGTGGCGCGCCGCCGTAGGGGTCGGCGGCGGCGGCCCGCCGATGAAGAACTGTCGCCGAATTTGTTTTGGTCCTATAGCCTCTTCTATAGTTTCCGTTTCCCAATTTTACACAGTGGGCTTAAGCAATCCAACTTTTGATCTCCACAATCACCATCCTCAGTAATCTATCACATCATCTGATTACTTTGGATTTCAGTGCTTTTTGTCTTTTTTAAACTAACTTTAAAATACATGTGTATATGATTTGATGCTTGTTGAGGTCGGTTTTGAATCCGGATTCGATTCTGGATTCGAATCCTCAGCAAGAAATGGTGGATTTGGATTCGGAATTGTATCTAGCCCTGGATTCAGATTCAAATCCTTTCATGATCGGATTCACCCATCTCCAGTGCACCAATCCTCTTATGTCTTACCCTAATTTTGTCTGATTGGTCATCCGTTTCACTAATTTTGTGAATGTCCTGAAATAATGGAGCCAAGGAAATAAATATTTTGACGAGTAGTGTTGGCAGAGTTGCATTTTTTTTTAAGATGCATTTAAATTTTTCTGATTTCTGGTTCAGCATCTTTATAATTGTTAATTTGTTTACCATGTTATTTAGAGCGCAAACTGATCTTGACTGCTCCTTGGTAACATATGTGATCGTCTACCACTTGCTGATTGTGATCGTCTAACACTTGCTGATTTAAGGGCGATTCTGACGATCAAGAAACCTCGGCTAGTTTTGGAAAGTGACGTGGAAAGGCGAATATTGTAGGTTTAAGTACAGGAGTGTTGCATGAAGCTGCCCGTCCCATGGTGCCGCCCACCCCCTAGAAAAGCCACGAAAAGAAGAAATCTTAGAAACTGTAACCTATTAACTCATTTAGATGTTTGTTTGTTACTATTTGGCTTGTTTTGAGCCAGATTTGACTCCAGTTGGCCATGGTACATGAACCTGCCACCCTGGATCACAAAGCTGCCACCCCAGAAAAATCATGCAAATTCAAAGAAAATAGCAAATTTTGTTATTTGCAACAGGTCAAGAAACCTCTCTGACCAAACAGCAGGCCTCTAGCATTCGTAATGTAGCAAAATACAAATTTTAGCAAAGTGGACGGCTTCATGATCACTTGGGTGCCTGCGATCTTTCATGTTTGCCAGCTTAGCCTTGAACAATTACAAGTAAACTGAGTTACCAGCAGGAAGTGAAGGTTTTGAGCTTCCTTTCAAGATGCTCCACTGAATTTTATTTCAATTTTTACTATGTTTCCAGAAGTCATTTCCCCAAAATAGGAGTTTAGGGTGACGGCTTCATGCAGCACTCCTGTAGCCTATAAACACCGCTTAAAAACTCGGACAAGATACTATATAACTAGGTAATGCTGAAAGAAAGAAAACTACGGGGTTGTAAATAGTGAGAAAAGCTCTAAGAATTTATGTAAAAACAGTAGCAAAAATCATAAGAAAATTGAAAAAGTTACTGGAAAATTGAGCGAAAATGCCGAAAAATTGACGTGCCGCCACTGACACAAATTCTCTCCGCCGCCGCCAAATTTTCATTGGGCGCGGCTTCGGGACTAGTCAATACAGCATTTTGGCCCCAAAGGCAAAGTCACATTTGTGTTGGTACTTTGAAATAAACTCAAACTCAAGCAAGACTGTAGGAGCTAGTACGAGACTGTATCAGTTGTTATTTATTTGTATTTCCAAAAACGGTAAGCTAAAAGCTTGTTCTTATCCAAGACTGCTTTGACTTAATTAATAGCCTAACTCACATTTTCTGATTTAATACCAACTGTCCTTGGGGCTGAAATTCACTAACAATGATACCAATTTGGCGGACATTTTCTGCAAAAAGCTCGAGCTGTCCTTCGAGGCTTTCAAGGTGACTCATGGTGTCGAATAACAGAAAATAATGGATCCAAATTCTAAACTGAGTTTTTTTCTGAATCCAGGGGTGTGAAGAGTTTCTTGGCTCATCTTCCCGTAGAAAAATAAGTCCACCGCAGCGGTAAACCCTACTAAACTCACCGACACCACGGGTGGCAAAAGTTTCGAAAACAGAACATGCTGAAATGTGGTTTTTGTTTTTTGCTGCAGTTCTGTGGGGAGTGACGGACCCACTGATGAAGTTCAATAGCAATTATGTGCACATTAGTAGTAGTTTGTTGAACACCTCACTTTCTCTGTTAAGTTGGAAGGTAAGTGCCAAGATTAGGTTATAGAAGAAATCACCTTCACAAGATAGAGTTTTTTTCTAATTAATAAAGTGGACACTGGGCCCATGTTAATACAAATGAATAAAAGGGCCCCTAATCATTTGTACCTCAAGGGTTTTGCTTACAAGTGAATTCTTGACCCCCTTACTTACAAGTTCTTGACCCCCTTGCTTACAAGTGAATTCTTGACCCCCTGCATCTTGACTGCAAAATTTTTGCCAAACGATACATTTGACCATGACCATGTCATGATCATTTTTGCCTCAAGGGTTTTGCTTGAAAATCAAGACTGACATCTGCAACCACTGAGAGAGGACTAAAGCAGAACTGAGAGAGGACTGTAACCTCAAAACTATCACTGCCGTCAACTTACTCATTGGCGTACAGTATCCTTATTGCTTCCAAATGCAATTTAATGCAATAAAAAACATTGCAAAAGAAACAAGACCATAGGTTTTGATGGGATCCCAAAAATTTGGTACTTGATCCAGACAATTGGTTTTTGTCTTCGCCAGATCCAGTCTTCGCCAGAATCCTAGAACGTTTTTATTGTTGACAAGTTTTACTGTTACTGTAGACAACCAAGTTCAGATATACTTCTATAAGCCATATCTATTTTGACGATACTGATCGAAACTTCCTGCTTTACTTCTGCCAAATTTCCGGTTTCGGTCAGATTCCGAGCGAACTACTTGTCCAGCAAATAAAACTTTTACTTATAACAAATATTCCGGTTTCAGCTGGATTCTGGACGCGGACGTACTATATGTCCGGGTAAAAAATGATTGTCATACACGGATTCAGCGTCTCAATTCTTACCCCTAAATCTGTCATCTAGGCTAATTGACTTAAAATAAAACTTTTGGTTTTAATAGATTTCCGGTTTTGTCCGGATTCCGGGCGAACTAGTTGTCCAGGTAGAAAATGATTTTCGCAGAAGTCTTCAGCATGTCTTAACCCTTTCCGACCCCACTTTTTTCCAGTGATCAAAAAATTATTTTTTCTTGCGTTCCTGGACGTATATGGCCTCGTTATGTACTGTATCTGTTTTCAAGGCTTTACCTCAACTGGAACATAGAAATCTGGAGCGTTGTCATTTGACAACGCTCGGCAGCAAGGTAGTAAAAAGTACCAGTTTTTTGGTACACACGATATTTTTTTTTTGAGAAGTAGTCTACAAAACAATGTCGCTGAACACTTTGTCGACTTGCCAAATAATACCGAAGAAGGTTAGCAGCCCCCCCCCTTCTTGCAAAATCCGGACGACCACTTTGAGCACCTAGGGTTCTGAATCTGAGCCTTCTTTCTAAAGGTTAGATTTTTTCCAGGCGGTGATAGTGTGTCTTCTCAACAGCAAGGTCAAAAACAAATCTTGGCAGATACCTCTCGAAGTACTCCAGAAGATTCGGTCCATCTTGCTGTGTTTCGTTTACGCTACCGCATGGTCCTTCATTTGCTTCAATTTAACAATGGGCTCACCTGTAGGCTGCTGTTTTCCTTTTCCTTTTCCGACTCATTCCTTATTTTGGGTTCTGATGCAGTGTCAGGTTCCCGCTAGAGACCAGCTTCTGATGTTTCTTCATGTTCGAGCTCGACTACGATCTCTTCTTTTAGACTGTTCCGATCCTTCCTTCCTTCAAATGTCTGGCACTTGGGTTCCACTCTGGATCCCTTTCCCCCGATGGTTTCCCTCTTCTGAGCATTCGGGAGCGCAGCCAGCTTCATGATAGGAAGGTCTGTAGCAGTGTAGCTTGGGTCCTTGTCGTCGGAAAGATCGCTGAAGTCCGAGTAATCTTCAAGGCGAAAGAAGACATCAATGACAGCATTGAAGTCAAGTCCCCGAGTGGTCTTTGAACGTGATAGGTTCCCTCTTCTTAGTCTCCAGGATTGGCAGCCATCCTCATGGTACCTAGGTCTGTGACAGTGTAACGTGTTTCCTTATCTTTGAAGCCATCAGGTAGGTCGCTGAGGTTCGAGTAATGTCCAATGCACAAGAAGACATCAATACTAGCATTGCAATCAAGTCCCCGAGCGGTCTGTAATCGTGAAAGGATCCTCTTCCAAGTCTCCAGGAAAAGCAGCGACCTTCACGGTAGTTAGGTCTGTAACAGTGTAACTTATGTCCTAACGTCGCAGTCTTCAAGTAGGTTGCTGAGGTTGGGCTACGTCCAAGGCAGCAGAAGACATCAATGTCATCATTACAGCCAAGTCCCCAAGTGGTCAGTGAACGTAACAGCTTCCCTCTTCTTTAGTCTCCAGGAATAGGAGCCACCTTCATGGCAGCTTACATGGCAGCTCGGTCTGTAACAGTGTAACTTGGGTCCTTATCGTCGCAGTCGTCAGGCAGGTCGCTGAGATTCCAGTAATCTCTAAGGCAGAAGAAGAGGTCAATCAAAGCTTTGCGATCAAGTCTCCCAGCGGTCTGTGAAAGTGATTGGTTGAAGACTTTTGAGTCTTCAGGAGTAGTACCCTCATTCATGGTTGCTATGTCCTTATCGTCATGGGTGCTATGTCTGGGTCGTCAGCTAGGTCACTGTGGTCCGAGTAATCTCCAGGTCGGAAGAAAACATAAATGACAGCATTGTAGTCAAGCCTCCGAGCGGTGTGCGAACGTGATGAGTTCTTGCTATTGGGACCCCAGGATCAGCAGCCACTTAAGGTTCAAGGTTTAATTACGCTTCATTATAAAATAATCAATACATGGGGTTAAGCCGGAGACACAAGGTCGATTGACCAAAACCCGGTACAATAAAATAACAAATCTATTTAACATATAACAATCATATAAATAAATAAATTCCATGACTCACCACTAGACGGGAACCCGCCCCTCAAACACACCGACACTCGGCAAAGATCAACAAAAAAAACAACGATGCGCAAGCAAGGGTAATCAATGGCCGGCAACTTATGAGGAATCCACCCAAAAAATTTAATAGTTAACGATTTACTTTAAATTTGAATTTATCATTGGTTCTTGAATTTATTTATAAGTATAGAATGAAGTTGTTTCTTAATATTTGGAAGAGATTTGCTGCAGTCAATATATTGTAGATAAAGACGCCATGAGCCCATGATCGAAAAATATGGTGAGAACCGCGATCTCTCAGTGATTAATTTAATGTGCTGAATCTTCCATTTGTGACGGGTTTCATAATCATGGTCGGGTTGGTCAGGGAAAAAATTACTCGAACGAAAATACGAAGGCAGTTCCGACCGGTCATATTTTATCTTAAATAAAAAAGAATGAAGAGTGAATAATTCTGAAACAGGCAAAATATTAGTTAACAAATATAGAGTTTCGGTTTGGGTTTTATTAGGATAAGAAGAAGGTGACGGTAAATATTTTTGTAAAATTCGAAGAGCACGGTTTTGAAGAGTCTGTATCGGTTTCACATGGAGTTTGAATGTTGCCAAATATATAAGGGGACAATACGTAAGATGGGAATGTACCAAAGCAAAATAAATCAGGCGGAGAATTTCATACGGGAAAAAATGCTGGAACCTCCTCATTATACCAACTCCTTGGGCAACTTTCACCCGTGATCTATTACAATGTTCTTTATACGATAGATTTTCATCAATAATTATACCCAGATACCGGAGTGAAGTTACCCTTTGAATTTGAATATCTGTATCCTGATCAGTTATTGTTGAAATTCCTTTTGCTTTGTGACCAATTCTACTATAAATGATAAATTTTGTTTTTGCGGCATTCAATGACAAACGATTAGCTTTTAGCCATACAATCAGTTGGGAAAGCGCGATTTGCAGCTTCTCTTTGACATCCTGTTCCGACTGTCCTGCAAGTGTTGATCCGGTATCGTCAGCGAAAAGGACATTCAGACTGTGGTTATCTGTCGCTGATGGAAGGTCATTTATGTATATTAGGAAAAGCAGTGATCCCAGAATTGAACCCTGAGGGACACCAATATTTGATAACAAACATGGATCCGAAACTGTCTTATTGATGGTTGTTACTTGGGATCGACCCGTTAGGTAAGATGCGATAAAATCGTGCGCTGGTCCTCGTATCCCACCATGGCTTAATTTATCCAGCAATATTTCGTGACAAATCGTGTCGAATGCCTTCTCAAGGTCCAAGAAAATACTAGCCGGAATCAATTTTTTATCAAGACATTCATGAATAAATTGGACCATAGTCAGGATAGCATCCTGTGTACTATGTCCTTTTCTAAATCCAAACTGGGTTTTTGAAAAATAATTTTTCGAATTAAGGAAATTATAAACTCGATTATAAAAACATCGCTCCATTAATTTAGAAAAACCCGAAAGAATAGATATTGGTCTGTAATTCGTGCAATTAGTCCGGTCACCGGTTTTAAACAGTGGTAACACTTTTGCTTTCTTAAAGGAATCTGGAAAAGTTCCCGATTTAAACGACAGATTTATTAAATGACACATAACTTTATTAATACTCGGTAAAATAGTTTTCACAATGTTGGTCGACGATTCATCGATCCCCGGGGAATTACCACTCTTTAAAAGCTTAACAATATTAGCAAGCTCTTCCTCTGTTACTGGGGTTAAAAACATAGACTTTTCAGAAGGCTTTCCGAGGTATTTACGATAATTACATTGGTCATGGGACCGATTATGTTGGAGCTTATTGGCAACCGACTGTCCAATTGATGTGAAATGCGAATTTATGTAATTAGCTATTTCTAGTTCCTTTTCAATTGTATTACCTTGTTCGTCCTTTATTTCTGATGGGGTAGAAGATGTTTGCGATCGATTTAAGCATGAATTGATTAATTCCCAAGTTTTCTTTGGCGACTTACTTACTTCGCTGAAAGAATCAAAATAATATTTCATTTTAGCATTACGTATTGTTTTTGAAAGTACATTTTTGTAATTTTTGAACGTTATTTTATTTTCTTCAGTTGGGAAAGACACAAAATTTTTATAGAGATGGTTTTTACGTTTTATTGACGTCAAAATGGCGGGCGATATCCATGGTTGGATTGGTTGATTATACTTCCCTTTTCTTTTCTTTACTCTGGGGCATGAATCGTCAAAAGCAGCATTAAACTCTTGTAAAAAATAAGTCGTTGCAGAGTTTACATCTTCAGCATCAAAAACACGAGACCAATCAGCAATATTCAGTTTATCTTTTAAACAATCCAGATTTTTCTTATTGATAATACGGTTTGTTGTTTCTGGTGCTTTTCTTGTCTGAATCAGGTATCTCACATCAGAAATTAACAAAAAATGATCAGAAATGTCCGTTAGAACAACTTGTGAAGACGTTGCTGGTGTTGTTAAAAATATGTTGTCGATGAGGGTTGCACTTGTCGATGAAACACGCGTGGGGATTGTACATGATGGAATTAGTGATTTCGATGTCATTAGAGTAATAAATTCTGTTGTTTGACTATTTTCTTCAAATTGGAGTAAGTTTATATTAAAATCCCCCATGATCACAACATCTTTATCGTCTAAAGATGCTAATAAAGATTCTAGGGATTGCAGAAATAGCGGGATTGGGGCCGACGGAGGCTTATATACGACACAAATTTGTATTTTTTTGGTTCCGGGCCGACATTCAACAGCCAAAATTTCACACACTTTTTCAACGTCGTATTTTTCCAGCTCTGGCAGACGTTTAAAATGCACCCCTTCTTTCAAAAATAAACCAAGGCCACCTTTTCCATGGACTTTTCGATTTTTATCAATGAATTTATATCCCGGAATTTTAAAATTATGTTTTGTTGTATCACTGATAAATGTTTCGCAAATTCCCAAAATATCAATTTGATTTCTTGGCAATAATCTTGTTAGTTCATCAATCGAACTGGCAAGACCCTGTATAGTAGCATTGCAGTCACGTCTCCCAGAGCTGTGTGGACGTACCGATCACCGGCGGTCTGTCAGTTCAAGCATCTGTAGAATTTGTTAAAAAAATTATCAACAACTTTCAGAGAAATTTATCTTTGCCCTAGAAAAAGTTCTTCTTGGATCATCAAAAAATTACTGGCGGTATTCATCCGAAATTTTACCTCCTTTCCTGCCTGAGGTTGTCAATTGACAACACTCTACTTTAGAAAATTCCTGACGGCGCTCCAGCGCGAATAGGCAAATAATTTCAAAAGCCCCAGTTAATTCTATTCAATCTAAACATGTTCTCGTCACCTGCACTTCGTTTTCTGAAAAGAGAATATTTTTTTTCTAAATAGAAATTACCTCCTTTTCAAAAAAATTCAAGAGTCTGAACCTGCTTGGCTTCCAACCCATGCCAGACCTGTTCCTCTAGCACAAACCAAAACGTGTTTATGCTTGTTCGATTGCTTACGTCAAGAGCTATGACGGGCTTTGTGATTCAACCCAATATCTTCACGCAGAACGAAACTAGGCGACTTTGAACTAGGCAGTGTCAAATGACAACGCGGGGTCGAAAAGGGTTAACATCTAATCAGCTTCAAATAAAACTTTTGCCTTTTACAAACTTTCCGGTTTTCGCCGGATTTTGGACGAACTACTTGTCTGGCAAGAAAATGGTTTTCATCATCATGTTCAGCATGTTTTCTTACCCCATAACATTAGCTGTTTATAAATATTTTGTTTGCCCTATGATTTGAATCCCCTCCCCTACCCCTAAATTCAGGGCTACAGAGCCCATCTACGAATTCGTCCTTACCCTTGACCCAACGAATCCTCACACGAAGTTTCATCAAAATATCTCATTCCCTGCGAGAGTTATCGTGCTTATAGACGGACGGACAGACTTTTGCGATGTCACAGGTATCCCTCCACTTACGTTTTGGGATCCCAAAACTGCTGTAAAAGCCTAGAGATTCCTGAAGCTACTTGTGTATTAACACGAGAAAAATACTTGTTATACGGCGACTGGGAATAGTGTTGGGCGATTTTGCCATAAAGTTAAACTTTAAAGTTTAACTTTAAAGTTAAACTTTAAAGTTTAACTTTAATTTTAACCGAAAAGGGCTAGGATAGGACAATCTAGTTACCCATCACTTATTCACTTAAATTGGCTTGAAGACCCGCTGAAAATGAGTTACTTCGTTGTTCCGCTGTTCACGAATAATCGATTTTAAAATAGTGGAATTTCCGTGTGATTTGTGGTGCCTCTATGCGCTTGTATTTTTGCTGTGCCTTGCGAGAAAGATTTATCAATTTTTTTTTTGTTCAGGCACTAAGCAATCTTCACCGATTCCCTTTGCAGAATCTAAATAATTCAGTGTATCCAATTAAGTGACACACAAATGAGTTCGCTTTTCAGTTAAACTTTAAGGGGGCCAAGATTTGAGGATTGAGGAAGGAACCCTTGAGGCACGAATGATCATGGGTCCTCTTTTGACTTTGACTTCCCCTTCCTCTTCCTTCGGTCCTGGGGAACACGAAAGTGTCTCGTTTGGTCAATTTTACTTTTGCATTCTGCCAAATG
Source organism: Branchinecta lindahli (assembly GCA_023053555.1). Classification (NCBI taxonomy): domain Eukaryota; kingdom Metazoa; phylum Arthropoda; class Branchiopoda; order Anostraca; family Branchinectidae; genus Branchinecta; species Branchinecta lindahli. The sequence continues at coordinate 27,689,145 of JAKZAO010000002.1, forward strand.
GGGCACTTTTAGGGGACCAGGAATTCATTTGTAAACACACCCTTGAAGCACAAATCATCGTGGGCACTTTGGGAACAATGTATCGTTTTCTCAAAAGTATTTTTGCACGCAGCAGTGGAAATGGACACTTCATTGGTGATATGGAATTTAGTTTTAAGCATAACCATCACGGGCCCTAGGGAACATGGAAACGTATCGTGAATCAACCGTATCACGATTCGTGACACGGTTGGAACCTGGACGGAACATCTGGGGAATGTGCTCATGTTAAGGAGTTTCATTCAGATCGGTGAAAGCGATCAAAATTAGTGCGTGTCGTAAGATTCCAGATTCCCCCTCCCTCCACTCCCTTCTGGATGGTCGGATCTGGGAAATCACCATTACAACTCAATCCAACCTGGTCCCTAAATAAGCCAAACAAGTTTCATCGTCCTAACCCATCGGCAAGTAGCCTACTAGGGTACTTCTGCATGCTACTAGGGCGTGCAACAGGATTTACTGTCCCGTTTCCAACTCCCTCCACACTGACCAGATCTATTGGATTTGAGCATTTAGAACGTTTGCTCTTGCCATCTATTAAGTTCTATTCTAATCAGGTCACTCGTTCAGAGTTATGCGTGTCACACAACTTCTGGGACCCCTCAACAACTCCCCCATCAGTACCCGGATCTGTTCCAGTTTTGTAAACAAGGTATATAGGGCTTCTATTTGTTCTTTCTAAGAAGTCCCATCCCGATCCCTCCACTCTAAGTGTGCCAAGAGATATCCGGCGCCCCTCTCTATCCACCCCCACGATTGTCCGATCCGGTCTGGAGTTAAAACGTAACATCTGAGACACTTGCTTGTGCCAATTATCAAGTCTCAGTCAGATCTGATCATCCGTTCGAAAGTTATTCATTCATGCCCCAAGTTTCCAGATTCCCCCTCGCTCCGCTCATCCCAGGATAGTCGGATCGCTAAATGACAAATTGTAAGTCAGTCTAACCCTGTTATGCGTGCCAAGTTTCGTCGTCCTAGCGCATCCGGAGACTGGAAGTCAGCTGGAAGTACTCCAACTCGCGACCGCTGTATTCCCCCCCCCCCTCCCCTCACAGTGTCTGGATCCGAGCCAGTTCTGTAAATGGTGTATCCGGACTTGAAACGGAACGTCTGAGACACGTCCACACAAGGCTGCAAGTGTCATACAATGACGAAGCTAGTAACGTTGTAAGTAGTTTGGCAGTGTCAACACTGGCTCAGGATGCTTGTTGCCCCTTGCTGAGTGAGGCTTAGACGAAAAATTCTTTAATTTGGATTTGATAGGATTGTGACTGCTACTGAGGGGTGAGTAATAAAGCAGTTACTTTAGATGCGTTTTTGCTGTAACCTAGAGTTACTGTTACACTGTAACTGATTGCACTCTAGTCGTTTCTTCCAGGTTTCTTCAGACACCTGGACCTGGTTACTACTGACTGACTACTGATACCCCGTAACTGAACCAAACACGACATTTAGTTCAAGTTCCTTTATTCTCTGCAAAATATTAAATAGGTAAAATTGGCAAAATGTATTTCTGTTAAGCTTGGCAGCCAGTATGGTGTCTGTACAGAAGTCAGAACTACAGAAGTACAGACTTATCTTGATTTCAATTCAATTTCAAATTCCAATTTCAATTTATTCTCAAAATTCCTTCACGGGCGAGCCGAACATTGGATTTTTCGTCGTAAATATAACAACATCAGCAACTTTGTCATAATTTTGTCGTAAATAATAAACTTATATAAGGTAAAACATTGAAATTCGAACACATCGGAATTCGGACACGTTTACCGAACATTTCAAATCGGACGTTTTCTTTCATCTCTCACGGCGAAGTGTTAGCACTTGCAGACAAAACGGAATAGCCATTAGTTGCGAGAACCAAAAACTCGACTGCCGCTACTTTATGGCAACGCTGTAACAGTTCGGCGAGGGAAAATTCGACTAAAAGGTTTGCCAAATTTTACTTTTTAATTGTTTTGAAGTGGTTCCGTAAAGCGAAAAATTGCCGGGAAAAGGTCAGTGCTTCTGTTGAAGGTGGCTAACGTAGCTAAGTTGCTAGAATTGGTAAATGTTGCACTGATTGCGATATATCGTGTCATTAGTTTTGTTCGAATAGTTATGTGATAAATATTTATTCGGACACCGTATTTGACGACATAAAGCTATTCGGACAGTTGTATTTTGTCCGTTCGCTACTAAAAGCATAACGAACAAGTGTATGTCCGTAATGTCCGATAGCTGTTCGAGATGGTTACTCCCTGTTCGAACACAAAAGCAGAGGGGCATCCCTTCCACGCCAGAAAGCTTTTATTCACGTAGAAATAAAAACCCCGGGAGAGGCCCAGAAAACGTCCGACATTCTGCTCTTTCAACAAACCTAATTCCCGAAACGATACCGGCAACGCTGTCCTCACGATCGTCGAAGAAGAAAAAGAACGTAAATATGTGTCCGAATTTCAATGTTTTACCTTACAATTAGAATCACTGTAAGTGATCATTTACAATCACACTTATAGGCCTATCATAACTAAAAATCAAATAACTATAACAAAAACAAGAGTTACAACGAATTATACATTTCGACGAATGACGTCACATTATACATATATCAAAATTAGGAGTCAAACAATTATAAAATAAACAAGAATTACGATGAGTTATATATTTCGACGAATGACGGTACGAAGCTTTTTTTGTATCGGTCATGAGATGCCGAAACAGGATGTAATTTAGGTATGGGCTGCGAAACCATTCGCGCAGGTCTAGGTCTAAGGGGTTCAAACTCGGGCGGGAACATGTCTCGCAGACGAGGATTTTCAAGCGTCTTAACTCCAAAATTAAGGCACATTTTTTCCCGACGTTGGGCCAAAGATTCCAGCTTGAAACTACGAAGAAGCTCAATGTATGGCACCTTTGGCGATTTAGAAGTAACAAGGAGGGCTCGAAATTGCAACCTCTCTAGCGAATTCGACTGATCCCGTGTCAAACCGAAGTGCCATACCTGACAACAATATTCTAAAGTGGGGCGGATAAAGGACACAAAAATTTTTAAAAGATGCTCGGTGGGGACGCCGTAACGGGATAATAATTTTAGGGATCGGACTGCCATGTTACCCTTTTTAAGCATGCTGTCCACTTGTTTGGTCCATTTCAAATCATCGGTAATATGGATTCCCAGTAACTTTATGTGTTTCACACACTGGGCAGTGGGGAGGGGTGGGTAAAAATCCGGCGTGCTTTTTAAAAAAGATATAGTAAGAACCACAGATTTGTCCATGTTGACGACCATGTCATCCATAGCTGCCTCATCACAGATATCATCGATGATAACCTTAGCACTGCTTTTAATATTTCTTCTGCACACTTCAAGCAGCGACAGGTCGTCCACGAATTTCCACCTATCTGCGAAAGAAAGAGCGAGCTCATTGACCATAACCAAAAAAAGAAGCGGTCCCAACAGGGTACCCTGGGGTACACCGCAAAAAATAGGTAAAATGTCTGAAAATACCGTTTTGTACTTAGTTTGTTGTGTCCGGTTTGACAAAAATTGTGCAACAATTCGTACCAGAAACGGCTCAATTTTAAATTTATATAGAAGTTTGGCAATGAGCTTGCTGTGGTTAATTAAATCAAACGCTTTTTTTAGGTCTATAGCTATTAAATTAATCCATATATTTGGATTATCCAAATTCTTAAGTATTCTATATGTGCTGTTGATGTTTTTGGCAGGTTACCAAACTGCTTCGGGTCAACATTTCTCAAAATGGTTTCTTTTAACCATGATGAAAGGAACTGTTCGTAAACTTTACTAAAAACAGGGGTCATAGTAATTGGGCGCACACCAGTAAAATCATTAGGGGAATCTTTCTTCGGAATAGGTGTCACATAACCATTTTTCCAAACTGCCGGGAACTCACCTGATTCTGTTATTTTATTAAAAATATGTGAAAGGGGACTACTAATTTTCTCAGGGAAAGCTTTAATCAACTCGACGGGAATATCTACAGGTGTTACACTCGTTCTCTTAAGCCTTCTTAATTTTTTAGTTACTTCTTCTTGACTAATTTTAGGGAAATCAAAATCAGGTGGGATTTGGGGGATTTCTTCGTGGGGGAGGGGAGGGAGAGTTTGAACTATAGCAGCAAAGTGAGCATTTAATTTATTTGCCGTTTCCTGTTCACTTTCATCAAGGTTAAAATCAAGTCCCTTCTGAACCTTCCCCATCATTTGGTCTGCCTATCCACTCAGACCTAAAATTGACAAGCCATGGTCTAGTTTGGTGTAGTCACCGACTTTTCTGAAAAAGTACGAAAATATTATATTGTGTTGTCTTTCCTTCTTTTTTCGTTTACTCCCCAGGTCCTCCTTGGACGATTTTGATAGGCAACTATATATTCATTCGTAAAGGATCCAGTTACCAGGTTACTTAATTTTGGTAACCCTGCCCCAGTCATGCACAAATCCTCAATTTTTTGGAATGGTGCCCCAACGTCAGGGCATGCCCCAAGGTATGGGCATGGTGCCCATACGTTGGGGCACCATGTCCTATGGAGTCTTTCTCTCCTAGACCAAAAGATACTTGATCTTTTCCAATTTTAAAAATAGTAGAGAACTTCCAAGAAATTTAGCCTTGAATGAATGCCACTCTTTCCTATTGGTTTGCTCTATCCATTTCCAGGGAAAAAGGGGCCTTCATTCAACGCTAAATTTCTTGGAAGTTCTCTAATATTTTTAAAATTGGAAAAAGAGGTTGGATAGAACATCAAATCAGGTATCTTGTGGGCTAGGACAGGAAGACAGCCCTATAATGGTATGTAATCAGTCTTAGTTCAACCAAATATCATGGGGGTACCATGCAGATACCATGCCCTTGCTCCAGGGCATGGTGCCCTAACGTATGGGTACCATGCCCATACCTTGGGGCATGCTCTGACGTTGGGGCACCATGCCCAAAAATTGAGGATTTGTGCTTGACTGCCCTGCCCCTGGGCTTAGCAGAGTTACTCCATTCCAGATACCAGGGTTACTAAAATCTTACTGGGTGACTGAGAAAACGACAGTCTCCATGGTAACAGATACCCGGTAACTGCAGAGACAACAATTGTTCAGGGTTACAGATACCCGGCTACCGCAAAAACGTAACTTTTATTAGCTGGAATATATAGTTCTGAACAGAATCTGCCTTATGTGTCACAGCTGGCCTGTTAATGTATGGGATGAACAGATGAATGTCAGTCCTTCCTGGTTGTTAAAAATCAGCTTTAGCCTATGCCAACTGAACAGTTGACCAATTTCTTGGGATAAAAATATATTTTCTGTTAAGCAGTTGTGAATAATTGAGAATTAAAATGGTTCAAGGTTCAAGGTTTTATTATTTACAACAAAACAAAATAACTAAATATCAGGAAGTTACCCGGCAGAGAGGGACTCAACAAATGCTCGGGCAACATACAAAGAAGAGAAGAAAATTCAACCAATAACAGATTAAGAGTTTAAGATGTTTGAAAAACATCTTAACAGATTAAGATGTTTGAAGAATGATTTCATTTGATATAAAAAGTGGGTTGACTGCAGCTTAGGGGATATCCATTATTCAGCTAAAGTATAAAGCATCATTTTATATACAAGAAATGTTGGCTACACTTGTCAGCATACAAAAAATCTTTGTAGCCACTTATTAGTTGGCTACACTTGTCCCCATGGAAACTCTTTGGCTACAAACTAAAGTGGTAGAACCAGATCAAAGTAACTAAGTGGCTACAAAGATTGTTTTCATAGGGATGAGTGTAGCCAACTTGTCTTGTCTTGTCGGGTGTGAATGCCCTCGGCTTTGGCCCTAAATGCCGCCAAATATAAACTGTCAGTCAATCGTCCAACATTATAGTCTCCTACTAAAAATTAACGTAGCCAACTAAGTAACAAAGATTGTTTCTATTGGGCACACCCAGAGTAGCCAACTAACTGGCTGCAAACGTTTGGTAGATGAGCTTCGTATATGAGCAAAAATCGCTGAGCTACATAGCCTACATTTCATAGGCCTATATACATAAACTGGTCAATTTTAAAATAGCTTTATGGTAGTGTTCCCGGCTAAGGGAGCTTGCCTTGTCCAGTCATACACAAATCCCTAATATATGGGTGCTGGACCCAGTCTAGTGTCTGCCACAGCTGGTTTTGGCATACTCTATCGCAAACTGAATACAGTATGCCAAATGCTGGATAGATACCCAAACCCAGTAACAGAAAGATGGTTTCAGTGGTATTGAGAAAATAACTGATCTGAATTGGTTTATACTATAAACTAATTCTGATCAGTTAAGGTAAGAGGTAGGGAGTTTAAAGGTTCAGTAGGTAAGGGTTTGAGTACCTACACGTACCCAGTGTCTGGCACAAGGTGTCCAGTGTTAGGCATAGATTATGCCAAATGCTGGAATATACTTACAGGAAGTATATTGGATACCCCTCATGTAGCATCTGAATCAGTTGAATTAGTTGTTTCTCCAGATCAAACCCTGAAATAATTTTTCCTGCAGATTATTGCATTGATAGTGTTGAGTTTTGTGTATCAGTTTAATGTCACTAATTAAACGAAACCTTAAGCCTTGAACCCAGAGTTAGACATAGGGTTGCCCAAAATCAGGGGGAACCTTTTGCTAAGGTGATAGTCATTGCCAGTGCCACTAGGCCTTGTCTAGTCAGATCTTGGTAGGCTATTTGGGCTATTTTTATTTACTTCTGTTCATGAATAAAATTCAAATCTATCAGCAGTAAGAACAAATAAAAACATATTTTTTTTTCAGATTCTTCAGGTTTTGTGACAAGAAGTCCCATCTAAAGGTTTGTTCTTCAGAATATGGAGGAGTCAGTACTGTATGGAAGCGATCCAGGTAGTGAAGGAGAGGCTGAGGGTGTACCCTCAGAAGCAGAAGAAGACACCAGACTTGATGAAAACCCAGGTATACAAAATACGTTGATGAACAGTTTTAAAACTACTAGTAGGCTATCTCAATTAGGATGTGAACTATGTAGAAGTTTCTGGGATTGAATACAGATGTTTGCTTGTCACTAAGATAGATCTGGCTTGTGACCTTAAGGGCACTTGCTGCCAATTTCTTTGTTTGTTATCTTCTATCATTTGTCTAAAGGCTCAGGACATGCAGTCATAATGAAACCTAACTAACTCTTTGAAGTAGAGTTCTATTTTGTAGGAATCAAAGAAAAATTAAATAAAAAACAGTGGGTTATTAGGCCTATTTCCAAAATATCTTTCAGTGTTTGAAGAAATGGCATTGGACATGTCATAAATAAAGTAATATAATACCTACATCCATTTACAGTTAATATTACTAGACCTTCTAATGCTTATGTTTCTCACATGAGTAGCTTAATTTTAATAGACACAGTAATACAAGAAAGGTTAGATCGTCAGGTCTAATTCGAATTTTGTTCATAATGAGGATTTCCTTGTACCACATCTACATGTTGTTTATGCATCTGCTTTCATAGATGAGCAAAAATCTGCCAAACCACCCAAGAAGAAGAAAACTGTCAAAAACCCAATGCCAAAGCTGGATGAAGTAAGGCTTATGGGACCAAGAGGGATGACTGCTATTGAAGGTTACTTCAAAGATGTTGAACTCAAGGGTAAAGGGCATGAGCTTCAGGATTTGGATCTCATCATGGGCAAACTTCAACTCTGGACTCATCGCCTCTTCCCACAGCTGAAGTTTGAGGATACGCTTGAGAAGATTGAAGCATTGGGACATAAGAAACCAGTGCAGGTTGGTGAATTACCTTCGTTTTATTGCTCTACTAATGTCGTGCTTCGAACTATTTGAATGCACTGAAAATCGGAACTTCATCTTTGAAGCTCTTCAGCTTGTTATTTTATGTTCTCGACCGATTGCATGTGCAACCTTTCAGTTGTAGGTATGTGCTTTAAGGAACCTTTCCTAACTCTCTATTTCTCTTATCTCACGAAAAATCAAGTGATCGCCCCTATAGTGAGTGTCATGTGTAACCTTTTGGGGGTAGATACGCGCTTTAATGAATCCTTTGTGAACCTCAGTTTCTCCTGAAACTTCCGAAAAGTCGTACTTTTGCAACAAGCTAAAGGCGTCTAAACCTCACTGCATTTTTAGGCCTTCATTCTCTCAGACTAGAGAGAGCTTAAGCTGCCCAAGTTATCAAACGAAAAGGAAGTCTACAAATTCCCGAATCTCATCGTAGCGGGATCTCCGGTCCGGAAGATGTGAAAGAGCTGGGATTATCTTTCGTCTGTGAAAAACTGAAATTTGATTTTTTGCAGACTAGGTCCTCCCATACACGTTTCTAAATGCGGTTCTTCGATCTCTACTTCCGCCATCTCGTATTGTCATCCAACTCACGGTTGGATGCTCGTGCGGCTGAAGTATTATCAGAAATCAAAGCTCTTTGCGAAAATTTGACACTAAGAAAATATCGTCCAGATGCATCCTATCTGCGGCTTTTTATGGCACTTGCCTTCCGGCCAAGTGCCATATACCGATCACTTTTCCGTCGGTCGGTCTGTCGGTCTGTCGGTCTGTCGGTCTGTCTGTCGGTCGGTCGGTCGGTCGGTCGGTCGGTCGGTCGGTCAGTCCGGTGATCGCGAGTTAGGGTACTTCCAGATGTGCTAGGACGATGAAACTTGGCAGGCGTATTAGGGGCCCGACCAAACTAACTTGGAAATCGTCACTTGCCCGATCCGACCATCGTGGGGGGAGGGAGGGGAGCCGGAATCCGGAATTTAGTGACATGCATAACTTTCGAACGGGTAATCGGATCTTAATGAAACTTGATATTTGGAAAGACACCATGTCTCACATGTCCCATCTCAAGTCCGGACCGAATCCGATGAATGTGGGGGGGGGTCGGAGGGGGGAACCGGAAATCATGTTAAACGCTTAGAGTGGAGCGATCGGGATGAAACTTGGTGGTAGGAACAAGCACAACCCCTAGGTACATCATTGACAGAACCGGACCGGATTCGTGCACTGGGGGGGAGTTGGAGGGAAGTTCCGGAATTCCGGTCATACGGAGTTAAGATACTTCCAGGTGGGCTAGGACGATGAAACTTGACAGGCAAATCAGGGACACGACCAGATTAACCTGGAAACAGTCAGCTTCCTGATCCGATCATCGTGGGGGGAGAGGAGGGAGGGGGAATCCGGACTCTTGAGGCATGTATAACTTCCGAACGGGTGATCGGATCATAATGAAACTTGGTATGTAGAACGAGGACATGTCTCGGATGTCCCATTTCAAGTCCAGATCGGACCCGATGAAGCTGGGGGGGGGGTCGGAGGGGGGGTCCGGAAACCTTGTGACATGCTTGGAGTGGAGCGATCGGAATGAAACTTGGTGGGAAGAACAAGCACAAGCCCTATGTAGATCAGTGACAGAACCGGACCGGATTCGAGTATTGTGGGGGAGTTAGGGGGGGGGTCCGGAATTCCGGTGATCGCAAGTTAAGGTACTTCCAGACATGCTAGGACGATGAAACGTGCCTTGAAAATTCGAGACTTGACATGATTGGCTAAGAAATAGTTAGTTCCCAGATCCGGCCATCCCTTAAAGTACTAATGCTAACCGCAAAGTACAAAAAATACTTTTAAGCAATAGATACATTTTCGTTATCCCTATGAGCCCATGATCATTTTTGCCTCAAGGGTTTTGCTTACAACTGAATTCCTTAAAGTACAAACAATACTTCTGAGTAAAATATAGATTTTCGTGCTCCTGGTGATCATCTTTTTTGCTTCAAGAGTTTTGATTACAGATGATTTTCTAGCGCCCTTAAAGTGCGCACAGCCAAATGCATTGCCAAACGATACAGTCTCGTGATTTCCAAGGACCCATGATCATTCTTATATCAAGGGTTTTGCTTACAAATGATCAAAAGAAACCCACGAATTCCTACTTTCATCCACTGACCTAGCCTTGCAAGTGCCATATGAGCTTCCAGCTCTTGTTTTAGTTCTTTGACCGTTTCCGCTCGGAATAAATGTTAGGGAGGTAGTTTTTCAGGACGGCCACTGCGTTTCAAATACCCAAAGGCCGACATCTTTGTCAGAGTTGGAATGAACAGCTTTAACACAATTCCTGAGCTGCTTGTTTTTATTGGACAACCAGTATTTCGGACGGAAGATTGTCCTAGGTGCCATGGCACATTTTGTACATGTCGATCAGATCCCTTCGGTAAAATCTTTAGGTCATTGCGCCAATCCGAAGACGAAGCAGGTTCGCTTAATACGGAAGACTCTTTAAAGAAATGGTGAACTTTTACTTTTTTTTTTTTTTAATCCTTATTAAATTCACTCCTGCCCTAACCTTACAAATGCCATATTGAGCTCCCAGCACTTGTTGATTAAGGTGGCATCATATCCTACTAGTTCGTTTTTCTGTTTTTGTTTTTGGGATCCCAGAACGTAGGTGGAGGGATACCTATGACATAGCAAAAGTTGTCAGTCCGTCCGTCTGTCGGTCCGTCTGTGAGCGCGATAAGTCTCGAAGCGAATGGGATATTTTAATGAAACTTGGTGTGAGGATTCTTTGTGTCACGGGAAAGGTCGAGTTCGTAAATGGGCTCTGTAGCTCTACATTTAGTGGTAGGGGAGGGGTTTCAAATTAAGGGACGACAAAAAATATTTGTAAAAGCTAATGAGATAGTCGATTTAGGGGTACGGAGACATGCTGAATCCGAATATGGAATTTATTTTCTCGCCGGACATACAGTTCACCCGGAATACGGCAAAAACCGGAAAATTTGGAAAAAAGTAGAAGTTGAATCTGACTTTGATTAGAGGTTCGATTCAGGGGTAAGGAGACATGCTGAATCTAAATATGGAAATTGTTTTCTTGCCGGGCAAGTAGATCGCCCGGGATCTAGGAATTTGGCTTGAACTTTTAGAGCCCAATGACATTGTAGTCAATCTAGGGCGAGGAGCAGCTTTAACATATTAAAGATAAACAAAAGTTTATTCGATCAGTTTAGTTCTCTGAAGTCTCGACCGTCATTTAGTGGGTCAAAAAAGGCAGAATGTATCCGACAACTGTCAGGTGAACAATTTAATAACAATTTATCGACCAGTTTTTTTAAAAACACGTTACCCCTCTATCCACAGAAGTGATAACTCTGTGTCATGACGTAGTGGCTCTTTGTTACGTCTCGCGCAAGAAGCTATTGAGATAGTCGTCTAAGCCTAAGCCAAGGGGTAACGAGGCCCGATGAATCCATATTTGAACTTAGTTTTCTTTCCGGACAAATGATTCAGCCGAAACTTTAAATTTGGTTGAAGTTCAAAGTTGTTTTCGAAGTCAATTATAGATTCGGTATTGAGGTAAGGGGACATGTTGGTGTGAGGATTCTTTGGGTCGAGGGACAGGTCGAGTTCGTAGATGGATTCTGTAGCCCGTCATTTATATGATTTGTTTTTTATTTGTTAATAAACCCATTGAACTTGAACTTTAGTGGCAAAAAACGGGATTCCGAATTAAGAGTGAAACGAGGGGTTGTCCACTCTCGATTTTAGTGTACAGCAAGTGCCCGTTGCCGCGATGCCCAGTCGATGCTGACACTGGCTGAAATAAGCCGGCACAAGTTGACACGTGTTAAACATCAAAATAAGCATTTTTAGAAGCGTTTCAAAGAGGAATCGCCTAATTTATTGTCGTTACCGGTGCCGGCACCCCAATTTCGGCTCGTGCCGGGAAATGGTGTACGGCAGATGCCGGGGAGTGAGTAACCCCTTGGAGCAAAAAATATGTTTGACAAGCTACAACCAATGAAAAGCGGATACGTCAACTCATTTTTACTTAAGGGTCCTCTTTTGACACAGACTATAGGCCAGGTCGGTATCCAGGAATTAATTTCGGGGAGGGTCTTCCCTGCGGATCGGACCTAATAGCAAACAGTACTAAAAAGATATAGATAACAAGTTAAAATCCATAAAACATGATTATTGTTTTAAGTGTCGAAGGTGGTGTCAACCCCCACTATAAGCCTTGATCTGTTTCTAAATTGTAAAAGTAAAAATATTTAATTGTCTGCATCAGATACTAAATTCTTGGGATCCCATCGAAACCTTTGGTCTTGTTTCTCCGAGCCGTTGTGATTCCCGTGGTTGTAAGGAAGCCATGGCGAGAATAGGCCACCGGTTCTTTGACCAGTTTGACGACATGCATGTCTGTGCTTGTCATGAAGAGATTGCGCAATGCTTTTTGTGAGGTGAGAAAGAAACAATAGCGTACTGGTAGGATATAAGAAATTCCTTTCTTTTCAGGCCCAGCTTCATAAAATTCGACTGGGTCTCATCACTCAGAGCGATGTAGAAGGCATCATCGGTGATGACGACCGCGATCGGCTTACACCAGATGATGCTAGACTGATAAATGACGTTCCAACAACCAGTGCTGATGATATCTTTGACAACTTAGTTGCCAGCCAAAGTTCACAGACTCAAAAAAGTTCACAAGCGATTGGGAGCAGCGCACCCTCCTCCTCCTTGCCGGTAAGTAAGCCGGTAAGATTTGGGTGTTCATCACGATCTTTTCACGCTGAATCGATTAAGTAAAGTTAAACCGCCATATTCTTAGCCGGTTGTTCAGTGCTCTTGTTTTACCTCGTGCTTTAAATATTTTCCCCCATTGGGATTGGCTAGATGTAACCGAAAAGAGAAAGGTATGAACCCAGTATTACAAACTCGCGAAGTTCCTACTTCGCCTCCCTAATGGGAATCAATAGGCAGTTGTGCTGTCGGTTCAGAATTGTCGAACCCAGCCAAAAGTGTCCTGAGATACAGTCACGGGCTTTTCGCCGAGCCTTCGATTACTCTTACCGAGTCGGTCCTTAAGCATCTTATCTATACTTATTGAGAAGTCATGTTTTTTTCACATTTGGTGTTCTTTTTTTTGTTTTTGTTATATAGGCTACTCCGCTTTTTCTATTTTGTTAGAAGTGGGCAGAAATATTTTATTATTATTATCATAAATTACGTGATTTTAATGTGTGGACCAGGTCTAAGCTGAGTCAGTTTGATACTGTCTCGTAGTATCTTGACAGTTTTCCTCTCTAACTTCTCAAACTTGCAAAGAAGACATCCCTTTCAGCCACATTTTTTAATTTCGTTTAATCCGAAAACTGAGGCAGTTTTGGAAACCAGTTTGCTAGCCTATGGCTATGAATATACGCGTGCCGCAGGAAACCACGGGGTCCAAAAGAAAGTCTCGTTTGCTGTAGTAACTTCTTGGCAACCTTTTTCAGGCGATAATTCTTGTTCTCCCATTGTGATATCCTCAGTATTCAAGTGTCCTTTCTCTGCTTTCTATTTTCGCAATGCAACGGAGTCTGCGTCTGTCAGTTGGTGTTTTATGTCGTTACGCATCCGCCCACCCCCTCCCCCCGGCTCCTCAAACAGTTCAGGCAAAATATAAACGGCTCTCAGAAAACCAGCCGGTTATACTCAATCGGTTATTAAACCTCCAGCAAAACTTAACTTAGCGCGAAGTGCTTAAAGTTTAACTGAAAAGCCAACTCATTTGTATGTCATTTAATTGGATACACTGAATTACATGGATTCTGCAAAGGGATTTTTTGATTTTCCACTATCTTCTCTAGTTATGAGGATCAGAGTATCTCCAGCCGTCCCCACAGCATAAATTCTACTATGACGCAGGAAATTTTAATCTCAACACAAATGCGGCTTTTCAGGGGGCAGTGGTGAGATTGGTGAAGATTGTTTAGTGCCTGAACAAAAAAACTGATAAATCTTTCTCGTAAGGCATACAGCAAAAATACAAGCGCATAGAGGCACCACAACTCACACGGAAATTCCACTATTTGAAAATCGATTATTCGTGAATATCGGAACAAGGAAGTAACTCATTTTCAGCGGGTCTTAAAGCCAATTTTAGTGAATAAGTGATGGGTAACTAGATTGTCCTATCCTAGCCCTTTTCGGTTAAACTTTAAAAGATTCGACTACCAAGTCTTCAAGAACAAAAAACAAAATTTTAAGTTTCTCTCCCTATTTTGTAAAGAGTTGTCGGCGTACCTTGAAGCTTTTAGGAAGTTTGCGCTGCTTCACTGGCAACAGCCGTTGGTGCAAAATGAAGGAATGGCGAAGAGCTGTAATTTCTGAAGATTAGTTCCGTAGGCGATACATAAAGACAGAATAGGTATAAGTATGAGGGGTCCTTTAAAGTTTAACCGAGCAGGGATAAGGTACGACAATCTACTTACCCATCCTTGCCGCAGCGTTTATTTTTACGACTCGCGAAAATATTGTTCTTCGGTAATCACACTATAATGTATTATCGTTTATTGTAGGCGACCCAGATGAATGAAGAGCTACGCAAGAAGATAGAAGAAAACCGACGCAAAGCACAAGAGAGGCTGATAGCCAAGAGAGCTGCGACTGCTAGTGCTGCCACTCCAACCTCTGCTGTAACCACCCCACTAACACAGTCTCCTATACCTACGAGCAGCATTGCTTTAGAGGAAACAGTCCGAGTTAGTGATTCAGTGAACGATGACAGTAACCCTGTGAACGGGACTGACGTTGGTGAAGGGGCTAGAATTAGTGAAGAAGCTATAGTTAGTGAAGGGACTGGAACTGGTGGAAGTTGCACAGAAAGGCGAGAGAGTGATTCCGAGGATTTTAGTTCGAACAAGGAGAACGTGTCAGTTGAAGTTCGTACCGACTCCCCAGCCGCGTTAATGATAGACGACGGTGATTCGGATCTCGAGTCGCGTGCGCCGAAGAGACAGAAGCGCGCAGCTATTATTGACAGTGATAGTGATTAGTGTGATTGCGTTCTTCAGCTGATTAACGAGGTTGGGATAACGAGTCCTTATAGTTATGCGCCTTATACTTGTGCCTTAGCATATTTTTCTACTTTTTTAATTGCAAATTAAGTTTAGAATAAATTCGAAAGATTATGATTGAAAATGGCCATGACATTTTGGCCTAGGCAGTGAAGAATGAACTACTGCAGTACCTTACATAGCTTTCTAGTAATGGAGACGGGCTTTGATTTATTAGCTCCATCTCGCACGGTAGTGTCAGAGTATGTGTTGACCTTAGGCTTTAGTTGCTACCTAGCTGACTTTCGCTACCGCATAGAGTGACAGTAACGCAGTCCTACCCTTCTTCCGATCCAAGACAGCTAGCTCAATGTATGGAAGATCGAGAAGACTTGGTTTCTCCCAGAATAGAACTCGGTTATTGGAAAGGCCGAATGTGGTGGCTACGTCGGTACAGTGGGGTTAGCCACGGAAGACCCGATCGTAAATTCGGGGCCTGAAGAAACCGGTGGGGGGGGGGGAGTAGTCAGTCGCTCAACCACGTACTTAATACTAGACCAAATGCTGGCCAGGGGATAGATACCTGCCGTATGGTCTTTGTGTTTCAAACGATGTTTTGCGAGCGGGAGTTTTAATAGACGTTAGGAAATCAATCTGTTCAGGCCGCGAAACAATTAATGGTCCTCCTGCTGCTAATTGAATATTTTTATTTTCAGTACCTGGCTCTTCTGGCTTTGAATCAGCTTGGATCGGTGTGCTTTTATGTCGGACTCTCTGATTCTGGTGAGTGGTTTGTATCGTGTGCTTTCTTATTGAGGATTTTGAACTTGCTTGGATCGACGCCCTTTACTTCCTTTCTTTGAACCGTGATGACCGGATCGAGCGATATAAGCTTTGTCCCGGATTATGTAACCACCCAGTGTGGTTTTGGATTTCAGTATGACTAGCCTGCGTGGCCGCGACTGCCAAATTCAAGAAAGTCGCTTTAAAAATTATATAGGACTGTGGTCTTTTCGAAATAGAACCTTGGCCTCTTTGAAAAACCTTTCTCCAGAAAGTGTTTACAGTGGATGTAGCTAGAAGTTGCTCTGGAAAGCTTTTGTGTTGAAGACATTTTTTTTTTTTTTGAATTGATTCCGTCGTATTTCAAAGAGGCTAGTCTCTTAGTATTTTATTAAAATTACTGTTACCGACATGGACAAATTTTATGTTTTTTAATAGCTAGAATGATCTGTTCTAAGACCTTCGTGTGTCCTTTTTTCAGACCTCTCCCTGGCAGTACCTATCACCAAAGCTATTTCCTTATTGGTGAATATTGGGACGGGTCAGATGCTTGGAGAGAAGCGACTGACATCGAGTAAGTGAATGAGTTTCCGTTCATCCTTGTTATTCCTTCTCCAAACTGCACTCAAAGACTCGTGGCTTAAAATCATCCCCGTTTTCAACTGAAGAGACCAAAAGCGTCGTCGCCGAATTGCAATCGGCTGTGTATAGTAAACGGACTGTCCGGCTTTTCACTATTGCTTTCCCGTAATGGGAGAGAATTTCAAGGGTATTGCAAATAGGCTGGTAGAACTTAGTCCGTCAGAGCGATAATGTCTTAATCGTATTATTGTTTTTTCAGCCGAATCCTTCGGAATGTTTCTTATTGTGGTTGGCGTGGCTATCTGTATGTAAAGTATTTTTTGTACTGATTAAAAAGCACGAATGGCACGAACAGTTTTGTCTGCTGCCAGTCCCTTCAGAATCTCCAGAACTGTAGAAGAACCAATAAAATATCGCATGTCTTCTAGTCCTGTACAGTAAATCCCCTCCTGGTTTTCACCAGTCCCCGGGTAATTGTATGCGTGGTTCACATCTGTCCAGTCCCGTGTTATGTGAAATCATGGATCTGTTTGATATTACATGCTATTCCGCCTTGATCATAACGAAATCTTGTTTTGAATACGCATGCGTATGCGATTATTCAGGTAGAGTATGATCCTGTCATTCCTGAGTGACGCTGCATCAAGATTTCTCTGCCGGATTTTGAATTGTTGATGGTGCGGACAATATTGGCAGGTGTTCCGTTCCGCGGCCGTCCGACCCCGATCGTCGGGCAAATCCTGAAGTCCACGTATTTCCGTTCCGCGGCCGTCCGACCCCGATCGTCGGGCAAATCCTGAAGTCCACGTATTTTCATGGTTCCGTTCAACTTACCTTCCCACCCAAGGAGTTGCGACGGAATGGTGAAAGTACAGGTCTACCCAGGTTCTACCGTACCGGAGCGCTCTTCAAAGTCCTTCTGTCAAATCTTTCTGATCGCAAATGCCCTTTCACCAAGACTCGGTACCAACTCGTATGTTCAAACATGGTTGAAAATAAAAGAACTGAAGATAGTGAGGATTGGTGTCTACACGGGCAAAGTTGTGTGGAACCAAAGCTTTTAGTCAGGATTCTATTACCGTATTCTGTTCATTGGTGGTCATGTTGAAAAACGATTAATTTTGAGACAGGAGATTGGCAACAAGCCGAGTTTCTTTCTTATTTTCCGGAAGGTGCGTCGGATGGAACGTATTTCGCCAAGTCTCTGGGTCCGCGATTCAGTCAAAGAGCGTGTTCCACCCTACTTACCGTAGTTACTACGCTATTCGCCGTGGTTACTACGCTAGGCTGGAACGCTTTTTGAATTTTTTCGGTCAAATATCAGGCTCGGGGTGATCCGACCAATCGCGTTACAGAGATGCGTAGTTACTACGCTAACTACGCTCCCGAGCATGGTAAGCAAATAGTTACTATTAGTTACTATTTTGAGAAGGTTGGAACGGTCAGCAGTAGTAACTTTTCGTGAGGCTGGAACGGAAATAGTAACTAATAGTTACTATTGGTAGGGGGGTGGAACACGCTCAAAGAGTCCTCCTCTCGAAAAAGACAAAGGAATCTTTATGTCAATATACTTAACGAAGTCATCCACGTAAGCTCCTATTTCTCAACCGAAGTGGCCTGAACATGCAAAAAGGCAGAAATCACACCGCCTTTGAAGAAACGGCTTCGAGCAACGGAGGTGAGTTTAGTATGGAAAAGTGCATTCTCTAAAGCATAACCGGCAACACTGTCTGTCTTACACGACGAAAAATTCAAAATTGCATTAGTGCGTGCTTTTGCCAAAATGATTCAAAAGATTGACTCTTCTGATGTCGGAGCAGATCTTTTCAAAGGGCTTCAGAAGAATCTGTCTCGGGCATCGTTTCCGGATGGCCATTACCCAGCCCAAATGCTTGCCAGTTTGCAGTCAAAGTGCCTAGTCTGGGAAAGTGAAACTTCAACATTGTTGTGTCAGGCTCTTAGTCAAGACTCTGATTTGGTGGAGGTAAGTGGAGATTTATTCAGGGTAACTGAAGTGTTAATTAGGTATGGATGAAATTTTTGACTCGTACATGAACAGATGAGGTCTGGATGAGGTTATTAGCCCCACCACTTGGCCGGGTTCTGATCCGAAGTCCTTAGCCTTAGGCTGGCTAAATCTTGGTAGCGTTGAGCAGCCGGGAAGCACTCAGCTCTTCAAAGAAGTATAGGGATTGTAGTCTTTCGTTTAGGGAGGTCAGTTCCTTTTCTTTGACACTTACTTTATTTAATTCCTGAATAGTCTACAGTTCTGTTTCAAATTATGCATTGTAATCGATCAGCACTTAAGAGCATCTATATTTCATCTGCCTGCTTTGGGCTTCAGACAAAATCTCTATTTTTGCTTACTGCATAGTAGCAAATCCCAAATGTCAAACTCGAACCTTTAAAGTTTGTCTAACCGCACTCGATAACAACTCAATAATGTTTAAAGGTTAAAGCTAAGTCCAGATAATAAGGGTCTCAAAAGCATCAATAGGATGTCGGGCAACCACGAAACTGATATGGTTATTTGTTCCCAAAAGCTCGAATTATAACCAAATATGGAGAGAGCTAATTTTGATATTTAATATCCTAACATACTATTCATAACATAGGCTACATTTGCTCCTTATTTTTCAGTCAGTGTGTCATCAGCTGTCATTTGCTTCTTGCCATTACCTTAAATTTAATTCGCACTTCAGAGCAAATTAAGATCAGTCTTGATCTGTTGAATCACTCCATCGCTGATGATGTGAAGAGTTGCTAGGCATCAGATGCATCCCAGTAGTATTTTGATGGCATAGCACAGTCAACCACAAACCCCTGATTTTTGGATACACTATGCTAAACCTGGATACCCTATGCCAAATGCTGGATACTTGTTGGCATCCTAACCCTGAACCAGTCTGGACCACATTCTCCCCCTGAAGCAAGGAGAATAGCCAAATAAAGCGGCCATACTCCGTGAAAAAGGATTCTCCTGGCTGGAGACTCTCCATTGCACAGGATTCATCAGGCAAGAGAATGCTGCATTTGATGAGAGATTCTCCAGCATGGCAATCCTTTGTGATGGAGAGCCTCTGGCCAGCAGAATCCTTTTATATGGAGCACAGTCGCTTTATTTGTAACTCTCCTTGCTGTGGGATGGGAGAAGGTAGGTAAAGTAGGTAGGTAGGCTGAAAGGTATCGGAGAAGTTTTGTCCGTCAGTTTGTTGAGTTTTACAATAATGTTTTCTCGCCGTGACTATTAAATCTTAATTGTATATACTATTTATCTGTGCTTTATTTACGTATTTGTTTGACAAAGGGCAAAGAATTTGATCGAAAGATCACGGCAATTTTGTACCTGATTAAAAAAAAAAAAAAAAAAAGTAGTCCAGACTGCCCTGACCCCACTATAGATGAATTCTGATTGGTGGATTTCTAGCTTCACTCAAATTGTCAATATTTTTTTTGGTTAGAGTATCCCTAGAGTAACCAGCATTTGGGGTATGCCAAAGGCTAGATATACCCAGCATTTGGCATAGCCTAGGGTATCCGAAAATCAGAGGTTTTTGGTACATTGGCACACAATTCCACTCTTTATCTAACAACTTTTTGAATGCTTCCTCATTGGGTGTTGATACAGTTTTGTTGCTAAGACTGTTCCATTGGTTCACAACTCGACAGTAAAAGATTTGTTTTAGTTCTTGAGTTTTGAAAGATGGCTTAAACAGCTTCATTCATCTGTCGTTCCGTGTTGGTGGTTCCCTCCCTTTAGTGCTGCTTTCTTCAGAGCATTCTTGAAGGGTGGGATTGTCGAATCTTGGCTACAGCTCGCAAATTGGACAAAAAATATCAACAAACCTAGGGCTGGGGTTCTTCCATCCTTTTCAATCCCCGCCAGGATGCAACAGTTATTTCAGTTTTTTTTTCCAAACCTGAATCTGAATGCTCTTGTAAGTCAAACACTTAGAAAATGTCACAGACTAAGCTGTGAGAAGCAGGTTGGAAGAGCATTCTCTAACTACGTTTCTCTGATTTCAGACAATAGTGCCAACACATCCACCCCATTTCTCAGTGTCTGGGATCGAGCTTAATGCAGAAAAGACAGCAGTCTGTATATATGGAAAAGATGGTGTGTCTGTTATTGAGTTTCCTGACTCTATTACCTCTAACATTCGTATTCGGAATACCAGCAAGGCAATTGGTGCCAAGTAAGTGAACATTGATACTTTAGGTATTTTTCTATAGTTTGTTGGTGAATGTTGTACTGTTGACAATGGCAGTAGGCTTTAGCTGAAAATTTGCTTTATTTGAGGTAAGACTCACAAAATGTGTGTCAGTCTGGTCTGTTTTTTTCTTCAACTTCACAAAAACAGGTAGTGTCTTCCTCTGTCTCTGATATCAGATACCATAAACAATATGTTCTGACTTGTCTTGTTGCAGACATTAGTAATGATTCACTGAGTTTACGGTGACTCAAAGCAAAATCCAGCTAGATAGATCACCAGAGTTCACTTTTAAAATAACTAGACTTAAGCCTACTTTGCTGTTCCTTTTCTGAAGACACAGTAAGGCTGGCCAGCTTTTTCAAGTTCTCATCTCCTAGGACGGTATCAATTGGAGAAATGCTTTTTCTCCGTAACAGCACTCTTCAAGTCATGCAAGTAAAATGGCATCCAGGATCTCCAACAGACAGTCACATCTCTGTTCTTACTTCGGATAGTATATTAAGGTAAGGATTCAGCTAGTGTATTGTCATCGCAGTGCGAATCCTGAAGCGTGTCCTGAAGAAAGTTGTATTTGTCCTGAGATGTGTTTCTTCAGTAAATAGACCCTTCGAACCATTTTGTATCGGCAAAAATGCCCTATCTACCCTTCCTGCCATTTCGAAGCTATTTGGCAAAGTATGTCAGGGAGTTGTCACGGGACAAGATTAGTGAGAGATCCATCCCGAAAAATGTGGATTTTTTAGCTGAAAAAAGAAGAAGAAAAATCCGATTGCCGTTTGACAGATCTTCCTGTAGCCATCACTATTTTTGTTTTGTTTTTACTAGTGAGCGCATCACACAGCAGAATTGCTGCGTGACGGATTTCGGTACATATGTTCTTTAGCTGTTTCTGAGGTCTCTGACGGCCTAAGTATAATTCGTATTTCCATGGTTTTGTATTCTCCAATATATTTACTCAAGTCCGCAGTATCCCCATTACACGGAAATGCCATATAAAAAAGTGTATGTTAAACGTCATCAGACCTTGTTCAAATTTGGTGTATTAGTGAAAAGAATAAATGAACCTGAACCTGGCGAACCAGGAGGCCTACAGAACATGGAGACTTACAAATCGACGTGAGGATTTTTTTGGCGGCTGATCCAGCTCTATCGTGTTTGCTGAGCCGATTTCCCTGTTTGATAGATTTTGCAGTTAAACCAGTAAATACTGACCTATGGGTTGCGTCGGTAAAGGCGTTCCAGAAGGCTACGGGTACTTTGCATTCGCCCATTCAGTGTCAATGGTTTGATTTCGGCGTAGACTAATTAAGCTGACACATTTGTACTTCAATAGAACTTACGACTATCTTCATCCGGAGAGGGCCCCAGTCACTCAGTCAGTTGGAAGGAAAAGTGGTTTCAGCAGCGGTGGAGGTGGATTTCCGTCCCTTCGCTCAGTGGGAGAAGTTGCTGTTGCGTTTGATTTTGGACCACCGTCGGGCGACCTAGAAGAAGCCCAGGTTGTCTTCTGGCCTGTCTTTGTTCTATTTGGCAATGGAGCAGTCTACATGTTCCATAGTAACCTGATGCAGAAAATGTAAGTCAGCTTTGTTTTGATAGTTTGTGCTATTCTCCGTTTTGATGGACGATCGTTTCCGAAAAGATTTTATTTTACTGCTGTATTTTGTTTTTCCGTCTTTTTCGAGTTTGTTCAGTTCTACCGTATTACGGATTATGACTGAAATTGAAACCGCATGCATGTTAGGCGGTAGCTTTGCGGTGGGCCAGAGAAGAACATGTCGTCCTTCTTTCCTTTATAAGCGAAGTAACTAACTTAATAACTGTTCACATTTATGGAAAATCTTACAGAAGACCAAGTTTAGCGAAGGACTTGAGTAGTAGAGCAGAATTTAATCTATAAATGACTTTCACAGCGGTGGTGCCAAATTTCATGTCAACACAGTCATTAAGAAAATTGTCATTCATCATTGAAAGCATTAACGTTGCTGTAAGACGGGTAGGCCATCTAGAGAAATCTAGAGTAAAGCACGGAACGCGTCGCATAGTTTGTCCCCAATTATTACCTACTGGCTGGTCGACCTAAAAGGGCGACAAAAAGCTAGCCAACCTTAGGCATTTGGGCATCCCCTCCGGCATCATCTGACCAAATACTAACATGCTGTTAAAACCCGTATTTTTATTAGAAAATACCGGTGCAATTTTTCCAGATGACTGCTTTAGGAACAAGAAAAAGCAAGGCGTATCTCTAGGTAAGTTTACCTTAGCATTGATAAGCTCAGTCTATTGCTAGATGAGAGTATCTCTCTGATTCACTCTATGTTTAGGGACAGACGCACTGTCATCCACGGCCCACTACCAATGCGTCCTCAGAGCGATGATAATTATGACGGAAACTACTGTGATATTTTATGCCTGCATTCGCAACCCCCCACGTTGGTGCTAGCAACCTCAGACCTGTCAGTCTACCACTGTATTTTCCTGATGGATAGCCCTGACGAGGGCTCTCATCACGATGAGCCTTTCGGAGTCAGCCGAGATGGGCTCCAGGTTAGTAGCATACATTCGGTTTTACATTCAGTATTAAGGTCGGGCTTCACTACCCAGACGCCCCAGGATCTGGGGTTCGGATTATGTGAAGACGGTCCCAAACAGAAATCAAATCAAATGTCTCTTCAACAGTCCACTTTTGGGCATTTTACAGCACTTCTGTAATTTTCTTAGATTTTACCACCTCAACACAATTTCTCCAAGTTAAATGAAAACTACTTTCAAATTCCCGCTTCTTTTCACCCAGAATCTGGTAGATTTTTCTACCGGATTCCCGGACGCGTCCGGGGTGCTTTCAGACCTGTCTTCACTACCCATACCGATATCGAAGAAAACGGGAACCCAGAATTCCGGGCGAAAAATCTGGGTAGTGAAGCCCGACCTTTATAAAAGTACAATACAATCAGTATTCTAAGAACCCAAAGCCGATTTTTTGAGGATATTTAACGATTTTAACTCTTTCATTTTTTTTCGTGGAATTTTAGTGTTTCTGCCCTTTTTTAGGAACGTCTCGTTGGATAGTTGTTAACTTCGTTCATTTTCTTTCCTGTTTCGTAAAAATAAATTGAAACTAAGAATTTCGGAGGAGTGACCGCCCAAGTCGCCCTCAACCCTAAAATGTGCTACTGCTCCATCCATGTATTTAATCAAATCGAGGGCCCATGATTTTTTTGTTTTTCGTCGTACGGATTCTCAGGTAAACTTCCTGAGCCCCAGCACTGTTGATCATCATAACCCCAATCGGATCGCACTTTCACCTTCTAAACAGAGCAAAATAACACTAGGGAGTAGCGCCAAGACCTATGCTTTCCATGCTTTGCAAACGGGCCATACTCGTAGCGCCGCCTACTACGCTTGCGGCATTGAAAGCGAGACAAAATTGCGGGTTTAGAAATTTCTAGTAAAAACTAAGATGCGTTCTGCACACGTCGAGGAATCAGTGCCTTGTTTTGTGCCTTGTTCAGAATATTAAGTTATTGGAGCCAGCGCTGGTCTACTACTGATTGAGTTCTCAGTAGGGGCGCTCACTATGGCTAATGGTGCTGGTGTCGCTGCTATTCGAGTGTGTGTCACTTTTTCAAGTCTTGGCGCTACTCCTTGTCTTATTTTGCTGTGCTTCTAACCGTCGTATGGGGCTGATCACGCTGGCCAAGAGGTGCCGAATCATCGCTAGAATAAAAATCAACTGCCGTATCCGTGTAGCGTAGTCAAACATGATTCACAGTCTGCTTGGGCTGAAGGAATATAATGAAAGAGGATAAACCAGGGGAGGGGTCGTTGCTGCCCCGGAATATTCTTATTTTTTATTCTGATAGAAGCGAAATACTTTCAGCGTTCGGTTTCTTGGCAATCCGCCAGTGTCACTGATTTTGATGATGACAGCACCACGGCCTACTACTTGCACGTGTTCGAATGTGTCACTTTGTCAACTGATGTTGGAGTCAATAGTGAAGATGAACTTGAAGACGAAGAGTTCACTGTCCGATTTTATAAGGATTCGTTGTCCAAGTTCCGGTAAGCATGGATTCGTGGTTAACCCTTAAAGGCCCGTCGTACTTATAATGACAATGCAGCCTACTTCCGTGATTCGTCCACCAATTGTTAAAGCTGGAGACCCGAATTTCATGCTGCACATTCTGACCCCCATAACAACAACTTTCTGATTTTCCCACTTGCCTTGTTTCGCTATTCTCGATGCGTGTCATGCCCCAACGATTGTTTTCGAGAAAGTCACTCGTCAGAATCTGGTTAGCTGACTGTCCGTGTTGTTGCTAGAAATCAACAGGCCTGGAAGCCGTTGGTGATTAGTTAAAAGCAGAGCCTAATTTTAAATTATTCAACTACTTCAGGATGTTGGAACATTAACCGTGAATAGGACTCTTTATCGAATCTGCAAACTTCGAACCCAAATCGCGGTTACCGCAAAGTCACAAGTTCCAGAACATAAAACACATGGTCACACGTTCTTTTGACGAAAATCCTAAAGGATACCGATCATTTGGTATTTATTTAGTTTAGGCATTGTCGTGACCTTTTTGAGGCTATGTAGACATAAACCTGAAAAAGACTCGTATTATATAACGGTTTTAATTGTAATTTTTTTTTGCGAAAAGATAACAGATCCCATTTTCAGGAAGGGGGCCACCAGGTGCTTACTCTCTTCTAAAGGTTTAGCCGTTGACTGGGTTTGTTTTCCCGGGAGTGAAGGGGAGGGGGGCTAGACCCGTTGGGCTAGGCAACTTTCGGCTTGGCTTACGAAACTTTTTTTCTTAGGTATTTTGTTTCACACGGTAGCGGCGTTCATGGTGTATGTTTAACGTCGCTTATTCAGCTTAGCCAGTCTCTGCAGGCCGATGAACAGCCAGATTACACAGTTCTCAACCAGCCTTCAGTAGCGGAGTATATGCTGTGTACGCAGATCTCTGGTGAGTTAGCCTTCTTAAAGGACCCCTCTTGCTTTTCACTGCTCCACTGACGGCGTACGTGGTCGACCAACCTCTGATATCTCCCTCTTTACAAAATCCTTGTGAACTTGTATATTTGACTTTTTCGCTTTCCAGCACTAGCCGAAATTTTCTAGGGTTGCCGGTCAATGAATTTTTTGTGGTCCTTTCTCTCGGATTTTGCTCTGATTTCTCAGCATTTAACCAAGGCGCGCATATGTTTTAAATTTTTCGCGAGAAAAACCAAGTATTTTTGCGCGAACTCCGACCAGAGTCGACAAGCGCTAACAAGAGAATCACGAATTTCATGAGGTGATGTATTTTTGAAAAAAAATATTCCCGAATCATTTTATTGTGAAAAAGCCATTTCTAGTAAGAGTTATGCTTTAAGGTAAGGTAAAATTTGATTAAAAATGGAAATATCTCCATTGGCAGAAAAGCGTCAGACATACCAGCATTATACAACAAATGACGCTTTGTCATTTAACTGATTGATATTGTATTAAAACTCCGCCTAAGCCATTAATAGTTAGAAAAAACACAACTGTAAAAACACGAGAATTTTAGGAAAGATAATTAACGATTAGAACAACAACAAACACAAATATCAGCACTAGAATGTTAGGACATGGTACATGCCTTAAAAAGGAAAAAAATTGAACGTATTAATCCTAATCCAGTCTTTAGTTTTTGGTTGACATAAACCTACTCTCTCTTGTGCGTCACCATAATTACCATTCAAGATGAAACATTGTTCTCCTAGATAGCAACACGTTTCAGTTAAGAACAAAAATGAAAATGAAAGAATCTTTGGAAAGGTGCAGTAGCAAAATAACTCTAGGAAGTAGCGCCAAGACTTGAAAAAACTGACATACACTCGAATAGCAGCGACACTAGCACTACTAGTTATCGAGAACGTCCCTACTGAAACTCAATCAGTCGTGCAGTGGCTTCAGTAACTTCATATTCTGTTCTAAACACTGCAAAAAAAAAGATACAACTTCCCTGTTTCCACGATGTGTGCAGACCGCATCTCAGCTTTACAGACATTTCTAAACCCGCAAGTTTGTCTCGCTTTAAATGCCGCAGGCGTAATGGGCGGCACTACGAGTATGGCCCGTTTGTGAAGCATGGCAAGCATAGGTCTTGGCTCTAATCCCTAGTGGTATTTGCTCTGGAAAGGTAACTCTTGGTGTGAAAGGTTGAGTAAACTGTAAACGAAGAAATCGGTCTTGTGTTTCGGCGGTTTAGGGGTAGGGACAAGAAAGCCCTGTTTTTACGACAGTCTACGACAAGGGCATCTTGGTTGATCGTTCCCTTTTCTTTTTTAAATGTTGGTCTGTATTGTCGTTGTGATTTGGCTAAGCATGGCCATTGGTAAGCTGAAATGTTTGCTGTTTACTCATTAAATACTGAACGTTTATGTTTTTAGGGCAAGAACCAGCAGCCCCATTGGGTCTCGCCATTGTCGACTATCTTCCTTTGAAGCTCGTCGTCTTGACTCGCGATGGGCAAATGCATACCATTCCGATCTCACTTAGCTTGCAGCTCGGAAGACTTGAACTATCATCCTCAGAACTATCTGTCTTGAAGGGTGGAGATAGAGTGGAGAGTGATGTAAACTTCTTCTCAGAGAGGATCAAGAAGTTGCTTCAGGTAAATTAGTGGAGGGATCTGAATCCTGCTTTTGGATTCAGAGCTGAATCCGTTGTGTGAAAGTTGTGGTTATCGGGCGGTTGCCAGTAAATAAATGTGGGTCTTACGTATTTGTTTGTACTTGGAACGGGACTAGACCGTTTCCGCCTCAACGACGTCCAATGGTCTTCGGACAGTGGCGTCCCAAATCTCTTGACCTTGGGCCGGCTCTTGGGCGAAAAGTTGCATTTTTAGCCTTATTGGAACGTTTTTTTTTTTTTTTTTTTTTTTTTATTGAAATGTTTATTGTTTAAACGCTGGCAGAAAAGTAATCGCTTAGAATCGCTATTCAAATATTGATCGCTCTTCCTGCGACGAAAGGTGCGAGTCCCTCTTGTAAAATCTTTCGCTGGTTGGTGACTGGATTCAGGATTCAACAACTTTACACACACAAAAAATCATGCCGGCTTGACGACCGGTTACAAACAAAGAATATACGTGCTTGAAAAACGCAACCAGTACACATTTACTATCATTTTATATAACTAACTAAACTAAAAATAAACAAAAAAATAATTAATTAATTAATTTGTCCTCTCTCGTCTTCAAAACCCTCCACTCACCAACTACCCTCAAGGAGATGTTTCTTTAACCGATTTTAAGCGATTACAAGTTGGATTGTGCTGTTGTCTCGACGGATTCGCTCCCTACGTGCCCAGTAGGAATGATTGGTCCGATCCACGTGTTGAGAGAACGTGGCCAGACGCTCGAAAGCTCGCAGGTCGTATATTGCCCCGGAATAGGAAGAATTATGTAACGCGAGGGCTTTAGGCTCTGAGAGCTTTTCTTTTTCTAGAAATCGACCGTGCAGCCACGCCTCCACCTGACTGATGAACAAGCTCTAACAGTTGATGCTCAGATACAACTCGTAACGAGAAACAGGGATGTTTTTTGGAAGGAATACATTTCCAGACTTAGCTTGGCGTCCGAAGAGGTGAGACAAGGTGTATTCCACTCACACACAAATCCTCAGTTTTTGGCACAGTGCTCCAACATTGGGTTATACCCCATCCAGGAGGGGACTAGTATGAAATCTGATGACACCTAGCCTAAAATCTGGCCTTTTTCGTAAAAAAGACCCCCATTTGGATGGTATGAAATCTATAACTGCTGAGGGGTACCCCAGTAATCCTCAAAAAAATCTGTATAAAAAGAAAACATGACTCACACCACCCCCCAAAAAGGGGAGAGTAGCATATCATTCGAATGCAAATCGTAAGGATAGAAGCTTTCTCTACTCGATCTGTCGTTTAGAACGAATGTTTTCCAAGTAATAACATATTTTGAGCAAACTTGACGGATTTGTATAAGGATTTTCACGATTTCTGGTATCACACCACCATAGCGGCGCCACTAGCCGGTTTTCCGTTTTCACAATTTAGTGTGGAGTTAATAATTGGGGTCCAGATGTGTCTGTTATGATCCGGTTCACACACCTACCCGGTTCAGGTGCAAATGCGTCCCAATGAGTTAAGTCAGCGTTCCGAAGTGGGTCGGTGAAATTCTAGAGATTGCTTTTCATGTTGCACCTTCCCCACCCTTCTCGCTCATGCGCAACTTGGCCCTGGTATGTCCAGTTGGATAACTAAGTGAAATCAAGTGAAAGGCAGGTAGGCTGTCAGCTTCTAATTTCCTGAATCGATATCCCATGTTAAGTTACGTTTGCAGCAGATGTGTTCTGCAGACCATGTGTTGTCTATATGAAATATCGATAACCTCGTAACAACCACATATAGAAACCATAATCTTGCCTGAACTGGTTTCTAATAGCCTATATTATATCCAAGGCGGATGGTCTTTTTATGGCACCTTTCGAACAAGTGCCATAAATTTCTGCCCGTTCGTCGATCTGTCGGTCGGCCCGGGTTTTGCTAGATCCGGCACTTACACTTACGCTAGGACGATGAATCTTGGCAGGCGTATCAGGGACCCAAAAAGATTAACTTGGAAATAGTCACTTCCCCGATCCGACCATCTGAGGGGAGTGTAGGGAGGCGGAATCGGGAAAAGGTATGTATAACTTTCGAGCGGGCTTTCGGGTCTTAATGAAACTTGATATTTGGCAAGACCTCGCGTCAAATCCGGACCTCGTTTCAAATCCGGACCTAATCCAGTGACTTTGGAGGGGGAACCGGAAATATTGGGAGACACTTAGAGCGGAGGGATCGATATGAAACTTGGTGGGAAGAACAAGCACAAGTCCCAGATAAATCGATGACATGCACGGACCGTATTCGGGCACTGTGGGGGGAGTTGGGAGGGGAGGGGTCCGGGATTCTGGTGATCCCGCAAGCGCGGTACTCCTTGACGTACTAGGACGATGAAAATTGGCAGGCATATCAGGTACCCGAACAGACAGACCTGAGAATAGTCGTTTGCCCGTTCCGACCATCGTGTGGGAAGGGGAGGAATGGGGAATCCGAAATCTAGTAGCATGCATTGCGTTTGAACGGGTGATCGGATTTGAATGAAACTAAGCAAGAAGAAAGAGCTATTCAGATGTTCCACGTCAAGTCTGGACCGGATCCGAGAATTGTTGAGGTGAGGTGTAGGGGGGCACCATACATCTCATGAAACGCTTAGAGTTGATGGAACCGGATGGATTTTGGCGGGAAGAACAAGCAAAAGCCCCAGATCGTATAGGGGCTCTTTGGGGGAGTTGGAGGAGGTTTCCCGGAATTCCGGAACTTAGGATACTTCCAGATGAACTATGGACGATGAAACTGGCAGGCGTATTATTGACCCCAGCAAATAGAGTTAAGGACCTGACGCAATGCCCGAAAACTTCCGTTCCTGGATCCGACCATTTTCGGGGGAGTTAATGGAAGGGAAATCCGGAAATTATTGACTACCGTAGCTTGCGAACGGGTGGTCCGATTCGAGTGAAAATTTGTGGGTGATAAGAACTGATGGCCTAGATATGCAAGACATATGTCCGTGCCAATTTTATGATATGCACAAAAACCAAACAAATGGGCGGAATGGTATGTAAGTTGGAGAGTATATGCGGCCTAGGTTTGTTATTTGAGGTCCGAACCGGATCCGACCACGATAGGAGGAGGATGAAGCGGGAAACGAAAGTTTGCAGAAATGCTCCGAATGGAGTCAAAACTGATGGGCGGGAAGCCGAGTCGTAGCCATTCAGACACAATGGGGGAGTTGGAGGGGGAGAACCGAAAATTTTGCAGCTCGCTTACTGCGATGTTTATTTAATAGATGACATATTTTAGGGTCCGCACTGGATCCAAGCACGGTGGAGGGAGGGGGTATCGGAATCTCCAGTAAAATGCTCAGATTCGAGTTAAACTTGATACGCGGTAAGAAAATATACTTTGGATCATCCATTTATGTGTCCGAACAAGGTTCGGCCGCGGTGGTGGGTTGGGGGTGGAGGGGAGGTAACGGAAATAGTGTGGCACCTCTAGGGATCAAAGGAGTTGGGATAAAATTGAAGGTAGAAAAGTCATTTGCCCTAGATGATCCAAGGTGATGCCGAAAATGCTCAGTCTCGAGTGAAACTAGAAATCCTATTTCTAGGTCCGATCCTAGGGGGGCTGAAGGGTGTATTTTGTGACGTCTTTATATTCTTTCTTGTAGCACCTTATCAGCAAGTGCCACATGAGCTCAGCTCTTGTCAGTAAAACTTAAGGCAAGATGGCATACAACAACTCCCATTCAAACACTTCAAACCCCAGATTCAGCGCCATGGTTCAGTGGCATTTGGGGCTTCAATAGCTTTTGACACAAGAAGATACTGTTATAAAAATCAGGGGCACCGCCACAGACGCTTTGGACGAGGTTGCCTATAGAGTGGGTGAGGATTTAGAAGTCTACACTGTGAAACGAATGGCGGGATTGTGTTCGAGTGTTCAGTACAGAAATCAATTGTAACAGCTCTTTCGGCCATGTGATTTCCTGTTGAATGATACGTTACTCGGATCCATGTACAAAAAAATCTGCCAAGGGGACCCACCCAAATAAAATCTGCGATTTTTTGGGGAAAAAGACCCACCCCCACCCAGCTAGGGTCCTCAGATTTCATACCAGTCCCCTCCTGACCCCATCGTATGAAAATCTGAGAATATGTAAATCCCTATAAACAGATTTTCGTGGGAGTACTGTCCACTTGCAAAGGGGCACCTTGAGGTATAATAATAATATAATTGCACCAAATAGGCTTTCTTCTCTATGAATTAGTATACTCTAACGTTGAAGCGACGCGAGAGGCGGGGCGTAATTATGAAAATACTCTCGATGAGAAGATTAGGTTTGGCTAGACAGCTAAAAGCATGAAAATAACTACGAAAAAGAAAATCGAATAAAGTCGGACTGGTGATCGTGATTGTTATTGAGAAGGACAATAATTGAATATTATCAGGTTTCAGTTCTGCTTTAAACAACCGGAAACCACGGGGAATGAAAAAAATAAGTGATGGATGCTTTAAGAAAGATGGAGCTGGGGGTTGGGTTCGCTCGCATCCCAAGTTTATTTTCTTTCTCTTTTAGGTTGAGAGACGTTCAGAACTTCTCAGGAATCGGTTGATGTCTCAGAAAGAGGAGCTGACATTGCTTGAAGGATCGAAACAGGAACTTCAAAGGGAAGCAGAGCTAATCGCTGAGCAGTATGAAGACTTGAAGGAGAAACAGGAAACCTTTGAGAAAAGGTAGTTTGCACCATTCATTTTTGTAATATTTCTAGAAAAACCTGCCTGCCTCCAATCTCCATCTACTCCCCCGCCCTGTGAAGAGCTCGTACTGCCTCTCTTGAGAAGATCAGTGAAGGACACAAGGGCACTGCGTGATAATTATTAAGGGGAAGACGAATGCAGAGTTGGGTACATAGTTTTACCCCCACCCCGAGGGTCAGGAACTTCGGAACGGGGTTTCCGAGAAAAGAAACGGAAGCTGAAACGGATATTCGACCGCAAAAGTTGTCCCAGCGAATTTCTTCAGTTTTCTATGAAGATCTTTCGCCTTAAATTGTGAATATCTTATCCTGTCCTCATGCCTTGGATGCTGGTGTAAGCCGTGCAGTTCGAGTCCCGTAAGTTAATAACGAATCGCTTACAGCTGAACTCAGGAGTTGAACATTAGAAATCTGTAATTTCTTATCTTGGTCTATCCCAGGTCTATCCTGCTAGAAAGGAGGTTTTTATTATTGTTGAGTATATTAGGGATTTCCGCTATAAATGTAACCCTTGTGTTCTGGGAAACATCAGTATTCACGACTAAGAATCATAACTAGGCTATTCCCATCCGCAAGTTTCACGCAAGGACGGGCAAGATGTAACTTCTTCTAAAACCGTATTGCGAACCTGTTGAAGACAATCAAAGAAGACACAACAACTACAGAATCAACAGAAGCGTTCAAACTTCGTCTGGACACAGTGCGGAGGGACCAGCCTGAAAATTTGACTTGGAGGCCCCAGAATCTTCAATCGGAAACTGACGAACTAGACATGCATTAGAACATCATCACGAAGACTGATCAACAGGATTGGAAATTCCTATTTCGCTCCAAGATGTGATTACCTTGGAGAAACGGAGACTGAACCTATGCCTCGAGATCGGTAAAAAACTTATTTCGCACCCCATCTACAATGAGTTTCTCCCTCCCCCATACAACAATGTAAGGGAAAGGCAAGAGCGAGCAGTTTCTACGAAGGTCCCAACATTCCAACCAGTAGCGGTCAAACACAGCCGTTACAAAAACAGTTTTATACCAAAGATTATCGAAATTTAAATTGCCTTTGACCATTTGTTCGTACTTTTAAATGTAATATGTTATATTGATTTGGTTTTGTTTGACAGTTTTGGTTTTGTTACCGTGAAAGTGTGAGCGAATAAATTACTATTCTGTTCTATTCAAGGTAATGAGAAACCACCGTTGTTATTGATGGCTTGCTTTACTTTACTTGATTTTTATTTTGTTTTCAGACTGACGAGACTTTTATCACTTGTACAACAGTTTGGAGCTGGGCTTACACAGGCAGACTCAGGAATGAAGAGAAGATTGATGTCGATCGAAGCAGATCTTCCGAAAATAGATGTTGAGGTGCAGAAGTTAAAGCAGTTTGTTGCGAAGAGCAGCATCAGAAACGCTCACCCGGCCTCACGGGTGCAGCTGACTGATAGACAAGCCTGTAGTATAAAAGAAACGCTCCAGACACAGTAAGTAATTTATTATTTGTGTTTCGAAGGATCTATCCCCCAGCATCGAATTCATCAGTCAGTTTATGGAAAACCTCATTAGTTGCGTTTTTGCGGATACCATAGTATCTGTTACCACGGTTACTGGATCTGCAATTAGTCGTTTTTAAGTTACCGTGGTATCTGATATACGGTTGCACTGCAAAAGCGACTATTGCCGAGATTGCACTTTTCGAATTCGTCCCGAGAAAAAAACTGATATCCAGTTACATCACTAAGTGCTAAACTTCTTTCTCACCAATTTGACAAATTTGATGAAAATGAGATGACTTTTCAGATACTACGATCAGTTACCACGGTCGGACCGTGGTATCTGATTATCAGATACGTCAATATCAAATAACACGATAACTGGCCAGATACCACGATAACTGCAAAAACTCTTTTCGACTGTGGTATCAGATACCACGATAACTGCAAAAAAGAATTTAGAACGTATATCAGATACCATGGTACCTGCAAAAACGCAACTATTATTCTGCCTTGCCCGCACCCGCATCTAAGTCTTCCAGTATGTATCGGAAATGGGAATTGATGATTCGTGAGCTCGACCCAACATCACGATTATATAGTGTTTTAGAGTTATAAAATAGTTTATATGAATGGCTTCAGACAGGTAGCCAATTGAAATAGATAAACAGAATAGGATATGCATGTCTCAAAGATCCCCTGCATTTTCGATGTGTTTCTAAGATCGGGATAACTGTGGTTATACTAGAGCTAGTACATGCACAATAACCCCTACATTGCGGAAGGGGTGTTTTTATTAGATCAAGACAAATCGGATTTGTGTCCCTTTCTTGGTGACGCCTACCGCATGGTCTATAGCACCGGTGACGCACCTCTCAAATGTCTTCTTATCCTTGAAGCACCAAGATAGCAGTGGAAAGAAAATTTAAATAATTTTGATCACAAAACGGCACACAAACGTGAGTGCGGGGTAGGGGCTTTTGCTATTGACAATTCAAGTCTTTTCTTAGACTTCAAAGGGCCCGTCGTGTCTATAATGCCAACGCATCCTACGTGCATTGATTATCCTTAAGCCCCGAGACCCAAATTTCACATGTTCCATTTCAAGCGTGCTGACGATACCTCACTAATCTTTGCACTTGCCATGATTCACGATTTTCCGTGCGCATTATGCCCCCGACGAGTGTTCTTCTGTAATGCTATTGCTGTGGAAAACCGGTTATCTGAACTTTGCCGAGTTTTTACAAGAATCAATGGACCTGGGGAAAGGTTTATATCAGCCAAAGCTGTAGATAATAGGCAGAGCCTAGTTTTACAGCAGTCAAGTAGTCTTGAATACTGGAACTTAAACAGTAAATAGTGCGAGATGTGCTATTACGTGATATGTAAACGGCCACCCCTGGTCATCCAAGCTGTACATTGAAAGCAGGTATACTTAATGTTTCCAAGACCAAAATTAATTTCTGGTTTAAAGTGCCCGTCAAAACCCGAGCTTCTTGATCCTAATCCCGTCTTCACTCACTGTCATGACCAGACAAGATTTCAGTCATCTAAAATTCGCATTTTAAACAGCAACTAATTTGAGCAAGAAATATGATATAAATGAAAGAAGACATTTAAGACTTCCGTAACGGTGAAGCATTAACAAAATTACATCGGAAACACATAGATGTGGCCTTGTTAATGAACACTTATTATTCATAATACTTATGGAAGGGATTTGAGAATTTTGGCCTTGTGGAGCGGGCGGTTACACAGGTGTTACAGACTCTGCAAAGAAGAAGTAGAAGGAAGCGAATGTTTGTTATCAAGGGGCAAGGCCGTATCCAGGGGGGGGGGTAGGGGGTTCAAACCCCCCTCGAAACCCACAAAAGTAATAGTTTTTTGCAGGTTTTAACCTCTGATCTATGTATTTTTTGTACTTTTTGGTCCGACCCGTGGACAACCCCCCCCCCCCCCCCGAAATAAATTCCGCGAGCAAAATCCCCCCCCGAAATAAATTCCTGGATACGGCCCTGTCAAGGGGTTATAGACTCTGCAAGAAAGAACCACAAAGAAGTGAATTTTTGTACAGTTCTGTCGTTATTGGTTAAAGGAACAGTAAACTTGACTACGCAACTTTCGGCCATCGAATCGCAACGGGGGGGCTTGGATAAATATACAGGGTCTTATTGTCGACAGGCCCCCCCTTCTTTGTCATCTCGAACTGTCTCGAACGCCCTCCTTAGTGTTCCCAAAGCTAGCTGGCAGGCCCTTGCCCCTTATGCACTGTAATTATGCACTCATGTACTGTAAAAGTTCGCCTTTTTACATGTAGACTACAGAGTAACGACCTCCCGACTAGGCGGCCGGGGTTCGATTCCTAGTCGCGGCACACAAACCTTTTGCTTTTTGCAAACCTTTTGCTCAAAGTCGAATTCTCGGAAACTGCCGGGAAACTGCAATGGTCGTAACGAGATTTTTTCTTACTCTCAATATCGACTCAGGGTACCTTCTTGATATGTTAGCTAGCTTCCCGTGTCAAGTTTGAGTCAAGTTTTCTGTTCCTTTAAAGAAAAAATTTGGTTGAAGAAAAAGCTTGCACATACCCGAAAACACAGAGTTGGTTTCGAATAAAAACAGCGGTTTGAGACCGGCTTTAACGGCTTTATCTCAATCATTAGTGGCGTTTTTGATTGCCGATAAAATTTCCCCGGTAGACGAAGGAAGTTTGCCGATTCGTGCTTATTTACTGTTTTCGATAGCTTTTCGATTGGAGGCAACGTCTATCGCCTATCGGCGAGTCCGAGGCCGATAGGCGATGTACAGGAATTTAGGCGATAGACGTTAGCCGTTGAGCACAAAAACAGAACAACGGCCATCGGCTATCGGCTTCCGGCGAACGTCAAAAACGCCAAAAAGTCAAACGGCTACGCTATCGCCGAACTCATCGGCAATCAAAAACGCCACTAATAATTGAGAGTGACGGGGTCTGGGGGAACAGCGAACACGTAGAAGCGATTCGGGAACTGTTATAGTAACACCTGTTTTTATTTCCTTTCAGATCCATTGAAATTCGAGATATTATGGCAAAGATGTCGGAGCTGCAGGAACAACTTGTTTCGACAGATAGCGGTTATTAATTGAAGCCTTGTAAGTTGCCCCATTTGTTCGTGACTTGTTTTTTAAATAAATTCGTTTTTCACTAAAGTATGTAAATTTTAAGCCCGTACGGTTAAGCGGTATCTACTGGAGATCGTAATATATACGAAGACTACTCTGCAAAGATACTACCTCTGTCGAAATCTCGGACATCTGAATAGTCTTGGACAGGTTGTGAATGTTACGTAGAAACTAGATGTTTGAGAACTCGTGGTTGTTGTCGGATTAAACACTGTGGAGGCTTCAAGTCAGTCGATTTTCGGTGCCCCTCTTGCAAATTATCTTCCAATAGATTACACGTTGACCGCTAGATAGGGACGGCCATCACTACTATCCATTAGGCTACAGTTCAAGAATGGTTGATTGTAGTTTTCTCCCTAGATCAATCAAATAATATTGGTTTATCATTTATAATAAATCATTATTATTTCCATGATTAGATACAAAAAATTATTGCCGATCTTGCGAATAAAGCTAAATGGTCTAAACATTTTTCAAGTTTTTGATGTTGAAATTAAGCCGTCTTTCTTTCTAGTAAAACAAATAAAACACTGTTTTTTACATGGCAAATTTAAGCCTCAGAACCATTGTAGTTAGTCTATGTCAAAACTGGATGGTCGGGCGTCTAGTCCTAGGAAATGCTCGGAACCGGAAAGCGCTGTTTCTGAGGTATCATGTCCGAAACTTGTGTTCCTGTGTGCACAGTGGCTGTGTACCGTATGGTTCTTGTTGTATCGTAGGCATCGTAGCTCTACAAATGCTATGTTTACTCTATGGCAACACTGGGAATAGCGGAAGTTTTAAATTGAGGTACACCCGTGGTTTTTGTGTGTACTGTAGTTTACAGGTAGTTTACAGTGTTAGAGCCAACATTTTTGGTACTTCCCTATGAAAGATCTAGAGTTAGTACCTGCTTGTATTAAGAGAAAAGCTTTGAACTCAGGATACAGTTTTTCTGGTGCGCCTGTGCTGCTACTGCTAGTCCAGTTTGGCAGCAGTTTGGCCTTGGGAGTTCAGCTCCCTCAATCTATTTTTGAATTCTATTTTCTGTCAGACAACTGATTCAGGCTAAATTTGCCTTAATCCGGTAATTTGGTAGACCTTGGAAAGTGAAACTTGTCAGTTGTTGAAATTGTTTATTGCAGTTTCAACAAAACACAGACTGCAGAGTAGGTTACTCAACAGTTCTGCAACCATTAGACTGTCGCTAGAGAGTCAGAATATAGATCGAAAGGTTCTTGGTTCCAGGGGCATCACATACAGGGGGAGGGGGGATGCCTGCCCAATGCTGTCCGACAGTCAATGTCCGAGTCGGGCGCAAAGCACTGCAATTTTTTTTTAAATATAGTCGATTTTTTTCTTGGAAACAGTCAATTTGAAAACAGTCGGTTTTTCATAAAAATAGTCAATTTTTTTCGTAAAAATGGTTGTTTTTCTTAAAATCAGTTGATTTTCGTCAACACAGTCATTTTTTCGTAAAAAACAGTATTTTTTTGTACAAAAACAGGCGGAAAAAATGACCAGCTAGTCGGTAAATATGTTGCCCCCCAAAACATTGTGGCTAGTAACGCTGCTACTTGGTTCACGTCTTAGTGTCACAAGCTATTTTGGTCTGCATACATCTTGTGAAGTTTAGAGCTGCTAGGCTTCGATTAAGGATTCTACATATTGGTAAAAATATTTCAGCTATTTGGCTCTGAATTGAGACAGAACCGGAAATTCGGCATATTCAAAGTTCTTACTGAAGTTGATTAGAGGGTCGATATAGGGGTAAAGAAAGATACATGCTGAATCCATTTTGAACTATATTTTCCTGTCGGAGAAGTAGTTAGCTTGGAATACAGCTAAAACTAGGAATGTGGTCAAAGTAAAAGACTTTTTAAAGTCGAAAAGAGATGAGTTATAAGGGTAGACAGACATGCTGAATCCATCTCTGAACTTGGTTTTCTCAGCTGATTAGCCGGTTGGCCGTAATTATAAATTATAGTTATAAACACCACTATGGTAACATATTTAAGAGACCTGGCAAAGACTGGAAATCTACAGCACCCGATTGTCTGGATCAAGAAGTCTAATAAATATTGAATTCAATTCAGTTCAGTAAATATTAAATTTTGTGGATCCCATCAAAACCTTTGGTCTTGTCATCTCAGCAAGTAGACAAAAATGGCAATGGCCAAAGTTAACACCTCCATGGTTAATACCTCTATTGTAAACGCTAGACTGACATAAAGAAAATGTAAATTAGCACGCTTGCCCAAAATGGTAATAATGCCAGTTTTGGAAAATGGTTTCAGGAAAGATGTTTTTGCAAAAGTTGTTGGAATCTGTTCTTGGAATCCCAACCATTCATAAACAAGCTAAGGAGCAGAGATGCTTTGTAGGCCGAAGTAGGATCACAAGATCAGTTGTAACTAGGCCTACAATCAAATACCATGGGTGTGTGTTGGCCTACTGGTGTTGCTAAATCTACTGCTAAGAGTTTGTTTGTTGCAAGAGACAGTTTTTTTTTTGTATAGGTTGGAAATGGAGCTTGACACAGAAGATGCAATTGGCCTTGGATGTGCCAAGATGGACTTTGGTGAAAAAGATGCTGTGCTAGCCATAATTGAGTCACTGCTGAAAGACCAAGATAAAAAAGCATTTGAGAAGTCCCAGCAGGATTTTGTAACAATCTTGAACCAGTATCAGGAGCAACCTCACCTACTGGATCAGTGTTTGCCTCAATTATTACAGAAATTATTGGGGATGTTTGCTGGACCTTTGCTTCTTAGGCAAAGAGCTGCCAAGCTGATGTACATATTGATGAAAGTAAGAAGTTACAAGAGGACCTTGAAGTGTTTCCCGCATGAGGTAATTTAAACGTTTCTCTTTGAATGGTATTTGACCCAGTGATCCATTCATTCAGGTGTTCATAATCATTTACTTAGCAAATAACCTATTATCATGAGCAGTTGGTAATAGCTAAAATATAAGAGCCAACTATTTAGTTCTAGAAAGTGTATCATATACTTCTGGTGTTATATACTTCTGGTTTATATTTCTGGTTGTAAGGACCGCGACCCGGGACCCGGCAGATTACCCCCTTCCCAACCTTTACCTCCGTTCGAAGTCCAAAGTATCAGACTCTCTTTGTGTACTCACTGATATATTCCGTATTTTGTCTTAGATGCTGTATCTCTGAGGCGTCTTTAAGGACATAGAGCAGCACATCTGCTCCGTGGAGCTTGTGGTCCATAAGAGGTTTCTCGCGAGATTCCCGAATCACATTTCAGCGATCCAAGCACATTGCGAAAACTATGGGAAGCTGAATCCCCGAGAGAGTTTTCAGTTCCAAACTTCTTACAATGAGCAAGTCGAGATTTGTTTCACTGGACATTCCTTCCATTCTCGTATGTCCCATTGAAGTCATTATTAATGACGCGTGCCGTCTTTTCCACACTTTCAAAATTTCCGCCGGAGCATTCAGCTGTCACGGAGCTTCCGACTAACTTTCTTGAATCACTTTCCAAGAAAGCTGCTTCGGTTTCCAAAGCTCGAAGACAGGTGCGGAAAGCTTGCACTTTCCACTATTGGAAAGTGCTCGCGAAAACCCTCCTTATATCTTGTTGTTGAATAACAAAAGATAGGTTGGTTGTAAGAAGCAAGAGCAGCTTTCTTTGCAATTCATGAAATGTATGCAAGACAATTTTTTTTTTTTTTTTTTTAACATAGCTCTTCCTGGATGTTTGGCTAAGTAGCTACAGTGCATATTCGAAAATCAGAACTAGGTCGTTGAGGGGTAGGTAGTTGAGATAGTAAGCTAGACGCAATATTGAGCTATCCTGGCATCGTCTCATCTTCTGATTTTGTAGGTTTCAGATTTGGAGTTTGTCCTTGACCTACTTCAACAGGAAAACTCGGAAGATAAAGAAAACTGGGAAGTCTCCTATGTACTACTCCTCTGGTTGTCTCTCATCATTTTAATTCCATTCAACCTTGAACGCTTTGATGATGGTACCCAAGACAAGCTTGTTACTAGGTGAGTTCTCTCATAATTGCCCATATCCATCTTTTTTTTTGTTCAGGTGATTTTTGTTCTGCATCCTATACATCTAGTACTTGCATCTAATATTTGCAAGTACACAAATTTGTGACATCAAGTATCAAAATGTACAGGGAAATACTTGCAGGTGTCGCATCGGTCTGGTTTTCCGGTGTCGGTACTACTTGTACGGAGATATTATGACGATGCTGCATACTCGTGCAAGATCTTTCGGTGTTGCCGTGAATGCAGGATTGGATCCATTGTGCGCTCGTGTTTGCCTGTCTCGACATTTTTTTTTAGATCCACAAGATCCAAATTTTCTGTATACTGTACTAAGAACAAGAACGAGTAGTATACCCCGCCAGCTCTTTTTCAAATCCGATCAGTTTTGGCTTCCCGAGCCTTGTTCAGACCAGCTTACCAGACCTAAGAGCCATTTTAAAATCATCCCAACGAATGTTTTAAATCGCTGCGGCTCGCTGTTATCATGGTTGAAATATTCTGTGCAGTTGATCTTGATGATCGCAGTGATCGCTCACTTGCCCAAAAGCTGACTGGCTAGTCCTGGGCTCTACTGAAAATATGCATTTTCTCTTGGCCCGACACTATGCGGTGATTTCCAAATAGATAAGCATATTCAGGTTCTTGTTAAAAAAAAATCAGCATTGGTATAGAATAGAATAGA
Organism: Branchinecta lindahli; assembly: GCA_023053555.1. Lineage (NCBI taxonomy): Eukaryota > Metazoa > Arthropoda > Branchiopoda > Anostraca > Branchinectidae > Branchinecta > Branchinecta lindahli. Next base: position 27,730,288 of record JAKZAO010000002.1, read on the forward strand.
GTATATTACCCCAAAAAAGCGCGAGGGCAACAAAAACAAAAACTGTACAAATACACAAATTATAGGGGAGAGTGGTATATGCAGGGACGGATTTTGGAAAACCTCCAAAATGCATGGTTAACATTGGAGTAGAAAAATGGTTTATGGCTCAAAACGAAAGCACCGGAACTGCTGCATAAACTGTGATTTTTCCAGATTTTTCTTATATAGCTAGAAGAAAAAAAGGGGGTTGTCCCTGCTTATACCATTTGTCCCACTAAGTACCGGGGGTGGTATATCTTGGGACACGAGGTGGTATACTCTGGGACATAGTAAAAAGATTCATGTACTGGTAGAAAACTTCGACTATTCATCGTATAAAAACTACATTAAAAATTCAACTTTAAAAGTAAAAATATCTTAGGCACAAGACTAGACTACCAGTCAGCAAACACGAAGTATGACGCTGCTCTGGAAGCTGTACCGGGTGCTGGGGTAGGAGGCGACAACTTTTTCAAAATGTCTTCGCTTGGATAAAATATTGAGTCTTCTCGGTCCGGCCACTTCCACTTTCTTAGACCGGCCATGCACATGACACTCACTCTGACACTGTTCTCGTTTTTCTCTTGGACAGACCCAGGAAAATACATGTAAATACATGTCCCACTACATACCACTTGTCCTTGTCCCAGTAGCCTATATACCATGTGACCTCTACTTGCAAATTTTTACTGTTGCATATTTTTCCACCAAATGGCCACAGGACGTGGCCTGATGTTTTAACTTTCGTTTGCTATCTTACACACACAATTTCTGCAAACCGTTACAGCACAAAAAACTGTTGCCCAAATATTTTTTGGGGGGTATAGCCGAAACTTTGAAGTCGATTATCTCAAACACGAAAATAGCAACTTACCAAAATGATAGAACTGTCATGTCCGCCATTGAATGAACTATACTAGGTGGCTTTATTGGATTTTTTAAAGAATGCTAGATGGCAGATAAGTACCGTGTCCCACCTTATACCCCGTCCCTGCATCTCTATACCAATACCAATACCTCCTTCTCCATTCATTCAGCTCCACACACTCACACACCAAATGACCGCAAAAGCGCGAATAGAATAGAATATATTACCAAAAAAAGCCCGAGTGTAACAAAAACAAAAACTGTACAAATACACTGAAATATAAATTACAAACACTCCTCCTACTCTAAAAATCTCGTTCTAGGCTCCGTCGCAAGCCTCAAGAAACGCCAAGTTTTTTCGTAGGAAGAAAACATTCATGTTTCATAGCCACACTGAAAAGATTGTCGCTAGTGCGAATCGAGCTTTAGGGATAATCAAACGAACATTCACAACGAGATCCCCAAGAACGATCACTAAGCTCTATAAGGGCCTTGTCAGGCCAAGGCTAGAAACTGGCATGTCCATTGCACCCCCCTTCTACAAAGGAGACAAGGACATGATTGAAAAGGTACAACGCAGAGCAACAAAGATTGTAGATGGCTGCCAACATCTTCCTTATCACATGAGATTGCGAACCCTGAACCTATGCAGCATGACCTACCGAAGAAAAAGGGGAGACATGATTCACACCTATAAACTCATCAAAAACAATCCAATCCATGACCTCTTCATCATCGATTCAGCACAGCGAACAAGAGGTCATTCCAAGAAAATCACGAAGCTCAACGCCCAGAAGAGGGAACGCCACCATTTTCTTACCAACCGGGTTGTTGATCTGTGGAACTCCCTAAGCGAAGACACCGTATCCAGCAAGACCATCGAAGAGTTCAAAGACTCCCTTGACAAGGAGTGGAGCAAGAAGCCATGGCGACTGGAATGGGACGCCCTGGAGTCCCAGACCAGAGCATAAGGTCAAGTGAATCTACCAACCCAACAACCAACAGAATTTTCGAAGTTATCCACGTGGCAATTTTCCGAAGAAGTGATGAGCAATGCTACAGGATGGAAAATCCTTCAATTGCTCCAAGCTGCAATTTAAGGTATTTTAAGGTATCCTTACCATACATACTTCATTGTATTCTCTCTCACCAAATACCTCCCTTCTCCGTTCATTCAGTTCCACACACTCACACACCAAATGAACTTCACTTTCATCCTCATCACTGCACATAGGACAAAAGTAAGGAAGGACCAATTCTCTCTTTTGCTTTACCAGTATAGTTTCGCCTTGCCCCAAGTGGTAAACTATCAGCCGTCATTTCAACAATATACTTAACTTCTTCCTTTCTTAAAGCTGCTTTTATACAAGGACAAAAGTTAGTAATCCGCAGACAAATAAAGACCTTCGCTCAGAAACCATTCTACCGATTTTTTTTTTCTTTCTCTTGAACCAGAAAATGAAATCCGGGATTCGAAGGCGGTTCGAAGTAAAAGAAAAATTTAGGCCATAAATCATGTGGTGATTTCTCTCAAGGTGCTTAGGTTAGAAAATCCGTGCTGCTCTTTGAAATTTAATATCATTCCAGGGTTGCAAACTTCGTAAAGAAATACCTTCAGAGTTTCTCGTCAAATCAAGACGCAGCTGCTTACGTAGCGTCAGTTTTCCTTACAAGACCTGACGTGAAAGACAAAGAGCTACCCCCGTTCATTAATTGGTGTCAGGAAGTAAGTAATTAGTTATTTTATGGATATAATTGAAGCCTCTCTTACAAGCTGGTAGCATGTGGGACATTTGACGACGTTGAGAGAATCTTTCCGTATGTTCCTTAAAGTAGAGCTGAAAGTTTAGACTATCGTTTTTTCCTACATAGGCCTACCCTGTTTTGTCTCCAGCTCATCCCGCGTTTTCGTTAACTGCCCAATCATTTCTAGTAGAAACCCGCTGAGTTGTTTAAGGTAGTTACTGGACATAACGTTGATACGTCACATGGGGCCAATCCCAGAGGCCAGGTTTGGCATTCGTCTCTCGAGCACGGCGAGATGAGACGGATTTATGCCCTCTACGTGTAACTCTCAAGCGAAAAAACTATGACTTCCTTTGTCTCTGTTTCAAGGGTTCCAGAGACAGTATGATGAAATCATAGACCCGTGATTGAAGCAGTGTGTTTGTTCTTCAAAACATGAACGGTCGAGCCGATATTAGTTTTTTCCGTCATAGTGATGACAATTACCCATCATATGAACTTTAAAGGATAGGGCTAGACTAGTTACGGCTGACGCTTAGGCGCTTTCTGCTCTTTCGCTGCAGAAGCGCATTCTTTAATCTAAACCCCGTTGATGGTTGTCCTGGCTGGGCCGCACATGAGGCTGACGTTCCCAATTTGGTTGTCGTGGGTGAAGTTGCTTTTTTTCGAATTTTCCACGATTTCGGCAGTGTTTATTGGTGGGCTGTTGTTTATTTTTGTTTTTGTTGTTGAATATTGGTGTGGTCCTTGCTGACCGTCAAATAACCAACCGAAGATCGTCCAGTTATTCCAGAAGACCCAATTTCGGTTCTGCGAAGTAGCAAAGCATACTTTTTCCATTTGTTCCCCGTAAATGAGTTGTAAATGAATATTAAGCTCCATCCATGCCGTGCGGTAGCTTTATGATGGGGGACTAAAACATGGTTTCGTTATTTTCCTTTTGGTCATCCATAACTAACTGTCACTAAAGTAACTAACTATTTTCCAGGTATTGCAGAAGACCGAAGTACGGCCTCGACTTGGCGTTCTAAGAGCTTTGTCATCGGTGTTTAAGCGTGCAAAGCGAGAGGACATTGTTCCGTATTCGGAGCCTCTCTTCAGAGCAGTCATCAGCTATGACCTAAAAGCGTCGTCCGAAATTTTGCTTCGAAAGATGTACCTCAAGCTTGTCCAGCGAATAGGTATTGACAGTCTCCCATAATCCATGTGTCCGTCCATTCGGAATATCTTTATATATATCTTTAATACTAATACTATCTTTAATAAAATCCTTGTCCTTAATATTATCTTTAATACTTTATACATATCTTTAAAACTCTATAATAATAATATATGCGTATATCTTTAATATATACGTCTAGAATTTAACCCCGGCTGGGATCCCCAGCCGGGGATCCCGGGATAGTCCGTCCGTGGCCGAATAGGTTAACGCGCCGAACTCACGAGCGAAGGGTCGCTGGTTCGAGTCTCGGTGGACCCGACCGTTTGGTTTAGGGTGAGGGTTATTGGCGTTTCCCCGTAAGACAAGCCAGAAGTCCACCCAGCTTCAAATGGGTACCTAGAGAAATCTGGGGAAAAGCACGGGAAGCGGGGGATGATTCGCCCCCAACCAGGCATTGCACTCCCGGCCGAGGGCGGAGTATCGGAGATCGGCACCTGCGCTACGCGAACCTTAACTTGTTTGCATGCGAAAGTTTACCCCCCCCCCCTCCCGAAACCTTACGTCTTGTTATTTTGGATTTTCAAATAAGCGTATGTCGTTTCCAAAGCTTGAAGAAAATTACCTGTCAGAAGAAAATTACCTGCCTTGCAGGTCGACGCGGTCCCATTTTTTCATCATTCGCCGGACAATATGGCTGTGCTAAACTCCTCTATAAATAAAGTGCTGTGTTAATTCTTCCCTTTTACTCACATTCTGGCATTTGAGGGATTTTTCACGGACATGTCTTTAGAATAGAACACTTTTCATAGCACATTGACCAGACAGACAGAATGCATAAGGAAAAGAAAATTACACTTTACAGCACTCGTTATTTCACCCTAATGTAAAAAAAAAAATTGGTCTATCTTACTCATTTATTTTATTTTAGGTCTCCAGAATGTCCATTAACAAAATGTCTGTCAGAGAATTGACGTGGTTCATTTTTTTTCTTTTTAGGACTGTCACTGTTGCGGCCTCGAATAGCCTCTTGGCGGTATCAGCGTGGAAGTCGATCACTTGCTGTTAATCTGACTAAGGACGCCAATACAGTACTGCTAGCAAATGAAAGCGAGCAAGAGGAAGATGACTCTGAAATTCCTGAAGTTCTGGAAGAAATTTTGGATGAGCTGTTGAACGGACTTCGTGATAAAGACACGGTAGTTAGGTAAGGCTTTTTATTAATTCTGAAATATTGCGTGGTGCCGACCGGACACAAGCCACTCCGTCAAAAGTTGATAACATTTAACCCATGGATGCGCATCCATGTGTTTAAGGCTACGACGTCATGACTTATCCCGTACGGAAAAAACGTCATTAAAAAATCAAAAAAAAATCATGATATCCGATTGTGACAAAATCATGACAGGTGTCATGACAAAAATCATGACTTTTGTCAAGACAAAAATCATGATTCTTTAGTGATTATAATCATGACCTATTGAAGGCAAAGTCATGATTTTAAAATCATGACTAATCGAAGGAACAACAAGAAATCGTGAACAACAACAAGAAACAACAAGAAAAATCATGACTTTTTTGTGATTTGTTATGACAAAAATCTTGATTTTTGTCATGACATCTGTCATGACTTTGTCATGACGTTTTGGAAAGGACCATGCATCATGACTTTATTGTGATTTGTTATGACAAAAATCTTGATTTTTGTCATGACGTTTTGGAAAGGACCATGCATCATGACTTTATTGTGATTTGTTATGACAAAAATCTTGATTTTTGTCATGACATCTGTCATGACTTTGTCATGACGTTTTGGAAAGGACCCTGCATCATGACTTTATTGTGATTCGTTATGACACAAATCTTGATTTTTGTCATGACATCTGTCATGACTCTTTATAACGACGGTCATGACTCTCTTGGTGATATTTTTTGTCATTGTTGAATCATGACAATTTCAAAATCGGCAAAATAAAAAATTTTATCCAGAAATTTGAATCATGACTTTATTGTGATTCATGACTTTCATGAAGTTTTGGAAAGGACCATGCATCATGACATTATGAAGATTTGTAATGACATAAATCATGATTTTTGTCATGACTTTCAGGAAGTTTTGGAAAGGACCTTGCATCATGACATTAAGAAGATCTGTAATCACAAAAGTCATGATTTTTGTTATGACAGTTGTCATGCCTCTTTTATAACGACAGTCATGACTTTCTTGGTGATCTTTTTTGTCACTTTTGGATCATGACAATTTGAAAATCAGCAAAATAAAAAATATAATCCAGAAATTTGAATCATGACTTTATTGTGATTCTTATGACAAAAATCACGATTTTTGTCGTGATATCTGTCATGACTCAATAACGAAAGTCACGACTTTTATTGGTGATCTTTTGTCTTGTCTAAATCATGATATTCCGAAGAGCTTGAATCATGATTTTATTGTCATTCATAATGTCAAAAATTATGATCTTTGTCATGACGTGTGTCATATGCCGATCATGATTTCGTTTTGATGCTATATACGAAAAAATTTGTCATGACTGTGAGTACTGAAAATCATGATGACTGATAAGTCATGACAGGAATCATGATCGAAATCATTAAGAATCATGATTTCGGTGATGACTCTTTTTCTGATATTTTAGTGATTTAGGTCATAATTTCCTAACCGCGAAAACACTTTTCAGCTGCATGATTAGACTCTCCACATCTGATACAGTGAGCATACGTTGGCAGTTTTAACGCATTCACTGGTTGCTCATTTATTTTCGCTGTTTCCTTTGTCGCAGATTCGATGCTTTGTGCTGTCGCCAAAGCAGTAGCCGGTAGTTAGCGTCTCCTCAGTCAGAAGTCGCTTCGGTATCGAGCTCGATTTTAAGCCACTGACAAATTGGTCTCTTACTGCATCCTCGAGAAAAGTCCCGAAATTGCACGTTTTTTGCCAAGCCACGCAGTGCTCCGTAAAAATCCGCTAGAGTCCCTGTTGGTTCCCGGAACCTTTTATGAAACTTGTATCTTTCGGTTATGATGATTCTCTTAGGCTTTAAGTGATCCGTCAACAGTTGAACTAGCTCATCATAGGTCTTGGTGCTTGGTAAGTCCGGTGCACACAAATTTCGTAGCAAGGTGTATGTGCTATGACCTCAGGCTGTGAGCAAGATCGCCCTTTTTTGCTCAGTAGTCGTAATCGAATTGGCTACAAAATATCGGCCAATAACTTCCGCATACTCGGCAAAGTCTGTTCCTTGAACATACCCGTTCAACACTCCAATCACTCGATTCGCCATTGTTGCCTCTTCTTCTTGCTTGATTTCACAATTGCTCATTAGCAGTAGTCCTCAGCAATATTCTTCACCACTCATAAGCTGTACAATCTTCGTAATCCTCGTCGCCAATGCACTATACTCATTAATATATTGTTCAATATCTTTACTGGACTGAACTGAATCAAGACCACCCATGACTGACTGGCACTGACTAATACAACACACAGGGCAGGGGGCGACTAGCCACCGGCCGGTGCAACCGTGCAACCCGATCTGCATCGATCGATAATCGAATGATACGGCGGTACAACCGTACAGACCAGTAAAGTCACTAAACTCAACGATATGATTTGTCTGTGATTTTTAAAATCATGAAGACCAAGTCATAATCTTAGTAGTTCCTGATTATGATTTTCCATGATTTCCCTCATCATTATATTTCTTCACAATGATCTTTCGTGCTTTATATGATCACAGCGGCTAGAGTCAAAATCGAAATGATCTTTTAATGATTTTATTAAGTCATGAAACTTCCGAATATGACCTTTTGGTGATTCTAAAAATCATGAAGACTGAGTTGCAGCTGTCAGAATTCTTTTTTATGATTTTTTTTTTATTATTGTCAAGATCATGAAGGCTTATGTTAGCTTTGAAACGATCTCTTGGTGATTTATAAAATCATAAAAATTTTCAGTATGATCTTGTTATGACGTGTTAGATCATAAAGACTGATTCGCAAATTTCATGATTCGTGGTTATGATTTTTTTCTGATTCTGCAGATCACAAAAGATCTACCGCTATGATCTTTCATGATTTTTGAAAACACGACGGCTTCGTTCATCATCAAAATGATTTTTTAATGATTAATCAAAATCATAATGATATGTTTATGATTTTCTTAAATCACAAGCACTGATCACAACCTTCTTAATTGGTGGTTATGAGTTTTTATGATTTCCCAGATCACAAAACTGATACTGAAATGATCTTTCATGATTTGATTGATCACGAAGGCGTAAATCATCACAAAAATGATGTTTTATTGATTTTCTGAAATTATTAAAATTTCAGTTCTGATCTTTTCAAGATTTTTGAAGTCACGAACACTAAATCATAAATACGTAACTTCCGTTCATGATTTCTTATGATTTAGAGAAATCAAAACTGTAAAATATTGTGATTTTTTCTGACAATTATTCATGACTTTTGCCTGATCATGACGTTTTCGTGACATCAATGTCACAAAGAAGGTAAATCATGATTTCTCTATGATTTTCTTATTGATAAAATGAAAAATCATGATTTCCTTATGATATTGTGTGACATTTTAATGATTTTTTCCGTACGGGATGTTTAATTTTATGTTTTAAAAGTTAGCTGCTCTGTGACAGTCATACATAAATCCTCAATTTTTGGGCATGGCGCCCCAACATGGGCATGCCCCAACGTATGCGCATGGTGCTCCAGTTGGGGCACCATGCCGTGTAGCAAGGGCATGGTACCATCATAAAAATCTGCTTGAAAATTTCAGATTCTCAGTTCAACAGATTTTCATGGGGGTAGGCTACCATGCCCTTCCTGCACGGCATGGTGCCCCAACGTATGAGGACCATGCCCATACGTTGGGGCATGCCCAGACATTGGGGCACCATGGATTTGTGTATGACTGGTCTGTGACTGTGCAAGCGCCGATAAAATACAGTACGCTCTAGATCCGAAGCAAAAATAGCCACAGTTTCTAATCTTCTTGTAATGAAGTATTACAGGCATCGACCATGTTGTGACCGGCGAAAGCTGCGATAAGGCCGATAGGCTTGTTAGGCGTAGCAGTCAACGTACAGAGGTGTGTAATTTCCTTGTCGAGAATTTGTAACAGCCTTATTTACTCTAAAGTATTGGATCTCTTCACTGTCGGAAGTTTCATAACAGACAACACAAGGATGCGCAGTTTCAACAGACAACACTTGGGATGTAATCTGTTGTGATTTTGAAAACGTTATGCGTTAAATGTTATGCATAACAAGCATTGTCAGGAAGAGCCGAAAAACCGTCAAAAAACCATCTGCTGAATTTTCCGATATCATGACGACAATAAAAAAGTCAGCAGATGATTTTTGGGCGGTTTTCGGATGCTTTTTTGGTGGTTTTCGGCTCTTCCTGGCAATACTTATATGCATAACATTTCATGCATAACGTTTATCGCGACAACAGATTACATCCCAAGTGTTGTCTGTTGTGTGTTGTCTGTTGAAACCGCCCATCCTTGTGTCATCTGTTGTGAAACTTATGACAGTGTTGAGGCTATGGGTAGGAGCCCTTCAGAGGTGTCAGTGAAGCGTTCATATCTCACAGTGACAAAGTTGTTCATCCTTAATCGGCTACCGTGCGGTCCCAGTACTGGAGGAACGCGTCTTTAGCTATATCTTATTACCTATTCAAGATTTTTTTTTTTTCAGGTGGTCCAGTGCGAAAGGCATCGGGCGAATTTCCAATCGTCTACCGAAAGAGTGCGTCGATGACATTGTTGGCTCCGTGTTGGAGTTCTTTAGCATAACGGAAGCGGACTCAGCGTGGCATGGGGGTTGTCTCGCCCTTGCTGAGCTTGGTGAGTTCAAATAAAAGGTTAAATTCTCACGTTCACGACAGGTTCCTATCCATCGGATTGAGTGCAAAGGAGTCGGCGAGGTAATTTGGCAGCGGCAGGCCCAGTTCTTAATGGAAACACTGACCCGTAATAAGTTGTCCACAACTTAGTTACCGTATTCTCAAGGCCTTCACTATGCCTATCCTTGAAGCACAAGTGAGGTAGTTACAGTTTTCTGTTCAAGTATTCTATAATACGTGACTCTGCTGCGTTTCTCATAGATTACAAACCCGTCCCGGCTGTTCGCCTCGCGGCCCCCTTGGTTTTGACGAGAAACACGAAAAAACTTGCTACTAAGTAGTGATATCCTCGGAAACAATAGGTGGTATCCTGTTCTGCTACGAAAAGCTCCAAACACGTCCAGTAATGAAAATGACACAGGAAAGTCGAAGTCTCCAATTGAGAATGGGTGGAATGATTATGGACTTAGAGTGAAGTAGTAATTTAGGCAAGAAAGAAAAACGCTGGTTCTCCCTGGAAAAAAGAAGAAGAAACAATATTCTTTCCCCTACTTAGGGTTCCCGTCGTTCACTGCCGTGTATAGTACTGAGTGGCACGTTTTTTGTTGAAAACGAATAAAGTACTTCGCTCACGAAAGTCATTTTCTTTCTCTTTAAAAAGACCAGATTTGTCTGTCGGAACTAGCTCGAACAGATCGCCATCTCATTTTTGTCGTAGCTGTGTCGGAACAAGGGAAAACTTGTAAGGAGTAAAAAGACCGCCGCGAAATCATGCTACTGTAAAGAAACCAATGCGTGTCCGAAAAATATGAACTTTGACTAATGGTGTTTTCCTACAGGTCGTCGGGGTCTACTGCTGCCGGACAGGCTGACCGAAGTCATTCCCCTTCTTCTTAAAGCTTTGACCTATGATGAACTGCGAGGAAGTTTTTCTGTTGGCTCACACATCCGAGACGCCGCTTGTTACGTCTGTTGGTCGTTTGCTCGCGCTTATGACCCCGTGATTTTGAAACCGTTTCTACACGACCTTGCACGAGGACTTGTTATCAATGCTGTCTTTGACCGAGAGGTGAGTTATTATTGTCCCTTGACCACTGAACACCTTCTGTTGAATTGACCATGGAATGAAACTGAAAGAATCGCACTGAAGAATCTCGTGGCCAGCCGTAAGCGACCTTTCACAATTGATTCACTTCTTGGTGGAGGGACCACAAATGATAAACAAACAGAAGTTCTGGAAAGTGTCTGTACCTTTGTGGGGAAAATCGGAAAGATGACGTTAATTCACAGCAACAACAACACTTTTTAGTAACAATAGTGCGAATTGTTTTTGCTTTTGTCTTCAGCAGCTACCCCCCCTCCCGGCTCTAAGAGTAGTATTTCCGTTTTTCCTGTTCTGCTTGCAATAGCAGCTACTTTGTCCATACCTCTCTTGAGTCGGACTGAGTTCTAAAGATATCGGATGACCGTACTCCCTTACGTTCTGTTCATACCTACAACCGCTCTGTTTCTTCACTTGTGCAGGCAAATTTTAGAAGAACTGGAGCATCATATTTTCTTGCACACATATAGTTAGTTAAACGCTCGACAAAGAAACGCAGAGAACCCGAACTATGATCAAGAGGTTGTTCGAGGTCGTTTTCGATCAAGACTTTGAGAAGCCGTATGACGAGTATGTGACAGAAAGTGAACCTCGTAAATCGTCTCAGCCATTTGTTTCCAGATCAACTGCCGTCGCGCTGCTGCCGCTGCATTCCAGGAGCATGTTGGTCGCCAGGGGGCGTTTCCGCACGGGATTGACATCATCACGACCGTCGATTATTTCTCAGTCGGCATGAAACCCCACGCCTATCTAGAATTGAGGTAAGGAAATCACCGTTGTAGGCTCGTTTCATACTTTCGACTTCCTACAGGCTCTTGAGGCAAGCTGAAAGGTTCAAGAAGGTCATTTCTCAGAGTCCGGACTGCTTCTTGCGCCATACCGCTTGTCCCTTCGGAAATCGCTGATTTTTTTTGTTTGTTTTTTTTTTCGTTCAACCAAGTTGCTGATAGCCATAATCCGGTAATTCCAGAAATTTTGCAACAAATAGTATTGCTCAGTATAGCTAGTTAAAGTTGGGAGGAATCCAGATCAGGATAGATAGTCATTTTCTTCCTCAAGTATATAGCTCGGAAAACTAAATTTGACCATGGCACTGATCGAACGAATCAGTACGATGGGTTGAGATATGGAGCTTTTGCAAGCCTGGGACGGAAGTTCCGGCAGGCATCCTTTAAAGGACACCTGAACGATCCTACCATACTTCCATGAACCCCTCAGATCGTCATTCACAGTACCGGTACAGAGAAGAAGAATTTTTTCGCTCCGTGATTTCGGCGCTATCCACTCTTGAAGTTCCAAGTCTCCCTATGGCGATCCGTTACGACCTCCCAAGACAAATTTAGCGCCAATATTTAAACTGTCATTATCGCATGGATAAACGTACGTTGATAACGCATGGATGAATAAACAGCGCATGGATGGATAAACGCATGGACTGTTACGGCGTGGACTATTACAACATGAACTGTTACGCATGGACTGTTACAACTGTTACGGCGAGCGTTACGATCAAGACAAGTTGGAAAAAAGGCTGAAAATTATAGCACGGTGAAACTTCATCCGATTTTAGTCCGGTTTTCGAGAGATAAATGGTAAGCAGTATGTAAAGGTGGCAATTTAGGGTGTTAGCTTACCAAACGGTCGGCTGTTGGCCATGCTATCCCGATTAATCCCGAACTTAAGTTATTCATTGCCTCGGATGGATAGTTCAGCCTAAATACGATCTGAACCGGAAACTTCGGAGCAAAAAATCGCCCGATGAAGCTGATTAATCAGGCACAAGCCTGTTTGTCTGAAATGCGGTGAAAACTCGTGAATTAAAGCTCAAGTTGACTGCGAATCACATTTGATGGCACGAGGCGGATAACATTTAGTGCGATCAAATTTAAAACCTAATTTTACAAATAAAAGAAAAGGAAAACAACCCTTGTTGGACGAACTACTCGACCGGAATCCGGCAATAGGCACGATCCTTATAAGGAATGCTATTATTGATGGGCCAATACGGGTGTTGTTTGAAGAATGGCACACAAAAGAAGACCGTTTTTCGTGAATATTCTCTGTAATACAGGATACCGTTGGCTATTTGCATACCTCTGTTTTGAGCCTGTGTCCTTGTTTACTGAAAGCGATCTTCCTTTGCAGTGTTGTCATTGGAGGCTTTGAAGAATACACAACGGCTTTGATTGACCATTTGTTGGAGTTCAAAGTGGGGCACTGGGACTTGTCAATCAGAGGTTTAACTGCCAAGGTAATTTTTATGTTTTTGTCAGCACCTCAGATTTCTTAGAAATGCTCCATATTCCTCTGACAAAAAGCGCATGTTGGTTTTTTTCTGTTGTGATCTCTTTGAAACCAAAGAAAGACGGGAAGGACCAGAGCCACGCCTGCGGACCTGCTGCGTCATATAAGGTAATTCCTGCCGTATGTGAATGTTCCCGAACAGGCGCTTGTGATCCTAGAACCATTGTTTTGACGAAACTCTTTTCTCAGATAATGTATTTGTGTGCATAAGTTTCGGGTCCTCTGCGCATGCCGTAGGGGCGCTTCAAAAATCCTGACGCTGACAGATCCTTTTTTTTTTCATATGAACACGAGGCTCAGAGACAGTATCTTTAACGTACCAGACACGCGCTGCGTGGGTAGTAATTGCGGGTATGATAACACTTAGAACTCCGTGTGTTTAAAGTTTAACCGAATAGACATCTCTTATTCACTTAAATAGGCTTGAAGACCCGATGAGAATTCGTCACTACGTTGCTCCGCTGTTCATTAATGATTTTCATCGAATTAACTTTTCCTTTCTAATGTGTTGTACCTCTGTGTGCTTGTACCTCTATGAAATAGTTAGAAGCTATAACGGTAAAAAAATTGCCGAAAAATAAATATTTTGCGGGCCACATGCAAAAGAGCACTTTCTTCAATAGTGACCTTACAATTTTGAATTGAACATTTCGTGAGCTTCACTTCACTAAACATTGAAATGCACGCTTTTGTTTAAATCCAAGCTCTCCGCGTCGGGATGAACTTGTCTTTTCAGGCCAGCAGTGCATGTTCTGAACATCACTACTAGAGCCCAAGATGAAAAAAAAAAAAAAAATCCATGGCAGAGGCAAAAAATTCAGTGTATTCATAACCAAAAGAATAAGATTGCTTTTCAGTTAAACTTTAAGAATACACAACAGTTTGACATCTTTCTTACGGCATAACGTTGAAACCTATGTTAGACGAAGAGATAACGCTTAAAAAAGGTCGTAACCTAAATAACCTACTGCGCATCCTTGATTAAAGTAAAGGTATCAGCACTAGCCTTGACAGGCCAAGCTTGCGGTGCTGATCTCCGACTATCGGCCCTCAGCCAGGAAGTGCAATGGGGGATTGGGGGCCAGCCATCCTGTGCTTTCGCACATCCTTCCTGTCACCTTCCCCGGTTTTCTCCAGGCACCCATTTGAAGCTGGGTGGACTTTGGCTTGTCTTACAGGGTTACGCCACTAACCCCGCTCGAAACCAAACAGTAGGTACAACCCAGACTCGAACAAGGGACCCTTCCCTTGCTAGTTCGGCGCGCTAACCATTCGGCCACGGACGGACGCATACTTGATTAAATGTTACCAAAGCTTCTGCCAGTGTTCATGGTCGCTTAGTCGTCTGTTTTGCTGACGCTGCCTTGGATTTTTAGAGGGTATAAGCCGGACGTGCATTACGTGTTTACATTTGCCTTTCTCCATTTCTAGTCATTAAACCGCCTTACTCCGCTCGCCCCGCAATATATCCTACACCAAGTTACCCCCACCCTCGTCCGACGCTCAACAGGGGTAGAGCTGTACCCCCGGCACGGTAGTATGCTCAGCTTAGGGGAAACCATCCATGCCCTCTCGCTGGTCGCAAGGCAGAAGGGCCAGAAACCATTAGATTACATTGGTGATGATCTGGCTAAGCAAGTAGTCGACGTGACAGTAGCCATTTCAGAAGGACGGTTTCTGCGGGGAGTTGGTTCGGATATAACGAAGCAGGCGTTATGCTTCCTAATTGAGAAGATCTGTGAAGCTGAGTTGTGTGGGAAAGACAGCAAAATATTTGGTGAGTTACGTTGTTTAAGAAGGGGACGTTTTGGGCTGTTTCTTATGAACATAGTCGAGAATCCTGTTAGATTCCAGTATAAGCTGCGTTACGCCATTAAATGGGATGAGCCGTTTAAAGTTACTCCTTATTGACTCTAAAAGACTTAATTTGCTCCGAAGTGCAAATTAAGGTAATTAAGGTAAGGTAAAAAATGAATGTTAAATAGCTTATAAGGGGCACGACGAAAGGCGACCTAACAAGGTTTGTTGTAGTTCAAAAGTTTTCGTGGCCGGTCAACAGATTCGCTAGATTATTTTTAAAGAAAGGTTATTTATTCGAGGAGAGCAAGATTCTGTTTTGAAAAGACTAGCCGACATTCTTTTGAAAACGTCGTCCTTAAATTTTGCAGTTATGTCCACGCGTGCCAAGTTGCTTACGTCATGTAGCCTATAGGAAGGCTAGATTCCCGCAACGGAATAATAGTTGACGCGAAGGCCTCACCTGCCCCGTACGAGCGTGTAGAGCCGGGATACGGTTAGGCCAATGATTCTTCGATCAGAATTGTATATGTAGGCTAGCAAAGATAAGACATGCTTCGTGGAAATTGAATTTCAGTTACGTGACGTTTATACCCCCTCCCCCCAATACCTACCCGCCTTTCGGGTGATTGTGATTACAGAAATTGAATTTTTAATCAGCTTAAAGTTTAACCGAAAAGCCAACTTATTTTGTTTCAGTAGTTTGAATACATTGAATCATTTGCATTCTGCTAAGGTATTGTTTAATTTTGCCAGTGTCTGCTCTAGTATAGACGTTCAGAATATCTGTGGCCGTCGCCACGGTGCAAATTCTACTATGAAGCTGAAAATTTGAATCTCAGCACAAACGCGGCTTTTCAGTAGCGAGTGGTGAGCTTGGCGAAGACTGCTTAGTGCCTGAGCACAAATTTTCAGTAATTCTTTGTCGCCAAGCATACGACACAGGTAAAGGCGCACAGAGGTGCCACAAGAAACTTATTACCGGGTATGTACTGATAGTCTGAGCATCCAACATAGAGCGTGTTCCACCCCTCTACCAATAGTAACTATTAGTTACTATTTCCGTTCCAGCCTCACGAAAAGTTACTACGCTGACCGTTCAAACCTTCTCAAAATAGTAACTAATAGTACTATTTGCTTACCACGCTCGGGAGCGTAGTAAGCGTAGTAACTACACATCTCTGCAACGTGATTGGTCCGATCAGCCCGCGGCCTGATATTTCACCGAAAAAATAAAAAAGCGTTCCAGCCTAGCGTAGTAACTACGGTAACTAGCGTAGTAACTACGGTAAGTAGGGTGGAGCACGCTCATAGGCAACGTGTGGTGCCCAAGGAGTTCCGCAAACAGGTTATCACCATGGGTCAAGAAAATGAAACTCCACTATTCGAAAATCGGCCCCTTTTCGGTTATACCTTAACGTAAGGTAATTTCTCTCTTTGGGATCTTTTGAGAAAATCTTGAAAAAATCGTTTTATCGCCAATAAGGTCAAGATTCTTCTGTACTTTTCAGATGTTTGGCAGTCTGCCATCGACCTGTGCCTTCAAGATCGCGACCGGACCGTACAGGACTGCGCAGCAAACGCGCTACACGCTTTCGCAGAGGCAGTTTATTCCACGGACCCGCAGCGCTTTGACAAAGCCGTTCGAAACTACATAGTAAACCTAGGTGGTAAAAATCAAGACCATCGATGCGGCCACTCTCTTGCTTTATCTCGCCTCCCAGCCGAAGTTATAAAAGACCACATGGGCCGAGTCATTGAAAACCTTGCCCTGTGTACCGTCATAACCCCGGAAACCGAGAAATGGGCCGATAGTAGGCAGTATGCCGTTAGAGCTCTAGCCACTGTAGTGAAAAAGTGTGCAGATTTTCCGAACGCGTTGAAGGTTGTCCTTGAAGCCCTGTTAGAGGCCATGAATGACTATACAGTGGACAGTAGGGGAGATATTGGTGCAGGAGTCAGAGAGGCTGCCATGGTCTCGATTAAGGTAAGCCCCCACCCCTTTTCTGAATCTCTGTTTATAGTAAATATACTAATGATGACAAAGGCCTTAACCCCTCTTACTTCAAAAAAGACCAAATTCGTTACCAGAAATCTAACTAAATCACAATTACTGTCTGCGGAATTTTAAGGCCGTAAACAAGAATCTGAATGCACTGTAAGATGTTAGGCTACGTTGTTTGTGATTAAACAATTTTGCTTTTGATTACATGACACGAAAGTAGGTTTAGGTTTAGGTTTAATGAAAAAATTGCCACAATAGCAAAAGCAAAATAATAGGCAAAAGAAAAGTTATTGTGTAAGAAAAGTTAAGACGATACACATACCTCAAGGAGAAAGCAGTGGTGCATTCGAATGACAATTCTGATTTTTGCAGATTTTATAGACGTGGCGACGTCAATTTGCACAAAAGTTAATGCATTGCGTTACATGCTGTAATACCACGGTAGCTGCGGAACTGCATTTTGTCGGTTTTTTTTTTAATTACCTTGGTATCTGATACTACGGTTGGTTTACAAAAACGACAATTGCCGAATTTGTGCTTTTAGAAGTCATCCAAAAAGAACAAGACCAAAGGTTCCGATGGGATCCCAAAAATCTTCGCCAGGCCAAACAGCTAATCATTAAGAAATCCAAGCTCAGATATGGATTCAGCATGTGCGTTTACCTCTATAAGCCGATCGAAATGATCCTGGCTTACTTCTGTGAATTTTGCGGTTTTGGTGAACTTCAAGAACTACTTGTCCGGCGAAAAACTAAAGCTCAAAAACGGATTCAGCGTATCTCCTTACCCCTATATCCAACATCTAATCAACTTCAAATAAAAATTTAACTTCTAACAAATTTTCCGGTTTCAGCCGGATTCCGGACGAACTATATGTCCGGCTAAAGAGTGATTGTCATATACGGATTCTGCATCTCTTCTTACCCCCAAATCTATCGTCTAATCAACTTCAGATAAAACTTTAACTTCTAACAAACTTTCCGGTTTTGGCCGGATTCCGGGCGAACTACTTGTCCGGCGAGAAAATGGTTTTCATATTCGTGTTCAGCGTGGCTTCTTACCCCTAAATCAAACATCTAGTCAACTTCAAATAAAACTTTTACTTTTAACAAACTTTCCGGTTTCGGCCGGATTCCGGGCGAACTACTTGTCCGGCGCGAAAATGGTTTTCATATTCTTGTTCAGTATGTCTTCTTACCCCATAATCGACTATCACATTAGCTGTTTCAAAATATTTTGCTTGTCCCTTAATTTGAACCCCCTCCCCCACCCCTAAATGTAGGGGTACAGGGCCCATCTACGAACTCGACCTTACTCTTGACCCAAAGAATGCTCACACCAAGTTTCATCAAAATATCTCATTCCCTTCGAGAGTTATCGTGCTCACAGACGGACGGACGGACGGACGGACGGACGGACAGACAGACAACTTTTGCGATGTCATAGGTATCCGTCACTAACGTTTTGGGATCCCAAAAACTGGTATTCACTCACACTAAAAGTACCAAACTTCTTTCTCACCAATTAGACAAAATCCTAGGCTCTTGTGTTGGTGATGATGATAGTGAGAGGACTTGTTCAGATACCACGACCAGCTACCACGGTCCAGAAATATTCCAGCTCGGATCCTCTTTTCAGTTATCGCTAGATAATTCAAAATGTGGATGGTGTGGGTCCGCCGTCTCTTATGGGGTCTTAGAAAAGACTGAAGAAACAGCTTTTGTACCGAAACGTACCAAGGTATGGTACGACATCTCAGCCATCTAGTTACAGAGTTAACTGTTCCGTCGTTAGCTAGGAAACATATCTCTGCGATCTCAGAGCTAACGCGATCGTACAGTTGACGTGACGTAGTAATTCGAGCGGATTCAGTATATCGAGCTTGTTGACACTTTGAACGAATGAATGAATTGATTTTATTACGCGCAGCCATTTATAATGGCAATTGCACAGTATATATACAGAAAAAAAGGTAAATAAACGCTTCACAAGAAATACAGAGGTCATTAACACAATACATACAAATAAATAAAACGCGAAACAAGAAATACACAACGAAACAGAAAAAGAACAATAAATTTACTACATTAGCTGGTACATTTGGCAATGGGCAGGAAGGCCGTTGGATGGTGACAGAAGATGTTCACTTATTTCTTTTAGTTTGACAGTTGGATACAAGACAAAAAACTTCTCCATGATTCAGTGATTGCGCTTGCGACGAAGAAGGTAAAGAAGAAAATGAAGATATTTGAAATTATCGCATTTGACTGATGTCATTTTTCCTGAAAATCGGGTACAAACCAGTGAGGAAAAGCACAGAGGAGGAGCAAAAACTTGTATAAGTTTGCTAGGCCTCGTCGGTTGTGCCTGGCTCTATTTGGAACGGTTTTCCCGTAGCCCATCCTCGTGGCATTTGCAGTTGACAGAACCGCTGATTCGCACATTTTCTGAGGGTTGTGGAAACTGAAATTCCCAACCACTTGTTTGTGAACCGCCCGAATTAAAGTATTAGTCTCCTATTTTAATGTCTTTTGTGTGATTTATATTATCTGCTCTTCTAGGACGCGCTCTTGTTCTCTGTCATAAAAGGCTTCTCTCCGGATTCCTCATTGGTTGTTCAAGTTTTCCAAGCTGTTGCAAAGCAAGCCCTCGAAAAGATTGACAGAACCAGAAATGTCGCCGGAACAGTCTTTTGTAAACTGTTACACAGGTAACTAGCGACTCTCTTAATTCCATTTGTCTGAATTGACTTCGAAGTCAAATTACTATTCTAGACGTGAGGCGGTAGCCTACTTGAGGGGGAATCTACCAGCAAGGAGGATCAACTCCTGGTAGGGTTGGTCTACTCCTCCGACATTTGTAAAAACGATGAACGTTTATTGCAAAGGGGCGCACAAACTGAGGAAAAGACACGCTTCACTACTACGCAGCTCATTCTCACTTCATGTAATAGCTCTCACTTGTTCTGGACTGAACTTTAACGAGATGGGAGGTGGGGTATTGTAAATCATGACACTCATCATCCATTAGCACGGTGGATAGTTGTGATCCATTTTGCGACTGTCATGTTGCCTGCGCTTTTACCGTAGGCTACGAGCTGCTGAGGTATTAGTTGTAATTCTCCGATATCTAGGAAATCTCTCATACCACCACCGACCATTATACCCATAATCGAAACATCCGGATCTGTGCGACTCTTCGATAAGAGTTCGTCTGTAGCCCACAAGTACACGAGAGAAAACAAGTAGAGTAAAAGAAAACAAAAAGAAAAGAGTGCCATTCACTCACAATCTCATAATACCGTTCGGGAAGGTTGTCCACTGTCCCCTGTCCAGCTATCGCCCAAGCAGTGGCAGTCTTGGAACGAAATGTGACGATAAACTCATTCGTCCCCTTTCTTCAAAAATTATGATGGAAAGTTTTAGAGCAGTATTTTTTTTTTGTTCCCTCATTTTGTTTTATTAATGGGGTGTTCCAGCAATATATGCAACTGTTCAGAACATTTGGCATTCGGAAAATAAACCTTTTCCTATTCCTGATCCTGGAGGGAAATAGTAAAAATAACCATACATAGAACAAGAATAACATACATATGTGGGGTGGAAGGCGTAACAGTTCTGGTCTCTTAGCTTCTTGTACAGTTGTAGTAAGTTCTTAGAACACCGAACTTACAAACAACATTATGTTCCAGTGAACCGAGAATACCAAACATTCCGGAAGTTGACCTACTGCTTCAGACATTTCCCAGTGAACAAATAGCTCAGACCAACTGGGCAAACCCCGCCGAGTCATTCCCCCGTTTTTTGGAACTGATAGGATCCGAGACCTTCTGCAAACCTGTCGTCCTGGGCCTGGTCAGTAGTGTTGGTGGAATGACGGAGAGCTTGGTAAGTAAAGTCAGGGCTTCGATTGATCTTTTCGGCTTTGAAGGTGTTTCGAATGGTTTGTGATGAAAGTTTAAGATATACTAATTTATTTATTTGATCTGTAGAAACAGTATAGTACTGCTGAAGCGCCTCTCGTTCCGAACACATTGGCGTACTATAAATAGCACTGATCAGACGTGACAGATTTGGCTGTAAAAACAGTTTCCTCGCAGAGCACGGTAACGCAGAACGAAGGCTGACCGATTTTCCTATTTATTTTGATGGAAATAACTTTATATAGTGAGTGTTGGCTGGTAGACAGATAAATGTTAAACTAAAATCATGAAGATTTTCTAAAATATTAACAGTTGTCCTCAGCAGAGATGGGCGAATCCGAATCCGGATTCGAATCTTCCGCTTGTCAGGCTGAATTTGGATTCGGACTCGGATTACAAACCTTCGATCTTACGAATCCGCTCAAATTTCTAGTCTATATCCTTCCAGTTTCCGTTTCCCAACTTTTACACAATGGGCCTAGGCAATCCAAATTTTTTATCTCCACACCAACTATCCTCAGTAATATATCGTTATCTGATTGCCTTAGACATCAGTACTTTCTGTCACCTCTGATTTTCAAACTACGACCTATGTACATGATTTGAATTTTGTTAAGGTCGAATCCGGATTCGAATCCTCAGCATAAAGTGGTGGATTCGGACTCGGATTCCTACCTAGCCCTATATCCGGATTCGGATTAGAATCCTTTCATGATCGGATTCGCACATCTGTGGTCCTCAGTTGGGCTTTTGCTTGTCTATTTGTCGCGAAAACTCTATTAAAGTAGAGGTTTGTTTCTTTTGACGTAATCGAACTTCAAACGGTGCCCTTTTTGCCCTACTGTGACGATAGGTTTACACTATGATCTTCTTCTTATTGGTTGTTGAAATCAGCTCAAAACGGTGCCGTCTGTCTGGACATGCCGGGTCATATTTCTGACAATGGGGACTGGTTGTAGGATATCAATCACGCCGTCTAGCAGGCTAACAGTAAATCTTTCCGCAGGTTCATCAAGCAAGTCATGCCTTGTTCCAAATACTCAAGAAGCACAAGAAATCCCCCGTCCTCGACTCCTTCTGCAATGCGGTCGTTGCCGTCTACAAAGAGAACTCCAAAAACGACCGGATAACCCTTCCACTCCTATCCTTTCTCGATCGCCTGCTCGGCTCTAGTCACCTCGATTCTGTACTCGAAGACAGCTCTAAGACCTTCTCCGCTGACATACTTCAGCTCACCAAAATCGAAATCCTGAACTCCACTAAACCCCAGAAGATCATAGCTAGTGTCGACGTTTTCTGCCACCTCGTACACGCGGATTTGAAAGTAGCAAAACGTGCCCTTGTGCAGCTGGCGATTCTCCTGTGTCACAAGTTCCCGCGAGTTCGTAAAGTGACGGCGGCAAAACTGTATGAAACTCTTATTTTGTACGCCGATCGGGATGTCGTGCCGGTTGAAAGTGTTGGTGAAGTGATGAACGTACTGAGCGAGACGGACTGGGATCAAGAACTGGACGTCTTGAGAAAGATTAGGAATGATCTGTGCAAAATGATGGACGTCCAGCCGCCCGTCGCTGTCATAAAAACGAACCGTTGATTCAGTAAGTATGTCTAACCACGTGAAAGACTTTCTCTGTATTTTAATACCCTGGTTGTCGTAGCGCTCAGGATACCGTTATCATGCATACCGCTACTTAGTTCTAAATCCAGCTTACCTTTTTTCTTTTCGGCAACAAGCTTTAAGGCGGCAAGAGCCGGGCTGTACCTGCTCTGCATTGTCAGATAAGCTTGGACGCTGTGACTTCAAGGTGGAAAGAAACGCTGATTGTACGTATCCGTAGTCTGTTTGTTCAGACGGTTAGGCTTGCTTTATGAAATAGTGTAACGTTCTGTGATAAGATGCTTTGACCGCCTATAGTCTTCAGTCATTCGTGCAAGCACGTCGTTTCTTCTTCGTTTCTTCATTTTGAGTCTAAAAAGGTCACGTCCGAGTGCATACGGATCCAAGGATCCGATGATTTTTTCGGGTAGCGTTCTAGTGAAGTTATTACAAGTTACGATGATAAGAGGAGGGGCTATCGTCGTATTGTGTATCACTCTCTCTGGAACGCAAATAATAACAACGCGTACATACGTCATCAGTCTTACGGGAGTTCCTGCAGAACCGATAGTTATTATCACTTATGATGCTCGCGACCATCATAAGTAAATCGTAACGATCGTAACAGTCCTGGAACGAAAATAATAAGTGGGAGGAGCCAATTTACTTATTACGGCGGGCTTTGGGATAGTAACTATCGTAACTAATATTACGTCTCTGGAACGCTTCCTCGGACTCTGGTTTGTTTCGATTTACAGTCAAGCGCAGGAATAGGCCCCCAGCTTCGTATGATTTCTTGATGCTGTTTATAACACATACTGATATTAAACTGATTTGCACCTATAAAATGTGATCCGTATAGACCGGTATTTGCTTGAAGCAAGAAGGCGAAAGTTTGGAAAGGGCCGTTGGGGAAGCAGCGTGTTGTGAGTGGTGGTGAGCCTAAATACCTAACGTTCACAAGTAGTCCTTCAGTCCAAGCTGACTGTGAACCGTGTTTTCCAGTTGCTAGACTGACTAGTCTAGCAACTAGCAACAAAAAGTCAGTAAGAAGACCTTTGCCCAGAATGGCCAAAAAAAATTGTCCTGGCTTGAACGGCACTTAAAACACACCGCCACCACCTAGGCGTGCACATACAGCACTCTTAATACCAAATGTTTTTACTGCTTTGGCTTGATTTCTGATTTTTTTAAAAATCAGAGAAAATTCTTTCCCGTCCAATATCCTCATCCACGCGTGACTTAAAAAAATCAAACCTTAACCCCTCTGAAGAAAAAAAATCAAACCTTAACCCCCGTGACAACGAAGAAATCTCTTCCATACCATTCCCCCCTGATAGCGAACAAGCAGTGTTCATGCTGATCATCGCCGACCTCAAAATCCTCTGCATATCACCGTCCATCTTGGAGCATGTTTGCCACCGCGACAGCAGCGGGGCGAAGCGCTTCGGTAGCAGAATAAGATCCAACCAAAAGAAGACCGTGACCCAACGATAAAACCAAACCAGCGATCAACCACAAGGATGCCCAATGCCCCCCTTTCGAACCCAAGTGCTGACCAGTCCGAAGAATAAGGAAAAATATCAAATTTGTCCTTAGGCAAAGTTGGCCGAGATTTTTATTATTATTCAAGCTAACAATTACCGCCCAGTGTTGTTTAAGGCTGACCGCCGAAGTTGCTTTTATAGTTTGCCCAGTGAGTGACTGACCCAGGACTCCAGCGAGAATGTTCCTCAACAAGATTTTACTTCACATTGAGACTTTTGTACTGTATAGAGAGATTGCACCCTACCCGAAGAAAACGGATATTT
Organism: Branchinecta lindahli; assembly: GCA_023053555.1. Classification (NCBI taxonomy): domain Eukaryota; kingdom Metazoa; phylum Arthropoda; class Branchiopoda; order Anostraca; family Branchinectidae; genus Branchinecta; species Branchinecta lindahli. The sequence continues at coordinate 27,754,502 of JAKZAO010000002.1, forward strand.
CTACACCGTCATCGGCGGGAGAATAACAAAGAAAATTAACATTACGAGGTATAGGACTTTCAACTTTGAGACTAAATTACCGGCCTTGTATAGCTGCTGTGAGTCAGAGAGTTGTTGTAATTGTTATCTGGCTTCTTCTTGTTGGAATAGTACAACTTTTGCAAATTAATGTTCTTTTTTATGAGAGTTTGAAGGCTTCAAAGTTTGTCAACAAAGACGAAGCTCAACAAAGGCTCGCGTCCTATTGGTCGGTTGTGACGCGCATTTCAAGGAACACGTCACAACTGACCAATAGGATGCGACTTCCTCTTTGCTTACACACTTTGAAGCCTTCAAACTCTCATAAAAAAGAACATTAATTTGCAGAAGTTGTATTATTCCAACAAGAAGAAGCCAGATAACAATTGCAACAACTCTCTGACTCACAGCAGCTATCCAAGGCCGGTAATTTAGTCTCAAAGTCGAAAGTCCTATGCTTCCTAATGTTAAATTTTTTTGTTATTCTCCCGTCCGTTTTCTTCAGGTAGGGTGCATTCTCTCTATGCTGGAAAACTGTAACACAATTTTTCAGCGCGAAATTCAAAAGTTAGTGTTAGCGTGCGATTTGACACTTAAACCCACTTTTTTGGAAAGAAGAGGTTAGATATCGATACTTGTTAATTATTGTTATTTACCGTGCTGATTCTCCTTTAACATTAATTTCCTGTTTTCTTCACATATTTCTTTGTCGCCTGAAAAGGAGAGCCCACTTTTCTTTGATAAAGAAAATATTTGCTGTGGGCTTACAATCTTACATCAATTATCTCCCCCCCCATCCATCTCTCTGCTGTGCTTTATAGAGAGATTTCACCCTACCCGAAGAAAACGGATATTTCTACAGCATCATCGTCGGGAGAATAACAAAGAAAGAAAATTAACATTACGAGGTATAGGACTTTCAACTTTGAGACTAAACTGCCAGCCTTGCATAGCTGCGAGTCAGAGAGTTGTTGGGATCGTTATCTGGCCTCTTCTTGTTGGAATAATACAACTTTTGGCTTTGCAAATTAATTTTCTTTTTTATGAGGGTTTGAAGGCTTCAAAGTTTGTAAACAAAGACGGACGCTCGCGTCCTATTGGTCGGTTATGACGGCGACGACAAGGAACGCGTCATAGCTGACCAATAGGACGCGAGATCCTCTTTGTTTACAAACTTTCAAGCCTTCAAACTCTCATAAAAAAGAACATTAATTTACAAAAGTTGTATTATTCCAACAAGAAGAAGCCAGATAACAATTACAACAACTTTCAGACTTACAGCAGCTATCCAAGGCTGGTAATTTAGTCTCAAAGTTGAAAGTCCTATGCTTCCTAATGTTAAATTTTTTTGTTATTCTCCCGTCCGTTTTCTTTGGGTATGATGCAATCTCTCTATTCCATACTGACTGGAGCTATTTATTACCGGACATGAATCTGAAAATAACAACAGAAACCAAGTGACATTTTTTTTTATAACAAAGACTTTTATAAAGAAGAAATGTTGCATAGGTAACTGAAGAAATTAGACTATTTGGTAGGCTATGCATATTTGGTTTTAAGCAGTTTTAATGTATATTTGACCAGAACAAAATGAAATATTTGGGATAACAAAAGAGGAAGATGAAAACTTATTTTCTAGCATGGATATTTGGTTTTCAGGATTTTGAGAAAAAGTAGCCTGTAGTTTATGTCCGGTAATCTATCTGTACAGAACTAAGAAGTGACAGATATACTGTATGAGCTTGTTCCTTAAAGCTTTATTAGACCCAAGTCAGAATTCATATATACAGTACATATTTTTTTTACATGGTAGAAAGGTGAGAGTTTGTTAAGTCTGTGGTAGGCTCAAGTTGAAACAATTTTTGGAGTTCAGTTTCACCATTTTAAATGTCTCCCCACAAGAACTGCTCCCCATGCCCCGCCCCTTAATACTGCCCTAACTTTATGAAAGAAAAGCTCGAGTTTTGTTTGGGGAGATCAATCGAAGGTTAAACCAACTGCCTTGAATGGAAACAAACAAAAGGAAAAGCAAAAACGTTGAATGCCTGACATTTACATGTCGCCCTAGGAGTTTTGAGTTAGGTAAAAGTCATGCACTGTCAGAAGTTTCATAACAGATTGCGCATAACACTTTCAAGAATAACACCTTTTCACTTAGAAATAAAGGGTTATAATCAATTAAGTTTACACTATTTCGTGCCTAGATCTCAAACAACACCTTCAATTGGTAATAATACTACACTGTCAGAAGTTACATGGCGACAACAGAAGGATGCCCGGTTTCAATAGATAACACTTTGGGATGTTATCTGTTATGTTTCCTTCGTTCACATTAGTATTTTTACAATTGAAGGTGTTGTTGGAGATCTAGGCACGAAATAGTGTAAATTTAATTAGTCATAACACTTTATTTCTAAGTGAAAAGGTGTTATTTTTTTTAAGTGTTATGCGCTATCTGTTATGAAACTTCTGACAGTGTGGTTGGTGTCTAGAGTTATAGAACCACTGTGTTCATACTTTTAGAGTCTTATTTCTTGCCATACAGTGATTGCTGTGTTTGTTCAGAAGTTTTTGATAAGATAGTCCTAAGCAACAATGTACTTATGTTTGTCTTTGTGGAGGGGGATCTAAGGAGATCCCCTTTTTATTCAGATTGTAATTTGTATTAAAAAAAAAACTATCTGATTGAGCCTAAGGATCGCTTATCAACTTAAAGGAACCTTCTTACCTATGTTACTGCATCACTCAATATCTGCATCCTTTCTCGTTTCCAAGATTTCTAACTTCCAGTGTAATTTTCTCCTCCCCAGCAGTACTACGATGATTTCGTATTTTCCGTGTTTGGATCTTTTTGAGGCAGATCCGAGGAGCTCGCTGGTCAAAAGTATCGGTTACACAAGGTTTTCTGTGTTTCTGACCAAAACCAGAGGCGCCGAGCGAGACTGAAAACAGTCAGGAGGGTTTTGAAACCTTGAACCTACCAGAGTTTTTAAGGAGTCAAGCATGTTATAATATTGGAGTTGAAACTGTATCTACTGCGAATCTAGCCTCTTTTCCTCCTTAGATAGCCTCTGTCTGCTTGGAATCGGATAATTGCTCAAAAGTCGAAAACTACTGTTATAACAGTGAAACTCGTTCCATAGCTTCATGACAGGTTATCTGCACAAGCGTATAGAAGGCTTTATCCGTATCACAGGCTCATCTATTTGTTCTGTTGATTTTATTCTATTATCATTATTCGCACACTAAGATAATAATGAAGAAGGCACCCCTTATGTGGATGACCTCAGATGGCCCTGAGTTGTTTTATATTGCGTGCAGCCCTTTAAACAAGGAGAATTGGTGGAGTATTAGCCTTTGAGCAGTATGATTCCTTATCAAGAAATACTAGTTAAGGAATGCGAGTATTAAGCCCCAGTCAGTTATTAATATTATTATTGTTAATAGCAAGCCTCTTAGGTTTTTTTTTTTTTAAATATGAAAGGAATGAGATTTGAAGAAAATTTGATTTGGTGTTGTTTAACATAGGCTATGCCACCATGTAAAAGGTTCTGTATGACGGAAAATCACCTTTAAGCGGGATGAGCAATTTTATTTAATTATTGGTTCAGTTTTTGTAGGATGTTCATTGATTGTTTTATGGTAAAATGGTCCGCATAAAGAGAATTTTAAATATTATTTAAAATATATTTTATTTTTAAAATGTATGATAAATGGTAATAGGAATAAAAAAAAATAATATATATTTTTTATGATTGTTATAGAGTTTTTATGGCACTTGCCTTCCGGCCAAGTGCCATATACCGATCACTTCTCCGTCTGTCTGTCGGTCGGTCTGTCAGTCAGTATGGTGTTTGCGAGTTAGGGTACTTCCAGATGTGCTAGGACGATGAAACTTGGCAGGCGTATTACGGACCCGACCAAACCAACTTGGAAGTAGTCACTTGCCCGATCCGACCATCGTGGGGGGAGGGAGGGGAGCCGGAATCCGGAATTTAGTGGCATGCATAACTTTCGAACGGGTGATCAGATCTTAATGAAACTTGATATTTGGAAAGACGTCATGCTTCAGATGTCCCGTATCAAGTCCGGACCGAATCCGATGTATGTGGGGGGGAGTCGGAGGAGGGAACCGGAAATCATGTTAAACGCTTAGAGTGGAGCGATCGGGATGAAACTTGGTGGGAGGAACAAGCACAAGCCCTAGGTACATCATTGACAGAACCGGACCGGATTCGTCCGCTGTGGGGGGAGTTGGAGTGGGGTTCCGGAATTCCGGTGATACGGAGTTAAGTTACTTCCAGGTGAGCTAGGACAATGAAACTCGGCAGGTAAATCAGGGACGCGAGCACATTAACCTGGAAATAGTCAGCTTCCCGATCCGACCATCGTGGGGGGAGTGGAGGGAGGGGAATCTGGAATCTTGAGGTATGTACAACTTGCGAACGGGTGATCGGATCATAATGAAACTTGATATGTAGAAAGACAACATGTCTCGGATGTCCCATTTCAAGTCCGGACCGGATCCGAAGAAGCTGGGGGGGGGGGTCGGAGGGGGTCCGGAAACCTTGTGACATGCTTGGAGTGGAGCGATCGGAATGAAACTTGTCGGGAAGAACAAGCACAAGCCCTATGCAGATCAGTGACAGAACCGGACCGGATTCGGGCATTGTGGGGGAGTTAGAGGGCGGGTCCGGAATTCCGGTGATCGCAAGTTAAGGTACTTCCAGACATGCTAGGACGATGAAACTTCGCTTGAAAATTAAAGGCTTGACATGATTGGCTTAGATATAGTTAGTTCCCAGATCCGACCATCCCTTAAAGTACTAATGCTAACCGCTAAGTGCAAAAAATTACTTTTAAGCAAAATATACATTTTCGTGTGATCCCTATGAGCCCATGGTCATTTTTGCCTCAAGGGTTTTGCTTACAATAAAGTTCCTTAAAGTACAAACAATACTTTAGAGCAAAATATACATTTTCGTGCTCCTGATGATCATCTTTTTTGCTTCAGGAGTTTTGATTACAGATGATTCTCTATAACTTGGAAATAGTCACTTGCCCGATCCGACCATCGTGGGGGGAGGGAGGGGAGCCGGAATCCGCAATTTAGTGACATGCATAATTTTCGAACGGGTGATCGGATCTTAATGAAACTTGATATTTGGAAAGACCTCATGTCTCAGATGTCCCGTTTCGAGTCCGGACCGAATCCGGTGAATGTGGGGGGGGGGGTCGGAGGGGGAACCGGAAATCATGATCCAATGAATGTGGGGGGGGGGGGGTCGGAGGGAGGAACCGAAAATCATGTGACACAGTTAGAATGGAGCGATCGGAACCTCCCGAGCGTCACCGTCGAAAAGGAAGTGCTTGAAAATTTCGCTGATTTTTCCATAAGATGTCAAAATATTTAAAACAAATTGTTCAAATATATTATACAACAGCAAATATAACTAAGTGACAATTTCTTTGCACGTAACTGTAGTACTAAACAACCCATCACACTGACAAAGCTACTATCCATTTACATCCTGCTACGATAACTTGAATACAAGCTGAAAAGCTTGCAAGTGCCACATGAGCTTGCAGATCTTGTTTTTTGTTTTGAGGATGAATTTTGTAATAGAAATAATTTGAATGATGAGAATAATAAACGTGGAAAGATAATCATGTTAAAATTGTATAATATGATTGAAATGTATAGATAGTGGAAAGAGTAAATATTGATATTGAATTTGGTTTTGTTAATTTGATTTTATAAATAAAGATAGGATGGAAGCTGGATGGAAGTGTAAAGATTAGAAAGAAGTGAAGGAAAAAAAATAATTAAGAAATAAAAAAATAAACGTAGAGACAGAGGAAAGTGTAGGTGACGCTAAATAGATGTACTTAGCCTAAGTTAAAAAAAAAAAAAAAAAAAATAAGTTGATAAGACCGTTGGCGTCACCGAGGGCAAGTGGAAGCGTAGTCACCTGGCCAGTTCATATTGGGCTGGAAGACAAGAAAGATACTACGAGGCTTTAAAAAAAAAAATAAAAAAAAATAGCAAGCCTCTACAAACGACTACAGTTGCTTCCAGTCAGCGATTAGGTGAACATGTGTCATGATTGGTCCCATTTCATCTGGTTTACTTGGCGTCACAAATTGCCAAAGATGAACTTGATGCAAATCGAACTCTTGGGAAATAAAGAACAAGGAGTGTCGGAATAGTGGATGAGTCAACTTGACAAAAGGATTATATGGGCCAAGCCAACCTTCCACCAGATTGCTCTGTTCAGTTATGTGTAGCAGACAAGTCGAGGAAGAGACCTAAGAGCGTGTTCCACCCTACTTACCGTAGTTACTACGCATGACGTCACGAATTGTGGCTGTTTTACGTCGAGGCAGGAATACTTTTCTAAATTTTCGGTAAAACATCACTCCACGGGGTAATCCAGACAACCACGTTGCAGCGATCCGTAGTTACCACGCTTACTACGCTCCCGAGCATGGTAAGCAAATAGTTACTATTGGTTACTATTTCGAGAAGGTTGGAACGGTCAGCGTAGTAACTTTTCGTGAGGTTGGAATGGAAATAGTGACTAATAGTTACTATTGTTAGAAGGGTGGAACACGCTCTAAACTCCACATTGTTTCATAGGATGGAATCACTGCGACCCGGTACAAATCCAACAACCCAGCGCGCTGCTTGCAAGAAGTGCGGATACCCAGGACACCTCACTTACCAGTGCCGCAACACAATTAATGCATCACAAAAGCCATATATGGAAATTGAGTCGACTAGCAGTGAGAGCGAATATGAAACCCCACTTCAGCAGCTACGACGAACAGAGCTTAGCATTGCGCAGAGTGTTGTGAAAAATCCTGAAAAAGCTGTGAAAGAGAAAACCAAAAAGACAAAGAAAAAGAGATCAAGAAGCAGTTCTTCGAGTAGTGAATCTGAAAACGATAGAAAAAAGAAATCCAAGAAGGCAAAGAAAATGAAAAAGAAACGCGAGTTAAGCAGTGATTCGGAAGAAGATAGAAAGGCTAAAAAAGCAAAGAAATTGAAAAAGAAGAAGTCGAAAAAGAAGAAGAAACACAGCTCGACCTCAGCGAGTGATACAGATTAAATATTGTACACTTGGAGATCTACTAAAGATACAGTTATTCCAACGATAAGCATTAAAGAAAATGTCCAGGACTAAAAAAATTTCCCTTTAGAGGGGTGCAGAGAATAATATCTTCTCTTTCGATGTGCCCTTTTCATTCGACAGGTTTTATACCTTTGCATATAATCTGTAGCCTAATCTGTAACGTGTATCTATTTCTATAATCCTTCTAAAAAAAACAAAAAAACTTTAGGCCTGTTCTGTTATTGATCCTGGACTCATTTGTTAATAGCCTCATGTCATTGAGTAGATCTTTTAATGGTTTGGAATAAAACGCCTTTGTTCCCTGCTAAGTTTTCGGTTTCAAAGTCGCTTAGAAGTCTCACTAGTTAGTAATTCGATAATGCTGCCAGTTTGTGATGCAAATTAGCAAGAATTGCTAACCCCAGCGTTAACGGCTTTTTATGTCTAGGGGAAATATGCTGGGGCATTATGGTTTGATGTGAATGAATTTAATGGGCGAAAAGCCCGAGGGCCATGGCAACCAAAACTTACAAAATAAGCACTACTGATCCTAACATTAGTAACCCTAATCCCGATTAATCTAAGAACTCTGTAATATCGTTCATCGCAAACCTCAAATAACGTCCTAGATTGGACACTTCTTTCAACATATAATAAGGACAATAACATATCAACTATGACATCGAAACCTAAATGACTATTTCCTATTTAAGTTTTTGTCAAAAAATGTCCCAACAATTTGATATTTTGTAATTTGTAGACTTCAGAATACCAAGGAAGAGCTCACTATCCCCAACCTGACATAGGAAGGGGGGAATCCTGGCACTGGCCTAGAACCTGAGCTGCATTATTATTATTATTTATCTATTTCAAAATATAGCCAACTGGGGCTGCTACTTAAAGTTTAACCGAAAAGGAGTAGGATACGACAATCTAGTTACCCATCACTTATTCACTTAAATTGGCTTGAAGACCCGCTGAAAATGCGTTACTTGGTTGTTCCGCTATTCAGGAATAATCGATTTTCAAATAGTGGAATTTCCGTGTGATTTGTGGTACCTCTAATTTTTTGTATGCCTTACAAGAAAGATTTATGACTTTTTTTTTGTTCAGGCACTAAGCAATCTTCACCAATATCGCCACTGCCCACTGAAAAGCCTTGTTTGTGTTTAGATAAAAATTTCCCGCGTCATAGTAGAATTTTCGCTGTGGGGACGGCCGCAGATATTCTGAACGTCATAACTAGAGCAGATAATGGAAAACAAAAAAATCCCTTTGCAGAATCCAAATAATTCAGTGTATTCAACTAAATGACACAAAAATAAGTTGGCTTTTCAGTTAAACTTTAATGTTTTATATAGCCTACATTAAAAAAAAAACCTCCCTCCAAGTCCAATCAAGGTGGCCTGACAAATGTTAGCTAGCTCAAGCTCCGAATTTCGCATGCCGCATAGGATGAAGACGCCAGCTTTACTATAGGACAACCGGTCCTTCATAAGAGCGAGTCCTGGTCCGGTTTCTTTCCTTGCTAACGTAGTATAGACCTTCGCTGTGTTCCGTCGGGCAGCTTATGGGTGACGCTCGCAGTAATGCCAGTGTTGAACAAGACCAAAGGTTCCGATGGGATCCCAAAACTTCGATATTTGATCCAGACAATTAGGTTTTGTCTTCGTCAGATCCGGTCTTCGCCAGACTCCATGAACATTTATACGCTTAAAATTTAGAAACAGATTAAGGCCAACCAGCTAGTCATTAAGAAAACCAAGTTCTGATATGGATTCAGATTGTGTGTTTACCCCTATAAGTCAACTGAAACGATCCTGGCTTACTTCTGCGAATTTTCCGGTTTCTGGCGGAATTCCAGAACTACTAGTCCGACGAAAAACTAAAGCTCAAAAACGAATTCAGCGTATCTAGTTACCCCTATTTCCAACATCTAATCAACTTCAAATAAAAATTTAACTTATCACAAATTTTTTCGGTTTCAACCGGATTCCGGACGAACTATATGTCAGGCAAAAAAAATAGATGTGTGAATGGTATTCTGCGTAGTAATTTGAAAGATATTAAGGATATGAAGTTTCATAAAGAAATTTTTAATACGAAAGTGAATCGGTTATGCACTATGGGGCAGAATTGTGGGGTTTTAATGCAGGGGCTAGGCTAGAAGTGGTACAAAATAGATATTTCAAAAGAGTGGTAGGGCTATCACCCCGTATGGAAATAATTCAAGTCGTAAACGATCGTAAACGATCGTTTTTTTACGATCGTATTATGGGACATTCCGATCGTAAACGATCGTTTTTTTACGATTGGAAACAGTTGTTTACGATTGGAAACAGTCGTTTACGATCGTAAACGATCGTTTACGATCGTTTCCAATCGTAAACGATCGTATTTTTACGATCGTAAACGATCGTTTCCAATCGTAAACGATCGTATACGATCGTTTTTTTACGATCGTATTATGGGACATTCCGATCGTAAACGATCGTTTTTTTACGATCGGAAACAGTTGTTAACGATCGTTTTTTTACGATCGTATTATGGGACATTCCGATCGTAAACGATCGTTTTTTTACGATCGGAAACAGTTGTTAACGATCGTATTTTTACGATCGTATTTTTACGTATTTTTACGTTTTTTTTATCGTATTTTTACGATCGTAAAAAAAACGATCGTTAACAACTGTTTCCAGTCGTAAACGATCGTTTTTTCCCAATTGTATTATGGGACAATCCGATCGTAAACGATTGTATTTTTATGATTGGAAAGAGTTGTTAACGATCGTATTTTTCCGATCGGAAACGGTTGTTCCCAATCGTATTTCCAGTATGATTATGGCAGATAATTCAAGCTGAAAAAAAAACAATAGTAAACGATCGTTATTATCGAAAACAGTTATTTCTAAGATTTTTTTTTCAATACGAGCATTGGGCATATTTCCCGAGGGGCTACCCACTCCCCGGCACCTGCTGTACACCCTTTCCCGGCACCGGCCGGCACCAACCGAAATAGGCGGTGCCGGCACCGGTGCCGACAATAAATTGGTCGATTCATCTTTCAAACGCTTCCAAAAATGGTTATTTTGTTGATTTAACACGTGACAACCGGTGCCGACGGGTTTCAGCCGGTGCCGGCACCGACCGGGCATCGCGGCACCGGGCACTTGCTGTACACTAAAATCGAGAGTGGTCAACCCCTCGATATTTCCACACTGTATGTAGTCACTTCCATTTTTATAACTGAATTAAGCACTGATATTTCCAGATTTTTGTAAAATATGCTGTCATAAGGCATTCCACTTCCAGCTGGTGAGGTCCTGAAAGATCTGCGACCATAAGAAGACATGAAGATTCCACTAAGCCACCCACTAGAGTAGAAAAGATATCATTCTCAGCCAGTTCTACATTTGTTCAACTGTTTGGACAAAACGAATAAAAACTAACGAAGGGAACATTTATCCGCAACACCCCGAAGAAATGTCACTACTCCCTGAGGCGGTCGTGGTCTGAGGCGGTCGGCGCTGATTGGCTTGTTGCAGAGCGCAGTCACAGGTCATGCTTTGCGCACGTGAGGTCAGCATACCTCTGGGAATTCATTGTATAGGAAGACGGCATTTTCGGTATAACTTGTCAGCACCAAGTTATAGGGGTGAATAATGGTATACGTAACTTTTCAGAGTGGGTAGAATAATAGGGGTTAAGTGAAAAGGAAAGGTAATCAACTGGTTAGGTATGATCGCCTGGCAATGGTCGCTAGTGATCCGTTAACCTAACTACCTCAACCTAATCCTATTCTAACACTATCCCAACCCTACCCCTATATATAGCTATACCAAACCTCCCAGCCACTAAAAACTAATCAACTTTCTTATCGTCTTGAAAATAAAAACAATTGCTTCCGATCGAAAACAGTTGAAAACGATCGGAAACAATTGAAAACGATCGTCAAATTACGATCGTAAAAAAACGATCGTAAAATTACGATCGTAAACAACCGTTTACGATTGGGATTTTAGTTTCAGCTTTTAGTTAAACTATTTGGATTATGCAAAACTAAAAACTAATCAACTTTCTTATTGCCGTTGTTAGAAATCAGGCCTGTATTTATTGTCTTGAAAATAAAAACAATTGTTTCCGATCGAAAACAGTTGAAAACGATCGTAAACAGTTGAAAACGATCGTTAAATTACGATCGTAAAAAAACGATCGTAAAATTACGATCGTAAACAACCGTTTACGATCGTTAAATTACGATCGTAAAAAAACGATCGTAAAATTACGATCGTAAACAACCGTTTACGATCGTAAACAATTGTTTACGATCGTTAAATTACGATCGTAAAAAAACGATCGTAAAATTACGATCGTAAACAACCGTTTACGATCGTAAACAATTGTTTACGATCGTAAACAATTGTTTACGATCGTTAACAATTGTAAACGATCGTTAACAACTGTTTACGACTTAATTATTTCCATACGGGACAGAAGAGTTGTAATTTAGTTCTAAAGGGTGATCTAGGATTATTTTCATTACGTAGTAGCAGGCTTATCCGGATGGTAAGATTTTGGTAAAAAATTATTAGTTTACCTAGAATAAGACATTTGAAAGCTGCGTATTTAGAGGCTTTAAGAGACCCTTCAGGTGATTCATGGCCACTCCAGATAAAAAACATCCTGGATCAATGCGGGTTATCTGACCAGTGGTGTGACGGCCAGGGTCCAGGTGCCTCCCAAGGCGAGGTAAGTAAGGCGGTTCAGCGCGTCCTAGATCAAGAAATCCAACAATGGCATCATGAGAAGGATTCTAAGCCGTCGATGTATCTTTACGCTAAGGCCAAAGAGTGTTGGGGTTTAGAGATGTTTTTTAAGGGAGGGTTATCTTCTGAGGAATTAAAATTAATGGTAAGCGCTCGTAGTGATAGCCTTCCGTTGGGAATACGGAGAAATTATATGGGTAGTGCTAAGGGGCGGTCTAGTGGTCTTTACTTTTGTCCAATGTGTGGTTGTGTGGATTAGAATTTGTTTCATTTCATGTGCGAATGTGTGGAGTTGAATGATTTAAGAGTTGAAATATTTGGGGAGGGAATTTTCGGGGAAGGTTGGTTGGTTGAAAAGTTTAAGGATAAAAGTGTATTTGGGGTTAGGCAACTTGGAAGGTTTTTGCGTATAAGATGGAATCACAGGGAAGAGTTTTTGTAATTAGGATTTGTGGGGGGAGATACTTGTTTGTTTGTTGTTGTTTTTTGTATTTTGTATGCGATGGCCCTTGGGCTTTAAGCAAATAAATCATATCATATCATATACGGATTCAGCATCTCGTCTTACCCTAAATCGGACATCTAATCAACTTCAAGTAAAACTTTTACTTTTAACAAACTTTCCGGTTTTGGCCAGATTCCGGGCGAACTACTTGTCCGGCGAGAAAATGGTTTTCATATTCGTGTTCAGCGTGTCTTCTTACCCCATAATCGACTATCACATTAGCTGTTTAAAAATATTTTGCTCGTCCCTTAATTTGACCCCCCTCCCCCACCCCTAAATGTAGGGCTACGGAGCCCATCTGCGAACTCGATCTTACTCTTGACCCAAAGAATGCTCACACCAAGTTTCATCAAAATATCTCATTCCCTTCGAGAGTTATCGTGCTCACAGACAGACAGACGGACGGACAGACGGACGGACGGACAGACGGACGGACGGACAGACGGACGGACGGACGGACAGACGGACGGACGGACGGAAAGACGGACAACTTTTGCGATGTCATAGGTATCCCACCGCTTACGTTTTGGGATCCCAAAAACCACCGACGGGCACAAGCCATGTCAGAGGTGGCTCTCGCTCCGGCCGATCCGCGTGTTTTGACGACTGCCAATTTTTTACTATCGAACGGGCCTTTGCCAACAGAGGTGAAGGAGCCTTCGGAATAGACACGCCACGGTGCTTGCCTGCATTTTTTGTTTTCAGCTACGGTCTCTAAGAAACACTTACTGTGCAGACTAGCAGGAGAAAACATAAACATTTGGAAAACTTTTCTATACAAATTATTAATCCCATTTTTTACTCTAGTGTTTGGTATTAAAATTAGCCTAATTTCTTTTGGTCCGAGTTCACAAAAGGGGGGGATTCATTCTCATAATCGCTGCGGAGCTCCACCAGCGAACTTGGAGACATGCGATTCCGCTATCTGGCATCTTTCAAGTTTAACTCAGGAGGTCAGTGTCTCTTTCGATGCAGGGATGGAAGGAGGTAGTTGTGATGGGGATTAAGTTGAAAGTTAAGGGTAAGTTTAGTAAATACCCTTTTTGTTGAAAACAGCACTGTTGTTATTTTCCTTGGGGAACTGGATGAGTATAAAACAAATCAATATTGCAGAGCTGGAAGGAGGTAGATGAGATGGGGATTAACGTGAGAGGGAAGGGTAAGACGAACTTAATCACCTTTCTTTTGGCCTATAAAGGGGACAAATTGCTCTGTACCGGATCATGCTCTTTTCCAGACCTGCCTGCTAGAGATAAGCATGCTGTTGAATCGGAGTTTCAGTAAAATTGGATTACTTGGAAGGGTCTCACGATCATTTCTTCCTACCCCACTTGGAAGTAAATCGAGGATCTTTTCCACCAGTTCCACGTAAGCTCCTGCTATTTTTTAAGCCTGTTATTTGAGAATTTCCTTGGCGGTGTAATGCCGTGGACAGACGATCAGAGTCAGGTGCTCGTGGACTGGAATTCCTGCCAGTTTTCGGCACCGTCATCAGTTCCGTACGGAAAAATCGAGAAGAAAATCCGGCCGGGCAAATCTGATCGTCTGTTCGCAGCGTAAGCCAGCTGACGACTTCGTACCACCAATCTTGGACTTGGATCTAGGATCCGAGAAGAATCCGACTTACCCATTGTGACGGATACCTCCTATGGGTTTGAGGTACATTTACAGTTAATTCAGCCGTATTCTTTCTTTAGCTTCCAAGATGTTTGGTTTCCGGTCAATAACTCCAAAATATAAGCAGTGCCTGACTAACCATGTGAATTCTCGAATGTCTCGAAATGTTGATTTCCACTCGAGCTATAGGAATAGAATAGGTTTATCAAACGAGTCCCAAATATTCGAAAGAATTACACTGGAATACAAAAATTGGAGACGCAAAAATCGTGTAGAAAATTACGATTCTAGCACTTTCTCGTTCTAATTCTTGGTGAAGTAGGAGACAAACGATTTGAGATAGCGCTGGAATGACTGAACCGGGGAGGGGGGGGGGTCGAGGGAAATGCCGCAGCGCTAGGTCACAGTGGCATGCCTCCGTACACCAATTATTAGGTGAACGTCGGCATTACCAGTCTGGCCAACCAACTTCCACATCTCTACCATCACGAGGAAAGTATCGACTCAGTAAGGTAGGAGCAGAGAACGAACGCGTTATTCAGCATTCCTCGTATTCTACAGAGACTGCTGGAGAGAAGGAAACCGAAACTATTGTATAAGTCCCACGAAAAGAAGGAATTGCTTACAGTTTCAAACTACAGAACTTGGATGTTTAATTCTTGCTGTTTTTAGATTTTCGCTTATCGTTCAGAAAGTACTAAGCCTTGTGGGAGGGGACTTTTCTCGTACTGCCGTCCACGAAATCTACGGGGCTGTTATTTTCAGTGTTTATGTAAGTCGCTGCCCGTAGCGTGTCTCGGATTTACGTGCTGTGGGGGGGGGAGGGCTGTATTGTTGTAAATAGCCTACATTATGCAATGGTTATAATTTTTTAGGCCGATATTTGAGGACCTGAATACCTACCATCGGGTAGCCGACGAGACTTTGGAGTCTTTGTCTCAGAAACTTGAAGAAGTAATAGAAAATCAGACGGAATTTGCTGAAGCCGACATATCCCTGAGCGTACGTAGAGATTTAAGATTCGTAAGATCGGTTTATGAGATTTTTTCGCAAGTTACGTTTGTTGTCGAAGAATCGTAGGCCTGATCGTAAGCTCGTAGTAGCTCACTGTACCCCCCCCCCCACCTTGGTCTATGGCCCTATATCTTTACCAAGACATATAAACATCTGCAGGACACGGCGGCGCACTGTTTATGCTTAACCCTGTATTGCAGGGCTGCCACAAAGTCCCTAAAGTCCCTGCAAGTCCCTAAATCAGTCTTAGGTCCCTTTTGGTCCCTAAATCAGTCCTCAGGTCCCTTTAAAGTTTTTCCTGACGAAAATTCTTACATTTCTCCTATTTTGAAGAAGAGTCAGAGTCACTTTAATTTGCTCCAATAAGGCTGACTGCAATCACAAGAAATACAATGCACATTCAAATTTACCATCACAGACAGAAATATCTAGCCTTTATTTTTTTAACTGTTTCTACAATCTGAAGTATTATGCTACCGATAGGTGCACGGGTAGCTAACCTTGAGCGTGTCCGAAAGCTTTCAGGACTGTAAATGCTGCATTTAATGCTGCATTTTTATTTTCTTTTTCGTCCGAAAGCTCTTACCTTATAGGCAGCATTAAATGCAGCATTTACAGCACTAAAAGCTTTCGGACACGTTCTTTATTTCTTCTCCGACACTTCTAATTCCGAAATTTAGCCTAAATCGCCAGCTCCCCAGTTTCTTCTTGAAAATTCAGCGTAAAATTTAGCATCTTCGCTGAATTTGTCGATGAATTTTATGCTGAATTAATGCTGCATTAACTGAGCGAAAATTTAAGTCCGAAAGCGAAATGCTGCATAAAATGCTGAATTAATTCAGCATTTTCGTTCGTTGCCGAGCTTTCGGACACGCTCCTTGAATTCTAGTGGGGGGAGGACCTGACCAATCCAAGCGTTGACCCGACCACATCTCTGCTACGAAGCTGCACAGTTTTAAGATCATTAAAAGCTAAAACTTTCTTGACGCTTTAAACACAAGCTTACAGTGCAGATAAAGTTCGAAGCTAATATTATGGCTCGAAGCTGTGAACTTGTTGTCGAAGCCTGTCATTTTGCTCGTATTCTCCCCCCCCCCCACATTCATCAGATCCGATCCGGACTTGAAACGGGATATCTGAGACATGAGGTCTTTCCAGATATCGAGTTTAAGATCCGATCACCCGTTCGAAAGTTATACATAACTTAGGATTCAGAATTTCCCCTCTCTCTCCACTCCCCGGCCCCACGATGGTCGTATCGGGGAGCTGACTATTTCCAAAGTTAATCTGGTCGGATCACCGATTTACCTGCGAAGTTTCGTCGTCCTAGCCAATATCTCTGGATCACCGGAATTCCGGACCCCCCGCCCCCAGTGCCCAAATCCGGTCCAGTTCTTTTAATGATGTAATTCGGGCTTTTGTTTATGCTTCCCACCAAGTTTAATCCTGATCACTCCGCTCTAAGCGAGTCAAAAGATTTCCGGTTCCCCCTTCGACTCCCCCACATTCGTCAGATGAATAGTTCTGGTGAAAAATCCAAACATCAAACATTGCTCACTCGCCTCGAATACAGGCTAGTGACTTATTGTCTTCACTGGTTTAGTCACAAAAAAAGCTATTGAGACTGAGCGGAAACCCGGAAGTTCCCTCTTTTCTCCTCGTCGGCCCAAATCTAAGAGCCATCATCAAAACTTCGAACCATAAGTCCTCTGATCCTAGCAACTAAAGTGCAAATAGGATCCTAACACTGTGTATTCCAAGTTTAGTAGCAGTGACCTTAGGTCCCTATAGGTCCCTTTTTCGGCTTGAAAAAGTCCCTAAGTCCCTATTTCCAAGCCTCTAAACTTGTGGCAGCCCTGGATTGTTTTATACAGGGGTTATATATATTATATATATATATTATCGCGCAGTTTTGCATTCAGTTATGTAAGTAGACATGCTTGTTCAAAACTAACTCCAGTGAGGGTTTTATATGCGATACATATAAGCTGCTAAAATGAAACCATGTTCAATTAACGCCTGGCTGATAGTATTATTGTATAGAATTAGTTGGGACTCGACCAATATTTCCGTTACAATTTATCTGACACACATGTTTTAGCCTATATCTTAGAAGCGCTCCAGCTTCGCCCCGCACTTTGTGTCAGCTTGTCCATCACCCTAGAAAGCAGTCTCAGCAGTTTAGTCTGTCGGCACCACTAGCTGTATCTAGCCACCTGACTATCGTATCTGATCCCCTTCGGTTTGAAAACTTATTGCCTTTCGTGATGTTCGTCCTGGAAATCCTAGCAGATCCATCCTTCGTCCTTGTCATATAGCGTGCTTGCTCCAGGAGCTTACCCGTCTTGATCAACAAAAAATAAACTAAACGCCCTGTAAAAAGTATTAGAGCTGCTCTCAACCGCAAAAACGGGTACGTGAATTGTTTTACTTGATTATAACGTTGTTGACTCCGTGTGTGTGTGTGTGTGGGGGGGGGGGGGGGTACTCAGAATACCAGAATGATTGTTTCGTTTTACATCCCCCCTTCCACTTGGTTGTATGCTATATCGAAAGCTTCTGCTGCTTTTGATGTTTTGGCTGTGACGTCAGAGCCTGAAATGATTGGGGGTATGAGGGTTTGCTAGGTCTTTTGGGGGGTTTCCTCAATCGATTGGGTCAAACCATAGTCACAAAGTCATATTCTGGAGACACGCAAAGGGAATGAATAATTTTTAGAAGGGGGCCTGCAAGAAAGTACATTGGGATGCGATCCTCATGTCATCATTTTGGAAATTTAATCATATTTTATCTCAGAATGATGCTTGCTGTTCATTTTCATTTAACCCTATCTCTTGGCTTTGCTGGATACTTTGAGGAGTAATTGTGTAGAAGTTAAAACGAGAAAGATTTTTTCTGTACATTTGTTTTTTATATATATACACGTGGTCCACGGGCTTCTTTAATGGATTACATTATCTATGTATTTATCTTGCAGTAACTAGATTCGATCCTTTTCAGACTGGTGTCCTTACGCTGCAACTGCCACCTTTCGGGACCTACGTCATCAACAAGCAAACCCCAAATCGCCAGATTTGGTTATCTTCCCCGATCAGTGGCCCGAAACGGTATGACTTCCTAAAAAACACTTGGGTGTATAAGCACAACAACAGTCAAATGCATAGACTACTCGAGAAAGAACTTACAGAAACCCTGAAAGTGGACGTACATTTAAGTGAATGCGAACACGCCAGGGAGGAGGAGTAGCCTCTCTGTTGATCAGCTGAACTCAAGTGTTAAAAGTTCTAGGATTGTTGCGTTTTTCTCGTGCTGAAAGGAGGCCCTCTGTAAAATATTTACCGTTGTGATGTGTTAGGATCCCTATCCCTGCTGATTGGTTGAGATTGTGTAAAAGGTGATACCAGCTGCGTAAGACCCAAGGTGCTGCAAGCGCATGGTTTCGTTGACAAAACAAATGTGAAGGTTTCGGCACTCTCCGCGAAGAAGCTTCGTATAAGCGTAAGGCGCGTGAGCTTCGCCATTATCGCGAAGACGTTGTTCAGCCCTGTGCAACTATTGGCATAAGCGCATTGATTGACATGAGCAATTATTGGCATCAGCACTTGACGCTTCTTCTGCAATGTAAAATATTTATGAACGTCTTGTGCTCGTCATCATAGAGACGCTTTAGGAAACACTTGGAAGAGCTTAAGAGGAAATCCGGCTGACGTCGCTAAGACCAAGTGCCAATAAGGCAGGGTATTGTTAGTTCTTGCTAAGGTTCATTGATTCATCGTGGACTTATCTGTTTGTGTAAGGATGTGTCAGTAACATGCACAGTGTTTGAACGTATTTGTGTTACTCTTATCCGGTGGGGCTTCTAGTTAGTTGAGGGTCATTGGTGATAATTAGACAGGCTGCCCGTTTTGGCTGGTCAGGGTGTTAGTTTGAAGCCCAGCTTGAAAGTAGACGATTACTTTTAGAATATTAGTGCCTTCGATTTACGGCAGCAGAGCCTTTTCAGGATGCTTTATCGTTAGTAGGGGGGTGGCAGTTGAAAGTTTACCCTGCCTTCTCCTAAATAGTTATTTGGTGAGTGGACCGTTTGCCCAGAGGGCAGTTGTCTTGGACGTGTTTGTAGCCTACCACTGTTACTGAAGGCTAAATAAGAATGTCAAGCTCTCGGTGGCTTTAAGGCTAATAGAGAAAGGGCTTCACTTTAGCCATTCGGGAATAAGGCAGTTTGAGGTTGGAAAACAAAATTTGTCTTGCCACAACCTGTTTGTTTAGTGCAGTAGATGGAAGTGCAAATGTGACTCGTGCAGCTCTATTGTGCAGCAGCGACATTTGTACTTTAGAAATTGGAAGTGCGCTTTGGCACTGACGTCGAGAAAGTCTGGAAAATGGCTTCTCCGCCCGAGTTCATCACGTCATGTGTGAACTTGCTTAAACGTGAGCTAATGGAGTACCAGCGGGACAAGCATGTGAGGAAAGCCAAACTCCCCCAAGCCGCAGATATATCCTTCTTGAGCCTGGGCCACCCAATGATGGCCAGTGCTTACGTTAGTGACTGTGTGGATCAGTTGGACGAAGTCTGCCGAGAATCCATAAAGCGCTCCAGCAATCTAGACAGCATGGAAGTTGTGGGCTTTTTTCAGTTGAAAGTATCGATCGATCCAGCGGAGTTTGCAGAGAGTTTGTTGGATTTCATTCAGGTTCATGTGAAGGAGCATTTTGCAGCACTGGCAGAGCAAGCAATGCGTGATGCACTTAGTAACGATATGGTCCTCTTTCTTGGTTCTTTGACACATATGAAGATAGCCTTTATGTCGTACGAGCAGATGTATGAGGCGGCGCGGCAAGAGAGGTGAGTACAGTCACGAACTTTTAGTACTACTTTCTAGTAAGAAAACGTGTCTCCCTTCGTGCAATGCATCCTTGCACCGACTGTCATTCCGGTATTTCCCGTTCCATTCATTTCAGTTCAATTTATTTTCAAAAATACCTTCACGGACAAAGCCGAACACTGATTTTTTTTGTCGTGTAAGCATCCGAATGAGCGCTATCGTTGTCCTTGCAACTTGTACGTTCTCACGTCGTTGCAAGCTTAATAGTTCTGTACAAAGCTAGCTAGACTAGTTTATCAGTTTGACTACTTCACAACATAATTAATCTACTAAAATTAGATTATACTAATCCCCGAATTCTAACTTAACATTATTACTTAATAAAAAAGAAACTAACCTATCCGGGTTTCTCATTATTAGTTTTTGGAATTTTCTTTTTCTTCTTCCTCGTCTTTGAATCATCCGGGGATTGGTAACTGTGACTTATAATCAACCAAATCAAAATAGATGTTGGGGCCTGTTTCAGATAAATATAAATCTGCGTTGTTTACTGCACACCGCAGTTCAGGCGTGTTCACCATAATATAAATGCGTAGCAGCTTTAACGGTTACACGTCCATGATATACTGCAATATAAAAATACACAAGATATCGGGTACAAATCCCGTTCAATATTTAGGGACCACGGTCGTGGATTTTTGTTCAGACAAAAGCTTTTATCATTATTCGTTCTTGCCGCAATCGGAAATTTCTCCGTAATCGAACACAAAGTGGTTGGATTTGTGAATAATGGTACAGGAGCGTCGCCTGAGAGAGGAAACAGAAGCGAATTCGGGGGAGGGAGCTTATGAGGGCTTTCGTCTCTAAAGTTGTAGGCAAATTTGTTTGTCCCCCGTGTAATCGTGTTGAATGATTTACCACGGCACGATATTCATAATGGAATATCTGCCCCCCCCCCCAACCACGAACTTGCTTTGGACCTTTTCACCGAGCTCAGGCTGCTTGATTGAACCTTGTATTGCTGTTTCGACGACAAGCTTCAGTCAGCAAAAGGTAGGACCCTAGAAAGCAAAAGTTTGCGAATACATCGGTGGGAACGCTGTTGATTCACTGTTTTACTTTCAATGACGTGGTCCAAAGAAGCTTGATCACATTTTTGACGGATCGCAGTTTCTGTAAGAGCGTTCCTTGTGCCAAAAATCGTAGAACTAAAAACAAATAACTGTAAAAAAAAATTATCCTAAGTGATGCGCCTCTTTAGAAGGTTTCGACCTAAGTTGGCGTATTACAGTTCTTCCTGGACACAGTTCGCTCTCTACTAGAAGCGTTACAGTGTTGTTTAATGGAGAAAGAGGTTCAAGTAGTTTTTTTGTATCTCAATTTATCGTCTCAGCTTTGAGGGGCAGAGCAGATAAATAAATGGTCGTCTAGTTCCTTCAGTTCCTTGTAACTCGTTTTCTAGGTCCGTCAAAGTCTTGAAAAAGTGCTGCCGACTCCTTCACTCCATGATTTTGCAATACTCCAAGCTAACAGCGTCCTCTTGCTTTCGCCAGTCTCTCACTGACTTACCATTCTTGAACCTTAACGAATATAGAGACGCCATCGAGAAGACCATCAAGTCGAACAAGGAAGTCCTAGACATTCTTCCACCGGATGTTGGCAATTTGGTTGTAAAGGACATGGTTGACCAGTCTTTGATGCTGTTCGCTGCGGTCTCATCAATGGTAAGTTCATATTTTTAAGTTCCAGGATATTAGACAGAAGCAAAATAATCAAGTTTGTTTAAGGGCTGATGTATTAGTAGCGGTTACTTTCCTCCAACTGGCTAGGATTGCTGTATTCTTACCATTCGCCTATGATATATTGTCACCGTCCTGACTGTCCCCGCTATCCCCACCGGTCCCCACGAGACTGACCAGACCTGTCATCACCACTCTTCAATGTGTCCCAAGCTCATCATCAAGTGTGCTCACGTCGTTCCATAGACCGTCCGACTGTAAGCTTTATAGGACATAAGAGTCTCCCCAGTCATCACCCTCCCTTGCCCTCACCTTGTTCACAACGGTCCTCATCGTGTCCCTCTGACCACTCATCTTGTCCTTACGGTTTTCTCAACTGCTGACCGTGTCTTCATCAGTCTTAACATTTTTCGTCTATCTGAGATGGGTAGGAAGAACTGTGAACTGATCTCGTAAAAATTAGCTCTCCTGTTCGGGTTCCTCGTTGTAGAAAATCTAACTCGCAACCATGTAAGTGGAATGCATGGATTTGGGGGGGAGGAGCGAGAACACACCGTTCCACCAACCCGATCAGACCAGTTTTAGTGCTTTTTTCTCTTCCGAAAGATTAGTGTTTTTTTCCGCGGCAAATTTGTGTCCCCCCATGTTTCTTAATGTTGGTCACAGAAACACAAGTGTGCGCGACGCACTCGACCCACAAAGTTGAGACTTTCGGAACCGCCGTTTTGTCTGTTTGTTTAAAAAAAAAAAAAAAATATTCCTCATAGCTTTATTTGGAGCTATTTGAAAAAAAAAATTTGATTGATTGATTGATTTTTGGCGGTATTTTCAGATGCCTAGAAATAAAATCTCATCAAATTGAACATCAGGCTTACACTGTTACCATTCTGCAGTAGAAGGATCTTCAGTCTTTGTCTATCTGCTTAACAGAATAGCTCATTTTATGATTTGGACTTTTGCCTCGAGTAATCACCTCGAGAGTGGTTGTGAAGGTTGCTGCAACACTTCACGTTGCCCGGGCAACGTAGGTCTAGTTTAGGCTACTCCAGCTTTGAGCGGATGTTGATACCCGTTTATTCATCTTCCCTCTTCGCCCGTTGCTTATCGCAGAGAAAATAGTGAAGGAGGCTTGCAGGAGGCTTACTCCGCGCTGACCCGCACAGGAGCGCGTCCATAGAACCAGTCAGCTTTGACTTCTAGTTTTCCTGGAAACAGAAGTGTGGGCCGCGCAAACGATTGCGGAAACGCTCTTTGCGAGCCGCAGTCTCTTTTTGCGGGATCGCAGAAAAGTGCCTAATGTGGCCGTGGAAGCACTTAACCCGACATGTAACTGCAGTTAGCTAGAGACTTTGTGCGATGGAGACTTTCTTCTTCTTTCTTTTATTGCAGCTGAGACCGCCGTATCGAGATGCCGATCGGATTCGTACTCTTCTTTTCCTTAGCATTTGCGACTATGGCCGATTAGCTCCAATTTCAGCAGGGAAGTCCCGATTGAAGATTGTTCAGCTTCTGTGTGCCGCTGCCGCCATCTACTCACCGTTGTCTTCCGTGTGTCAGGTGAGACTCTCTAGCAGCCCGTCCAGACAGAGTAGAAGAGGAGGACATCTAGGGGACATTTTCGCGTGAACGGCGTTGTTCAACAGGACAAGCCATCATCATGATATGCATTTTCTCGTGGATGGCATCCTCATGATAGTCATTTTCGCGTGAATAGCTGAACGTGTGACGTCAGAGTTGAGCTCAAGACCATCGGTTTGTTCAACAGTGGTCCGGGAGCACTGTTGAACAAAACTGCGCGTAATTGTTGAGCTCAACAAATTGTTGTGAAGATGGCATCATCCAATGACATTTTCGCGTGGATGGCACCTTCTGTCGAGCTCAACAGCTATTCACGCGAAAATGTCCCCCTAGCTAAATTCGCAGTGGGGTATAAGCGTTAGAAGTCCTCTTTAAAGTTTAATCGAAAAGGGCTGAGATAAGAATCTAGTTACCCATCACTTATTCGCTTAACTCAAATAGGCTTGTAGAGACATTGCTCCTCTATTCACCAAGAACGGATTTTCGAAAGTCGATTTTCCTTTCGGATCTACGGTAACTCTATGCGCTACTACCCATACTATATGCTTGACGAAGAAAATTTACGATAATTTTGGCTCAGGCAGTGAGCAGTCTTCACCAAGCTCACCACTGGTCACTGTTTCGTGAAGGACAATACTCCGAAATGTGTTTGGACGCCGCCATTCCCCACCAGCTGCAAGTAAAGAGGAGATAGACGTCCCTTCAAACTCAGATATTTAAGGAAGAATCTTTAATTGTTTTTCTACAAGTTCATTTTACAGCTTGAGCGGCTTGAGCCTGAAGAGGACTCATGCCTAGAAGGGCCGAAATATAGCTCTGATAAAATGTAGCTGACGTATCCGTTTTGCATCGTCAAAAAAGAGGAGACAATCCTTGATGAGGAGGTTGGCTGCTCCAGAGAAGCCGGACTTTGTGTCCCTCTGCTAGTGTGGCTACAGGTACCATGCCGGGTAGAACTGTACAAGGTGGCTTTCGAAATTTAGCGCCCGTTTTACTTGTCTGTTTAGTTTAATTTTTCCCTGTTTGTATGCTATTTGTAGGGGAAATTTTGATAGATTAATACACTTAAGTCATCAACTCCGACCTACACAAGCATGTTCACATATAAATGGATCCTCTCGCATCTGCTGTTAGCGCTTTCACAGTTCCAACTCTCGCTTCTTGGGTTTATTTTCCCGCTTAGATTCGTGGGGGATTTCGGGGCCAGCGAACCCCAATACACATATTTTCCATTATTTCAGGTTGTGTTTGATCCAGGACGTAAGTCAGGGGAGGCGCTAGTTGGTGACCCCTCGACGTCATGGATTAACGGGTTCATGGATCCCAGACTAGAAGGGAACTTGCATCTGCAGCTCTTAGAATTATTTGGACAAACGCGGGTTGATGTGCCCAAGCTGATTTATGTAAGTATGTTTTGTGTAGTATATAGATTATTATAATATAGGCTTGAAGACTCCCAACTCATAAATACAACTATTAAATTTTTACCCGGTAATTATCTGGTTTGGAGGAGTTGTAGATGGCAATGGGCGAGGATGTTCGAATCTTAGAGAAAGAGTGAGAGAGATATCTGTCACAGCTTGTTTGCCGAATGACCTTGACGTCAAACGTGATTCACTGAAATACATGTATAAAATAAGTCAATCTGTAGGTTCTGGACTGATAGGTACCTAGATAGGTTTGTATCCTTATTAAATCCTTCGTCAATAGAAGTTCTTCGTCAGAACGGCTTGAATCAGCCAGACAATTCAAAATTCTCAAAGAACGTTAGCAGCTTCTGTGTTCTGTTCCATGTGCTTGGGGTAGTGGGGGGACCTTAAAACATAGGGTGGCTAATGCCTGGCCAGGCTCGAGAATCATGCCGATTAAAAAATGGCAAGAATTACAGTACCACAGGTGAAGAATTAACGAATTTTAAGAAAAGCCGATTTAATAACAACAGCAGAGCCAGCAGATCAGTCATGTAAGCTTCGCTGGAGGGAGCAAATCAATGGCAGCAGTTACCAACCGCGGTGCCGAAGAGAAAATAAACTAGAGTGGCGCCAGCGAAATTTTCAAGATTTCCCTTTTTTCTCTCAAAATCCATTTAATTCCCGTGGAAAGTTTAGCTTTTTACTCAAAACCTCAAAATTCAAAATGTCAATTTTTTTTTTGGAAAAATTTATGATCAGATCTTATGGTGTCATAGATCTGTACGTCTGTCTGTTACAACGATACCTCAGGGACGGGAGTGAGATGTTTGGTGGAAATTCGCATCTTGCTGGGTGAGGTCAAGACCTTCGATGGACTGATATCTTAACATTTGGAGTTGGGGACGATAAAGTATTCTGAGCAATGATTAGAATTTCAAAATTTAATGTGCCGTGCGATATTAGTTCTGTTTATTTAACCGACAAGAAGATTTCGAAGCAGAACGCTCTTACTAGAACAGACTATCTCATTACTGATCTTATTTCAGGTCATGATCAGCCAGAACTACCTGTTAAGTCGCCTTATAGTCACCGAAGTTTTCCGGAAATGTCTGCTGGACTGTGACTCAAATTTTAGTCAGTTCTTCCGATGTCTGATCCTGATTTGCGAGAATAACTTCGGCCTTTGGGATTCAGTCTATTCGTCCGTTATTTTTGATAGCCATGTTAATGCAAGTGCATGGGAGGTCTTCAGTCGGAAGGAGGTACGCAGAGGTACATTTTTGTCTTAGGGGAGGGGAAGGGCTGCAGATCCACTCTGTTTTGCTGCCGTGGGTCCAGAAGGCCCCAGAAATGTATCCCAGTAATCCGCCAACTATAGGAGTTGATGCGAGCACAGAACTTGAAAACGAACGAGAACAGAGCTACCTGGCGAAAACGGATTTATACAGACTTAACAAATTCGACCAACAAGACACGAGCTTCTGTCTCAACAAGCAAATATTGACCAGTAGGCTTTCAAACTTTTACTATCCTTTCTCGTCGTACTTTAGTTGCAATCCCTGTACATGATGCAGGCAATATTCAGCTGGTCTGTCATGGGACAAATAAACCAAGAGATGCTTTAGGATATTTCGAAGTTTCAGCCCCCCCCCCCCCCTCCCGCCCCTCAGCTGCTACATGTCGGTACTTGATCGTGCTGTAGAAGTTCTGAATAGGTACCCTGGGGCGAGGCATGATGTATCCGCATGGCCTTTGTAAGTTCTGTTCCAGACTGGCTTCACTAGAACCTTTAGCGGGGGTTTACAGAAAATTTAAAAGTACACCGTTCTCCATCTTACTTCGAGGTAATACCAGCCCCCACAATTGTTTTAACTGGTCAAATTTCAATGGCATGTAAGCCAATCAGTGGAAGCATTTCCCACTCTCCCCCCCCCCCCCGATAATCAGTGGTCTACATTTGTTAATCTAAAAGAGACAGTGTTAGCCATAGTGCCCAAGTTCTCTCGTGATTGCTAGATCGGGAATTCGTAAATTGGACCACCCGTCATTTCGCCCAAAAAATATGTTACCTCTCCCACTTTTCCTGCAGTTCGCCCACCCGTACGTTGAACCGCTAAAATCCGCAAGTTCGCCCACCCGACAATTCCCCCACCCGTAATCGCCCATTCGTCATTTCCCTAGCCCTTAATCGACCACCCGTCATTTAACCATCCCGTAAGTCCGACCCCGGTTACTACGTCCACCTCTAAGTTCGCCTACCCGTAAATTTGCAACCGTCAGTTCACCTATACCGTCAGTTCGCCCACCCGTAAGCTCCCCACACATCAGATCACTACAGATCCGATCTGCTCTAGTGACATTTGAAATTCCTTTTTACTTTGACGACGTCGTCATTTCTGGTCTTCAGCGACATGCATATCTTCCTGTCCGTAGGCTGGAATATAAAATCACAGAGGAGAGGGAGTTTATTGAAGAAAAAACAAACTTGGAAACTTGCATATGGGCCACCGGGTGGCCGGAACCGTTTGCCTGGTTTTCGCGTAGAGACAAACAAAATATAAACGTTAAATATACAGTTAGAAGGGGCGGAAACCCGTTGACCTGGATTTACGTACTAACACGTACGACAATCAAATGAGGAATATACGCGGAAAAGTGTGTGTTATTTTCTGAAGTCAGTGAATGGTCATAAAGAAGTCACACACTATATTGGCGGATGGGCAGAAGCTGGTGCTGGATTTCTTTTATATTTTGCCAATAATTGTATTTGAGGTCCGAAGAAGGCACCGCTTAAGTCTCCTTATTCGAGATTATTTCAGGTCTGGGTCTCAACTAAGCCGGCATGGTTTGAAGCCATCGTTGCCTTCCTCTCTCCGTATACCAAGTCCGTTGTGGCTGATATCATAGCTACGTTGCCGCCACCTACAGCGAAACCGTCGAAGATTTCCATCAAGTAATACTTTACTTATGAGCATAAGATGTTATAACACCAGTACACTGTGCAGTCGCATGATACCAGTCCTATCCTACCCAGTGCCAAAATTTTCTGGTATTCCCCAGATGTTAAAAGAAAAAAGTTCCAACCGTGCGATAACAATTGTTATCGCACAGCCAGCCATGCGATAACAAGTGATATCGCACGGTTGGAACTTATTTCTTTCAACATCAGGGGAATACCAGAAAGTTAAAACAAGTGTACTAGTGTTATAATCATTATCGCCCTTGCTTTTCTTCGGGCGATAGCTGAAAATAGCATGAGATAGGACAATCTATTTACCCATCACTTATTTACTAAAAGAGGCTTGAAGGCCCGATAAAAATGCGTTACTTCGTTGCTGCGCTATACACGAATAGTCGATCGAGAAACTCGGGTATTTAACATCATTCGCTTCCAGAGTACCCGTTTGGTCGGGGAGTGGTCCAAACTGCTGAGGCAAAACTTCAACGCGGTGTATTGATAAAAAGAAAAAAACGATCGCGATTGCGGGTAGAAAAGAAGTTCTGTGAAAATGAGAGTGACTGAAAATA
Source organism: Branchinecta lindahli (assembly GCA_023053555.1). Taxonomy (NCBI): domain Eukaryota; kingdom Metazoa; phylum Arthropoda; class Branchiopoda; order Anostraca; family Branchinectidae; genus Branchinecta; species Branchinecta lindahli. Next base: position 27,782,620 of record JAKZAO010000002.1, read on the forward strand.
TGCAACAGAACTAAGAAAAAGAAGGAACGAGCATATACGCTGACACGGATCCTTTAATTTATCCGGAGATACAAAGCAAATGCGAAACAGATAGTTTTGCCTCAGGTGAGGTACCAGCAGACTTCTAAAAGACGCGGTTGAAGTTATGAATATTTATCATTTAGAGATGTATTTCAGTCTTTGACTGGACAAGATCAGAGAGAATTCTTCGGAGCTTTACATATTAATATTTAAAGCATTTGTTTGTTAAAGCATCAATTTTTTACTATTGCTTTATTATCTACAACCGCCTAATTAAATGTTATTTAAATATTTAATTATGCTGTACCTGACGAAAACGACAAGTTCGGCAATCCAATGCTGTGACAGTTTCGTTCACAATAGAGTATCAGTATATCAGTGTCAGTATCGGATAAATGCTTTAAAGATTATCTTTTGTTTCAGATTCGAAAAATTGACAAAGCGAACCATATCCTCGGTCACCAAGCAGCTGAGTATCATACCCCTCGGACTGGCCAAGCTCTTTGTAGAATTGGGTCGCGTCCTGCCTGAAGGTACTCTGCCTGTAGGTGGCAGCGTTGCTCTGCATTTTGGAATTTGCTCAGTGTACCAGCAGCTCATGAATGGTGAGGGGATAGGGACACGAACTGATGGAGAGTTTGTCCGAAATTTCTTGCTCGCTGTTGCTGAGAGGCTTTGTTTATGTGCCGATACGGTGTGCGAGGAGTATGGGAAGCAGATAAATGGAGCTCTGAGTGACAGGTATTTTAATAAGTATTCCTTTAGCCCAAGCTGACTGCGAATCATGTTTGACAGTGCAAAACGGATACGTCAGGTCGTCAGCTGAAATTTATTAGGCTATATTTCGGCCCTTCTTGGCAAGGGTCCTCTTCGGGCTCAAAGCCGCTCAACATGGAAAAAACGAAACTTGTGGACACCATCTTGAGCGGCTTTGAGCCTGAAGAGGACCCTTGCCGAGAAGGGCCGAAACATAGCTCTAATAAATTTCAGCTGACGTATCCGTTTTGCACTGTCAAATAGGTATTTTACTTTCAGTACGGTACCTTAAATTGTAGTTAGGTACACATTCAGTGCAAGCTGACTGCGTATCATACTTGACTGCGCTAAGCATTTAGGTCGGCTCATATTTATTTAGCGATACTTCAGCCCTTCTTGGCAAGAGTCCTCTTCAGGCTCAAGCCGGAAAAAATAGATCACAGGTTCCTGTTTCTACTTGCTTACTACCGCTGTTCAAATCAGGACTGTATTTCACGATCTGAAGACCAAACCAATTGGAAAAACCAGAGCAAAATAACACTAGGGAGTAACGCCAAGACCTATCCTTTCCATGCTTTGCAAACGGGCCATAGTCGTAACGCCGCCCATTACGCTTGCGGAATTTAAAGCGAGACAAACTTGCGGATTTAGAAATTTCTGGTAAGGCTAATACGCGGCTTGCACACATCTTGGAAACCGGGGAGGTTGTATCTTTTTCTTGGTCTGTTCAGAATATGAATTTATTGGAGCCAGCGCTGGTGCACGTCTGATTGAGTTTGAGTAGGGACGTTCAGTAGCGCTAGTGGTGCTAGTGTCGCTGCTATTCGAGTATGTGTCACTTTTTTCAAGTCTTGGCGCTACTCTCTAGTGTTATTTTGCTCTGGGAAAAACTGTTTTTCGAAAACTGAGGCAGTTTCGAGGGCCGGGATCGGCCGATGGAAATGAGATGACTCCTCCGGGAGGAGTCAAGTAGAAAAATTACAGGATTCCCGCCTTGGAGGAGGAGCCAAGTTGATCATATAGTTTCTGCGACCCAGTGTCCAGGGCAGTTGTTTTAAATGGATGTGAAAAAAGCAATAGTAAAATTACGATCGGATTCAACTGTCTCCAGTAGTTAACAACTATTTTCAGTTTTTAACAACTGCAATCAGTTGAAAACGATTGAAAATACGGGCGGGAAATCGCGGCTGTATGCTTTTCCTGTCCCTCGGCGAACATTTTTTCTTCCAGGGGGTACTTGGCTTTCGGAAGTTGGGCCGTGGTGAGATGATATCGAATGGAATGGTTTAATTATTTTGATGTTTCTTAGGCTGAAATACGACTTTTGCGAAACTTTTGTGCAGAAACTGAGCGAGAATAATCTACAGGGCTACTGCACATCGCTTCACTCCAGTCTGTGTTATCGTAAAGAGGACGTAGAAGCACTAGAGGTAACTACCTTAAAGTACCTGAAATCGCACTTGCAAGAAATTAGGACGTACTATCCCGATTAATAGCTGGCTGCTTCTTTTATCATCGTGACTCGCAGTAACTTCCATTGATCACAATCATAGTATAAGCTATTACTTGCTGAAAGGCCTATTGCGATTATCCTTTAGTTACATTGTAAGTCCAACTTGCTTTTTCATCTGTGAGGAGAACCCGTTTTTTTCTGACGTGGACGTTTGCTTGAATGATCTGCACTAGTTTCAGCTGTCCTTTTGTTTTTGTTTGTTTTCTGTACAGTTTATGAATTCCATAATGTTTTAGATTGCCTTCCGGTTGCTAAAACGAAACCAGGGATGGATTGAGAGAAAGCTGAACATCATTCAGCGAGTTAAAGGCTTGGATGCTCCGTGGGATGCCTTCTCACTTGATCTAACAGTTGATGGATGGGAAGAAAGCCTCAAACTATCTCGTCAAATAGTAAGTGCTTTTTACTTTTGGAACCGCACCCCGGATTACTTACTACTCACTTAAGGCTCCTGCCGTGAGTAAATTGCAGCGTAGAGAGAACTAGAGTGGGACTTCGTCAACTGCTGAATTAGGAGCGGTCTGGCGCATCGTTGGGTTCGAAATTGAAGCACCACACTGTCAGAAGTTTCATAATAGACAACACAAGGATGTGCGGTTTCAACAGACAACACGTAATAGATGTGACTTGGGATGTAATCTGTTGTCGCGGCAAACTATGCATGAAATGTTATGCGCATAACAGGCATTGCCAGGAAGAGCCGAAAAACCGCCAAAAAAGCATCTGCTGAATTTTCCGATATCATGACGACAAACAAAAAAGGTCAGCACGTGCTTTTTTGGCGGTTTTTCGGGTCTTCCTGGCAATGCTTTTTATGCAAAGTGTTGTCTGTAGAAACCGCGCATCCTTGTGTTGTCTGTTATGAAACTTCTGACAGTGCAGAGATTGAGAAAATTAAGGATCTATCCCATGAAAGATTGAGTACGACAGAAATATCGCCGAAGTAGTTATTTTCGTGGTAATTGGAGGTGTTTGACCTGTGATCATGCGCGTCATAGCAGATGGACCGGAAAAACGCATCTGCAGCAGACGGCCAGAAAAAGGCATTCGCGCGTACTGCTTGCAAGTTTATATCTTCTAAAATATTCACACGAGCATATTTTCGGTGTAAGCGGTGCCTATGGGATGAAAAACCGAGACTCGATGGAAAGGCACATGTGTAAACAACGCTTTTGGCGAAGAGTTATGTTCCCACATTAGCCTGTCGGCTTTTGCCCCGCTCAATGCCCTGGCTGCGATTTTTTGGACCGTCCTGTGCAGGGCCTGATTCAAGTCCTTATCGAAAACCGGATTGTTTAATCCAGTTTTCAGCTTTTGCCTTATACAGACCCGGTCTTTGTTTGGGTCTTGTTCAGAACAAAGCATGATTTCAGGCATTTAACGATCCTATCCTGAATGGCGACAACCTTTCATCTAGGAAGAAGACAGAAAGAAAACAGACGTTCAGTTTGTCTGTAGAGGCTAACTGCCGTTGTACAGTAGGTACTATGCGAATCCCAGGGTGCGCTACGTTAGTAAACACTACTGAGCAATGAGCAATATGATTAGTGTCCCTGCGAAAAGTATCGAGAGGTTTATGCAACTTTGAGCGGAGGAAGAGTCTCCATTTCCCCGGAAAACTGAGGAACCTCGCTTCTTCGTAAGGAGATGGAAACCGTGGCCGGAATTCCAGTAGGCCTACATGATCGGTAGATCCCGGTCGTCCGAACTATTAGATGTGCTGCATAGTTAAACAAACTTAATAACTACGACTTCCACAGGTGTTTGCGAGCAAGTTTCCCTCCGACTGGCCTGCGTTCATTTCCTACATTCTCAAGTCGCCCGATGTCTCACAGAGCGGATTTAAAGAAATGCTGGCAAATCGCTGGGAGTTTGCCAGTGGAGCTCACCCAGACGCAGATGTAGCCGTTGCGAAAGCACTTAAAGCTTGTGATAACTTAGTGAAATAAAATAATAAACAAATCTTCCGACTTATAGATTCCAAATGAACAGGCCGCTGAAGTGCACGGCTCGCAAATGCAAGAAAAAATCCAAGGCTAAAAGTAATTGTCAGATTTTTCATTAGCGGTGAAGTGTACGAGAGGTAATATGTACGAGAGTGAAGTGCTTTCCGAGGCCCCCAAATGCACGCGCTGTGGTACGCAGATCGTCCACATGTACTAGGTCGCTGAAATGTACGCTCGCAATGCGCGCGTAAAAGCACGACGTTCAAACTCGAAGGAGTAAAGTGCACACGGCACTCCTTTCCACAGCCTTCAAATCGCTCAAGTGCACGGCGCTATCGTAAGCGGAGTGCTCAACTAAACTCAGATCAACATTCACGGTGCTCAAATGGGCGCGGCCAAACACATGTCGAAAATGGACAGCGAGGAAATATTCGCGCTCAGTCGTTTTTAGACTTCTGCGGCCATTCATAGCGAAAGTCTTGAAGCAGAGACCCTTAACCCCCTCCCCCCCAAAAAGAGATCCCCGCGAAGAGGAAACTTTTCGGAAGACTGAACACTGTCTTTTTGGGCAAAAACTTTCTGCAAAAGGGTAAACCGAAAGTTTGAGCGAAAACAGTGCTGAATCATCACGAAACGTTTTCATTCTCAATAAGAGGTTTTTAGTAAAGAGAGAGTCTAAACGTAGGAAGAAAGGGATGAAAATTGGTATGGGGAGCACATTTTCATACGGTGCTATTATCGGATAAACTTTTTAGTGCAAACGCCGCTATTAGCGGTAATCAGAAGATGTCGCCGGGTGCCTTGGTTTTAGGACAAAGGAAAGGGTCGATTGAAACAATTATATATTGCAGTTTATAGCTCACATGTTCATCAAAACGCCATCGCACAAGGCACTTCCATACGCACATACGCTTCAGTTAACTACACATATTTTAGCAGACATAACGCAGATCTTTGTAAGCTGATAGTCTAGAACAAGGTAAAACGGAAAATGTACATATACTATACAAAAAATTCAAATACACTATAAAATTTGGTTGCCAGTATTTAGGTACATCTATTTCTGCATACATACTTGGTATAGAAGTACTACTGAGATCCGATGCTTCTGTGTTTCAAACTTGTAAGATATGCTTACAAGAGTCAATCGTGACGAAAGGTTTCCAGTCGTGATAAAAATAAAAAATACAAAACATACGGTACTTTTCTCCAACAAGTGACTCATACGCAGTGATGCAAACAGATGGCGGTAGTTATGCCGATGCTTATCATTTTAGACAGGTTGGAGTGGGGTAGTTTGATTGTTCGATCATACGTATTCTCCCTTAACTTTACAACCCACACGATTTCGATGCTCTTAAAAGGTCATTCCGGCTTGACACATACAAACTTACGATACGCTTTCGTAATCCGTTACGTCGCATCGACTCGTTACCTATGCTGAACAACATGAAGCTCATTGAAACACTCGCGTAACGGAGGACTATATACGTTTTTTAGGTGGACTTAACGGTCAGTGCGAAGGGGGGTACGCAAGAGCTTTTTTCAGTCTAACTGAACCTTTACCAACTAGGTTTTCACGCGTATCGGAAGGAGATGCCTGGCCATACGTGGACAAACTAGAGCTCCAATTAAAGCAACGCTGCCCGGCTCTTTGTGCTTAAGCTTAGTCCTATCTCTCCTCAAGCAGGATATTGAACGCCAAGACGAAACTCCTTCGCGTAACTTGTGCTTACGAATAAAACCATAAAAGAATACCAGGTAGCTTCAAACAGAAACATCGTCTTTTCTTTGGAATTTGCAAAGTGCAAAGAGACGTGTAACGGAAATAGGCGCCAAAGATCTGGGTAGGTGCAGCAAACTGGTAGTGAGCACTTAGTCATCAGACGCCCATCCATCAACTCGAGCCCCAAGTCAGCACTTATCGTTTCTTCCGTTATTTCCTTCAAGCATCCTTAGATCAAGGAATGTACAGTTTTTCGGATTGTAAACAAGATCTCTCCACGAACGACGTCAAATTGACAAGTCGAACCGGATGATGTGGGAAACTTGACAATACGCAACACAAGAAGCGAAGTTTCTTTTGATACTTTGAGTTCATGTTGTAGAAAACGAGTGTTATAAGCCTTTAAGTGTTCATGTTTCCTTATACGATAACACTGAACGTGGTTTGCAACGAAACATTACGCTTCAAAGGTCGTAACAGAAACATTGTGTAACACTTATAATATAACAATGAAGTCTCGATATTATTAAACGGTAATTTCGCGGCACACTACTACTCTCACTTGTATGGTAGCTTTTGAGGCCACAAATAGATACTGCACTCAGCGTATGCATACGCAACAAATCATGTAAAGATGTAAACGCGTAACATTCAGCTGTATCTAAGCGTCAAGAACCAAGCGAGACAGTGCCTCGCTCTGCTCGGCTGCTTTTTTTTAAAGTCTTTGAGGTCTATAAGACTATAACTACTGTAACTACTTACGAAAACGATCAAATGAAGTATCTATTTATGGCCATAACGAGCCACCATGGTAGTTGTTTATACGAGAAACCGTATTTGGTGTCGTAAGAGCGAATCAGAGGCCACATTACCGCGTTCTCACGAATCGGAGCCACCCTAACAGAGGGATGTTGAAATAGTAGAGGGAAACCACTTTAAAAAGAGGAGAAGCGGATCTGTGTGCAGGAACGTTAGACGTTGGACGAAGACGTTTGATGACGAAACACTGAGTATGCGTCTGCTAAGCATTCCAGCTACCCTCTAAGCAGGCTTCTGGACAGCGGCACGGACCCTCTCGTGCTTTATCGACGCTCCTGCCTCCCGTCCATTGGTGACTCCATTCGTCATTCTGCATCTCTGTCTAGCGGCTTCGAGTCACGACATCTACTGCTCGGTTGACATTGTTCTGACATTCTCCTCGATTCTTTCCCCAAAGGGGTGTGCTTTTCCAGTGACTCAGGAAGATGTCATCCCTTAGCAAACTCCTTCGTTAGAGAGTTGTTGACACCGTTGGCGGGAACGAGGACATGTCAGCACCGTAGTCTTCTTCGTCCATCCATGGCGAGCGGGGACTGGTTGTCCGCTCCTGAAAAGAGCGAAACTCAAATATTGAACTCCGACTGATATTTCGCTTGCCTCGGAGAATCGATTGAAAGTACCGGGTAGATAGTTTTCCGGACGAATCCGATTGATATCAATATCAATAAGTATATTTCACATAATATTTCTGTAGGACAAAAATAACCTTGTACGTCAAAACAAAATGGTTTGAAAAATACATAAAACAACGGTTAATGCAAGGTAAAATAAACTAAGTGTCAAACGCTGCTTTGTTATAACTAGATACGAAATATGGTACAAAGGATTTTAAAAAACGCTGAGGAGACTTGAAATCGGGTTCTCTAAGGAGTTGTTTCTTCGCTACTTTTCTTGCTTGCCGCGTGTCGACGGTTGGTTCAGGGGTGTAAAAAGGCGGTAGGATGTCGCGATGGTCTGGAGACAGAAGGAGGGAATATCCAAATGCCATGGTGAGATCGTGTCTCCTTTGGTTGAGTGTTTCTAGCTTTAGAGTCTGCAGGCTGGTGTATCAACGTACATGTGACCGAGGACAATGCGGCAAGCTCTCTTCTGAAGGGTCTCCAATTGGTCGCTTTGTTCACTGGAGAGAGAGCTATGCCACACGTTACATGCGTATTCAAAAACCGGCCGAACATACGTCTTGTAGCAATCCACCATAGCATATGAGCGCTGAAACCGAATCTTTTTAGGTATGAGAAAGATTTGAGAAGGCCACCTGCTTTCCCTACTATGTAGTCTATATGTGGAGCCCAACGTAGGTCATTACTGATGTAAACTCCAAGCAGCTTTATGATATCAGAATATTCCAGTAGGGTGTCTTCGGTTTGATGCAGATCTTGTCGCAGGAAACTAACACGGAAAAGTGTACTTTTTTCTTCGCTGATGCTCAGTTTCAGTTCTTCTGCTTCAGATTTTAGGATGGTAAGCGATGGTGTGTCGGAGGGTATGCTGATTAGTGGATGAGCGATTCCACTTGTGCCTATGCTGATAGCAGTGAACTTTAGCACTGCCGTTCTTTAGAAGTCGTGAACGTAGAGTTGCTTGGTTGTCGGCACCGAGCAAAGGTTGCTGCAACACTTCACGTTGCCGAGGCAACGTAAAATATAGTTTTACTGATTTTCGCCTGTACAACGATTAAAATTCGATACCTTTGTGCTCCAGCGCGGCACGTGAGCAATTATAACTACGCACAGGGAACCCAATCATCTCGGATTTTGCTCTGCAGCAAACGAAACCTAAAACCTACATTTACGGTTAAAAGAAGTGTGTTCTCAATGCTGTTTAAAATCAGGACCCTGTGCTGCATTTCTATTAAGGAAAGGAACCCTGTCCCAGCTAGGTTCTTTAACTTAAAAGTTTTTGGTAGGTAGCCTGGAAAAGAAGGCTACCGAATAAATTGTACGACCCCATGCCTATCCCGTGCAATACTGCAAAATAATAGCGGGAAAAAAAGTGATCTTGGATTCCGTTAAAGGTTCACTGAAGAACTTATCGTTCCAAGTCACACCACGCGCGTACAGTTGTTTCAGTTTAGTTCAAATTCCTAGTGCATCAACTCTCCAATGTCTCTCGACTGTGAAAGCACACTACGCTTCAGGCGCAATCTTGACTATCCTTGGCAACAAACGTAGTCTCTGATTGGTATCTATACATAGACCGTACCTCTGACTAGACAAATCAAAAACGACACGAGAGGCGGGGCTTTACTGTGAAATTCTTCCATGAGAAGATTGGACGGGGCTAGAGAACAATAGCATGAAAACGAATGTGAAAGGAAAATCGAAGACAGGCGGATTCGTGATGCCGTCTGTTATTGAGAAGGTACATAAGGAATATTATCAGTTTCAGTTCTGCTTTAAGTAGTTAAATTTCGAGAAAAACATCCAAAAACCTCGCAGCCTCCTTTCTCAGACACTATGAGTTAATAAAGTGGTGGATTTATCGCCCTCCTTCTCCAGCTTACTGTAGTTCCTTTGAGACTCTGACTTTATTGCTTTCAGACGCTTGAATGCTCGTTTACCTGTAGTTTTTCCTGATTCGAATTTGGGTTCCTCATGACAACCAAGGTAATTTTCTCTCCAGCTGACGCTATTAGGGGAACGGTCAGACAGCAATCGAAGTCGTGTGTCCTTGTATTGTTAACCTGAAATACGAAGAGATAGATTGACTCGGACTGTCGGATGGATGACTTATGCACGAATGGATGAACCAAGGTTGCCAATACCATCCTAAATTGGCAGCGGTAAGGAAGACACCGACTGGGACGGCAAAGAGCGTGTTCCATCCTACTTATCGTAGTTACTACGCATGACGTCACGACTTTTGGCTTCTCGGCGTCAAGGCTGGAACGCATTCTTCTACTTTCGTCACAATATCATTCCACGGGGTAATCCAGCCAATCACGTTCTAGATCCGTAGTTACAACGCTCGACGACGATGCTTACCATGCTCGGGATCCCGAGCATGGTAAGCAAATAGTTACTATTTCGAGAAAGTTGGAACGGTCAGCGCAGTAACTTTTCGTGGGGTTGGAACGGAAATAGTAACTAATCGTTACTATTATTCGAACGGTGGAACACGCAAAAAAAAAACGCGACCCATAGCAACTGCCTGAGGGAATTTGCAAACATTCACGCCAGTTCGCACTATTACGCGAGTGCCAACACACGATCAGGATGTACCGGCCGGATTTTCTCCATTTTCATCATCAAGCTGAAAATAATCTCAACTTTTCCATGTGGAACTGACGATAGTACCGAAAAAACCGGTCAGGAGTTTCAGTCCGTGAGCGCCCGACCCTGATTGTCTGTATTTTGATTCAGGGATCCTAACGATAAGGGAATATGAACCTTCAAACCAACGAAACATTGTCATATGTAGCTAAAGAAAAAAAATAATTCAAAGCAGGGCACAACAAACAGATGAAAAAATGACTGTCTCTAAACTAAACCGAATCTGTAATAGTAAATGGTAATGGCCTAATGACCAGGAAAAAGACAAAACAATCCCACCATTTGCCTTGAAGATAAAACAGAACAATCGAGAACTCCAGTTTTCTAAGACGTGCTATTATGACAGTTTCGTCACAATTCAGAGCCCCCCATGGGCAAAAGTTGGTTCGGTCCTTAATTGGATTCTTATTGGTGGATCCCGCCCACTTTCTCCGGCCGATCCCACGCCCCTGTCGGACCTGCTCGAGAAGAGGGCAAACGGAGTATGAAGCTTCCTTCAGTCATTATGAGCATGTTCCATCCTACTTACCATAGTTACTACGCTAGTCACCGTAGTTCCTACGCTCCTTGGCGTCAAGGCTGGAACGCTTTTTTCCTTTTTTCGGTTAAATATCAGGGCGGGGGCTGATTGGACCAATCACATTACAGAGATGCGTAGTTACTACGCTCCCGAATATGGTAAGCAAATAGTTACTATTTCGAGAACGTTGGAACGGTCAGCGTAGTAACTAATAGTTACCATTGGTAGACGGGTGGAACACGCTCTATATCTCCCAGCCAACCATTACCACTTCTGTATTAAGGCTACCCCTACCAGTACGCACCACTTTCACGAACAGTATGTAAGCTAAGCAACTAACCTGCAAAATCCTGTCGAAGGGCTGCAAAACTCCGGACGCGTCCGCCGGACCACTTTTCCGAATCCGGTTCACATACACACCTTTCTCATACAGTCCATCGGACACACTGAACCCAAAGTCTTCATACACAGAATCTTTTTGCAAGGTCACGTGGTACACTTCACTGTCGGAGGGCATTTTAAGTCCACAGAATGAAGTGTAGATCAGTTCACGGGTTTTGGGTTCAGACCCGTTTTGAGGCTGCAGCTGTTTCCGACGAGTGGGAAGAGTGCAACAACGGGGAATTTGGGGGAGATTCTTATCAGGGTGGTCAAGGGAATTGCTGGAGGTATGGACGGCTGGGCGCTTCAGGGTGGATTGGCAGGAAGGCGGAGGAGGCCACTCCGATGGCGTTTTACCTGGAATGAATAGGAATGTCAACTTTTTGTCCAAATAAGTCGACTGATGGTGGAGTGATTCATTCTTTGACACACTTGCGGTTTTGTGTTGCAGTTGTGCTTCGCTTCGCAAGAACTGAGCCATTCTCGCCGTTGAGCCGTAATCTCGCCGTTCCCCGAGAACTCCCCGGGGAATCAAGGGAAACGGCGAGAATAGATGGGGTCCCTCCACGCGGACTCAACTTGAGGAAAACAACGAGAACACAGTGAATGCTTCCAAAATGGATTTTATTCATAAGACAAACATACAGTTGGCGAAATTAGGCTGGATCCCCTTTATTTTTGGTTTTGTTTATTCTGATTTTTGTATTTATTAGTTTTACATTGCACTAACACCAGTAAAAATTGATTCCCCTCCGAGTCTGAAAGGGAGTCCTTTTTGATGATGGTGATGATAATCGGAGCGAGTCCCAGGGACAAACAAAAATGCAGGGACTCCTCAAAAGGAGTCCTCGGGGAACGGCGAGAATACGCCTATAGTGAACACCCAAGAAGGTCTCCCAGACAGGCACAAAGCCCCTCTGCACGAGCGAATATTTTTTCTCGGACATGATGATCAGGAACGCAGTTGATCTGTTCAGTTTCTTTCCTGTAAGCCGAAGGACGTATGCCCGTAACTTTTTGCTGTTATGTTATTGTTAAAGTTATAACTATGATTAATATAATCCCCCATACTTCACAGATGAATGTCTCCATTCTCATATCCAAACTTTGCACTCCATCTCTTGGAAGCACTTCTTAACGAGGATTTATCGGTCGGTTTGACGAGCCATCACAAAGTTTCATAACGGTAATTCACGATCATAACGGTATATCCATCATCCGCCGAAGTACTCAGTGGATCATGCCGGAAAAAAAGAGTCTGAAGTATCCGCCCATACTTTTCATGTTTTTATCGTACTTCTAAGGGCCCTAGAACACCCAAGAAAATCTCTACCGAGAAAGAAACTTTTCTAATGGCTACGCACTTCTTGTTTCCAAAGCTTTCTGTTCAAGGAATTCCTGTCGACAGCTTCAGCTACGCAGCACCCTATGAAAGCCTGTGTAGTTGTACGAAAAAGTTGCATGTATTGATATGCATTAGTACAGAATACTTTAACTTAATGTGCCTCACACTGGGCTAATGAATGAATGAATATTTATTAGCCAATTGGCCGTACAAAACACATAATGGTAACAATTATAATACACTTTACATCACTCAATGATTATCTTATTTAACTAATACGCTCTTTAGAAATTGGCACATTTTAATTATCTTAGCTTTATTTTTTCTTTCGAGGACGTCAGGGAACTTTATAGTATATCCATTAAGAAAATGTCTCCTGGGGTCTGAGAGTTGCTCGCAATCTACCAGAAAATGTCCCGCTTCCTCTGTATTAAAGCACAGGGGGCATTGTCGCTTACTATTTGGAGACTTATTATCCCAATTATTCCGACCACGTACTGGCAGGCAGTTCGCTCGTAGCTGAAACCACAGGCGCAGGCTCTCCGCCGGTAGATATAACTTGAAGTAAAATTCCATTCCGAAAATCTGCTTAACTTCTTTGTAATACTTTAGTGTATCTGAATTGTGTGTCCGTTCGTACCAAGCCTGAACCTCTTGTTCAATCTTAAGCAGTAGTATTCAGTAGCATCCCGCCTTGCTCCAGTAGCATCCAGTCTTGCTATGGTAGCATGCAGTAGCATCAGCTGGTACTGCATGCTACTTTTTCGTACAACTTCATACTACTATTTTCAGATAATTTTTCATCGGGCACAAGAGTCACTGCAAAGCTTGGCATCGTAATACGTGGCTTTCCCTAGAAAATCCCAAAGAAACATTTAAGCAAAGAGAGTCCCGAGTTATTTTTCTATGCCACTGGCACTTTTATTCACCCTGTTGCTATTTCCATTCGCAGGAAAACGTTTTTAGGGGCAAGAAGGATTTATGTAGGAACAAAGGCATCAAAATTGGTATCCGAAACTTTTTTTCGTTTGGCGCAATAATCAACGAGTCACTCAACGGAGCAAACGCCTCTGGCGGCGATAAATCAGACTTCGTCAGTTGCCCAAATGCAGCCAGGGCGATAGTTTTTTTTCTTCAGGAGGGATAGTTTTTTTCGAGCGACAGCTTTTTCCGTGATTTTATCGTAAGGAACGAACCGTAAGGACTGAAGTTCGAAGTGTGCCAACCAATTTTCAAACTTCTATCACGCTTCAACCCCTAAAAAAGACGCCGAGAGAAAACTTTTTCGAAAGACTAAGCACATTTTGGTCTAGCACTTAAAGTTCAAGAATTTTCGGTGGATGGCTTCAGCTATGCAGCAGATGTGTAAATGCAAAACTTATCTGAATTTGCCGAGGTGGCTTTCCGCTGAAACCTTGCGAAGCGAAAGTTCATGGGAAAAAAGCATCGCAAGAGTCGCATTCATGGCAAATTTTTGGGAGGCGACGGGGCCTATAGAAATAAGGCATTGAAAACAACGAAAAAAACCTCTTCGCCGAGATAAAAATTTCCAATAAATAAATATTCTGGGTTTACAGCTATCTGTCTCGAAAAAGGTAGAAAAGAAGAATATCTTGGAAACTTTGGAAAAGAAGCAGCAACAACAGCTGCTTTCAGTTGCAATATCGTCTGCGTGCTATTTATTTTCTTAAAGCACAACGCTTACTAGAAATGATCTTGTCACGGTTTAATTGCAAACACGGCTCGGCCCCAAAACCGTGGTAGGTGCAAAATGAAACAATGGCGAGGGGCGGGTATTTCTGAAGTTTGAAATTGGACAGGGGAGCTAATGATAAATAAAAGGCAGAAGTACGAGGAGCTTTAAATCGACTGGCCGATCGTAAGTGGGTCTCCTCCTTGATTCTCAACGCTCCTATTAGGAGAAGCTTCCGACCTAGAGGGAACTGAAGTCTGAGGCTTCGTCAGTTGGCTCTAGTGGGTGCGGTCTTGCGCCAGCATTGGATTGTCCGAGGGGTCTAATGCCGTTCTCGCACAGCTGTGTATGCACAACGTCTTCTGGTGCGCGGTCTGAGTCTTGGAGGTCTCGGGGTCGGGGTTAAATGTTGGACGACCCTTAAGCTACGTAGAAGGATTGGTGCGACCGAGTACGCAAATCCGACATTCTCCAGAGATTCTCAACAACCCCCCTCAGCGCACAGATCCTTGTAAGGTCCCCGCGCTCGTACGGGCCTGCATGTGATACTTCAAATTTCAGGGTGGACGAGGTAATACGCTCCGACTGCGAAAAACGGACTGTGTGCGCATGTACCTTTAATGTGCCCACACAACGCCGATTCGCATTCGCGTAGGCAAATTGGGCGTCACTAGCGGAAAAGAATTGCGCGACGCCATTTCCGTCGATTTTTTTTCGCGCCATCAGTGGAAAAGATTCGTGTTGTTTGGGCACCAAGCTTGGCGCAAATTTCGCACACGTATTTCCATACAGCGAAAAAATGCCCGTACGAGCGGGGAGGACCTTAAAAGGATCCATGCGCGGAGGTGGGGGGAGGGGGGATGTCGGGTTTGCGTACTTGGTCGCACCATACACCTTCTCTTACAGAAACCAACTATCCAGAAGGAGCTTAAAGTCCTAAGTCTGTGACCCCACAGGGATCACAGGGGGCATGTGAGGGGGCACGCGTATTTCCGTACAGCGAAAAAATGCCCGTACCAGCGGGAGGACCTTACAAGGATCTATGCGCTAAGGGGGTTGTGGAGACTGGAGAGTCTCTGGAGAACGTCGGATTTGCCTATTCAGTCACACCACTCCTTCTCTTACAGAAACCAACTATACAGAAGGAGCTTAAAGTCCCAAGTCTGTGATCCCAACGGGACCACTTACCGTTTTTCTGATGGCTCTCTAAGCTATTTGAACTCCCTTTCCATGGTGATGTTTTTGGTTCCCTGCTGCTGCTCGATGATCGATTGTGGGTCTTCCGACGAACTGTGGAAGATTCTAGAATAAGAGGGATTCAGTTCTTTTGTGTCGCAAATGAGGATTCATGAGATGTATTGCTCCAATTTTTCTGTCACGTGACAGGCAAATGCAGGGTTTGACAGCATCGACTGACATTCTGGTGGGATTGTGACTAATGACCTTTGGCCCAAAGATCACTTTATGCCACGCGAGGAGAGATTTTAGACTAGAAGGGCTTAGCGTCGTTTTTTCAATGTTTGGAATCCTGGTAGCTTATACAACAAGACCAAAGGTTCCGATGGGATCCCAAAACTTCGATATCTGATCCAGACAATTAGGTTTTGTCTTCGTCAGATCCGGTCTTCGCCAGACTCCATGAACATTTATACTCTTAAAATTTAGAAACAGATTAAGGCCAAACAGCTAGTCATTAAGAAAACCAAGTTCCGATATGGATTCAGCTTGTGTGTTTACCCCTATAAGTCGATCGAAACGATCCTGGCTTACTTCTGTGAATTTTCCGGTTTCTGGCGGAATTCCAGAACTACTTGTGCGACGAAAAACTAAAGCTTAAAAACGAATTCAGCGTATCTAGTTACCCCTATTTCCAACATCTAGTAAACTTCAAATAAAAATTTAACTTATCACAAATTTTCCGGTTTCAACCGGATTCCGGACAAACTATGTCAGGCAAAAAAATTATTGTCATATACGGATTCAGCATCTCGTCTTACGATCTAATCAACTTCACGATCTAATCAACTTCGATCTAATCAACTTCAAATAAAACTTTTACTTTTAACAAACTTTCCGGTTTTGGCCGGATTCCGGGCGAACTACTTGTCTGGCGAAAAAACAGTTTTCATATTCTTGTTCAGCATGCCTCTTACCCCTATATCGAACGTCTAATCAACTTCAAATAAGACTTCCACTTTTAACAAACTTTCCGGTTTTGGCCGGATTCCGGGCGAACTACTTGTCAGGCAAGAAAATGGTTTTCATATTCGTGTTCAGCATGTCTTCTTACCCCTAAATCAAACATCTAATCAACTTCAAACGAAACTTTTACTTTTAACAAACAATCCGGTTTTGGCCGGATGTCATAGGTATCCCTCCACTTACGTTTTGGGATCCCAAAAACTGATATCCAGTTACATCACCAAGTGCTGAACTTGTTTCTCACCAATTTGACAAAAATTGATGAAAAGTGAGATGCGTTTTCCAGATACCACGACCAGATAGATACCACGGTCGGACCGTGATATCTGAATATCTGTTACCACGGTAACTGGCCAGATACCACGACAACTGCAAAAACACCTTTTGACCGTGGTATCAGATACCACGATAACTGCAAAAACGACTTTAGACCGTATATCAGATACCATGGTATTAGGAACAAGCTCAGATATGGTTTCAGCATGTGCGTTTACCTCTATAAGCCGATCGAAACGATCCCAGCTTACTTCTGTGAATTTTGCGGTGCTGGCGAAATTCAAGAACTACTTGTCCGGCGAAAAACTAAAGCTCAAAAACGGATTCTCCGTACCTCCTTACCCCTATATCCAACATCTAATCAACTTGAAATAAAAATTTTACTTTTAACAAATTTTCCGGTTTTGGCTGGATTCCGGGCGAACTACTTGTCCGGCGATAAAACGGTTTCCGTATTCTTGTTTAGCATGCCTTCTTACCCCTACATCAAACATCTAATCAACTTTTCAGATAAAACTTTAACTTCTAACAAACTTTCCGGTTTTGGCCGGATTCCGGACGAACTACTTGTCCGGCGAGAAAACGGTTTTCATATTCTTGTTCAGCATGCCTTCTTACCCTTATATCAAACATCTAATCAACTTCAAATAAGACTTCTACTTTTAACAAACTTTCCGGTTTTGGCCGGATTCCGGACGAACTACTTGTCCGGCGAGAAAATGGTTTTCATATTCGTGTTCAGCGTGTCTTCTTACCCCATAATCGACTATCACATTAGCTGTTTAAAAATATTTTGCTTGCCCCTTAATTTAAACCCCCTCCCCCACCCCTAAATGTAAAGCTACAGGGCCCATCTACGAACTCGACCTTACTCTTGACCCAAAGAATGCTCACACCAAGTTTCATCAAAATATCTCATTCCCTTCGAGAGTTATTGTGCTTACAGACGGACGGACGGACGGACAGACGGACGGACGGACGGACAACTTTTGCGATGTCATAGGTATCCCTCCACTTACGTTTTGGGATCCCAAAAAACAAAACCCAGAAGCGGTGGTCAAATATCTCTCTGCTCTTGCCGAACGTGCACAGAGAACTTACAGGCTTACAGCGATACCCTGGGATTGGCTCGCGTGATGCAACTCTTTCGGACAATCGAGCGAATCGACAACGTTGCTACAAAGGTCCGACTGGGAAAGCAAGATCGGGGACCCGTCAATTGGCCTACCCGTAAGTTCGAAAACCCGCAAGTTCTTCAACCCATACATTCTCCCACCCGTAAGTTCGTAAGATCAAATTGTGACTAATGACTGTCAAAATATTTCTTCCCTTATTAGAGCGGCTGAAAGGAATTATAAATATAAACGAAAAAAGGTATGGAACCCTACTACTTCTTAATAATCGAATTTCCTTTCCAATACTTTCTTACTTGTTTTTTTTTCGGTAACCTTTACTTAAAAACATTGATTTTTTTTTTAAATAGAGGTTTGATAACGCTTAGCGCAGGGATGAACGATTTCAGCAGACAACACTTTGGATGTTAGCTACACAGTCCAATTTTCGCAGTCAGATGAGAATTTCCTCGTTTGCTCCGGAATTTCGACTCATCAGGTTTCTCCATAGTAATGCGAATTTCGCATGCAAAAGTTTGTATCGGACTGGGTGCATGTAGCCTTACAAAAGATTCCTGTTATGACCTTAGGTGTTATTCTCGTTAAAAGCAACACTGAAAATCATGTTTAGTGTTATGTCTTACGGAGATATAACACTTAAAGGTTCAGAACACAAATTATAATCATATAATATACAAAAACGGATTCGTCAGCTGTATTGATTTATTATTGCAGGTTTGTTTCCTTCCCCAGCGTTGGTGCAGAAGACTGACATCCTGAAGAGGACCCTTGCCAAGAAGGGCCGAAATATCGCTTCATAAGCAATACAGCTGACGAATCCGATTTTGTATATTATATGAACATATGACTCTAAGTCAGCTTGGGCTCAAGGAATATATAGAACACAAATTTCTGTAAAAAAACAACAACAGATAGTTTCTTCAGTTTCATCTGTTCATACCACACATCCTCGTGTTAATATTCGTGTCCAGACGCTCAGTCAGCGTCTGGTTTCCGCACAGTGAACTTGAATGTCAGTCAGTGAATGAATAAGAGCTAACTTATCAGCAGAGCCAAGTAGCAGGAAGCGATATTCAGAAACTGGATTTACAAAGCCATATCCCAGGCCAAAGTGGGATAACACGAAAGAACTCTGCTCCCGGAGCGTACTATTGCTGGGAGAAAATCAGGTAAACGATTCGATTTATTTTTACGGAAGGAGTTGCAACTGGATAAGAACAGTTCGGAGGCAATATGACGGAAGCCCAATGCTTACAAGATATTAACCTCAAGCTAGCCCTTATTCCGAAAGTTTCAGAGGATGTATCAAATATCCAGAGCAAAATCTCGGACATGTCTGTCCAAATTGCCCGTAGTGTTGAAGCAGGGGAGGCAGCAAAGGCCGAAATTGCAAGTCTACGTAGG
Organism: Branchinecta lindahli; assembly: GCA_023053555.1. NCBI lineage: Eukaryota > Metazoa > Arthropoda > Branchiopoda > Anostraca > Branchinectidae > Branchinecta > Branchinecta lindahli. Next base: position 27,801,627 of record JAKZAO010000002.1, read on the forward strand.
GCCCTGGTCACAGCCGAGGACAGAATCAACCAATTGGAATTGAAGGACAAACGATTTAACCTGGTCTTGCACTATTTTAGACCAACAAGGCCAGGCCCATCAGTGGCAGCAGATGTTACTTCCCTGCTGGACTATTGCTTCCCGTCTCTTAACATTTGTCGTTACGATGTAGTCGAAGCGTATAGACTACGAGCAGGCCCAGTTGTAGTTAAATTCGCATCAATGGATTTTCGTAATCACGTTCTAAGGAACGCAAAAATAATTCGACGAGAAAGTGTCGGTGTTAGCCCTGATTACTCATTCATTCAACGTGAAGCGCGCAGAGCCCTTAAGCCATTTTTAGAAAAAGCATTGGATGAGAACCGACGAGCGTATCTGAGGGGTGACAAACTGTTTGTAGACGGTGAACTATTCGTATATGAGGGAGCGACGAAAAAACTTAAAAAAGTGGCATCTCCACAGGCTGGCGTAGAAGGGATGTTAGCGGCTAGAGACAGTCAAAGTGAAGCCCAAGGTAGTGTTATGGAAATTGAGCAATCATCTCAGGCGAAGGAAGTTCCTGAGCATTCGGAACGGCCCAGTGGTAAGCCAGGGACTAGTACATCGGTGGAGTCAGAAACTGTAAGTCGTGATAGTGTCGATGCGCTAAGCTCAGATGGTAATGACAGTGATGCGACCACGGTGGTAGAGATCCCTACTAGGAGTTACAAACAAGCAGTGTCAGGAGGTCGTGCTAGAAAGAGTAGCGAAATCAGCCCTATAGAACATGAGAGGCACGCCCCCAAAAATCCTCGTGTGGGAAATAGAAACGTTGCGCGTCCAGGGTACCGTTCATTTAGGGAACGAAGCGACAGGTCTAATGGTGATTATTACCGGTTTAGCTTCGGTCCACAAGAGATTGAAGATTACTAGGGTAAAGAGGGCCATGAGCAGAGTCTAAAGATTGTGGAGTGGAACATTCAGGGATATAGTGATGTTAAGCTTGATAGTTTATTTATGTCAGGAAGTTGGGATATTGTTTGTATTGTGGAAAGTTGGAAACCTGATCCGATTATACGAGTAGGTTATGATTCTTTTGGAGTATCGCGGAGGAGAAGCAAAAATAATAGAGTGTACGGGGGTGTTTCTATTTTAGTTAAGAGTGGTATATTTAGTAAGTGCGTTCAGTTAAAATCGTCATCCGAAAATATTGTTTGGATAAAGTTGACATTAGGGAATGTTTCTCTGATTGTTTGTGGTGTATATATCCCGCCGGAGACTAGCAGCTATAGTGAAAAGGAAGATACGTGGGATATTCTGTTTAACGAAACTTACCAGTATAAGCGGATTCACAGAAGTTATCAGTTTTTATTTTTAGGAGACTTCAATGGGTATACGAGTAGTAAAATGGAAAGGACTTTTGTACCGTCGCTGCCGCACGAGGACCCCGACCCTGGATTTGTTGATATGAATGGAGTTTGTTTGGATGATCAACTGGAACGACCGGTAGAGAGGACAAGTAAGGACCGAGCTCGAAAGGTAAATAAATGGGGTGGAAAAATACTGGATTTTTGCGGGATTGAAAATTTGGTAATTTTAAATGGTAGACTGGGGAAAGATAAAAATATTGGTGATTTTACTTGTTTTGCGGGGAGGATGCCTAGTATAGTTGATTATATTTTGGTGGATATGTCTCTCTGGCCGTGGTGTACAGACTTCAGGGTGCTCTCGGTGGTTGGTTCGGACCACGTGCCAATAGAAGCGACAATAGACATTAGAATGTCCATTCGGGGAGTTAGGGATTCAAAAATTGGATTAGATTTGGATTCGAATGATAGGATGTTGGTATTCATGTTGGTATTCCCAAAAATTAGGTCAGAAAATGTAAGTGATAAAATGTTGAGTAGTAGGTTAGAGAAGCAATTAATAGAAGAGCGGATAGACAATTGTAGATCTATTATTGTGTCGGGTAAAACGGAAGATGGAATTGAAGCAATTTGTAAGGTTGTCAGGGAGGTAAGCAGAGGGGATGAAGATAATGATAAACAAAAGTATAGAAGACAAGGTAAGGACTTTTTTGATAAGGAATGTGAAGTGAAGAGAAGTAAGGTTAGAGCTGCCCTTCTAAGAATTAAGGATAGTATTTATGTTGATAAAGGATCTTTAGAGGAGTATAGGGAGCAACGAAGGGAGTATAAGCAGTTAATAAAGAAGAAAAAAAGTGAATTGGAGGAAAAACGAATAAAAATGATGGAGGAGGATTATATTAAGAAAAATAAGAAAGAGTTTTGGAATGGAATTAAGGGGTCATTCCGACAAGAGGAGCTGGGGACTGGCCCTTCAACAAATGCGTGGACAGATTACCTGGAAGAGAAATATTCAAGTGAAGATAACCTAAAGGGAACAGCGCAGCGACTATGGGAACAAGTAAAATTTCCCTTGAGAGAGGAGGACTACGCCCTGACGGATCCTGTTAGCCCAGACGAAGTGTGGGAGTCGATGAAGAAGATGAGGGGGGCGTCATCACCGGGACCCGATGGGATCCCTACGATTATTTGGAAACGGGTTAGAACGTTTCTACTTCAGACTCTGGCATTACTATTTTCAGGTAGCCTATACTAAGCAATTTTGTGTGGCCGAAGCAGTGGAGTTTATCAATAATGACACCCCTGTTTAAAAAAGGTAATAGGCAGGAGCTTGGTAATTATAGGGGTATACACCTGGGGAATAGCATATCAAAGGTTTTTTGTAAGATTTTAGATAATAGGTTAAAGAAATGGTTAGATTCTAGGGAGGTTTTAAATCAGGTACAAGCAGGGTTTAGACAAGGTTACGGACCGATGGATAATATTTTCGCATTAAAAGTGGTGATTGATAAGTATACTAGGCCTAGAAATGGAAGACTGTACGCGGCATTCGTAGACCTGAAAGGGGCGTTCGACAACGTAGAGAGAGTTCTATTGATAGATAGTCTGTTAAGTATAGGACTACCAGCAACATTTGTGTTAATGTTAGCAGAGATATATAGATTTACACGATTGATAGTAAGGGTAGGGAAACAACTATCTAAGGTAATAAGTTATAATATGGGTGTAAAACAAGGTTGTACCCTGTCGCCGAAACTGTTTGGAATATTTATTAATGATGTTGTGGAGTTTATGTTAAAAAAAGGAGCACCCACGGTTTCTTTAGACGTATCTTTGCTATGTATGCTTTTGTTCGCTGATGACATAGTTTTGTTAAGTGATAGTAGAAATAATCTGCAGATTTTACTTGATTTGTTGAGAGAGTACTTAGAAGGGAAAAAACCGGAGCTAAACACAGGTAAGACGGTAGTATTAGTATTCAGGAAAGGAGGAAATTTGAGGACGGACGATAAGTTCAATTATGGAGGTAAAGAAATAGAAGTTAAGGAAGAGTGGACATACCTGGGAGTAAGATTCAGAGCTAAAGGTAAGACATTTAGTAAACATATTGAAAAGAGTGTAGAGAAGGGTAGATTATGTTCGAATTTGATACTTAGGAGCGAAGTAAAGGATATTAGAAACCTTAGGGCCCATAAAGAAATATTTAGGTCTAAGGTAGTGGGGGTAATGCATTATGGGTCTGAAGTATGGGGGTATGAGAAGATAGATAAGATGGAAGTCGTGCAGTTAGGTTATTTTAAAAGGTGGTTAGGAGTAAGTAAATTTACAAATAGTGTTGTTGTTAGGGGTGAGTTAGGTTTAACTTCTTTAAGAAATGAATGAATGAATGAATGAATGAATTTATTACGCACTGCCCTGGGGCATAAGTGCAGTATAACAGTAAAAAGAAAACATAAGAAAACACTAAACAAAAAACACACACAAAATTACACACAGTGTCAGAGAAATTTAATCTCAAATAAGAACGAAGCCAATTGGGTGGTGAACAGGTAAACCGCCGATCGGGGAAGATAATTTCGAGGATAGATTTTCCAATGTGATTAGTGGGTCTTGAATCAACAAACGTCGGATCAAATATCGATTCCGCGTGCGACGGGGTAAATATAGCAGGAAACGGAGATATCTGAAATACGTGGAACGTATGCGACGTAGGTCTTTTTTTCTGAGTATGCCATGTAGTCCAGCCAGAAAGTTCACATATGGTGCACAAAAGGCAGTGTATAGCTTCCCGAGTCCTTGCCTGTTATAAATGTAAGACTAGTGAGTATGGTTAGGTTTTGGGATAGGATTGTTAGGATGCCACGGGTTAGACTATTAAAATCTGCATATTTAGAAGCGTTGAAAGAAGAGTGTCCTACTTCATGGCCATATCTAGTAAAAAAGATACTGGATGATTGCGGAGTTGGTGAATTGTGGAATGATGGATTAGGAAGGGAGGAAGGAGTGACTAAGGTAGTGAAAGAAATACTTAAGAGCCAGGAAATACAGGTTTGGCACGCCCAGAAGGATCAATCGGAATCTTTGGGGTTTTATGCTACGGTAAGGGAGACATGGGGTGAGAATATAATGTTTAAAGCGGGTCTTAGACGGGATGAGTTAAAGATAATTATTGAACTGTTGGCAGATTGTCTACCAATTGGGGGTAGAAGACGTTATATTGGTAATTGTAAGCAGAAGTTCGGTCCTTACTTCTGTCCGATGTGTGGGTGCGTGGATGAGAGTGTGATTCACATGCTTTGTGATTGTATTGAGCTGAGTGACTGGAGAAAAGAAGAGTATGATGTACGCGTATTTGACGAAGAGTGGTTAAAACGAATTTTTAAGGACGAGTGTTTTGCTGGTATAAAGAAAATGGGGCGATTTTTGAGGCTAGCGGTGGAACATAGAAGTAGATTTTTGGAATAAGTAAAACAATTCAAACGGAAATTATGTTCGAGTATTATTATATGTCAGTGTTTGTGTTTTTTCTTTTTTCTTTTGTAAGTTAAATTTTTGCCATGGCCCTCGGGCTGCTTATAGCAATAAACTATCTATCTATCTATCTATCATCACGAATTCTGACAGCCTAGGGTAACTGGCTGGAAAATCTAAACGATTTCGTGTATAACCGATGCTTACCAGAGGTATATATTGGTTCCATCGGTGTTATGTCCGGGAGGGGAGATGAGGCGCTCAAGGGCGCGGAAGAGGACACGAACGCACTGCTGTCCCACGATTCGACAGCACTGTCGACAGACGGTATCGACGGTCCATATCGACCTATGTAATCTTCGCGATCAAGCTCGATGTGGTTGATGTTACTTCGTAAGGTTTCTGAAAAATAGATTGGGTGCTTGAAATAGGTTTGGTATTGGTGAACGTAGGTATTTACTTACTTCGTGTTATTGGGCAAAGCCAGAGAGTCGAGCTCGCTGTGTTAAGTTCGAAGAATACAAACCAAGCTTTCGAATGATGTCCTAAACATAATACTGCGTTAGAATTAACAACATCTGGTGAAATTAACTAAACAAGGATTTGCAGCAAAAGGAAAGTCCTAGGACTTGCGCTGCATATTCTACTATTATAATCGCTATATAATATAAATTTTAATTTACAACCATTATAAACCATGCATGGCTTGGTATCAGAATCCGTACTACGGAAATGATTAAATACCATTATAACCGGATTAATTAATAATACAACCGCTATAAACCAACCATAGGGTTTATTATAATTGTGCCTACTTCCTAATTTACAACCATTATAAACCAAACATGGCTTGGTATCAGAATCCATGCTACTGAAAAGACTAAATACTATTATAACCGAACTAATTAATTAAGGGCATTGGCAAGATAATGAACCAGCACTACCTGCAAAATTACGCGACGCTCTTTACGCGAACCAGCACGAACTCCCAGTTCGGTTCGACATTCCATATTAGCTCAGCAAAGGAACCACTTCCATGGATATACTTAGACACATAATCAAAGCGGGCTAGACACGAGTCCTGCAGTAAGAGATCAACTTAACTCACTCTGCGCTCCGTTTTGCTTTGATATTTTCAGTGTCACAGCGTCAGCGGATTCCTGGAGCAACGCAATGGCTTCAGAAAGCTTAACAGCGCGAAGGGAAGATCCGTTTATGGCTAACAATCGGTCTCCGACGTGGACCGCACCGGTCTTTTCGGCTAGACCTCCTACAATAAAAAATTAGAATGTTAGGGGAAGGGTCTCGCAGTTAATTCCCTCGTAAACATTTCCTCTGGTTCAAAATCTTGCAAGAAGCAAAACAGGATGCCGGCCAAAAGACGTATGGAATAAATTCAATTCGGTTTATTCATAAGCCGTCAAAAACAAAAGAGGGCACGCAAGCCCTCAAAACTACAACACAAGAAGAAACAGATATGACAAAAAAAATTGTTTCTGCGCAATCAGAAGATCAGACGTGATGTGATTCAGTTTCACTTGCGGAAGATTCAAAATCCTCCACTCTTTTATCTATAACTGTAGCAGTCTTTAGCCCAAAACGGAGTTACTGGTCTATCAGAACTGACACAGTTCTTCAACTAACTGACCACGATGTTTCGAATTTAGCCACGTGACTCGTGGCAGATGGAGTTCAACCTGTCAGGTGTGTCGGAGTGCTTTAAGTGAACAAAACCAAAGGTTTCGATGGGATCCCAAAAATATTTGACCCTAACAATTGGGTCTTGTCTTCGCCATTCACTCTTCGTCAGATTCCTTTAAGATTTTTACTGTTAAAATAAAGTTCAAAAATGTAATCAACATGTCTCCTTGCCCCGATACCGAACCTCTATAATCGACTTCAGAAACAACCTTGAGCTTCAAATTACCAGTTTCGGCCGAAGTCGTGATGAAGTATTTGTCCAGCAAGAAAACTAAGTTCAGATATGGGTTCAGCGGACCTCCTTACCCCTTCAATGAATATCTTATTAGCTCGTAAAACATAAATGTTTATACCGTAAATTCGAAACCCTCCTCTGCCTCTAAATATAGGACTAAAGGACCCATACTTGACCTGTACTTTGCCAATGAATCCTCATACTAAGCTTGAACAACATATATCAACCCCTACTAAGCTGGAACAACATACCAACCCCTTCGACCTTCGATTACACTAGCTCTCTCCGACGATTACGCGCTCTGCGCGTCATCCAAGCAAAGTGGTATACTAGCGTGAAGAAAAGGGGGTAGCCGAAATTTGGTCGACAAATATTATGTCCGGCTTTTGCCGGATGCCGGGTGAAGTACTTGTCCGGTGAGCAAATAACTTTCATATTCGGATTCAGCGTGTCTCCTTACCCGTAATTCAACTATCTAAATAGCTTTCAAAAAAATCCCCCACCCTCAAATATAGGGGATGATGTCCCTACGTCGACACGACACTACGAAGACACGACACTACATCGAAACGAAAAAACCGTCAGTACATCGACACGTCACTACATGGACAGTCACTACGTAGACACGACGCTACATGGACAGTCACTACATAGACACGACGCTACATGGACAGTCACTACAGAGACACGACGCTACATCGAAATTCTTTGATTTTCGACGTAGTGACGGACTTTGTCCTCTGAGTGACGTGTCGACGTAGCGTCGTTCGACGTACCGTCGTGTCTCCGTAGTGTCGTTCGATGTACCGTCGTGTCTACGTAGTGTCGTTCGACGTACCGTCGTGTCTATGTAATGACGCCTTTTCGTTTTCGACGCTGTGACGTGTCTTCGTACTGTCGGGCCTTCGTTTTTCTTCGTTCTGACGTGTCCATGTAGCGTCGTGTCTCTGTTGTGTCGGACATTAGTGTCTATTCCATTTGGAAATTCCAGCTTAAGATATTGTCCAGGATTTATTTTTGACATGTTGAAGTACAAACTAACAATGAAGTTTCTGCCTCGGTATCCCTTTGAATACGCCGACACTTTTCTTAAAGTCAAGCATGGACGCTAGATGACACCCCAGCCTTGTCTGTTCAAATTTGGCTTCGGTTTGTGCGTTCCAACGATTTCGGGCACTTGTACGAAAACGAGGACTTTAAAATTTGATACGCGAATAAAGCTTAGGACCTGTAGTAGATTGAAACAATTCGGTTGCTATCCGAGCTTTGGGTTGGGGAGAGAGGGGGCTTTCCTCAGTTTTATCATCAGCACATAGATCCGAAATAATGGTCGGGATGTTAGCGTTGTGCCTCTTTTCGGGGTCCGAACCTACCCATCAGCCTACCTGATAGGAGCGCTGGCGGAATTCAAAGATTATACGCGCGTAATTAGCGGGTAAAAATCCAAAATGATCCATGTACGTGTTTTTATTGCGGTATGTCAGTGAGGATTATAAATTCTTCGGGATATGAACTTTGATGACCCTGGGGACAAAGAGCAGATAGTAAATAAGGGGTTGCAAGCTTGTTCGAACGGGAACCAAATAAACGCGTAAACAGCGGCTGAACTGTCCAAACGACGGATTTAACTGTTTGGGGTTGACGGGAGGATGAAGAAAACTCCGAATATTTTTTTTTTTTTTAATCAGAATACAAAAAATTAACACATAACATCTTGTGGATGTGTCACAGCTAAAATTGCAACTGGATTGACCGAAAACTCACTAAGTTTGACCTAATTCCCCGTATTAAGGTAGACAACTACATCTGTGTCTGAATTTAAGGAAGGGCTCGGACGGAATGCTTTCGCACACTAAGGTTCGAAATGCTACCCTTGAAAGGCACATGCCGGCTGCAGAAGCAGAAGAAATCAATTGGCAAATGACAAACCTTACTAGGTGTGTTTAGACAGAAATTGCAATGGAAGGCGTTTTGGTCGATGGATCCTCATAATGTTACTCCTTTCTAGCCAGACCAGGGTTCCACACGTTGCAGCCAAAGAACTTATTTATCTCCTTATTTCTTCTTTTGTTTCTCATAAATACTAATGGCGGGGTCGTGTGGGCCATATTTGGGACAAAACGTAGGTGACGGCCCATGACTTCGCAAAAGTTGCCTGTCTTACTATGTCCGTATATCATCACGATCACACTCGAAATGGATGAGATGTGTTCTTAAAACCTTTGGTAAAAGGTTTCTATAGGTCAAAGAACAAGAGCTGTAAGCTCATATGGCACTTGCAAGGCTTGGTAAAATGATGAAAGTAGGAATTCGCCAATGCGTGTGTTTGCTGTGATCATCTGTAAGCAAAATCCGACTGTTCTTAAGTGAAAATTGTTAAGTCCCTGATATGCCTGCCAAGTTTCATCGTCCTAGCACATGTCTAAGCGTCTTGTCAGGATCACCGGAATTCCGGAACCCTCCCTCCAACTCCCCCACAGTACTCGGATCCGGTCCGGTCTTGTCAACTATGTATTTAGGGCTTGTGCTTGTTCTTCCCCCAAATTTTCATCCCCATCCGTCCACTCTGAACATGTCACACAATTTCCTGGTCCCCCCCCCAACTCCCCCCAAAGTCACCGGATCCATTCCGGACTTGAAGTGTGACGTCTGAGACACGAGATCTTTTCAAATATCAAGTTTCATTAAGATCCGATTCCCCGTTCAAAAGTTATAAATACGTCAACATTCCGGATTCCCCCTCCCTCCACCCCCCACGGTGATCGGGTCGAGGAAATGACTATTTCCAAGTTAGTTTGGTCGGGTCCCTAATATGCCTGCCAAGTTCCATCGTCCCAGCACATGTGTAAGTATCTTAAGTCGGGATCACCGGAATTCCGGAACCCTCCCTCCAACTCCCCCCACAGTGCTCGGATCCGGTCCAGTCTTGTCAACTATGTATTTAGGGCTTGTGCTTGTTCTTCCCACCAAGTTTCATCCCGATCCGTCCACTCTGAATATGTCACATGATTTCCGACTCCCCCCTCAAACTCCCGCCAAAGTCACCGGATCCATTCCGGACTTGAAATGTGACATCTGAGACACGAGGTCTTTCCAAACATCAAGTTTCATTAAGATCCGATTCCCCGTTCAAAAGTTATAAATACGTCAATATTCCGGATTCCCATCCCTCCTCTCCCCCACGGTGGTCGGATCGGGGAAGTGACTATTTCCAAGTTAGTTTGGTCGGGTCTCTAATATGCCTGCCAAGTTTCATCGTCCTAGCTCGAGATGAGTGGCCTGACAGACCGACCGACCGACCGAAAAGTGATCGGTATATGGCACTTGAGCGAAGCTGCAAGTGCCATGAAAACAGGTCCAGATGGGCTCCGTAGCAAATATTTAGGGTGGGGACGGGTTCAAATAAAGGGTTGCAAAAGTTAAACATAATCTGAATTTGATTAGAGGTTCGAGTCAGAGATACGGTGACATGCTGCAGCCATACATAAAATGCCAAATTAGTTCTAAACTGTACTTTCTTGCCGGATAAGTGGTTCGCCCTCAGTCCGGGCAGAACAGGTAATTCGATAAAATACTATCTTATATTTAAAACTGTTCCCCTTTATTTTTAAGTCGATTAGAAGTCAGCTTCGGCCGATCATGGTTTCGCCCGACTTTCTCCTTCCCTTCCTTTCTACAGACCAACGATCCCACCTTCCCACCCCCAACCACTAACCCACGTCTACTCAAGTTCAAAGCCATACAATCCTTCCGCAAACCTATAGCACCATCTAGTGTCTGTACGCAGAACATAAAATAGAAGCACTGGTTGATTTTCGACGTAGTGACGGATTTTGTCCTCTGAGTGACGTGTCGACGTACCGTCGTGTCTCCGTCGAAACGGCTTCCGCAAACCTATAGCACCATCTAGTGTCGGCTGTGTCGGTACGCAGAACATGACTACAAGCATTGGCGGACTCAAACCAAGAAGTAAAACCAGCCGAAGCTCGTCAAAATAGAAGCGCTGGAGAATTTCAACAGACTGGCGACACTACAGAGACAAAACACGCAGGCGACACTACAGAGACAGAACACGCAGGCGACACTACCGAGACACGACGCTACATCGAAACGAAAAAACCGTCAGTACATCGACACGTCACTACATGGACAGTCACTACGTAGACACGACGCTACATGGACAGTCACTACATAGACACGACGCTACATGGACAGTCACTACAGAGACACGACGCTACATCGAAATTCTTTGATTTTCGACGTAGTGACGGATTTTGTCCTCTGAGTGACGTGTCGACGTAGTGTCGTTCGACGTACCGTCGTGTCTCCGTAGTGTCGTTCGATGTACCGTCGTGTCTACGTAGCGTCGTTCGATGTACCGTCGTGTCCTCGTAGTGTCGGCTTTTGCTTGTCGACGTAGTGTCGGGAAATTTGTCTATGTAGCGTCGGATTTTGTCCACTCTGTGACGTGTCGACGTAGCGTCGTGTCGATGTAGGGGCGCGTTCCCAAATATAGAACCCATCTTCCAATTTGACTTGTTACTTTGACCCAAAGGATCCTCCCACCATATTTCATCAAAATATCTCAATCTCTTCGAGAGTTATCGTGCTGACAGACGGACAGACAGACGGATAACTTTTGCGATTGTCTTAGGGCCCACGTTTTGGGATCCCAAAAAGTAATACGCAACCAGCTTTTTGTGTTTCATTCCTTTTCAGTGAACCTTTAAGCAGTAAAGCATCAACACACTTACCAGCTGTAAGGCCTGAAATAATTATCGGCTCGAACGGATCTTCGCTTCCAGAAACGGTGATTCCAAGAGGACCGCCGTGACGAGCCAACTCAACCGAAAAAACGACTGAACCACCCTCTGGTGAATCTGAAATTTAAAGGGTTTTGTTTACTTGTCATTTGTAACTTGACCATTGATACTAAATATAAATAAAAACAACAATGTCTTCAGAGCCGAAAGGCAATCCAACGAAACACGTACCAAAGCAATATGAGCCCGACCCAGTATTGTTTCAGGACTAGCGAGTCGTCATGAAGGTAAATTTTGGTCTAAAAACTCTTAAACACCTAGTCCTCCGAAAAATCCCCCCCCCCCGGTTTTGAAACCGAACGGCCAAGACCTCCAAGACTACTTGCGAACCCAATTCCAAAACTGCAACCTGTCTAATGCACCCACGTAAGATACAGCAATATTGTTCCAGTATTTGTTAAACTGTTAACGCTTCATCCACCATTCAAGAGCCCACATGATTTTATGTTGGCTTTTAAGCGCATATGTTTGACCTTTTGGTATAGTGTGTATTTATATGTTGACTTTGAAATCAGTTAGTCGGAACACGCCGTGAGTAAGATTCTTAATGAATAAACGATTTATTTATTTAATCCCAGGGCTCGTACACCTCTTACCTCTATGGTTACTTCATCTATTGCAAGATGACTTACTTTGGTGCCCAATAGTAATGTTAAAACCACAACATTTTTGGACGGCCCGAGAACGTTATAGCACCGTCATAAACGTCATAACAACGTAAGTGCTGCCGAGCTTTCTATTCCGTTTCGGGAGCTTTCAGCTTACAACATATTACTTTTCTTTCCCCAGAACAAACCGATTATGTTGTAAAATGTTCATTTCACCCTAAGTCCCAACTCTTTGACATCAACAAACTTAGCACTTTGAATTTGAATTTCGTTCTTTTGTAGAAAGATCCCAGACTGCTTTAACTGCTACATTATTTCTCGTGTCCTGACTGGCCCGCTCGTTTTATTTTGAAAGATCGCCGGAAGTGTTCTCGGGGAAACCGTGCCTTCGGGCACTTTATTCCTTTCAGATTTACTTAGCCCACCATTCCCAAGAATAAATAACTGTATCCGTTCTTAGAATTACTACAGCATAGTTCCGCCTCTAGCATCAAGCAAAAGCAATTCCGGGAGCCAAAGCTGATTTTCATTCCTTGCGGATTTTTTTTTTCTCTTTCTCTTCTTTCACAATAGCCTACTTGGATACTGAATTTCAGCTTCACCCAGGGTCCATAGCTTTCTTAGTTTGTTTTAGCTTAGAAAAGCTACTTCTAGTCCTGACTTCTATCCTCTTTTAGTCTGGCCTGATTTTTTCCGCATTGGCCTGAGGACAAACATCATACATTTTAATTAATTTCGGGAAATTTCTTTTCCATTTCAACCGTTCCGTATCTAATCCAGTAATGGAAATGACTATAAATATTCCTTCAGCCGAAGCTGACTGCGAATCATATTTGACAGTGCAAAACGGATAAGTCAGCTGAAATTTATTGGAGCTAAATTTCGGCCCTTCTTGGCAAGGGTCCTCTTCAGAGTTCAGACTCAAAGCCGCTCAAGATGGAAAAAACGGAACTTGTGATAACAAAACTGAAGATTCTAGCTTAGTCTTAAATATCCAAATTGGTGAACTTCCTTTTGGAGAGTAGCTTGGAGTTAAAAAGGTTGCTGAGATTTCATTTTGGACACGGCTGCTGTTTTTGCTGCTCGGTTGGGTCTCTGTTCGGGTAGAGATTTTTCTGCAGTTGGGTTGATTTTCGTTTTTTGTAGAGAGGAGCTTGGGGTCTGAATTTTCTTGTGCTGATGATTCCGTTCCATGTTTCCGGTAGAGAGTACTCGCCTGTGTCTCTGTTGATTCCTGAACGGTTTTTCTTTAATTAAGAAAAAAAAAACTCAGACCCCAAGCTCCTCTCTACAAAAAAACGAAAATCAACCCAACTGCAGAAAAATCTTTACCCGGACAGAGACCCAACCGAGCAGCAAAAACAGCAGCCGTGTCCAAAAACAGCAGCCGTGTCCAAAAACAGCAGCCGTGCCCAAAATGAAATCTCAGCAACCTTTTTAACTCCGAGCTACTCTCCAAAAGGAAGTTCACCAATTTAGATATTTAAGACTAAGCTAGAATCTTCAGTTCTGCTATCACAAGTTTCGTTTTTTCCATCTTGAGCGGCTTTGAGCCTGAAGAGGACCCTTGCCAAGAAGGGCCGAAATATAGCTCCAATAAATTTCAGCTGACTTATCCGTTTCGCACTGTCAAAGAGGAAATGACAGATGACTACACTATGTGAAATCCATTAATAATAACGAAGAACGTAGAAAAGCCGGTTTTCTTGTAATTTTCAAACTAAATTATTGTAGCCTACTGTAGTATAGAACAAGTAATTATTTATGAACTTGGTTAGAAGTAGTTCAAGGAGATTTTTAGGATCGCCAAACCCGACAGCGAAACATACTTCCGAAGTTACATTATTCGATATTATTTTCGTTACATTATTCGATATTATTTAGTGTACTTTAATTGTATTATGGGCGTTATGGCCAGTTGACTTTGAAATATACATGGCCTACGCAGCCTTTGGCTCCATGTGGTACGCCAAGCTTGCCTCCAGTCTGCACTGAACATGCCCTTCGTGGTACACCAAACCAACCAGCACGACAAACCATTGACCACCTTCTATAGGACAGTGCCAAGAGCTTCATTCATTTGGTTTAGTTGGGACGGTGGATGGTGTTATCTTCCCTGGTATCTTAAAGTCGACAAATAAAAGTATAATTCGTGAGGTCGTTTTTTTTTAAATGCACTGAAAAGAACAAAATAATTTGCGTTTTTATTGCACTTGCCCATCGGCCAAGTGCCATATAGCGATCGCAATTTCTGTCCGTCCGTCGGTCGGTCTGTCGGTCGGTCGGTCGGTCTGTCGGTCGGTCGGTCCGGGTTTTGCTAGTTCGGGCACTTCCACATAAGCTAGGACGATGAAACTTGGCAGGCATATCAGGGACCCTAAATGATTAAGTTGGAAATAGCCACTTCCCCGATCCGAGCATCGTGGGGGGAGTGGAGGGAGGGGGAATCCGGAATATTTCGGAATTTATAACTTTCGAACGGGTGATCGGATCTTAATGAAACTTGATATTTGGAAAGAGCTTGTGCCCCAGACGACGTGATTAAAATCTGGACCGGATCCGGTGACTTTGGGGGGAGCTGGAGGGGGGAGCCGGAAATCTTGGGAAACACTTGGAGTGGAGGGATTTGGATGAAACTTGGTGGGAAGAATAAGCACTAGTCCTAGATACGTGATTGACATAACCCAACCGGATCCGGTCATTGTGGGGGAGTTAGGGGGGGGATTCGGATTTCTAGTGATCACGTGAGTTCGGTACATCCTGATGTGCTAGGACGATGAAACTCGGCAGGCGTGTCGGGGACCCGAGCAGATTGACTTGAGAATAGTCGTTTCCTGATCCGATCATCTGGTAGGGGGGGGGGGGGGTGGAGGGAGGAGGAGTCCGAAAAGTGAGGTATTTTTAACTTACGAACGGGTGATCGGATCTTAATGAAACTTGATATATAGAAAGATCTCGTGTCTCAGATGCTTCATTTTAAATCCGGACCGGATCCGATGACACTGGGGGGAGTTGAGCGGAGAACCGGAAATCTCGAGAAACGCTTAGAATCGAGTGTTCGGGATGAAACTTGGTGGGAAGAACAAGCACAGGTCCCAGATACGTGAATGGCATAACCGGGCCAGATCCGGTCACTGTGGGTGATTTTTTCTAGTGATTTCTAGTGATCCCGCGAGGTCGGTAGGCTACATCCTGATGTGCTAGAACGATGAAACTTGGCAGGCATGCCAGGGACCCCAACAGACGGACTTGATAATAGTGGTTTTCTCGATCCGACCATCTGGGGTGAGTGAAGGGAGGGAAATCCGGAAAATATAAATATTTTATAACTTTTTAACGGATGACTGGATCTTAATGAAACTTAATATTTAGAGATACCTCGTGCCTCCGACGTTCCACTTCAAATCCGGTTGGGATTCGCCGACTTTCGAGAGAGTTGGAGGGGAGACCGGAAAAATTGGGAAACTCTTATAGAGTGGAGGGATCGGGGTGAGATTTGGTCGAAAGAACAATTATAAGTCCTAGATACGTCAATAACATCCGGACCGGATCCGGGCACTGTGCGAAAGTTGGGGGTCCCGGATTTCTGGCAATCCCGCGAGTTCGGTACGTCTTGATATACCGTACTAGGACGATGGAAATTAAACTGACTTGAGAATAGTCGTTTCCCCGATCCGACCATCGTAGGGGATTGGATAGGCTACGCTCCGATTCCAGTCGAACCTGCTGGGCGGGAAGAGGAGATGTCAGAGATTCGGATTTTAAGTTTTCAAGTCGTATTCGGCCACAGTAGGGGGAGTCCTGTAAATCTTGTGGCTCGCATAGGGGTCAAACGAGTGCAGCGATTTAAATGCAACTTGGAATGTAGGGTAAGCATGTGTCCTAGATGGCATATTTTATTGTCTGAACCGGATCCAATCACGGTGGGGGGGGGGGGGCACCTACCGAAAAACGCCCAGATTCGAGTGAAACTTGGTAGGTGGTGAGTAAAGATGCTTCAGGTGATCCATTCACGAATCGGAGCCGGATTCGGCCGCGGTAGGGGAAGTTGGAGGGAGGTACTGGAAACCGTGGCACGTCTAGGGATCAAACCAGTGGGTTTATTGGGATGATACTTGGAAATTACAACAGTCATTTGCCCCAGATGATCCGAGGCGATGCCAGAAATGATCAGACTAGGTGAAACTGCATATTCTATTTCTAAGTCCGAACCGCATTTTGGATGACGGGTTTAGTTTTTGACGTTCTCGTGTACTTTCTTGTACCGCCTACTCGTAACAAGTGCCATATGAGCTCGTAGCTCTTGTTATTTTTTGTGGTACAAATTTTTGCCGACGCCTTAGGCGTCTGTTGTATGGCCGTATTCGCCTTTTTCAATAAATTAATATTATTCTTATTATTATGTCCCCTAGCTGACAAAATGAAACTCCTCCCTTAAGGCTGGGACTCGTCTCCAGCAGCCAATCACAGGCCTCCTTGGACTTAGTTAAACTTGTCAACGAACCGGGATTCGAAAAAAAAAAAATCAGAAATGGTTCAGTAGACGTAATCACTGAACGCTGAGGTAAAGTTCCCGGTAAATTTCGCCCTTGGGCGGTCGCCTGAGTTTTCGTTCAGGAAACTGCACCCTCGAGAATTTTCTTTTTGCAGATCCACTTACCTACTTCTCCCACAGTTACAAGAAGTTTCTAGTTCAAAACTTGAGGCAGCAGTCGAAAAGTTTTCCGCAGACGTAATCCTTGAATAAGCTGGATTAACCGAGTGTTCTCCGGGAAATTTAGTCTGCCGCAGATCACTCAAATGCTCCCCGTAAAAAGTACTCTCGAATATTTTCTTCTTATCGCTACAGCGATCTACAGTTACAGGACGTCATCTCGCTCACAGCAAGAGATAAGCCGTGGAAAAAAGTTTCTGCTGAAGTAATCGCTGAATAAGCAGAATTAACCGAGTGTTCTCTTGGAGATTTTGCCAGCGAATCGCATGAATATTCCTAGGAAACTGTGCCATCAAGCATTTTGTTTCTAGCAAACACTCTTACTTTCGCTACGGAGTTATTCCGCCGTTCTAAAGCGCCCCTCCGTTCGAGATATGAGGAAAGCAGTCGGAAAGGGTTTTGCAGAAGTTATTGCTGAGTACGCATATTTATTCCTAACCAAGCTTATAAAATTTGATTGCTTGAATTTTAGGGTAGAAAAGTCATGTTTTTGGTTTTTATTAGGTTTAAATTTAGAACTGTATGAATAGTTGGTAATGAAGAACATTTATTTAATATTTTTATCGGCTGGTTAAAATAAATCAGAATAATAATTTTATGAAATTTGTATATACTGTTTCAAATCCTTAGTTTTTGACATTAATAAAGGTAAATTAGGATTTAAAGTCACCGAGAGACGTGCCAAGCTAAGAAATCATTCGTACTTAGGTCATTATAATGATTCAAAATTTATTCTGCACTTTGCTATCTTGCGTACAACATGTTCTTCACCTTTTCCAATATAATTTTACCTCACCTTCCCTTAGTTATCCAGTTGTCCCCTGCCAAGACTGCTAGCTTTCTTTACAAACAGCGAGCGAATAGTCAGATTCATTTGTTTTGTTATTTGGTGTTTGTCATCTCGTACTCTGTTCACGTTTTTGTTTGTTGTTTTCCTTTTCTTTCTTTTTTATCCTACTTCATACCGCGTCTTGTGTTTTGTGACATGTATGACGGGTTACAAATAAGATTCATTCATTCGTTACAGAAAGTAAAGTTACCAATACTGACCTGAGAACGCGTCATCTTTCTGGATTCGCAGCGTTGTCACATCTCCGGCGGCCGCAGCTGCGAGAACCTGAACTGCTTCTTCAAGCCCAAACATTTCGATCCTAGCGCCATCTACTGCAAGGAGACAGTCGCCGGGAGCCATGGATCCACACCGGTGGGCAGCGCTTCCTCCTTTGACTCCACCAATCACGAACGGCTCTCCAATGGAACGCGAAGCAGAAGCTGCAACAAAGGGTCTTCTGAATACTGTCTGCATGGAGTTAAGAGTTACCATGACCCCCTGATCCCCCCAACGCTTACATTCACTAGGCATACTGGAATTCTCGGCAAGGTCACAGGCTAAACCAGAGAAAACACAAAAACGGTGCTTCTTTCTTAAAGTTTAACCGAAAAGGACTGGGATAGGACAATCTAGTTACCCATCACTTATTCACTTAAATTGGCTTGATGACCCGCTGAAAATGCGTTACTTGGTTGTTCCGCTGTTCAGGAATAATCGATTTTCAAATAGTGGAATTTCCGTGTGATTTGTGGTACCTCTAATTTGTTGTATGCCTTACAAGAAAGATTTATGACTTTTTTTTGTTCGGGCACTAAGCAATCTTCACCAATATCGCCACTGCCCACTGAAAAGCCTTGTTTGTTTTTGGATAAAATTTCCCGCATCATAGTAGAATTTTTGCTGTGGGGACAGCCGCAGATATTCTGAACGTCATAACTAGAGCAGATCGTGGAAAACAACAAAATCCCTTCGCAGAATCCAAATAATTCAGTATATTCAACTAAATCACACAAAAATAAGTTGGCTTTTCAGTTAAACTTTAAGAAATTTGCAATTTGTATTGTATATTCTCCAGTTTCATAAATCAATAAACGGCATATTATTAAATATTTACATCTACATAATTTAAACCAAAGATAACAACTTTCTTTGTCTAAACGCATTTCAATCAGTCAAACAATTTGATTAGCCAAATGGCTTACAGGTAGATACGTGCATTTATCACACATTATCTGACATAAGACATAGCAAATCGTTCTTTGATTGTGACGTCAAGTGTCGGGGAATACAACACAACACAACCAACCTCCCCCAGAGAAAAGAGGTCTTGGCACGGTCCTAAAAGGTTTCTTCTTGGCTCATACAAACACACCTTACTTGACAGATCTTCAAATACCGCAACGTATGATACCTACAAATACAGCTTAATCAATAAACCATATAAGCAGCTAACGATAAAGAACCCTTCATGCATTCATTTCTCATACTATACAAACTACATAACATAAATACATGGCAAGAGACAAGATCCCCTGAAGCTTTCTTGTCGGGGTTCGAGGTTTCGATGTATAGACAAGTGTGTACAAGATTCAATTACCGGCAGTCTGGTTTAAAGGACCCCTCTAGCTTGTTCTGCCTTTTATATAATCCCTAGCTCCCTTGTGGAATTATGAAACTGTGAAATCCGTGCCTTCCGGAATTGTGTCGTTTTATACCTTACCTTAATTCGTACTTCGGAACCTACGACTTTTCGCGCTTTTCCGGCTGTGCCGAGTTTTACTAGGACATGAGAAGCTTTAAAGCGCTGGTTTTCATGTTGGAAGACATGGTGTTTTGGACGTCTTTGCCTTTGCTTGGTTTCCCACATTTTTACCACGACGCGTTCAGTTTTTAGATATTTTGCGTCCAATCGCCGCGTCAAAGAGCGGAAAATGAGGAAAGACTTGATAGAGTTGACAAGAGCTAACAAGGAAATCGCTAATTTCACATGGCAAGTAATGCTATTTTCGAAAAATGATGTTTCTGAGCCATTTCATCGTGAAAAGATCCTTTCTAGTAAGAGTTGTGCTTTAAAAGATTTTTATTTTCTGATGCAATTTCCATCTCAAATAGATCTTTTTGAGCTACGCACCCAAGTGATAAGCTTAACCTCGTGAACAACCATATAGCTGAACGTCAAACAGAATTTTTCCTCGAAGATAAAGCAGATTCTACTGCTCTAGAGGCTGGTTGTCACGAACTAATTCCACTACAGAATTACCAAGTTTCAGATCCCATCTCTAATGATGGAAAGTCTCTTGACGCTCTCGAAAGTGACTCATTTACGGCGATCCCAAGACAATGAAAAGTCGATTCTTCAATCGATTGTAAAAAAAAGATAAAAGGGATGTGAAGTCTCAAATGATCAAAAGTCACGTAGGCGAATGGGTAGCCTACGAGTCTCGATTTTTTTTTTCCCGTAGTAGACATAAGAGATAAGGCGGGGAGGGGAGCACTACACATTGC
This sequence comes from Branchinecta lindahli, assembly GCA_023053555.1. Lineage (NCBI taxonomy): Eukaryota > Metazoa > Arthropoda > Branchiopoda > Anostraca > Branchinectidae > Branchinecta > Branchinecta lindahli. Next base: position 27,821,862 of record JAKZAO010000002.1, read on the forward strand.
TGGAAAGAACCTAGCTTGCACGTCGGACTGTTTATTACTGTGACTATTATAAGTCAGGAACCCTAGAATAAATCATTGTTTGTGTATTTACGAATCAAGTCTTCGAATTCAATCTTTATGGTACCAGTATATCAGTATTATTATTATTATATTAATATTACCTGTAAATGTTTTACCTCTAATTTCATTACACCGTTAATATTGTTGAAAACAAAACAGACAGCTGAAATCAACGCTTCAATAAACAGATCAAGACTCACTACAACTCCAAACCTATTTTAGGCCTATCCCAAACCGCTAGATGGCATGATATACAGAAAAGCCGCGGGAATTCAAATTAATCTGGGTGATGGAACCGACCACTTCCAGACACACATGTCTTGGGTAATACTTACTCTGTTAAAATTTTGGTACTGCCATTCTTCAGTAAGGTTCAAATGGCAAGGTAGCTTGTCAGAGATTATTCCTGTCCGAACTGGTGTTCGCCAAGGGGGAGTCTTATCTCCCTACATCTTCAAATCGGCCATACCTTCTTGTCTCGATTCTTTACACCCTGCTTACTTTTATAAAGACCATGCCTTCAGCTATATAGCTTACGCGGACGACTTGCTCTTAGTCAGCCGTACCCGATCCACGCTCACGAAAAATGTCAGTAAGCTCTCGTCGGAACTTCTAAAAATCGGCCTTGAAGTTAAACCTTTCAAAATGCGAGTAGCCTACCTGCATTTTAACCCTTCGTCAAACGGTTTGAATGCATTCAACGCATCTATCTCACTTGGATCATTCGTCGTCAAATCAACAGATTCTCTTCGATGGCTTGGCATAACATTCAAATCTTCACTGTCAAAATTTTGCTCTTCGGTTGTTCAAGATGTTTATAAATAATCCGTACCGCCCATGGGCGCATCGTCCCCAACCGAGGGGGCTATAATCGTAAAGCTTTGGGAAAATTGTATAGCACTTTTTGCGCTCCTTCTATACTATTTCGTTCTGGTATCATTCATGTTCTGAGAAAGAAAGAGATTAAAAAGATGAGATCATGTTATTTCAAGTATGCAAAGCACCTACTCCACTTGTCAAAATTATGTCACAACCATATATTGACGGAGAAATCCAAAATTCAAGATGCAAGTGTTACCCTTTTGGATGTTTCCTCGTCGCTATCAAAGATTTTTGACAACAGAGCCCAACCAGCGCACGACCTTCTACACTGCTTCCTTGCTGAAGATTGAAAATTAGTGTCTTTTTCTGTGTTTTTATATGTTATATTTATTTTCTTTCATTTACTCAGCTTTTTCAAATGGCGGGTTACAAATAAATTACTTACTTACCTACTTAAGTCCCGTCCATCCTCGTGGGACGTTTTGGGGCCACTCCTTTCGACAGGGCATGAACTAGGGCTCGGTATGTAACTTTATTTTTTACCCGTCGTACAGGAAAGAGAAAATGATGAAGTATACAAAAAGTAAAGTAGAGAAACACAGAAAAAGATCACATGACAAAGAAAAACAAAACACATAGAGAAAATAACACCAATAATTTCAAAAAATATTAATCGTTGATATAGCTCGTCGAGCGTTCAGATCGGGTCAACGATACCATATTCCTGGGTCATGTAGGTACTGCGTGTCCAAGGAGGAAGACGAAGAAGCTATTTTGCAAATTTAAAATAAATCCGTTTTATTTTTGTCGGTCACAATACTATGTGACGAAGTGCCAAACAAGCCAGTGATCGTAGCGAAGAACGGGAAACGCCGGCCAAACGAATGCTCAAAGTTGACTCAAATCTGCCACTTATGTTTTCCCTGAGTTTAGCAAAAAGCGTTTTCAATTGCCAGAGTCTAACACAGTGTTACTGTGTTTATGTTTAAAAGCGTTTTAAGCCTCCGTGTTATGCGGGGGTTTAACACCGATTATCCAGAACACACAACTCTCCCGAATAGCAAGTTACGTTGCGTGTTTACACGTTAGACTCAAGAGTAAACACCGCGGGATGAAAACGGGTATTTGCACATTGATGTTAAACTCCGTGTTAAACTCGTTGTTGTCTGAAAACACAACTCTTATGTTACCAATCAACAATGTTGGTTATGGTGACGTTTCGGCTCTTCGCTGGGTGCACGGCAATCCTTCATCGGCACGAAGAGTTAATCATCAAGAGTATAGACGTCGAATATAATATTTGGTTGGGTTCCACACAAGTTGCCGGCCATCGGTACCCTCGCTTGCGCATTGTTTTTTTTTTTTTTTGGGGGGGGGGGGGGTTCGGGTTGATCTTTGCCGAGTGTCGGTTGGTTTGTGGGGCGGGTTCCCATCTAGTTGTGAGTTACGGAATGATTAATATTTATTTATATAATTAGTTATTTGTCAAATAGGTTTGTTATGTTATTATACCGGGTTTTTGTCAATCTACCTTGTGTCTCCGGCTTGACCCTGTATATATTATCGTTTTATAAGAAATGTAAATTAAAACCTTGAACCTTGAAGCGCTAAGACATGAATATTGTAACCACGCCCGTACGGGAATATTCAAAGACGCAGAAACGAAACGTGGTTCGGACCTTACACTAGGATGAAACTCGTCCGAAAAGAGAACATGCTCTGATTCTGGTCCAACCGAGGGGATAATATATGTGTTTGGTTTCCAATTAAGTTCCCTACTATTAGAACGATACAGCCGCGATTCAACAAAGATCAAAGTTTAACAAGACAGAAGGTTTCGATGGGATCCCGAAAATATTTCATCCTAACAATTGGGTATTGTCTTCGCCATTCACTCTTCGTCAGATACGTCAAAGATTTTTACTGTTAAAATAAAGTTCAAAAATGTAATCAGCATGTCTCCTTGCCCCGATACAGAATCTCTAATCGACTTCAGAAACAACCTTGAGCTTCAATAACATTTCCAGTTTCGACAGAATTCGTGATGAATCATTTGTCCAGCAAGAAAACTAAGTTCAGATATGAATTCAGCGGACCTTCTTACCCCTTCAATGAATATCTTATTAGCTCATAAGACATACATGTATTTACCGTAAATTCGAAACCCTCCTCTGCCTCTAAATACAGGACTAAAGGACCCATCTACGAATTTGACCTGTACTTGGCCAATGAATCCTCATACTAGGCTTGAACAAAATATATCAACCCCTGATATAGCTTGTACAACATATACCAGCCCCTTCGACCTTCGATTACACTAGCTCTGTCCGGCGTTCATAGATTACGCGCTCTGTGCGTGGATGAAGCACAGAGCTATACTAGTGTGAAGAATAGGGTAGGGCCGAAAATTGGTCGACAAATTTTGTGTCCGGTTTTGCCGGATTCCGGGTGAACTACTTGTCCGGTGAGAAAATAACTTTCATATTCGAATTCAGCATGTCTCCTTACCCCTAAATCAACTACCTCAATAGCTTTCAAAAAATATTTGTTTTTGACCCTTAATTTGACACCCCTCCCCCCACCCTCAAATATAGGACTACAGAGCCCATCTTCGAACTTGACTTGTACTTTGACACAAAGAATCCTCCCACCAAGTTTCATCAAAATATCTCAATCCCTTCGAGAGTTATTGTGCGCACAGACGGACAGACAGACGGACAACTTTTGAGATGTCATAGGTATAGCTCACTTACGTTTTGGGATCCCAAAAAATATAGTCGGTACTTATCTATTTCATTCCTAAGCTCTCTTTGTGGTCGTTACCTATACTTGACGTAGGCTACTGTGTATGATTAGTTTATAATGGGATTATTTGTATGTAGGCTAGTGTATAGGTAGTGGATCCGCAACAAGATAGCTTAAGGGGATCTTGTTTCTTATATCTGATTTCTGTAGTATGTGTAGTACGCAATAAAAATTAAGCATGTTTCTCCATTTTCTAAAAACAAACTGCGAAAAAAAAAAATTAAGTAAAATAAAGTTTGCTGGGCCCCAACTTTTTTAACTGACTTGGGACGCAGTATCTCTATGTCGGTGCTAAATGTAAGGAGGGGGTTACAAATTATCTTGGGCAATATGAACATCATCCCGGTCTAGCTGAGGGGTCCAACTTATCACCCAGCGACAGCTTAGCGTACGTACCTGTCAGGTTGATGCCCAATCCACAGCCATGATTCGCAAGCTTCACCGTGAAGATCCCAGAGGCAGGAACAACGCTGTGTGCTACATCGCACTCCACAGTTAAGTCCAATCGTCCGATTGGTCGCACCTCAGCCAATAGGCGAGAAGCTTCGGAAAACCCTAGGTCAGAGCAGGCCTGCCCATTGATTGCGAGAATCCTGTCACCAACCTGGATACAGCCTGACCTGAAATATTTCAAGTAGTTTATTCTGAAGCATTCTCCTCTACAAATAGCTAAATCGCTGTGAACCGGCCGGTGAGGAAAAGTAGGAGTCAAAGCTGGTTGATTCTAGGGACGCGCTCCAGAGCGGGTCAGCGCGCGGATTAAGCCTCCTGCCAGCCTCGTTCACTATTTTTTCTGCGATAAGCAACGGCGAGGACGGAAGTCGAGTAAACTGGCATCAACATCAGCTCAAAGCTAGAGTAAATACCTCTAGGTTCGCTCAGTTTTGTTGGGGTATTCACAGTCGCTGCATGGGACTAAAGACAGAAGTTCTATCAGATCATTTGTTCTTGGTATAAATTAAAACCATCATAGCGTAACTAAATTCAGTTTCTTACATATAAATTATTCACTTCGGAAAGTACACTGTTAGTCAAAGTAACTCTCAAAGTTCACAACAGTAAAACAAAAATACAAATATTTGGCTGGTATCTGAACAGCAAGTGAAATAAGAGCTTAATATTTGGCATGTGTTTGTTTCTGTCAATAAATAGTTTTGAGGTTGTTTCAATATTTCTGTTAAAAAATCCTCGAAAAAAATCCTCCACATCTTCGCGAGTGCAAGCTGTCCTTTAAGGCTTACGGTCGTTATTTGATTCTTTGCCAGTCCTTCGGAAAGACTACGTCACTTGGGTGGGGGGGGGGCGGGGCTTACTTACCTAGCAGCCGGTCCGGATGGGTCCACGCCTTTTACTACCATCTTCGCATTCTTGCTTTCCAACTGAATGCCAACGCCACCTTTTGGCCCACCAATGAGGGTTAAGCTGAATGTTTCTGGGTGGTAGAAATGCGTCCATGAACTTGTATTGGAAGATGCGCTGGCCACAGAAGAGGCGGAAGCAGGAGCTAGAAAAGAGCAGATGAGAGACTTGACCACATCTGTTTCATATACGACTAGTTTTGTCCACAATTTGTCCCACTACCGGGCAAGAAGAGACAACAGATATGAAGTCTGTTATAACTCAGAAATGCAGTATGTTCATGTCTGACCTAATTTACCCGTCACAAATTTAAAAGACCCCTCGTGCTTAATCTTCCTTATACACTACCCTAGCTCCTCTACCGAATTATAAGCATCAGAAATCCTCACTCTTCGTTACTGTTTTGTCTTGTACCGACGATTATACTTATTCGGCTGGGCCGAATTTGCCAGTAAAACGGCGCAAGCTCCGCCGAAGCTTCAATTTTGTTTGTTCTCTTGAAGGACTTGGTATCCTACCAGGTATGTCTTGTGTTTAGGTCTCCTTTTCTTTTATTAGCTTTTCCACTTTTTAACCACGGCCCGCAGAGTTTTAAAATATTTTGCATCGAAGTCCGGACAGAGCTGACAAGGAAATCATAAATTTCAGAGGGCCACATAAGTACTTTCGGAAAACGATATTTTTTGAACCTTTTTATTAGTGAAAAGACTATTGCTAGTAAGAGTTGTGCTATACGTATCATCAGTGGAAATTAGTATTTTACCAAGATCCTTTCAGCTGCCAGATTTTTTTTTTCAGCGTAAAAAAAAACAGCGAAAGGTTTTTTCCTCTTGAAACGCAGAAACGCACGGGTGGAGATTATCGGGGAATTCCGGAAATTCCGCTGGTTTTCAACGGAATTGATCAAACTGTGTTTGAAGTTTCCAGAACAAATCCTGCCTAATTTCTTCAGATACAATGCTGTTTTCCAAAACGATTTCCAAGGTACAATCAAAAATCCTGTCTTTACTTCAATTTCTGTGGAATGATAAGACCTGGCAGACTTCTTTCCGTCCGGAATTTACTCGTGACCGGAACAAAAAAGTCGAAGCAGGGAGAGACAGAACCACTTTGATCTGCGAAGCCGACCAAAGTTGACTGAAACACTTCACACTGCCCAGGTCTCAGACAGGTCTAATTTTATTTACCGGTGGTCCCTACGGATGTACGCCAACCGCATTGTCAGTTCGCGACGATGTAGGTTTTCCGTCATAAAAAAACGAAGAAAAGGACAGAGTAGATAAAAATCAAGAAATAGAGAAAAGAAAAGCAACTAAATTGTCACAAATAAGTGTACGTATTTGCAGCCTTCGCGTTTCTTGGCAGGTCTGGGGACTGCCATCGGCAAGCTCCAGACAGCCTGCCAAGGTTGATAAAAGTTGATTTAATTTTTTTTATTTTTTATTCATTCTCCGTCTTGTTAGTTCCTTTGGTGTACTTTTTACGACGAGGATCAGTATTATTTTTTATATCATTGCTCAGTAGTCGAGCTCGCCTCCCCAATTGGGCAGGTAGAGTTGTCTGGTCTGGAATTAATGAAGAACAAAACTGCACTGTCAGAAGTTTCATAACAGATCGCGCATAACACTTTCAAGAATAACACCTTTTCACTTAGAAATAAAGTGTGATGACCAAGTAAGTTTACACTATTTCGTGCCTAGATCTCCAACAACACCTTCAATTGGTAAAAATACTTCACTGTCAGAAGTTACATAACGACAACAGTAGGATGCCCGGTTTCAACCGATAACACTTTGGGGTGTTATCTGTTATGTTTCTTTCGTTCCCGTTAGTATTTTTTACCAATTGAAGGTGTTGTTGGAGATCTAGGCACGAAATAGTGTAAACTTAATTGGTCATAACACCTTATTTCTAAATGAAAAGGTGTTATTCTTGAAAGTGTTATGCGCTATCTGTTATGAAACTTCTGACAGTGTGGGAGCTGAGAATTAAAAAACCTCTATACATTTAAAAATATTAAATTGCTTCAAAAACACCTCTATAACTCTAAGAATTAAAAGTACAACATTAATTCAAACTGAAGCCTAGCCGCTGCTCGATTGTTATCGTGGGCGCTTCGAAGTCGGCTGCTTTATAATTTAACGTTTTGGAAGACCGTTCGCTTTGAGAAGCCATTTTGCTTCATTGCTTTGAAACGACATTTTATCCATCGTAGTTGAATTACAAGTACTTCTGTTGAAATGCCATATTTCCTTAATAGCATTTCGCTTGAACTTCACCGTCCTCTGGAAGTTATTCGAGATTGTTCATGTCAAGTCTTCAGTAAGTAAGGTGAAGGTTCTAGGATCGCTCGTCTTTAAATTTAGTTGAGACAAGTTCATATTCATGACGAGGTGAATAGAAATGAAAATGGGCTTGAGTGCCATGTGGGGCATCTTGGGTTTTCAGAGCCTTGAATAAAGGAAGTCAGGCTGGGTTGGTTGCGTTTCACGTACTTACTGTCACTCACGGCCGTTAAGATTCTATTTTCGTTCCACAGTCTCGCTTGATTAGAATTATAGCTCCTCCCTCTTTATCATTTTCGTTCCAATTCGTTCCAAATTTATATTCGTTCCGATTTACTGATGATGGTCATCATAAGTGATAATGAGTAGGCTACAACTCGGTAAACCAATGATCATTTTTTTTTTTACGGAAAGACTTCAGCTATAGCTGAAGTTAGACGAAGACGAAGAAGTTGAACGTCAACGGGTGCAAGAAGAATCGCATCACAAAAAGTAAAAAAAAACGCAAAAGAAATTAGAAAAGATGGTACGTGGGTTTTATATATATAAGAAAGAGCTGGAAGCTCATAAGGCACAAGGCTGGTTCAGAGGATGAAATACAGAATTTGCCTTTTCGTGGGTTTGTTCTGATCATATTGTAGGCAAAACCCTTGAGATAAGAATGATCATGGACCGTTGGAAATCACGAGAAAGTATCGATCGGTAAAAGTATTTTATTTAGTGCACATGTACTAAACTGGACTGGAAGGGATAAAGTTTATCTGTCTCCTATCAAAGTGATTTTTGTTACCTGTGGTTCGAGTTTGGTTAATATATGCGACGATGAACAGACAATTTTGAAGAATTTTGCTTGATATTGTAGTATCCATTCGACAAATCATAAGAGTTTCAAAGAAACACGAACTTCTTGTATGATGATGAATGTTAAACACTGTTAGGTTGAACATATCTTGAATCTGAGGTGATATTCAAATTCAGCACAGAAAATTACATTCAAAAATGTATTCTATGAAGAAAACGGTATACTTTTAGAAAATAGATATTACCAGCTGAAAAAGCAAAAAGAAGAAAACGCTAAAAGACACGAGCTTTTCCTGGAGATAGGTTTCCAGCTTTGGCACGTCGAACAGTTTTCTTTTCTTTACAAGCTGGGTTAGAAATAGTATCTGTTACGATTTGTTTGCGGTCAAACGGCTGTAGTACAATAGAATCGCGAATTTCTTGTATGGTGACGAATATGAAACACTTCCGGTTGACCGTATCTTTAATTTGATATTATATTCGTGTTTAGCACATAAAACTACACGAGAACCGTGTTTCCCATGAATTAAACACTATGCCTTAAAAAATCGAAAATTTCAGCGGAAAAACAAAAAATAAAATATAAAACTTTAAAAAACAAAAATTTTGAACACTGCTATAGTTTTCTCAACTTTTGACATGTTGTACAGTTTTTTTTTTTCTCTACTAGATGGTGTAAAAATCATTTCTGTTGCAATTTGTTTGCGGTCAGGTCATATTAGACGCTAGATTGACTGTACTACTACTCTCTGGACGAACTAATCTTCTTGGGGAAGTAAGATTTCCTAGGTGGCGGTAAATACCCATTTCCCATTTAAAAATAATTAAATCTGAAATGACCTACACAGGCTATCTGCGCTACCTGAATTAAAAGGTGGCGGAAAACCGCGGTGTCGGTGGAACACTGCTACCCTTTTTTCTCACTCTACTCCACTGTACAGTTGTTGGGTAAGAACATCAATGTTATTTATTCCCTCAGAACGAAGAAATAATACAGCCAGGTAACCACAAAACACAAATTCACCTATCTGCGTGAAATCTGTGACAAATATTCAGCTTTCCCGGTCACAGAAACAAAAAATAAAGCTAAGATACATAAAATATGCCAATTTTTAAAGAGTGTATTAGTTAAATAAAGATAAGAATTGAGTGATGTAAAGTGTATTGTTACCATTTACCATTATGTATTTTGTACGTCCAATTTGCTATTAAATATTCATTCATTAAATATTCATTCATCCATCAAAAAAAAAAAAAAAAAAAAACATAATGTAATTTGCTTGAGGTCACTGACGGAAAAGCTCTTCTCTGGACAAGGCTAGGAAAAAAATGGTCCACAAACAAGCGGAACACTCTATTCTGGTCATAATGCTTTAACAGCAAGTTTCACAGGCCATTTCTACCTCGCCACAACAGTCGTAAACCCACCAGGTACTTAATCACCCGAGCGAAGGTGTGTTGCCAACCAAAGCGTGGCATGACTGCAAAATTGGGAAGAGAATTCTGCTAGAAACCTCATTACCTCAGGAGGAAAACGTAGACAAATAGGAAATTCCTCTGGGAGGGGCTCATGCAAAATGAGACCAAAATCATGTTGTTTGTGTAAGGTAGTCTCTATTTTCCGGAGGAAACAGATGTGCCGAAGAGAGAGTCTCGAGGCAATTGCAAGCCTTACGACGAAGCTGACAAGGGGAATGTTTGCAATAGATTTGCTACGACATGTTCGGGAAAGAGACTTCTTTTATAGAAGAAAACACTGCTGTTCAAAAGACGTAGATTAATTAACAATCAATGTTAAGACTAAAGTTGGTAAAATAATAATATTTGTCTGTGCCCCAGAAGACAAATCAAACATGGCCTAGCGAAAAATTCGATAAGCGATTCTCTGAAGGTATTACCAATTCCATAAGTGGAGAAGACGTATTCTCGCATCAGGATTGTCCTGATCTTACCTCTTCTCTAAAAGAAAAGGGCATGAGATACAGCAAGATTCAAACTATAAAAAAATCTGACTCATAGGAAGCCATTCTGATTGAAATGATGACACTACTGACTTGTTTTAATCTTTTCTTTAAAGGACAACTCTTACTAGAAATGATCTTTTCCCTACGAAACCGTCCCGAAGAAACGCTTTTCGAAAATATCATAACTTTCCACCTCAAATAAGCCATTTTCTTGTTAGCGCTTGTCGATTCTATCCACCACTCCTGCTCTCCGACGCGGCGGCTGGGCGCAAAACGTTTGAAAACTCAACGCGCTGTGGTTGAAAAGTGGAAAAACTAAGCAAATAAAAGAAGTCAAAACAGAAGACTCTCATATTCCTTATATATGAAAGAGTTGTCAGCGGACATTAAGATTCCGTCAAACTTTGCGTTGTGTGACGGGCAAAACTCGGCACGGCAGAAAAAGCGCTAAAAATTCGTGAGGACAAAACGAAGCAATGGAGAAAGGTGGGGATTTTAGAAGCTTATAATTCCAGAAGGGAGCTAGATATATTTTAAAAGGCAGAATAAGTAAGAGAGGTCCTTTAAAGAACGAGGTTGCAGTCCAGGATCCTTGCCAAGAAGGGACGAAATATCACTGAAGAAAATCCTATCTGTCTGATCCGTTTTTAGTAATTTTTTGTACAGATTACTTTAGATTTGTACGACCGATATTTTGCCATTTCTTTTTGAATATTTCAACACGCCATTCGACCACAATTTTTGTTGTTTAAAATTCGAGCTACAGACGTTTCTCGGGTCTACTACGCCCTCAGAACGAAGATAATATGGCGAACAACAACGCCATTGTGGTAAATAACGGCTATAAATTCGGACACAGGATCCAATTTACTGCGACGCAATGGGACCTCTCTTTTCTTGAAAACCGAACATAGAAAAAAGAATGGGATTATCCCACTGGTATATTGCGACACTGAAAAGGTTTTCTCGGGAGTTTCCCATGGTTTTTTTCTTCTTTCTGTCCCACGTTCTGTTAATACTACGGCATCAAAAGAAACGTAAGGAGTCTCAGATAATGAGTTTGTGCAACAACCTCACAGATTTCCAAGCTCACAACCTAGCTCATATCCCAGGGGTTGCTCACTCCAAAATAGTCTAGTCTACAGTACCTATGTGCCCAGGTGTGTCCAAATAAGCCCAAGCGATGCCAAGGTGTGCCCGACCGTTGCCCATGTGTGCACGCCGGTGTCCAGGGAGGATGTATACTACAGTAAGTGACCACCAAGTGAGCAACCCCTTGCTTATATCATATCTCTTTAGACAGGAAACAGCGAGCGCAAGCTTAACGCTACTTGGTAGCCAACTGATCAAAAACGAATAAATAAATACAAACTGATTTGATCGGCTTTTACACTATTATGACATTAAACATATATTTAACAGCGATCGCAGGGGATCGTCAGTATCACTTGTATTTTAAAATAACTGTACGGTATTTCAGAGAAAAATAATATAGTAATTTACTGCGACAGAAGAAGGAAGAATGAAATCAGGAGAAGGATTGGGGTAGATGGGGGAGCATAATAGGGGAGTAGAAAAGGATAGGTGAAATAAAAAATGAAACTAAACGAAAAAGATGGCTATTTATCATTTCATGATAAGCAAAATAATGTCTTGGTAATTCACCGAGGTAGGAGAAGGGAGAATAAAATAGGGAAGGGAGTGCATGCATGGATTCACGGGAGAGATAGCAGTGGTGAAATTGCCCCGGAGCTGAGTTGGAATACTGTGTATTTTAATTATCGTGTTGAAAAGGAAAACTTCTGTTGATGCACATACTGTTCTTCCCCCCTTGTTGGCATACCCGTTGCCACTTACCGAGATAGGAGGGGAAGTGTCATTATACGTTTCTGGACTATAAGTGATTTTTGCCTTTGGATAAAGAAGAACACACTGGAATGATATCTACCTTTTTACATCACCGCCCGTCCCTGACAACTACGTGTTTCCCACTAATCCCACTACAAGAAATGATAGGGGTGAGTCTTTTCCCATAAAAATCAAATCAGACACCACACTCGGGTCTGTTTCAGGGGTGACGCCTCGTCCCGTCGGCAATAGAGCACAGGGGTCTTTTACTCCTACATGCCCCGCAGTCGCAACATCAGGGAGTGGCCACAGTTCCAATCTGGTTTTCGGGATCAACGAAAGTACGTTTTCGTGAGACAAAAGTATTTTTTTTTAGTATTACTGACTCATTTCCCATCATGACGCACAACTGTATAGAAAGATGGAATAATGAAATACAGAGAATAAAGAATGAAAAACATGAATGACATGAATAAAATTCACAATCTAGAATACATCACTGAGAATTCAAGCGATGTAGAGGATGTCGGTCCGTTCGTTCGATCAATCCCTAACAGACTGAGATATTTTTGTGAAACCTGGTGTGCATCTTTTTTAATTTTTTTGTTTACATCAAGTGAGAACAATGCTCATGGTAAGATCCTGATAATTTTATGCGAACTCTCTAGTTGGCGACATTGGCATCGCAAAATCCTATTACTCCCCCCCCTCATTTGTTTTAAACTTAGCCTATGTTTCGACACTGAGAATGGTTTGCAATTAGAACATGCCTAATCTCTTATGAACCGTCAAAGGAAGCAAAGGGTCGGTCCGGTCCTAAGTCTAACTCTCGTCCGATTTGTGATAATATGGGAACCTAAAGCGTCTGATGTGAAGGCTCCAGTGTACTTCGGTGTTTGTTTGACCAACAAATTCAATCTTGTAAGGCGGCGAAGGATGGACCGTTGTCCCTGAGGTATTATGCAAAGATCAAAGAGAGTGGGGGGGGGGGAGGGGTACTTTAAAGCAAGTGAAAAGGGATATGGTTAGCTGTAAACTTGGTCATCCAAGGCGGTATATTGGGAGAGTAAAGGGTCTCTTCGGTCCTTACTCATGTCCGTTGTGCGGTAGAATGAATGATAGCCTAAAACAGTTTATGCGAAAGATCAATGATCGTTGAATACAGATATATAGAGCGAATCGAAGGTTGCTGAATGAAGAATGGATGTGTTGTTTCACCGAGGAGATTTGTTTCATCGAGGGGTCTCAAAATACTGTCTCTGCACACACCCAACTGTACCTTCTATTTAGAGATGCATGTAAACTTTAGTTTAGCATGTAAACTTTAAAATTTAGACATTTCTCTTCGTTAAATCATTTTAATTCAAGGGATTACATACGTAACCTGTCAGTGCCAATAGCCTACGTACAAATGACCTTCCCGGGCCCCATCAGACATCAAGTCCAGAGTTTTTGGACAAAGCAACGAGTCATTAGTCCCTCTCGTCTCCGAATGTTAAAACCTCGATTTCATCAAAGAGGCTCTTAGAGAGCCGGTGCTTAGAAAAATGTCGTTTTTTGCGGAACACTGCATTTTCCCAAACTGTTCAAGGAGGATCTGAGTGGAGAATATCTTAAGTGTGATCAAGCGTGAGGTTCTACTGAATGTCTCAGGTTTAATATTTGAGCGGATGAGAATCCTTCAGCAAAGTGATAAAACAGGACATAATGCGATGCATAAACAATAAATCCAGCACACAACGACCCACCAAAAAGTCCAAGAGCTAACTCGATTAAATATATGACCCATTCAGGTTCAGGTTCAGGTTCATTTAATTTTAAAATAAAGTCAACAAATAATTTCACAAAACTTCATGGCAGAGAGCAGGCTCGATGGCCAGAAGACTAAATTAAAAAAATACAACTCAACATGGTCATACATAACTGTAGGCTATACAATATAGCAACCACCATCCGGTCCCGAGAAAGGGGACATCCAGGAAATAACCTCCCCAAAAAACAAATGAACATAAAGACGAGACAACCAAGAAACCGTCAATACTCAAAGGACAAACCATCGATCTTCTTACATCACTCAGTGTCAATATTCAATTAGAAGTCTTGCTTTGATTTTATTTTTTAAAACATTTGGAGAAAGTTGTAGGTCAAAAGTAGATTGATATTTGTTCCATGATTTTATAACAGTATTTCTAACAGAGAATCTTGATCTTTCCGTTTGTATAAATGGTTGACATAGTAGTGATGCATTCCGTGTAAAGTGTTGATGGGATGTATTGGTTTGAGCGAAAATGTCCGGCTTATAAAAATATCCTGGAAGTTGTTTATGATGGTGTTTAACTTTAAATAGTATAGCATGATAAGGGACAAAAAGACCAACTGGCAAAATATTAAGAATAAAATAAAGGGTTTTTGTTGATGTTTTGTTAGGGAGGCTGAGTGGAGAAGGAATGAATTGCTTAAGAACGCGAAGGGCTTTGTTTTGTTGTCTCTGAATACCAATTATATTTGTTGAGAAAGTATTTAAATAAACAAGTGGGCAGTAATTTAGATTTGAATGAATTAGGGAAAAATAAATGGATCGAAGGGCGTCATAAGGCAGGACAGATTTTAGGTGGCGAAGGAGACCGACATTTCGGCCCACTCTCAGTCTTAGTTGGTCAATATGGTCTTTGAAACTCAGTAGTGGATCAATGGTTATTCCAAGGTATTTCATACTCTCCACCCTTGCTATGGTGATGTTGCAATCCACTAATGAAAGGCATGTAAATGTTGGAATATTTCTCGGCGATCGAGAGTAAACCATAAATTTAGTTTTTGCGGAATTTATTGATAGCTTGTTCGCATTGAACCACTTGACCAATCTTCCTAGGGCTAGCTGCATCTTATCTCTTAAGGATTCTTCGTTTTTCCCGACAACATTACATGCGGTATCGTCCGCAAATAGTACATTTAGGCCTATATTCTCCAGTGACCTGTTCATGTCATTTACGTAGATGAGGAATAGCAACGGTCCTAGGATCGAACCTTGTGGGACTCCTACTCCTCCTGACCATTCCGTAGGATTTGACTTCACTTCCCCTCCGTCCACGTACTGATATCGATTGGTTAAATATGACATAACCAGGCTGTTTGCAGGACCACGAATACCACTGTTTTCCAGTTTAGATTTCAGTATCTTATGACATATAGTATCGAATGCTTTCCTGATGTCTATAAAAATAGACGCTGGGATTTCACCGCGGTCCAGTGCGTCGTGAATGTATTGCGTAACCGCTATCAGGGCTTGTTCGGTGGAGTGCCCCTTCCGAAAACCGAACTGAGATGGGCTGAAGAAATCATGTTTTTCGAGGAATCCAACAAATCTGTTATATATACATCTTTCAATTATTTTACCAAATGCAGATAGTATGGATATTGGCCTGTAGTTGGAAGGGTTTTTTGGGTCCCCTCCTTTGTGTAGGGCTATAACTCGTGCAGACTTGAGACAAGATGGGAAAACTCCATTCTTAAACGTCAGATTGATAATGTGTACAAGCAGGTCTACAATACTGGGCAGAATCAACTTCAGTAGTTTGGTCGAGGAGCCATCGACACCTTCAGATCCTCCTGTTTTTAGTTGGCTCACGACACGGGTAAGTTCGGTGGCATTGGTAGGTGTTAAAAATATTGAACTCTCTGCCATAGGAGGTAAAAAATTAGAGAATGATGGGGTGGAGCTGTTAGTTTCAGGGATCTCACTCGCTGTGGTTGCCCCAATGGTGGCGAAGTATTCATTTAGGACGTTTGCTACATTTAGCTTTCCCTTAGTAGTCCCTCTGGCAGTGTGTATTTCTTCAGGGAAAGAGGCTTGTTTATTCCTGCCAATACACTCATTGATGAGAGTCCATGTTTTCTTGGGCGATCCTTGAGCCTCAGAAAATTGTCTCGATATGTGGATATTTTTGGCAGTTCGCAGAAGGCTTGTCAGGTTATTTTTATACTCTTTGAATACTTTCTTTTTTGTCTCGTCTGGGCTTTGGAGCAATGCTTTGTACATTTTGTTTTTTGTCTTAATAGACTGCAGGATCCCTTTTGTAACCCATGGTTTTCTAGGCATGGAATATCGTTTAGAATTTAGAGTTTTTGCTGGGCAAGCTAATTCAAGTGCAGATTGGAATTGTTTCACAAGATATTCTGCTGCCATGTCCGTGTCATCTGTGTCTGTGCACGGGGCACGATCTGCTTCTGACAAAATTGCCTTTAGTTTTTCAATAGAGTAGTGGTCGAGCCTTCTTACTTTCTTAGCTTGAGGTTTAGGTGGAGTATGATGTGTTTTTATATCAGACAGTATCATAAAGTGGTCCGAGATATCATTTATAATCACATCACAAGATATCGCTGGTAAATTGGTGAGGATATTATCAATTAGAGTTGCAGTCGATTCAGTTACTCTTGTTGGGATGTGGCACAGGGGAAGAATTCCAACAGGCATACACGTAGAAAGAAATTTGATTGCGGCTCTATTTGGGAGCATATCTTCTTTTACTTCTCTGGGTGCTAGGAGGTCAATGTTAAAATCTCCCATTAGGATAAGCTTTCTGCTCGTATCTGCTGCCTTTGTCAACAGTACCTCAATTTTCTCCAAGAAACCGACTTGAGATGTGCAAGGCGGTCTGTATATGACACAGCATAAGACGTTTCCACTGTCCAAGTCAACATTCACTGCCAGAAACTCAAATGCCGATTCCTCGTATAAAGGATCGAACACGGTGTTGCGAGCAGCATGCAATCCTTTCTTTACGAACAAACCCAACCCGCCTTTTGCTTTTCTGGATCTGTTTTTGTAAAAATATTCATAATTCTCAATATTAGCAAGATCAGTTGTTGATTCTGTAAGAAAAGTTTCACAGATGCCAAGTAGGTCCACTCGGTTAAGGGGCAGAAATGTTGAAAAATAGTCTTTAGAACTTAATACACCGCGAGAATTTATAAAAGCAGTTCTTATGCATTTTGGTGGGATTTGGCGATTTATTTCTTCGGGTAATACATATTTATTAACAGGTAGACATTTTACTAAATCATCCTCAAAATCATGATCATTACATCCAGTATTAGATAAAAGCTTTTGAAGATTCAATGGTTCACCCTCAAGCCTCGACAGCCTATCGGCAGTCTCGAAACAACGGTTAATAATAACGGAAGTCACTCACCAGAAGTCCTCCAAACTCGGGACCGGGTGGTTGGCTACTTACATAATTCCGTTCAATCTGCAAAACATGCTATCAAGTGTGAGTGTCATACAGGACGAGGATAGCTCCATCAACGAGATAAAAATCGATAACTTAATAGGCTTCATGAAAAAAAATTCAACAGAAAACGATCCACTCAACCGTCCAAGAGCTAGCTTAATTAAGTTTCACCATTCAGGCTGACTACGAACGGGTGTTACTAATGGATTCGCCGGAATTAAATTATCGGGGGACTCCCAGGAGGTTAGGATTTAGTAGTATATGAATTAACAAGAAAGAAAAAAAGACAAAAAGAAGTCAAACAATATCCTTTATTCTTGATCCTGTTTGATGAAGAAGGAGAAGATGGGTTACAGATATTCCTGCTAAAATAAATGGTAGAATAAAATGAAAGACAAAAAAGCGAGTTACTATGAACTTTCAAAAATCAACATTCTATTATAGCTGCAACTTGGGCAACAACAGGGGCATTTGTCCCTTTCAGTTCAGTACTTACAATGTATCAGTCACAAGGGCGCTCTTCTCATCTTCAAATTAAAGTTCGTACACAAACATGGATTATTTAATCCCGATCTAATCTACAGCTTCGCTTTATTCAAATCCACCATCTTATGGTTTATCATTAGGGCGAGAAAACATTCAGGTATCAAACGTTTCTGTCCTCGATAGTAAACCCTTTCGATGAAGAAAGAAAACAAAAATGAAAGAAGACATTCGAAATTTCAGCGAGAATCAAATGTTTACAAGTTCACTCGAAAATTCACAGTTATGCCATTGCAAATTATTCACAGACGATTTTTTACTGCTTGTGGAGGGAACCCCGACAGCACTTAATCGTTAAAAATACTTAAACTAATTTCCGAGTTTGCCTTAAGTAAAGTAATTGCTTCGCATTTTGCCCTTTGAAATCTATTTAGCGGCAAAAGAATATCAGCAAGTAGGAAGATTTAAAAATCTGGGGGGGGGACAGACCAAAGTAGGAGACGGTTTTTCGAGTAAATTTCCATTAGAGTAGGAGCCGGGTTCGTTGGCTGAAATCAAAACAGGGATCTTGCCTCAGAACAGGGATCCTGATTTAAAGAAGAAGAAAACCAAAAGAACAGGGATCCGTTTCCGGCGTGGCTTGACATCCTCCCTCCTCAAATGGCACCCCTGCAATGAATCCAAAAACGCTTATACGAAAAAACATCTTTACAAACAACATCTTCCAGACATCTTTACGAGTTCTGGCACCATTATTTCCCCCAAGCAAGGCCGCCAGACAGTCACACTGTCGACCAACAAAGATATAATAGGGTCAAAGTGCTGCCATCCATTGTCCAAGTGACCGGGGACAAAAAAAGACATTTCTCATCGATCTACACCCGGATTCCACGTCGGCATGACTATGTAGACCGTGATTTAATGCCAGGAGAAAAAAGAAAAATAATCACTTAAGCCACTCGCAAATATCACGTTGATAGACAAAAAATAAGACAGAGAAAGATATCACCATGTGTTTCTCTTTGAAGTTTCAATTGAACAGATGTGGCTGTAATTTATTATTGAGACACGAAATGGCTGGCATACTCATGACACAATTGCTGAACCAAGAAACGGATTTTTTTTTGTTTACTAAATTCTTTAAGAAGAGCTTGCCCGGAATCCGGCGATGTTCTGAAATCTCTGAACCGTCAAAGTTTTATTTCTAACTGTTAGATCGCAGAAGAAACTACGTAGAGACTTAGCGTTTTCTCGAATGACGGCCTAAGCTCATACTACCGTCTAGTGAAAAACTGGCTGGAATATTTTGACAAGAGCTTCATGCTCATATGCCACATGCCAGGGTAGTTGGCCTTTAGCTAAGGTCAACGTTGAAGGCTGGATGGCTCTCAGTCCCCCCCCCCCCCCCATAGACTCTGCTGCAGTAGCCGGATCCGATCCGGATCTGTAGAATGCATATCAACGGATTACGGCATGTCCTGCTCAATAAATGTTTAACCCTTCCCCCTCCAACTCCCCCAGAGCAACAGATCCGGTCGGGGTCTATAAGTGGTGTATCTAGGGCATGTAATAATCCTCTCCGCCTAAGTCCTAACCCACTCCTCCATCCTAAGCGTGTCACAAGATTTTCGGGAACTCTCCCAGGAGTTACCAGATCTGGTCCGAAACTGGCGATGGAACATTTACTGTTGAAACCTATCAAATTCAATCCACGTATCATTCGATCATGAGTGACGGATACCAGAAAATTTCCGGGACTCTCTCCCACCAACCCCACAGTGCCTAGATCAAGCTCTGACTTATCAGCTGACCACGGAGGACGTATGAACTTGCCAAGTATAACTGAGAATTATTCATGCCACAAATCTGTAAACAGAACATCTAGGATATTTGACATTACCAACTATCGAGGTTCATCCGGATCGCGTTACTCGATTTCCGGGAACCCCGCCCCCTTCAACCACCCCACAGTGCGCGGATCTATAAATGGTAGATCTAGGGCTTATGAATGCCCTTCTTCCCGATTCCTCCACTCTAAGCGTGCGCTCGGGTACCCCACTTCCAACTCCCACCGCAGATGCAGGACCCACTCCGGACCTGAAAAAGGACATCTAAGCATGAACTCTTGCCAAATATGGACTTCCGTTCAGATCAGATCACTTGTTCAAGAGTTATGCATGCCACAAGATCCAGGATTCTCCCTCCCTTCACTCCCCAACGGATGGTCGGATCCGGAAAGTTACAATTTCAAGCCGATCTGGTCAGGTTTCTAACATACGTGGCAAGTTTCATCCTCCTAGCCCATCTGAAAGTACTCCATCTCGCGATCAGCGGACCGACCGACCGACGGAAAAGCAACCAGTATATGACTGATCGGAAACCCGAGAGAACCTTAATTTAGGTCGAGATATAGTAGGAGCCATGCATCGAGGGGGGGGTCATTTTGTCCTCCGGTTGAACCATTCGACCCTTTGAAGACAATAAAAATACAAATCACGAAGGGAATAATTTTTTTGGAGAATATGCGCAGAAACATGTCCCCGCTTGGGGACTAAGAAAATGTTCATTAATTTGTACCGAAATGTACGTTTTTAACTGTAGTCGAAAAATAAGGATCCGATCTGTAAATCTAATACAAATTACCCCACAGGTTTGTGTAGATCAACAAGTAACACGAACACAAATTTAAATATAAACACCAAAAGATATTCCCTTATCGCGCTGCTAAAAGACTTTGTATGACGCTAATGTCTCGTTTCTGCGGCCTGGATTAATTATTACGCCACCGACAAAGGGAAACAAAAAAGAGTCTCTAAAAGAGAACCATGAAGTTCAAGACCATCTAGACCAACCTTGGCGACATCTGACATGACTCGGAGATGGGTGAATGTCAAAACAAGTCATACAAAATTAGAGGATCAAATGGAAACATGTCGCACTAAATAAAATTAGCGGTAACATTTTTTTGCGACTACAAAAAATCGGCAGCGTCAATTATTGACTGCCAACGCCGACCGGCACAAGCTACATTTTAGGAAGCGACTAGTTTTCTAGCAGCTGACTAGACCACTATCCAGCCAGCTTACTTCTTATTTTCGTATTGACCAAAGGACCGAAGCAACGATATCGTTGAGTAGTTTTTCCTTCTTTCTCCAGGACAAAAAAATCAGCAGCGCCAATTGTCGACTGCCAACGCCGACCGGCAGAAGCCACAAATCAGGAAGCGGCGTCCTCTTGCCGCTGACTTGTCAGCTATCCAGCCAGCTTACTTACTTCTTTACACATTTACAAAAAGGACCGAAGCAACGATACCGTTGCCCAACTTTGTTCTTCTTTCTTGTTTCCTTTTGTTTTCTCTCTTTTTTATATTTTTATATTTTCTCTATTTTTTATATTTTTATATTCTCCTCCTCTCTTCTTTGTTCAGAAATATTTTTGGACGGGTAGTTTTTGGTCGTGGAAATATTTGTGGGGACCTTCAAAGCTGTATATGGCTTTGAGCCCATTTAGAGTTTAGGACAATAACACCAACAACGAACTTCAAGGAAGATGTCAACCAACTAGAGAGTGTCCAGGGGCGAGCAACAAAGGTGCTTCTCAAACTAAAGGCGGCTTCACACTGACTTAAGACCCCTTTCACACTGGAGTACTTAGGCCTCTTAAGTGTACTTCATGCGTCTAAAGTCGCACTTAACGTAAGAAATCTCACTTAACTTTAGTATTTTTCAAAGTTGAAAATTTTTCAACTTTTAACACTCAAAGTTAAGCGCACTTAAGGAATCACTAGCCAACAAATTCACCATTCGCTGATGATGAAAATGGTGAAAATCTAAGAAGAAATGAAGAAAATTTACTTAGCTTCAGCTCCTTGGTGTGAAAGGCCTAAGTACAGTGTGAAAGGCTTACTTAACTTAACATAACTTTTGCTACTTAACTTTAGTTCTTAAGTGCCAATGTGAAGCCGCCTTAAGGCACCTCTCTTACGACGAGCGAACAATCGCTGACTTTTCGGCCAAGACGAGGGGACGTGACTTTTGCCCGTAAGTTGCTCACCACAAATTGCTATGAACTGTTCGTAAAACTGTTGTACGTTCTGTTCGTACGAGGCGCTCCAGCAGTACGCGGGGGCTTATCAAAGATAAACGGAATCGAGGCTGCTTCTTCTCAAAACTGGGCTGTCCCCCCTATGTAACTACCATAGCTAGAAGACCGTGACCGAAATAGCAAATATGCTTACAAGAGAAGATTAGACAATGACTGGAAAGACGTGTCTTGGAAAACTGCAGTAGAGGTATGCTTAAATGGTAGACTGAAGATCCAAAATATCTGTACAGGTGTCTTCAGCTGCCCTTCTTACCTACTTTGGCTAACTGGTAGTTGGCTTTAGACACAGCAAGGGGCAACACAGCGTTGTCTTGTCACTAGCAAGTTCAATTCTAGGAATTTTTAAGGTAACTCCGTAAGGGGACTTTCTGGAAGCAGAAGTGCTGTTCAACAAACAACCGATAAAGCAGATTCCCGCTTTTCCAGATTCTGACAACGAACTAGCCGGTCGTCGACTGTCAAAGCCATGACGAAGCACCCAATCCGGTGACAACCACTGTCTGGTCCGGCATTTCGAGCCAAAACAAATGTCACACCAATGTTCTCACCAAATGTTCATACCAATGCTTTCTGCCAGGCGAGGAAGTTAGCCGCCCCTCCGTCATGTAAAGAGCCAACCAAACAGCCAATAAAATACCGAACTGGACAGGACATGTGACAAGAACTTTAGGATCACCTTATCCAGCTGTCAAGGACTGTCCAATTAGAAGTCAACTTGTTTCAAACTTCTAACAAGACGACAAACAAGATCGAGATTTTGACGAAAGACTATATCGTTGGATGAGAGATTCAAATATTATTTCGATGAGTGAAATACAACAAGATGAAAATTCCATGGCGGATATTCCAGACGAGGAATGCCTCAATTAAAAAAATTATTAAAAACAAGATGATTTCTTCAAGGAAATACAGTATTTAGTTTTTTTCCTTGTTGTGTTTTCTAATAGCTGTGCACATTTCTATTCCCCAAGACGTTAGAATTCTTCCGGATTTCCAGTCCAACGGCATTACACTGATTTTGACTGTATCATTGGTTCCCAGCATGTTTCGCAAAGTTCGGATTCGACGGGAAGACAGTTGACATAACAGCGCAGCTGCAATACAATGCACTGCAAAGCAATGTTATTGAGAAATTTATAGAGGCGAAAGCCTTTTGATGCAGTTATATTATTATTACTACTATTAAAATGACTGGGCGGAAAAACCGCTCAAGTCAATGTCACAATTCTCGAATTGGAAACTAGGAACATGGGGCGTGGAAACAGTCGCCAAAATAATTCATCATTAATCGAAGCTGCATAATGATAAAAGAGGAGAAAAATACTCAAAGTTCTGGAAAACAGAATCCTGCACTGCAGCATGTCTTTTGAACCATGTCCTTTCTCGGTTTCTAGCTATTTATTGAGTTAAAGTAAAGCTCACAATAACGAAAATATTGCTATCGATCTGGGTGGAAGATAACCCTTCCCGATACGACAACCAAAACGGTCAAATCACTTCACTTTTTTTTCCCTCCTTACTTCCCTTCGTTTCAATGCTCCTTAAAGCATACCCGAAATCAAGACACCACATTTCCTCTTCTTCCGAAAAAACAACACCCCGTTTTTGGGATCACGAGATACCTATGACTTCGTAAGCTTTGACCGTCGTGTGTCTGTTAGCAGGATCACTCTCGAAGCCGCTCGGCAAATTTGTCGATTTGGCAATTCTATGGATTGCAAAAATCAAAGGAATTTTGGTGACACAATAAACAAAACCGCCAAATTTGGCGATAAATCGCCGACCGTGGCAACCATGGAGGAGCGCAGACCCTCTGAGATAAGAGAAAATGAAAATACGATACCTTGTTCCGGACTTCTAGCGTAGCTCATGTCACATTTCCTCCCGGCTCGTGGTGTCGCTGGGGCATTTGATCGCTTAGTTCCTTGCGACGTGAGAGTTCCCCCATTAGCGAAGCGACCTCGACTAAGGAGAGGGGTAGCCAGGACTGTAATAGAAGAAGGAATTAAAGTACAACTCTTACTAGAAATGATCTTTTTTCTATGAAATGGGTCAGAAAAAATATTTTCGAAAATACCATTAGCCTACTTCCCAAATGCAATTAGCGATTTTCTTGTTAGCGCATGTTGACTATGTCCAGCCTTCCTGCTCTCCGACGCGGCGGCTGGGCGCAAAACATTTGAAAACTGAACGCCTCGTGGTTAAAAAGTGGGAAAACTAAGCAAATAAAAGAAGTAGTAGCCTAAACAGAAGCTTCTCAGATCCTTATGTGTGAAAGAGTTGTCAGCGGACGCTGAAGATCCCGGCAAACGTTTCGTTGTAAAAAACGTTTAGGTTTCGTAGGCACAAAACGAAACAATGGAGAAAGGTAGGGATTTTAGAAGCTTATGATTATGTATGGGAGCTAGGTATATTATAAAAGGCAGAATAAGCAAGAGGGGTCCTTTAAGGCATACTTCGCACTATTTACTGTCTACGTTCCAATATTCAAAACCATCTGAATACTGTAAAAACTAAGCTCTCCTTTTAACAAGTTATCCACGTCTTTGGCTGTTTTACGCCTTTTCTCAGACCTGTTGACTTCTAGCAGAAACTCGGCAAAATTCAGATAACCGGTTTTACGCCCCAGTAGCATGATATGCGGACACTGGTAGGGAGCATAATGCTCATGAAAAATCCTGAACCGTGGCAAGTGCAAAAATTAGTGTGGTGTCGTTGGCGGGTTTAGAGTAACACGAAATTTGAGTCCTCAGGTTTAAGAATTAATGACTGCAATTCGGATTATTATTACTGTTGTCAACGTCTGAAAGCAGTCTGAAAGCAAAAATTCAATCCGGATAAAATCTGAATGAATAGACCAATCAAGCTTATGGCCTTGCAGCCTACAAGAAGTATCATCAATTTTATTCCTATCCATTTGACAAAGTAGCTCATTTTATTATTTGCACTTGAATCTCGGCTAAATTTCGAGCCAGGTTTCGAGCCACAACATCCAAAACCACCTCAAGACTTGATTTCAGTTTTGAGCCACAGAGCGAACGAGAGAGCGAGCCACAAAAACCGTACTGACCGCGGAGTGGTCCGCACAAGCGATCGCAGAATCGCGATTTCCTAGCCACAGTTTTTCCACGCGTTTTTTTATACCACGGATAAACGGCTTAAGGCGTATTCTCGCCGTTCCCCGAGGACTTGACTTGAGGAATCCCCGCATTTTTGTTTGTCCCCGGGGACTCACTCCCCGTATTCTCGCGAGTTCCCACGGACGGGGAATGCTTCGATTATCATCACCATCAAAAACGGACTCCCTTTCAGATTCGGAGGGGAATCAACTTTTGCTGGTGTTGGTGGAATGTAAAATAAAGGAAAAACAATCGGGATAAACTAAACAAAAAATAAGGTGAATACAGATAAATTTCGTCAACTGCATTTTCTAACAAAATCCATTTTAGAAGCACTCCCCCCGTTCTCGCTTTTTTCTGTACGTAGAGTCCGCGTGCAGTGACTCCCTCTATTCTCGCCGTTCCCTTGGTTTCCCCGAGGAGTCCTCGGGGTACGGCGAGAACACGCGTCGAAGACACGGCGATACTCACCCCTTGCAGCGTGCTGGGCTGTTGCCGGTAGGATTTCCAGAGAAATCCTTTCTTCCGAGGCATCTAACAAAGTCATCACCTCCGAGGCTTTGAGGTTGTCAAGCCGCGCTCCATTTATTCCCAGGATAATGTCATTAACATGGAGAGCACCGCATCTGAAATTTATTTGAATTCTTTTAGTACAAGGATTCAATAGGGCTGATGTGACGGCAAGAATGCCTCGATCGTCCGGGGAATTTGGATCGGATTGGGACGCTGGTTCCTAGTCGTTCTTTCTGCTATAAATTTACGTCTCACTCTGTGGTATTGGGCCTAAGCTGAGGTCTGTCGGCTCTACCTCAGCTCTCAAAGGGCAAAGATTAAAATGACCATAAATTGGCCCCAAGGGTTCTTATCACTCTGGGGGGAGGGGGGCTTATGTCATTAACATGGAGAGCGACGCATCTGAAATTTATTAGAATACAGTAGTCATTAGTGACAAGGGGTAGAAGGTAGACAACGGGTGCTGCTGCTGGTAAAATTAAATGGTATGAAGTACTGTACTCCACAACTGCTCTCCCGTGCTCCCATGTGGGGTTCTTGACAGTAAATTTTAAAATCTGTCTGCGGTAGTCTTCTTCGCTTCGAAAAACTAACAGGAAAACAGAAATAAACTGAGAAGTTATTATAGTTCTTGCTTCAACATGTTCAAATACGCCAAGGCTAGTGAAAGGACAATCTCCTCGTATAAGCAACAGATGTCCTAAGTCCTCAGTAAGGCCGAAAGCTAGAAACTGTGAGGTCGTTAGCATTCAACTCCTCCCAGCAGAACAAATATGCTAACAGAAGGCTTGGAATGAAGACCCGCTAAACTGCAAAAAAAAAAAAAGGCGGCCCGAGGGACCTTTGCTCTCTTTGCAAAGCTGGGGAGGAGAACTGGCTCCGCATCCCCCCCAGTGCCAGGCACTTTCGCGTTTGATGTATAAATTCGTGTGCGACAGTTTCGCTTCCCGGTATGCTGAAATCCACGAAACTCCAACCTTATCGCGGATGTTTCGAAATATTAACTTTTTTGTCTTACATCTTCTCTAGGTTTGGGCTAAAGAAACATTATTGTTATTTTCACAGCTAACATAAAAAAAATACGGCATGAGGAAAGACCACGGTAAATAAACCTCTAAGCCATAGCATAAAGGCGAGAAATACCTTCCCAGTTTATTCACCACTGAAAAATACTCCAGAGTAAAAAGCCCAAGCTAACGAAGGACAGCTGCTCATCATGGCATCGACAGCAAGTGGTTCTTCTCGAAACAGTACCACTTCAACAGTGCCACAGTGTAGCCAAGATGAACCCTACACCCCCCCCCCCTAAAAAAAAAGGTCTGAATACAGACAAATAATTTATTACACGTTACGAGTGTGAGGATGAGCCAGCTCTTTACTGTTGTACTTACTTACTACCCCCTCTGGAACGAAAATGTAACAGCACGGACAGATGTCACCATTCTACGGGAATTCCTGCTGAACAGATAGCAGTTACCACTTACGACGTTCCCGACCCTTTTAAGTAAGTTGTAACGATCGTAACTCTTGTGGAAGAAGGAGTAGCTAATTTTCTTATCACGCCGGCCGGTGACACGAAACAATAACAGAAAATTTTCTTATCACGCCGGCCGGTAGAACGAAGACAAGAACAGAATCGCAACGACCATAACTGGTAGCAATCGGTGGATCGCAACTTAGGCTACCCAAACATGGAAATAGCACCCCGGCGTTGTCCGAGAAGGTAAGCCACCATCATTACCAGGCATTTGAAATGATGGAAATCATTATTTTGATTACAACTGAAATCTGAGAATTTAAGGTAGTAGGACAGTTACGTCATATGATGTAGGGACAGTGTCTTCGAAGTGGTTGGGAGAGATCGAAACGTTACATTTATCCACAACTTTCCGATAATGCTGGATGTATTCAAAATCGCTTAGCATTTGCAATGCCTGGCATCCGGAAAGTGTCGGATCCTGACTGATCCCACCGACTTCCACTTCTTCTACGACAGACTGAACTGGCCTGGACACGGAGATTGGTTTTCTGAACCAACGGTAAAGGAACGGCATAA
Organism: Branchinecta lindahli; assembly: GCA_023053555.1. NCBI lineage: Eukaryota > Metazoa > Arthropoda > Branchiopoda > Anostraca > Branchinectidae > Branchinecta > Branchinecta lindahli. The sequence continues at coordinate 27,849,309 of JAKZAO010000002.1, forward strand.
ACGTGTTCTCTCTGAAGGAAGGTTCGTTCCTGTCAAGCTAGAAAATAGCTTCCATTTGTTGGATTAACTTGGCTACCTCCAGCCGTGCCCAGGCACAAAATGGAAGGAATAAATCACTCCGTAATCGCTGCGAAATCGCGAGAGTATTGTGGAAAGATGGACAAGTTTCCACGCGTAACTGTTAAGTCGGGGGGGGGGGGGGGTAGGGGGTTTGCACCCTAAACATACAAAAATAATCGTTTTTTATTGGCTTTAACCTCTGATCCATGTCTTGTGTGTACTTTTTGGTCCGACCCACGCCCCCCCCAAAAAAAAACAAATTCCTGGATACGGAACTGGTCAGCTTCTTTTGCATCTTTTATCAGTACACTAAGATATTTTGACGGTGTTCATGGATTTGTACTTTATTAACACGTAATGAAGCTGAGAATACGGACGGAGCCCCAAGAAAACCAAATGTATAGTTGACCCCGCAACTTGAATTTCATCGAGGATGCTGTAATGGACCCCTGAACGGAATCCATTGGAGAAACTGGCCTCAAGGCAAAAGTCAAAATCTGTCAAAGTCATAGTCATTGTACCATCTATATTTATTGTCAAGCGTTCATTTCCCTTTTTTACTCTGTATGTACTGTGCAAATGCCTTTAATAGGCTGCACGTAATAAATTCATTCATTCATAGATGATTGCGTTAAACGGTCACGTCAGCTGATTTAATTCGGGCGATATTTCGGCCCTCTTGGCAAGAGTACTCCTCATATTTGACAAAGCATACCGGATTACCGGATAAGTCAGCTACATTTTATTGGAGCTATATTTCGGCCCTTCTTGGCTCTTCAGGTTCAAGCTGAAAAATGAGCAGTCAGCTTGGGCTGAAGGAATATCCAGTACTCCTCAGGCTGAAAGCTCGAAAGGTGGACCGGCTGAAATATCGCTCAAAGGGCCGAAGGAATATATTTATGTCTACTAGTTCTTTGGGAGCTTCAACCGGCTTGCAAATGCGTTACTGACTTCTGAACCAGCAAAAGAAACACAAAGGCGCTGAAGAAACACGAGTCAGAAGCCCCTACCACCCAGTTCGACTAACGGGACTTAGAGAACATTTCTGAAAATGTTCCTCTAAGAATTCGAGAGTGATGAGGAACGTGACGGGTCAAACTGCAGTCCGGGACGAAGCCTATCTCGTCAGTTTTCTTTGAAGGAAGGTTCCTTCCTATCCAGCTAGAAAATGGCTTCCAATTACTCGGTCGCATTGTTTCCAACGACCACGACACATGCAAAATGGAAAGTTCGTGCACTGGCGACAGAATGTCCGAATACTCCGCAATGACCATGATATCATGCAGTAAAAAGACGACTACTGTTTCGGGTTGTCGACATAACGTCCCCATTCGAAACGTCCCCTGTCGAAACGTCCCCGTCGAAACGTCCCCATGACAAAACGTCCCCATGACAAAACGTCCCCGTGACAAAACGTCCCCATGACAAAACGTCCCCACTCAAAACGTCCCCTGACAAAACGTCCCCATGGCGAAACGTCCCCCGCTATAGATTTACATATATCAGACCGGCATTCTCTCAAAGCGGAATAATTTAAGACCACGGCATGGGAATAATGGATTAAAATCGCCTAGGTATATAAATGTTATCCCGAGAAATCAGGGTTTACTAACCACTTGGCGACTGCTACAAAATGAGGTACAGGCTGTTACCAACTCAAAAAGCAAAGCCCAATGATCCGAATCCACCTATAAATTTGTTTCATGAAGGTAAGCAAACTAGGACTTGTTTAGCTTTTCTCTTTACTTGTCTCAGAAGGGACGGGACTCGGCCGGTTATAAGCCACTGCAGATTTTGGGGGCAGCACTCTTGACCTACAAGTAAATAGGTATATCTGCATGCACTGGATTCTCTAATGACACTGATCCAGAATTCTAGGTTTGGAAGGCACTTACCGGCCGGCGCTTAAATACTTGTCCACATTAGCCAATTAGTTGCAACGGATAGGACAAAATTACTTAAAGTGACACGAAGATTCAATGAAAATGCGGATTTGTGGTACCTCTATGGGCTTGTACCTGTGTTATATTTGACAGTGAAAACGGATAAGTCAGCTGAAATTTATTGGAGCTATATTTCGGCCCTTCTTGGCAAGGTGTTATCACAAGTTCCATTTTTTCCATCTTGAGCGGCTTTGAGCCCGAAGAGGACCCTTGCCAAGAAGGGCCGAAATATAGCTCCAATAAGTTTCAGCTGACTTATCCGTTTTCACTGTCAAATATGATTCGCAGTCAGCTTGGGCTGAAGGAATATTTGTACCTGTGTTGTATGCTTGACTAAAAGATTTACGAAAAATAAGTTATATAAGGAATGTTCCCAAATGTTCCTGCTTATCAGGAATGTTCATTTTCTGTAGTGCACACTGTGAAGTTGTTTTTACCTATCGAACATGCACCTGCAGATCGAGGCAAACTTAAAAATCTATGCTTGGGGACGTTTCGCCACGGGGACGTTTTGTCATGGGGACGTTTTGTCACGGGGACGTTTTGACACGGGGACGTTTTGTCATGAGGACGTTTTGTCACGGGGACGTTTTGTCACGGGGACGTTTCGCCAGGGGACGTTTTGCCATGGGGACGTTTCGTCGGTAAGCCACTGTTTCTGTAAGGACAATAGGTTACTACTAAAAGAAACAGAACGAGATTTTCGAGTGTTTTCTTAATCAGCTACCGGTAATTATCCCTCTTCGATGTTAAGCGAGGGATAATATAATTTCGGATATTTCGGTTGCACTGAGCTATTTTCAAATGGTTGAAAATAGTATTTAGTGGACTTTTAGAGCAAAATAGCAGATTTTAGCTAAACAGGGGGATACATTTTAGAATTTCGTTGAAGTGTTCCATTCCCGTTAAAGGACATCTCCCACTACATAGTATTTCTGCTACGCTGTTCTGAGATATTTGTTAGCTATTCAGAAAATTAAACAGGGCTTCGGCTGTTTTTAGCCCCTTTCCATGTCCCTTGCCTTGAATGACAAACTTGGCATAACTTACATAACCGGTCTTCGGACAAATAAGCTTCTCGGAAAAAATGATCGGAAGCCTGATACGTCACGTATAGAGCACCAACACGGCAGGCGTGATTTTCAGTGTAATGCCAATAGAGAAGATATGATACACTTATGAAGTGCAGAATCTCGGGAAGGAGAATGGATGGCAATAGGCTACTACTGAGACAGAATGAATTACGATCATAAGTACGACGTGTCCTTTGATTTATCCAATTTTCCAAATAAAGATGACTCATCAGACCCGTCACCGGAAGCTGTGCAAAGACCGTCAATCGGATTACCATCCATAACTAGCTTAAATCCCCAAACACACAAATTCATGGCAATTTAGACTCAATCCTAGAGTTCGCTACGGTGTCCTAGCTTCAGGGAACGGCGTCATGGTCCGTCGAGGGATCCCCTTAACCTCACAAACCACAAGAGTCATGAATCCAATTTTCATAAGAAGTGCTCAATTTCCATCTTAATTTCAGAGGGGAGTACTCTATAGAATCTAAAGAACAGGAAGAATGTTGGAATAGAGGATGCGGCCGCAAATAAGGGGGCAGGGAAATGGGGACTTGGGTTTATATGTGCGTACAGATATATAAGAACTAAAAGAAGGCGGCAGAAGAAGATGTTTCTGCATAAAATCGGCTCGTTTCAGAAGGCTATACCAGCAATCTTTCGTTCCTCGCAAAAACGCACATACATTTACTTTCTTCAAAATTCTACTCGAAAGTGCGGTTCTGTGGCGCTGGGATTCTTGATCAACCTCTATAAGCATGACAAGTCATCCTGCCGTTTGGTTTGTGGATGCAATTGATATTTACTTTCTTCAAAATTCTACTCGAAAGTGCGGTTCTGCGGCGCTGGGATTCTTGATCAACCTCTATAAGCATGACAAGTCATCCTGCCGTTTGGTTTGTGGCGGGGGCTAGTTTTTTTTATTTTTTATTATTATTTATTTAAAAATCAGGTACAAAATTGTCGTGATCTTTCGATCAAATTCTTTGCCCTTTGTCAAACAAATACGTAAATAAAGCACAGGTAAATATTATATCCAATCAAGATTTAAGCCGATTCATCTTCGAATGGGAAGGATGTACGAAAGCCCCATGATGGCTGGCCCCCGACCGCCCATTGTGAATTCAGTCCAAATTGTCGTGGTTTATTTTGATTTTTACTTCTATTGTTTTTCCTTTTACTCCACTGTCGCCTTGTGAATTAAATATATATTTAGGATATGAGATTTTATTAAGATTTTATCAACGCAGTAAACAAGAAAAGGAAAATAGCGCAGTACAAAAAAAAGAAAGGAAAATTACAATGAGCTTTCGTTAACGTAGTAAATGCACAGGATAAAAACAAAAGAGCAAAAATAAAAAAGGGACTAATCAGATCTAAAAAAATCTTCTTCCCAGTTGGAAAAAGGAAAAATGGTCAAGAACAGGAACACTGAGGTCCTCAGCAATGGACGATAGCTTTGCACAAGGGTCAGATGGTAAAAAGTTTGCAGTTACGCGTGAATTCTTATAGTGATGAGGACGGTATAAAAGAAATACTTATATATTGCGCTTCCTGGCTTAGGGCCGACAACCGGATATCAGCAAGGCCAGTAAGTCTTGTCAAGGCTAATGCTGACAACTTTACCTTTGATACCCAACTAATGGTAGGGATCGACTAAAATCGGGAACGGAACGGAACGACACGGGGCAGGAGGAACGCGTATTAAAAACGGATCAATTTGGGGGAGGTTTGCTCTTCCCTGGTATATTGACATTGATCAAGGACAACGTTATTAAAATGGTGGTAGAATATGTGAGGGGGAATTTCAATAGAAGATAGTTCATTTATGTGTAGAAGGATCATTATGTTCTCAGTGGATTAATGTTTTTGTATGTCGTGTATGTAAAAATCTGTGTATGGCCCGTTCGAGGCTAAATAAACACTATTCATTCATTCATTCATGAGCAGCAACTGAAAAAGTTTTGGGTGACGCATATCTAGAGGGAAGTGGCTGGGGATGTCGGCTTATTGGAGACAGTCCAATGAGTCTGCACAAAATTAGGTCATTAACGCAGATACAGGAGGATTATTAAATAGCAAGGCTGCCTTATGAGAGTCATGAAAACTTACCGAATTTTACCAATTTCATCTTGAGGTTCAGCCCAGCTCGCAGCAGAACTTATCCGGTCGATTTACTTTCACGAGGAATCTTATGCGACAATCTGTATGTACAGTTTGCTACTACCATTAGGGATCGACTAAAATCGCGTTCCTCCTGCCCCGTGTCGTTCCGTTCCGTTCCCGATTTTAGTCGATCCCTACCATTAGTTGGGTATCAAAGGTAAAGTTGTCAGCATTAGCCTTGACAAGACTTATCCGAGAAGGTTATTGGTCCGAAGACCGGTTATGTAAGTTTTGCGAAGTTGTCATTCAAGGCAAGGGATATGGAAAGGGGCTAAAAACAGCCGAAGCCTTCTGTAATTTTCTGTAAGCATAACTAACAAATATCTCACAACAGCGTAGCAGAAACACTACGTAGTGCGAGGTGCAGGAAAAGGAAATGGAACACTTGATACTATTTTTTTATTTCAACGAAATTCTAAAATGTATCCCACTGCTTAGCTAAAATCTACTATTTTGTTCTATTAAGTCCGCTTAAAGATCCAGCTTACTATTTTCAACCATTTGAAAGATATATCCCTCAGTGCAACCGAAAAATCCGAAATTATATCGTGGAGGAATAAGTAGCTGATTAAGAAAACACCCGAAACCTCGTTCTGTATCTTCTATTTATTGCCGGGTGTCCTTACAGAAACTTTAGTCGTCTTTTTCCTGCATTTCCTACGATATCATAGTGATTGTGGAGTATTCGGACATTCCGTTGCCAGTGCACGAACTTTCCATTTTGCATGTGTCGTGGTCGTTGGAATTAATGCGACCGAGTAATTGGAAGCCATTTTCTAGCTGGATAGGAAGGAACCTTCCTTCAAAGAAAACTGACGAGATAGGGTTCGTCCCGGACTGCAGTTTGACCCGTCACGTTCCTCATCACTCTCGAATTCTTAGAGGAGAAATGTTCTCTAAGCCCCGTTAGTCGAACTGGGTGGTAGGGGTTTCTGACTTCTGTTTCTTCAGCGCCTTCGTTGCTGGTTCAGATGTCAGTAACGCGTGTGCAAGCCGGTTGAAGCTCCCAAAGAACTAGTAGACTTTGACATAAATATATTCCTTCGGCCCTTTGAGCGATATTTCAGCCGGTTCACCTTTCGAGCTTTCAGCCTGAGGAGTCATGTCGCCCGAATAAAATCAGCTGACGTGACCGTTTAGCGCAATCATCCATGAATTTGACAGATTTTGACGTTTGCCTTGAGGCCAGTTTCTCCAATGGATTCCGTTCAGGGGTCCATTACAGCATCCTCGATGAAATTCAAGTTGCGGGGTCAACTATTTATTTGGTTTTCTTGGGGCTCCGTCCATATTCTCAGCTTCATTACGTGTTAATAAAGTACAAATCCCTGAACACCGTCAATATATCTCAGTGTACTGATAAAAGATGCAGAAGAAGCTGACCAGGTCTCTATCCAGGAATTTGTTTCGGGGGGGGGGCGTGGGTCGGACCAAAAAGTATACAAAAGACAGAGGTAAAAAGCCTATAAAAAAACCATTATTTTTTTATGTTTAGGCTTTTGAACCCCCTACCCCCCTGGGTACGGCCCCGATGGTGACTTATCAGTTATGCATAGAAACTTGTCCATCTTTCACAAAACTCTCGCGATTTGGCAGTGATTTATTCCTTCCATTTTGTGCCTGGGCACGAAAAACAGTTCCGATTTCTCAATGAATGGTATCTGGTTTCACTTCTGCTGCTTTAAGGGAAATAAAAACGATTTGTTTATGTTTCGTTGCTGCTTTAACAGACTATCATCATCCGCCCCATCGTAGAACGCCATCATATTCAGCAACAACCGTCATCACAGGAAACACGCATCCAAGCTTGTGAAATCACAACACGCGTCCACGCTTGTGAAATCACAACACGCGTCCACGCTTGTGAAATCACAAGACGCGTCCAAGCATGTGAAATCACACTTCCACAAGGATGTATACAAGTGATTTTGGGAATATCGTTGACGGACCATCGAACAGCCTCACCGAAGATGCGGTTAATGCAGCATGGATCAATAGTTCCAAGTGACCATTCTCAACTTCTTCGTTATATGATTTATGTAGAGGTGAAGTAGAACCAGTATGCACGTCACAAGCTGAGCTAAAAGGTTTTTACGATACTAGGGCTGCTATGCATACATACTGACGTTAGGACTCTTTCTCCGCAAACATTCAAGTCCACGGGATATCTGAAAAAGTTTTGGCTGTCCTCCAGAACCTGTTGAATATCCAACAATCGCTGTATTTCTTATCCTCCTCCAGTCACTTTGCGACGGGATTTGAACTTGGAAATGCAACTTTACCACTTGGCTAAGAGGATTAGCCCAAACTTTAAGGGCAAAGATAAACCAATTTAATGGAGTAACGAGGCAGTTCGTGCTATTGTAAACGTGAGGGGGAGTAAAGTAATGAAACAACATGTTCATTGCTTCTGCAATGAAGCCTACAGAAGGAGCTAAACTAGTGTATATCCCGAAAACAAGACCAAGCCTCATCAGTAAAGGAAACGCCGACTGCCCTGGTCTGAACACACGAGCTGAAGCACAGCTCATGGACCTAGGATCATTGGACATAAGGCGTATTCTCACCGTTCCCCGAGGACTCCACTTGAGGAGTCCCCGCGTTTTTGTTTGTCCCGGGGACTCACTCCCCGTATGCTCGCGAGTTCCCACGGACGGGGAATGCTCCGATATCATCACCATCATAACAAGAGCTGTAAGCTCATATGGCACTTGCATGGGTTGAGATGTATTATTTGATTAAAAGTAATTTTCGACTGCGCGGTTCAGATGCGCACTTTAAGGAAGCTAGAGAAAAAATATTTTATCGTAGAACTTGGCTGTAATGATGCGCACTTTAAAGGCACTAGAAATTCATCTGTAAGGAAGACCCTTGAGGCAAAAACGATATCAGGCTCTTAGGGATCATTGATATATACGTATGATCAAAAGTATTTTTTTCCGCTAATGCGGGTAAAATGCGCACTTTAAGGGTGCTAGAATTTTTTTTTTCTGCAAAACCCTTGTGGCACAAATGATCATAGGTTGAGATGTATCGTTTCACAAAAAGTACTTTTCGACCTTGCGGTTAAGATGCACACTTTAAGGGAGCTAGAACTTCATTTGTAAGCAAAACCCTTGAGGCAAAAATGATCATGGACTCATGCGGATCATGGAAATGCATATTTTGCTTAAAAGCATTTTTCTTAATTTGCGGTCATGATTGGTACTTTAGGGAATGGTCGGATTTGAAAAGTGGCGATATCTAAGCCAATCTTGTCGAATTTCTAATATTCCAGCCAAATTTCATCGTCCTAGCACATCTGGAAGTACCTTAACTCGCGATCACCGGAATTCCGGACCCGCCCCTAAAACTCCCCCCACAGTCGCCGGAGCCAATCCGGTTCGGTTTTGGACTTGTTTGTTATTCCCACAAAGTTCCATCTCGATCTCTCCAGTCCAATCCGGTTACGTATTCCCCCCCCCCAATTGTTGTCGGATCCGGTCCGGACATGAAAAAGATCACCACAGGCCCTCTGTTCAGTTATTAAATTTCACTCGAATCCGATCACCCGTTCCAAAGTTACGCATGGCTAAATATTCCGGATTCCCCCTCCCTCCAATCCCCACACGACTATCGGATCGAGTGAATTTTTATTTACAAGTTAGTTTGATCGGGTCCCTGATACCTGATACGCCTCCCAAGTTTCGTCGTGAAAATCCCCAAAACTGTCATCACCAGAATTCCGGGAAACTCCCCTCCACCTCCCCCCCAAGTGTCCGGGTCCAGTCCAAACGTGTAAACGATTTATATGGAGCAGATTCTTGTTCTTCCCAGCAAGTTTTACTCCAATCCCTCCACTATAACCGTCTCTCGAGATTTCCGGTCTCCCCCCCAACTCCCCATAGCTGTCGAATCCGGTTCGGACTTCAAATGGAAGATCAGAGATATGTCATTCATTCAGGTATTAAGTTTCGTCCCAACCCGATCACCCGTTCGAAAGTTACACAACACTCAATTTTCCATATTCCCCCGCACTGAATCACATATACAAACCCCTTTGACCCTCGAATGCACTAGCTCTTTCCGATGTTAATAGAGTGATCCGATGCAAGGAGTGACGTCACGCCGTGCGCAGACCTACTAGTGAGAAGAAAGGGGTAGGGGTTTTAAAAAAACTACTAAATTCTCAGGATTCCAAGGCCCACCACTCCCCCCCAGATTGTCGGATCGTGAAACTGATTATTTCCAGGTTAGTTATATCGGGTCCCTGATATACCTGCCAAGTTTCATCGTCCTAGGACATCTGGAAGTACCCTAACTCGAAAACAGTGGACCGCCCGACCGACCGACAGACCGACCGACCGACCGACCGACCGACCGAAAAGCGATCGGTATATGGCACTTGAGCGGAGCTGCAAGTGCCATAAAAAAGGACTCCCTTTCAGATTCGGAGGGGAATCAATTTTTGCTGGTGTTGGTGCAATGTAAAATTAGTTAAAAACGATCAGGATAAACAAAACAAAAATAAAGTGGATCCAGATAAAGTTCGTCAACTGTATATATTTTTTTCGAACAAAATCCATTTAATAAGCATTCCCCGTGTTCTCGCTGTTTTCCGTACGCGGAGTCCGCGTGGAGTGACTCCCTCTATTCTCGCCGTTCCCTTCGATTCCCCGAGGAGGAATCGACAACGTAAAAGGAGTCCTCGGGGAACGGTGAGAATACACCTATAGTTCGATAAGCTGTGGAAGGCTCTGAAGAAGGCTCTGAGCGCGATAACACTGCCCTGCTGGAAGAAATTCCGCGGAGGCCAACGTAAAAGATGGCTGAGTACGCTCAAAGAAGACCTCGAGCCTATCAGAGGTTTTCGCCGTCATGTAAGGAGGTGGGCTTCCTCCTGGCTCCAACTCTCGATTCAATTCACGAACCTTAGGTGAAGTTTGATCCTGGTTATACCGACTATTAGGAGCACTGGCGTAATGATGGTTCATTTGCCCTCCCTTCCCTCCCTTTTCTTTATGGTGTTCGCTGTATGATTCCTTCTAAATCCTGACACGCTGCTCGCGGAAAGGTTGCCACGTCATATCTCAAACGAACCCTCATTTCGCCAGTGCTCCTAATAGTCGGTTTAACCAGGATCAAACTTCACCTAAGGTAGGTTCATTCAATCCTACGATTTTCACCGTCCTGGAGAGAGGTATGGGCTTCCTCCTGGCTCCATCTCTCGATTCAATTCACGAAAGACCGAGATTCATGGCACGAGTTGGTCCGCCAGCTGCCATCGCAAGAGAGCTGCACAGCTTGCTTCCTGACACATCGGTACAAGTAAGTAAGTATCCGCTTAAGTAGCTCTGACTCAAACAACCTTCATAGAACTTTTTTTTTTTTTATCGAATTTTCATCTGAAGCCTGATTAACTAAAATGTTTGATGAACTCCCAGAAAGACTTTACCTAGCCCCGGTACCGGCAAGTTCCGAGCCTGGCACCTCCAAGATTTTTGGCGTTCCAAATAGTTTACTATCCAGTCTACTAGAAGTAGTTACCCCTTAAAGCAGTTCATCAAGCGATCTCACATTTTCAACGTCTGCACCACCCACTATCAAGACACAAGTTCTAACTAGGACTCAGTACGACCATGGAGCCATCAAGTGGCGTGATTCAGAAAGTTTCACTGTCAAAATAGCTCTCAACACAACAACTAAAGACAAAAAAGCTGTTCAGCAGGTATGAAAAAAGTAAAAACTAGCTAAAATACTCTTCTACTACTAAATATTTTGAATACTAAATATTTCTAATGCTAAATTATCCTTTTAATAAACTGTTGGGTTGTTTTATTATCTCTGCTTAAAATCCGCCACATTTCCAAGAAGTGGTGTGCCCACCAGGGTCAGTAAAAATACTAGCAGACATCAACAATAGTTAATTAGCAAGCGAGAAAGAGAAACAAATTGCTCTAACGGATCAAAACTGGTGTCTTTTGTGAGTAATGCTGTCTTGTGTTAAGATTTTCCACAAAGAAAGGTAGCTGTGTTTGAAATAATCATTTATATCACCTGGTAACTGTTTCTGCTTCAATTTAAAATCAATTAAATCATTTCAGTAAACAGTTATAGTAATTTTACTAAGCGATCCTTCAACCAACAAGAGCTGTAAGCTCATATGGCACTTGCAAGGCTTGGTAAAAGGATGAAAGTAGGACTTCGCCGGTTCGTGGGTTTGTTCTGATCATTTGTAAGCAAAACCCTTGAAATAAGAATGACGACGGACCCTTGGAAATCACGAGAATGTATCGTTTGGTAAAAAAGTTTTTTTTTCCACTTGGCTGTGATGATATGCACATTAAGGGCGCTAGAAATTCATCTGTAATCAAAACCCTTGAGGCAAAAATGATCCTGGGCTCTTTAGGATCATGAATAAGTATGGTTTGGTGAAACGTAATTTTTTTGCTTTCCGGTTAAGATGCGCACTTTAAGGGTGCTAGAAATTCATTTCCAAGCAAAACCCTTGAGGCAGTAATGATCGTGGGCTCATGGGGATCATGAAAATGTAGGTTTTGCTTAAAAGTTTTTTTTTGTACTTAGCGGTTAAGATAAGTACAATTTCTAAGCCAATCTTGTGAAGTCTCTAATGTTCAAGCCAAGTTTCATCGTCCTAGCACATCTTGAAGTACGGTACCTTAAATTGCGATCACCGGAAATCTGGAGCTCCAGCTCCCCCCAGAGTGACCGAATCCGGTCCGGTTCTGTCGCTGATGCATCTAGGGCTTATGCTTGTTCTTCCCACCAAGTATCATCCCAATCGCTATATTCTAACCGTATCACAAATCCCCCCCCCTCGACTCCCCACATTGATCGGATCCTGTCCGCACTTGAAATGGGACATCTGAAACCTGAGTTCTTTCCGAATATCAAGTTTCAAAAAGATCCGATCACCCGTTCAAAAGTTGGACAACCGGAAGATTCCGGATTCCCCCACTCTCCACTCCCCCCACGATGGTCATATCGGAGAAGCGACTGTTCTTAAGTTAAAACTGTAAAGTCCCTGATATGCCTGCCAAGTTTCATCGTCCTAGCACATGTGTAAGCATCTAAGTCGGGATCACCGGAATTCCGGAACCCTCCCTCCAACTACCCCCGCAGTACTCAGATCCGGTCCGGCCTTGTCAACTATGTATCTAGGGCTTGTGCTTGTTCTTCCCACCAAGTTTCATCCCGATCCGTCCACTCTGAACATGTCACACAATTTCCGGTTCCCCACTCTACCCCCCCCCCCCAAAGTCACCGGACCCATTCCGGACTTGAACTGTGACATCTGAGACACGAGGTCTTTCCAAATACCAAGTTTCATTAAGATCCGATTCCCCGTCCAGAAGTTAAAAATACGTCAATATTCCGGATTCCCGCTCCATCCACTCCCACACGGTGGTCGGATCGGGGAAATGACTATTTCCAAGTTAGTTCGGTCGGTTCCCTAATATGCCTGCCAAGTTTCATCGTCCTAGCACATGTGTAAGCATCTTAAGTCGGGATCACCGGATTTCCGGAACCCTCCCTCTAACTCCCCCCACAGTGTTCGGATCCGGTCCGGTCTTGTCAGCTATGTATCTAGGGCTTGTGCATATTCTTCCCACCAAGTTTCATCCCGATCCGTCCAATCTGAACATGTTGCATGATTTCCGGTCCCCCCCTCCAACTCCCCCCAAAGTCACCGGATCCATCCCAGACTTGAACTGTGACATCTGAGACAGGAGGTCTTTCCAAATATCAAGTTTCATTAGATCCGATTACCCGTTCAAAAGTTAAAAATACGTCAATTTTCCGGATTCCCCCACCCTCCACTCCCCCCACGGTGGTCAAATCGGGGAAGTGACTATTTCCAAGTTAGTTTGGTCGGGTCCCTGATATGCCTGCCAAGTTTCATCGTCCTAGCTCATCTGAAAGTACCGTAACTCGAGATGAGTGGCCTGACAGACCGACCGACCGACCGACAGACCGAAAAGTGATCGGTATATGGCACTTGAGCGAAGCTGCAAGTGCCATAAAAAAAGACTAATAAATAAACAGAACTGCCCCCTGCGGACAAAGAACTGACAAACGCCAATGTTGATGTATGTTTTAATCTAATATGACTTCGGCCTCGATAATGAGTCGGCAAGAGATAAATGGAAAATTTCAAACGATGCAATCAGCTGGATTTTCCATCTCAGATGGGAATGGGGGCATAATAGGATGCGGACCGTGACATATGTTGTTGCGGGACCACCATGGGCTATATTTTGATGATTTGTTAAGGTCATATTTTATTTCCTGACTGAATGGGCCTCGAAATGGGCAATAGCGACTGGCGCTTGAGCGTAATGCTAGGGTGATAGAGCTACAATTGCGTACGCGTCTTGCTTTAATACCTCAATAGCACACACATTTCGTGAACTATTAAGCTGGGGACAAGGCTATATCCACGGGGTGAGGGGTAGGGGGTTGGTCCCCCTCCAAGCATTTAAAATTATTTTCTGTGCAGCTTTATATAACCTCTGATCTATGTTCTTGTTTTACTGTTAGGTATGAATTACGTCCAACCCCCGGGGATACCGCCCCTCGAAATAAGTTCCCGGACCCGGACATGGTCTGGGATCTAATGAACTGTTGGGTTTCGTTGTCCGTTTCATTATTCTTTATCATGCTACTTTTCGTGGTGAAACACGGATGAAAGTTAAGATTTATTCCAGCGATATACTCGGCCTTTCCACGCAAGGGTCCTCTTCAGGTTCCGGAAAATACGGAACAAGAATGACGGGACTTAGGGAAAAGTACTTCCCATTCTCACTGGCGAACTTATATCTACAGCCAAGGAAACACTCACCGACAATGTGCCCGGTAGGTGATCAGTGAGCAGCGGAAGCTTCGACAACGGAATATGGGGTAATCCTGGGGTAATCGATAGCGCTGATCACGAATCTGGGCGGTCAGAGGGGATGGGGGCTAGATCACGAAATTTAGGGCAAACTAGGCAGCTGCTTAGGGTCTCAACCTAAGAAAGAGCACCTGGTAGGGGCCGAAGTGGTAAATATAAAAATTAGAATATGTTATAAAGTAAGGTGGTACTTTTCCATTTTATTTCAAAGTCTGTTTGTCTGTTTTCTCAAGTCAAAGTACGATGTATATATAAAGATAACAGTAAGTTTTGCTAAATTACCAAAAACGGAGCCCCGACTCTTGTTAACTGCCTAGGGACCATGGATGTCTCTGTCCGGACCTTCCCGGAACAGAAGGTTACCTCGAACAAGGGAAAGCGAGAAGACCAAAAGGTTGGTTAGTCCCGGGAGAATTTGTTAAGTGCAAAGCCGTCTTTGCTAGTCTACTCCATAATCACAAAGGAGCTGAATGAAATGGAGATGGGAGAGACCTTTCTGAAAGCTTAGACGATAGAAAAAACTTTACCCACGAATGCAATGATTTTTCGAATTAGATTATTTGGGAAATCTTCATTCCCACCTATGACCAGGTATGGTACTGGCGGACACGGAAACAACTACAGATTTATTTTCAGCGAAAAACATGAATTTTTATTTGTGGTTGTGCTTTCTCGGACATTGAAGGAAAGAGGCCAACAGAGAGAAATGGGACTTCTGTAACGAAAAAAGTGAAAAAAAAAATGGTCACCAAAAAACCGCCATTTTTAATTTCCTTTGCGAGCAACAGATGGATTTCGAATTCAGTGAATCAGAGATGAAATTAACAGTAGTTCCATTGGTCCGATTGACCGTTTACCTGTTCACCACACAACTAGCTTAGCTCCCATCCTCTTTATGAATTGTTTGTGTTTTCCGTTTTACTCTTTATTTCCTGCTATCTTTTTTTCCTGCTATTTTTTTACTAGACAGTACGTCGTCAACAGTGCTATTTTGATTTCCCATTTCCCTGCTCCCATTGAAGGAGGATTTATCAGCCTTGTAGGAAACAAGTCAGCTGATTCGTCTTTCCGTCTTACACTTAAGCAGACAGATCCTCATTAACTTGATTGTCCCATTTCTCCGGCTTTATCCTCCATTCACATTATTTTTAATGTGACATTTCCTCGGTTTCTGTATGGTTTAACATCCCCATGGGAACATTGCAATTTATTCCGCAGACCTAACCTAATATCATTCCGCGTGAAGGAACTATTTCCATGAACTGTTATTAGACACAGTTCTGCTGGTTTCTTGTCTTTCAGTCCCCCTTCCCCCCTACACGAATGCTCTGTGACGAAACGGATTATACTGTCTTGTAAACATGGTTTGAATTCGTATAATAAGCTGTATAAGAGCTATCAACACCAGCTGCGAGCAGGAAGTAATGAGTGTGATTAATAAAAATAAAAATCGATACTATTTTTTTTTTTGCAACTCCAATCAAATCGCCACCAGCTTGGGTTGCTCTGGCTAGCCGAGAAACGATATCGCGGAAAAATCTATCTGAAGCTTATTACACCGTTTTGAACAGAGCTGTTCTACAGTTTGGGATTGCCAGTAGGCTACGTGACCATTGCTCAGAAGACAAAAAGACCAAAGGTTTCGGTGGATCCCAAACAGAAACATTTACTGGACTTCCTGATCTTGAAAATCAACTCTTGTGGACTTCCGGTCTTTACTAGATACCGCAAACATTTATCCCTAATTGGCCCTTAAACCACATAAGTTAGGTATAGTCCTTCCCTGTCCGGAAGTTTTTACTAGCCATGATTGAAACCGGATTTCATTTCCAATTCGGGTCGAAAATTCGTCATATTTGTAATTTATTTTACTGAGCTAACTATATAACTGATCCGGCTGAACTGGTCACCCATACCAACATACAAAGACAAAAAAAAAAAACGGACAATAAAAAATAAAAGAGTCATCAAAGACATTAAAAAATGGTGTTTAACTTTAAACTGTCTCTCTCGTCTAAGTCCGCCGAAGTCCAAAGGCAACCAATAAAAACATACAAACACAAAATTACAAACAAGACAATGACAAACAAAAGAATCATCAAAAACATAAATCATAGTGTTCAAATTTAAAGTGACCAAAGCGACAAAGACACACGAAAAAGCGGCCCCGACAGCGCCAGAAGGAGTGGATAGCCAGCAAAGATACTGAGAGCGAGGACCGTGTCCTACCGACACGATCTTTGGTTGCCAGAAGCAAGTGTGCTTGTCTGGATGTAAACGAAAAATTTTCTACACGTTTCAGGAAAAGACACCACGAACAAATATTCCGGAAACACTGCAGAGAAGCAGCCACCGAAAAGAATTATTATAAATAACCCGAAAAGGGTTTTCACTCTTGACAGGCAATAGACTGCGCAAAAAGCTAGACCGTACAGCCGAGTACGGTCTGTGGTCCTGGAAAGAACATTCCTCACTGCCGGGTCGCATTTCCTGATCCGGCAGCCCGTTTCCTTATTATTTTCCGGATTCCGGTCTGATTATAACCGAATATTAATCAAGATTTTAACCTAAGTGCCAGCTTTATATTCTATTTCTTATGCATTTCGTAAAAAATATCCTTCGTATTTGTTGCGTAAGAGGTTGCGTTCTTTACATCTCTTTGTGGATATTTTCATCTGTTTTTGTGGCAGTGTTTTTCACGGGTGAAAAAATCAAATCAACATCATTGCTTCTTAAATCGCAATCGCTTGACTTGTTGATTCCCAACACATCAAATAAAAGACAGTATTAACAGCGGCATTTGAAGCCAGCTCTTAGTTCCTAAGAAAAAGTCGTCCCTAAGAGACCACGAGTAAATCACTTTCAGAGATTGAATTCGCCAAGCACGTCAGCCTTTACAGCAAAACAGATTGATCGATAACTCAGACCGACAGACACACTCTCGACCTCATGTGTAACCTGATCTGACTTGGAAATGATTTGCGGTATGCAGATGGACAGGGGCAAGTGCGGATGACAGTTAAACAACAACCGAGTCGACAGATAGACGACTGTTTTGCGGCGGATGATCAAACCAAATGAAACATCCTGCTAGCAAGAAGATTTAACCGAAGAGGGTTGAGATACGACAGTCGGGTTACATCACATATTCAATTAATGACGGTTTTCGCGAAATTCCGGAATCACATTCCAGCGAGCGAATGAGCGCATCGCTAAAATTGTGGGACAGCGACTACTGGAATCGCTTTCCACTCACCCACTGGACAGATCGCGAAAACACATGGAAAGCTGCAATGGCCGGAAAAATGTTGAATTCCGAACTTTTTAGTATATATATGGTTCACTTGACATTCCTTCGATTCTCATATATTCCAACAAAGTCATTCTTGCTGATGCAAAGTTTGTTTTTCCCTTAGTGATATTTTCAGTTTTTTTTTTAAATTCAAAACTCCCGTCGAAGCACTCAACTTTCCGCGGAGCATTCCATGAACTTTCTAGATGACTTTCCGAGAAGCTGCTTTGGTCTCCAAAGCGCGAAACCGGGTGAATGAATGAATGAAAGGCTTGAATGAAAGGTTGGTATTCGTAAACTTCAGTAGACTAAATAGCTCGCGTGTAACAGCGAGTGATAGACCGGACAGTGAGTGATGTCTGGGAACGGTGAGAACTGGGGTGCTCTTTCAGTCATACTTGGTTCGTACGTCCGTCCGTGGCCGAATGGTTAGCGCGTCGAACTCTCAAGGAAAGGGTCCCTTGTTCGAGTCTCCGTCGTGCCTACTGTTTGGTTTCGAGCGGGGGTTAGTGGCGTAACTCTGTAAGACAAGCCAAAGTTCACCCAGCTTCAAATGGGTACCTGGAGAAATCCGGGGAAGGTGACAGGAAGGGTGTGCAAAAAGCACAGGATGGCTGGCCCCCAACCCCCCATTGCACTTCCTGGCTGAGGGCCGAGAATCGGAGATCAGCACCGCCGGCTTGGCCTGTAAAGGCTGATAGCTGACACCTTTTTTTTTTTTTTTTTTTTTTCGACAGATAAGGCTTAGGGGAGAGGGGGGCAGGTCCGTCATATGGGCAGGTCCGGACATGAGCTCTGCAAACCTCAGTATTGAAATTTAAATTACGCAAAATTGTTTTTCAGAGCTGTTAAACATATACGCTTCTTCTGTTAAAAATTCCCGCAGTTGCCCTCTTGCAATCATAGCAAACCGATGTTGGTGTCACTTTTTTGGCACGAAATGAAGTTATATGTCATGGGGTTGGCACCTCATTTTGGTAGTTCCAAAGCCACTTACATCGTCGGTGATTTTTATTTAAGTAGTTTAAGATTAGCTCTACCATGTCAGAAACGAATATCTACAATTGCTACAAGAGGTTGAGAGTTATAAATTTGTTTGTGTGAAAACAGCACCAGGGGCAGGTCCGGACAAAAACACTTGGGGCAGGTTCGGACAACAATTGCATGAGAAGTTGAAGGGGAAAAAAAGAAAAATAATGCAAGAAGAGGAAATCGAACCAGGGAAGAAAAAAAGTCACCAGAAAGGCTCAGAAAGTATTTACGACCCATTTCGGAAGAAAACAAGTCATATTCAGACCTAGCGGTAAAAGTATATCCGGATGATAATAACAGATGTTGATAAAGTGACGGTACGCAGGTTACAGTTTTTCCAAACGGAAGCAAAAAACGAAAATGAACTGAGGCAATGAAAGCGAATGAAAAAACCGTGTATATAGTCCTTCCTGGGTTAAAAATAAGTGATGTCCGGAGCTGCCCCGCCATGTCCGAACCTGCCCCCAGTCTGGGGGCAGGTCCGGACGAAAGTAGTTAACGGGAAAATGGAATTTGCAAAGAAATTGTTATAGGTAACAAGATTCTAAAAAGTAACAATAGCAGCTAAGAGCTGATTCTAGACATTCAGAAAAAAATTAAGCAACAGAACCTAAAACAAAATCTTGGTATGCAAAAAAGCAAAAACGTAACGAACCTGCCCCCTCTCCCCTAACTAGTACCAACAAAGAAAGACTTACCTATCAGCAATAGTTCCAGACTTGATGCTGTCGACCAAAATGGCTCCTGACGACGCTTGTGCCAGGCTGATACCAGTAGGCGAAGCTCGCACAGGTTTATCGAACTCCACCAGCAGAGCTGAGACAGCATTATTTACGGCAGGGACCTAGAAACGAGGAAAAAGAATGTCACTATTTCTCTACCCACTGTGAAAGGTCAACTGAGGGCATTTATGAAAGCCCACTAGGTTACACAAACTGCAAACAATTGTAGGCCTACATAACGTAATCCGATTCTTCACTTTCCCGAGGGGTCAAAGCACAAAAAGTTCCGGTTCCTAACCACGTCAATGCGAGAACCGAACGCTATAGAAAGAGCTTTGTGCCAGCGTTCGTTGAAATCTTGAATAATTGACGAAAGTATTTCCAATGATGTTTTAGCGTTTCAATGAAATAGTTTGAATTGTCATTTTCTGACAAAAAAAATCCTGCAATTTAACTACTGGGATTAATCTTGTCTCTACTGAGATAATCTTTTCTCCAATTCGGATGAACTTTATCCCGGTAGAGATAAAATTAATTCCAGTAGCAAATACTGCAGTTAACTTTAATCCTTACTCGGAGAAACTTTTTACAGTGTTATATACACATTGTACCTGAAAAAAACTATAAGTCAATGTTGTGAAAGTTCGTTCTGTAATAAGGTTTCTATCTATCTAACTTCTTCCGTACCGAGCTGGTACTTTCTGGAAGGAGAGGGAAGGGGCATTATAAGTAGATTGATAGATTACAGTGAGTGAACTGAATGACAAAAAAGCTAGTCGGGCGGGACTTGGACCCGCGACTTTCGGCTTGAATTGCCGTTGCACTAACCAACTAAGCCACCGAGCAAAACATAGTTTGCAGACCCTTACAATCATAGTGGCTTGCATTACAAAACTACAGCAAACATGAAGAATACAAAAATCAAATACTAGCAAAGATATGGAATTTACCTCGTGTCAATAACGTTGGCAAACAGCCTACAGTCTTTCAAAAAAAAAAAAAAATGTTGATAATTTCGCGCTAGAAACCGACACTTGGATAAAATGTCATTGTTGTCGTTTAAATATGTAAAATAACACCCAGTCTGTGTTTTTGCTTTTACTGTGCATTATGTGAAATAAGATGCAACCTGCATTTTTGCTTTTCTACACATTACGTAAACGATGAATGCTCTACTAACTCGCGAATATGTTCGTTTTCACTGTATTTTGCTGATCGCAAATATTATAAAAGTATAAACCTAATCGCCAGACTGAAGCAGGCTAAACAGTCAGAAGCATAAACAATAAACGAGGAAAGTTTCTCCGAACAGTTCAATTCCCCGTGTCACATGACTGAATACTTTTGACATAGAAACGAACAGATATTTGTCAAACTAACAATATAATACTAGGCTACTCTACGTACGGGCCAAACTTTCAATTCAACGATCTTCGAGTCTCCAATACAGTTCCGTTTCTCTTCAACATACTCTTCCGTTTCTATTTATATACCGTGTTATTTCTTGTTTGTTGGCAGGGAATATATACATTCATTTATGTACAATTCACACCATAACTTGTAGGATATGGTCTCCAGCCTACAGTTCCATCCTCTATGGTATCTAGGTGGAACCAAGACCTTTTCGTAAGTAACCCAATTTTCGGATTAGGAAAGCTCTAGAGCGGTTTCTCATTTACCATTCCATCACTTTTGCAAAGCTCATTATCTCTCTAAAATGCTCTTCTACACATACTTGAAGTCGTACATGACGTGATACCTTCACAAAATATTCCCCGTACAGACATTCCCAACCAAGCTCCAGTGGATTAATCTTCTCCCCTTCTTGTGACAACAGAGAGAACAGGGAGCAGAACTAGAGAACTACTTTGTAGTTAACGAGTGTTATTACCAAAAGGAATTAGAGAAATCTTGCTTCTAAGTCTGAATTGGAAACAACGTGACAAGGGATATGGGAATCTTTCCAGCTTATTATTAACATCCAGGGAGATACCCCTTGTTGCCTTCAAAGGGGCCTGTTAGACTATCGATTGTCCCTAGAACGGTTTATAAGTGTAAACGCGTCCGACGCCTCGCTGGCCGCTCGGCTCTATATATAGTATCCAATCAAAAATAGACAGACTAACAGGCCCTTCTGAAGGCAACAAGGGATATCTCCCTGGATGGTAAGAATAAGATAATCTCTCTTGGTACCCACGCCTCCGGCATGTGCTTCTACTTCAAGATGAAGAAGGTTTGTGCAAGTTTTAGGGACATTTTAGGACCCCCACCATTCGAGCACTTCGTTTTCAACATGGTAAACTCCGAGAACATGACCAAAATATTTGCGGAGACCCACGTCCCCAGCGTTATTCTTAGGGAGAACATCCCTTGAGCAGGAGGTTGCTGGTGCGCCGACAAAGTTCACCGACAGAGCGAATGTCTTGTCGGTACATTTTCAACTCCCGTCGGCAGAAACTGAACAGCCCCCCCCCCCCCCCCCCCAAGGTAAAAGGCTAGTGACGCCCCTGACCAACAAAACAAGTTTGGTAATATAATAACACACGTTTCCACATCTCTGTGTGTAAGCGTTATGTTAATAACACACATTTCCACATCTCTATGTTAAGCGTTATGTGAATATATCAGTTATGATCCTTTCAAATGTTATCTTTCCGCAAAACCAGAAATTGTGTTGCGAGAACAACACTTTGGTTTTGTCGTTGTTTTTTTTTATCCAGTCTTCCGATTTCACCTTATTACTAGAAGACGGTAAAGAGGACCATCTGTAGTTATGCAGCCAAGCTTTCTTTTCCTCACCATGTTTCAGCTCCGTTCTAGCAGGCAGACACCAGTTTCAAATTGAAGACGAACTAAAATCTATAATGGCTAAATATGTGCGGCAGCTCCCCGGCTACACAGCCAAGATATATTCTTTGAGTGATAAAAAGAAAATTTTTACAGAAACAACAAAGTAGCATTTTCTCATGGGTCCGAAAGTGTTCTTCGAAAGAAATCTATTGTTTCTACCCATTTCTGTTCGTGATTGTAGCTGAGTTTATTATTCGGTTTTTCGCACTAGGGATTGCGGTAAAAAATGGTATCAGACGTGCTCTTAACTTTAAAAGTTCTATCATTGCTAAAGAAATTAGAGATTATCCTTTGCTCCTTTTTAAGTGGCGAGTTGGCCTACGGCAAAAAAAGCAACTTTCTAACTAATACAGATAGAATTTGCGTTTCTACGGCAATCGATGGAAGTTGATGAGATGATCACAGTATTTGTAATACGTTTTTTGGTAGAAGAATTCATGAGATACAACAGTTTGGAAGTCTAGAGCGGCTGGCAACTTCAGTAGAAGGGTACACACGGAAACCAAAAATAGGCCCATCCCAATTATACGACATGCAGGGGACTTGTAAGCAACAATCGGCTTTGAACCATACTCATCTTCGGCGACGAGGGGTTAGCAAATTTTTTTTAGCTGGTGTAGGCTACCTATTAATCCTACTATTTGTTTCCGGCGTATTTGATCGTGAGAACAATTTGGTACCATATCTATCACGGGAGATGGACTTGTAAGTAAGAATCGGTTGCTACGAGGGGTTCATGAGGGGCTAAAAACTTGTGCAAATTGGTTTAAATTTTATTTGGTCTATCACTGTAACTTAGAACAGCCTTTGAGGGGTTAACAACTTTAGTGGTAGGGTACACACCCAATTGTGAGACATGTCAGGTACTTAATTGTAAGTAACCATCGGACTGTTAGACCAAGCTTAGGCTTAACCTCTTTTTCTAATAATGAATAAATAAAGATCTTCGGCGGTGAGGGGTTTCCGACTTTTCCTAGTTTGTGCACCTATTTTTTTTCCGGTGTTTTTGATGATAAGAAAAGTTTGGTTCATGCCTTTCACGGGGAGAGGAACTTGCAAGTATGAATCGGTTGCAAAGCATGCTAGAATGGTCTATCACTGTAACCTAGAATTAAGTGTTAACGCAACGGACACAAATGATAATGTAAAACAACGACATAGTTTCGCAATAATTAGTAGAGTGGCATCTATGGTATTTTGATCCTGAAAAGTTACGGATAGCTTTATAATAATGACTAGGTTATATAAGATAATGTTCCAAGTTTCAACCAGTCACAATGTCTACGACTGAAAAGGATAAAGTTCAACTGGCTGCAAAGTCAATTTAGCCCCTACTTCCAATATTCTGTTGTTTTTTTTTGCTTTTTTTTCAACGCTGAGGGATAGCCATGTGATTACAGACTGTGTCATCAGTTCAGACAAAAAACTTCTTCTTGAATTGTAAGATACCATTCTGAAAACGTCATGGGTTCACAACTTCAACATTTAACCGGTGACAAAGAAACAAAGCCAAAGTGCTGTGCTCTCGCAACACTTTAGTCGGCAAAGCCGAACAGGTTGCTGCAACACTTCACGTTGCCCAGGCAGCGTAGGTCCAGTACTGTCTACAAATATAACACTTCGAAGGGTCATAGCAGAGGCATCCAACATAATATTTAACACAAGGATGCGCACTTTACGCAACCATTTTTTTATTTTTTATTATCAAACTGCTGACAGCGTATTCTCTGATCTTCAGGTTTGCCGGTGCTAACACTAACAGCCCCTTCCAAAATATGTTCATTGAAACTTGAGTGCCACTCCTGGCAAATCACCACTCAGGAAAATGTTCATAACATCAAACGTGACGACCAGAGAATTCTGCTTATTTCACACAATTTGGCGGCCAACCCTGGACTGTTTCAAAAGAGTCAGGGGGAAACCATATTATTTTTTGTCACCACAAGCAGAGGAAATAAATCCAGGATAACGGGGAATTATGTGAAACATTTTCCTTGGGAAAAGGAAATATTCGCATGTCAGCATGACAAGTTCCAGCTAGAGATGTCGTTGCACCAACTTGATTGTTTCCACCAAAAACAGGACTGAACTAATTTTCAAGGCTGTCTATACGTAAGGAATTTATTACGTTTACACCGTCACCGTATTGCTCCCGGGAAAGGTGGGGCAAAGTCACAGGAAAAATTTACAGACCTACAAACTTAACAGACGGACTCATTTTCAGTTTGCAGCAGGTAACACTAAAAAAACACTATAATATTTGGGACACTTAAAGTAAGGTAACCGAGGAAAGGCCAATCTGCTCCCGAGGGGTTCCCCATTCCCCAGCACTTGGCGTAAAATGCAAACAAAAAATTCCTTACGAACATCATAACATCATCCCAGCCCGAGAAGAGCGACGAATCTTCAAGAAAATCATCGAGTTTCTTCGTAGCATCGACGTCCTGTGAGCCATCGTGATCGACCCACGAAGAGCAACCCTTGGCCGAAAGGGTTCCGAAGGGTCAGAGGAGCCAGAAGTTCATTGGGTTGGATAATGGAGCTGTTACTCTACTAAACGCATCTGTGCTGGCACGGCAGCGTTGCCAGATGGGATTGTTTCCCGCCCCATAAGCTTGTTTCTGAGGGCTGGGGCGGAAGATTTTTGCGATGGGCTTGGGGCGGGAAAGTGGGCTTATTGTTTTAAGATTTGGCTTGTTTTGGGCGTTTTCTTGAGACTGGGGAACATTACTGTTACTAACCTATTGTTTCTTAAAAAAGGCTATTATAATTCATTTTGGGGTATCTTTCGAGCAGTTTTCAACTATTTTTAAATGTTAAGTCATTACTATGTAGGTTGCCTTTTGAAATCTATTTCGAGTCTTAACCCCAGTTTTCACACAGACTCGAAATTTTATTAACTCCTTTTTTGGGCTTAAATTAAGAGCCCCACTCCCCCCAGATGACTCCCCTGAAATAAGCTTTAGTAGATCAATAAGTATTTTGGTAAAATTGGTCCTGGCTTTCTTGGACTTGTTTTCAAAATCCCAGGGCGTTTTTCCTGCAAACACAATCTGGCAACACTGTGGCACGGAAACGAGAAACACGTTTAATCCCAATATAGTGCTGCACTATGCTGTCAAGTATCAGTTTCATCTCACCTCCGCGAAAACTGAAATTCACATTCTGAGCTAAGTAGCATTCCGCCAACAGCAACTGGCTGAGTCTTCGTCAATGCTTGACACATTCGAAAGCAACAAATTAACCAGACTCTGCAGGATCCTCAAGATCCATCGACATCGAAGTGCCTCTTAGAAATGGGTCGTGCGGAGCAATTAATCTCTAGTCGACAGACAGCTTTGAAACGAGGTCTGTAGATAAACACAAAGAGAGGTCTTTCAGTGCTGTTTCACGGATCAAGCGACGCAAGACCTCCAAGTCGTCATGTAAACATGTATGTAGACATCACCATAGGTTACTGATAGACGTGACCTTAATTACATTCTGAAAGATGAAAAAAACCCGCAGATTTTGCACAGCGTGCGACAACACTGATTGATGTAAAGATGATCGAAAGAACATGACGACCATTGCACCGTAGTATTATTTTAACACCACACAAACCAAGACCATCAGATGACACGTTTTTTTTTTTTTTTTTTTTAAAGCTCTCAGGACGTACATGTTAACCAACAATTATGTTTATTTTAATTTTAAGACTGATTGGAAGATTAGAACACAGCTGTTGTAAGGTGTGTAGGCTTCCTTGTCCTTGTCTTAGTATTCGCGTGCTAAAATTATCGTCATTTGTATGCATTTGTTTGTTTTTCTGCGGTTGTTGGGTTGTTGGGCTAGGATTTTATTATCTGTTTATGAAAATCCTATTATTATGTAAGTGCCATTTTTGCATGCCACTATAGCAAGTGTGGCACACTGTTTAAGTTTTCAATAAAGATCTACCTTACTTTATGGCGGTAGTGGGGTATATAGGATTTCAAGACCATGTTTTATTAAAGTTGTAGGCGAGGGGTTTTTGGGCATTATCAGCATCCATACCACAGAGATAATAGAATAGATCAACAAGTTCAAGGACAGAAAGGAGAAGCTTTCTCTATTTAGACTGAAGGGTAGTGCAAAACTATATCGCCAGGGAGGTTCGCATCTTCTTTCTGCTGAAGAACACATATCATTACACATATCATTTCCCAGCAGACTTTTAGTTGCTGATGATTTTGACGGTCGTTGGAGGGGACTAATAGAATTCAATTGCACGGCGGCCTGGAATATGGAGAAATCAGACAGCGTTGGATGATGCCGACTTTCTAGAGAAGTCTCTAAGCCGAGAGGTATCCGACGATGCAATAAACCGTTTCCAATGGGTTATCGATGATTGTGTTTGTGAGTTTCGGATCTTCTCGACTGTCGAGTATATTTCTCGGGTCTACGATTCAGTCCAGGATAAGTCCACGGTGACGAGTTTCTCGAAAAATAACTATCGCGAACTAGCATATTGTCCCAGCCTCACGACGCACCTGGTTCTGGGAGTGATACTGACATGGGTCGAACGGGCAAAACCTGACAGCAAGTGAGACATGGTTCCCAAGAAGTTACAGCTGTCGGGTGAAGAGATATACCGACACGCGTAGAATGCTCGGAAAACATGGAATGCAGCGGACAACCGGAGCTCAGATCATTCCCGTTGCGAATCTATGAATTGCGCCCTGGTTGTGCATAGTACAACACATTTGATGTAAAACTTGCGGGATGTTAAAAGCATCGTTCCTAGCTGTCGGCTTTAACAACATGCGCATAATTTAATTCTTCAGATAAACACGGAATGCAGCGGAAACCAGAAGCTTAGATCATTCCGTTGCGAATCCACTATGTTACCCCTGGTTGAGCCTGGTTCAACACAAGTCGATGCAAATTTTTGCGATGATAAACGAAGAGGCAGCCACTGAAGAGAAAGCAGCCGCAGCTGCCTTAAAGCTACGTGCACACACAGCCTGGTAAGATTTCGCATGCGAAAATAAGCATATGCGAAATTCGCATCACTATAAGAAAACCTACACGCGGCGCGTTAAAATATTACGAAGCGAAGGAGATAATTCGCATCCAACTTCGAAAATCGGAATGTAGCCATTGGGCATATACCTTAAAACAATTAAACTCTTAAAGGACAACTCGCACTACATAGTGTTGCTCAGATGTTCTGAGACAATTGACCATTTTACATCTAAGCTATGCTTACCGAAAACTACACACGGCTTCGGCTGTTTTTAGCCTCTTTCAATGTACCTTGCCTTGTATGACAATCTTGGCGAATTTCGTACAACCGGTCTCCAGACGAATAAACTCTTCGGAAACAATGAGCGGGCACACGATCCGTCACGTAAAGAAAACAAACGTGGCAGGCGAGATAATCAGTGCATTGCTAACAGAGGAGATATGATACACTTATGAAGTGAAGAATCTCGGGAACGGGAACGGATGGAAATACTACTGAAGAAGAATTAATTAGTATCATAGGTACGACGTGTCCTTTAAGGTACTTGGCCATACGGTCAACAGTAGTTTTGCCGGACAAAATAGAAGATACTGACGGCATATAAGGTTGCCTTGCCTTAACTCACTGAATTCACGGTTTTCACAAGATTTCGCCGACCTATGCCTTCTTACACTCCAATCAACTTGATTTAGAAAACCCAATTTCGCTCGATTTCGATCGACCTACTGCTCCGGTGATTTAAAGAAGGGGGAGCATCGGTTTGCTTGCTTCATTACCGACAATGCACCCAACTGGATCAAGAAATTCTGGTTCAACAAAATTTTCGGTTCTTTCCGCACTGAGGTCACTCTATTCGCCCGGTGAGAAAACAAAGCAGAGATACATAAGGTCCCTTCAGACTGAAAAAAGCTCTTACCTACTCCCTTCACACTGAGACACTTACGGAAGTTACGTAGACGTGAGACGCCTACGTAGCTCTCCGTAACGTAAAAGTTTTCCTCCGTAACGTAAAATTCACGAGTTGAAATTTGTTCAACTTAAGAAACGTAACGTAAGGCAACGTAAGAAGATGAAGGAGAAATTTAGTAAAAAGGATTTACCTGATTTGATTGCCAATTTTTCCAAGAAAGACCATGGTTTTATGACGGAAAAAAAAGTATCCTTGTCACATTAGCTCCAAACAGCACACATTGGACAAACAACTAAAAAATAGTCTACTACTCTGAGTAGAATTTTGAAATGGAGCATATTTGTCATGGTAGCGCTTCAGGAAACTGCATCTTAATGACTCTGGGGACAGCCAGCAGACTGGAGTCCAGTCACTTTCACTGGAGTGGAGTCCAGTCACTTTCAGTCCAGTCACTGGACTGAAATTAGGGTTTCAAATTAAGCCAGTTCGTGTGACAGTTAAGTTTTAAATTCGGTTGGACTAAGGTAGACTCTCCTATGACTTTTTTTCAAGTTCCCCAGGATTACTCTGAATTACTTCCAAAAAAGACAGATAGCATTTAGTTGTCGAAATACATCATTGGCATTTTTTCCTTGTCTTATTCCTCGTCAAAACCGACGAAAAACTGATAAAATAAAGTAAACTCTTTAATTTTATTCTTACGCCAGTCTGAAGGGGTCCACTGGCGGTGTGAAAGAGTCGACGTAACGTAAGAGATTACGGAAGCGTAACGTAAGATTTTACGGAAGCGTAACGTAAGATTTTACGTTTCAGTCTGAAGGCACCTATAATCTAGCATCCTCATTCACACTTGACGACCACAAGTCAATTTGACCAAACATTTCTGGTGTGATAGAATCCGGTTGAAACCCTCCTTCGTCGACCTCATCGGGCCCTCTGTCTAGCTCACTGGATTCTCAGCAAGCACTTACCAAACGATAAATTCTCGTGATTTCCAAGGGCATATGCTCATTCTTATGTCAAGGCCTACTTTCATCATCTGACCCAGCCTTACAAGTGCCATATGAGCTTCTTGCTCTTGTTCAATACAGATACCATTACTGTTCTTAATATTATACATCCTCGTTTGAATTACCGTCAAATGAGTATAATAACCATGAAACTGGTCCAAGAGGGTTGACTCAAAGAGTTAGAGCGCAGGTAGGTTGTTCACAGTTGTCTATGAAGCAGAACCCAACGTTCACGCTACCACATTATCGTCTAGCGCTCCTTCTGATCGCCTCAGTGTGAGGTTAGCTCGTCCGTCATACCCCCCCCCCCCAAACACACACACAGATATTGGGATGTGACCATGTGGACACCCCTTTCAGTCAATCGCAAGGGCAAGCATTACAGGCATTCAACCCCATTCAACGCCAGAAAGAAACCTCAAAGATCATCGAGGAAATCGATTTCCTTTCATTTCCTAGTAAACAAGACCAAAGTTTTCGATGGGATCCCAAAAATTTAATATTAACTAGGTCTTGTCTTCGCCAGATCCAGTCTTCGCCAGGCTAATCATCTGAGAAAACCAAGTTCAGATATACCTGTATAAGCCATCTCTATTTTGACGATACTGATCGAAACTTCCTGGTGTACTTCTGCCAAATTTCCGGTTTCGGCCGAATTCCGAGCAAACTACTTGCCCAGCAAAAACAAAAGATAGTTCAGAAACGAGTTCAGCGTATCTCTTTATCCCTATAAAGAACATCTAATCAACTAAATAAAACTTTAACTTCTAAAAAAAATCCAGTTTCAACCGGATTCCGGACGAACTATATGTCCGGTTAAAAAATGATTGTCATATATAGAATTCAGCGTTTTTTCTTAGCCTTAAATCTATCATCTAATCAACTTCAAATACAAATTTTGCTTTTAACAAATTTTCCGGTTTTGGCCGGATTCCGGACAAAGAATTTGTCCGGCAAGAAAATGGTTTTCACAATCGTGTTCAGCACGTTTTCTTACCCCTAAATCGAATATCTAATCAACTTCAAATACAAATTTTGCTCTTACCAAATTTTACGGTTTGCGCCGAATTCCGGGCGAACTACTTGTCAGGCAAGAAAATGGTTTTCACCATCGTATTCAGCATGTCTTCTTACCCCTAAATCAAACATCTATCAACTCCAAATAAAACTTTTACTTTTAACAAATTTTCCGGTTTTGGCCGGATTCCGGGCGAACTACTTGTCCGGCGAGAAAATAACTTTCATATTCGGATCCAGCGTGTCTCCTTACCCCTAAATCCACTATCTAAACAGCTTTCAAATTTTTTGCCCCTTAATTTGAAACCCCTCCCCCACCCTCAAATATAGAGCTACAGAGCCCATCTTCGAACTTGACTTGTACTTTGACCAGAAGGATCCTCCCACCAAGTTTCATCAAAATATCTCAATCCCTTCGAGAGTTATCGTGCTAACAGATGGACAGACGGACAACTTTTGCGATGTCATAGGTATTCGTCACTAACGTTTTGGGATCCCAAAAACATACGTCCGCAAAAAAAAATTCTATACTTGCATCCTACCTGAAATGTCCTATTAATATTACAACCTCCAAGAAAACGTGTGGCTTCTGCCAAAATTACACAGAACACAGGGAAAATCATCTTGAGAATCTTTCAAACGAAGCCGCGATTCTATTCCGAATGTTAATTCACGACTTGAGCGGAAAGCCGGAAACTGCCACAGATTATAATTTGTCAGAAAACTGGAACTCGGCTGTAAAAGACGAGAGAAAAACGAGAGCCTCAACAAATTCCCGACAGCGAGATGCCTTCAGTAGCTACGATGCGTGGTTGCTGTCTAGTTGCCGCTTGTAACTTCTTATTTACAATACTCCAGGTAGTGATAGATTAGAAAACTGGATCGGGAAATTCAACTTCAGAAAATAAGTCGATGGGTCTTGAAAATCATTTACTATTAGATATTCCGTTATCAGTAGCAAACGTTGCAGGTCATGGAGTGTTTACGTTCTAGTGTTTACTTGTTCTCGACGCTGCAAATGCTCAGAAGCAAATGCTTCTTGGGAGTCTCAAACTTGAGACTCCCAAGAAGGAAAAGGATTTCTGGCCGCTTGAAAGTTGTCTTCGGCATAATTCATTCAAAAGACAGTTATTCAAACGAACTGGTATTTGGTAATTCCAGAACGAACGAAATTTCGAATGTAGCGCTAGAATCAAAACTGAGATCAAAGGAATGAGCGACAAATTCCCAGAAGGGGAAATACCTTCTGGAAGCGTAAAATATGCTTTTGGCAAACGTCGTTATTTTCATTCAAACGAGCCGAGTTCTAATCTGTCAGGAAATTTCAAACAGCAGAATCTAACGTGGGATCAAAGACGTGGTATTATATATCCTAAAAAAGTACATCGACTACCCTCGTGACAAAACAAGTGTGTACGAAGACTAAGGAAAATAAGTACTAAATAATCCTTCAGCCCAAGCTGGCTGCGAATCATGTTTGACTGTTCAAAACGGATACGTCAGCTGAATTTTATTGGAACTATATTTCGGCCCTTCTTGGCAAGTGTCCTCCTCAAGCCACTCAAACTGGAAAATGACCTTGTGAAAAAACACACACTAGTTCACTTTCGGAAGTTCATTTTCCAGTTTGAGCGACTTCAGCCTGAAGACGACCCTTGCCAAGAAGGGCCGAAATATAGCTCTAATAAAATTCAGCTGACTTATCCGTTTTGCACTGTCAAATCTAAAGTAGGTACTGTAGATTTTATGTATCCGTATGAACGTCAAGCTCCTAGCAGATTGATTAATGAGTATTTTTTGAAATTGTTTTGTTTTTGTTCACGTCATCAAGAAATAAGTCATTTATTAAAATCTGCTACGAAGTCTCGAAAGTTGCGCTAGAATCTCACACCCGTTCAGGAATAGGAAGGAATGGAATTTCATTACTCAAAAGTAGCTATCACAGCGCTATCGCCGAATTTGACCTTTTCTTCATACAAGATAAATAAAATAAACTTTAATCACTTTACCATTTTGTCACAAAAAAAAAACTAAAAGGACTAACTTCGGTTATTGTACGACTCAACAAATGCTGGAACATAATTCCTTCTGTATCTTTCATGTAATCTGACTGCGGGTGTCCGTTTGGGTATTTTGGGGGACTTTTCTCGCTGGGGTGTACTACGTATGGGGAATAGGGGGATATTACGTAGTCGAGGAGCAGAGAGGGTTTTAATATCAACATCAATACTGAGGTGGCTTCGTCTCTCTTCCAAGGTAGCCATCTTGACCCTCATTTTTGTAATGTTCTAAATACAGTAAGTGTGCTCTGAAGTGAGCCCAAAGTGCCGAACAGGGTAATCGTATTCAAGAATAGTCTAAGTTCAAAGGAATGAGAGACATATTACCACACTGTCAAGAACTTCTGACCACAAACTTCTGACAAACCAAAAAACAGCCAAAAAAAGCATCTGCTGACTTTTTTGTTTGTCGATGATGTCGGACAATCCAACAGATGCTTTTTTTGGCGGCTTTTGGCTCTTCCTGGCAATACTTGTTATGCATAACATTTATATGCATAACTTTTTCCAACACAACAGATAACATCCCAAATGTTGTCTGTTACGCATTGTCTGTTGAAACTGCGCATCCTCGTGTTGTGTGTTATGAAACTTCTCACAGTGCAGAGCCGTATCCAGGGGAGGTAGGTGGTTCACCCCTCCCCACTGATACAGAGAAAAATAATCGTTTTTTATGGGCTTTAACCTCTGATTTATTTTTACGAATGTCTTTTTTGTACTTTTTGATCCGACCTGTGGGCCCCCCCCCCGAAATAAATTGGAAACAGGCCTGCATATTACCTAAAGGGGATTCTAATTTGCAAGGAAATTCTCAACTAGCTTTAAAGAAGAGTAGTGGGATCAAAGACGGAAGCGATAAATTTCCGAATACAAAAACGCCTTCCATTAGCTTAAACGATGTTTTCGGCATACATTTAAGCTGGTCAACGGAGTTAAACGGATAAGTCAGCTAAGATTTATTTCAGCGATTCTTGGCCCATTTTGGCAATGGTCCTCGACCGGAAGAACAAAAACAAAAAAAAATCTAGGCTGATATATGCCATGAATAAATTCCAGCTGATATACATTTAGAGCCAATGACTACCATTAATAGTTAAGTGTAACCTCTACATCAAAGATTAAAAAATAGAGCAATAATAAAAAATCGTACAGAAAAAGGTATCCGTGATGAATTTTGTGGAGAAAATCCGTATTCAAAAGGTTATTTCTTTTCACGATCAGCTCTTCTTTTTTTTAAATTAACACTTAATATAGCATTTCAGCTCCAGGACTTCACGAGAGGTTCTGTTAAGGATAACAAAAGACTGTCACCACGCCACGATCTCATTCGTTTGTATTGTTGATTTTGTTATATAATTTGTTTTGTGGTTTTTAGTGTTTCAGTTATATTCTACCAGTTTTGGCCGGATTCCGGGTGAACAAGTTGTCCGGGTAAAAAAATGCTTTTCACGTAAGTGTTCAGCATGTCTTCTTATCCCTAAATCGAACATCTAATCAACTTCAAATAAAACTTTTACTTTTAACAAATTTTCCGGTAGCATGTTAAAAGGTAATTGTTTTGCTGTGTATGAATTAGATAAGTTATTATCAGCCGTTTAAGTTGTTACTTGTTGTTTGTTTCTGTTTCGGATATTTAGTAGTGATTTTGATTGAAAATGTGTTTGGTTGTTTTTGTTTTTTTGGTTGGGCGTCCCAGACCGGAAAAGTCAAGCTCTTTTCTTTCTTTCTTTTTGTCGAAGTCTTTATGTTGCTGATGTTTTATTTTGAGCGTAATGAGTCTTTTAGAGATTGGCCTGTGGGCATTAGAGATTCTATTTTTTTTTTTTTTTTTAATAAACTCTATGCAGTTCGCAATCTTTTCTTTTCTTATTTGACAAACCAAATCGGATAAGTCAGCTACATTTTATTGGAGCTATATTTCGGCCCTTCTCGGCAAGGGGCTAAAATTGTCTAGACAGGATTGATTAGAAGCTTAAGGCTAAATAGAAACACCGGAGGAGGAAACGTTCTTAATCCTTACCGGAAATTAAAACCTGAGATTCACCGAAATCTGGTAGAAAACAGAACTGGAAAGAACAGAACCTTGTAAATAAATCGACCACGGTGTTAGTATAAGATTAAAACAACAAGCAAAGGGGAATAGCCCATTTCAACCTCGGATTCATAATTTGGCCGGAATCCCGCAAAAACTGGAGATCTAGAAACAAAAGAGATTTTCTAACCAGATTAGTTAGACGGTCCTGCTAATACTCTGTCAGTTTCCACCTTGGATAAATCAACCCGCATGACTGAACTGATAATATATTTGACAGACACAATTTTCACAGGATGCGGATTTAATTTCCCGACAAGGAAATCATTAAACCAAAATCCAGCCAGGACACCGATCGAGCAAGAAGCGTAATCCAGTCCGATATTCCGGTTCAACTCGGAATTTCCGGATTCTGAAAATATCCATCATCTCAATGCTATCGATAATGCGCAACAGAGACCAATTTTTTTCGAAGTTACACTTGCTTTTCTCGGATCAACATTTTTGTCAGAGTTTAGGACTAGAATGTTTGTCAAGACATGAAACCAACCTTTCCGTTTGATATTCAACTGAAACCCTTTGGTCTTGTTCTACTTGGTGGAAAGATTGGAAACGGGGCTCACAAGGGACCAACGAGATAAGTGACAAATTCAGAAAACGAAAAATATTTTCTGGTTAGAGTGGTGAGACCAGCGTCCGCTTTTCCTGGAAATTCCGGACAGTTCCATTTCAAGCTGAACGAGACCGGAATGGCTGGAGCGGTTAGGAAGGGTCTTGACATTTCGAAATCGACAATGTCGGAAAAACTGTCTACGAATGCTTGCTGGTTCTGGCAGGGACGAGAAGGTCTTTGTAATAAAGAGGGGAAATTCTTATCCACCGTAAACTGAAAACGCTCAGAGCCATACTGCAAGGGGTTCATCAATCAAGTCATTTTGGCGTACAAATGGTATCTGTCTCGAGTGTATACAGCCCAAGACAGGATGTCTTCACTCGCAAGACAAAATAATACCGCCAATTTTAAGATGCTATTCTGGGTTGCGATTAGAAAAAAAACTAAGACATGCTATAAGGCATTCTAAATTCTATAAAAAAAAAAAGATGACGTGGATATGTAAATGAGCACATCCTACCCATATCAGACACTCACCTAGGTAGCCTGTTACCTGCAGACAGAATACTCACTTACTGCTTGAATGTTACATTTTTTTTTTCGTTGACTCAATTTGAATTTTTCACTATTTGCAGTGATTTTGCAGTGTCAATTTGGAGGACTGGAGGACAGAGTTCTGTCCTTGAATTTCTTACTACTCATTTTTTTTTTTTTTTAGGACCGACAATCCTGATTTTTTCTTTGTTCTCTTTTTCATTTTACGAATCGCCTACATCTCGATACCAAAAGCTCATTACAGTTATGAAATTTTTACTGCAATATATCCTTTTGGTTGCTAGCAAAGAAGTCATTATTAGTACTGCTTGAAGCAACGCGACTGACAGTTTGTGTGCTTTTCTGGCTGCGAATGCTTTTTCAACCGGACCTGTCCTAGCGAATTTTCCTTACTGGTTCCGCCCGGCAGTCCGCTCCCTCACTTATTCTTCCCTCTCACTTATTCTTCTTTCCGCACACCGACTCCGGACTCGGGGCAAAAAAATAACTCGAGTCAGGGGCCAAGAAAAAGTAAGCAGAGTCACCGCAATTCCATCGAGCCAACATTAAAAGGATCTGTGTCACGAACCAGACCAGATCTCCAACTTTCTTCATTTTCCGAAAAAAGTCTTATGGCGCTCCATACTTCGTGACCCAATCTTTGTCTCCAGTATTTCACATTCAAGAAAAAAAAAATGCGGAATGAACCGCAGGTATTCAAAAGGAACGATAGAGACGCGTCTTCAAAAAGAGTAAGAAGACAAAAGGTTTCGGTGGGTTCGTGGGTTATGTTCGTTGGCGTTGTTTAGAAGACATTTCTGTGTTAAACTCAACACTAAAGCCTTAAGTACTCCATGCGCCCAAGCTGTCTTTTTTTTTTTTTACGCAATAACGAATATAAATAAGTTAAGCGATCCTCAGAAGAAAACACCAACGCATGGAACCACATCAGTAGAAATGCCTTGACTTGATGGGTGAAATTCAGCAAAGCTCGGCCTTTTCTGGGAAACATGTACTAAACAATGGATGAAAACGGAAAAACTACGATGTTCGTTAGCAATATTTCGGCCCTTCTTGGCAAAGGTCCTCGTCAGGCTGATGCCGGAAGAAAACGATTGATTTCAGGATCGTTTTCTTCCAGTTCACTGCTTAATGTTTTCACCTAAAGGAAGTGTGTTTTTTAGACCTTTAGTTCGGTCCTTCTTGGCAAGAGTGCTCAAGCTACTCAAGCTAGAAAATGAACTTGTGTTGTGGAAAAACAATAAAGATTCTTGCTTAAAGGACCCCTCTTGCTTATTCTGCTTTTTAATGATATATCTAGCTCCCATACAGAACTATAAGCTTCTAAAATCCCACCTTTCTCCATTGTTTCGTTTTGTGCCTACAAAATTTTAGCGCTTTTTTGGCCTTGCCGAGTTTTGCCCGTCACACAACGAAACGTTTGCCGGGATCATCAACGTCTGCTGACAACTCTTTCACACATAAGGATCTGAGAAGCTTTTGTTTATTACTTCTTTTATTTGCTTAGTTTTCACACTTTTGAACCACGTCGCGATCGGTTTTCAAATGTTTTGCACCCAGCCGCCGCGTCGGAGAGCAGGAAGGCTGGACACAGTCGACAGGCGCTAACAAGAAAATCGCTAATTTCAGATGGAAAATAATGGTATTTTCGAAAATGTTTTTTTCTGATCCATTTCATAGGGTAAAGATTATTTCTAGTAAGAGTTGTGCTTTAAGTATCTGATTTTGTGAATTTCTTCGCAAAATTGCTTGGAGTTACAGCTATAAGTGATGCGAATTCATTTTGGACACGGCAGCTGGTTTTTGCTGCTCGATTGGTTCGTTGAGAGGGTAGAGATTTATCTGCATTTGGTCTGGTATCACCTGTCTCTTCTTTCCAGCTAAGATGGATACTTTTCGGCATGTCTGGGCGATTTAAAAGTTCCGTGATTGGTGTCTTCTATAAACTTGAATCTTCGTGTTTTGGGATCCCAAAATGTAAGTGGAGGGATACCTATGAACTCGCAAAAGTTGTCCGTCTGTCTGTGAGCACGATACTTCACGAAGGGAATGAGATATTTTGATGAAACTTGATGGGAGGATCCTTTGAATCAAGGGAAAGGTCGAGTTCGTAGATGGGCTCTGTAGCCCTACATTTGGGGGTGGGGTTCAAGGTTGTTTCTGAAGTCAAGGAATCTGACGAAGACTGAGTGGCGAATACAAGACCCAATTGTTTGGATCAAATATTCGATTTTTGGGATCCCATCGAAACCTTTCTTGTTCTCCATGAGGCCGCGCCATGTGGAACCTGAATTGTCTACGAGGAGTAGGAGGCTCCGACGACTTTCGATTCAAAAAGATATTAAAAGACGAATAAATAAATTGGAATTTTCCGTTATGAATCATTTATACGATTCCCAGTCAGCAAGGGCTGAAGGAGTGTTTACAAATACAAAATTTACTTCTGTCTCGCTATGGCGGCAGTGAAGCATTAACGCAATATTTAGATACTTTTTTCTGAAGGGAAAGTATCTATGGAAATTTGATATCTGGTTAGAGATAGGGCACCTCACCAAAAGAAAAATCGGGAAAAATCTAGAGATTATCACCTTCGCTAGTTGTTTGATATTCAGGAAACTTCGCAAAAAGCAACGACAACTAGGTTTTGATCTATACGACACTTCGTCCAAAAAAAATACTCAAAGGACAGATTTTGACCGCTTTTTACACTTATTCGGCCGAAAGCGCCCACTATTCGACCATGACTATAACATTTTTTTTCTTCTGTAGGCTATTCACTGAACCAAATCTTAACGTCTTCAATTGAGATAAGGGAGACAAGGGAAAACTAGCTTATAAGTATAGAGAGTAGATTTCTCTTCAGTAATATTTATTATATTACATTGACACCTTCAGGGCTATACCTCACGAATGCAACCAACTGAGTGACACCTCTTAGCGAACTGTGATCCGCGTCCATAAAACTGCCCCCCCCCCCCCCCCAGGCTCAAAAAGATAGTCTTACCTCCCGCACGTCGTATTCAATGGTCAGGTCAACAGTGGTCCCCGATTCCCTCAGCTTTTTGTGAACTTCTTGCAGCTTCCATCCATCAAGGCTGACCTCATCAATGGCGAGAAGTCGGTCTCCTATTCGGATACATCCTTCCCTTAAAAAAGAAAACAGTGTTTTACACTGTCAGAAGTCTCATAACAGATAACGCAAGGATGCGCAGTTTCGTTGTCTGAAACTGCGCAACCTTGTGTTATCTGTGATGAAACTTCTGACAGAGTAGTTTTTGGGATCCCAAAACGTTAGTGACGGATACCTATGACATCGCAAAAGTTGTCCGTCTGTCCGTCCGTCCGTCCGTCCGTCTGTCAGCACGATAACTCTCGAAGGGAATGAGATATTTTGATGAAACTTGGTGTGAGGATTCTTTGGGTCAAGAGTAAGGTCAAGTTCGTAGATGGGCACTGTAGCCCTACATTTAGGGGTGGGGAGGGGGGTTAAATTAAGTGGCAAACAAAATATTTTGAAACAGCTAATGTGATAGTCGATTATGGGGTAAGAAGACATGCTGAACACGATGGTGAAAACCATTTTCCCGCCGGACAAGTAGTTCGCCCGGAATCCGGCCAAAACCGGAAAGTTTGTTAAAAGTAAAAGTTTTATTTGAAGTTAATTAGATGTTCGATTTAGGGGTAAGAAGACATGCTGAACACGATGGTGAAACTCATTTTTTGGCCGGACAAGTAGTTAGCCCGGAATCCGGCCGAAACCGGAAAATTTGTTAAAAGCAAAAGTTTTATTTGAAGTTGATTAGATGTTCGATTTAGGGGTAAGAAGACATGCTGAACACGACAATGAAAACCATTTTCTCGTCGGACAAGTAGTTCGCCTGGAATCCGGCCGAAACCGGAAAATTTGTTAAAAGCAAAGGTTTTATTTGAAGTTGATTAGATGATAGATTTTAGGGTAAGAAGAGACGCTGAATCTGTATATGACAATAATTTTTTACCCGGGCATATAGTTCGTCCGGAATCCGGTTGAAACCGGATTTTGTTATAAGTTAAAGTTTTATTTTAAGTTGATTAGATGTTCTTTATAGGGATAAGGAGATGAGCCGAATTCGTTTCTGAACTATCTTTTTTTGGCTGGACAAGTAGTTCGCTCGGAATTTGGCCGAAACCGGAAATTTGGCAGAATTGTAAAGCAGGAAGTTTCGATCAGTTTTGTCGAAATAAATATGGCTTATACAGGTATATCTGAACTTAATTTTCTCAGAGGATTAGCCTGGCGAAGACTGGAACTGGCGTAGTCAAGACGTAGTCAAGACGAAAAATATTAAATTTTTGGGATCCCATCGAAACCTTTGGTCTTGTTCAGAAAGAGAAGCAGGCGAACGTTTTTAGCGGATTGTTCTACTATTATGGTCGGTCTAGCCAGTTTACGGTCTTCTTCACCGTCTTTTCTGAATTGTGAGGGACAAACTTTCATCAAACTAAAACAGACCGAAATACTTGGCAGCAAAAATAGAATCCTTGCGCCCCAAATGTGATAACCAACAAGTAACATCTTTACACAAAAAAGTAACAACACGGTCACAATCGAAACTCATTTCCAAGTCTTCCTAATAATTAGGAATAGAGCAGTATTCTCAATAACATTTTAGAAAGTCAAATATTTCGCTCATGATAAGATCTCGAAAGTCGATTTTCGCATTTTATAAATCCTCTTTAAATATGTTCCGAACCGCAGAAAATACAAAGTCAGTTGCAGCAGGAATAGATTATCAAACGTGTATGCCAACAATTCTAAGAAGTAACCGCGACAGCATTTGACAAGGTATTTCCGTTCCTCATTGTTTACAACCTTATCCGCAGTCTAGAGCAAAATAACACAGGGGAGTAGCGCCAAAACTTGAAAAAAGTGACACACACTTTAATATTAGTGACACTAGCATCACTAATGATAGAGAACGTCCCTACTGAAACGCATTCAGTCGTGCGTCAGCGGTGGCTCCGATAACTGCATATTCTGAACACAGCAACAAAAAAAAAAGATAGAACCTCCCCTCTTTCCTCGGTGTGCGGAGACCATATTGCTTTACTCGAAATTTCTAAGCCCACAAGTTTGTCTCGCTTTAAATGCCACATGAGTAGTGGGCGGCGCTACGAGTATGTCCCGTTTGAGAAGCATGGAAAGGATGGGTCTTTCCCTAGTGTTATTTTGCTCTGCTCGCCAATCTACGCATCCAATGCGCAGTTCGCGTCACTGTTGAGAAAATCTGTATGTCGTAATGCGTCACAATTTTGGAGCGAAGGAGGGAAGTCGGCTGCCGACAACCGTGCTGTAATCTCGGAATTCCGTCCGATTGGAGCAAAACCGGAGACCTGCCATGTTTGTCTTTTTTTTAGCCCATTATGGTTCTTGAAGAACTGAAAAATCGGAGACAAACTTAAACTACAGTGAGATGCTGTCGGGAAGTAGATGTATGCTTCCTTGAGCAGTTACTTAAAATTACACAGTTTTTTTTTGCTAAATAAAACACTGCCTAGCCTACACAAGACATGCACATAGAAGGAACTGCTTTGACTGACTAGAATTTTTCTTTTATCACAGCAAGTTGTTGAAATACGGGGGATTCGAGCAGCTACGCTGCGCATAAATTGAACATTTAATTTTAAGGGTTTTGGAAATTAAAAAAGATAGAAAACAAGTGCAAAATAATTCAGATAGTCCGTGTCGCGCATTTTAGAATCTACACCATCACAGACTTCCCCAGCACAATTTTTAGCCAGGTTAACAGAAATGGATATTCCCCTGCTCTGGTCAGCTACCTTTTGTACAGTGTCAATAGTGCAAACAATTGCTGGCTTGATCAAAGATATTTGAAATTCTACCAGACTGACCGGTACGAATGATTATGTGTGTTAATCAGCTACTTTCATTTGAAGATAGGCCAGAGCAAAATAAGACTAGGGAGTAGCGCCAAGAGCCCAATTGACTTGAAAAAAGTGACAAACTCGAATAGCGGCGACACTAGCACTACTAGCGATAGCGAACATCCCTATTGAAGCTCAATCTGTCGTGCACCAGCGCTGGCTCGAATAACTTCATATTCTGAACACTGCGAAAAAAAAGATACAACCTCCCCTGTTTCCTTTGTGTGAAGACCGCATCTTGACTTTACTAGAAATTTCTAAATCCGCAAGTTTGTCTCGCTTTAAGTGCCGCAAACGAACATTGGCTACACTATTAGTATTGCCCGTTTGCGAAGCAAGGAAAGCATAGGTTTTGACGCTACTCCCTAGTGTTATTTTGCTTTGTCGCAGTCAGACCAAAATAACACTAGGGAGTGGTGCCTAGACTTGAAAAAAGTGACACACTCGAATATCAGCGACACTAGCACCACTAGCGATAGAGAACGTCGCAACCGAAACTCAATCAGTCGTGCACCAGCGTTGGCTCCAATAACTTAATATTCTGAGCACAGCAAAAAAAAAAGATAAAACCTCTCCTGTTTCCTTTGTGTGAAGACCGCATCTTGACTTTACTAGAAATTTCTAAATCCGCAAGTTTGTCTCGCTTTAAGTGCCGCAAACGAACATTGGCTGCACTATTAGTATTGCCCGTTTGCGAAGCAAGGAAAGCATAGGTTTTGACGCTACTCCCTGGTGTTATTTTGCCCGCAAGTTTGTCTCGCTTTAAAACCGCAAGCTTAGTTGGCAGCGCTATGAGTAAGGCCCGTATAAATAACGTTTCTTTTTTCAGCTTCATAATCATACCTTTTGCCGTTTTTACGGTCTTAAGCCACGTGCTCAGGCGTAGCCAGGAACCAAGTTCTAGAGCCTGGAACTCCGTGCCTGTCCCAAAATCTGTCCCTAGGCATTGGTGTGAACAGTGATGCAAGGCACGTGCCTAGACATCTGTACTGGGCTAGGC
Source organism: Branchinecta lindahli (assembly GCA_023053555.1). Classification (NCBI taxonomy): domain Eukaryota; kingdom Metazoa; phylum Arthropoda; class Branchiopoda; order Anostraca; family Branchinectidae; genus Branchinecta; species Branchinecta lindahli. Next base: position 27,891,449 of record JAKZAO010000002.1, read on the forward strand.
ATGCTTGTGAACGGGGCTGGTTGCAGAATTGTGGCTCGCTTTTTCGAAGGAGTCGAAAACCTGTGACACATCGCAGAATTCCACGACCAGTGGCAACATTGTTACGTTTATGTATGAACTATCTTTCGTGGTTAGATCATACCTTCCAGAATCTCTTGTTCAACGACTTCTACCCTCTACTATTCCGTTCGGGTATATTTTATCACGTCTGACATCATTCGCTCATCTCAACTGGTTGCCACCAACACAGATTTGAACCCTTACCTTTTTAGTTGAACCTTGGTTCAACCTCAGGTTGAACTACCCCTTTTGGTCGCATCATAGCTTCCGGAATCTCTCCCTTCAAGGACAATTAACCTCGTGACTCGGCTCAGACTTTGACATTATTTTTTCGGGACTTTCAGGGCTTAACATTAATCCAGATCGAATCAGCTTGAAAAATCGTCAGGAAACGTCTGCGTGTTTCCTATCCATTTAGCAACAAACATGTGTACGTTTTTTGACAGCCGGTTGTCCGCCTCTTGTGTCTCTTTCGGTCACGGAAAAGGCTGAGCCGGAAACTAAAAGTGAAGCCGACAAAAAACAAACTCTGTTATTTTTAAACCAGCCTTCCGCCAACAGAGCTACGGTGAAACATCAGTTTTTGCCCCCGGAATGTATGGTATTCAGTATGAAAGGATGTCAAGAACAAAAATGTGGAAAGGAAGATTCCGACATTTATGTTTGGACCCAATGGATTAGTAGATCACAGAGCCCTATTTCTCTTTCTTCTAAAAATATGTTTTCTTTGTTAGTCAAGGCTAGCAAGACAACTTACAGAAAGGATCAAATTCAATTGAATAAAATTTTATCCAAATATTCCTTCACCCCAAGCTGACCACGAATCACATTTAACTGTACAAAACGGATACGTCAGCTGAAATTATTAAATCTATATAAGTTCATACGAGTTCATATAAGTACATATACAAGTTAAAGTTTTGGTTTTTCCACAAGTTCATTTCCCAGTTTGGGCGGGTTGAGCCTGAAGAGGACCCTTGCCAAGACGGGCGGAAATATAGCTCTAATAAAATTTAGCTGACGTATCCGTTTTGCACTGTCAAATTTTTATCTAGGTACAGATGGAGTATAGTAGAAAAATGAAAAAAAAAGAGTAGCAACACTACAAAAACAACCAAAATAATCAAAACTCACTATCCTATAAATTAAATACAACTGTGGTCGAAAAACTGAAAGCTAACTGGAAATTTTCATAAAGAGTAATCTAGATGGAATCAGATGAACTCGTGTCCCATTTTTAGACACTTGAGCACGATTAGGCAATATTTTAGTCCCGAACCTCCGAACCATCCTATTCGTGTCCCCTGTAAAACCTGACAATTTCCATTGTCAGGGCATGTCTCGAGTCCACAAAAACAGAACATCCGCAGCGAAGTCTAGAAATGGGGCCTAGGTCTAACAAAGGGGGAGCAAGCAAAAAATATCTGCCCTGCGAATCTATACGAATACTTTTGTTTTCCCCCGACACTTGACCCAGTAAAAGAAGAGCTACAAGCTCATTTGGCACGTGCTACGGACACGTACCTCTGGTTTATTCCCTGAAACGTTACCCTGATTTGCGGTTGATGCGGTTCGGACACACAGATGGCGCGTCATGAGTACTATCTTGCCAACACTCAAGTTTCACTCAGATCGGAGCACTTCTGGGAAATATCCCCTACTCCAAGTCCGTACACCGAAGTCGGATCGTACGTCTAACCGTCTAGAAAATCATCCTTCCATTTGGTCCCTACGCGTGTCTAAAAAGGTTCGGGATTCCCCCCCCCCCAACTCCCCCAGTCGGGATTTACACCTACCACCCGAACTTCAAATTTCACTCATATCGGAGTACTTCCGAAAAAATTTCCGGTACATCCTTTCAACTCCCACACCGAGGTCGGATCCGGTATAGGCCACAAAATAGCACACTAGAGCCCATGACCTTTGAACGTTTCAAGTTTCATCCAAATCCCTCTATCCGTTTAGGCCCCACACGTCTCAACCCCCCCCCCCTACAACTCCCCACACAATGGTCGGATGCGGTTCAGACACATAAACTTGGCCTACCACCCATCAGGTTTTCGCTCAAGTCTTCGCTAGAATCAGACCGCCCCTCCGCAACTCATGGTTGTCACAATATCCCATGATACCCTTTCCCTCCACTCCCACGAATGGTCTGATCTGGGGAAGGAAGGTTTCCTTCGGTTCAGTCCTTTATAGGGATGCAAGTTTCATCGTCCTAGCTTGTGCCCGAACGAGCCAAAGTTGGACAGAGCAACAGACATTACAATCGTTATGTGGCACTCGAGCCGAAGGCTGCAAGTTTAGCGAGTATGGAGAAAGTAAATGTTCCTTGCTAAGCGAACAAGACCAAAGGTTCCGATGGGATCCCAAAACTTCGATATTTGATCCAGACAATTAGGTTTCGTCTTCGTCAGATCCGGTCTTCGCCAGACTCCATGAACATTTATACTCTTAAAATTTAGAAACAGATTAAGGCCAAACAGCTAATCATTAAGGAAACCAAGTTCTGATATGGATTCAGCTTGAGTGTTTATCCCTATAAATCGAATGAAACGATCCTGGCTTACTTCTGCGAATTTTCCGGTTTCTGGCGGAATTCCAGAACTACTTGTCCGACGAAAAACTAAAGCTCAAAAACGAATTCAGCGTATCTAGTTACCCCTATTTCCAACATCTAATCAACTTCAATTAAAAATTTAGCTTATCACAAATTTTCCGGCTTCAACCGGATTCCGGACGAACTATATGTCAGGCAAAAAAATGATTGTCATATACGGATTCAGCATCTCGTCTTACCCCTAAATCGGACATCTAATCAACTTCAAATAAAACTTTTACTTTTAACAAACTTTCCGGTTTTGGCCGGATTCCGGGCTAACTACTTGTCTGGCGAAAAAACGGTTTTCATATTCGTGTTCAGCATGCCTTCTTACCCCTATATCGAACGTCTAATCAACTTAAAATAAGACTTCCACTTTTAACAAACTTTCCGGTTTTGGCCGGATTCCGGGCGAACTACTTGTCCGGCAAGAAAATGGTTTTCATATTCGTGTTCAGCATGCCTTCTTACCCCTAAATCAAACATCTAATCAACTTCAAACAAAACTTTTACTTTTAACAAACTTTCCGGTTTTGGCCGGATTCCGGACGAACTACTTCTCCGGCGAGAAAATAGTTTTCATATTCGTGTTCAGCGTGTCTTCTTACCCCATAATCGACTATCATATTAGCTGTTTAAAAATATTTTACTTGCCCCTTAATTTGAACCCCCTCCCCCACCCCTAAATGTAAAGCTACAGGGCCCATCTACGAACTCGACCTTACTCTTGACCCAAAGAATGCTCACACCAAGTTTCATCAAAATATCTCATTCCCTTCGAGAGTTATCGTGCTCACAGACAGACGGACGGACAGACGGACGGACAGACGGACGGACGGACAGACGGACAACTTTTGCGATGTCATAGGTATCCCTCCACTTACGTTTTGGGATCCCAAAAATCCGATATTAGACGGCCCTATATGGGTCAACAATGCTACATCGCATTATAATCACTATCGACAATGCTATATTGCATTACAAATCATATTGATAATGCTATGTCGCATTTATAGTGAACAACTATAATCATTATCGACAACACTATATCGCATTATAAATTAATATCGATAATGCTATCTCGTACTGTAATGAACTGTAAAGTAATTATGTTGATAGAGCGCTGAAAGCTAAGAGCGAGTTTGCCCAAGGGCTTGGAAATACACTTATTATTGCTATATAACTTCTTGCTATTGGCCGCTCTCTCAACATTTACAAGAGTTTGTAGAGGCGAAAGCCAGTTTTCTGCATTTATATTAGTATTATTATTAAGACGACAAGCTTGCTCTCTTGTTTGTGAGTTTCAGTGTCATTCCATTCATTCTACGATATTACTTCGCGGACATTGGGAAAACAGGTATGACAGGGTAGTATTTTTATTTTATTTTTTTTAACCAAAGATTAAACAACAAATAAAACTTGACAAACCTTTTATACTTTGGAGCGAAAAGAAAGTCCGGAGGATTTGTGCTGCAATTCACTAATATTAAATATATCTAATTAAGAAAGAACTAAACTGAGAACTCAAGGTTATCCATCTTCGGAAAAAGAAAAAAGAGAAAAGAACGCTTCTGCGAATTTTGGCCGGAATTCCAGCTCGGCGTTTATGCCAGTAGAAATCTGAAACAGTTTACTTTTGGCTGATATTAAGGTTGTTATTTTTTCCTATTTGACTATTCTATAAGCAAGAAACAAAACCAAGGTATTGAAATAAGCTGTGTTCAAATAAGCTTACCCCTTCTGAACGCACGGCGTCAGTTATTTATCTGAAATCAAATGGCGTCGTTCTATAAAGCTAGAAACATGCAGAGCATACGATAAGGAGGTCAGCCAGTACTTACTTATCGGCCGGGCCTCCAGGCCTTACGCTGATAATTGTGATAGGCCGGCAAAACGAAGGATTCTGATGAGCTCCCCCTCTCAGAGTAATTCCAAATCCTCCAGTGTCCCTGGATAACGTGATCTGAGTAGTTTTCGAAGTCGTGTAGGAAGTACCTATAAAAGGTCAACAACTGAACAGTGGAAGGTAAAATGAACAGTGGAATTTCATAAATGGTTCCACCTTCGTGGCGGGACCAACACAAATAACATCGCCCATCGTCCACACAATGTCACATCAATTCTTCAGTCCGATAAAAAAGAATACAATTCTATTTTGAACTGTTTGTTAATATGTTTACTTACTTTTCGTTATGTAGCTTTTCTCTACTCGGCTTTAGTCTCATGCTTTTAGCGTGTGGTATTTAAAATTGCTATAATAATTAACGACCAGTTTCTTCACATTTCTAAAGGTAAACTGAATTTCAGGAAATTAGAGGCCATAATATTTAGTCAGCAAGTGGGGAAAAAGGGGCTTTTAATGGAGGAAAAAACAAAAACTTAGTGGAATTCCAGATTGAATTTCATTTTCGTGGCGGGATTTTCCCAACATTTCTAGTGAAAAAGCTAAACCGAACTTCGGGAGATGCTCTGTCAAAGGCGTCTTTGAATTCGAGGCGGATCGCTGGGAATATTTTGAAAGTTTGAAGTTTACGTACGAGAAAGCTGCAGATGACAAGACCAAAACAAAAAGCCTTTTTGAAGCTGCATATGGTTTTACTCAGTATTTCTGTACAACACTTTGGAGTACCCAATAAATTCAGATTGGCTTTCTGGGAAATCCCCTAGAGGCGCCTTTAGAGAGGCACACTTTTGGACCAATGACTACTATAAACCATTCCATGCAACGTCTTTTCTTATGCGGGGGGGTTTTGGTACCGGGGGGGGGGGGTTGGTCGGGGGGAGGGTTTCGCCGGGGGCGGGGGTTTGCGGTGGGGTTTTCGCCGGGGGGTTTTAGCCGGAACCCCTTACACAGTACAACTACCATACACAGTCAAAGAATTTTTCATCGCGGCCGCCCAAAAACAGAATCTCGTTTCAATCCGAAGAGGCTCTGATGAAAGAGCTACAAGGTCTACCGGACGACGGGGTCCACCGTCAGGAGTTTAACTCATGGATGTGCATCCTTGTGTTAAATGTTATGACAAATGCAGAGAATATCTTTATTATGACCCTTTTAAGTATTTTTTTTTTTGCAAAAAGATAACAATTAAAAGGCCCGTAACACACGTATTCTTGGCATCCATAACAACATTCTCGGCATCCATACATTTCAAATGGAGTGACAGAACATGCAAATCCTCACAACACCCTTTAGCAAAAGCCTTCATAAAGGCATCGGTATTTCCATTCCCGCGACGACAGCGAGAAAAACATTTTAGCACAGAAACGATAAAATGGCCAAAGTAAACATACCAAACTCTTGTGAAAAGCTACTTTGCCAAGTCTACGACAGCAAACTGAGAGGATCATCAAAAAGCCATGTGCCAAGATTTTCGGAGACAATCCAACGCCGACAGAGACAACCGACCGGAAGAATTTAGATCCCCAAAAATTTTTATCAACGAAAAAGAAATCCAGCGCTAACGAGGCCAGGCATTGGTATTTCAATAGTAGCTCTGGGAAATTTACAGCCAAATTCCGGAGAGATCAAGAGACCGCCAATCCTTCCTCCAAGTCTACTGTGAACGAACACGTTGGTCGTGTCACGCGGATGAACTGGCCACCTTCTCACATCGATGAGCTTAATCTTCACCATCTTTATTTACTTGTTATTTTTTCCGATATTTTTAAAACACATCTCGCACTATTTACTGTTTATGTTCCAACATCGTAAACTAGTTAAATACTGTAAGACTATGCTTTGCTTTTAACATAGTATACACAGCTTTGGGTGTTATAAGCCTTTTCCCGGGACCATTGACTTCTAGCAAGAACAAGGCAAAATTCAGATAACCGGTTTTTCACAGCAACAGTATGATACCCGAACACTCGTCGAGGGCATGATCCGCATGGAAAATAGGGAAACGCGGCAAGTGTGAAATCAGTGAGGTATCGTTAGCGGGTTAGAATGTAACGTATAAAATTCGTGTTTGCGGGCTTAAGAATTAATGGGTGTAATAACAGAAGTCGGCAGTGTAGGTACGACGGGTCCTTTAACGATTTCTCTTTTTCGCGACTAGATGAACATATTTTTTGGGGGGGGGGGCATGGCTCTGTCCTAATATAAAAATCTTCCTCCTTGGTGCTATTTTTTGACCGCTAAATAGGTTTAGCGGGAAAATTGCAAAGCAGAGTTTACGGTGAATTTGAAAACTATTTTAAATTTAATCCTAGAAGGGTTGGTAATAAAATTCTGAATATGTTAATAAACCTGTGATTAGGGCCCAAATTTAATCGTCGCTCCACCGTAAAGGTTTACTGAAACGGCGCCCTAGACTGTCACCGACAGTTTCTTGTTCGGTTCTGTAACCTCTATTCTCGAACTATATTCTCTCTATTTGCTCTTCTTATCGACGAATTACCACTACATGTACAACCAATAAAACCCTTGAATATATCGTATTACCTTACCTTAGTCATAATTATAATTTTGGAGATAATAAACCTGGGTTCCAGTTAGATGTCAGCTATTAACATGCTTACAGGGCTTTGCAGCCGCTAATCAACAATCTATGGCCGTCCGCCGCCCTTGCAGAATGTGCGACTACTTTCTCCATGAATTTTTAAGAGCTTTATCTCTAATGTTCTGGCTAAAACTTCGTTCTACTGGACATCAGGAAGCTTCATTCATAAAAGAGCAGCAAATTGTTAATACAAGCAAAATTGTCAATAACGTGTTCTGCCATCATCTTAATCCCATTTGTTTTTGTTTTTTTTCACCAGTCCTAGACTCGTGGCACTGTAAATCCACTCATTTATGTACAGGAAATTCCGTTGTACCAATAATACTAATGCACTCTACTTCCTTAATAGTTACATCCATCCTTACTCTCAAAATTTCGAGTTTTCAATCATTCAAGCGGTACTCCTCTGATAAACTCTTGCGGTGTTTGGGTCTTTTCGAAATGAATACTATTCCACACGATTTTTCCGGCAAGCTCATTGGTTAGAAATAACGGATATGTAAACTTGCCAGAAGCCTAGCGGACCGAGATAAGATAATCTGCTGAAAACTGGGGTAAGCTTTAAAGTAGTCAATTATTGCAGAATAGGAATAGGTTTATTAAACGAGTCCCAAATATTCACGAGAATAACACTGGAACTTCAAGATACACAAATCTGAAAAAATTTAGACTTTAGCACTTTTTCGTTGCAATTCTTGCTGGAGTAGGGGACAAACGACTTGAGATAGCGCTGGGATGACTGAACCGGGGGGGGGGGGGGGCTATGAAGAGCTTCTCGTCCCAAGCCGCGAATCCGACATGAGGCAATCCTGCCCCGAACATGAAGCCTATCAGAGCGAGCTGTGCCTTAAAGACCCGTCGTATCTATAATGCCAATGCAACCTTCTTCCCTAACTGCATTCATTAATTATTTTACCCAGAGACCAAACTTTCATATGTTACGTTTTGAACCAGCTAACAACACTTTACCAATCTTTGCACTTAGCCAGTTTCACTTGATTCCATGCGCATTGTGCTCCTGGCGAGCGTTTGACAGTTCGAGTATCATGCTATTGATGCGCAGAACCGGTTCTAATTTTGCCATGTTTTAGCTAGAAGTCCACGGGTATGCGAAAAGGCTTACAGCCGTAAATAATTCGTTAAGAGCAGAGCTTAAATTCACAGTATTATGACTGTTTTGATCATTTGGACTTAACAGTAAATAGTGCGAGGTTTAGGGGAGGTCGGGGTTGAACCGTACGTTTTTCGTTTTCGGCTAATAATTCAGTCTGTGTAGAACTTGAACAAATTTTGAAGATCGGAAATGAAAGATAATGAGACTGGCTATGTTCTGTAATTTTTTGAGAATTTAATTTCATCCGGTTTTGGCGCCATGATTTTTTCTTTTTTTCAAAAAATCGTCCGGTTCAGCCCCACCGGTGGGGTTGGTTCGGACGAGTGGTGTTTTGAACCGGACATGTTAAGATGAGCTCTGAATATGACCGAATAAGTGGTACAACTAAGCGCTTATCAAGTTTTCACTTATTGGAGAGGAGTTGGACTATCCGAACATACCACTTTACCGAAAATTTTTGGAAATTCGAACTCAAAAGACAATGCTTGCTGAACTTAACTTTTTCCACCGGAAGCAATTAATTTAGAAAGCTTGGCTCCAGCAGCTTTATCCTGCTTTCCGGACTCCAGAAAATGGTAAATATTTTGATCTGGACAGAGCGGGGTTGGACCGGACCTCTACAATAACGTCCGGTTCAACCCCCCAGAACGTGTCCGGTTCAACCCCACACAGACCATTTCTAAAAAAAAATAACACCAAGAAAAAACGGAAATTAGTAGGAATCCCGCAATAGGCAAATAAGACGAAGAAATGAACCTACATTGGACTGAACTGTAACCAACTCGCCAAAAACAACTAACTTCTTCTCTAACTGAAAATGAAAATGAAATTGTAAGTCCGATTTGTGCAATGAAAAAAACAAAGTCGCCTGGTTGGAAATCGGTTCGCACCTGAGAGTTCAAATTTCGTCCCATGAGTCAGAACATTGTTGCCAACCTTAGTTAATTATTTCACGATTTTACAACTTTGGGTCTGCCCACAATTGAAACTGTCCGGTTTAACCCGCGTACGGTTCAACCCCGACCTCCCCTACTTTGAGGATATTATTTATTTTTTTTTACCCCTTAGTACGAAACCTTTTCCCCAGCCCCTATATTTAGTTATAGGGGCCATTACCCTAGACGAATATTATGGTGCCCATTTTGAATTTGATCCAACTCAACGGATTCTCAGATCAGGTTAGAACAAAATATTGTTACCCTTTCGAGAGTTATCGCGCTAACAGACTGACATACAGAAGAACGGACGAACAGACTATACGAAGTCATGGGTTTTCATCACTAATGTTCTTGGGTCCAAAACAGGTTGGTTTGCGAGAAACATAACGATAAAACCAGATTAGACACTAAGATCTACTTTACAAGTGCGCAAGAAACTTTCTCAAATCCTATATTTCTCGCAATATAACTAGGCACCATATTTCAACCGTTTTCAAGGGCTCACATAATCTCTATACTTAGAACTTGCCAATTATTCAATTTTCCAAGCCAACTTTTCTGAATAACTTCTCCTATTGGTCGCTGAAGTTATCAAGGGAACCCAGGGCTATGAACTAGCTTTGCCTCAAAAGGAATGTTCATATAGACCTCAGGCTAAATGTAACAGTGGTTCTATTCGTTTGTGTGCTTACATTACCAAGGTCTCAACTTCAGGCCTTACTCGACTGAGTGGATTTTTGTCCGACAAGGCAAACCGAACTATCGACGAAAATTTGAACTGTGATGGAAACCGCGAAGCATATAAATAGTTGTGTTTTGCAAATACCATGGTATTGGATAGCACGGTCTAAAGTCGTTTTTGCCACGGTCAAATGTTTTTGTGCGTTTTTGCAGTTACTGGGTATCTGGCCAGATACCATGGTTACTGACAGTGGAATCCGAAAAAGCCATCCCACTTCGATCATCACCAACACAGGAGCCTAGGATTTTGTCAAATTGGTGGGAAAGAAGTGTGGCACTAGCGATGTAAATGAACACAAGTATTTCTTTTGGGGTGACTCCAAAAGCGCAAATTCGGCAATTGTCAGTTTTGCAAAACAACCTATGAGATACCATGGTAACTGCAAACAAAAAAAATGCAGGTCCAGTCACAGCTGTACCTGCAAAAACGCATCTAAAATATTAATGCCCTTACGAAAAGATGGCATGGTAAACAAGGGACCTTCAACTATGCTCACAAGCCCGTCTGAGAACCACGTTTGTCTTTCAGTTTACTACTTATGACATCAATACTGTCGTCCAACAAAAAGAGTTGAACTGCCGAACATAATTTGAACAATGCACTACCAACAAATATGACATTTCATCTTTATTGATAATAAATCGGAAGCATTGTGTGGATATTCTTGTTAGAACTTGTCGAGTCTGTCCAGCCTTCCCGCTCTCCGAAGCGGAAGCTGGACGCCAAATAAATGCTTATAATGTCCTTATGTGTGAAAGAACTGACCTTGAAGCTTTCGGTTGCGTGACTGGTAAAACTCGGCTGGGCCGAAAAAGCGCTAAATTGTCACAGGTAAAAAACGAAACTATGGCGAAAGGTGGGGATTTCTGAAGCTTTTAATTCTGTAAGGGAGATAGAGATAATATAAAGGCAGAATAAGCAAGAGGGGTCCTTGAACATTCGCTTAATATCCGGGAAGCCCGTACATCCAAGCACGTTTCTCATCCAAACTTCATCAACTATCTCGCGACATTCAAGCAAATCAATATAAATTAATCCAGCCAGCACCAAGCAACCGCCCGAAACTTCGTTAGCGACAACGATGAATGCTTAGATGCTTTCCAAGCACAAATCTGTATATAGGCCTACTGGCGAAATCTTAGTGCAACGACTTAACAAGTAACGTGGCTCATGTCCCTTAAAGCACACGTCACAGCAGATACAGTTCATGTCCCATGTTCTACGATACATTTCGAAAAACCCTAATACCGCCCAACCTAATATCTAAGTCAGGATTGTGGCTAGTGAAACTCGCAGTGTTTCTCAATGACTGCAAACCAGACCGGCTGAATTGCAGCCCCGACCGGCACCTTTGGTTTTGACGAGAATCGCGTAAAAACTTGCGTATCCGGTACTTCTGACTAATGAGTTAGTTGGAACTCTTGGAGGCAGTAGCCTAAGCCTGATCCACCTCGAAAAGAGCCAGATACGGAAAATCCAAAAAATCAGTTTAGTCCTGGGCTGATAAAACTCACATAGAAAGTTCAAAATCTTTAAAAAATAATAGGAAAAAATTAGGGACACAATATAGGTAAGACCCAATAAATGGTCTTATTTGGAAGCATTTTAACATTTGCAATGTCTATATTACCGACTGTGGGACCACTTAGTGGTAGGTAAGGTAGGTCGCGATTCAGATACAGGCTACACGTCTGGACACTTTAAAAAAAGCTCCCAGCAGAAAAATCAAAGAGAAATATGAATAAAAAAGAAGAGGAGGGGCTATACTTGGCAATGTTTCTTTCTTCACTTTCACTTTGATTTCATTTCTGCAGAACAAATCCGCCACATTTTCAAGGAAAAAGGTGTCTGCTAGCTGAAACTATCAAAATCACTGAGTAATGAATGACCCGGCGAGGAGGATGGACCCTTTGTGGTAAAGGGTCAATTTGGTCTCTGTTTTTGTGAAACACGTTGGTGTTCGGATTTTGCAGAAAGAAATGGTAACATTTTGCTTACAACAATTTTGTTATTCCTACTGACTGGTTTTCTCTCCCATTTTCCGCTCCTTTGGAGGATTTTTTTTTTATAATAATAACAATATGATGGAAAAAATGGGCAGAAATGATGTATTGTTTCTTGAGTTTGAATCAGACTTTGTATTTTTCATCAATCAGCCACGATTTTTCCGCGAAGTTTACCAGACATCTCAGGTGACAGGACCAGCGGGGAAAAATACAACATGTGACTGAGGGTCTTGACAGCCCAGCTGCAAAAGCAGTTACGAAAATAGCAAAAAAATCATTTTCCGAGATGCTTGGAGGATGCGAGTTCCTTCCCAGGGGAGTGCAGCTTAAAGAATGGTGCACCGTGGCCTTCTTGAAAAGAACATTCCAGGTCAAGCTGACATTTCTCTATGAAATTTTCAGGCATTGGCGCCAGTCAGCAAGAGGGGGGGGGGTAAATAATTTGGGGCCCCAATCCTAGGTTTATTTCACAGACTCAAAATTTAGTTACTGTTTCTGGGGTAAATTTAAAGGAGTTTTCGATTATACCTTAAAGTCATAGCATTGCATTTTGCCGTTTGAAACCTATTTAGCGGCCAAAATTATCACCAAGGAGGAAGATTCTGACATTCATGAAGTGGGCCAATGGGCCCCCTGTTTGCGGGCGAGGGTATGCTAAAATTGGTCGACAAGATTTATAGGCTCGAGAAGATCGATCGAAACAAGACCAAAGGTTTCGATGGGATCCCAAAAATTTAATATTTGACCCAGACAACTAGGTCTTGTCGTCGCCAGATTCAGTCTTCGCCAGGCTAATCATCTGAGAAGATCAAGTTCAGATATACCTGTATAAGCCATATCTATTTTGGCGATACTGAGCGAAACTTCCTGCTTTACTTCTGCCAAATTTCCGGTTTCGGCCGAATTCTGAGCGAACTACTTGTCCAGCCAAAAAAGATAGTTCAGAAACGAATTCAGCGTATCTCCTTATCCCTATAAAGAACATCTAATCAACTTCAAATAAAACTCTAACTTATAAAAAAAAAAATCCGGTTTCAACCGGATTTCGGACGAAGTATATGTTCGGTTGAAAAATGATTTCCCTATACAGATTCAGCGCCTCTTCTTACCCTTAAATCTGTCATCTAATCAACATCAAATAAAAATTTTACTTTTAACAAATTTCCCGGTTTCGGCCGGATTCCGGGCGAACTACTTGTCCGGCGAGAAAATCGTTTTCACCACCGTGTTCAGCATGTCTTCTTACCCCTGAATCGAACATCTTATCAACTTCAAATAAAAGTTTCACTTTTAACAAACTTTCCGGTTTTGGCCGGATTCCGGGCTAACTACTTGTCCGGCGAGAAAATGGTTTTCACCATCGTGTTCACCATGTCTTCTCACCTCTAAATCGAACATATAATCAACTTCAAATAAAACTTTTACTTTTAACAAACTTTCCGGTTTTGGCCGGATTCCGGGCTAACTACTTGTCCGGCGAGAAAATAGTTTTCACCATTCTTCTTAGCTTTCACCACTTCTTACCCCTAAATCGAACATCCAATCAACTTCAAATAAAACTTTTACTTTTCACCAACTTTCCGGTTTTGGCCGGATTCCGGGCGAACTATTGGTCCGGCGAGAAAATGGTTTTCACCATCGTGTTCAGCATGTCTTCTTACCCCATAATCGACTATCACATTAGCCGTTTCAAAATATTTTGTTTGCCCCTTAATTTGAAACCCCTCCCCCACCCTCAAATATAGAGCTACAGAGCCCATCTTCGAACTTGACTTGTACTTTGACCCAAAGGATCCTCCCACCAAGTTTCATCAAAATATCTCAATCCCTTCGAGAGTTATCGTGCGTACAGACGGACGGACAACTTTTGCGATGTCATAGGTATCCCCGTCACTAACGTTTTGGGATCCCAAAAACGACATAAATGTAGACATCTTGGAAACAAAGGCATCGGTAGGCTACTTTTGATGGTAAGCTGAAGGTTGGCCGACAGGACTGGAAGGGTTTCGGAAATGGATATAGGTGACATATTATATGTATACTTGCAAGCTGCTTAATGCTTGATGTTGCTTAGAAGTCTATGATGTTGCTGCTGGTTCTCTATCCTCCCTAGGTTTTCTTGCCATGCCCACGAACTCTTGCTTTGCTTCTTCAATGTTTGGGCAGTGTGGATGGAACAAAGAATGGACGTACTTTTGTAGATGCCATGTGCCTTATTTTTGCATTATATTATTATTATATTATTATTACTACACCATATTTTATTTTATTTAGGCCTATTCATTATTCCCAAGAACGGTAAGCTAAAAGTTTGTCGCTATTACAAATCAATAGTTAAGTTATTAATAATTAAGTGTTAATAATTACACTAAGACTGACATAACTGTAATGACCAGCGTATTCATCATCTTTTTGCGGAAGAAAGCTAAGAAGGTTATTAATAAAAATTCGACCGATGGTAACATTGTGGATGAATGAGTGTTTTTGGCTATCAGGAAACTAGGGCATTTTGTAAGTTTGGCAATGGAACACAGCCAGTATTACGGGAAAAAGAAAGGCATTTGTAATAAATTGAAGATTTAAGAGTGTTTAAGGACGTATGATGTTCATCTATTTCTGTTGCCATGGCCCTTGAGCTTTTAGAGTCATAAAATATCTATCTATCTACAGCAAAGAAATGATTGGCCACTCGGGCTTTTCTAAGAAAAGGAGAGCGAGAAGCAGAGGCATTACTAGCCAAAATGTTTGGGAGGCAAGGTTTTCACCGGCTGGCTAGTCAATTTTATCGACTGTTTTTGCAGAAAAACCAACTTTTTAAAAAAAAACGACTGTTTTGACGAAAAAGTAGACTTATTTTCAGAAAAAACAGACTGTTTCCAAGAAAAATCCGACTATGTTTACGAAATACCGACTGTTTCAAACAAAAATGGGCTGTTTCCATGAAAAAAATCTAATATTTTTACGAAAAGCCGCGGTTCCCCCTCCCCCCCGACCCCTGGTGAGAAGTGTCAACGACAAGGCGCGGGCCGACAAAGAATGCACTGGACACCGGGAGAGTTCTTCAATATTTGACGTATAATCTTAGCCTATCAGACACATGGCTGGAGTGTCCAACCCCTCGGTCCCTTCTGCGACTCCCGTGTGACGACATGGGAAAAGATAAATTAACAAAATGATTCACAGACAAGATGGAAGGAGTTCCGGCGCGGGGAAATGTCAAGATGAATGTATCGTATGGCCAGAACTAGTTAATATTCAATTACACAAAGACCATCTCCGAAAATCGGTTCAACTGCGATCGCTGGGTGGAGAATATACACGAATGCCCCAAAACAAAAAAAAGGTCATAGCATAAGCATCGCGTAATTCGCGTTAATAGGGCGGTATATTCGGGGGGTTCCGGCTAAACTCCCCCCGGCGAAAACCCCCCCGCCAAAACCCCCGGGCTAAAACCCCCCCGTTACCAAAACCCCCCGGACCAAAACCCCCCCGGTACCAAAACCCCCCGACCAAACCTCCCCCGGTACCGAAACCCCCCGGTACCGAAACCCCCCGGTACCAAAACCCCCCCGCATAAAAAAGACGGGTATGCAAGAGTAGAGTAACTGGTAGGTAGAGAGTAAGAGTAGAATAAACTTCTTTCGCAAACTTGACTCTACAAGAATGTCTGAAGTAGCCTACAGTGGGTGTCAGAACAATGATAAACAAAGGGAGTGTAAGGCGAAGGTGAAGGTTGACGGTGACAGACTAATTGCTGAAGTCACCAAACACCTGCATTCCACTGAAGCTGTTGTCAGTGAGGTGTTAAATGTCAATTATCAAATCAAAGCCAGTTCTACTCACTGTAACTCACTACTCACCCCAACAAATCCTTTCCCAATGCCTCACCCTTCTTGGCGAGGAAGCTGCAGTTAGGATGCCACCCATTGGTGCAATGTGAAGCTCCCCTTGCCTGATTGCTCTTTAGTTATCCCTGATTCATACCAGAAACTCGAAGATGGGCAATAAGCGGAGGGATACCTATGACACCGCAAAAGTTGTCCTGCTATCCGTCTGTGAGCAGGATAACTCTCGAAGGGAATGAATATTTCTATCAGACTTGATGGGAGGATCCTTTGGGTCAAGGGAAAGGTTGAGCTCGTTTTGTGATAGCACTTTCAAGATAGTCCCAGAAATATTCTACCTTACTCGTGCTTGTCAATGGTAAAACTGTCACATGGTTGTTCGTTTTGTTGCCCCGTAAATCCCAGTCTTAATATGTGTGAGTGTCTAAGGATTCGGGGGGGAGGGGGTTTGCCGGGGGGTTTCTATTCTTCTCTTTCTCTCAACCTACCAGTTACTCTACTCTTACATACCCGTCTTTTTTATGCGGGGGGGTTTTGGTACCGGGGGGGTTTTGGTCGGGGGGTTTTGGTACCGGGGGGGTTTTGGTCCGGGGGGTTTTGGTAACGGGGGGGGGGTTTAGCCGGGGGGGTTTTGGCGGGGGGGTTTTGTCCGGGGGTTTTTCGCCGGGGGGGTTCTCGCCTAGACCCATTCGGGGGGCTAAAGTCTTTCACACTAAGAACGCAAGCCCTTTCGTTGCGCTCGCGTATTCCGCAAAGAGGGCAAGAGTACCATTACCATCCGAAGGATGGGCCAATAGAAATAGTAGCCTATATTATACAAGTCCTAAATATTCGGGAGAATAACCCTGGAACTTCAAGATACAAAACGTATCTTTGTGATCGTGGGCATTATGAGTGTTAGCCTCAAGAACCAGTACACGTCCTTTTCTCTTGTCGCGTTATCAAACCTGTGAATCACCTTTATTACCTAATCAAAATTTTAGCACTTTTTCGTTTTTATTTTGTGATGAAGTAGGGAACAAACGACATGAGATAGCGCTGGGATGACTGAACAGGGGAGAGGGGGTTTATTGGTCAACATTTCATTCCTAAGCCCGAAAGGGTACTGACACTTTTCAGAATCTCACTGAGACTCTTACCTACGGTGAGGCTTCCCCGAATGTTAACAGTAGAGTTATCTTTTTGGTAGTAGTAATTTGCAGTGAAAGCCGCAAACAGTGCTGCCACTTTTCTCTGACGGAACGAAACTGGGTCCTTTTTAAAAGGAAATAGTCCTTTTTAACAAGAAACCTATTAACAAGAAATCTCGCTTTATCATCTTCATAATTATATGCCACAATTTTTTGCTTCATTGTGTGTATACTGGTAGAAGAATTCTGGTTTGATTTTTCGAAGAAATCTGTGACAAATCGTACAATTCTGCAACCAGTGACAACACTGGCTGCAAACGCTAATGGCTGGGCGATCTCCTAAGCTGTGACGAAACCGCTACCTCGCATTGTGGAATACAAATGATAAGTCCACTTACTTGTCGGAAGGGGTGGGAGTTCGTATTCAAGCTCAACGACCACTTTTTCTTTCGCCCCGCGAAACAGTTCGTTGATCTGGTCTCCTCTCAGGCCATGAACTCGCTTATCGTTGACGCAAGTGATGACGTCTCCAGGAGCCAGGAAGTCTGATTGGCTAGTTCCAACACGAAATGAACCAATACGATTCTTTGCGTGCTCCGACTCTAGAAAACAAGAGCTACGAGCTCATATGGCACTTGTTACGAGTAGTGGTACGAGAAAGTAGAAGAGAACTTCACAATAAACACCAAGCCATTCAAAAATGCGGTTCGGACCTAGAATTAGGATATCTAGGTTCATTCAATCTGAAAGCTCTAGATGACATATTTAGAACTTATGCTTGTTCTTCCCACCAAGCTTCATCCCGATCCTCCACTCTAAGCGATTACAAAGATTTCCGGTTCGCCCCTTCAACTCCTCCCAATGTCACCGGATTTGGTCCGGATTTAAAATGGGATGTCTGAGTTACGAGACACCTTTCTAAATATCAAGTTTCGGTTAAATCCGATAACCCGTTCAATAGCTGAGCTTGCCACTGGATTCCGGATTCCTCTTTTGTACACTCCCCCTCGACGGTCGGATCGGGGAAACGACATTCTCAAGTCTATTCACTTGCTCTTCCCACCAAATTTCATCCCAAACCCTCCACTCTAAGCGTTTCCCAAGATTTCCGGTTCCCCCGTCCGACTCCCCCCAATATCACCGGATCCGGTTCGGATTTAAAATGGGGCGTCGGAGACACGAGATCTGTCTATACGTCAAGTTTCATCAAGATCCGATCACCCGTTCGCAAGTTAAAAATACCTCACTTTTCGGATTCCCCCTCTCTCCACCTCCACCCCCCCCCCCCGATGGTCGGATCCGGGAAACGACTATTCTCAAGTCAACCTGGTCGGGTCCCATACACGCCTGCCAAGTTTCATCGTCTTAGCGCATCAGGAAGTACCGAACTCTCGGGATCACTAGAAATTCGGATCCCCCCAACCCCCCCACTGTGAACGGATCCGGTCCGGTTATGTCAATCACGTATCTAGGGCTTGTGCTTGTTCTTTCCACCAACTTTCATCCCGATCTCTCTACTCAAAGCGTTTCCCAAGATTTCCGGTTCCCCCCTATAGTTCCCCCCATGTCACCGGATCCGGTCCGGATTTAAACTGGGATGTCTGAGACACAAGGTACTACTATATATCAAGTTTGATTAAGATCCGATCACCCGTTCATAAGTTAAAAATACCTCATTTTCCGGATTCCCCTCCCTCCAGCCCCCCCCCCGGATGGTCGGATCCGGGAAACGACTATTATCAAGTCAACCTGTTCGGGTCCCTGACATGCCTGGCAATTTTCATCGTCCCAGCACATCAGGAAGCACCGAACTCGCGGGATCACTAGAAATCCGGACCCCCCCCTAACTCCCTCAAAGTGAGCGGATCCGGTCCGGTTATGTCAATCCCGTATCTAGGACTTGTGCTTGTTCTTCCCACCAACTTCCATCCAGATCTCTCCACTCTAAGCGATCTTCAAGATTTCCGGTTTCCCCCTCCAACTACCCCCCGTGTCACCGGATCCGGTCTGGATTTAAAATGGGAGGTCTGAGACACGAGGTAATTCTATATATCAAGTTTCATTAAGATCCGATCACCCGTTCGTAAGTTAAAAATACCTCATTTTTCCGGATTCCCCCCCCCCCCCCCAGCTCCCCCAAAGTGAGCGGATCCGGTCCGGTTATGTCAATCCCGTATCTAGGACTTGTGCTTGTTCTTTCCACCAACTTTCATCCAGATCTCGCCACTCTAAGCGATTTTCAAAATTTCCGGTTTCCCCCTCCAACTACCCCCCATGTCACCGGATCCGGTCTGGATTTAAAATGGAAGGTCTGAGACAAGTGGTCCTTCCATATATCAAGTTTCATTAAGATCCGATCACCCGTTCGTAAGTTAAAAATAAGTCATTTTTCCTATTTTTTCCGGATTCCCCTTCCCACCACTCCCCCTCAGGTGGTCGGATCGGGGAAGCGACTATTTCCAACTTAATCATTTGGGGTCCCTGATATGCCTGCCAAGTTTCATCGTCCTAGCTTATCTGGAAGTACCCGAACTAGCAAAACCCGGACCGACAGACCGACAGACCGACAGACCGACCGACCGACCGACGGACGGACAGAAATTGCGATCGCTATATGGCACTTGGCCGAAGGGCAAGTGCCATAAAAACTACTAATTACAGATCCAGTTACCGTGGTAACAGATACCATGGTATCCGCAAAACGCAACTACTGATTCAAATCCTGTTTAAACAAAATAAACAACGTTTGTTGTCGTGACGTTTCTGGCTCTTCGCTGGGCACACGTCGATTCTTCATCGGCACGAAGAGTTAGTCATCAAGAGTAGAGTTGCGTTTTTGCGGATACCATGGTATCTGTTACCACGGTAACTGGATCTGCAATCAGTCGTTTTTGCAGTTACCGTGGTATCTGATATACGGTCCACTGCAAAACCGACTATTGCCGAAATTGCACTTTTCGAAGTCACCCGAATGAACAAGAGCTACGAGCTCATATGGCACTTGTTACGAGTAGTGGTACGAGAAAGTACAAGAGAACTTCACAATAAACACCCCGCCATTCAAAAATGCGGTTCGGACCTAGAATTAGGATATCTAGGTTCATTCAATCTGAAAGCTCTAGATGACATATTTAGAACTTATGCTTGTTCTTCCCACCAAGCTTCATCCCGATCCCTCCACTCTAAGCGATTACAAAGATTTCCGGTTCGCCCCTTCAACTCCTCCCAATGTCACCGGATCTGGTCCGGATTTGAAATGGGATGTCTGAGTTACGAGACACCTTTCTAAATATCAAGTTTCGGTTCAATCCGATAACCCGTTCAATAGCTGAGCTTGCCACTGGATTCCGGATTCCTCTTTTGTACACTCCCCCTCGACGGTCGGATCGGGGAAACGACATTCTCAAGTCAATAGTTCGGGTACCTGACAAGCATGCCAAGTTCATTGTCCTTGCACATCAGCTGAAGTACCGAACTCGTGGGATTACTACAAACTCGGATCCCCTCCAACTCCCCCACAGTGACCGGATCCATTTCGGTTATGCTATTCACTTGCTCTTCCCACCAACTTTCATCCCAAACCCTCCACTCTAAGCGTTTCCCAAGATTTCCGGTTCCCCCGTCCGACCCCCCCCCCAATATCACCGGATCCGGTTCGGATTTAAAATGGGGCGTCGGAGACACGAGATCTTTCTATACGTCAAGTTTCATCAAGATCCGATCACCCGTTCGCAAGTTAAAAATGCCTCACTTTTCGGGTTCCCCCTCTCTCCACCCCCACCCCCCCAGATGGTCGGATCCGGGAAACGACTATTCTCAAGTCAACCTGTTCGGGTCCCATACACGCCTGCCAAGTTTCATCGTCTTAGCGCATCAGGAAGTACCGAACTCGCGGGATCACTAGAAATTCCGATCCCCCCAACCCCCCCACTGTGAACGGATCCGGTCCGGTTATGTCAATCACGTATCTAGGGCTTGTGCTTGTTCTTTCCACCAACTTTCATCCCGATCTGTCTACTCAAAGCGTTTCCCAAGATTTCCGGTTCCCCCCTATAGTTCCCCCCATGTCACCGGATCCGGTCCGGATTTAAACTGGGATGTCTGAGACACAAGGTACTTCTATATATCATGTTTCATTAAGATCCGATCACCCGTTCGTAAGTTAAAAATACCTCATTTTCCGGATTCCCCTCCCTCCAGCCCCCCCCGGATGGTCGGATCCGGGAAACGACTATTATCAAGTCAATCTGTTCGGGTCCCTGACATGCCTGGCAATTTTCATCGTCCCAGCACATCAGGAAGCACCGAAGTCGCGGGATCACTAGAAATCCGGATCCCCCCCTAACTCCCCCAAAGTGAGCGGATCCGGTCCGGTTATGTCAATCCCGTATCTAGGACTTGTGCTTGTTCTTTCCACCAACTTTCATCCAGATCTCTCCACTCTAAGCGATCTTCAAGATTTCCGGTTTCCCCCTCCAACTACCCCCCATGTCACCGGATCCGGTCTAGATTTAAAATGGGAGGTCTGAGACACGAGGTACTTCTATATATCAAGTTTCATTAAGATCCGATCACCCGTTCGTAAGTTAAAAATACCTCATTTTTCCGGATTCCCCTCCCTCCAGCCCCCCCCCCGGATGGTCGGATTGGGGAAACGGCTATTATCAAGTCAATCTGTTCGTGTCCCTGACATGCCTGCCAATTTTCGTCGTCCTAGCACATCAGGAAGCACCGAACTCGCGGGATCACTAGAAATCCGGATCCCCCCCCCAGCTCCCCCAAAGTGAGCGGATCCGGTCCGGTTATGTCAATCCCGTATCTAGGACTTGTGCTTGTTCTTTCCACCAACTTTCATCCAGATCTCGCCACTCTAAGCGATTTTCAAGATTTCCGGTTTCCCCCTCCAACTACCCCCCATGTCACCGGATCCGGTCTGGATTTAAAATGGAAGGTCTGAGACAAGTGGTCCTTCCATATATCAAGTTTCATTAAGATCCGATCACCCGTTCGTAAGTTAAAAATAAGTCATTTTTCCTATTTTTTCCGGATTCCCCTTCCCACCACTCCCCCTCAGGTGGTCGGATCGGGGAAGCGACTATTTCCAACTTAATCATTTGGGGTCCCTGATATTCCTGCCAAGTTTCATCGTCCTAGCTTATCTGGAAGTACCCGAACTAGCAAAACCCGGACCGACAGACCGACAGACCGACAGACCGACAGACCGACCGACCGACCGACGGACGGACAGAAATTGCGATCGCTATATGGCACTTGGCCGAAGGGCAAGTGCCATAAAAATACCCATAATTACGCAATCAAAATTAAACATTTTTTTAAAGGTCAACTGAAGGGCTTAACCAAAGGTTTACCCGGCTGTCTATAAACCAATTCGAGTCTGCTATTGCATTGGTCCAGAGACCCTCCTGCGTCAACTAGACACTAGAATACTATATTGCTCTGATGAATACTATAATTTGAAGATACAACAGAAAAGGGCTGAAATAAGAAAACCTAATTAAAGGACCCGTCGTACCTACAATGCCAATGCACCCTACTTCCCCAACTGCATTCATTCATCCTTAAACCCGGAGACCCAAATATCATGTTACATTCTGAACCCGCTAATGACACCTCACCAATCTTTGCAGTTGCCACGATTCACTATTTTCTATGTGCATTACGCTACGGACGAGTGTTCGCGTATCATGCTTTTGATGCGCAAAACCGGTTATCTGGATTTTGCCAAGTGTTTGCTAGAAGTCAATAGGTCTTAAAACAGCAAAAGCCGTGGAGAATTTGCAAAAAAGAGCTTAGTTTTACAGTATTCAGATAGTTTTGAATACTGGAACACGAACAGTAAATAGTGCGAGGAGTGCTTTAAGCATTGTTGACTTGATAGGCTTGAAGCTTTGAACCTTGATAGGATGAAGCTTTTGAAATTTGCCATTGAGCGTGATTTGTTGCCACTGTATGGCACTGTACCGTTTGCCGGCGGCACCGGTTGCCGCGTGCTGGAACATTAAAATCAGCATGTTTAGAAGTGAAATCGACGAATATATGGCCAACACCACTGGTTTCGGCCGGTGCCAGCCGGTGCCGGGAAAGGGTTAACAGCAGGTGCCGGAGAGGGGGTAACCCCTCGCCACTGATTCGATCTTCCATTGTTGTCCCTCTCTGCTGCAACTTTGCAGTAAGAATATATTTCATATTTGTCTTTCTGGTGTCGTGATTCTTGTTGTTTTTTCGTAATGAATGGCAGTATTGCTGAACTAAAGTGTTCGTTCATTAAATTTAAATAGTTTCCAAGAATCTACGGCAACACAGCTTCGTCTTGAATTTCACCTCTCCAAAACAAACAAAACGAAGTCAAAAGAACCGAATTCTGGAACTCCTCAAGATGACTTTTCCAGGGGGAAGGAAAACGATAGAAGCCAAATTTGCCAAAGTATCACATTCCTCGAGAAAAACTTCAAACGAGCACTCGAGAAAGCTTGAGTAGTTTTATGGGCTGGATCCAGTTTCGCTTGGCGGGAAAGCTAGCTCCTGTTCCGAGCTCAAAATAGAGACACTTCAGAGGGTTGATGAAGCAAACTTTTAGCTCGACCAACTTATTCATGAATTATTATTATTATTCTGTTTTGATCGAGGGGTTGCCCACTGTTGATTTTAGTGCACAATAAGTGTCTGGTGCCGCGGTGCCCGGCACCGGTTGACACCAGCCCGAACCGTTTGCCATGTGTTAGGAAATTAAAATTAGTATGTTTAGAAGCGTTTGAAAGATGCATCGCCTAATTTACGACCGGCACCGCTGCATTCGGTCGGTGCCGGCCGTTGCCGCGAAAGGGTGTACAGCAGGTGCCGGGAGAGGATAACTCCTCGTTTGTTATTCCCTCCAAACACACAGGATGAGTGTAAAAGCCACAAGAGCGATTATCTGAAGCATGTATCCTGGTCTGGATTGAAAGGGATTGTTTCCTACGCCATTTTTTCACCTGTCGCCACACCGACAACAAACTTCGTTTCAAATTAACTAGTACATTTCATGTGTCGAAGACTCGGGATTTCAAGACTGCAATATTTTGCTTCAGGTAATTTCAAAACCTTTTTTCACCTTTATACTTAAGTGTATTTATTTTTATATTAAGGTCTGCACGGACGGGGCACGGAACACGAAAACGGTTTATTTTCTAATAAGATTTTTTGAACCAACTAATCAAAAACAAAAATATAATGCATATTATGACTGATGGCAGTATCCTATTCAAACACTATTTTCTGTGTTTTTTCGGTAGGTATAATGTATACTGTTGTTGCTGTTGTTTAAATTCACAAAAAACAACAACAACAGGCCCACGACACCTGACTTCACTTCTAACTACAGCGGGCGAGCAAGAATATGAAAAAAGCCGCTGTGACAAATCAATATGAAATTAGAACTCAATCGTATCAAAAGTAAAACCAACATAGTGCGTGTTTCTCTAGCCCTGACTGGCTGTCGTGTGTCCCAATCAGTCAACTTCAAATAATCGATTACGGAAGCCCGTCCATTTCTTCCTAATTATTCACCATTTACCCGCCATCCCGAGATAAATTTCCCCAATCAGGTAAAAGCATATCTCTTGTCAGAAATGTATAACGTCGAACAACGCCAATTTGCACCAATGCGGCACAGCAAGGGGCTCCACACTACCTTAAACTTTACACCTTTTCCTATCCCAGATCAATCAAGGGAGTATATAACTATACACTCCGTCGACACTGGACTAACTTATCAACCAAAATTTGCATACGATAGGCAAAATTAATGGAATCCCAAATTTTCACGTTTACTTGATTAAATTTTACAAATAGGTCGTAGACTGACATTAATTTACGTCTTCGTTGTTAAAGTTTAACTGAAAAGCCAACTTATTTTTGTGTCATTTAGTTGAATACACTGAATTATTTGGATTCTGCAAAGGGATTTTTTTGTTTTCCACTATCTGCTCTAGTTATGACGTTCAGAATATCTGCGGCTGTCCCCACAGCGGCAATTCTACTATGAGGCGGGAAATTTTTATCTAAACACAAACAATGCTTTTCGGTGGGCAGTGGCGATATTGGTGAAGATTGCTTAGTGCCTGAACAAAAAAAAGTCATAAATCTTTCTTGCAAGGCATACAACAAATAGAGGTACCACAAATCACACGGAAATTCCACTATTTGAAAATCGATTATTCCTGAATAGCGGAACAACCAAGTAACGCATTTTCAGCGGGTCTTCAAGATAATTTAAGTGAATAAGTGATGGGTAACTAGATTGTCCTATCCCAGTCCTTTTCGGTTAAACTTTAAGTACTTGACTGCTTTTAGTTATTTTCTTATTCTCTAGCGGCTTTTCTACAACATTTCAACTATAACTTATTAATTTAGGCTTGGAATTCTTGGGGGTTCCACGTTAAAAGCTAGAATTTGTACGGTAACACTGTCAGAAGTTTCATAAGAGATAACACAGGGATGCACGGTTTCAATAACACTTGAGATGTAATCTGTTGTGATTTTGAAAACGTTAAGCATTAAATGTTATGCATAGCAAAACAAGCGATTTTTGTCATGATGACCAACAAACAAGAGCTGGAAGCTCATATGGCACTTGCAAGGCTGGGTCAGAGGATGAAAGTAGGAATTCGTCAATTTGTGG
This sequence comes from Branchinecta lindahli, assembly GCA_023053555.1. Classification (NCBI taxonomy): domain Eukaryota; kingdom Metazoa; phylum Arthropoda; class Branchiopoda; order Anostraca; family Branchinectidae; genus Branchinecta; species Branchinecta lindahli. The sequence goes on from JAKZAO010000002.1 coordinate 27,917,071, forward strand.
GTTTGTTGTGATCATTTGTAATCAAAACTCTTGAAGTAAAAAACATGACGAACTCATCGGGAGCACGAAAATGTATATTTTGCTCAAAAGTATTGTTTGTACTTTAAGGAAATCACTTGTGAGGGATCATAGGGATCACGAAAATGTATATTTTGCTTTAAAATATTTTTTTGTACTTTGCGGTTAGCATTAGTACTTTAAGGGATTGTCGGATCAGGGAACTGACTATTTCTAAGCCAATCATGTCAAGTCTCTAATTTTCAAGCCAAGTTTTATCGTCATAGCACGTCTGGAAGTACCTTAACTTGCGATCATCGGAATTCCGGACCCCCTCCCTCTAACTCCCCCACAGTGCCCGAATCTTGTCCGGTTCTGTCACTTACGTACATAGGGCTTGTGCTTGTTCTTTCCACCAAGTTTCATTCCGATCGCTTCACTCCAAGCGTGTCACAAGTTTTCCGGTTCCCCCTCCCCCCCCACCTTCATCGGATCTGGTCCGGACTTGAAACTGGGCATCCGAGACATGTGATCTTTCTAAGTATCAAGTTTCGTTATGATCCGATCACCCGTTCGGAAGTTATACATACCTCAAGATTCCGGATTCCCCCTCCCGTCACTCCCCCCACGATGGTCGGATCGGGAGTTGACTATTTCCAGGTTAATCTGGTCGAGTCCCTGATTTGCCTGCCAAATTTCATTGTCCTAGCACACCTGGAAGTAACTTAACTCCGTATCACCGGAATTCCGGAACCCCCCTTCAACTCCCCCCACAGTGCACGAATCCGGTCCGGGTCTGTCAATGACGTACCTAGGGTATGTGCTTGTTCCTCCCACCAAGTTTCATCCCGATAGCTCCAGTCTAAGCGTGTCACCTGATTTCCGGTTCCCCCCTCCGACTCCCCCCCCATATTAATCGGATTCGATCCGGACCTAAATTGGGACATCTGAGAAATGACGTCTTTCCAAATATCAAGTTTCATTAAGATCCGATCACCCGTTTGAAAGTTATGCATGCCCCTAAATTCCGGATTCCGGCTCCCCTCCCTCCCCCCATGATGGTCGGATCGGGGAAGTGTCTATTTCTAAATTAGTTTGGTCGGGTCCCTGATATGCCTGCCAAATTTCATCGTCCTAGCACATCTGGAAGTACCCTAACTCGCGATCACCGGACTGACCGACCGACAGACCGACCGACGGAAAAGTGATCGGCATATGGCACTTGGCCGGAAGGCAAGTGCCATAAAAAGTCGGCAGATACGTTTTCGGCAATTTTCCGGCTCTTCCTGGCAACGCTTGTTATGAAACTGTTGAAACTGTGTATCCTTGTGTTACCTCTTATGAAACTTCTGACAGTGAAGTAGTTAAATTTTGCCAGAAAAAATGACGGGTTCAAAAATGTTTGAAAAAGGCGGATTCAACCACATTAAAAACTGAGCAAAGACCGCGAACAACCAGAACTTACATACCAAAAAAGATTAAATAATATATAATATCTTATTAAACTATTTACAATCTGTGAGGGTTAGTCCGACATCATCCGAAGTATCTAACCCTCAACCGAAAACAACAATAAATCAATTTTGACAGGAACTATGTACTCCCCCAGCATCAAAATCAGCCTGGCATTTCCAGAAAAGCGGCTAATAAAAGCATTATTTTTCTAAGAACAGAGAAAACTAGGAATTCCGGGCCTAACGAGGGGATGCGAGAAATATAAATAGGATTCGTGAATGGGAAAAAAGGACGCCAAACACAAATAAAATAGACGACTAAGGTGGTATGAAAGATGCTCAACCGAAAAGATTCAAGAATATGTCAAGGGGCTGATTGTACAAAATGATGTGATTTACAGTATATTTCAGATTTTAGTTTTGTTCGCTTGTTAGCTGTGAAATGTCGTAAGGCTTGAATGACAGCTTGCCAGAGTCATAAGTTGCGTTTTGGCACATACCATGGTATCTGATACCACGGTCTAAAGTAGTCTTCGCAGTTACCGTGGTATCTAATACCATGGTCAAAACGCGTTTTTGCAGTTACCGTGTATCTGGCCAGTTACCGTGGTAACTGATCGTAGTATCTGAAAACGTCATCCCACTTTCATCATCACGAACACAAGAGCCTAGGATTTCGTCAAATTGGTGGGAAAGAAGTTTGGCACTTGTGATGCGAGTGCATATCAATTTTTCTTTTGGAACGACTTCTAAAAGCGCATATCTGGCAATCGTCGTTTTTGTGAAGCAACCGTTGTGTCAGATACCACGGTAACTGCAAAAACGACAAAATGCAGATCCAGTTACCGTGGTATCAGACACCATGGTATCTGCAAAAACGCAACTATATCCACGTGTCACAAGTGACGCAATAAAACAAATTCTATGCTTCTGGTAGCAGATGGATTCAATTTTAATGTTTTGTCTTTACTGTTAGTTTCTGTGAATAATACTGGCTCATTTTAGGATTTTGCTACAACTGTGTTCAAAATAGCCACAAACAGTCAAGCTATTGTCAACTATCGGACCAACCGAAAAATGTATGATCCTGGCAGCGAACGGATTCGATTGCACAAAAGTTTTGTCTGCAGACATCGCGCGTTTTTCTTTTTACTTTATGTGGTATGCGCAACGCCGAAGAGGGAAGTAGACGGGTGTCAACTCAAACCTCACAGCAAGTACCTCTAGCTCCGCTCAGTTTTATCGGGGATCCATCCATAGTCGCTGCATGGGACCAAAGATGGAGGTTCTATCAGATTATTTGTTCTTGGCTATATCAATCAACTTCTTTAACCCTGTCCAAATCTAGGCACTGAGCCTACGGAACCTAATTAGCCTTCTTTTCTAATTTACGTGACGTTTTAATAAGCTCGGCATTTCAATCGTATAAATATGTCATAATGAGCGTAACTAACAGCAGTTTCTCAGTCATGTGCCTTATGCGCATTTCAAGGTGTCGACCACCATTTTAGCGGACCGTAACGATGTTAAACAAAGAAAATTGAACTATTAAAAGCTCCGTCTCGAAAGTTCACCGCCGTGACGAAGCCAGTGGGACATCCCGGTTCCCGAAGTTCTTTCTGCCTTATATAGTTTAAAATAATGGGACAGGCTATCCATTGCGACTGCTGTTGGTTTAAAAGAAATTAAAGATATGAGGCTCAGTTCTGAGGCAAACAAAAATTACTTTACTCGTCGAGGAACATCGTTAAAACGAAGAATACGGTATATTGCCATGGGTCCATTATAAGTTGTTCAGAACAAAGCTATCCACGAAGACCTTCAATTACTTATTCTTTAAAGTAGAACCAATACCGATACCTGATACTATTTCATTATTTTCCTTCTCAATAACAAGCGCCATTACCACTCCGGTTATTTCGGTTTTCCTTTCACAGTTGTTTTCATGCGTTTGCTCTCTTGCCAAATTTAATCTTCCCATGCATAGTCTTTTCACAACTAAGCCCTCTCGCCAGGGGCGTCACTAGCCTTTTACCTTTGCGGGGGGAACGTCCAGTTTGTGCCGACGGACTCAAAAATGTGCCGACGTAAAACGCCGTCGTAAATTTAAATTCACATATTCGGTCGGGTTTTCATTGCAGCTTTCGCTAAAAACTGAAGCTTCCAACGACTATAGGCTACCCAGAACAAGTTAAATTAATCGCCGCGGGCGAAGTTTTTTCAATCTGCCATTTTTCTGGGAAAATTTAGCTTACAAGTTATAGTATTTAATGTGTTTCAAACCCCGAGCATTTCAATCCAAATATAGAATACTAAAAAATGCGCCGCAGGCGAAATTTTGTGTAAAACTAACTGTAATGCATTAGTTGAGATAATTTCTTTAATGTAAATTCCTCTATTCAAATTTACATATTCGGCTTTTCTTTTCACCTTCCGCTAAAAAGCGAAGCTTTCCAACGACTGAACCCAGAACAAGTTAAATCAAGCGCCACAGGCGAAATTTTGTTTAATCTGTCTTTTTTCCGAAAACCTATATACTAGTTCACCTATATACTAGTTCAATTCATCATACTACAACTGGTCTTCACAAACGTTACAAAAGGCAGATCACTGTTTCCGGAATCTCGATCAAAAGTGTGGGTTACCTACGGCATCGTAAATCTATCCGTCCAAGTTTTAGGTTTTGCAGAAATAGGGGAGAGGAGACAAGCTTAATTCTCTCTTTGTTTCATATTCTCATCTGATAGGTAAGTAGGCCTATCAAAAATATTCGAAGATGCAGCCTTCGCACGGCGATAATGAAGGCCACATCTCATTTTCCTTTCCCGGCAAAACGGATATTGACTTGAACAAGGAAGTCGAACCTTAAGCTAAGTTCCCACTGCCCAGTTTGCTGTTCCCACTGCCCAGTTAATGGCCAGTTTTTTTTGCTGGCCAGCTTTTTCTCCCATTTTTTCGTTTTGCTGGCCAGTTTTTCTGATCAAACTGAGTTTGATATTTACTGGCCAGCGAAAGACGCTGGCCAGTTTTCTTCAGATCGCCGGCGTTTTGAGTAAATTTCAGGGATAGCCCTGAGAATAAATTTGAATTCATTGGTTTGTAGTGACCTGAGAATAAAATTAACCTAGTTTTAAATTTATTCTCAGGTCACGGAGTACATGCGTAAGTTTAGATAGTGGATCCAAGCAAATAAGGTCTCAATTGACTTATGACTTTGGTTCAAGAGGTTGATTGTGACTTATCTTTTACCTATAAATTTAATAGTGTTGTTTAATTTATTTAATTTAATAGTGTAATTTTACATGTTTCGAAGGCAAGCAGTATTTTTATGAGTATCCAGTACCTGGGGAGCTCAATGAAAAATGGATCGAACATTTTCTAATTAGGAAATGATATCTATATAGGTTCATAGAGTGAAACCAGAGTAGGAATGTAGGAACCGTATGTACCATGAATAATTCGGTATTTCGGGCAATATAAATAGAACGCATATATAAATAAGAGTGTCGCTATTGCATATTTTGTGAACCAAAGATCAACGGAAGTAACTGCACATTTTAAGCTATTTGCCTAGTTTTCCTTTTTTCCAAGCTCAATAAGCTGTCGGCTCTCATCAAGAATCAACATATACAATATTCATTATTTAAAAAAACAGAGACTTTTCCGTTCAGCCTGTTTTGCACCAACGGCAAGCGGTTATATCTTAAAAATACAAGAACTTACTCAAAAATAGTTAGAGAAATCAATTTAGAAATTTACTAGGCTATAGCCTTCCGGGAAAAAACACATATTTTGCAAACCAAAAGTCAGAAGTGAACCAACAAAATATCAATCGGTCCACCATAGCAAGCTTATCCGACCCTCAAAACTTCACAAGAATTGGCCCCCAACTATAGTCGCTACTGCTAGAACACTAGAACCACGGCTCCGAAAATTGTAGAACTTTTGAATAAATTTACTATAGCCTGCCCGGAAAAACCATTTATTTTGCAAACCAAGAGCCATAACATTTACTACGTAACTACTCTACTTTTTGTAAGTAAACACAACAATAGTAATGCTTCATTGTCATCCTTCACCGACTTCAAGATTAAACTCTTTGGCAGAATCTTCAGTTCTTAAACTCTATCCTGGCAGAATCTACAGTCTTTTGTTGTTCACACCAGATTATGCAGTGAGAACAAAAAAAAACGGCAGCTTTTAAAACTGGCCAGATTTTAAATCTGGCCAGCAAAAATAACTGGGCAATGGGATCTTAGCTTTATCCGAACGAAATCTTTGCTCTCGTCCCTTTAGCATAATTGAAAGGAAGAACTTCCTTGAACTTTCCATCCAGAAATTCAATCGCCCAATATGACCACTTGGCAAACAAAAGGGCTACTTTAAAATGCTGAGAAAACTGTCATGATATTTTTATTTTTATTCTTGCCTGGAGAATTAGCCACAGGCTTCAACGTCCAGATTTTCTTCTGGATTCCACACATCCGTTTTCGTCAAGATGGATCCGGAAGGTGAAGCAAGGTTATTTATGCAAATGAAAGGAGTAGGGGAAAAAGGGAGAGTGGTTGACACTTGTGTAAGAGGCAAAAATGTTTGAATTGGACACCTAAATATGAAGAATATACAAAATAAAACGATAGGAAAAAACAAATCCCTAACTGAACCACTACTTAAAAAAAAAAGGTTGACGTCAAACAGCGGATTGGACGTGCGACTCTATAAAGACAGAAATACATACTTCTAGGCGACCGCGGCGGTTTCAACACTGACAGCAAGTTGGATTTCCAAGAGCTCAGCATCTCCGGCAAAAATGACATCCTACTCCACACACTACGTGCATCTCACACACACGCGCGACCAAGACTGCCAGCAAATAAGGCACACGTTCGTTTCGTTTACCAACCAAGCGCGTCAAGCGCCAGAGGCAAAGAGCACATCACCAAATAATGAAGTGTGAATACACACACAGCTTTGATTGGCAATTACGGGTTTAGTGCTCTACAAAAAACAACATAGCCGACGAAGCGAACAGAAAAAAAATGAGTCAGAGAAAAGAAACGTGTTAAATGAAATTTTGTCAAATAACAAACCGCGAATAAACACAGACCGATTGGCAACTTCATTAGCGTTTAAGTGCCCTACAAAAAGCAACAACGGCGATGAAGCGAAAAGAAATACAAACACAACGGAGGCGACGAAGCAAAATGGAAAACAAATAAACATGATTTGGTGGAGAATTGACGTGTGATAGACACGTGACGTGAATATTCCGATGTCGCATAGGAATATAAATTGTTTTAGCCGAGGTATCAGCGGTCGTCGTAGGCTACTCAACACACTATTCGTTCTATAACATTATTTAAAAAAAAAAATAGTAGAAGATTGGCATTCAGTGATTGTCAAATTTATTTTATGATTTGCAGTTTTTAGTTTAATTTGAACTAGGCGTATTTTTCCTAATGTGTATAAAGTCATACGCAGTTTACTTAAAATGTCGTAAGGATTGTTACTCCATGCCTGTGAAATATCGCCAAATAAATCCCTTCATTCGTCCAATGGCTTACTTCAAATGTTCTAGGTTTTTGGGTTCACACATGTGAAATTTCGTAAGCCATGAAACAAATTAATTAATTCCTCCACGAGCAAGTTATTCCACCACACAAATGACCCACTCAAATATATGTGCCTTAATGGACTTTGCCCCTCTTTTTCCTTTTGGGATATTACCGGGAGACTGGGGGGGGGGGGGGTCGCAAGGATAATATGAACTCACCGTCCAGATCTACGCTGAAGAAGGGGCAGGGTGAAATCTCCAACTGTATCGAATCCACAAACTCAGACTTCCGTTCCTCCATTTCTAAGGGAATCGGCTCGTCGGTATTCTTTGGCAAAGTATCCATGTTACCATTTTTGCCGGGACCTAGAAACAAATATTTCAAGATAGTTGGTCTGTATATCTTTAGTTGGAATCAAGCAGCAATTCGGGTGTTGAGCGTTGAAGTGTTGAGGGATAACTTTGTCATCCCCTTAAAACCTCACTATTGTTCAGTCGGTTAAAGCACAGCTCTTAATAGAAATATCTTTTTGACGATGAAATGGCTCAGAAATATCTTTTTTCGATAATACCATTACTTTCCACGCAAAATTAGCGATTATCTTGTTAGCACTTGTTGACTGTGCGCCGTTGTTAAAAACTGGGAAAACAAGGCAAAACAATAGAAGTCCAAAACAGAAGATAGATAGTCTACCATGTCTTCCAAAACGAAACACAACACTTTGAAGCTTCTCATGCCGTAATGTGTGATAGGAATCTTTCGGCGAAGTCTACGTTGCGTGACTGGCAAAACTCGCCTCAGCTGAAAAAGTGCTAACAAAACAAAACGCGCGGGGATTCTAGAAGCTTATAATTTCATAAGACAGCTAGTTATAATATAAAAGGCAAAACAAGCAAGAGGGGTCCTTAGACTTCAATATAGAATAAGTAGTCGGAAATGCCCTAAACATTCGATTTCTGACAAATACCCATTGCCGAGCCTAGCGCTGCTTCAGAGTTTATTATGCAGGCATCTAGAGCAACGGCTTTCGCTCTTTCACTTCCGCTCAGATTCGGAGTAGACTTTCAATTAATGAATAAAACAAATCTTATTTATTTTTATATGGAGTACAGTTACAAACAAAATGACCAAAAATCGTTGGAACAGATTATATAGAGTATGATTGATGATCTAAAACGACTGGAACTGGAGTGCTAAAGAACAGGGGACGGGCATTCTCGATTTAGTACTTGTTCCTCCTGAGTCTGGAACACAAAGTACTAAAAAACAGGGATCCTGTCAATCCCGTTTTTTTGTGCTAAAGAACAGGGGACGTGCATTCCCAATTTTAGTACTTGTTCCCCTTGCATGAATCGGAATATTTTATTACGGTTTTCCCATTTTTAGTACGCATTCCTCCTGCCCCGTGTCGTTCCCGATTTTAGTCGATCCCACTTTTTTTTTTACTTTCTCTGGTATGCTGTTTTTTACAGTGTAGGCTATTTACTGACGTTCAGAATATGTACACTGTCGGAAGTTTCATAACAGATAGCGCATAACACTTTCAAGAATAACACCTTTTCACTTAGAAATAAAGTGTTATGACCAATTAAGTTTACACTATTTCGTGCCTAGATCTCCAACAACACCTTCAATTGGTAAGAATACTAACGGGGACGAAAGATACATAACAGATAACATCCACAAGTGTTATCTGTTGAAGCCGCGCATCCTTCTGTTGTCGTTATGTAACTTCTGACAGTGTAGTATTTTTACCAATTGAAGGTGTTGTTGGAAATCTAGGCACGAAATAGTGTAAACTTAACTGGTCATAACACTTTATTTTTAAGTGAAAAGATGTTATTCTTGAAAGTGTTTTGCACGACCTGTTATGAAACTTCTGACAGTGTACTGCTGGCCCAACAAGACTAAGTTCGAACCCCGACACCGGGAAGTAGAATTTCAACAAAAGCGTGCATTTCAATGGGTAGCTCAGGAAATGTTCAACACCAAACTGAAGGTCACTTCTGAAGTAAGGCCGCTACTGCATGTGACCCAGGAATATTTATTTTTCGGCAGTCGGTTACCGTTTTATTCGCTAATACTTCAAGCATAGACGTACAAGCACATATGGGTACCACAAATCCGAAACAAAAAGTTCATCAATGAAAATTAGATAGCAGACGGATTCATCGGGTCTTCAAGTATATTTAGGGGAATAAGTGATGGGTAACTGACTGTCGTTTATCAGCCCTATTGGCTTGAATTTTAAGATTCTAGAGACCTTCTCAAAATGTTACAATCCCAAAGGGTCAAGGTACATCACTGAAAACTAACCATAGTTATTTTTATATAAATGTACACTATCGAAGTAGACTATTTTTTTGGATAAGACCTATACCATAAAAATATTAGTCATAGTCATGAGCATTCCTAGCCATGATAAAGCAAGGATAACGGAGAGAAAAACATCAAGACTTTGTTTAAAGGATTTTCGCTTAAACTCTACTTATACTTTTTAATTCGTCTTCAAAGACAAATTCGAGTCCCTCTGAAGTCATCTAAGAGATATTTTATTTGAAATCACAGTTCCAGAGAACCCACGAACCATACCGTCGAACCCTAGTTATTGTCATATTTGACGAATGGGAATCCTTTAACTAAAGAAGAAAAGTGAAGTCACAAGTCATTCCTAGACCAGCCAAAGCAATAATGACGTACACGAAGTGAAAGAACATCAAAGACATTTTCAAAGATCTTCCAGAAAGTCAATGTCATCCTTCACGGCTTTAATCAGAGTGACTCGCGGATAAACATGAATGGATCGTTTATGCCATAAGCTAAGGTTTTGGTGAGTTTCCATAACGCACTCCACAGTTAACAAACGACTTCATTGTCACAGATATGACCTGTCATATATCCTTCGGTAAACAGTGTCCCACGTACGATTTTGGTTGACATTGTCAAATAAACCAATGATAGTGCAAACCAGGTGAGAAACAAGTGATACTAGTGACTATCGCTTTTTGATGACAACTATCAGGAACAATTCTACGGAACAATTTTGTTTTTATACTATCAGTTAAGGTTTGCTGAGGTTTTATATTGCACTTCGCATTTAACAAACAATATCTTTGTCCGCGATTTAGCCTGTCATATAATCAATTTGTCAATAAAGTCCACTGCACATTTTGGTTGACAGTGTAACAATCCAATGATTCTGCAAATGTAAAAGAAACAACCAATAGTGACTATCGCTTTTGGATGACACTAAAGGCGTATTCTCGGAGTCCTTGGGGAACCGAAGGGAACGGCGAGAATAGAGGGACTCACTCCACGCGGACTCCGCGTACAGAAAACAGCGAGAACACGGGGAATGCTTCTAAATTTTTAGTTCCTAATAAAAATATGCAGCTGACAAAATTAGTCTGGATCCAATTTATTTTTGTTTTGTTTATTCTGATCATTTTTAATTAATTTTACGTTGCACCAACACCAGCAAAAATTGATTCCCCTCCAAAACTGAAAGGGAGTCCTTTTTGATGATGGTGATGATCATCGGAGCATTCCCCGTCCGTGAGGAGTGAGTCCACGGGACAAACAAAACCGCGGGGACTCCTCAAGTGGAGTCCTCGGGGAACGGCGAGAATACGCCTTAAGAGTCAATAACATTTAATTGAACTGTAATTGTTTGGATGTATTAGTCGTCAAATCATTTTTTACAGTTTTCCTATAAGCTATATAAGGCTTTAGTGAGTTTCTTTAACGTAGTTGATATATATAACTTGGTCAATGGTAGCTCTTTGTAATAACAACACAACATTGTCAGAGGTACGGTTTTGGTTGACAGTGTCAAATAGTCCAATGATACTGCAAGTCAGGTGAGAAACCACTGCACTGTCATAAGTTAGTTATCATTTAATACAAGGAAGGACTGGTAAAATGGTCCGCATATGGTAAAATGGTCCGCATAAAGATAATTTTAAATATTACTTAAAATATATTTTTTACATTTTGTTTTAAAATGTATGATAAATGGTAATAGGAATAAACAACAACAAAAACATAATGCATATTTTATATGATTGTTATAGAGTTTTTTTGTTTGTTTTGAGGATGAATTTTGTAATATAAATAATTTGAATGATGATAATAATAAACGTGGAAAGACAATCATGTTAAAATTGTATAATATGATTGAAATGTATAGATAGTGGAAAGAGTAAATATTGATACTGAATTTAGTTTTGATAATTTTATTTTATAAATAAAGATAGGATGGAAGTGTAAAGATTAGAAAGAACTGAAGGAAAAAAATAATTAAGAAATTAAAAATAGACGTAGAGATAGAGGAAAGTGTAGGTGACGCTAAATAGATAGCCGGTCATGTGATTAAGTAAAAGAAAATAAAATTAAGTTGATAAGACCGTTGGCGTCACCGAGGGCAAGTGGAAGTGTAGTCACCTGGCCAATTCATATTGGACTGGAAGAATAGAAAAGATACTACGAGGTTTAAAAAAAAAAAAAAAAATGCAAATTTTCAACAGACAATGCTTTTGATATTGTCTGCAATTATAGTAGAACATTTCGATCAAGCAGCTGTTATTTCTTCGTTAGAAATGACAACGCAAACCATGTTTAGCGTTATATTTTACTGTAAAATAGCACCTCAGTCCTGGTATCACAAATCAGATAGCATCCGAAGTGTTGTCTGCTGAGACTGCAGAGCCTTTTGCTAAATGCTATCAAGCTTGTGACAGTGTGATACTGAGAGTGACTATCGTTTTTGGACAACAATGAGATTTTCACGCTCGTTAACAGTTAATGAAAATTCAACTAGATTCGTCTCGGACAGGCAACACGTTGTCTAAGCATCCTTCGTGATGCTTACATCTCTCACTCATTAGCAAATGAAAGCGTACAAGTGTGCCAGCTCCAGACTAACAACTTACTTCTCAGAACCTAACAAAAGGCTGAGACTCCAACAATAAAGGTTTGCTATGGTACTCAGTGCCGGTTGTCCAGATGAAGTATGTTAAAAGACCATGACTTACTTAAAAAATTAACTGGTGTATTTGCAACCTTCAAAGCTAAGTAAAGTTATGGTTCAGAGTATTTAGACCTGACATGTCTTAATGAAGAAAAAGAAGAAAACCAAAAGAACAGGGATCCTGACTTCCTGGTTTTTTGCAGCGGCTTTTGGGTGCTTAAGAATATAAATACCAGAATCTCCAGACAACTACAATTATTCGAAGGGTTCGCCAAGCCATACAGTCAGGCGTTAATATTAGAAAAAGACCTATTCGGAGCGTTGTTTAGGTTTGGGCGTTGCCTTCGCACCATATTTTTAATCGTTGTTAAATGTGTAATTACGAACAGTTTTGGTTCACATTCTGATCTATTATGATGCTTTTATTTATGAACTGAGTAATTAACAGATTGACATATCCAAAGCTATGATCAAAGCTATCATGGATTAAATTAATATGATAAAATTCAAAACACTGGTGAGGAAAAGCTGTCATTCATGGTCTTCGTACATCATCTAAGTGCGCGTTCTGGAGTTTGTGCATAGGCTACGAATCAACCAACAAGGGCGAAGGTGGTCAAAAGAGCACTCTTGAATATTTACATAAGTAGGCTAGGTTAACAAGGCTGTTCTTTCCTTTCCTGCAAAGTTTGCGATGGACTGGAAAGTGATTAGTGTCTTTTTGCCCGACCTCGCCGCATTATCAGCACCCATCACCACAGACAGTAAAACAAATTCATGGGTAAATGAACAGAAAAGAAACGCTTTCACTTTTTAAATCGAAGGGTAGTGAACAATTAGTATCATAATCAGGGAGATTCTGTGTTTGAATGATATAGTTAAACACATGTTCCAGCAGATTTTTGGATCCCAAACGTTAGTGACGGATACCTATGACATCGCGAAAGTTGTCCGTCTGTCCGTCTGTGAGCACGATAACTCTCGAAGGGAATGAGATATTTTGATGAAACCTGGTGTGAGGATTCTTTGGGTCAAGAGTAAGGTCGAGTTCGTAGACGGGCTCTGTAGCCCTTTATTTAGAGGTGGGGGAGGGGGTTTAAATTAAGGGACAAACAAAATATTTTGAAACAGCTAATTCTCACCGGACAAGTAGTTCGTCCGGAATCCGGCCAAAACCAAAAAGTTTGTTAGAAGTAAAAGTTTTATTTGAAGTTTATTAGATGTTCGAGTAAGGGGTAAGAAGACATGCTGAACACGATGGTGAAAACCATTTTCTCGTCGGACAAGTAGTTAGACCGAAATCCGGCCGAAACCAGAAAATTTGTTAAAAGCAAAAGTTTTATTTCAAGTTGATTAGATATTCAATTTAGGGGTAAGAAGACATGCTGAACACGATGGTGAAAACCATTTTCTCGCCGGACAAGTACTTTGCCCGGAATCCGGCCGAAACCGGAAAATTTGTTAAAAGTAATATTTTTATTTGCAGTTGATTAGATGACAGATTTAAGGGTAAGAAGAGACGCTGAATCTGTATATGACAATCATTTTTTACCCGGACATTTAGTTCGTCCGGAATCCGGTTGAAACCGGATTTTTTTTTCAGTTAGAGTTTTATTTGAAGTTGATTAGGTTTTCTTTATAGGGATAAGGCGATACGCCGAATTCGTTTCTGAACTATCTTTTTTTGGCTGGACAAGTAGTTCGCTCGGAATTCGGCCGAAACCGGAAATTTGGCAGAAGTAAAGCAGGAAGTTTCGATCCGATCAGTATCGTCAAAATAGATATGGCTTATACAGGTATATCTGAACTTGATTTTCTCAGATGATTAGCCTGGCGAAGACTGGATCTGGCGAAGACAAGACCTAGTTGTCTGGGTCAAATATTAAATTTTTTGGATCCCATCGAAACCTTTGGTCTTGTTAATTAAGCACCCATGATGGTAATGGCCACTGGGGAACTAACAGCAACTAGAAGCAAGGTGGATCTCGGTAAAAATATGGAGGATTCAGATAGGAACTGTCAAGCACGCAAGAGGGACAACCGCTGGAACTGATAACATCCTGCGGAACTTGATCGTATTGATGACACGATGGGCTTAATATCGATCCTTGAATCAAGCTTTGCCTTTAAATCCAGCAACGTAAGACCTCTCTGAATCTCCGGATAAACTCTGATTCTTCATTTATTGCTTCCCTCTCCAACAACAGCTTCAACTTCTTCAGGAACACAATCAACACCCTAATGAGATCACAAAGACGATTAAAATTCAATTAAGACTGTTTCACATATTGACGTTTACACCCTATCAGGAACCCCCTGTACGAGGTGAGAGTAATGGATAGAAAGCAACAGATGCTGAAAATAATGGGGGCGGGAGTAACCGAGATCTTGGCAGGCCCTCTTAACTATGTGTTGTCGTTGTAATCTACAATACACACCAGCGACATACCTCCAATTTGGAAGAACCGGGTCATTAATGTACACAAAACATGTCTTCAACTAAACAGTCGGGTGGAAACTTCGGGAAAAGGAGTTCAAATATACAGGAAGACTGGGTGTACCTAAGAGACTACCTTCCTGGAGATGTGACGACAAAGATCGGTTTAAATCAGCCGTGGAGCACCTGGCTGACAATTCTGTATCATTTTAACATTTCTCTGAGAAAATATACAGGCGAATGTTTACTGCATGCATGTAATTACTACGTGTGCATTGTCTACCTGTCTACCATCCCTACCGCCTGTAACTGGAAAGTTCTGCGATGCATGAAACATTACAAAAGAGGTCCACAGTTCATCAAAGTGCGAGTGACAACAGACTGAATGCACAAAACAAAAAAAGGATTTTGAGTTTTGACTTCCTGTTTGAACTTTTTCTTTACACCAGCCTGAATTTATCGATCTACGAAGAACACCATATCGAACACAGACTGAACCAACAGATGAAATCGAACGAACATACCGTCGTAGGTATCTGCAGGAACGGCTGCTTCAACAAACGCTTCATCCGGTAGTACCTCGGAATCAGATCCAGAACCACAAATGCAACTCATGGAATGCCTCCGCTTTCCAGAGTGAACTGAGTTCAAAAGAGAAGCAGCAGAGCTTAAATATATCCGGATAAGGCTCACTCCGTGAGCGCAGGTAGAAATGACAATGTCAATCGTTTACCCCTCCAGGTAGAAGGATTATGGAGACAACAAGATCCAGGAGGCTATTTCCCAAGAAAGAGAGGAGAAGCGAAACTGGGCTAAGCCACGTGCTAAGACGAAGGGACAAATCGTTGACATATCAAAGGGAAATAGAAAGGGAGGCAAATAAAATTTAGTTGGATAGGCTATGCGTTCCAATCTCTGCTCTATCATTCATATATGCACAAGTGCATAATGCACTCTTTGTTTCTAACTTTCAAAAACCTGTATACAGCAACCAGCTGCATAGTGCACCCAACCATTCACCCAATAAATAAAAGTTATCTTATCTAAGACCATTTTTGATGGCGCTAAACCGATTGAATCAACTAAGATTCGTTCTAGCGACATTTCGGATTTTCGTCAGGCCGTAGCCAGAGAAGGTTCGTGTTTGTCGTCATCAATTTGATTTGCAGTCAGGTTGGGGTAAAGCAGTATCCCAACATCCCTAAAGGGGCATGAAGTAGTCGACTGGCACAGCTAACACTAGAACTTCCTGCGCTGTCGATAGTCTGACAGCATCGAACACAAGGTTGCGTAATTTCAACGGAAAAAAGACAAGACACAATAACATTCGACAGATAAAAGACAAGACAATATCTGTTAGCGAATTATGGTAATTGGTTGAAATGTCCACTACTAAATCCGCGCAATACACTTCTTTTACAAACAGCCAGAGGTCTAGATCAGTGTGTTTGCTACAAAAGTGCTGTGAAAATAGTCAAAGCACTGGACATGAGATATCATATATAGATCAGTTCTAAGATTTTTTTCTGAAGTTGAGAAAAAGTGTGAGCCACAAACAAACAAACGATGCAAAACGGATACGTCAGCTACATTTTATTAGAGCTATATTTCGGCCCTTCTGTCAAGCAGCCGTGTCCGGAATGAAATCTCAGTACCAGCTTCAACTCCAATCAATTTTCAGAAAAGAAGTTGACAAAATCCGATATTTAAGTAAGACTCTTTATTTGATTTGCCACAAGTTCATTCTCCAGCTTGAGCGACTTTGAGCCTGAAGCCTTGCCAAGAAGGGCAGAAATATACCTCTGATAAAATGTAGCTGATGC
The DNA here is from genome assembly GCA_023053555.1 of Branchinecta lindahli. Lineage (NCBI taxonomy): Eukaryota > Metazoa > Arthropoda > Branchiopoda > Anostraca > Branchinectidae > Branchinecta > Branchinecta lindahli. Next base: position 27,933,306 of record JAKZAO010000002.1, read on the forward strand.
ATCCGTTTTGCACCGTCAAATATGATTCGCAGTCAGCTTGGGCTGAAGGAACATCTAAACTTCGCTTACTTTTACTCCCAGCACAGTGAAGTAAAAAAAAAAAAAAAACAAGAAAAAAGGCATCAACTCGAACAACGGCTTCTTTTAAAGATGTCAGGCAAAATTTCGTTATTTCTTTTTTATTTCATAAAATATCGCAACAAGAAAATAACGTCACACGGATAACTTAGTGAGTACAAAATCAAGAAATATTCCAACAAAGTATCAATCAATTTTTAATTCTCGTGGCTTATTTCTCATCAGCTGTTTATACATTCCAATCCACAGTTGTATCTGGTTGAAGTTGCGTGATTCCGCAACATCGTACATTCCAAATTCTTCACCAGTCTTCACCAAAACATGACTCAAATATGGAAGAATATCATGTTCAATAGTAGGAAACAGATGGTGCAGTTCATGCTCTCCGTACATAGTTGCCACGAGGAAGTCAGACTTGTTTACTTCCCACCTATCTCTCGTTGCGTCTAACTGACATAATCCCCAGTCCATACCATATTTTGGGGCATCACCTTCGTGAAATATTTCAGGATGATGATGCGCAGCTATGATCCCGACGAGGGCAAACCAAAAACTGGACAGCATCATTACGTAGTTCCACAGTCTTAAACCGTCTTGGAAACTTCCGACAAGTAGCACCGTTAGTGCCAATTCACCAATGGGCAACAGGTTCTCTGGGCGCAGCTTCTGCTGCCCTTGAATGATCATCATGATTCTTCGAAAGAAATCAAAGTGGAACTGTATGGGGTAAAAAAGAGTGGCGATAACAGGCATTACAAAGCGGTTGAAGAAGCTTTTTTCAGTAGCTTTAAAGTCGAAGAATGGCTCAAACCCAGATAACTCCCAGTCGTAAATACTATTGGCGTAGATGTGGTGGCTCATGGCGTGCGTGATTCTCCACTCTGCTGAGGACATGAGGGATAAGTCCCAGGCGTACATACGCCAGTTGTCCCGCTTGTGAAAGTAGTTGTGCGAACAGTTCATAAGCATTCCAAGCAACACACCAGCAACTACAGCACAGGGTGTTGAATGAAACCATCCAGCTGAGAAGAACACTAGCGTGTACAAAAACAGCAATACATTGTGGGACCGTTTTGTGCCACTTTGAGGTGGCACTTTCGGTAGTTCGGCCACAATTCGCTTTTTCAAGGTCTTATAAAATCCATCTTCATCGAACGTATAAGGGGAATTTCTCGGAGTTGCTATTTCTTTCACTGCATATTTCTGTAGAGTCTTCTCAGCCGTGCCCTTAAGATGGTGGCATTCAAATGCCTCTGTCACATCTGTCCCTCTAGTGACTTCCAACCAGTAAGAGCCACCTGGATGTCTACTGATGAACTCCGTCAAGTCATAGAGTTTGTTATGAACGCGCCACAGCGCGCCGCATCCATCGTCTTTTTTCTTCCCATGTAACCAGGTGGCAGCTGTTCTAAGAGTCACGTCACGCCCCGACGGGTAAGTCGTGAAACCGGGCAAAGACGACGGAGGTTTTGACGCTAGATGGCCATTCACCTTTTCTTCCGTCATCTTCCGAGCAATCTAAAATACAAAACGTCAGAAGAATTCATACCAAGAATAAAGGTGACGGTGGGTCTTTCACGAGCTATGTGGTCAAATCACGAAATATTCACGCAGGCCTAATTTATGTCTTAATCGGTAACGTTTAGAGGCTTAGGAAGTAACAATCCATATCGTTAACCTCCAGAGACGTACACCAGACTTGAATGAAATACAGAAATTACAGAATAGAGACATAGTGAAACATAGCATAGGCCAAACGTTCTCTGCATCCGTCACAACATTTGACACAAGGATGCGCCCTGTTTTGAATGTTATCAAACTTCCGACAGTGTAGCACCGTAAGCTCTTGATAATACGTCTTTAGTATCAAGGGAAGGACATACTGTTCAGTTTTATTCCGAGCTATCATGATTTCCTGGCAATCGTCTCAACCCTTATAAGGTTCCTCGATTACCGCTGATAACGCGAAGCTACGGAAAAAGTAGACGGCCTTCTGTCGCAAAATGGATTTCCATGGTTGAAGTAGCCTACAAATCTACTTACAAAACTGATTTGTCTTTTTCAAAAACAAGATGTACCTTAACGAACTGAATTACTGTTGTACTGAATTAGTGTTGTCTGACGATTATGAGGTGTTTGCATGGTTTTCCTATATTTTTTCGCCTCTTTTTTCTTTCTTTTCTTCTTCTCTTTCAGTGTTCTTTCCTTTTTTGCAAAAGTATTGACTGAACCACTTAAAGTAAATATTTATTCTGACTACCCTCACAGGCCCACTAGGCTTCCATACAGTCAAAGGCATTGGTACACGAACAGTAGTTAATAATATTTGTGAGGCATTCTATGGTTTAACAGTTTTTTTCTGCAATACACATTATCAAAGTAAAAAAAAAATACTATCCGACCAAAAATTTGCCATATGCGCGAGACCAGGTGGTGCTATCTGACTAAACAAGACCAAAGGTTTCGATGGGATCCCAAAAACTTAATATTTGACCCAGACAACTAGGTCTTGTCTACGCCAGATCCATTCTTCGCCAGGCTAATCATCTGAGAAAATCAAGTACAGATATACCTGTATAAGCTATATCTATTTTGACGATACTGATCGAAACTTCCTGCTTTAACTTCTGCCAAATTTCCGGTTTCGGCCGAATTCCGAGCGAAATACTTGTCCAGCCAAAAAAAAGATAGTTCAGAAACGAACATCTAATCAACTTCAAATAAAACTTTAACTTAAAAAAAAAATCCGGTTTCAACCGGATTCCGGACGAACTATATGTCCGGGTAAAAGATGACTGTAATATACAGATTCAGCGTCTCTTCTTACCCTTAAATCTATCATCTAATGAACTTCAAATACAAATTTTACTTTTAACAAACTTTCCGGTTTCGGCCGGATTCCGGGCGTACTACTTGTCCGGCGAGAAAATGGTTTTCAGCATCGTGTTCAGCATGTATTCTTACCCCTAAATCGAACATCTAATCAACTTCAAATAAAACTTTTGCTTTTAACAAATTTTCCGGTTTCGGCCGGATTCCGGGCTAACTAATAGTCCGGCGAGAGAAGGGTTTTCACCATCGTTGTCAGCATGTCTTCTTACCCCTAAATCGAACATCTAATCAACTTCAAATAAAACTTTTGCTTTTAACAAACTTTCCGGTTTTAGCCGGGTTCCGGTCGAACTACTTGTCCCGCGAGAAAATGGTTTTCACCATCGTGTTCAGCATGTCTTCTTACCCCATAATCGACTATCACATTAGCTGTTCCAAAATAGTTTGTTTGCCCCTTAATTTAAACCCCCTTCCCCACCCCTAAATGTAAGGCTACAGAGCCCATCTACGAACTCGACCTTCTCTTGACCCAAAGAATCCTCACACCAAGTTTCATCAAAATATCTAATTCCCTTCGAGAGTTATCGTGCTTACAGTCAGACGGACAGACGGACGGACAGACGGACAACTTTTGCGATGTCATAGGTATCAGTCACTTATGTTTTGGGATCCCAGAAAGGTGCCCGTTAGCGTTATATCTATCTACTTTCGCCGAACTGAGTCTTATTATAAACAAAATATAAAATTTAAACAAATAAAATATGCAGAATAGTGAAATATTTGTACAATCCAGACCATGCCGAGGGCAAAAGTGAGATAAGTGAGCGGGAAAGAAGGCCACTTCATTAAAGGATCATTTTAAGATTGTTTGGGCACGATTAGTCCTTTCTTCTTTTCTCTTTGTTCAGATTTTTTTATCTTGCACATTCACCTCGTTATCGAAACCTTAGTGTAACTGTTTTCCTTTTCATTCTTTTTCTTCACTATTCTCTTTTCTTGTTCAATGCGTAACAATTTTTTATCGTCATAATACTTTAAAGGAGCAGTGTTCGTCACTTCGTCTTACATCTTCAAATAGCTGGGTTACGAACAACTTATTATGGAACCTTAGTAATGCGTATATAAAGCATGCTGATTTTAAGCTTGCAAGGGTTGAACTTAATTAAGGGGCCCCAGTTTGAACTTGCACCAAAATTTGGTGCAAATGCTGGGTGCCCTAACCCGAGAAAATATTACTGATTATTTCCGGACGTTCAAAAAACCAGTTAGATTTATTCTATAGTGGGGGCTAGGCCATGGTGTATCCACACACTGTGTAAAATCGGAGCGTATTTACTTTCGTTTTATTACTTGACTTCGTAAAGTAGTAACACAAAATCAAGCATGAAATGCGCAAGTATTTGAAATAAGTTCGGATTTACAAAAGTGTAGGCTAAACCATAGTTTGGCATAGGCTATTCAAAATTGTTGGTACACACATTTGACACATTCTGCAAAACAAAACAAAAATCAAGCAATGTTTGGTAGATTGTTCGATCGAGGATTGAAAAATGTTAGAAAGCCGAACCTCTCCATTCACAAACAAACAAATCACAACAAGCAACTACTCTGACTATTTTTTAAGAGAAAGAAATACCTGTGTATCTGTTCTATCGTAGTGGCAGAAACTCTCGACAGTCTTTATCTAAATCTGTATCATCAAACAACGGTATCAGTCTACAATTAAACAAAACCAAGAATTCGTAAGACTTTGCACAAAGGACGTCGTTAGCTCTGTTTGTCTTAGTGCTCACGAACCGACAGTGAAACTGGAAGTGAACCAAAAATCCCTTACTCCGTGAGTATATTCGTGACCAAAAAAATCCCGTTCCATATGTGTACAAAACAGCTCGAAGCGGGATGTGAGCGAATCGCGAAGATCGCCATGTGATAACGTTGTGCCTCCGCAACAATTGCACAACGGAGGGGAAGCGGTGTTGCCACTTGATAATCGGCCAAAAAGTACTACTTCGAAAAGTACTTCCCTTGCAAAATTTTTAGTGCGTCCTCGCGCCTCGCGCAACAATCGCAGATTTCTCTCTGATTCATCGCACAGCAAGAGGGTTTTTACCTTTCAGGTAATTTAGAAAATACGTCAATCACATATTTGAACAAGTCAAGCCTAACCATGCAAGCCTCACCCACAGCAAGTGACATATTTGTTCGGGAGAGGGGGGGGGAGTAGAGTCAGAATTTTTACACAATCTGTCAGCAATCCTACCGAATGCTAGAATTGACAATTCGATCTTTAAACTGTTTTAAACTGTTCACTAGAAAAACGAAAATGATTCAGTACAAATAAAACAAAAAATAAAACAGAACCCAAAAGACAATTACACAGCACTATGCGTTTTATTATGGATCAAACCCCAAGATCCCTAGAATTTTCAGAAACTTTAACACCGGAGGCAGCAAAGCCCCTGGCAACACCTTCTATCTACTCTGGGGCCGGCCAAGACCATCATTCTTTAGCACAGCTTTCAATGTTTCTCAAATCTCAAGCCTAAAAATCGACAACACCACCCCTAAATTTCCACAAAGAGAGAATACTACGAAAAGCAGAGGCCCACACCTTGCGTACTACCAGGGACCCATACATTTCCTTTATTGCCTCGCAAGGCATTACAGGAAATTTATGGGTCCCTGGTACTACCAAGAACGTACTACTACGTCTGATATCTTGAAGTAAGCTGTAGGATTTTTGAAAAACGACAAAATCACAGAACAATTGCCATTTGAGCAAAAAAAAAGTACTACTTTCACGGAACAGTACTAAAAGGGTACTACCATAATTATCCAACAAGTACTACTTTGATAAAGTAGTAAAACGATGGGATATTACTTTCGTAGTACTCGTGGCAACCCTGAGAGGAAGACTTGCAACTGGACTGACAGTTAATAGCTGCGCTCTTTTCCACTGGAATACTCACTAGCGGTCTCTTTTTTTCAACCCTTGGTTCACACTGCGGCTTTATTTGCGAAACGATTTTTTTTTTCCGACGTACGATGAATGGTCACGTACATCCCAATCCAGACGCAACAGGAAACTGAGCTTTTTTGTCACGATCATGTCCAGGAGGCCAACGAAACCCCTTAGAAATGATCTCCGAAGACCAAGAGGACAATCCACTATCTGATAATTTGCTGCTGAACTTCATATGTTTTCTAGTCAAAATAAGATTAAATGAAGGTTTAGTCCGAAGATACTCTTTGTTCAACCGCCATAGGATTACAATATTTTCTCCTTGCCCCCAAAAACGAATTCATTTTGTTGGAGCAGTTGAAATATTTTAACTCATCCGACATTGCGACAACTGCTTGTCACAAGATTCATGTTGTGTATCCCAAAATGAAGAATTTCGCGCAAAGCTCCAGCAGTTAGAAGTTTTTTTGGAACGACTCACGAGGACAATCATGGTCGGGGGGCATATTCTGTACAAAAAAGGTAAAGCACCTTTTAGCCTCAACTTGGTCTGGAGGCGGGTTCTGGTGAGAAGGCGAGACGAGACTGTGAGAATGAGAAGAGGGAGATGATGAGACCAAAATACTCATTATAAAGAAAACACCAGCCATTAGTGCAAAAAACCGAAACTATTTAGTGGTGCGACAAACACGCTTAAAAAAGCCCTTAAAATGTGATGCTGTTGCTTAAAACAACTCCTCACTGTTTATCGTGATATCCACAGCCTATTCGGTCCCCGAAAATACCTTAAAAACTGAAAATACCCCTCAATTTTTTGTCCTTCCTTGCTCAATACTGGTTGTTAGGACAAGATCACTTCATGCCTAAAATCTTGCCTCGTACTAATAACGACCGACACCCAAGAGAGGGCAATAAAGAAGAATTCGGGTTTTGATAAAGACTGATTTACGATGGCCCACCCTCAGGGCTAAGCCCTTCCCAAATTATACCACACATCAAAAATGACAAAACTGTAATTTATAAACAAATCAGGCAGATGAGACCGTGATTTTATGCAACGAAGCGCAACGTAACAACTATCAGTGTTACAGTTAGTGGTCAGCTCAACAAACCAAAACCACATCTGCGTGTTAGCAAGGACCTATGATAAGTTGTTCACAACGTAGTTATTGACTTCTTTCTGAGCTTTCTTTTATCGACAGGCTTCTTTTCCTTTATTTAGTTTCGTTTCCACTGCTTGGAATGGCGCCGAGGACCATGTTTGTCGGGTATGACGAAGTACTTCACTGACGGATGTCTGTCTTTTGTTCTCTATCAGACCAGATCAATTAATCGCGAATTTCCAGCTGAACGATTCTAGCGGATTAAGTAAGGCTGGAACACTACCCCAAATCGATGTCTGAAATCGTTCGCCAGAGCTAGGTTTCTGGTTCTGATGTTACAGCTATTTGTTATTAACTATTGATTATTACTACTAGTTTGCCGTAATTAATGTAAATAATTTCATGTAGATGGGAAATAAACACATGCATTCACTCCTTCAAATCTTTCACGAACACGACGGACGCAGCGTTGCCAAAGTTCTGTCTTGTATTATAACTCCTGAAACGAGCCAGCGGGCGGAAACACTTACGACACTTTAAATCCGGTCGTAAAAAGGAACAAATGCTGGAAAACGGGGCCAGAGATAGACTGGAAGATAAAAAGAAGCACCTGTGCAAACTTTAAGCTTTTTACTGCCCAAGGTTCAGCATTATGACAAGGCGATAAGTTCTGTGTCAGAAGCCAAGCGACGAACTGGAAGATTTCAGTCAGAATAAAGCAAAAAAAGAGCATGTGGTCTGGAGCAGAACCGAATGCCAGAAGAGATATTCCACGATTCTGCGATGCCGCAGGATGAAAAGGTCGTATTTTAATTTAAATCAATAATAAACAAAACAAAAAAAGTCGAATCACTGTCAGAAGTTGCATTACAGATAACGGTTTCAACAGACAACTATTAGGATGTTAGCTGTTATATTTTTCAAATGCTGCGCATTAAAGCGTTTTCCATAACAAACGTTAGCAAGAAAAACGGGAAACCCCCCAAAAGAACATCTGTTGACTTGTCCGATATCATTATGACAAACAAAAAGTCAGCAGGTGTTTTTTCGACGGTGTTTCAGCTTTTTTTATGCATAACGTTTGAAAAACATAACAGCTAACACCCTAAGTTTTATCTGTTGAAACCGTGCATCCTTGTGTTATCTGTTATGAAACTTCTGGCAGTGGTGTATTGAACATTTTTTGTTCATCGGAATGCTAGTAGGCCTATAGATTTGTTCGCCATGTTTTGCCCGGGATTGTCATGTTTCCGCTCTTGACCGTTTTTCCACAGGGAGAAAAGGAGTTGGACATAATTTGCGGTTAAAACTGTTAAAAGAGTTGTAATAGGCGCGGAGCTTCGAGGGCAGTATCATCCTAAGCCCGACATTTGCCATTTACAGGGCCATTTGCCATTACTTGCCATTGTCCTGGGGAACGTTTAGAAATCTTGTGGAACGCCAAACTGCCGAGCAGGCAGAGGGACCGGGACAAGACTTGGTGGGCGGGACTTAAGCTCAAGATGTGCCATTTATTGATCAGGCCTCTGCCGGGGATTTGTACGGTGTGCCTCAACTCTCAAAACAGCCATCCACTCTTGACAACAAAGCGAACCTAACCAAACTATCCTTGCAAGTCCCACATGAGCTTTCAGCTCTTGTTTATAGTGCGGAGGATGCTTGCTCCCAACTCGAGCCTTGTGAATACGTACATGAGTTTCTCGTGGATCCAAAGGATGCAGACGTCTTTTTTCACTTTTGCTTCTTAGTAGATACCATCGTCCTAAACTTAGTTTTGGTAAATAGGCTACTCCTTGAGCCCAAGCTGACGGGGAAACATAATGCTGCCTAAAACATCGTAGCTGATGTGTCCGTTTTTGGGATCCCAAAACGTTAGTGACGGATACCTATGACATCGCAAAAGTTGTCCGTCTGTCCGTCCGTCTGTCCGTCTGTGAGCACGATAACTCTCGAAGGGAATGAGATATTTTGATGAAACTTGGTGTGAGGATTCTTTGGGTCAAGAGTAAGGTCGAGTTCGTAGATGGGCTCTGTAGTCCTACATTTAGGGGTGGGGGAGGGGGTTTAAATTAAGGGGCAAACAAAATATTTTAAAACAGCTAATGTGATAGTCGATTATGGGGTAAGAAGACATGCTGGACACGATGGTGAAAACCATTTTCTCGCCGGACAAGTAATTCGTCCGGAATCCGGCCAAAACCGGAAAGTTTGTTAAAAGCAAAAGTTTTACTTGAAGTTGATTAGATGCTCGATTTAGGGGTAAGAAGACATGCTTAACACGATGGTGAAAACCATTTTCTCGCCGGACAAGAAGTTCGCCCGGAATCCGGCTGAAACCGGAAAATTTGTTAAAAGCAAAAGTTTTATTTGAAGTTGATTAGATGCTCGATTTAGGAGTAAGAGGACATGCTGAACACGATAGTGAAAACCATTTTCTCGCCGGACAAGTAGTTCGCCTGGAATCCGGCCGAAACCGGAAAATTTGTTAAAAATAAAATTTGTATTTGAAGTTGATTAGATGACAGATTTAAGGGTAAGAAGAGACGCTGAATCTGTATATGACAATCATTTTTTACCCGGACATATAGCTCGTCCGGAATCCGGTTGAAACCGGATTCTTTGTATAAGTAAAAGTTTTATTTGAAGTTGGTTAGATGTTCTTTATAGGAGATACGCTGAATTCGTTTCTGAACTATCATTTTTTGGCTGGACAAGTAGTTCGCTCGGAATTCGGCCGAAACCGGAAATTTGGCAGAAGTAAAGCAGGAAGTTTCGATCAGTATCGTCTATATAGATATGGCTTATACAGGTACATCTGAACTTGATTTTCTCAGATGATTAGCCTGGCGAAGACTGTACCTGGCGAAGACAAGACCTAGTTGTCTGGGTCAAATATTAAAATTTTGGGATCCCATCGAAACCTTTGGTCTTGTTTTTTTTAGCAATTGCTTCAATATAGTTTTGGTACCCCAAACCAAAGTGACGGATATTCAACTTGACATATATTTGTATGTCCGTTCCTGCGTCTGCGCGTCATGTCTGTCAATGACCTCGATAAATCTCGGGCCATTTGATATATTTCGATGAGATCCAGTCCGGATATTCTTCGAAGGAGGGCTAGGTCCTAGGTCTAGGTTCCTACATCGGATTTGTGCTCAACATTTAAGAGCGGAGGAGAGGCTTAGGAATTTAGGGACGGGAAAATTTCTCCTCTCAAATGAAACGGAATTTTCATACAGGGGTACAAAGAACAAGTGAATCAGACAAATGGCTCGGATTAGTTCAGCGAGAATCCGGTCAAACCCAGAAATCTATGAAAAACACTGTCCGATGAATCTGATCAGGGGTCGGAACAAAAGTTTAACATCACAATGGGTCTGGAAGCTTTTCGAGTGCATGGACAATTCGACCGAATCCGGTAAAGTCAAGAAATATGTGTGCCACCAACCAGCATATTCAGGGCCTAGAAAACCTGGGGAAAAGCTACCCGAGCAATAGATGCTTTGAAAGCATATTCTGGTACCGTATTTTTTTGCTGCCACAACAAGATCGCTCTTTGGTCAGGCCCACACCTCTAATTTTCGTACCCATTAGTTAATGAACATTCAGGGGAGGAGGGATTTCTTAGAAGACTATGCATACATATCAAAGCTGCGCTTGCCAAATATGGTGACAAGGTAATCATCTCCACTCCACAGTACGCCTAAATAAATACTGTGACATAAACAATATCAACACCAAGCCTTGTAAACATTTTAAATGTGTTCTTTCCTTTTTATTTTATATCTTCTCTGAAATGTATTGCTATGTAGCATGAGAATGTTTACGCCCTATCTCTTGTCTCATCTTCAGGGCGGGCCACGGTAGAGGGTGGGTTTGTATGGAGCAACAGCTGAACATTTCACTATTAGCAAGCCCAGGTTTGGATACGAACTTTACGGTTGCCGAATACAGAAGTTCTTTCGGGTCGCGAACTGCAAATTCGAAGCTCGAGTACATTGCGAGAAGGGAGACGTACACTCTACCAAACAACAGAATTATAAGTTCCTACTCCTTACGTATCCCCAGTATCAAGAACTTTTCCTGTCACTATGGATGCATAAACTGAAGACGAACAGTCAGGTTTGCTCAAACAATGTTTAGCCTAGCTACAGTGGTCCAGTGGTCTTGATCCTGCGTGCTACCTTGGTGCTACAGTGGTCCAAAATTAGGTTTGTTACCATTGCTAAAAATGAAGAATAAATTTTATTTGACAACACGGTTTTAGATTTTTATCTCGCCTATCCAGCAATGAGAATTTTGAACGGATTCTCGGAAAAAAGAACGAAAACGAAACGTCGCGGAGTCACGTTTTAGAAGTCTCGCCCAGTTTTATTACCTGCTATTGGACATTCATTGAAGAAATAAAGCTATTTAACGACCTGTTTGGAATGATGGATGTTTTCTTGGGCAGCCGAGACTCCCGGAGAATCCCGAGTTCACGTTTTTCACCTCAGTCAACGGGAAAATGCCAGGACAAAATGAATCCCGGGTTCAGTTTTTTAAAGAACTGTTAACGTCCTATGCTGACAACTATGTCACATTTCAAGACTCATTTGTCAGATCTGGAGTTCAGCTGGGTCGGCTGAACAGTTAAAAAACATAATGTGATTTGTTAGAAATTAAAAGTGACGTTGCAAGTTTGGTATGAGAGAAAAATTGTTGTCTTTAACTTGAACTAATTTAACGCACCACACCAAGAACTTCAAATACTACTGTGTCCAAAAATAACAACCGTCTCTCCCTTCTCATCCTTTCACCGGCTATGAAATTACCGACCCCAAATGAACCCTATCTCACATCTCTGCAACATTCAATACACTAGTCCTATGGCACTACGTAAAATAAATAGTAAAGAAGGTGTTAGGTATAAGCACTCGCCCAGTATTTACAGAGTCGGTCGTGGATCTTTGCTCGGTGCAGGGCCGAGAGACATGGTGTTCTCATCATCCGTTCTTGATCACTCAATGTTCAAAGTTACAATGGTCCTTGGAGTGTATAGTTTTCGTCGACAGGCTAGCACTTAGCTCAACCCTTTGAGGTCAGTTGACCAGTTTCGGCTCCCGGCTAGTATGTCTTCTTAACGAAGTGTTCGTCTTCATCTGATTTCCTTTAAGAATCTGTGCTTCAACTATGTCCATTCCTTCTTTATCTCCACTCCCGTCGTGTATTTTTTTATTCACTAAATTCCATTTCACATAGTTTTCACTCTACCCGGAACTGCAATCGGTCATTGTCTCGTCATAGACGTGGATAAGCAAAATATATGTGTGCCTGATCAGGATAGAAACCGGCCAAGTAAGCAGGTCATGGGTGCTTTAAGGTAATACAGTCGGGAGATCTCCTAAATATCGACATAGAGAAATGCTAGGACAGAAAAATATCACGGGACACAGACGCCGAGCCTAATTTCCTAACAATGCCTGGGGTTTATTTAGAAGCCAATATGTCAATCAAGTTCCCGACAGGATTGGCAACACAATAGATTCAACTGCCTCCCAAAGGCTAGCATGCAGTGGACATGACTCCTCCGACAAACCACACTGGATTTTGTCAATTCCAGATAATAAGACCTTAGAGCTGCAACGGCACTTGCAAGACAGAAATCTGGTGCAGTAACCCCGGTTGGTCCCGACTATAAACACGTCGTTTTCTAGCACTGCGCTCTCGACACAAATTAAGTTCATTCTGAATAAGATCACTCGTTCGTATAAAGCCAGTTTCAATTTTTTCCTAGCTTCACTCCACCATCGGATAGACAGTCGGGTACCGCAACTAGAATTCAGGCCCCTCCTCCACTCCCACACTGAATCTGGCACACTTGAGGCACCCAACCACTAATATCCATTACGACTCTTCAATCCGTTTAGTTCTTTGCTCTTGTCGCAAGATTTGTTGGTCCCCCTCATCCACTTCGCCCAGTGATGGAGTCTGTCCTGAGCCTGCACACTGGACATTCATTCATCGCACTTCATTCGAATCGGACCAACCCTTCGGGACCTTGGCGTCCGCTAACTACAACCCTCTTACCACAAATGGTCAAATTCGGGAAATGAATCCCACGTCCCGCGCCGGCTAAATTTTGTTCTCCTAATTTAGTTCACCTGGAAGTAACCTATATTGACGAACCGACAGACATCGCGACCACGACAGTCTGATCCTATGATTCAAGTGCCATTTAAAGTGGATTCTAGAACCTAAAAGATGGTTACTATTAAGTTAATCTGTATTTTTTGTGTGTTTTTTTTTAAGTAATGTTGATTGGTGTTCTTCTCTAGCCAAGCACACCTTTCTGTACTTTCTTGGGAGGAATACCAGTTGCGTTTTTTTTTTTTTATACTTAACGAAACTGAAACCAATTTTTCAGAAACGCCTCAGATGATAACGTTATAAATTCTTAAATTTAGCTTTCTCAAAAACATGTCTGTCTAACAAACCATGGCAAACTGTCCGACAGAATAATTGCCTTTCCAAACTATGTAGGTTTTCTGGTCAGGACGCTCGAAAAACCGGTGGCATGCAAATCGCATTTTCGAGCTGGGAATTTAGAACACCCAAGGAAATAACCTGCCATTCTAAACTAGCTTTTTTGCGAGAACTCTTAATCTGGAACAACTCATTAACTTTAAGCAAAACGGACATCTAAGATCAATCGCCTGGTGAAAATAAACAAAATTAATCCTTCGGTCTTCTCAATGTGGTCCATCGCCTTTTGCAATTCGACTCGACAGGGACACGACCGTCTACAGTGTCGGTGCAATATGCGGGGCCCCATAATAGCCGATTTGTAAAAAAAAAGAATTCAAAAAACATTTAATCTTCATCTTTCTAGGAACGGATTTCTTTATTAGTTTTCTGCCAGTAGATGCTATGAACAGTCAGTCACCTATGGACTAATATCGTAGAACTGGCAGCGTAAACGGAGCTCCCGACACTATAGCAATGGATACCAAGCCACGACCGTTAGTTGCAATAATGGCCACTAAAAGTATAAAGCGTAACTGGTGATGATTATGACGCACCTCGACAGAAGATATCCGAATAGAACATTTAAATATGTTGATTCGTGTCCGTTGATTCAATGCTGCATATTAGATAGACAGTATCTGTATACGTTTTTTAGGAGTGTAAACTACCAATAAGTGGCTGGTTTCTTGCACCTCATGAATGATGACATCCGATTAAGACATAAATGGATCAATGAGTTTTCATCTCTTGGTTCTTGATTTTCCTTATTGCCGTTTTTGACAGTGCAAAACTAATACGTCAGCGGAGTTTTATTAGAGCTATGTTTCGGCCCTTCTTGCCAAGAGTCCTCTCAGGCTCAAAGCCGGTCAAGTTGGAAATACGAACAAGTGGACCCTTGCCAAGAAAGGCCGAAACATAGCTCTAATAAAAAACTAAGCTGACGTATCCGTTTTGCACTGTCAACTATGATTCGCAGTCAGCTTGGGCTGAAGGAATACATATTGCCGTCGATTATATTTCTCACGTTTTATCTGCTTTTCTGCCTATTTTAGTTGTTCCATCTTTTGGATCGAGAAAATCGTGTTATGGAAGCTTATCTTTCTTCTCTTCATATAACGATAAAGGACAAGGGGTGATCCAATGTTCCTAAGGAAGTTCACTGCTATACACCTATATCACAGAACAATAAACTATCTGACTCAATACACACACTAACAGCAAACATGATTTGCAGTCTACCTGGGCAGACAGAATACTTCACTAACGCGTCTCATTGGAACCTTGATCAAGTGGAAGAAAAAGACTTACCCACGAATTTTCCGCTACTTACAAATGTCTTCAGCAACTTCATCATAAAATCCGAACTGATTCCTTGCACCGATTTCTAATCCACTTTCACTCCACTCAACCCTTCCTTATAGCCTAGGCTCCTCACATTTCACTCCACACTTCACAGGTAGGCCATGAGCAAACACTCTCTGATTCACTTCCTTTACGCACTTAATCCAACCACCGTGCCTGAACTTGGATACTTTAAACATCTTTTCAGAATACGTAAGCAATCACTGGAAAGTAATTGTGAGACCACACACCGCTGGGACTGTTTTCCTGGTTTCCTGGTAGCACATCATCTCTGCCGAAAGCACTCTAAGCGATTGAGGCACCGAGCCGTTCGCGTGCCGTCATACTTCCAAACTCCGGAAACCCCTCCAAATTTTGGATTCAGATGAATGACGGAAAAACCTAGTCCTATCCAGAAAGTGTCCGGCGCAACCAAAGCCAGCCGCAAGCCCCACAATCTTCTTTCAAGAAGTGCGACATCTCTTTGACCAATGGTGCAAGGTTAACTACTTGGAATGAAAAGCCCTATCGCCGTTAAAAACAACAGTGCTCAGACGGACAGTCGTTCCTGTACTTTCAACCAACCTCATTCCGGAGCTTGTGAACAAGGTCTGTCCCGTCGATACTGTTAATAATTCCAGATTCCAGGCCTGGCAAACTGCAGATAAATGTGAAAAATCGACTGTGTTTATTAGCGGAACGCCCCGAAAACGCTATCCATCAACAAGAACAACGTCCAAACCCAGCGCACGCTAACGTCTCGTTGACGCGTATTATGTATTAAACAATCCTAACGTTTCCTTATGAGCAGCCGTACTATCAACAATCCTAACTGGCGACCATAATGAAACAATATAAGCAACTGGAGAACGCGAGTTTAGCTTGGTGCCGAGAATATAATTATAGGTCTACTGTATTACCCCTTATAAAGTTATACCGCTTATTTTCTTACTGTCTTGGGAAACAGATCAATGTCTCCTTGCCCCTACGCTGTTTCTCTCATCAACTTCAGATTAAACTTTTACTTGTTTTGGCCGGATTCCGGGCAAACTATATGTACGGGGATAAAGTAATGCTCGTATACGGCTTCAGCATGTCTCCGTACATTCGAAACCTCCCTAATTCGAACCTCTAATGAAATTCAGATAAACTTTTCTTTTAACAAATTTTCTGGTTTTGGCCGGATTACGGGCGAACTATTTGTCCGGCGAGAAAATAATTTCCATATTCGGATTGAGCATGCCTCTTTGCCCCTAAATCTCATTGGATTTTAACAAATATTTTGTCGCCCTTAAAGGAACAGTAAACTTGACCAGGCAACTTTCGGCCATCAAACCGGCCTGGGGGGCTTAGATAAATGTACAGGGACTTATTGTCGACAGGACCCCCCATCTTTGTTATCTCGAAACCCCTCCTTATTGTTCCCAGAGCTAGCTGGCAGGGCCTTGCCCCTTATGCACTGTAGTTACGCACTCATGCACTGTAAAAGTTCGCGGTTGTCTGTGTTATCAACATAATGACATACATTGTATTACTTTGTTTCAAAAGGCCATTGAGACAAAGATCGTGGGCTCCCGGCACACAAACATTTTGCTTCTTTTTTTTTTTCTTCTACTAACTCAAAAGTCGAACTCTCGGAAACTGCAATGGTCGTAACAAGAATTTTTCTAACTCTCAATATCGACTGAGGGTACATTCTTGATATGTCAGCTAGCTCCCTGAGCCAAGTGTGAGTCAAGTTTACTGTTCCTTTAATTTGAACCCCCACCCCTACATATAGCGCTGCGGAGCCCAACTACGAACTTGACCTGTCCTTTGATCCAAAGAATCCTCACTCCAAGTTTTAACAAATACCTCATTCCCTTCACAAGTTATCGTGCTTACGGACGGACGGACAGACGGACAACTTTTACGAAGTCATAGGTGTACAGTTAAACTAACGTTTGGGATCCCAATTATGCAACTGAACCAACACAACGTTAAACCTAGCGTTAAATTTGTATTTGTTTCAATTCAAATATATGTTATATTCAGAAAATTTTTTTTTAAAGAAGATGAATGGTTATGAAATTGTAATATGTGGTTTACTAAAAGACGATCTGGCTTATTCGGAAAAAAAATGGTTAAATTTTCAAATATTTTTTTCGCCCTTTATTTGAACCCCCACCCCTACATACAGGGCTACGGAGCCCATCTACGAACTTGACGTGTCCTCGCACCAATCCTCATACCAAGTTTGAACAAAATATCTCATTTTCTTCGCGAGTTTTGTAAAACATTTTGTGGGTTAAAAATATACTTACTTTACTTACTTAGTTATCGTGCTTACGGACGGACGAAATCAACTTTTACGAAATCATAGGCATAGAATGAAGCTAATCCCAAATCCCGGACCCCAACAATGAAACTGAACCAACATTCAACCTAGCTTTAAATTTGTATTTGTTTTAATTAAAATATATTATATTCTGAAAAAAATTTAAGGAAGATAAATGGTTATGAAATTGTAACATGTGGTTACTTAAAGACTTATTCGGCTTATTCAGAAAAACAAAAAAAGGTTAAATTTTCAATTTAAAAAATTCGTCTTTTTTTGAAGGAAATTTATTCCGAAAGAGTTGCTGACGTCAAGGGGTTAAACATATTGATGCCACCAAGAGGACGAAGAGTCGTAGCCCAAAAAGTAAGAAATATGAGAATACTAGATAGAAGAAGATACCGAGCTACGCGGAAAAAAAAATAAGATACTCACACTTCACATAAAATACAGTTTATGATTATAACGGAAAAATATATTGCCACACCTGACTTTGGCTTGGCCACAAGAACATAAAATGATAAGTAACGATTGACTGCGGCGTCATTAAACGGGAACGACGGGACAGGAAACAGTAACGAAATGATGGGCTGGAAATGACTCAGGCTATTCGCAAATTATAGCACGCTATTAATTAGGCCCTTATTTAAAACGAAATCCCCCCCCCCCCCCAAGGATCGGGAGTGACTTAAGGCTAAAATATACACAGGATATATGATTTTTCACCTACAACATGCAGGACAAGAAAATTTCAATGAGCAAACCGTTGTGCTATTTACAAATGATGATTCTGTTAAAATTATAACTAACCTTAAACAATGTATCATCCATGAAGATAAACTTAGATGAGAAACTTAAGGGAGGAAGAAGTACAGAGGAAACAAATTTGCCAAAGATAATTTGGGATAGGCCTACAATTGAGATTTTGACCAGGCGTTGGGAACTTAAACTAACTAATTTAGCAATATTGTTATTGTTATTGCAAAGGTGAAATATAGGACAATATAGGGTTTTTATGGCACTTGCCCTTCGGCCAAGTGCCATATAGCGATCGCAATTTCTGTCCGTCCGTCGGTCGGTCTGTCGGTCGGTCCGGGTTTTGCTAGTTCAGGCACTTCCACATAAGCTAGGATGATGAAACTTGGCAGGCGTATCAGGGATCCCAAATGATTAAGTTGGAAATAGTGATCCGACCATCGTGGAGGGAGGGAGGGGAGCCGGAATACGGAATTTAGTGGCATGCATAACTTTCGAAAAGGTGATCAGATCTTAATGAAACTTGATATTTGGAAAGACGTCATGCTTCAGATGTCCCATATCAAGTCCGGACCGAATCCGATGTATGTGGGGGGGGGGAGTCGGAGGGGGGAACCGGAAATCATGTTAAACGCTTAGAGTGGAGCGATCGGGATGAAACTTGGTGGGAGGAACAAGCACAACCCCTAGATACATCATTGACAGAACCGGACCGGATTCGTGCACTGTGGGGAGAGTTGGAGTGGGGTTCCGGAATTCCGGTGATACGGAGTTAAGTTACTTCCAGGTGGGCTAGGACAATGAAACTCGGCAGGTAAATCAGGGACGCGACCAGATTAACCTGGAAATAGTCAGCTTCCCGATCCGACCATCGTGGGGGGGGTGGAGGGAGGGGGAATCCGGAATCTTGAGTTATGTATAACTTCCGAACGGGTGATCGGATCATAATGAAACTTGATATGTAGAAAGACAACATGTCTCGGATGTCCCACTTCAAGTACGGACCGGATCCGATGAAGCTGGGGGGGGGGGGTCGGAGGGGGATCCGGAAACCTTGTGACATGCTTGGGGTGGAGCGATCGGAATGAAACTTGGTGGGAAGAACAAGCACAAGCCCTATGTAGATCAGTGACAGAACCGGACCGGATTCGGGCATTGTGGGGAAGTTAGAGGGGGTGGGTCCGGAATTCCGGTGATAGCAAGTTAAGGTACTTCTAGACACGCTAGGACGATGAAACTTGGCTTGAAAATTAAAGACTTGACATGATTGGCTTAGGAATAGTTAGTTCCCAGATCCGGCCATTCCTTAAAGTACTAATGCTAACCGCAAAGTACAAAAAAATACTTTTAAGCAAAATACACATTTTCGTGATCCCTATGAGCCCATGATCATTTTTGCCTCAAGGGTTTTGCTTACAACTAAATTCCTTAAACTACAAACAATACTTTTGAGCAAAATATACATTTTCGTGCTCCTGATGATCATCTTTTTTGCTTCAAGAGTTTTGGATACAGATGATTTTCTATAACTTGGAAATAATCACTTGCCAGATCCGACCATCGTGGGGGGAGGGAGGGGAGCCGGAATACGGAATTTAGTGACATGCATAATTTTCGAACGGGTGATCGGATCTTAATGAAACTTGATATTTGGAAAGACCTCATGTCTCAGATGTCCCGATTCGAGTCCGGACCGAATCCGATGAATTTGGGGGGGGGGGGGGTCGGAGGCGGGAACCGGAAATCATGTGACACGCTTACAGTGGAGCGATCGGGATGAAACTTGGTGGGAGGAACAAAAAGAATCCCTAGGTTCATCATTGAGAGAACCGGACTGGATTCGTGCACTACGGGGGGAGTTGGAGTGGGGTTCCGGAATTCCGGTGTTACGGAGTTAAGTTACTTCCAGATGTTCTAGGACGATGGAACTTGGCAGGTGTATAAAGGACTTGGCCAAATTAACTTGGAAATAATCACTTGCCCGATCCGACCATAGTGGGGGGAGGGAGGGGAGCCGGAATCCGGAATTTTATTGACATTCATAATTTTCGAACGGGTGATTGAATCTTAATAAAACTTGGTATTTGGAAAGACCTCATGTCTCAGATATACCATTTCAAGTCGAGACCGGATCCGATGAATGTGGGGGGGGGGTCGGAGGGAGGAACCGAAAATCATGTGACAAGGTTAGAATGGAGCGATCGGAACCTCCCGAGCGTCACCGTCGAAAAGGAAGTGCTTGAAAATTTCACTGATTTTTCCATAAGATGTCAAAATATTTAAAACAAATTGTTCAAATATATTATACAACAGCAAATATAACTAAGTGACCATTTCTTTTGAACGTAACTGTAGTACCAAACAACCCATCACACTGACAAAGCTACTATCCACTCACATCCTACTACGATAACTTGAATACAAGCTAAAAAGCTTGCAAGTGCCATATGAGCTTGCAGCTCTTGTTGACTCACTTTAGGACATATTTTTAGATACAGGATATATAGGGCTAACTCCCAACCCTGACTCTTCCCACCCCCCATACGAGTTAAAGAGTAATGCTTCTTACCTTCGACTGACTCAGATGGCTGCGAAGCTCCGGCACCAATGTCTCACCAGCCCTCTCCTGAGCTTGGTTCCTTTCCACAATAAAATTCCACATGTGCCCGGTTTCGTATGGACATGATCGGCGTGTCCATCGCCGCTTGTCCATCACCAATCACTCTGATTCAGCTAAAAAACAAGAGGTACGAGCTCATATGGCACTTGTTACGAGTAGTGGTACGAGAAAGTAGAAGAGAACTTCAAAATAAACACCCCGCCATTCAAAAATGCGGTTCGGACCTACAATTAGGACATCTAGGTTCATTCAGTCTGAAAGCTCTAGATGACGTACTTAGAACCTATGCTTGTTCTTCCCACCAAGTTTCATCCCGATCCCTCCACTCTAAGCGATTTCAAAGATTTCCGGTTCGCCCCTCCAACTCTTCCCAATGTCACCGGATCTGGTCCGGATTTAAAATGGGACGTCTGAGGCACGAGACCTTTCTAAATATCAAGTTTCGGTTAAATCCGATAACCCGTTCAATAGCTGAGGTTGCCACTGGATTCCGGATTCCGGTCGGATCGGGCAAACGACATTCTCAAGTCAATAGTTCGGGTACCTGACAAGCCTTCCAAGTTCATTGTCCTTGCACATCAGGAAGTACCGAACTCGTGGGATTACTACAAACTCGGATCCCCTCCAACTCCCCCACAGTGACCGGATCCATTCCGGTTATGCTATTCACTTGTTCTTCACACCAACTTTCATCCCGAACCCTCCACTCTAAGCGTTTCCCAAGATTTGCGGTTCCCCCGTCCGACTCCCCCCAATATCACCGGATCCGGTTCGGATTTAAAATGGGGCGTCTGAGCCACGAGGTCTTTCTATATATCAAGTTTCATCAAGATCCGATCACCCGTTCGCAAGTTAAAATACCTCACTTTTCGGATTCCCTCTCTCTCCACCCCCACCCCCCAGATGGTCGGATCCGGGAATGACTATTCTCAAGTCAACCTGTTCGGGTCCCATACACGCCTGCCAATTTTTTCATCGTCTTAGCGCATCAGGAAGTACCGAACTCGCGGGATCACTAGAAATTCGGATCCCCCCCCCCCTACTGTGAACGGATCCGGTCCGGTTATGTCAATCACGTATCTAGGGCTTGTGCTTGTTTTTTCCACCAACTTTCCTCCCGATCTCTTTACTCAAAGCGTTTCCCAAGATTTCCGGTTCCCCCCCTCCAGTTCTCCCAATGTCACCGGATCCGGTCCGGATTTAAACTGGGATGTCTGAGACACAAGTTCCTTCTATATATCAAGTTTCACTAAGATCCGATCACCCGTTCGTAAGTTAAAAATACCTAATTTTTCCGGATTCCCCTCCCTCCAGCCCCCCCCCCCCCCCCCGGATGGTCGGATCGGGGAAACGACTATTATCAAGTCAATCTGTTCGGGTCCCTGACATGCCTGCCAATTTTCATCGTCCTAGCACATCAGGAAGCACCGAACTCGCGGGATCACTAGAAATCCGAATCCCCCCCCAACTCCCCCAAAGTGAGCGGATCCGGTCCGGTTATGTCAATCCCGTATCTAGGACTTGTGCTTGTTCTTTCCACCAACTTTCATCCAGATCTCTCCACTCGAAGCGATTTTCAAGATTTCCGGCCCCCCCCCCCCCAACTACCCCCCATGTCACCGGATCCGGTCTGGATTTAAAATGGGAGGTCTGAGACACAAGGTACTCCTATATATCAAGTTTCATTAAGATCCGATCACCCGTTCGTAAGTTAAAAATACCTTATTTTTCCGGGTTCCCTTCCCTCCAGCCCCCCCCCCCCCCCTGGATGATCGGACCTGAGAAACGACTATTATCAAGTCAATCTGTTCGGGTCCCTGAAATGCCTGCCAATTTTCATCGTCCTAGCACATCAGGAAGCACCGAACTCGCGGGATCACTAGAAATCCGAATTCCCCCCCCCCTCCAACTCCCCCAAAGTGAGCGGATCCGGTCCGGCTATGTCAATGACTTATCTAGGACTCATGCTCATTCTTCCCACCAAGTTTCATCCCAATCCCTCCACTCCAAGCGTTTCCCAAGATTTCTGCCCCCCCCCCCTCCAGCTCCCCCAGAGTCACCGGATCCGGTTCAGATTTTCCGTCTCAGACCGTCCCCAGACCGTCTGGTGCACGAGCTCTTTCCAAATATCAAGTTTCATTAAGATCCGATCACCCGTTCGAAAGTTATAAATTCCAAAATATTCCGGATTCCCCCTCACTCCACTCCCCCCATGATGTTCGGATCGGGAAAGTGACTATTTCCAACTTAATCATTGGGGTCCCTGATATGCCTGCCAAGTTTCATCGTCCTAGCTTATGTGGAAGTACCCGAACTAGCAAAACCCGGACCGACAGACCGACAGACCAACCGACAGTCCGACCGACGGACAGAAATTGCGATCGCTATATGGCACTTGGTGCCATAAAAAGGAATGGTACAGATTAATTCTTCTTGACCTGAAATTCAAATGAATTACTTAGGAGGCATTGTTGCCCCCCACTGACACCATAACTCTACGACCCCCCTAGCACCACCTTCACGAAAAGATCGGCCTCAGTGTACGACTGTGTACGAAATGCACCGCTATGATTCAAACAAACTAATCGAGTTGACACACGCACTATGTTGTCCACTGGATATGGGTATTACAGTTTCAGAGCCTTCTTGTATCACCAGGCGTGAACCATATTAGCCTACCGCCCTATCAAAATAAAGGTATTAATAAAATAGGTCACGAAGGCTGATAACAATTTATCGCATGCATAGCCGTCAGAGGCGTTACTAGCCAAAATGTTTTTTTTTTGGGGGGGCAAGGTATTTACCGACTGGCTGGTCATTTTTACCGACTGTTTTTGCAAAAAAACAACTATTATTGAGAAAAAACGACTGTGTTGATGAAAAATCGGCTGGTTTTTAGAAAAAACAACTTTTTAAAAAAAATCTACTATTTTTATGAAAAAACCGACTGTTTTTAAGAAAAATCTACTGTTTCCGAGAAAAAAAATTGACTGTTTTTACGAAAGCAGTGCCAGACTGAAGATACGAAGAAACCACGAGCTGTCAATCTTATCGCTATCATTACACACCGGTTGCTAGTAGAGCCCCCTCTCGGACATAAAATGACTATCCCCACCAATAACCATCTCCTCATTCTCGCTCATCACGAACTAATGGACCACTCAAAGAATATCGAATTGGCCATCTGAGAGTGCCATTCCCCTTCTCAAAGCCCATTGCCCCACATCCTTTCAATAAGAGCCCGAAAAAATTCATCTGGCCGAAATCCAAGGACCACTAACTCTTCTTTTCAAGTGGACTCAAAGAGCTAACATATTTTCGTGATCCCAAACATCAGTAAGGAGATACGGAACCTAGGAAATCGTTAAAAGGTCTTGAAGCAGGACTTGTCTCGAACAGATGGAGTTCGCAAGTATCAATAAGCAAAAATTATAATACTACTCTGAAGCAGAACATCAGTATCTCCCTTTTCGCGATGCACCCTTACACCGACAGTGAAAACCTGAATGACCTCACTGTAGACGAAACGTCTGCATTCTCACGTATCTGCAACGCTCGATACCTCTATGGCGCTATGCAAAATAGATTGTATGCAACGTCTCGGGAATCAGCACCCGCTCAGTATTTACAGAACTCGATCGCGGATTTCCGATCGGCGCAGGGACATAAGTTCTGATTACAAATTCAAATGTATTAATTCATGACGTTATTGCAACAAGCAATAACTAAAGGCACGTGACCACACAGCTGGATGAGAATTTCCTCCGATGCACTGAAATGTAGGTTTCCCCATAAGTGACAGCGAATTTCGCATGCATATTTTCGGATGCAAAATCTTATCAGACAGCATGTGAACGTAGCCTACAAGGTAGGTGCATACATGGTCGCATTTTTACAGTCGGCTACGATGTTCGCCACCATCTTCACGAAGTCCTCACCATCAGGCTTCTTTCCCATTCTCAAGGAGTTTTCACGGCACGCGCCCATGGCATTGCCCATGCCGCCTTAAGAGTTGCACACGTTCCCTCACTAGAGATTTCGGTTCACGGCGACAGGATCTCGGAAACAACGTGATGATGTGCTGAAGAAGCCACATCACCCCCGTAGGGTGTACATTCGAGCTCAAACGTATAAGACAAGATGCTAAATAACGCCTCTATTTTCAAACCCCGTTAAAGGTAGCTGAAGTGTGCTGAGGCCGGGAGGAACAATCAGCTGAGAAACACTGTATTCTGTCACTCTTCTAATATCCCAAGTGGGGTTCTTGACAGTAAAATCATTAGTGTCCCGACTGCTCATAAAAAGGCGACGATCGATGGAGGGGGGGGGGATGTTGACAAAGTCAGCAAGACGTGCCAGCCACAGAGTGATTCCGGTTATTAGCCAGAGTGATAAGAATCCTTGGAGACCAACTTTATCATCCTTAAAAGCTGACGAAAAGGAGAGCCATTTGTGATCCAGAATACCCCAGCTGCGGCCTAATGCCACCGACTGATATACGGAATATCTAGCAACCGTAAGATTCTTCTTATTCTTTCTTTAAACCCGAGGCTATCTCGTCGTCAGTCTTACCCCGCACCAGCAACACTTCCATGAAGTCTGTATTAAGAAGAAAATAGGTCTTGATATTTGAATGAATGAATTAACTACGCGCAGCCTAGTAGTTAGGCATTTGCACAGAATTCAGCGATCCAGTGAACGAAAGTCCTCTGAATGAATGGTTTTATTTCGCGCAGCCTAGTAATTGGGAATTTACAAAGGACAAAAAAACAAGAGCTACGAGCTCATATGGCACTTGTTACGAGTAGTGGTACGAGAAAGTAGAAGAGAACTTCACAATAAACACCCCGCCATTCAAAAATGCGGTTCGGACTGGATTCCGGATTCCCCTTTTGTACACTCCCCCTCGACGGTCGGATCGGGGAAACGACATTCTCAAGTCAATAGTTCGGGTACCTGACAAGCATGCCAAGTTCATTGTCCTTGCACATCAGGAAGTACCGAACACGTGGGATTACTACAAACTCGGATCCCCTCCAACTCCCCCACAGTGACCGGATCCATTCGGTTATGCTATTCACTTGCTCTTCCCACCAACTTTCATCCCAAACCCTCCACTCTAAGCGTTTCTCAAGATTTCCGGTTCCCCCGGCCGACTCCCCCCAATATCACCGGATCCGGTTCGGATTAAAAATGGGGCGTCTGAGACACGAGATCTTTCTATACGTCAAGTTTCATCAAGACCCGATCACCCGTTCGCAAGTTAAAAATACCTCACTTTTCGGATTCCCCCCTCTCCACCCACACCCCCCAGATGGTCGGATCCGGGAAACGACTATTCTCAAGTCAACCTGTTCGGGTCCCATACACGCCTGCCAAGTTTCATCGTCTTAGCGCATCACGAAGAACCGAACTCGCGGGATCACTAGAAACTCGGACCCCCCCAACCCCCCCCCCCCCGCCACTGTGAACGGATCCGGTCCGGTTATGTCAATCACGTATCTAGGGCTTGTGCTTGTTCTTTCCACCAACTTTCATCCCGATCTCTCTACTCAAAGCGTTTCTCAAGATTTCCGGTTCCCCCGGCCGACTCCCCCCAATATCACCGGATCCGGTTCGGATTAAAAATGGGGCGTCTGAGACACGAGATCTTTCTATACGTCAAGTTTCATCAAGACCCGATCACCCGTTCGCAAGTTAAAAATACCTCACTTTTCGGATTCCCCCCTCTCCACCCACACCCCCCAGATGGTCGGATCCGGGAAACGACTATTCTCAAGTCAACCTGTTCGGGTCCCATACACGCCTGCCAAGTTTCATCGTCTTAGCGCATCACGAAGAACCGAACTCGCGGGATCACTAGAAACTCGGACCCCCCCAACCCCCCCCCCCCCGCCACTGTGAACGGATCCGGTCCGGTTATGTCAATCACGTATCTAGGGCTTGTGCTTGTTCTTTCCACCAACTTTCATCCCGATCTCTCTACTCAAAGCGTTTCTAAAGATTTCCGGTTCCCCCCTCCAGTTCCCCCCATGTCACCGGATCCGGTCCGGATTTAAACTGGTATGTCTGAGACACAAGGTACTTCTATATATCAAGTTTCCGATCCGATCACCCGTTCGTAAGATAAAAATACCTCATTTTTCCGGATTCACCTTCCTCCAGCCCCACCGGATGGTCGGATCCGGGAAACGACTATTATCAAGTCAATCTGTTCGGGCCCCTGACATGCCTGCCAATTTTCATCGTCCTAGCACATCAGGAAGCACCGAACTCGCGGGATCACTAGAAATCCGGATCCCCCCCTAACTCCCCCAAAGTGAGCGGATCCGGTCCGGTTATGTCAATCCCGTATCTAGGACTTGTGCTTATTCTTTCCACCAACTTTCATCTAGATCTCTCCACTCTAAGCGATCTTCAAGATTTCCGGTTTCCCCCTCCAGCTACCCTCCATGTCACCGGATCCGGTCTGGATTTAAAATGGGAGGTCTGAAACACGAGGTACTTCTGTATATCAAGTTTCATTAAGATCCGATCACCCGTTCGTAAGTTAAAAATACCTCATTTTTCCGGATTCCCCTCCCTCTAGCCCCCCCCCCCGGATGGTCGGATTGGGGAAACGGCTATTATCAAGTCAATCTGTTCGTGTCCCTGACATGCCTGCCAATTTTCATCGTCCTAGCACATCAGGAAGCACCGAACTCGAGGGTTTCACTAGAAATCCAGATTCCCCCCCCCCCAACTCCCCAAAGTGAGCGGATCCGGTCCGGTTATGTCAATCCTGTATCTAGGACTTGTGCTTGTTCTTTCCACCAACTTTCATACAAATCTCTAAACTCTAAGCGATTTTCAAGATTTCCGGTTTCCCCCTCCAACTACCCCCCATGTCACCGGATCCGATCTGGATTTAAAATGGAAGGAAGGTCTGAGACAAGTGGTCCTTCCATATATCAAGTTTCATTAAGATCCGATCACCAGTTCGTAAGTTAAAAATAAGTCATTTTTCCTATTTTTTCCGGATTCCCCTTCCCTCCACTCCCCCTCAGGTGGTCGGATCGGGGAAGCGACTATTTCTAATTTAATTTGGTCCGGTCCCTGATATGCCTGCCAAATTTCATCGTCCTAGCTTATCTGGAAGTACCCGAACTAGCAAAACCCGGACCGACAGACCGACCGACCGACAGACCGACGGACGGACAGAAATTGCGATCGCTATATGGCACTTGGCCGAAGGGCAAGTGCCATAAAAATGGATACCATAACAAGAAACACAGAACGGCATTCACACAGTATACACAACAACAAGAAGAGAAATAAACGCAAAACAAGAAATATAGAACAAAATACGAAAAGAACACAAAATTGCTGGCGCAGATAAAAGCTGTTTGCTTATTTTGTTTAATTTCCGAGTCTGACCTATTCAGGTGTTCCTTCCTCTATTCAAGAACGCACCGAGAGAAGGTGGTAGCGGCGAGCTCGGGGCGAGAATTTTTCCAAATTAATAACGCATCTCCTTTGAAGATGACACAAAAGTAAACAGAATGAGGACAGTGATGAACGACGATGTCAAATAGGACTCTGACTAACGCGCCCGGTGTTGTCCTCAAGTGACAGATTATGAGGCAGGCGACCTTTGCGACGACGAAATATCCCGAACCAAAAACCAGCCCTTTCCCCATTTAATCTTCATTACACGAATGCTCGAGTCGTTACGCGACAGAGGCAAAGTGCCTTGGAAAAGTTGTGTCTTCCGGAGATATTTGGATTACGCTGGAACGAGGAACACCTGCTGCAAAATAGTAAACAAAGCGACCGCTCGAGCAATTAACAAAAAAAAACAAGGGTCAATCTTTGACAAGTCCTCAAGAAGAACAATATGCTCGGGAGATGTACGAGGTTCAGAATACTCACCGCCGACTAAAATTATATTTCACACAGCACCAACACATTTATTCGGACCTCTTCAAATCTTCTCGTCCCCCCCCCCCCCAATATCCCGATCTGCAAGTCCGTGAAACCCTTATTCAGTTCTTCAGTGACAGAATTACAAATGCCGTTTTTGCCGATTTTGTATAACTGTGGTAAAGAGTGTAAATAATTTATTTATTTCCTTCTATTGAAGATTTTCGGTCGTGCCGTTTTTACTCCAATGTAGCCTACTACGAAAGTCGGTTATGAACAACTACTACTATATTACAACATTATACTATTTCCGCTGCTGACAGCTTTCGGCTTTCAAGTCGGCTATAGCCTAGACGTCCATTTGAAAATTATGGAGATTAAAGGACCCGTCTTGCTTATTCTGCCCTTTATACTATCCCTAGCTCCCTTATGGAATAACAAGATTCTGAAATACCCGCCTTACGCCAGCCTTACGCCATTGTTTCGTTTTGTACCTACGACTTTTTAGCGCTTTTTCGGCCGAGCCGACTTTTCACAGTAACGCAATGCAAACTTTACCGACAGCTTCAAAGTGCGCCGACAACTCTTCCACACATAAGGACATGAGAAGCTGTTGTTTTTTATTTTGGAAGACATGCTAAATCATTAAGTGTATCTTCTGTTTTGGACTTCCTTTGTTTTGCTTGGTTTTCCCACCTTTTAACTCAGTTTCCAAATATTTTGCGATCAGCCGCCGCGTCGGAGAGCGGTAAGGCTGGATAGTGGAAGAACATCGCTACTTTCACGTGGAAAGAAATGGTATTTTCGAAAAACGATATTTCAGCGCCATTTCGTCGTGAATAGATCATTTCTAGGAAGAGTTGTGCTTTAAAGACCACGCTACAGACCAAACGCTAAGCACACCAAAGTTTGGGGATTTGGGCAACTTTTGGAAGTTTCGTCACAACGTAAAAACAAGCTCGTGGAACAAAATTTTCACGTCGGATTTTTCACCGATGGGAAAACGAACCGGGATTCTCTTTCCAAGAATATATGAGATCAACACACTCGAAAGAAGCAGATAGATAGATAAATCTTTACTAACCAAGCACCTGTCGCAGCTTACGCTTTGTAGTACACATTCAAATAAAAATGAAACTCTTCACAAAGTTCTGGGGGTACAAAGTCACTTACGTTTTGGGATTCCAAAACTAGTCCACGGATTGGATAATTTAACGGTTTGGCATCAAGCCTAAAGCTGAGTTTTAATCGTAGCACATGCAAGAGGAGTATTTCAAATTCACATAGGACTCTTCATATGACCTATCAGCCGCCTTTGACGCTATGATACAGAGCTCTTTTCCGATAAAGGATGCGGCAGGGTGACGCAGCTCAGTAACCAGAGTTGACACGCGTGGTGACTGATCACCGAATCTGGTGATTTTTCTGTTTGTTTCATCTAACTACTAAATTTTGTCGATTTTCATATAAACAATCCTATGCAATCCACTAAACTCCCTTCAAAATAATAAAACTTATTCTCTTTAAAACGGGTGATATATTTTTTCCGGCTTCCAACACTGAACGAAAAAGAATCGACTCAAGTTAAAACGGCGTATCGCGAATTTGTTTCGCAGGCAGCACATAATTCCCTCACGAATGCGAATCTGCGTGCTACGTGGACATTTATTTTTACGATTTTCTTATCGTACCCATTGTCAACTGGAGCGAAAACAGATTGCCTACCATCGGCCCGTGTGAACAGGCTGTATGGTCCCGTGCTTGAATCGTAAATCCATGGTCCCTTCTACCACCTTTGATATGAAACTATCTGCTTTCTACCTATCGCGTTCTTTGAAACAGAATATGCTTGCAGCATTTTTAGACTTTCAAAGAGTAGACTATTTGAATATACTCTTTGAAAGTCTAAAAATGCTACTCTAAAAAAGAGTAGCCTATACTCTTTGAAAGACTAAGAATGATGTAGGCATATTCGGTGACCTATAGGATCCCACGACGGGCATGCAACAGATTTAGAAAGGAGATTCTGGGGCGTGAAACGGTGGAAGAGGATGATTTGGTGAGGGAGTCGGAAAAATGTGTTGGAACCAATTATAGTCTGCAGATCGCAAACACCCAGCCACTTAAAAATCTTTACTCTTTGCTCTATTTATTCTTGTATTAATTCATTGCAATATTCTCTTTTACCTTCTAGGGTGACTTGTTTATGTGAAGAAGTACCGCTTAGTTTTAACATAACCTAAGTGGATAATACAAATATATTTTTATTCAGGGATTGCACAAGTCATTGCAGCTCAAGCTGAGGAAATCTTCGAAAAAACAACAATAAAGAATGACTACTGGATTAAAATGTGAAAATATCGGACATCCATACTCTCACAGAAGATCGCGAGATCCTTGACCACAAAATCCGACGTTCAATCTCAGCAATATCGAGATTTCCGATGTAGGTTAACGCGGCGTGTTCTACTCATTTATCAGAAAAAGAGGATTACGAGATAAGGTCTAGAATGGGAAGAAAGACTCGCATCTTGATTTGTCTCAGTGTTTCTTACCACGTGGCGAATCATGTTTCTAACAATTTTTCCAATTGTCCTCGCTATAATACAAGTACACTGTGACCTAGTATCGTACTTGGAAGAAAGACGACAATTTCTGGCGGACGAAGAAGCCTTGTTCCTAGGCTCTTCTTTAGTGCTGACAACAGACGAACAAACTGTGAACTATTACCTGAAAGGCTTGAAATATGCTGAATTGGATTACGGCTTTGAAAGCGCTGACTTCAACCCTGGCCAGAACTTTTTAACTTCCAAGGCCAAATACGACGCGTCCCCCGTTTTTCAATTCATCCGCCAGATGCCAAAAGGCGGAGCCCTGCACATCCACGACACTGCGATTACCTCCCTCGACTTCTTGGTGAAGAACGTGACATACCGCGACAACCTGTACATGTGTGTGGTTAATCTCAAAACCTCTTTCCAATTCGCAGACGCCCCTCCCGCCGACACTCCAGATTGCAAATGGACTCTAACCGCTGACGAAAGACAGGCGTTCGGGGATCCAGCCGCCTTTGACGAGTCTATCTATAGAAACCTGACTTTGGTCGTCCCCGATCCGTTCACCGAGTATCCAAACATAAACGCGGTCTGGACCTCGTTTTCCAAATATTTTGTCACCTCTGGGGGTCTCATCAGCTACGAGCCAGTTTTTCGCGACTATTTCTACAAGGGACTCGAGGAATTTTACTTGGATAATGTCCAGTATATGGAGATCAGAACGACACTCCCAACTGTCTACAGGTAAGGCGACACATTTTGTCAAATGCTTATTTATGAGGTCGATTGAGTGTGAGAACCATTCACAAGAAATTGATGACGGCGGCGACAGAATGGTTAGTCAACCATGTGGCTCTGACGTAACGATGATTTAGATGCTTGATCAATGCTCCTTTGTATCAATTAATTTACAAGACTGCAACTAACTATATACAATATAATATTACTATTACTATTATTACTCGCGTGATACGAAATATACTTCGTTTGCTATTATCTTTAGGCGTTTTTTCACGACAAATTTGTGTTTGTCACCACACACTCAACCCACAGCTTGAAGCTCGCGAAAACGCCCGTTTTGTCTGTTTGTTTGTTTTTTGCAATAATTTCAAAGGTCAGAGAATAAAATCCAGGTAAAATCTCAAGAAATAGAACGTTCTCACCATTCTGTACTAGAAGGGTTCTCGCTCAGTTTTATGTCCCTCTGCTAGATAAAGTAGCTAATTTACTTCAATTTGCCGCTAAATCCGAACTTCCCGCAAAATGCAAGCCACAAAAAATAAAATCACCTCGACAGTTGTTTGTAAAAATCGAGCCATAAAAACCTTATTAATCGCGGAAACGCACTTATCGGCCAATTAAACCGAGCCACAAACTCACAACGGACGTACACAACAACGGTAAGAGATAATTGTAGATCCACAGCATAATACTGGCGAAATTCCAACATGGACAATAACTCAGCATTCACGAGGACTTTCACCACCTTGCGCCAGTTCACTAAATGTCCCGAATCGCTCTTCCAGGCTCGATGGCTCCACTCTCACCGACCTCGAAGCCATGGCTGCCTACCATGAAACCTTCCAACAATTTGCCCAGGACCACCCAGACTTCGCCGGAGCCAAAATCATCTACGCCCCCGTACGTCGCGCCACCTCCGACATCGTGAACGACTACCTCAACCTTGCAGTCGAGCTCAAGACATCCTTTCCCGAATCCGTCGCCGGCTTTGACTTAGTCGGGCAGGAAGATCTCGGTGTGCCTATTGCGGACTTCCTGGAGCCTCTCCTTAACGGACTAAATTACCCGGATCTAAGATACTTTTTCCACGCCGGTGAAACTACATGGCAGGGGATGTCGACGGACCTGAACATAATTGATGCACTCCTTCTCAACACGACGAGGATTGGTCATGGTTATGCAATTACAAAGCACCCTCTTGCGGTGGAGCTGGCGAGGAAAAGAAACGTCCCTATCGAAGTCTGCCCCCTCTCTAACCAGGTAGGTCTGTCTTTGCCACGAAGTATTCCCGCGTAGTTTCTTTTTCATTATTTCCTGCTTTAGATTAAGCTAAAGCCTTTCCCGAGTCGTAGCCACTTATTAGTGGCTACGACTCACCTCAAACTCAGTGACGTTAAAAATTACCTAATAGATTACCCTAATCTAACGTCACTTTCATCCTAAAACCTACTTTCTTTTTATCTCCTATTTTCAAAATATTATATCTTTCATCAAACATTCTCTTTTACTCATTGTTTTCATTTTCTTCATTCTCATTTACCTTACAACCCTATAACCGACAGTCACAACCAGTCTTAAAAGACGGCCTCGAAGAACGTTGTTTCTGATCCTAATCAACTCCTCTCTGTATAATTACTATGATACCAACATACTTTTCTTTCACGAAAGCTCCACAAACACTGAAAAAAAATGCACACACTTCCACTTCTGTCATGTTGCTAGTCAAAATACTAGACCCTTTGCTCACCCCCCCCCCCATCGGTTCGGCGACGCCGAGATTCTTAATTTCCTTCCATGAGCATACTCAAACATCACTGATTAACTAACAATGTTGGTACGTGTGAGCTCTCAAAACATCAAAAGCTTTCAATATCAAAAGGCAGGATGTTTATCTTCAAAGATTTCCAGCGCATCCGTTCATTTTTATTTCTTTTCTTGTTGGAAATTGGTTGCTATGTAAGTGACAAGAATATTACGTGCCTGAATTTTGGTTGGTCCTAACGGTGACTCACAAGAGTGTGTGTGTATTAAGAAGAAGCTGAAGATTGTATTAGGACTAATCTGTCCAGGTTTTGGTATGGATTTCAACCAAGTAAATCTGCCGTTAAAGAAAAAAAACGTTCCCAACTTAGTGCAAGCCTGTCGGTGTCCATAGCAAGCTCTCTTAGCGCGTGCACCAACATTATCGTTGACCATGTTTGTTGGTGGTAACCGGAATGGACCGCTGAAATTTGGTTCGGCAAAATCCCAGCCCTTCTTCGCGAAAATCCTCTTCAAGCCCTAGCTCAGTATATCAGCTAATCAATAGCAAATTTATTGATCGTAGTATCTATGGCCTGAACGGGAGATTTGCCAAGAATGGCTGAAACGTCGCCGAATGAAAAGTTAAACTGATAGTGATAGGCCCAAATCCATTTCGATAAATCCATAAATCCAGGAAACAGCTTGGACCAAAGGAATTCTTCTAACTATCACTGACACCTTCCACCCTCGGTTCGTGCAAACCTTGAGCGTGGTCCCCTAATCACACTCCTTCCGAATGTAAGCCTGACCAACTGCGCAGATACTACTATACTAACCAATAAATAGTTGACAATGTTGATGACAGGTCGAAAAACTGGACCAGACTTTTGAAGAAATCTGGGCAGTGGAAAATATTTGTTTTTCCTTTTTTTAGCTTCGATTTTTTTAATACTTTAATATCGAATAATTAGTGGACTATAGAAGTTACTGACAAGACAGTGCTATTTTCATTTGTAATTGGTGATCAAAATCGACTTTGAAATAATTTAATTTCTGGTGCTAGTTGTTGACCATCAAAGGTCTAGGCACCGTTTCAAAATTTCCAGGTTACCCAGCATCAAATTGTCTCATAATCAAATTATGTCTCATAAAAGCCATTTCCCAATCGTAATTTCGGCTGATGGGTCATAGAAGCCGAAACGACAAAGAATTCAGGAAATGACATGGGCTTACAAAAATTGTATCGGAAAACGTTGAGGTTTGTCTATTTTCCCCTTAGGATTTATTATTTTGCATTTAGCTGACAACTCCGAGTCTGAACGGCGAGGGACAATGAGCAAAAATGTAGCATACTTGTAGTACGTGGTGTGTATTTTTCTTTTGTTTGTCATCTTTAAAAAATTCTTAAAGTGGCCAATTGTATACAAAGGGTGTAACAACCTCGTCAAACAGACGGGCAAGAACAAACCGGTAGATAGCTCATTGTTTTCATTTTCTTTACGTTTCTTTATTTATACTACACTATATTTACTTTCTTATCCATTTAGTAAATAAAATTTCACCATCATATCCGAAACATTATGTCACTCCCGCACACCGTATGTCTCTGTATCGCCACATTCGATTCTTCCTAATTTCAGGGGTCAGCGAAAACGGCGACCTCTCGGGACACCTCCGCTATAACCGCATTCTCCCTCGAAAGCTTTGTCAATTATATGAAATTCGATCCGGAAAGTTTCCGCATTCGTGAAATCTTTCGACAATAACAAGAAGCGGAATAGGGTTCGAATCCTGCGCGCGCCACTAATTAGAAACTGAAGCGTTCGTAATTTCCAAATGTGGTTATAAATCCGTCACCTCATTACCGGGTGCGTCTACGACAGTGTGGGTGATCTTCGCCCATGGTGGAGCGGTCTTACACGTGCCAATAACTTTTAGCAATTTTCTAATTGGGCTTATCCCAGTTCAGCGCTCCAGACGGAGATCTCTCTGTCTGTCCTCCTTAGCCTCATTATCAGCATCACATCTCACAGAGATAGTACAACAAACAAATAAGCATAGAGATGGTACAACTTCTCTCTGTTTGTCCTTTTTAGCCTCATATCAGCATCACATCTCACAGAGATAGTACAACCAACAAATAAGTTAATGAACAAAAAAGATAAGCTTTCACTTTTCAAACTGAAGAGTAATGCAGAACCCTCATCGCCAGGTAGGTTCGTACCTTTTTTCTGATGAAGCAATATCAACCAATCAATTATTGTGTGACGTCAATAGCACTCGGCTAAAATTGGCAAAATTAATATAGCTAAATATAATCAAAAACATAATAATTAAATATTTTACATGAATGATATTTACACTTGATAGGGAATATCTCGTTAAGTAGTCCGAAACGATGGAGGAAGGGCATCCAAGTGAAAATACGTGCTTTAAAGTTTAACCGAAAAGGGCTAGGATAGGACAATCTAGTTACCCATCACTTATTCACCTAAATTGGCTTGGAGACCCGCTGAAAATGAGTTACTTCGTTGTTCCGCTATTCACGAATAATCAATTTTCAAATAGTGGAATTTCCGCGTGATTTGTGGTGCCTCTATGCGCTTGTGTTTTTGTTGTATGCCTTACGAGAAAGATTTATCATTTTTTTTTTGTTCAGTCACTAAGCAATCTTCACCAATCTCACCACTGCCCACTGAAAAGCCGCATTTGTGTTAAGATTAAAATCTCCCGCGTCATAGTAGAATTTACGCTGTGGGACGGCCGGAGATATTCTGAGCCTCATGACTAGAGAAGATAGTGGAAAATCAAAAAATCCCTTTGCAGAATAAAAATAATTCAGTGTATCCAATTAAATGACACACAAATAAGTTGGCTTTTCAGTTAAACTTTAAAAAACACAGCAGAATGCGGCAGTTCCCCTCCTGATTTTTGTCGCAGAGCTCATACAGTCTTAGAAGTTCAAAACAGTGCCTTTAGACACCTTTATGAGAGAATGCGACGAACTAAAGACCACGACAGGTTCGTCGAAAGCCTGTCTTCTCTGTTCTGCCTACTTCATTCGTAGGAATTACTAGTTTATCGTCAATCCACGAACTTAATTAGTCGTTGCCGATTTGACCTCGCACGAGAGTCCAAGCAAGAGTAAGGAAGGAGACATGCTGAATCCGAATATGAAAGTTATTTTCTCGCCGGACAAGTAGTTCTCCCGGAATCCGGCAAAAAACGGACAATTTGTGAAAAACAAAAGCTGAATCTGAAGTTGATTATAGGTCCGATTCAAGGGTAAAGAGAAATGCTGGATCCGAATATACATTTTTTTTTTCACGCCTGACGAAAAGGCATGTCTCCATGTCTCCTGTGTAGAAGACACGCTGCAGCTTTCGAACATACAAAAAATAAACAAAAAGTGTTTGTGACCAGTTTAATTATCTCCAAAATCCCAACCGGCATTTACTGTGTCGGAAAGGAAAAATGCATCTGACAACTGTCTGGTGAACAACTTGACAAAATTTGTCGACCAATTTTCGGCTATAGCAGTCCCTACCCCTACCCCTTTATTCACACAAGCGAAAGCTCTGCGCATGGATGACGACATTCTTTGTTTATTCTATGAAGGTCGGAGGGATCTTCGGTCGCGTGTATAACGCGCAAAGTTTCTTGGGTGTAATCGAAGGTCGAAGGGGTTGATATCTGTTGTCCAAACTTCGTATGAGGATTCACTGGCAAAGTACAGGTCAAGTTCGTAGATGGGTCCTTTAGTCCTATATTTAGAGGCAGAGGACGGATTTCGAATTAACGGTAAAAAAAAGAGTATGTTTTATAAGCTAATAAGATATTCGTTTAAGGGGTAAGGAGGTCCGCTGAATCCATATCTGAACTTAGTTTTCTTGCTGGACAAATGATTCATCACGAATTCGGCCGAAACTGGAAATTTGGTTGAAGCTCAAAATTGTTTCTGAAGTCGATTAGAGATTCGGTATCGGGGCAAGGAGACATGCTGAATCCATTTTTAACTTTATTTTAACAGTAAAAATCAGATTTAGATCTTCGGGATCCCATCGAAACCTTTGGTCTTGTTTTCCATTCTTTCTTGCTTTAGATCGAACTAAAGCAAGTGGCTACGTCTCAACCTCCAACTCGTTGACGTTAATACCTCTATATAGCCTATGGTGTATTTGCTCGTCCATATATGGTACATATATTCGGTACTTCCATACAGAATATGACAAACTGTCTGATGATGATTTAATGTTTGAACGAGCCCAAACTTATCTTACTTAACTGTTATGGGGTCCTTCTGTCCCAACGGCAAGTAGCCAAGCTTGAGAAAACGAACAGTTGTAAGCTAAGCAGAATAAACCAGAAATAAACTTACCAGAAGCTGAAGCAGTCTAGACTTTCCGTTTTTTTTTGCCGCTGTCTCCGCTTATATATGACTCGCTGAAAGCACCGATCCACAAAACGCACGTTCTTGCAGATTTCTAAAATATCTGCCATTTCTAACTTTATCTTCGAGATGTTTCCAACGACGCATGAACGCTTCGGCGAGAATCCTGAAAATCGACAAAAACATTTTTGAAACGTTTAGTGAGGAATTTTCACAAGAATTCAGGAATCCGACAGCGGTATCGAACGGATGAAGATATAAAGAGGATTTAGAATCAACCCTGCAATTCCGGGGGTAATACAGACATTCATCCAGACATGGGTCGCGTTCCACAACTGCGTATGACGTCACGGCTTCTGGCTTCTTAGATTAAGGCTGGAACGCATTTTTCTACTTTCGACAAAACAAAGCGCCACGCTCTAATCGCACCAATCGCGTCACAGATATCGTAATTACCACGTTCTCAAGCGTGGTAAGCAAATAGTTACCATTCATTATTATTTCGAGAAGGTTGGAATGGTTAGCGTAGTAACTTTTCACGAGGTTGGGACGAAAATGTAACTAATAGTTACTACTGTAAGAGGGGGGAACACGCTCATGGACTGAAGACGAGGAGATCTGCTTTTGTGATGTGTGGTGGTGGTACGGGTGACAGGAATTTCAAGGGAGTTTGGCTTAGTTTCCTCTGCGACAACTCAGAAGTCTACATCTCTTTTACAGGCTCTTTAATAACTGTGAGCTACGGTACGAAAATTTCCCGTACAAAAACTTGTTATCGGTACCGAATTTATCCGGCGACTGTGAAATCCCAAATAACGAAGATAATGACAGTAGCCTATTTTGGACGGCGAAGCACGATCGCATTTCACGCACCAAGTATTTGTAGAAACTCTACACCTTGACCGACCCCCTCTGGCGACCCCCCGGGACATAACCCCCGGCGAAACCCCCCGGTACCAGCCCCCTGACGAAAACCCCCGGGCACCCCCCCCCCCCTCACGGCACGACGTTTTTCATCGTCTTTTCATGCATTATATTATTCATCAGTTCAGTTCAGTTCATTTTTATGGCACTTGCATCTCCACTCAAGTGCCATATACCGATTGCTTTTCGGTCAGTCTGTCGGGCGGTCCACTGTTCTCGAGTTAGGTACTTCCAGATGCGCTGGGACGGTGAAACTTGGCAGGCATATCAGGGACCCGACCAAAGTAACTTGGAAATAGTCAATTCTCCGATCCGACCTTCGTGGGGGGAGAGGGAATCCGGAATGATAAGGTCTGTATAACTTTCGAACGGGTGATCGGATCTTAATGAAACTTGACACATGGAACCGGATCTGATGACTGTGGGGGGAGTCGGAGGAGGAGACCGGAAATATTGTGACGCTTAGAGTGGAGGGATCGGGATATTTTGTGGGAAGAATACACTGTCAGAAGTTTCATAACAGATTGCGCATAACACTTTCAAGAATAACGCCTTTTCCCTTAGAAATAAAGTGTTATGACCGATTAAGTGTACACTATTTCGTGCCTAGATCTCCAACAACACCTTCAGTTGATAAAAAATACTACACTGTCAGAAGTTACATAACGACAACAGAAGGATGCCTGGTTTCAACAGATAACACTTTGGGATGTTATTTGTTATGTTTACTTCGTTCCCGTTAGTATTTTTACCAATTGAAGGTGTTGTTGGAGATCTAGGCATGAAATAGGGTAAACTTAATTAGTCATAACACTTTATTTCTAAGTGAAAAGGTGTTATTCTTGAAAGTGTTATGCGCTATCTGTTACGAAACTTCTGACAGTGTAAGCACCAGCAATTCATTGACAGAACGGGACCGGACCCAGGCACTGTGGGGGAGCAGGAGGGAGGGTTCCGGAATTCCGGTGATTCCAAGTTCAGGTACTTCCAGATGTGCTAGGACAATGAAACCTGGCAGGCGTATCAGGGACCTGATCAAACTAACTTGGAATAGTCACTTCCCCGATATAGTCAACTGTCAAATGGGAATCATGAGGTATGTATAACTTTCGAACGGGTGATCGGACTTTAATGAAACTTGACACTTAGAAAGACCTCATTTCTCAGATGTATCATTTTCAGTCCAAACCGGATTCGATGACTGTGGAGGGAGTTGGATGAGGGGACCGGAGATACTGTGACACGCTGAGAGTGGAGGGATCAGGAAGAAATTTGATGAAAAGCACAAGCACTAGATACATAGTTGACAGAACCGGACCGGATCCGTGGCACCGTGGGGGAGTTGGAGGGGGAGTTCCGGAATTCCAATGATCCCAAGTTCAGGTGCTTCCAGATGTGCTAGGACGATGAAACTTGGCAGACATATCAGGGACCCGGCCAGATTGATTTAGAAATAGTCACTGACCAGATCCGACCATCGGGGTTGTTGAGGGAGATGGAATTCGGAATTTTGTGACACGCTGAACTTTCGAACGGTTCTGGAGACTCGGCGTCTCGGATCTTTCATTTTACATCCGAAACGGACCCGATAACTGTGGGGGGATTTGGATGGGGGGGGACGGAATTCTCGTGAAACGCTTACAGTAGAAGGGTTAAGACGAAACTTGGTGAGAAAAACAAGCACAAGTCTTAGTTGGAACGAGACCGGATCCGGACAGAGCGGGGGAGTTGGACGGGGAGGGGGGGGATTCCGGCGATTCCGGATGTGCTAGCACAGTGAAACATGGTAGGCTTATCAAGGACCCGACCCGATTGACTTGGAAATAGTCACTTCCCCGTTTCGATCATCGTGAGGAGGGTGGAGGGAAAGGGAATTCGGATCTTCTGTCACGCATAACTTTCCAACGGGTGATCGACTGCGAATGAGACTTGATAATTGACAAGAACACGTGTCTTGGATTGTCCGTTTCAAGCCCATACCTGATCCGACTACATGTGAGGGGATTTGAGGGGGGGGGGAACTCATGACACTTTTGGCTGGAGGGATCGAGGGAGGGATCGGGCTGGAACTTGTTGGGAAGATCAAATAAATCCTCCAGATAAATCATTTGCAGAACCGGACTGGATCCGGGCAATGCATACAATGTTTGTTGGCTTACAAATGAATTCCTTAAAGTGTTCATCTTAACCGCAAAGTACAAAAAACACTTTTGAGCAAACGAAACATTTTCTTGATCCCGAAGAGCCCATGGTCACTTTTACCTCAAGAGTTTTGCTTACAAATGAATTTCTAACTGCATTAAAGTGCGCATCTTAACCGCAAAGTGAAAAAAAAAATAGCTTTGACCAAAAGACACATTTTCATGAACCATGAGTAATGGTGATCATTCGTGCCTAAAGGGTTTTGCTTGCAAACAAATTCTTAGCCGCCTTACAGTACACATCACAACCGCAAAGTGCAAAATAATACTGTGGACAAAACGATACATTATCACGACCCCCCAGGGCCCATAGTTATTTGCGCCTCAAGGGATTTGCTTACGAATTATTACAATAAACCTAAGAATTTACTAATTCCCACTTTCGTAGTCTGACCTAACCTTCAAAGTGCCATATGAGCTTCTTGCTCTTGTTTTTATTTAATGGAATTTCAATAATTGTCACTGTCACGTGCACGGCTAGGCAGTTTGGTTAAAAAAAAAGTTTCCTTTGCGACTCAAAAGAGAATTAAAAGAAGAAACCTTGCAGGTGCTGATGTTGGTTGCCGACCTTCGCAACCATCCAGTAGTCCCTCTGATGGCAACAAACTTTCCCATGGTTATCAGTTCAGATGATCCTGCAGTATGGAATGCTTCGGCTCTCAGTTACGACTACTACGCGGCTTTCATGGGAATGACATCAAGAGAAACGGACCTCCGCTTCCTGAAACAAATTGGATACAACTCAATTACCTACAGTGCAATGGAGCCAGAACAGAAGACCTTTGCTCAGTCACTTTTTGAACAGAAATGGGACGAGTTCATTCAGTCTGTCTTAAGAACACTTGCGTTCCCTCAAGTTTTTGTCTAATTGTTTGTTATGCAACATACTTTACCCAAAGTAAACGGTCTCCATTACTTATTCGGCCCTGGTGAATCGAGCAGTCAAAAGCCTACGCGTCGCTACGGGAAAGGCAGTGTCTATCGTTCCCGGACCTGGAACTGATACCTCAAATGCTAAAAGTACTCGACCGGTTGAGTATGCACACAGGAGCTAACAGTACTCGACTAGTCGAGTAATAAGGGTTATGGGAGCTATTAGTACTCGACCAGTCGAGGAATCGAGCTTCCAGTCGCTATCAGTACTAGACGGAAGCTAAAAACTTGGGGTGAGGAGGGAACAGGTCGAGTAATTACTATCATAGAAGCTATCTTTCCTAGACCATACAAATGAAATCCGGAAAGTTCTAAGGTCGTAAGGTAAGATCGTAACATCGAGTACGAACAGCTGCTATGGCATCAATTACTCGACCTACCAATCCTCCTTCAATAGTTCGAGTATTTTTAGCAGTCATCACCGTGAACACTTGATCTCTTATTAGTAACATTAGGCCGAGTACGATTAGCTCTTGGGACGTCAAATACTCGACCCATCTATCCTCCTTTTTAGATCGAGTACTAACAGCTGCCATTGCCGATTATACTCAACCTACTGAACCAATTATATGTTCAAGTACTATTAGTCTTTGGGGGGTTGGTTACTCGACCTTAGAACTTTCCGGATTTCATTTTTATGGTCGAGGAAAGATAGCTCCTATGGTAGTAATTACTCGACCTGTTCCTTCCTCACCCCAAGTTCCATATAGTCAAGTATTTTTAGCTTCCGAAGACACGAGTACTCAACCAGTCTAGTACTGATAGCGACTGGAGGCTCGATTCCTGGACTGGTCGAGTACTACTATCTCCCATAACCCTTATTACTCGACTAGTCGAGTACTATTAGCTCCTGTGTGGCAGCATACACGACCGGTTGAACACTTTTAGCATTTGAGGTATCAGTTCCAGGTCCAAGTTGTCAAACAGAGTATTGTTTTATCTGGCATTCCTCGAGTTCGCAAAAAACGATTGTCAGACCCTCTGGGATAGCCTACTTATTTCAAATACTGCAAATTCCTCGTCCAGCTCCCTAAATGGCATTGAAATCAATTATTGCTCATTTGGTCTTGTGCAAATGCCTTCTCGCATTAACACCTCAACCTATGAAATATGTGACAAGATTGTATGTGTCCAACTGTGTGTGGGCTTGTCCAGCAAAAACATATAGTTCAAGAATGGATTCAGCATGTCTCCTTACCCCAATTATGAGCCTCTAATCGACTTTAGAAAAAAAACTTTTACTTTGACGAAATTTCAGGGTTTGACGGGATTCCAGGGGAACTACAGTTTGATAGATTCATCGTGCTTCCCTACTTCTGCATCGACTATATTTTTGCCCTTATTAGCTATAGTCGTACAAGTCTTTCTTCTATGGTTTCAAATGTTCCTGGTACCATAGTTTCTCGAATAGTGGACTCTCAAAGTGGAAAAATGTTATACTTTTTTTTTAAAGACTGTTCTTATTCTCAAATTTCTCAATCAACCTAACCTAACCTAAGCCTAATTTAACAGGTCCCTCACCAGTCTACCACAAATCCCTGATTTTGGGAAAGCCTATGCCAAACACTGGGTATATCTAGCTTTTGGTTACCCTATGCCAAACGCTGGATATACTATGCCAAATATTGGATACTGGGGCCCAATCAAATATGATGATTTGAGTGAAGCTCAAACTTCAACCAATCAGAATTCACCTGTAGTCAGGGTTAAGGTAGGGTAGCCACTAAAAAAAAAAAATACAAACCTGAGCTTTTGAAGATCAGAATGTGATTCTCCTATATTTTAGCTTTGATTTGAGGCTAACATCACCTCTCTGTCTTGCCTCTGAGCATCTTAGATCTTCTTTAGAAAACAGTAATTTACATTGTGAAATGCCTGATGGGCAGCCATTGTTTTCTGCTGCCATTTAGATGGTGGCCATTCTGGAGCTATGTGCTTCAATGAAATTCTATGAAACTGGGGGGGGTTTGAGCTGGTTTTGAGTGCATGGGGCACCCCAGCAAGTGATTTAGATAAGAAAATATGAATGAGATCATCAAGTGAATACACTAATAGACTTATTGCTGCCATTGGCTGCTGACTTTTCCTCCTTGGTATCAATAAATTTTTGTAGGCAAGTTCAGTTGCTTTTTTTTACATCTAAATTTACACTGAATATTAAGAAATAATATTAAAATAGCTAGGACATCTTACTGATGGCCTTATAAAATATACAATTTTGTCCTGAATGCAATGGTATTTTAAAATATTTTTGAAGATGTTTTAGATAGTTAAAACTGAAAAACAGATAAGGAAAATTCACAGCAATTCATGCTTTACATTACAGAAATACAGATAATCGGCAAATTCGCGGCACTACAGATGGCATTTTTGTGGCTACCCTAGTTAAGGTGTCAACAGCTATCCGGCGTTTGGCTTAGGGTGTCCAGGGTTAAGCATAGGCTATGCCAAACGCTGGGCGTATCCAGGATGGGCAAGGCATGGGGTATCAAAAAGTCAGGGGTTTGTTGTTGACTGTCCCTCATCT
Organism: Branchinecta lindahli; assembly: GCA_023053555.1. Classification (NCBI taxonomy): domain Eukaryota; kingdom Metazoa; phylum Arthropoda; class Branchiopoda; order Anostraca; family Branchinectidae; genus Branchinecta; species Branchinecta lindahli. The sequence goes on from JAKZAO010000002.1 coordinate 27,977,738, forward strand.
ACTTTGAACAACACAACCTACCAAACGGCCAATGGACTGCATTTTTGCTTTTAGAGATATCTTCTAGATGTATATCTTTCAGAGAAAATCTTCCAAGGATAGAAGCTGAGTTGCCTGCAGTCCATCCGTGGCCGAATGGTTAGCGCGCCGAACTCGCAAGGGAAGGGTCCCTTGTTCGAGTCTCGGTTGTGCCTGCCGTTTGGTTTCGAGCGGGGGTTAGTGGCGTAACCCTGTAAGACAAGCCAAAGTCCACCCAGCTTCAAATGGGTACCTGGAGATGCCTGGAGAAATCCAGGGAAGGTGACAGGAAGGGTGTGCGAAAGCACAGGATGGCTGGCCCCCAACCCCCCATTGCACTTCCTGGCTGATGGCCGAGAATCGGAGATCAGCGCCGCCAGCTTGGCCTGTCAAGGCTAGTGCTGATACCTTTACCTTTTTTTTAGTCGCCAACCACTGGAACTCATCTTCTTCTTTGACTTTAGATTTGCCAACACCTGGGTTCCAGGGAGGGGCCCTTTCGGCTTCCTTTGCTGGTTGAGCTTAGGTTAGGTTTGGGCAACCTTGGGCTTTTAAGAAATGCAGAGGTCACAGGAACTTGAGGGCGGAGATGATCGGCAGCCGATGCGGACAGACAAATTTGAATTAACCGCCGTTACGGACAATGAGTAATGAAAAGAGAGCGTGTCCGAAAGCTCGGAAACGAACGAAAATGCTGAATTAATTCAGCATTTTATGCAGCATTTCGCTTTCGGACTTAAATTTTCGCTCAGTTAATGCAGCATTAATTCAGCATAAAATTCATCGAAAAATTCAGCGAAGATGCTAAATTTTACGCTGAATTTTCAAGAAGAAGCTGGGGAGCTGGCGATTAAAAGGCTAAATTTCGGAATTAGAAGTGTCAGAGAAGAAATAAAGAACGCGTCCGAAAGCTTTTAGTGCTGTAAATGCTGCATTTAATGCTGCATATAAGGTAAGAGCTTTCGGACGAAAAATAAAATAAAATGCAGCATTAAATGCAGCATTTACAGTCCTGAAAGCTTTCGGACACGCTCAGAGGCTCAGAAGCATAGAGGTAAAGAAAAAGTACGATGTCGTTAAACTTTCTAACATTTCGGAAGGGGTGCCATTTGTCTACTGTCGTACTCGAATAAGCTTCGACTACAGAGAAGCCGAAGCATTTCAAATTTTCATAAGAACATCTCAGTTGGCGTTTCCAGACGAAGAATGCACGGTTCAAAACTCCAAAGCATCTGAGTTTGATTGCTTGTGTCGGTGTGTCGGCTATCTCTCGAGCGGGACTTGGACCCATCTCATTCGGCTTAGCGGGTCGATGCTCTTACCACATTTTTACATCCGGTATTAGTGAACTGCAGCGAAATTCCTTAGGACTTTCTCTTTGCAGCAAAGTCTATGGAAGTTTTGTTATCGCCTAATGTTTAGTTAAAAAAAAAAACTAACCGCTTACCTATCCAATGGCTTATGAACTGGGTTCGCAAACCACCACAAGGAGGAGGTTAGCAGTGAGCTAAAATCGCTAGGTGTAGGTTGGCTTTTTGTTGATGAAAAGAAAAGAATGTAAACGCAAAACAACAAATAAAACTGAACGAGAATGGTATTTTATGTTATTATTATTTATTTGTTACTCGTCAGCTGTCGAAGCCAAAACGATGTAGTATGAAAAAGAACAAAAATAAATGAATGGGTAAACCTGGGGTAAACAGAATAAACTGAGGTATAATACAGAAACTACAAGCTCCAAATAAACTTGAGTCATATCAGCTGGTAGACGTAATTTCAGGGGTCTCCGCATTGTTAGCTCGTAGGCCTCGTAATCTTATTTGACAGTGCAAAACGGATACGTCAGCTGAACTTTATTTGAGCTATATTTCGTAAGCTCAAATTACTTTGGGACAGAGTAAGCTGTAAGCAGGGTGTTTGGCATTCCCCCATTTTGCACACTTCACAGAGGTTGACGTGCACGGCCTCTCACGGCTGGACTCGTGGCTCCCATCACACTTAGAGCATTTGACGTTGTTCTTGCAGTCAGTGGCCAAGTGACAGAGCTCTTGGCACTTGTAATATTGCTCTGGGGCATAGATGTACTTGAATATTCAGAAGTAGTCGTAGTCAATATACTTGACTCTTCAGTACTTGGACCTAAAGTAGGACCTCAACGACGGATTCAAAAGCGTGTCCATTTCTGGGGCAAAATGACTGCAATTTGTCCACACTCTCGCTAAAAACCGAGATTAATGGAGACAAAGCAACCACGAATGTACATCACCTCGAAATTGGCCTTAAAAATGTGAAAACGAAATTTCTTTGCAGTCCTAACTAGTTCCTAAAGAATCGAAATCAAGTAGCGAAGACCTAGTCAGGACTGCAAAGTAATTCGAGGATGGGTACCTCTCCCGTACTGGATGTCGGATGAGACGAAGGCATATTGTTCGCTCATCACGTGAAACTAAGTACGGAAGTACGACTGCAGACGAGACAACCACGGATGTTACTGCCTTCTTCGAAAACGAGCAAAACAATACAAGAAATCCGAAGAAAAATAGATGAAAACGGGTTTTTTTAAAGGCCAACGAAAAAAACATAATTTAAGGTTTTTTGAATTCTTCCAAATTTTTTTTATTTTATTTTTCGATTGTTTGTTGGTTTGTTTTGATTTGTCTCGTCTGATCTGCTTCATCTACTTTTTGGCATTATTCCTCGAAATTTTCCGTCTGCGCTGAAGAAGGGAGGCGGTTGTCCTCCCGAAATATTCGCTTCGCTTTTCAGTTTTGTCGTTGGCCTTTTGAAAACCCTATTTTCGTCTGTTTTTCTTCTGATTTCTTGTGCTATGTCAGGACAATGTGGTTTACGAAATTACCTTAAGCAAAATAATAGACGCATAGAATATTTAATCTCCGTCAAAAGCTGTCAAACGAGTAAAGAGTAAATGCACTAGCCTGAATCCTCAGACGAAGCTCTTAAATTGAACATAGAAACAAATACATTCTTTGGAATGCTCTCCTGAACGCAGAAACAGTATGTGACAGGTTAGCAACGATAAGCTCACTCACCAAAAACAGTCTTTACATTTTACTGCTGGTATCAGGTCGAGTGCTACAAGTTGCAGGATTCCCAAGAGATGCTTAGCTGAGACGTTAATGAGTAACTTTCTAGGCTTTCAGGTGCTGTTATTGGAGGCAAAACTGTCTTTATGCACATAATCAGATAATTTTGGGGGAGCGGACCACGAAAGTCACTCAGGTGTCTTATTCTATAAATGTTACGTCTGTCTCCTGTAGCTCATATGACAACGTCCCTCAGCATGAGAAACGACTTTTTTTTTTAAAAGATCAGATGACTTTGAGATCTGCTCCCACATCTTTCATGAGTCATGCATACCTTACTTAGTATACACTGTAATTTTTGGGAAACCATGGCTGCCATTTTCATTAAAAAAAAAAATAATTTTGACGTCCTTTAGCGCCGGTCTTCGTTAGAGGATTTAACGCAAAAATTCTGACAACCGACACGGAGAAGGTAGAGAAAATCGTGAAGAAAAAATATCAGCCAACTCGTCCATGCAACAAAGATACATACAGTAAAGGTATGCTTCTTTGAACATAAGTTAACTTTGAACAATACATTTTTAGAGTAAATTTTAAAATAAAGACCGAAAAGACCTATTCAGGTGTTCTTAAGGTGAACCTCAGGAGCCAACTGGTAGTTGACTTTAGTCACAGCAAGTGAGTGAAAGGCACTGTTCAAAGCTATAGCTTACGTTCAAAGAAGCACATGTCTATTGTATCAACTTTGTTACTAAATAACACGCCTTTCCCACTTTTATGAAACTGTACCATCTCCTTCCCTACAATTATATTTAGCTGCAAGCTGTGCCCAGTCTTAATGTCTCAACTGCACTACAGGCACTTTGCCTGATATAAGGCAAGGATTTTTTCCATGCGAGATCCTGGGTCAGATTTGTAAACAAACAGTGAAAGTTAATCAAGAAGTCGCCTGGTAAGAAAGACCTGCCATCTAGAATTCCTCAACCGTCCATCGAGAGCCGCCATGAGTTTTCACGAAAGAAGAACTGATGTCTCTCTTCAACATGAGTGTGAGTTCAGATTCTAAGGGTTACAATGGAATTAACACTGGAACACAACTTAAGATTCATGCTCGGTTACCCTGCCACATACTGAGACAATACATAGGAACTGGTTTGTAAGCGACGTAAGCTCTAAACAACATTGAGATCAAAATCAGCGGTGGTTATCACAGCTGCAACATTACATTGCGCTTACAGCATTGGACCTGCGTATATAGGCGTTACTGGAGGTCTGGACGAAAATGTGCGTTCTCTCAAAACTTTACGGTTAGAAGTTGTGACTGGCAGGTGGCACAAACCTCCGTGCCAAGTTCCAAATTTTGCCCGAGGATGCCAAAAAAAAACAGAACAATCTTCAAAATGACTGTTCTAACTATTCCACAAGAGCATTAGTTATCAAATTATTAAGTTTTCGGTTATTAATAACTGAATCTTAGTTGTGTTTTACTGCTAGGTTTAGCTTAAACTATCAATTGTAGGCTACATATATTTTATGTCTATTATTTTTTCTGCAATGACAACAAATTTATCGGCTGCGTTCGGCTTCGGTTTTACGATAAATAACTGATTGATATATCCTCGTATTTGGTTTAGTTAAGCAACCACTGTCCTCCACCCCATCACATAAACGTCGACAGAGAAACATTTTCGTTGTTGCAGCTGTAATGATCCGCTTCGATGTAAACACTTCTTAACAATAATCGAATACGTACGTAATACCCGAAATGTCGCTGGTACAGTCATTTCAGTCTAAAAAATTAAATAACACACTGAACAGACAATTTGATAAGTTCACCCTATTTTCGTAGTTACAATATCAGACGTTTCAAAATACTTGCACAATGAAGCACAATTTCAATAGCTAATGAGACAACACACTATCTTTGTTTGACAATGCAGAACGGATACGTCAGCTACATTTTATTCGAGATATATTTCGGTTCTTCTTGGCCTCTTCAGACTCAAGCTAGAAAATGAACTTGTACCCTTGCCAAGAAGGGCCAAATACAGCTCTAATAAAATATAGCTGACGTATCCGTTTTGCAGGTGTCAAATATGATTCGCAGTCAGCTTGGGCTGAAGGAATATTTATACGCTATCTGTTGACGTAACAGAATAGTTCAGTTGTGCATTTTTAAGTGTTACTTTTTTAATAAAAAAAAATAAGGTGGCAAACCATGTTTAGTGTTAAGTTTTACAGAAACGTAACATTTAACGGCTAATCACACAAGTTAACGTCAACAGATCGTGTTATCTAATATCTTCTGAAACTGCGCATCCTTGTGTAAATGGTATGAAACTTCTGACAAAGTTTCAGTGTGTATAGATTAGTGCGAGCCGGACGCACTCTAGATGTACACTGATCCACGAAAACATCCGCGATTTCCAGAACTCGAATCACTAAGACAAAAGAGTACATCTGTGTCCATGATAGTATCATTTCCAAAACAAGTTCAATGCTCAACCCAAATCCATAGACGCCATAGGACTTCCCGAAATTGGCTCCAAAGAAGCGACGTCTCTGTCGCGCATATGGTACGCACTGGAGATTCGTAACTACGAAACTAAGGCGAACTTTTCAACATTTCCCTTCAACATGCCATTTCATTTTCCACGCTGAAGTGTGTACATATGCAACATGTCAGGTGTAGATACGCACTTCATAGGCCTACTCTGGCCGCCCTAAACAACGCGAGCAGCAGAATACGATTTCTAAACAACTACAAGCTCGTCAAAACAGTTACTAAAAGCTCACTGGCCTCAACAAATCGCCTCTACATCTCTATCATCAACAAAATGAGTTAACGGGTTCGTCCGTAATGTTATCACTTCCTCGTTCCTTGGCGTCAAGGAAGAAACCACGCGCGGTGGCGGCACGGGATGAAACGTGCTTAATGTCCGCGTATGACGCGGCTTAACTGTCGCCGCCAGAGGCTTAATGCTCGAGCCCGAGTTCCGCGTTTCGTAACTCAGCTCGCTTACAGGCGGCTGTAAGCTTTGTAAGCTCGGTCCACGCAAGAGCGACATGCGCTCATGGTCTATGTGGATCTCGTCACGCGTTCCGGTCACTTCGTCACGTGCACTGTCACCTGTTCCACTATCCCGCATGCTTTCACTGTCTGAGTGCGAGTCGCTGTGACTGTAGGTGGGATGAAGGTAAGGAGCGGACTCGCTGTACCCGATTTCCTGCAAAATACGATTAGATAAAGCACTAAAAACAACGAAAGATATTACGATCAAGTCCCCTCACTCGAGACTCAGAGAAGCTTCTTCTTCTGCAGTAGAGAAGCTTCTTCGAACACACTTTAGTGTAATAAAGAGAATTGCATTTGGGCGGCGAAAACTGACTCTGAAGAAGATTGCAGTACTGGCGCATAGCGAATCACAGGCTCTCTCAACCGCAAATTAACGATAGAAAAAAATGGCCCTTGCTTAACGAAGTAGTGCAGTAGAGAACCTTCTTCGAACACTTCTCTAAACTTTGGACTACCTTTGCTTTACTTTCGCCTCTGAAACAGTCAAACGGAAATAATTAGTTAAGAACTTAATTTCTGCTAAGAGCTAAGCGTTTCTAGTTTCTTTAGACACAAAGAATGAAACCAGGTTCGTCTGATTTCGTCCCCGGTTTCTTTTGATTGTTCTGTTTCTTCTGTTGGGATGCTTTGGATGGTCACGAAAGTAACGCAAAAACATTCATATTACGAACTTGGATGCTTGAACTTACCATATCTGGATACAGCATTGAGAAATCCGGGACTGGCGCATCCGGCGACACAGTAGTCAAAGGGTCGAGCAATCGTCTCTGTTTGCGAGAGCGGTAAATACAGTAGACCCATACAATAGATGTCAGCACGATAGCCAGGACTACAACGATGACGATAATAGCTGCGATGGTTGCGCCATCTTGCACGGTAAGGCCAAACGTCAAGGGTGCTGAAAGAACATTAAATTAATCGGAAAGTAGCACCGGATCGAGACTCCGTCAAGGGAAAGAGTTCGAAGAAAGTGGGTTGTAAATTAGTGATGGGACGTGAGAACTGGCGATTCCGAGTTAAAGCTTCTGCGTTTCCTCAGGCAAATACTTTACGAATTGTAAAAAAAAACAAAAACGAATTCACCAATTGCTCGATTTTCCGCGACAAGTCTTCCTTATTCCGCCTTTTCTGTTACCCATAGTTCCCGTATGGAATGACAGGGTTCAGAATTGCTATTGCTTTTTAGCGTGTTTGCGGCTGAGCCGAGTTTGTCAATCACGGAGCGCAAACTTCGCCGGAAGCTTCAAGGTCCACCGACAACTCTTTCAAAAATAAGTGCGTGAGGAGCCTCAAATTTTGGTTTCAATTTAGAATTCACTATTGGCTGACAGGTCTATTTTGTGTTTTCGACTGCTTTCCATTTTGCTTGGTTTTCCTACTTTTTAACCACGGCGCGTAGTTTTCAAATATTTTGCGTCCAACCTCCAATTTGCAGAGCGAGAAGTCTGGATAGAATCGACAAGCGACAACAAGGAAATGGCTAATTTCACGGGGCAAGTTTTGGTGTTTTCGAAACATGGTATTCCTGAACCATTTTATCGTGAAAACATAATTTCTAGTAAAAATCGTTGAAAGTACTAGTTTCTAGTAAGAGTTGTGCTTTAATGGAGTTTCCTGTTTTCCCACTGCAAAGGACTTTGGTCGCAACGCGCATGAAAGGAGCAATAAACTCACCAGGCTTCACATTGAGGAGGGTGGCCCCCTGGCTCCTCCCAAGTACATTCGACATCTCACACTCGTATCTCCCCGTGTCTGTTTCTTTAGCATGGACAATAATTAGCAGCTGGTTATCCGCCGTAAAGAAATGTCTCTCCGTCACCGGCAGGGCAGCGCCATCTTTGGTCCACACCAAGCGGGGCTTTGGGGAACCAGACGACATGCATTCAAGAACGGCAGTGGCTCCGGCCACCACTTCCTTGCTTGGTTCCATCGGTTTAACGAACTCGGGGGTTTCTGGAAGAGAGGAGTGAATTCAGATGATTTACTTGCTATAGCTTCTTGTTACCTCGTAGGAATTAATTTACATGGAGTAAAATGGGGGAGAAAGCTTAACCAGCCGACAGGGATGATTATAGTCAACACTATTATACGTTGTCTTTACGGAAAATCCTAATTGGCAGTGCTAAACGGATACGTCAGCTGAACTTTATTAGAGCTATAATTCGGCCCTTCTTGGCAAGGTTCCTCTTCAGGCTCAAGCTGGAAAATAAACTGTACCCTTGCCAAAAGGACATGGTAGGCCATCAGATCTATCTTCTGTTTTGGGCCTCCCACTTTTTAACCACGGCGCGTTCAGTTTTCAAATGTTTTGCGCCCAGCCGCTGCGTCGGAGAGCAGAAAGGCTGGATAGAGTCAACAAACGCTAACAACAAATCGCCAATTCACGTGGAAATTAATGGTATTTTCGAAAAACGAACTCATTTCATAGTGAAAAGATCATTTCCAGTAAGAGTTGTGCTTTAGGTATACGGCGCCCTTTCCCTACCCGGCGACCCCCGGAAGGTAGACTTCCGGGTTCGCCAGTTACACGGCAACACCCTGCCCACTTCGCAATTAGCAAGCGGAGGGTTTTTGCTACCGAGACATGTAGTATGATTACAGTAAAGTGTCTTCCAGAAATCCGTTAACATATACAGAAAACTCGATAAGGCACCGCAGCGAATACAGGTAGTATCAAGACAAATGAGCCCGAATAAACACCAAGAGGTCCGCTCACAAAATTTACATAATCTGATCCTTGCACTGAACCAATTTTGGGTATCAAATTATGATTCTATGCCACCTTTTTGCTCAGTACTCATGACGTTTGATTAACGACTTCACACTACATTTATTTCACAATTACAGGTGGGTGTGACCACTCCTCTATCTATATTAAGTTCTTACCAGACCTTTTCCTACCATAAACGGAGACACGAGCACCCATGGCTCCTGGCCACGGACAAAACAAACAGTCGCAAAAAGCAACGCTATTACAACTATCGCTAAGATGGGTGGGATAAGCTCCCCGCTGTTCTTTCTGAAGCACGGCTCTTGCAAATATTTCCATTTCCACTCAGAATGACATATGGACTACCAGACCACGGACTGTGAAAAATTAAATCAAGAACAAATACAGTAAAATGAGGAATTTCCAACCCCATAGACGCGCTTTTTTCCAGCGTGACTGGATCTTTAACAATGACAGTGACAAAATAATGCACAAATAAAACACGGTATACATTTGGCAACTTGATTTTAATTTGAATTTAATTCTTCAATTTTCTTCAATTAGAAAAAAGAGGGGTTCGTCCCTTTTGGCATCAGTCAAAGCCCTTTGGCTTTGACCAGAAACACGACAAAACCTTCACCAAAAAAGAGTCTCAACGTTTCCAAAAGAGCCAAATACGGCAAAGGTATAGACGGGCAAACATTAGGTATGATACTGGATATCTCGATGATACGAATGGATGGAAATACTGGACAACTTTGATAGGTAGCAGACTTCACGAAAGCCATAACAATACAGAATTTTTTCATTTTCTTTTTTGATTTGGCTCAAACGCTGTCCCACATGGTAGCAAGTGGATAAGATTTGTTCTTCAACTAGAGATTAAATAGATGGCTTGTTATGCATAACAATTCATGCATAAGATTTGTCGCGACAACAGATTGCAGTGTTGTATGTTGAAGCCGCGCATCCTTGTGTTATCTGTTATGAAACTTCTGACAGTGTAATAATTTGATTTCGAGAAAAATGTCGCTTAGTCGAAGTCGAAGCAAGTAGTAAGTTGATAAGATTTGTACTTCTTTACAGAGGCGAAAGCCTTATTATTGCAATTATATTATTATTATTATTCTTCCGGCAAAGTGAAGTAGTCTTGATGGCACCAAGATCATCCTTCAAACTATCAGCATTTTTTTTCTTTCTTTTTTGTACGCTCATACAATGCAAACCCCCTATATTTAGCAACATATATTATATATAAGGTAGATTTATGCTTCTTTGTGCACTTATTTAAATTTCTGACCACCTGTGTTTTTTTGCTCCTAAAACATCCAAAGGGAAATAACAGGTTAAGAGCTTGAGCCAAACGTTTCAGCTGTGCTGTGACATGAATAATGAGATTTCCTGCGATTTCTTATCTGTGTTTGAATGTACTTGTTCTTATGCTGAGTAGAACGGTGCAAAAGAAACAAAAAGCATATTCAAAAAGAAAACAATCGCTGGCTTCGATTTTAATAGGAATACTTTCACAGAAATCCCTAGTCTAACCTTAATACTCTTTTTCGCTAACTACTCAGTTCACTGACTGATAATGATCCAATGCTAGGAACTGTCTGCTAGGTTCCAGCTCTCAATGAGCACTCCCCTTCGACAAACTTGCAGAGTTACACCGTTGGTCTCCTAGGATACTTATCGCCCTTGCTAATGCCTAGAGGTAGAGGATAGCCAGAAGGATGAAGAGTTCATGAATATTTGCTAGGTTATACCTTCACTTTAACAACCCTCTGCTACACCCAGTGGATTATAAGGCAGTTTACAGCCACGCAGCACTCAGACAGCAGGACACCAAACTTGAATATGCTACAAATGAATAAAACAAAAACGCATTTTGCAGCGCTAACCCGGCAAAAGTACGACCATGTTTCAAGAAATATCGAAATACGTAACTAACTTCAATGAACTGAGATTCTTCATACCCGAAAATGATCAGTGAAGGATCCCTTGACCCTTATGCACAGAATGCGCAAAAATTACCGAATATGGTCGGGCAATTTAGTTGTCGGCAGTGCAAGAAATAACAGACTGCACGGTTGCTAATGTTCGTAGTCTCTTACATTATTGTTGTGTTGCAAAATTGTATTGCTTTTTTTTCTTCTTTTCTGTTTCGTTTACTCCGTCTGCCAATTTTGATGGGCAATAAATTTGTTCATTCATTCATATAAACAAGTCGCCAGCAGGATTAGGTTACTTAGATCAGTGGTTCCCAACCTTTTCCCTACCGCGTACCCCTAATCAAGGTTCGAAAATGTTGCGTACCCCCTTTTCCAGAACGTTAAAAAGACGATATTTGTTATCATAAATGATAAAGCATACATGAGTAGAAATCTATACAAAATGAATGAGACACTTACGGCTGCTTTTTAGCTAAAATTTTTGGCAATATTTATTTCAGAGTCAGCCTGTTTCTGTGTATGGTTTTGATTTTGTCAAATAGACACTTGTTATGTCTTTGATTCTTCTTGAAACAATATTGTTAGACACAGGAACAGATTTTACGGCAGTAGGCTAGCTGTATTCAGGGGCGTCACGCACTTGTTGGCAACACCCCTTCCCCAAACTGGTCGTCCAGACGGTTAAAAAGAAACGAGTCGGCGTGAAGCGCCGCGATTTTTCGTAAAAACAGTTATTTTTTTTTGAAAAACAGTCGATAAAAATAACTTGCCCCTCAAAATGTTTAGGCTAGTGTAGTGATGCCTCTGCTGGTAATATTAGGCTTTCGGCAGTCAAAAGTGAGTAAGGCGAGATTTTGAAGTTACGAATTAAAACGATTTTGGTTCCTTTGCGTACCCCTTGCAAGGGTCTCGCGTACCCCTTGGGGTACGCGTACCCCCGGTTGGGAACCACTGACTTAGATGTACAACCCTAGGACAGTTGGTTAGCATGATCACGATAACTGTAACCCCCTCCGGAAAAAAAAACTATGCCCCGATCTAAGATAGCAGGGTCAGAAGGTACTTATGGTCGTTACATCAAATATTTGAGAGCTGAAGATGGCACGCCCCCCCCCCCCTACTACTGTCAGGGTTTAACGGAAACTGCACTGACATCTTTCCCTCTCGATTTCATATCAACAATTCAATGGCAAAAGCCAGTCCTTTGGGAAATACCAAATTTCTCATCTTTTTGGAAAAGTGGTCGAAGCGAATTAATTTGCATACCATGAGTTTTTTTATTGCTCAATATTTTAAAACATTCAGTAGAGAAACTGGGAAGGGCAAACAGCTCGTGACTAGGGAATCGCTGAGGCGACGTACAACAGCTTGCGTTGTATTAACAGACCGGAACTGAATGGACTTGTTGATTGTAAGTTTTGTGCTCGTTTCAGCCAAACCCCTAACATTATAGCAGCCACGACACAAAAAAGTCATCAGTTCGACTGTAATGGGTGGCAAGCACTGAAATTCAAGGAGTGGTATCTTTTGTTGGGATTGCCCGATCAAATGCCAAACAATTCCAATACTGACACCTTAAATCCGAGCTCTTTACAACGTATAATGTAGATGATCGCAACCAAGGTCAAAGATTGTACTGCCGAAAAAGCTCTCTGATCGCCTTGAAAGAGAGCAGCGAGGATCTTTCTGACAAATTTTCTACCTCTTCTGTTTCACGCTATTTAATTATTAAATCTGACTGATTGATAAACTCCCAGTACAACAATCAGGGCAATCATTCAAGTAAAGTTTAAGCTATTGTCTATTTTTAGCTTTCTGTTCGTAGTTTGTATTTTATTTTGTTCGTATGCAAGATAAGGGATGTAAATATATGAATAAATTGTAAGTGGAAGCTTTTGTGTCTTCTCGTCACTTTGAAGGAATAAAAGACTTATTATATTCTATCAAGTTTATTCTGCGGTTTTATAGAACTAAAATTGGGCCGTCTGGTCTTTAAGTTGCCAAACGACAATTTTTTTCTCATTTCTCTTTTTTTTTAATTACTATGAAATGCCCTATATAACACGACGATCAAAATCTAGCAAAACAAACAACGAGCCGTCTGGATGTCTTTAAGTTGCAAAGCGACAACAATTAGATATCAATTCCCGCGTTAACAAATTAAGCGTCATACATTAAGCGTTACAAATTTCCGGCATTAAACAAGTTAATGTTTCAAACGATGCTACCGCCCTTGCCCTACCATTCTTCCTCCAAAATAAGCAAATAGTTTTCAGCAAATATTCATAAGCCTCCGTTTGGATCAAAAGAAAGAAAATAAGAAAACAGAAGTTAAGTCAGGTTTTGTTTTATTTTAAACCTGACTTAACTTCTTTTTTCTCATTTTTCTTTCTTTTGATCCAAACGCAGACTTATGAATATTTCTGTAGCGTTGGTCAGTTGTTTTATATTCATGTAACTGTTGATATAGTTACTTGTGAAATGATTGTATAATCTTCAGTTTTGAGAGATTAAAAAAAATAAAAAAAATATGTAGACTCACCAAGTACTGTCAATGTAGCGTTTGCGGTTACACTGCCCGCCGCATTTTTTGCCATGCAACTATAAACGCCAATATCCGCTGGGGTTACGCCGGTTATGAAATAAACGTCATCTTCGGGCATGACGTGCATTCGGCGCTCTCTAGCGGCGGGAAAATCGGAGCCGCCATCTTTGAACCAGCTGATCTGCGGCGTCGGATGTCCTTCCGCGTCGCATTCGAGGCGAGCGGTGCCGCCGACTTTGATTCGCGCATCACCAGGAACTTTGGTAAACGACGGAAAAACTGAAATGAAGATAAATGGTGAAACGAATCAATTTTCGAACAAAATTATTGCTGACGGTGCTAAACGGATGCGTCACTGAGTTTATTTATTTTACTTAATTTATATTTGGTTAAATGCAATTCCAAACAAAAGAACCAAAGTAAATGGGATCGTAAGCATAGCACCAGCAAAAAGTCAAGGGAGGGGGGATTCCTGTCGCATGTTTTTTCCGACTACTATGCCTATAAAAATTCGTCTTCTACAGTCTCAGAAGTAAATAACCAGATTTTTCAAAAGATTATAAGGGACATTTTTCTCGAAATCAAATTATTACACTGTCAGAAGTTTCAAAACAGATAACACAAGGATGTGCCGTTTCAACAGACAACACTTGGGATGCAATCTGTTGCCGCGACAAACATTATGTATGGAATGTTATGACAAGCATTGCCAGGAAGAGCCGAAAAACCGCCAAAAAGCATCTGCTGACTTTTTTGTTTGTCGTCATGATATCGGAAATTTCAGCAGATTTTTTTTTGGCAGTTTTTCGGCTCTTCCTAGCAACGCTTGTTATGAATAACGTTTGTGGCGACAACAGATTACATCCGAAGTGTTGTCTGCTGAAAACGCGCATCCTTGTGTTGTCTCTTATGAAACTTCTGACAGTGTACGGGGTACGGAATTATCGCGGTTTTAACTGTCAAGCTATTCATTTGATTTGGCACCCGGAAGCGTTTCCGATACCCAGATCTCTCCTACTCAACTAGACTTTTCCAAATCCCCTGTACGCCACCGGATGATCAATTCTCAACTACAGCTTTTCATGTCTTTTCAATCACTTAAACCGCAAACACTAAAACAATAATGTCTTACCATGTACGGAGATTTTCGCTTTAGCTGAATAAGTCGTTCCAAACGAGTTAGAAACGATGCACTGATAGCGTCCGGCATCCGAGTCAACCACGTTCTTAAATACCAAATGCGATGTCGTCTAAAAAGGAAACGCAATTTCATATAACACATCCAGTCCATGTTGAGTTTGTTCGTTACTTTCTGGTACTGATTGCATCTGCAGGCTGGTGACACAAGCCAAGACGACGCCGGAAAAGGGCACTGTTTAAATAGCAATAGTAACAAACAATTAACTTGAACTGTCTTGTCAAAATATGTAAGCTAACTGTGTACAATGTAAGCTAACAAGCACCAAGTGAATCAAAAGCTAAAAAGTTAAAAGGTTCAGAAAGGAGTTGATATAGTCTGGTTGGTGATACAATACTTATTGTTAGAAATTTGCTTATACAAGATACCGTACTAACTATTAAGTTTTTAGTAATAAAATCATTGGACAAAAGTTGTGTCTTCTCAAGAACAAATAATCTGACAGAACCCTCGTTTCCCTATCTCTGTATATGACTATACGGAGTCGGATATTTCCCCATACCCTGTCCGCTTTGAACGAGCGAAGGTTAGTAGCTTCGCGCCACATCACGTTTATTCAACCCAAATGCAGAAAGATCTCTACCCGATCAACAACCCAATCGAGCAGCAAAAGCAGCAACCGTATCCAAAATGAAATCACAGCAACTTTTTTAACTCCAAGCAAATCTCTGAAAGGAACTCACGAAATCAGATAGTTAACGCTAAGCTAGAATCTTTAGTTTGTTTTCCACAAGTTCGTTTTTCCAACTTGAGCGGTTTTGAGCCTCAAGAGCCTTGCCAAGAAGGGCTGAAATATAGCTCGAATAAAATTTAGCTGACGTATCCGTTTTGCACTGTCAAATACGTCCCATCAAATCGCCAAAAAGCCGAAATTCCGGTCGATCCGAGGAAGAAACTAACCTAAAATCGGATCGAAATATGTTTCACTTTGTCTGGGTCGTTTTGGGTCTTTTGCTTCGGATTGTAATAAGTTCAAATCTGAATCACTTACTTGGGTCGTTTTCCCATCCGCAGAACGTTTACTAGTTAGTGTTTCCTCCACAGCGCCGACGGAGGTCCCATTGTTGCCATCCGCCTCTGATTGGCTTTCGATGGTGAGAATGACGTCATCCTTCTTCCACTGAAACGCCATTGGTCCGTTCGCAGAGGACTCAGCGGTGCAGACAAGGTTAAAGGTTCCGTTTCGGAGAGCGATTTGCCCTTTGGGTTCTTCGATTACAAACGGCTTCGGGTAGTCGTCTATGGAAAAAGTCGCGGGTTTATTAAAGGAACTGAATCAAGAACAAATAATCTGATAGAACTTCTGTCTTTAGTCCCATGCAGCGACTATGAATACCCCGACAAAACTGAGCGGACCCAGAAGTATTTACTTCAGCTTTGACCTGATGTTGATACCCGTTTACTCATCTTCCGTCTTCGCCGTTGCTTATTGCAAAAAAAAAATAGTGAAGGAGGCTGGCAGGAGGCGTACTCCGCGCGCTGACCCGATCTGGACCGCGTCCATAGAACCAATCAGCTTTGACTTCTACTTTTCCTCACCCGCCGGTTCACGACGATTTAGCTATTTGTAGAGATAACGAAACGTGACTGGCGCGTAGCTACTAACCTCCGCTCGCTCGTAGCGGACAGGGTATGGGGAAATATTCGACTCGGCATAGTCATATTACAGAGATAATATGAAAAAAACTTCGTTTTCTTAAAGAGTTAAAGAGGCTGCGTCCCAAAGTCGAACCTTAAAACGTACAGGAATTAGGAGAGGCATTTGGGGGGCTGCCGCCCCCCAAACCCCCCGCTTTTAAAGACTCTTTTGTACAGGTTTTTTGTTGTGGGGGGCTGCCGCCCCCCTAACCCCCCGCTCTTGGCTTCGGAAAGGCCCTCTTTTAATTAACAAAAAATTGAAATGAATGAATAATGGAATAACTTCGAAAAATGTTAAACACAAGAGGACAGGAGAACCATTGCGCCGAAACTAGTAATTAGTAACAATGAAGTTGACCACTCCATTTACATTTTAACATAATTATTGAAACTGTTTCCCAGACACAGAGCACACAAGCTAAGAGCTGGGGGTGGGGGTAGGGTAGCAAACAAAAACCTGTACAAAAGAGTCTTTAAAAGCGGGGGGTTTGGGGGGCGGCAGCCCCCCAAATGCCTCTCCTAATTCCTGTACGTTTTAAGGTTCGACTTTGGGACGCAGCCTCTTTAACTCTTTAAGAAAACGAAGTTTTTTTCATATTATTTCTGTACGTTTTTCTACAATCCATGGTGGATGTAAGTTAATAATTCCTGTACTACTCGTACAGGAATTAGGAGAGGAAGTTGGGTGGCTGCCGCCCCCCAACCCTCCCGCTTTTAAAGACTCTTTTGTACAAAAATTTTACGGATTAAGACAGAATTTTTTGAAGCTTGCAGTCAGTCTCACCATGTCGAGCTGATCATTTTGATGTACTTGAATGTTGAAATTCGTAACTTTTAAGAATTTCAAAAATTAACATGGGCTCTTATGGGGAAATGGGGTTTTTCTAAGCTAGAAAATCGGGGGGTTAAGATTTTCCGACGAAACTTTCCAGGAAAATTACTCGGAGAATTCCGCGTCGAATGAGTCTTCGTACACCCAGATCCGATGTCGGCTGTGACCTGTAGGCGTGGCAGAAAAAAAAAAAAGGGTTTCTGTCATTTTTCTCAAATAAAAATTTTACGGATTAAGACAGAATTTTTTGAAGCTTGCAGTCAGTCTCACCATGTCGAGCTGATCATTTTGATGTACTTGAATGTTGAAATTCGTAACTTTTAAGAATTTCAAAAATTAACATGGGCTCTTATGGGGAAATGGGGTTTTTCTAAGCTAGAAAATCGGGGGGTTAAGATTTTCCGACGAAACTTTCCAGGAAAATTACTCGGAGAATTCCGCGTCGAATGAGTCTTCGTACACCCAGATCCGATGTCGGCTGTGACCTGTAGGCGTGGCAGAAAAAAAACATAAGGAGAACTGTCATGAACATTAAGTGGCTATGCGTGGTTTCTGGAAAACAGGGAAGGAGTTATCGGATTGAGCTGAAATTTCGCGGATAAGCTCCTGGGCCCTAGGGGACCTTAACTTGTGAATTTCAGCCCGATCGGACAACGTTAAAGGGGGGGTGGGGTTGGGGGGTCGAAACTTTCGGCCAGATTTTCCCCATGAAGGAAAAGTCGGAGGGGGATGAAATTTGGCAGGTTTCTTAGTTGGAGCTCGGGCTACGAAATGCATCCCTCCCCATCCCTCTGCGACCACTGGAACCGAAGATCGCTTAACATTGTCGTGGTTCGCCTCTTTAAAGAGGCACGAGTGTGCCTCCTTGATAGGGAGACGGAGGTTCTGCCAGGTTCTTTGTTTTTGGTTAAATGGAAGCATTCTAGCACTTGCAATGTCTAGATCACCCCCATCCCCAGTTCAAACCAGGAGTTGGTGCGACCGTGGGACTATCTAGTGGCGCGATTGGGAAACACCCACCTGGACAAGCTCAAGATAAGACATTTACGAGAAAATCAGGCAAAAAGATAAACACTTATCTGGCGTATGAACGAAACAAGAAGCTAAATAGTTGGCAGTATTCATTTGATCCAATAGTTTGATCAGGCTTTTGTGAAAGCCTTTGCTTTCTGGGGTGGCCCTTATGTTGTTTATTTATCCGTTCAATAAACTCTCTCTCTCTCTCTCTCTCCAGTAAGTTATCCTATACCATCTGTAACTCTGAGCAGGCAGCATTATTCATTAACAGGATCATTGTCATAAACGATTGACTTATTTTTCTGTTAGTTGCGAATAATGACGGCTGGCGTTAAGTTTTTGGGATCCCAAAACGTTAGTGACGGATACCTATGACATCGTAAAAGTTGTCCGTCTGTCCGTCCGTCCGTCTGTCTGTCTGTAAACACGATAACTCTCGAAGGGAATGAGATATTTTGATGAAACTTGGTGTGAGGATTCTTTGGGTCAAGAGTAAGGTCAAGTAGATGGGCACTGTAGCCCTACATTTAGGGGTGGGGGAGGGGGTTTAAATTAAGGGACAAACAAAATATTTTGAAACAGCTAATGTGATAGTCGATTATGGGGTAAGAAGACATGCTGAACACGATAGTGAAAACCATTTTCTCGCCGGACAAGTAGTTCGCCCGGAATCCGGCCAAAACCGGAAAGTTTCTTAAAAGTAAAGGTTTTATTTGAAGTTAATTAGATGTTCGATTTAGGGGTAAGAAGACATGCTGAACACGATGGTGAAAACCATTTTTTGACCGGACAAGTAGTTAGCCCGGAATCCGGCCGAAACCGGAAAATTTGTTCAAAGCAAAAGTTTTATTTGAAGTTGATTAGACGTTCGATTTAGGGGTAAGAAGACATGCTGAACACGATGGTGAAAACCATTTTTTCGACGGACTAGTAGTTAGCCCGGAATCCGGCCGAAACCGGAAAATTTGTTAAAAGCAAAAGTTTTATTTGACGTTGATTAGATGTTAAGTTTAGGGGTAAGAAGACATGCTGAACACGATGGTGAAAACCATTTTCTCGCCGGACAAGTAGTTCGCCCGGAATCTGGCCGAAACCGGAAAATTTGTTAAAAGAAAAATTTGTATTTGAAGTTGATTAGATGATAGATTCAAGGGTGAGAAGAGACGCTGAATCTGTATATGACAATCGTTTTTTACCCTGACATATACTTCGTCCGGAATCCGGTTGAAATCGGATTTTTTTTATAAGTTAAAGTTTTATTTGAAGTTGATTAGACGTTCTTTATAGGGATAAGGAGATGCGCTGAATTCGTTTCTGAACTATCTTTTTTTGGCTGGACAAGTAGTTCGCTCGGAATTCGGCCGAAAACGGAAATTCGGCAGAAGTAAAGCAGGTAGTTTCGATCAGTATCATCAAAATAAATATGGCTTATACAGGTATATCTGAAATTAATTTTCTCAGATGATTAGCCTGGCGAAGACTGGATCTGGCGTAGACAAGACGTAGTCAGGACGTAGTTGTCTGAGTCAAATATTAAATTTTTGGGATCCCATCGAAATCTTTGATCTTGTTTTGAACGAAAAGGTACAGTTGTGTTTTTTAAATGACTCTTCCTCTTATGATGTATCCTCTTATGATGTATCTATTAAGCTATCCTATACCGCCAGACTCGCTGAGCAATTCACGAGCGGGTAGGATTAACGGACTCACCGTCATAAAGGACTGATTGGTTTTTGGGATCCCAAAACGTTAGTGACGGATACCTATGACATCGTAAAAGTTGTCCGTCTGTCCGTCCGTCCGTCCGTCCGTCCGTCTGTCTGTAAGCACGATAACTCTCGAAGGGAATGAGATATTTTGATGAAACTTGGTGTGAGGATTCTTTGGGTCAAGAGTAAGGTCAAGTTCGTAGATGGGCACTGTAGCCCTACATTTAGGGGTGGGGGAGGGGGTTTAAATTAAGGGACAAACAAAATATTTTGAAACAGCTAATGTGATAGTCGATTATGGGGTAAGAAGACATGCTGAACACGATAGTGAAAACCATTTTCTCGCCGGACAAGTAGTTCGCCCGGAATCCGGCCAAAACCGGAAAGTTTCTTAAAAGTAAAAGTTTTATTTGAAGTTAATTAGATGTTCGATTTAGGGGTAAGAAGACATGCTGAACACGATGGTGAAAACCATTTTTTGACCGGACAAGTAGTTAGCCCGGAATCCGGCCGAAACCGGAAAATTTGTTCAAAGCAAAAGTTTTATTTGAAGTTGATTAGACGTTCGATTTAGGGGTAAGAAGACATGCTGAACACGATGGTGAAAACCATTTTCTCGACGGACTAGTAGTTAGCCCGGAATCCGGCCGAAACCGGAAAATTTGTTAAAAGCAAAAGTTTTATTTGACGTTGATTAGATGTTAAGTTTAGGGGTAAGAAGACATGCTGAACACGATGGTGAAAACCATTTTCTCGCCGGACAAGTAGTTCGCCCGGAATCTGGCCGAAACCGGAAAATTTGTTAAAAGAAAAATTTGTATTTGAAGTTGATTAGATGATAGATTCAAGGGTGAGAAGAGACGCTGAATCTGTATATGACAATCGTTTTTTACCCTGACATATACTTCGTCCGGAATCCGGTTGAAACCGGATTTTTTTTATAAGTTAAAGTTTTATTTGAAGTTGATTAGACGTTCTTTATAGGGATAAGGAGATGCGCTGAATTCGTTTCTGAACTATCTTTTTTTGGCTGGACAAGTAGTTCGCTCGGAATTCGGCCGAAAACGGAAATTCGGCAGAAGTAAAGCAGGTAGTTTCGATCAGTATCGTCAAAATAAATATGGCTTATACAGGTATATCTGAAATTAATTTTCTCAGATGATTAGCCTGGCGAAGACTGGATCTGGCGTAGACAAGACGTAGTCAGGACGTAGTTGTCTGAGTCAAATATTAAATTTTTGGGATCCCATCGAAATCTTTGATCTTGTTCTGTTAGTTGCGGATAATGTTGACTGGAACTCGATTTTTTCCGAAAGAAAAGGTATGGTAGCGTTTAAAACGATCCTTCATCCCAGACCTGTATCGGCAGGCCTACTTCAAACTGCCCATCGCGCAAAATTGGCATCGCAAGGTTGGCGTTGCAGTCCCGTGTGGATTTTCTGGCCCCTTCTAGAACGTAAGGCGTATTCTCGCCGTTCCCCGATGACTCCTCGGGGAACAGAGGGGAACGGCTAGAATAGAGGGAGTCACTCCACGCGGACTCCGCGTACGAAAACAGCGAGAACACGGGGAATGATTCCAACATTGATTCTGATCAAAAACAATTATGCAGTTGACAAAATCAGGCTGGATCCCTTTATTTTTAGTTTTCTTTGTTGTGTTTATTTTAAATTAATTTTACATTGCACCAACACCAGCAAAAATTAATTCCCCTCCGAATCTGAAAGAGAGTCCTTTTTTATGAGGGTGATGATAGTCGGAGCATTCCCCGTCAGTGGGGACTCGCGAGAATACGGGGAGTGCCACTACAGACGCCTGTAGTGGCACCTTGGATCCTTAAACCACAAATCTTACCGCAAACTAACGACTGAAGGGGAACCTGGGCCACGGCCAGACCCTGGAGAGGTTCGGGGTGGGCACACTTCATGACCATATCCGCGCTGAAATCGATCGATCGGAGCCAGTCACTCAGCCAGCGAAGTTGACAGTCACACAAAAGACTTGTTGTGTTTATCCGTATCTCCGACAGGACCTAAAAACAATAAAACTGTCGAAACCAGGACAGAAACACAAAGCAACCAGATGCCACTCAGATGGAGTTAAAGGAAGACATACTACGCCATTTTCTTGTACTTCGTTTTTTATCTGGATTGTCACTTTGAATCTTCCGAGTAGTTGAAATGCTGACAGAGTTGCCCCGACTCCAACAGACGAAAAAATATAACCCATTTTTTGTAAACAAAAAGAAGAAATCGAGGAGAGGCCGCGCTGAAATTTTGTGATTTATTTTTGCGGTATTTTTTATGAGAAATTTCCAACACTAGGTAATTTGACGATACAAACAGAAAATAAACCAAACTTGGCGATAAATCACCAATCGTGGCAACCCTGACCAAGTTGGCCAAAATCAGACTATACCAAAAATGAACTTCAATTTTCCTTCATAAATAGGAAAGGACTGTGACGCAACAGACTAAACTGAAGGTACCTCACGAAACCATGTAACACACGCTTACACAAAAACAGCCGAATGAATCAATTAAAACTGAGCACGAATATGCACCTGGGTTTCCGGTTGTGTGATAAAGCCCACCCCCATCAGAGAAGCCCCCCCCCCCCCCCCTATGAGGCCGAACTTAACTGAGTACTAAATCGATGAAATTTCTGCTTAAGGAGGATGCACACTGTTGCCCAGCAAGTAAGCAACCCCTCAGCTACGTCTTCCTTGTTTCGTGATAGCGGGGACGATATGGATAAATAATAAAATAAAAATTAATCAATTACCAAGATTAAACAAAGATAATAGTAATAAACCAACAATAATAATGATAAACGACAATCATAAACCCACAGCAGTTTGTAGAGGCCATGTGCCTTATTTTTGCATTATATTATTATTATTATTATAAGATAAGTTCCTTGGGATGGTTATTTAACTACCCATGGTTCTTACTTCAGTCCCGAAAATTAAACGGCACGATTAAAAAAAAACTCACTAATGAAGTACCCGAAATCAAGTTCTTTTCTCTCGCCCAAATGGCCAACAAAATGCCAAGCAATTTTCGCATTAGTGAACCCCACCGCAGTCGCTAATCCGAATATCATTTTGACGAGAATTCAATCGTTGAATTCGCTGTAAAATGTCTGAAATGAATTTCCTCCCTTATCACATCTGTCCATCGATTTTGATGGAAAATAAATCATTAATTCAATCATGTTACGTCGTTAAATATAGCCCACAGTCCAAGATCATACTTTTTAAGATTATGCGTAAAGAAAATCCTGCGTCATGTACGCAAATGTGACACAAATGGTGTTTTATGACGCTTTGCTGAGCATCGGATATAAGGGCGCATTGCAGGATCGTAGTAGGCGCGGCGTACGGCCACAATTGATTTTGCCACCCTCTTCCATCTGTCGCCGAAAAAGTGCTATCTCTATGTTTCAGCCGCAATAATGTCAGTGCGCAAGCCCATCCTGAGAAACAACAGAAAGACTTACTAGAATCATTAGCAAACAAATGACTGATCATTACCGATCCTACAACAAATAAGATTTATTTTTAGATGCATGCCAATAAAAAAAAATACACTCAATCAGTAAATATCGAATACTAATTGGAGCATCGATGACTTACGATGTGCTTCCGACGTTTTGGAGATGATACATTAGGATTCAGACCTCACACAGGAAGGTCTGGGCTTGCAACTCTTAAAGCACACCTCGCATTACTTACTGTTTATGTTCCAATATCTGAAACTATTTGAATACTGTAAAACTAGGCTCTTCTTTTGACAAATTATGTGCGGCTTTAGCCGTTTTAAGCCTCCTTCCTGAGCCCATTGACTTCTAGCAAAAACTCGGCAAAATTCAGATAAAGGTTTTACACTCGTCGGGAGCATAATGCGCATAGAAAATAGTGAATCGTGGCAAGAGCATAGATTAGTGAGGTAGTGAGGAGTGAGGTGATACGCTGTGGCGAGACAGTTAGCGGGCTTAGAATGTAAGATATGAAATTTAGTCTCCAGGCATAAAAATTAATTAATGCAATTACGGAAGTAGTTTGCATTGACATAATAGGCACGACGGGTCCTTTAAATGGCGGATACCTTCAAATCTCACACAAAAACCATTACGAAGAAACACTTTTTCAAACAAACAAAAAAACGAATAATTTTTTTTTTAATTTTGAAGAAAAAGCTGACAAACTTTTTATAAAAAAAAAGCATCGGAAACAACCTGTACCCATTCTTTAACAAGTTATGAATGTGATACGTAAGTAATTGTAAGTTAGTTGTTGAAATGATGTGTATTTTTTATAGTATTTCACAGCGTTTTACTGAAAGGATTATAGTTGATTCAGGAATGGTTTTGTTTTGGCTCAGTTTTGAGGGCAATAAATAAATAAATGGCTGACACTTTTTTGTCGCTTCTAAATATCCGCCATCCGACTGTTAAGAATACTTCAATTACGAGCTCCGAAAGTACGTTATGAGCTGGTAAATTATGACTTACTGGCGTCCCGCAGAGGTCTGAAGTGTTTTTGCGCTGAATTATAATTCACCAACATGTGGCGAATCAAAAACTGATTTAAATTTACGTTCGCCATCCGAGAGGTGCGTGACTTGGCC
Source organism: Branchinecta lindahli (assembly GCA_023053555.1). Taxonomy (NCBI): domain Eukaryota; kingdom Metazoa; phylum Arthropoda; class Branchiopoda; order Anostraca; family Branchinectidae; genus Branchinecta; species Branchinecta lindahli. The sequence goes on from JAKZAO010000002.1 coordinate 28,002,105, forward strand.
GAATCCCGAAATCGAAAATTAATGAAATAGCATGCAACTGCGATTTTCATCACGCACCCAAGAACTTAGAGATGAATAGTAAAGTCGTCTTTGCTGCTAGCTAACTTCGTATTTTCCGGTCTTTAAAAACAAGACCAAACATTTCGGTGGGATCTCAAAGATTGTGGTCCAGTTCAGTTCAATTTTATTCATGAAAATAATATGCACCATTCAGAGGCGTCACTACTGGGGGGGAGGGGGGGGACGCCCCCCCCAATGTTGTCGGCCAGTCGGTAAAAATAGCCGAGTCGGCGCGAAGCGCCGCGATTTTTAGTCAAAACAGTCAATTTTTTTCTTAGAAATAGTCATTTTTTCATAAAAACAATAAAAAACCGTCGGTTTTTCGTAAAAACAGTCAATTTTTTCTTAAAAATAGTCGTTTTTTCTTAAAATCAGCTGATAATAGTCGTTTTTATCCGCAAAAATAGTCGGTAAAAATGACCAGTCAGTCGGTAAATACCTTGTCCCCCCCCCCCAAACATTTTGGCTAGTAACGGCTCTGGCACCATTAACCCTTCATGGACCGACCATAAGGTCTAACATAAACCCTTGAACTTCTTAATACAGTCATCGGGTCTTACAGATTTCCGACCTTTACCGGATTCCACGAACATGTAATATCATCCTAATAAACCTCTTAAACAATTAGAAAACTAACAACAGATATGTATTCAGCATGAACCTCCATATCAAAGCTCTAATCGACTTCAGAATTAACTTACTATTTTATCAAATTCCATTTTATTGCCTGATTCAAAGGTGAACTACTTGTGTAGCGAACAATTCAGTTCAGTTAAAGAATAAGATCAGAATCAATTCAGCATGTACTCTTAACCCTACTTAGCAGCTCTATCGGACTACACAATACACTTTTTCTTATACCGATTTTCCAGCCTTTGCCCCATTTAGGGCAAGAAAATAATGTTCAGATATGGATTCAGTACTCATACCCAAATCGACTACCCTATCATCTTAAACATACTTTTGTCACCCCTTAATTTGACCCCCCCCCTCTAAATACTGGGCTACGGGGCCCATCTAAAAAAAATACTGTATTTTCACTCAAGGATCTTCACACCAAGTTTGCAAAATGTCTCAATCATTTCGAGGGTTATCGTGCTAATAGGTGGACGGGCAAGCTATTCGAAGTCACTAGTATCCGTCATTAACGTTTCGGGATCCCAAAAAGGATGTACCTGAAATCATGTTTTTGTTCTTCTCTGGGTCCCATTCAGCGACTTGAACGAAAACCGTAGAATAAAAGGGGGAACTTCCCATGGCTTGCAACACCGAAAAACAGACGGCGCATAGCCACGAAGCGGAAAGAAAATTGCGTAAAAAACTGCTACCTGCGACCACAGACGCACTTATTATTTTTTTCTGCCATGCGAATCCCTCACCTTTAGCTCTGCAAACGGATTCTCTTCAAGGGTTGTAATAGCATTCGACGTCAGGTCCAGAACCTGCAACGAGTCCAGACCAGCAAACGCACGTCGAGCGATAGACTTGATCTGGTTGTCGGCCAAGCCCAACTTCGTCAGCAGAGAAAGGCCAGTGAAAGTGTTGTTCGTATCCTCGATTATCCACGAAATCAAATTTGTGTTCAGCTCCCTGGAACAGAAAACATATCTCAAGCTAGGGTAATGACCGACATGCTTCAGTTGCGGATTACTTCTCAAAAACAGAAAGTAATAGAACATTTCATTAGAACTTTCTTAACGAACAAGAACAATGTTTCGATGGGTTCCCAAAGGAGAGTATTTGGTGGACCTCCTATACAGACAACCGGGTCTGGCAGACTTCTGGTCTTTGCGGGAGCCCGTAAACATGTAATACCATTCTAATATACACCTTAAACAGTTAGGAACTGACAAAAGATATGGATTCAGCAAGTGTGGTAATAACTTTTATCAACTATCAGACAATAGTTTCATTCGCAAACTTCTGGTTTTGACCGGGTTCTGACCGAACTATCTATCCATGGTGAGGTGAGAACGAATAGTATTTCCCGATTCACTACTACTTTTCCGGTATAGGCTACTAGCCTCCCGGACAGTTTTATCGGATAACGCTTAATGTCCATACACTCATAAACGTCAAGACAAAAATCCCATCTAAGACAAATACTATAACAGTCGAAGCTAACTGGAAACGTACAAACGGCGTAAATTTGCCGCCAGCACAGAATAGAACCGGAGTACCCCCCCCCCCATCAGTTGAGATTATTCTTTTAACGTAAGTTTGTATATTAAATTTCACATCTTCGGCTTTTCATTTTAGCTTTCGCTAAAAAGCGATTATTGAATTTTTTTTTCCCTTTTCAGCTTTAAGCTTTTGGCGATTTCAGGCCTTTTTGAACATTTTCGCGTTTTTGTAGTTGCCATTACTACTAAGGACTTTTATCTTTTCTTTGATAAACACGCAATTTTGATCAATTCCGTTTTACTTGTACCGTAAATTTTCCAAATACTGATTTTCACTTTGGGTCAAATCCACCTTTTATTGGGTTTTGGGGTAAATTGACGAAATTCGCGAGCCAAAAAGCCAAAAGGAGAGCGCAACTTGGTCAGCTACCAAGCTGCCCTTTTTGACAAAAAAGCGATGGAAAAGACGAAGTCGGCGTTTGCCTTTTTGACAAAAAGGGGAAACTGTCAAACAGTGTTTAGGACAATTTTACGAAAACACAAAACCATCGAAACGGCGAGTGAAAAGACGAACAAAAACACAAATACTGTTTAATATATGTAACCATCTAAGACCTCGGCCTCACTCTTGAAACGAGTTCGTATACCTTTGCTCGGCTTTACTTATACCTTTTGCTTACACCCTCGCACACTTTTTTATTTACATTGCTTTTTGTAGCTGTTTTAAAAAGTGCGAGAAAGCGCTCCCAGCTGGAAAGCACTGAAAAAAAGAATTATCTTTTATAACCCGCGAAATCGTTCATTTGATACTTAGTTTCAGCATCACTGTTATATGCTGAACCTTAAGTTTTGACGTAAAGCTAAAGTTGCCTAGCTGCAGTATTTTCGTCATAAACTTCCGAAATGACTCTAATATTTCTGCAACTGCTAACAAAATCTAGGTTCAATAAACATGCTACTGAATACGAAAAAAGGCAAACGTGCGTAATACGAGTGAAGCGATTACATTCTAACCACGAATTGTAGATTAATAGGGCGGTCTTGACGGATAGTAACTTAGCTTTCGTCTGCACAGTTTGTAAACGAACGAGCGTTTCCTTTGTGATTTTCAAACAACCTATGTAGCTTATTATGCTTAGACATCATGTTCGCTAGTAGCCTTGCCTAATTAACCATTAGACTCTCATTTCTCAAATCTCGCGTGAAATACCGTCCCAGCAAGAAATTAAAGTAAAATGGCAAATAAAATGGTACCGAGCCAATGACATGCCGAGTGTTTCCGAAAAAAAAAAAGCTCAAGGGTGACATCTAGGATAATTAAAAAAAAAACATAAAATCTAATTCTAAAAGTCAATTGATTGCCTTTGTTGTTTTAATTGACCTGTACTTGCGCAAGATTACCTTACTTCGCACTCCGGAGCGAATAATAATAAATATTAATAAACGCGAAATAATAAGGACGCCAGGAAGAAATTATACGACTTTCATTGATCTAGTTTGTAAATAAAACCTAAGTGGAAAAATACTTATGGATTTTCTTGGGGTGCCCGCAAGCAATTATAGGCAGGGGCGTCGATGTACCGTTTTCGGTATATTTACGAGGATTCGGTAGTTATACAGAATCCCAAATAGGCCATCGGTACAAATAAATTCGGTAAAACGATCGGGATTGTCGATAGAATCGGTAAAATTTTTGGCTCTGCACCCTCCCCCCCCCATCGAAAATGCACTTGCGACGCCCCTGGTTATAGGCGGTGAGAAATACCAACCGTTGTTTTTGGCTTATTTTCTTGAGCCGTACTGCAAAGAATGCCAAAAAGCGAGGACGTCAAGTCGGTATGGATGATGTTTGAAAATTAGCGCCACAATGGTTCTCTTAGCTCTTAATTATATTTACTGCGTTAAACGTTCAACTCAAATATGATTCGCAGTCAGCTTGGGCTGAAGGACTATTTATCTCTTAATTAAATACTCACAGAACTTGGAGAGAACCCAACGAAGCAAACGTCCCTTCTCGGATGAAGTTGATTCTGTTGCCATCTAGGAACAAAGTATGAAGCCGCGGCAAGTGTGCGAAGTTCCCGCGTTCCAGCTTAGATAGTTCGTTGTCTGTCAAATCCCTGAAATCAAGAGACCTATGATGCGAATGCAATAGCGCGATGTCAGAGGATCCGACATTTTACCACAGAGAATTTCTTAACCACCCTTTAATTTAGGACTCGTACAAAGAGGGGTCTCGTTGTTATTATACAACGTTATGAACAACAGCACAAGATTGCCCCCTGACCATCATTCAGCAAGGGGTTGTATTCCCCCGATGTTGTATAGCCTACACCAAGTTCCCTGTACGGGCTGCCACGTGTTAGAATATTACAATCAGCATATTCAGAAGCGCTGAAAGTCGAATCGCCTAATTCATGGCCGGTAAGCTGGTGGCGCGTCAGTGCCGGGAAAAGGTGTGCAGCAAGTGCCGGAGAGTGGACAACCCTTCGCCGGGACGTGCTATAGGAGCTAGGGCCCAAACGGGGACAGTCAAGAGTAACACCAACACGTCTTGGGATGGAATGCGGAGACCAGCTCTTCCTAGCCGATATAGACTGGAAGTCTCCATAGATTTTAATATCGCCCAGCACCAGGTTACCACGCCAGGCAAATAAATCACCTTTTCTTAAAAGTAAAACAGCAAAAGAAGAAATATCAGCGAAGCTGTGTATTTACTATTTAGCCTACAGCCCAGAATATTCTAAACTCTAAAGATGACACCCAAACTTAAATTCACTATTAGTATATAATATATAACCATTATAAAAAAATTTAAAATCACTTACACTTCCCCATATTCATTCACTATTCTCAACAGATAGACTGAGATAGTAGGCTACTACATTTTGTAACATTTTAACCGAGATTTTAACGAGATGTCAGCTTCAGTTAGGCCGACTATCCCGTGTTTAAAAAATTATGTGGTGGGTATGTCTTGATATCCATACCCCATCAGCGTTGTCATTAACGACTTCACCAACGTGCCATAAACGACAACCACCCTTTTAGTAAATACTTTGTTTCGAACGTCTATATATTTACCAATTGCTAATCGCGGGATTTTATCGTTACTACGGACACAACGTAGCAATTTTTCCACTGTCCCAACTTCAACGTCTATGGTGAAGGCACAGCGCAAATTTGTTAGGAATTTTTTGGCATTTTGTGAACGAACTGAAAGACCGTGCGCCCGTCAGATTTCTCAATGAATCGCCCAGTGTCTTGGCGTTTTCAAGTTTCTGAAGTACTTTTGCCCAAACAGCGTTGCCACTCGGCCATTTAGGAGTTCGAAAGTCCGAACCAAAACCTGGACATACTAGTCGTTATCCAATCTTCAGTTTTTAGTGCCTCGCCAATGTCCGTTGTGGCGTTGGTGAAGTGTTCTCAGTGGCGCCATTTCAGGAAACCTCAGAGAGGGGCCAAAAAATCCATTTTGGGCCCCTATCCCGATTTTTTTTTTTTAATCAGACTTAAAATTGTTTGCTCTTTTGGGGTAAAATCAAAGCGGTTTTTGAATATATCATAAGGAGCAAATGCATAAGTCACGCATTGTTCAAAGATCCTTAAAAAAAAAAAAAAAATTACTGAAGCATGCTATGAGCTAGAGTTTGAGGCCTGCCCTTATGACAGAATAAGCTCCTTTAAACCCTCTGAGCTGAAGTTTTCGATCGAAGCTTTATCCAGATATATCTCTGATTCATGAAATCTTTTGAATTTGGATATAGGGTTAACATCTTAACACTTCGCATACAAATTTCAGCTTCAAAACCAAACCCAAATGACATGCTCCTTCGACCAGGACTGTATAGAGAATACTAAGAAAGGCGCCGCAGGCAAAATTTCATCAACATTTACGATCAGAGCTTTTTTTGGGATCAAAATGAAAGCAGTGGCTTCCCTCTGTGGCCATTGCACGATAACTCTCAAACAGAGTGAAAGATTTTTCGGACCCTGTCAGTGCTATTCCAAGCAGCCCTTTACAAACAAGTGGTGGTCATCCAGAATAAAGTAAATACAAATTAGATTTGTTCTGAATTTTTATAAAAAGATGTGATTCTGAACGCTTATATTGTTGAAACCTTGCCTAACAGGAAAAAAAAAAAAAAAAAAATCAACCTGTGTACTGCTAAGATGCAGCGACTTCAACACCATATTATATTGAAACCGTGCGCCGCAGGCAAAATTAAAACTAGAGCTGCAAGCTCATATGGCACTTGCAAGCTTTTTAGCTTGTATTCAAGTTATCGCAGTAGGATGTGAATGGATAGTAGCTTTGTCAGAGTGATGGGTTTATGTTTGGTACTACAGTTACGTGCAAAAGAAATGGTCACTTAGTTATACTTGCTGTTGTATAACATATTTGAACAATTTGTTTTAAATATTTTGACATCTTATGGAAAAATCAGCGAAATTTTCAAGCACTTCCTTTTCGACGGTGACGCTCGGGAGGTTTCGATCGCTCCATTCTAACCGTGTCACGTGATTTTCGGTTCCTCCCTCCGACCCCCCCCCCACATTCATCGGATCCGGTCTCGACTCGAAATGGTACATCTGAGACATGAGGTCTTTCCAAATACCAAGTTTTATAAAGATTCAATCACCCGTTTGAAAATTATGAATGTCAATAAAATTCCGGATCCCGGCTCCCCTCCCTCCCCCCACTATGGTCGGATCGGGCAAGTGACTATTTCCAAGTTAATTTGGCCGAGTCAATTATACACCTGCCAAGTTTCATCGTCATAGAACATCTGGAAGTAACTTAACTCCGTAACACCGGAATTCCGGAACCCCACTCCAACTCCCCCCGTAGTGCACGAATCGGTCCGGTTCTGTCAATGATGAACCTAGGGATTGTTTTTGTTCCTCCCAACAAGTTTCATCCCGATCGCTCCACTGTAAGCGTGTCACATGGTTTCCAGTTAGAAAATCATCTGTAATCAAAACTCTTGAAGCAAAAAAGATGATCATCAGGAGCACGAAAATGTATATTTTGCTCAAAAGTATTGTTTGTACTTTAAGGAATTTTATTGTAAACAAAACCCTTGAGGCAAAAATGATCATGGGCTCATAGGGATCACGAAAATGTATATTTTGCTTAAAAGTATTTTTTTGCACTTTGCGGTTAGCATTAGTACTTTAAGGGATGGTCGGATCGGGGAACTAACTATTTCTAAGCCAATCATGTCAAGTCTTTAATTTTCAAGCCAAGTTTCATCGTCCTGGCATGTTTAGAAGTACCTTAACTTGCGATCGCCGGAATTCCGGACCCCCCCTTCCTCTAACTCCCCCACAATGCCCGAATCCGGTCTGGTTCTGTCACTGATATACATAGGGTTTGTGCTTGTTCTTCCCACCAAGTTTCATTCCGATCGCTTCACTCCAAGCTTGTCACAAGGTTTCCGGGCCCCCCCCCCAGCTTCATCGGATCCGGTCCGGACTTGAAATGGGACATCCGAGACATGTTGTCTTTCTACATATCAAGTTTCTTTATGATCCGATCACCCGTTCGGAAGTTGTACATACCTCAAGATTCCAGATTCCCCCTCCCTCCACTCCCCCCACGATGGTCGGATCGGGAAGCTGACTATTTCTAGGTTAATCTGGTCGCGTCCCTGATTTACCTGCCGAGTTTCATTGTCCTAGCCCACCTGGAAGTAAATTAACTCCGTATCACCGGAATTCCGGAACCCAACTCCAACTCCCCCCACAGTCGACGAATCCGGTCCGGTTCTGTCAATGATGTACCTAAGGCTTGTGCTTGTTCCTCCCACCAAGTTTCATCCCGATCCCTCCACTCTAAGCGTTTCCCAAGATTTCCGGCCCCCCCCTCCAGCTCCCCCCATAGTCACCGGATCCGGTTCAGATTTTAATCGGACCGTCTGGGGCACGAGCTCTTTCCAAATATCAAGTTTGATTAAGATCCGATCACCCGTTCGAAAGTTATAAATTCCAAAATATTCCGGATTCCCCCTCACTCCACTCCCCCCACGATGGTCGGATCGGGAAAGTGACTATTTCCAACTTAATCATTTGGGGTCCCTGATATGCCTGCCAAGTTCCATCGTCCTAGCTTATGTGGAAGTACCCGAACTAGCAAAACCCGGACCGACAGACCGACAGACCGACCGACAGACCGACGGACGGACAGAAATTGCGATCGCTATATGGCACTTGGCCGAAGGGCAAGTGCCATAAAAAGATCAGCCTGTTTTCTGCTAAAATACAAAGATTTTGGTTCAAAACCAGATTACAAAGTGTATCTTGTAGGGTGACATTCACGATTTGGTAAATGCATTTATGTTAGTACGTCAAACAACAGGAATATAAATAAACAAACTTCGGATTTTGGGCCCCTTTAAAATTCAGAGGGGGGCCATGCCCCCCCCCCTGCCCCCCTCAAATGGCGCCACTGAGTGTTCTTCCCTCTTTTCCAGAAATCAGACACTTTCTGCTCTCTCTGCAGGAGCGCTCTCGAATCTTGAAAGCGTTGCCGGTTGTCCTGGCTGGGCCGCACATGAGGCTGGGGCTCCCAACTTGAGTGTCGGGAGGGAAGTTCTTTTTTTGTAATATTTCCCCAGGTTGGGGCCCCGCTTAGTGTTTATAAAAGTTTCTAGTTTATATATGTTGAAAGTTTAGTTGTTTTTTTTATCTCAATAGACCTCGTGATTCTCCTCACAAGTCTCCTATTCCCCTTCTTTTTTTTACTACTGAGATGAAGCCGATTCTCCTTTTCTTGCGTTTCTATAAAAAAAACGAGCACGGGGAAAGCTTCGCAATTCTCCAGAATCGAAAAGTTTCTTCGATTGTCACTTCTCGATGACAAAAAGATGACGATGATTTGTACAAGAATAAAGAAATGAGAAGCGAGAAATGAGAATTCAGACCAAAAACGCAACTTTCGTATTGGCCTTTTTAGCCGCTGATTAGTGAAGTAAATAAATAATTAGAAACTGAGCAAAGATTGAACGACAAGGACTGAACAAGACCACGACATTCGTGCTCCTCAAGGCTTTGGAAACGCACTAGCGTAGTAAGAACGAAGGTTAGCTGGGACACACTGCGAAGATCCATCAAATTAGCGATAGTCAGCCGTCACAAAATTTTATATCCTAATAAAGGAATTAAAGGCATCATTAAATGATGAATCCCTCAATTAACAGCTAACGCCGAAAATGGAGTCGGACCCCTGCCAACGGTTCGAATTTGAAGAACAATGGTCGTTCAAGCTACTACAGGCGGTAAAGTAGATAGACTGACACGTGGAGGATTGTACCCAAGCGGAGAACTGACAAACGAAGGTATCTCTTTCTTTCGGGTTCCCTTGAGGTGGCGCTCAAGACTCCTCATTTAATGTTACCCTGACAACCCGAACACCCAACTGTTAAGTCACTTTATGGAGATATAATTATAAGAAGGTAATAAGGTAAAGGTTAGCCTTGACAGGCAAAACTGGCGGTGCTGATCCCACAATTCTCAGCCAGGAAGTTCAATGGGCGGTAGGGTGCAAGCCATCCTGGTGCTTTGGCACAGCATTCCTGTCACCTTCTTCAGATTTCTCCGGCTACCCGTTTGAAGCTGAAGGATCTTACAGTGTCACACCACTAACCGTTGGGCCACAAACCAAACGGTCGGCACCACCAAGACTCGAACCGGCCACCCAGCGCCTACGAGTCCAGTGGGCTAGAAACCACTAACCGCTCAGCCAGGAATGACCGGAGACATGCCTCTAAGAGACAACTGGTGACTCTTCTTGGACGGACTAGGCGCCCCTTGGTGGTGCAGGAAAAACTAAGGTCTAAGGTAAGGTTAAATCTGGTATTTGTGTGGCCGCAACAAAATTCTAGTGGTGCGATTCGTCGTTCTGCTTCAATTCGCATCCGATGTCTTATCATTTCTCGCAGTCCATGAGTGCCTCTGCCAGACCTGAACTGCAGGAACTACTTTTCAGGTATTATACTAGACCTTGGTGTTACAACATGTTTACATCATGCGTTGACGACGGGGTAAGCGTGCAGCTGACGGTGTTTCAGGCACTCAGTCAGATCGAGAATTTCTCACCTACACGACTGCAACGAGTTGTTTTAAAAGTGGACTATTAGTTCTTGCTTGTTTTAACGAGTTTCACAATTAACCACTCCACATTATCCAGTTGTAATTACACCCGACCCGCATTCCATTCTCTAAACTTGAGTACTTAACTTCCTCATCGGCCCCCAAAAACGGGTGAAAGTAATCGAGACGACGCCAGAGATTCATATCGCTACAATATTCATTGACTTAACCAAGAAATTCATCAACCATATTATTCGCAAGTTGCCCACTGGATTATTAGACAATGAGTTCCGAGAACACTGTTCTTATTATTGTCCTGCCATAATCAGTCAACTCCTATGTACGCAATTTATGCCACAAAAAGTCATATGCGTCCGCCATTGCTTCCCATATACGCACAAACAAAAACTTGTTGCGTGGGGAAAACTCGTTTTGCAGACCCGCAGATTTTTTGCGGCAAGATGAAATATCAGATGTCGGTTTTCAAAGGGAGGGGTTGATAAGAAGTTTAACAATAAGGTACGCTCTTTATCCAACGCACGGTCAAGCGGCACCCCCTTCAACTGACACGAAGAACAATAATGCTTCTATATTTTTACCCTGACTAACAACTGATCCGCTTAAGTATAAATAATCATCGTTTTTCCGCGGACTGAAGCCGAATTATTGACTTATCAAGGAAGAGAAAAGGATGGACAAGAGAAGTTGAGATAGAGATTTTACATGTCTCCTAACCCCTAACTCGACAGTCCAATTAGGCTGAACAGATCATTTTCTGACGCCTCAATTCGTAACCCAATCCCCAAACACGGGGTACGAGCCAATCTACGGGCTTATACTGCACTTTACCCAAACGATCCTCACACCGAATCACCGAACATTGCTATTTCAAACAGCAACTAATTTCGAGCGAGAAAGATGGTAAAAATGAAAGAAAGAGCTCAAAATATCATATGGATGGAGACCAAAACTCATGGATACTGCCTTGCTTAATCACTAATCATTTATGCCGCCAATGGTAGAAGTTTCAGAATCCTGGCTTCACGGGACTAGGGAATTGACGGGGGAATAGGGGGAATAGGGGCTTCACGGGACTTGATGACTAACTCTCTTGCCGATGCAAAATCACCGGGTACCTAACGGAAGAGCCGGAATGCACCACAGCTGTGCCCAACGATCGCCGTGATAGGTTGATACAGGATTTGAATGTAGAGTTTGAGTAGATAGTGAGACATTTTTTCTCGTTCTTCCCGAGGATCATTGGCGTGTTTTGGACTTAGTCATATAGAGTACTGTGAAGGGCGATGAGCAGAAGGGCCTGAGACTCCGCAATTAAGGACATGTAGGAAGTAAAGTTTTGCAGTTGTTTCATTCTTTGACATTTTCGGTGAAAGAAAAAGCTTGCACGTATCCCAAACACAAGAATAGATTTGATTTCGAGCTAAACGGCATATTTTGAGGCCATCCTTAAAATCGACAAATCACAGGGTACGATATTTCTGACACTGCGATTGGCGGTTCTGACTCAATAGATGTCACTGCGATCTTCCGGAAGTTTGGATTATTTATCTAGTTAATAACGGGTAAAAGCGCTCACAGATCTATTTTACTGCTGATCTGAAAGGCATGAAACTCAAACAATGCGATCCGGGGTATTTCTAATGGTAAGTAATGAATGCTGAACCCGAAAGGTGAGCTTAGAGGTTAAATTCTGCTATGATTACGAATGACAAATCCACAGCACCAGAACCAATTGCTCGATTGCTTAAAATCAGCAGTGCGGAAATGAATAAATTCAAGAACATAAAGAAACTCAACAGCTCAGCAAATCTCAAAGCCGTCGGAAGGCCTTCAGCTAAATAAATACCAACTGTCAAAGAAAGGCAAACAATTAAAAGGGAAGGATTTACAAGAAGTGCTCATTCCAGGACCTGCATCAAAATCGTTTCAAATCGCTTCACTTACAGGTCGCTTACAGTAGTGGTATGCTTCTTTGAACATTAGTTAACTTTGAACAATGCCATTTTCTGGCATTTTCATTCGCTTGCTGTGACAAAAGTTAACTACCAGTCAGCCGAAGTAGCTAATTAAGGGCTCCTACAAAAACTGAATGTGTATTTCCTTTCTCCGTTTTACTATTTGGCCTGAAACTGCACCGTTCAAAGTTAACTCACGTTCAAAAAAGCATTCCTCTACTGTACTTACAATTACTACGACAACTCGCAATACAAAATCACTGACCCACGTCTGAGGATATGCCGTTACTATAATGCCCCATCTTAGTTGACCATCCTAAATACCACAAAATAGTGAATAATGCTTCAGACCCAATAATGATCAGACTGACTTTCCTCACTCAGATAACATTCATCGATATTCCCAGAAGGTCTTAACAGACTATGGCCTGAGAGGATAACTAAGGAGAACAACTTTCTGCCATCCAAATAGAAGAAGAGCTTGTCAGAGTGGCACCTAGAGGCGACACCGGCACCTGCCTTTTTCTCCTTAGAACGGTCCTCACCATGTTCTACTCTATCCTTCCGCATCATACCAAATGCGAAATCTATATTCGAGCTTCTATGGTCAATCGCCCCACCCCCACATACAGGAATACCCCTCCGTCACCACTGTCGTAAAAACTCCTGTTTCTAAATATTCCTTCAACCCAAGCTGACTGCGAATCATATTTGACAGTGCAAAAACGGATACGTCAGCTAAATTTTATTCGAGCTATATTTCGGCCCTTCTTGGCAAGGGTCCTCTTCAGGCTCAAAACCGCTCAAGTTGGAAAAACGAAACTTGTGATAACAAGTTTCTACTACTTTAAATGGTAAAACCCTAGCGGTGGGTGTGTGGCCTCAAAGCCGTTTAAAATGTTCGCAACCATCCTATTAAATCCGGGCTTCCAAGTGACATGTTTGATTAAGACTACCAAGTTCCGAAATTAGCCTACAATCAAAGTTTGTTTTTCCTTGCAATGAACAGACCATTAAATTACCCCCACCCCTCACCTCGACCCCTGTAAGTCTCTCCTTCTGAACTGAACCCTGTCTTATAAAGACCGTACATCAGAAACAGGAGTGCGCAGCCTCTCCGACAAAACCGTTTCGAATCTTCAGAACCAGTCAAAACGAGCGGTGGAACAATTCTACAAATCGAACAATAACACGGGTAGGGCAACCCGCAGCTACCCAGGCGTCCCAGACACCATCGGGGGTGCTAATGAACAATACGGACTTCGGCCACAGAACCAGAACGTTTCTAAATGAGATTTTTCATAATCTGGTAGGCATTCTTCGATATGTGAAAAGGAATGTTACAGGTCACCAAGTCTTTTCAAAACGACCTGCGAGAAGACGAACTTGAGAAGAAAGCGACATAGGCAATTAATTTTCTGACGGAACGACATGGAGAGACTGCGTCGGCCCGTCTCGACGAAAGCCAAGCCAGTGAAACTAATACCTCCTGACGGCAACAAGAGGTCCAAGTTGGCATCGGGTTTGGGGGAGGGGCTGAGTAGAAACTTCTATAACGATGTGACAAAAAAATTAAGTACAGGAGGGGTACCTGACCTCGGTTTTACACTACCTCGATTTTTGCCGCGAGAATGTAAAATGAAGTGTACAAGCTGTCGTGACAGTCAATAGGCAAAATATGACTTTTTCAAAGTCATGTGTCCAAAAATATTCAAATTCTGTGCCTTTTTTCTCCATTTTGTAACTGTTTTGAAAAGCTGTTTTCTGCCTATTGACTTTGCTAACTCTTCCTTTTTCATCATTTTTAAGTAAATCGAGGTGAGGTTAGAATGAAGTAATCTTGTTTGAAAAGAAAAATATGTTTAACTAGAAATATTGAAGCAATATTCTCGGCAATATTTATTTATCCAATATGTAAACCGTTCAGTTAGCTTCAGTCTAGTATTTTTGTCATATTTGTTGGTTCCTTTTTAAGCCAGATGGATTATTCTGAAGGAAAGACTTCTCTGGAAATTTGAAATCTTGTCTGAGGTTGGATACCCCTCCTGTATGTATGTACAAAGAAAACGGCAGTTTAAATCTAGTTACTTGGGAACCAGTTAGAGAATGGTCCCGACCGGGTGGGGCGGAGCGATCTACCCCCCACCCGGTGCATGACTATTCAGCCCCCTGTCTCGCCCCGTACCCGCCAGAGGAAAGCTCTAGCATTCTTAAAATAAAACAGAGCTGGGTTGATACTCTTGATGACTTACTCTTTGTGCCGATGAAGAAATGCCGTATGCAGGGCCGTATCCAGGGGGGTTAGGGGTTCACCCCCCCCCCCGAAACCCACAAAAGTAATCGTTTTTTGCAGACTTTAAAATCTGATCTCTGTCTTTTTTGTACTTTTTGGTCCGACCCGCGGGCAACCCCCTCCCCCGAAATAAATTCCTGGATACGGGCCAGGCCGTATGCCTAGCGAAGAGCCGGAAACGTCACCACAACGAACGTTATGATTGGCTTACATATGACTTGAGTAAATTTTGAAGATTCGTTTAGGTGACATTTCCCGTACTTCCCTAGGATCACTGGCGTGTTTCGGACTTGGTCATACTGTATTGCTTAGACGTTGTCTGAAACGGAATTTGTTTTCTGCAAAGTCCTAGAAAATCACCCCGATATATTCACCATCGCAATAAGTCGGCAAAAATAGCCCACCCCCATCAAGCTGACCCAAAAAGGTTCCTACTCCAGGACTCGACAGAAAACGGCCGTATACCAATCCAGCCCTCTAAGCGGATTAGCTTCTGCTTGCACCGCCTCTCCTCATTATCAGCATCCATTACACAGAGATAGTATAATAGATATGAGTTAATGAACAGAAAAGATGAAGAATGAATGAAGAGAAACTTTTTCAACTGAAGCGTAGTTGTCCCAAACTCTATCACCAACCAGCACATGACATTCTACACCGTTTCCTGGCTGAAGAAAAAAAGAATCTTTTATAGTTATGCTTTTTCAAATAGCGGGTCACACGAAAATTAGCAGCCAGTATGTCTCCTAATCAAAAGAGGTCTGGAAGGGGCTACCCAGCCAAGGTGAGTGCGACCGAGTTAGAAACAAGGAAGAAAGTAACCCACATCACAATGCACTATAACAGCAAGGAAATTCCTACCTTGCTTGCAAGTAGAGTTTACGGTAATCAAAGGTAAAATAGAGCTTAAAATTTCTACTCACAGTTCATTAAGCTGATGACAAGACTGCCAGGCATCTTTCTCGACTGAGCTGATTTTGTTGCCACTGAGGGAGAGTTGTTTGAGCGTGGTTAAGCCATATAACCATCCTTTCGTAATGTTCGTAATATTGTTGCTATCCAGCTGACTAAGAGAAATAAAATCGTGTTATAAAAACGCTGACAGCTCAGTGCATTTTTATAGCCTGGTGTGACATTATGAGGCACCAGAAATGAAACATGTTTGAGCCTAGGCAGCGGATGTAGAGGGAATCGCCACATACGATGATGGTCATAAAATCATCTGCAGTGACAGTACAAAACCTGGTCACGAACGACTCGGCTCAATGTGAATACGGCGACGAATGTAAATGCAATTCTTGTGTATATGAAGTAATTCTTGTATTTAGTGGGACTAAGTGGGAGGTCCCCCTAAAGGTATGCTTCTGGAGGCCGTAGGGACCACCAGTGCCTTAAAGTTTAACTGAAAAGCCAGCTTATTTTTCCATTTGATATTTAAATACTCTGAATTACTTTGGCACATCTAAGGGATTTTTTTCACCCGGGGCTCTAGTAATAATGTCCAGAGTGTCCGCTGCTTGAACGGCAACCCATATTTCGTCCAAAACGGAGAATTTAAATTTCAACAAAAGCCTGCATTTTCGTGAGTGTGTATACAGTATACACACATATTCAATACACACATTTCGTGTGTGTATAAGCTCGGAAACTGGAGGAGGCAACTCCTCTGAAGGGAGTAGGAAAGTTATGATAAGATTTGTCTTATTGTTATAGGCTGTGTTATTTTTCGGCAATGGCTGAACTTTGTAGTTGCTGAAGATCGAATATCTGTGGATAGCAGACAAACGAAGTAACACATTTTTATCTGGTTTCAGGACTATTTAAGTAAATAAGTGAAGTGTAACCAGACTGTCAGATCGCAGCCCTATTCGTTAAACTTCAATAAATTTTGTTGTATGTAGGGTATAGTAATTAATAAACGAATAAGTCGACTTACAGCTGGGTTAAAGAATTTAACCCCCAAAACGCGCCATCACTGAGGGTTGCGATCTCGTTCTTGCGCAAACGTAGCGTCGTCAATCCGGACAGGCCGTCAAAGACTAGACCCTCAATTTCGGTGATCCCGTTCCGATTCAAATCCCTGAAATCATAAACACAATTACTCGCTGGTTTGGTAACGTCCTCAGCTCAAAAACAATTTTTCACAGGCGGGGGAGGGTCGCGGCGATAATGTTCACCATATACTGCATAGCCTAACTGGAAAGAAAAAGAAGAAAAAAGAAGAGAAGGAAGAACACAGATAACAATTTCAAAAAATATCAAACTAGAATAAATCACTGAGTAATTACGCTAAGTAGAGTGTGTGCTGGGTTGAGATTGCGCTTAAAGCGCATGCACCTACTCCACACTTGCTGGTTGGTTGCTTGTAATAAGGTAAATAAAAAAAAGCGGCTCCAAACCAAATTATGTCCGAATATTTGTTTTCTACTTACATGGTTTTAAGGTTTCCTTGTTTCTTGAACAGCTCCTTGGGTAGGATTTCTATTCGATTTCGATTCAATCGTAGGTCGACCAAATTCGTCAGATTGTTCAAACTTCCTTTTTCAAGTGTAGATATCCGGTTGTTATTTAAGTTTCTGAAAAGAAGAACAAACTTAATATCTCTAAAGAACTAAAAGCCAAAAGAAACGATCCTGGGTATTTTTTCTTTTCTTCGAACGAAAACATAAGCCATAGCCCAACTCGCCAAAATGTCATGGAGAAGTTACATATGGCCAAACTTGGTTACACATAAAAACTCGCCAAGAGGAGAAAAGATTTTTTTTTTCAAATCCACACATGGACGGTAAGGTAGGGTACAACGGCACGAATATATTTTTTACATTAGCCTCCTTTCCTGCTAAAAAATGAGCGCAAAAAAATATTCATAATAACAAAAATCGCGAAGTGTTGGGCACAGGTGTCTTCAGCCCCGTCTTGAACATAAATTCTGTATCAACCCCATCATCAACCCATAATATATATTATCGCCCGGCCTGAGGGCGATATCGGAGAAATTTGGCCCGCGGGCAGCATGATAGGCTGATATCGCCCGAGCGCAGCGAGGGTGATATCTGCCTATCATGCTGCCCAAGGGCCAAATTTGTCCGATATCGCCTGAAGAAAAGCAAGGGCGATAATGATTATAACACTAGTACACTGTGCAGAACAATGATACCTCCTGGCGGAAATTCGGTAAAAAAGCAACTGTTTTATTTCAATCTTTTTAAAAAAAATTAATGCTAACGTTGCTAGTAACTAGTAACGCAAAATAGTAAGGGATAGTAGGATGTTGTTTCATCCACTGTCATTATCAACTATCTTTAACCTTCGCAACGTTGTCGCTAAAGGGTTGGCTGAGCAGCGTCCTTTTCTGTATTTCTGATTAGTGAAATGGCAACCCTAGCTTACTGTTGAAATGTGAAAACGACTACTGTTGTGTCCCAGGCATATAAAAGTCTTTCATTTGTGGCGAAGTAGATGCCATCTAGCGGCGTAATTCTTAGGGTAGATAGAATTGATAAAGCTCAAACCGGTGTTGCCGCTGGTTCAGAATTCTGCAATGTGTCATACTTTTTCGTTTCTTCGACAGAGTGAGCAAGAACTCCGCGACTGGTTCCTTAGCAGTAAATGCAAAAATTAAGTATAAAAGTTAAGGCGTAGTTGTGAAGATGATATAGCGAGATTTCTTGTTAATAGTTTGTGAAAAAGACGTACTTTCGTAGGTGGCAAAATATCATTGTTTTATTCTGACCAAAAGTCACAGGTTCCATCAGAAAAAGTGGCAACACTGGATATTGATGGACTATTTTTCAGACAAAAGTTAAAAATAATGCTGTTGGAATTGCTTAGTAGCTGCCTTCTGGAGATTAGAGGAAAACAAGTTAGAATAAGTTGGAAGTAATGTTGTTTCAGTTGATAAGTTCCATTTCCAGTGGAAATGTGACTGTAACAAGGTATAACCCAGGTCGGCTGGCTAGGAAAGCAACATTTTTTTTCAGTTTTTAAAGACTTTTCTACAACGTTTTCCAACATTTTTGTTTACTGCCCGTAGGGAAAAAAGGTACCCGGATTCCCGTAAAGGTGTCCGGAATTTTGGAACAACATTCCGGGCACGGAAAACGTAACGGAAATCCCGCCTGGGGAGTCTTGTTTCCTGGAATTCCGCAGTTTAACGCGGAATCCCTGTCAAACCGCGGAATTCCGGGACGTTTTCCGTGCCCGGAATGTTGTTCCAAAATTCCGGACACCTTTACGGGAATCCGGGTACCTTTTTTCCCTACGGGTGTATTATTTTTTAGTTTCCTCCTGAAAGTGATGTCTTTTATTCATTTTTTTGGAGATAGGCTCAGTTTTACCACCCGGCTCAGTTTTTCCGCCGGCTCAATCTTTACCGCCCGGCTCAATCTTTACCGCCCGGCGCAATCTTTACCGCCCGGCTCAATCTTTACCGCCCGGCTGGCTCTTGTAACACCAGGGCAATACCAGAAAATTTTGGCCCTGGGTAGGATAGGACTGATATCATGGGAGTGCATGGTGTGCTGGTGTTATATACGTATACACTCTATACAAAAAAAAACTTAAGCCGCCACATTCAAATAAAAATCCAAGCAAACCCCAAAAAGAAAACCACGAAGAGCTGAGCAGAGGTATCTTTATTTATACCCTTTTGAAACGGACAATTCGCATAAAAATGTTCATTATCATGTATGACCTCATCTACCTCTGTGAGTATATGCCATACAAAAATGTAAAACCTGAGTCTCCCTCATAAATAAAATTCGAATTTCCATTATTATGCTTCACGCGCCAGCAAGCAGTAGATCTCCGCCTCAGAGCATCTGCTTCGAATGATCTCATCATTCAATTAAAGAATGTTCCGAAATCTAGAACCAGGATATCACGAAGTTGCTTAGTAACTCTCGGGGTTCGAGGGACCAGTTCTCGACTAGAGTCACGCACTCCGACTGACCATAACTGGTGCCGACAAGAATTCTCTCCATTTGACCGGATCCCTACCCTGAAACTGCTAAACCACCGCCCTTGAGACGGTCATTTAGATTATTGTTTTGTTGACCGAAACATTTCTTTCTCTTTTTTTCTAATCAATCGTTGAACTCCATCTTCTTCTTTGCAAAATCAGCATCCAACTAACTGAACATAGTCCAAGTCCCTTGCCTTTTAAAGTTGGCATGGATAAAACAAAGTCAGATTTGTTTTCTTCATTTCTCAAGAGTACATGTACTGTCGACCGCAGCCCCAGAATAAAATACAGATCTTAATTTTTTTTTTGTCCGAGTTTGCTCCACACTGGTCCGTAATCCCGTCCACTTTTACTAACCCGAAACCAAATCGCTATCTCGAAAATTGGAACCGGTCAGTTACTGTTACGGCCCTAGTCCGGTAACTCTAGCGCAACAGTTCACCACACCGGGAGGAATTTTTAGCTTAAGCGGAAACTGGGTAGGTGCTGTCGCTGTTGTTAAGGTTTTTCTTTAGCCATAGGCCTAAGGCTTGCAGTGTCAATACAATTTCATCGGATTTCGCATCATGCCTAAAGCAGGATTAACGGAAAACATTCACAGCAAAACATAAATACGAGACAAGTTTGCCGAATTTTCACCTTGGAAATTAAAAGTTTGTAATGGAACCCGTCAGTTTGCTTACCAAAATCCGTCACTTCGCCCACCTGTTAATTGCCCCACCCGTCATTCGTCCACTCAACTTCAAAGGCTACTACTTGTAGACGAGTCGTGATTTTGCCTTGGACAATAACAGTTTTATCAGAACCCGTCAGTTTGCCTACCAAAATCCGTCACTACACCCACTTTTCCCGACAATCTTCCACCCGCCAGTTGACCACCCAAAATTCGTCACTACGTCCACCAGACAATTCAGCCACCCGTCAGTTCGTCCAATCAAATCCATACTACTTCTAGTTCTAGACGAGTTGTCAGTTCGTCCACCTGTCAGGCCGCTCGCCGTGATTTCATCTACCATTCCTCTGCGGTGGGATCAAATTGTTGTTTCGCGGTTTGCATCTTATAAGTAAGCAAGTTTAATTACGCTTAAACCCTTGGCAGCCGTGGTAAAGCACTAAAGAACAAAACAGCAAAAAATGTAAATGTTAACAAAAAGAAACCCGGGACAAACCAACAGAAAGTACTATCTGTGCGAACCTTCCCAGATTTTCAACTCCTATAAAGTATTTTTCTCTCATCCTCCGTATCCAACTATTCCTTCTCCCTGGATCCGAATCCAAAAATCTCCCTCCTTAATTCTTTCAGCTCTTTGCAAACGTACATAACATACTCAGCATTTTCTGAAGCATATCCACACATCGGGCGAGAGAAAACCATCCACTACCTTAACTTCATCTACATATTAATATCGCAACTAACGACTAACTATATAACGAGCTTATAATCCCTGGTCTGTAATCTCAGCCCGGTCATTCGGGCATGAGACGACCATATTCACCAACCATAACAGACGCTTACTGATTACAAAAAAACATCAGCCATTTCCATATTGCCTTCAATAGATTCGGCCAGAATTATTTGGAAAAAAAACTTGTTCGCGGGTTGGCACCTGGTTGTTTTGCAGGTGTGAGGTAATCACCAAGATAACTTTTTGACGATCGTCTGACGAAAACCTGAATCGGAATTATCAAAAAGAGATAAAAAGAAGTTTACAACAAGCGGAAGGCGAAACTTCCCATTCTCAATGCATCACACATCGACAAAAAACGGCGGTCTAATATAGCACTGTGTGGTCGTGCATGGCCACCGGAACGAAAAATAATACTTTGACAGCGCTAAAATAAATATATTTATAGTTGCTAAAATTTCTGGAGCAGGTTCATATCTGTGACGACGACCCTCGCCAAATGCTGAAATCTCAGTAACTTTTCCGTTAAACACGCGACGCGAGCTCGCTCGGTCGAGCTAGCTCAACCGAACCACGTCTGTTACGTTGTAGGACTACACTACAAATCCAAGAAAAGACTGAGCGAGTAAACTTGAGAAGGCTAGTGGTGCCATGTTCAACGTGTGTTCGAACACACCCGTCGGCTCCACACCTGTTCCGTAGTGGAACTTCACATCCAAGAAAACATAGAGCGGATAAACTTGAGAAGGCTAGTTCAATGAGGTTATTCGAACACACCCGTCGGCGACAGTGTGTTAGAGCCTCCATCAATAGTTAGGAAACGATATCAACGGAGCTCCAATCTGCGAATTAGTTACTACAGAGACTTTCTACCTATTATTCCCCGGACCATGGTACGTAATGCTAGCTTTGAAAATGTTAGCGCGTAAGTCACATTTCAGAAGATTACGCTATGGGAAGACGATGATCGTCGGGCGATTGCTTGAAATAGAACTAGAATTCCAGATTCCATTCAGAAAAGCTGAGATTTGTTCAACTTCATGGCGAAAGCGAAGGCGAGAGTGCAGAAGATCATGCCAGGAAAAAGTAGGTAACTGGAAGCTGTAAATTATTTGGTATCTCAATAAAATTAGTCCTAAGACGAGAATTAGTGTCTAAGACATAACCTGACTGACCTTTCAGCAGAGTAATAATATTTTTTTAAATATCATACTATATAAGTCGGATCTGGTGCGAGCAGACGATCAAGTTTTGCCTACCAGGTTTTCTGCCCTTTCATCATAAAACTGAACATATCTCAAATTTTCCGTATGGAAATGATAATAGTCCCGAAAACTGGTAGAAGTCAATTGCGTTCGCAGTTGTGCCCGTTAGTTTGTTGAAGACGTTGATACCATGTTTAAGGTGCAGCTTCGTAATAAAAAGAAAATTAAACAGCTCCAGTCGCATACTAATTTTCTCATTGTAATGTACTTAGCGATTTCGGCGGACAGATATAAAATAAAATAAATAAATAAATAGGCTACATTAGTTGGACATCCAATGGCGTACATTAAACGACGAGACACTTCAGACGAGCAACCACGGATTAACACGCTTACGTCACTTTGCTTTAAACTTTAATTCCGCTGGAACAAGGGACGTCTAGAAGACACAGGAAGTGATTATCGAAAGCTTCCTGCTCTCCAGAGATAGAGATGAAGAACAGACCAGCAGTTTGTCGACAATCAGTCTGGTCGAGATGGATGATCGTCACTGAAAAGCCCGCGTGAAAGAAAGGAGGAAAGAGCGAAGACAATTAAAACAGATTGATTACTAGAGAAATGAAAAATGTTTCTCGGCAAATGTAAAGCAGACCATCCTATGGAGCGAGTGCTTAACAGACACGACTTGGCAAGGGATATGGATGTCCTCTTGACTTTTCTAACGTTAAGCTTTAGCAACATCTTTACTTTTTATTTGCCTGAACGACCTTGTTTGGAAACAGTGTTGTGAAGTGCTTGAAGTACTTAATACTAATGTCAAATAACCAGGTATTTCAAGTATTTTCAAGCCATCAAGAACCATTGCATTTTCAAGTGCTGTCGCAAGTACACTTTTCTTAGATCACATCCATTTTTTTTTAGAACACGACCAGGGATTTTTACAAGTAAAACAAAAACAAAATCCAGTCTCGCCACAGACATAGCTGGAAGATATCTAGAAACATAAATCGGGCAGAACTTATACAGTATCCAACGACTTGCAACACCATCATACACAGCTGTATACTTCCCCGAGGACCCGGCCCAGGACCCGCTGGAACGAAAGTCTGTTTCCGGCTCTCGTAACACCACCCGAACACGCAACGAGGATCGTCAGATGTGGAGGAGAAAGGTCTCAAAACCCTCGTGGCCGGCTGCTAGCCCAAAGGACCCGCAAGTCATATCAACCTGGCAAACATTGAGAAGGCCAACTACTAGCGAGGGGTTGCCCACTTTCGATGTTAGTTTACCGCAAGTGCACGGTGCCGGGGTGCCCGGCCGGTGCTGCCACCGATTGCCACGTGTTAGAACATCAAAATAAGCATGTTTAGAAGCATTTGAAAGATGAATCGTCTAATTCATAGTCGGCACCGATGCCGGCAGCGCTGATTTCGGTCGGTGCCGGGAACGGGTGTACAGCAGCTGCCGGGGAGTGGATAACCTCCCGACTACTGGCCGCTGAAAAACCTACAAGACTAATATACAAACGGACACACTTTAAATCTTCTTAGAAAACTTAGGACGTGCTCGTAACATCAGGAGAGCCGGACCTTGGCAAACCTAGACTGTAATTTGAGATTCTATTCTTCGCCAAAAAGGAACTCCAGTATCCCCGGACGGTCTCAGATGGTTAAAGCAGGAAAACAAACACATCTAAGGCTGGCGGTACCCAAAAAGAAAACACTGCTGGACACCAGTGATAAATAAAAATCTTGCCTCGCCGGTTTGCAAATATAAAACAGTAGCAACCACAAATCATCCTGAAAGGGGCAATCATTACGCCACAACAGAGCGAAAACAGAATGGCAAAGCCAGATAAAATCTCCTAAGGTGATTAAAACACATATCGAGAAACGGCTTTGAGTGGCTACTAACTGGGCGTTAGCTCATCTAATACTTTATGAAAACTTGTATGACACACATCAAGTGGGATAAGGCGAAGCGTACCACGGTAGCCAAAAGGGCAGTCCCGGCAATTCAAACGCCAAACGTGGCAAACGGCTGTCATATGATGACCGCCTAAAACACGAGTGGAAAAATATCAGTTGAAGAATCTACTATAGCCGTTCATAGCAACAGACCACCCAGCCGATATCATGGATGGTTCGTTAAAGACAAGAAAAGAGGACTTGATAGCCCAATGACAGATGAAGGGTGAAAGAGTTCCACTTTAGGATCTCTCCAGAAGATCTAGTGTATCAATCTGTCAGGGTCCCCAGTAAGGGAATAGAACTGTTATCTTGGATGGAAAGTCCTACGCTGACACACTTTAACAAAAATACTACCAGTCGCCTTGACCTCCAACCTCAGAATTAAGCCGACCCGGTGCGAGGTGTTCTTGCAGCATCACTCCTACCCAAGGGGTTACCCACAATCCGGAACCTGCTGTACACCCTTTCCCGGCACCAACCGAAATAGGCAGTGCCGGCACCGGTACCGACAATAAATCGGGCGATTCATCTTTCAAACTCGTTTAAAAATGCTTATTTGGATGTTTTAACACGTGACAACCGGTGCCGGCTTCTTTCAGCCGGTGCCGGCACCGACCGGACATCGCGGCACTTGCTGTACACTCAAATCGGGAGTAGGCAACCCCTCGCTCCTACAATAGCTCGAGAAAGTTACCGGTCTTGTTTCCACTGCCTGAATTCTTTTCAGAAATCCGGACGGAGTTTTCCTGCCAGAAAATCTGCAATATTTCCGACATTCTCTTTGGCCGGATCTAACCTTGCACGATCTTCTTCTGAATCATAATGTTTCAGAGAAGAAGGAGAGGAACAGACCGCGAAAATCCGGTTGAATCTCACTTGGATCTTGCTGGGTATAGGCTACACTTTTTTGTCATGGTAACCTATAGGTATAGTTTTACTAAACATTCTCACATAGCCTAGGTGACTCCTCCGAAACTCTGCTAGGTTTTTGAGGGATTATAAACCCGAGGGGTCGACGACTCTCATTTCTTATGTACACCATTCCGGAATAACGGAATAATTCTGACCATTCCGGATTATTACTGGTCATTCCGGATCATTCCTAACCATTCCATATCCTCCCATTCTTTATCGAGTTTGGTAATTCACCAACTTTTGTTTAGTCCGCATTTATTTCACCCCATTCGGTCTGTCCTGCGGCGAACGAGGGGTCGACGACTCTCATTTTCGATGTACACCATTCCGGAATAACATAATAATCCTGACCATTCCGGATTATTCCTTCGGGACGTGTACACCATTCCGGGAGAGTCGTCACCCCCTCGTATAAAACCGCCTCGGCTGTTTTCAGCCTCACTCGACGCTCTTGGTTTTGACAGGAAACAAGGAAAAGCTATAAAAACCGGTACACCTGACCAACGAACTCCCCGGAAACAATGAACAGGAGCATGGTCCGCCCCAAAAAGAGCCAAACACGGCAAATGAAGAAGACAGAATAGTGCTGTAAGGGCGGATACACATGGCAGAGGATGTTCTAATAGCCTACGGGTCCAAATCCGTACTAAACCCGAATGACGGAGTTCAAGCTGCCCCAACCGACTGACCAAAAGAAGGCCATGAACCAAGAGAACCGCACCCCCTAGCCTTTAAAACATCTCCAAGCTCAGCACAAATCATGGACAGGTTCTATCAAGTCATATATCGCGAAAGCAAGAGGCAGTATCACTCCTAATAGAGACCAAAACTGCGAGTTTTGGCATGAACCGTAAACCATCTGCATGAACCTAGAACTCGTGTCAGCCACATGACATGTTGGATGAATGACGGTTATTCGGGGCTCTGCTCTGATCTTGTTCAGTCAGTCTGGAAAATTAGACAACAAAAGAAGGCGAATCTGATGCGACAGGACCCCACACCCACAAGTCCCTATAAGCAAGGTAGCTGGCAGAAGTCGAAACAATCCCCAACGACAATGGACTCAGAACCAACGCCATATCGCACCAGCAAGCAAAATGCTAGGGCCTACCCACTCCCCGGCACCTGCTGTATACTCACTCCCGGCGCCGGCCAAAACATGCGGTTTCGGCCGTAAATTAAGCGATTCATCTTCCAAAAACTTCTAAACATGTTGATCTTAATGTTCTACCACGTGGTAACCGGTGCAGGCACCGACCGGGCACCAGGGCACAGAGCACTTGCTGTGCACTAAAATCGAGAGTCGGCAGCCCTCCGGTAAAATGTGTTGGAAGTAAGGAATGTCAAACGTTAAAGTCCGTATCAAGCCTCTTGGCTACCTGTTAGGGGGTGGTTCGGTACGCCTATGATTCGCCAGTGGGGCAGGTTGAACATCTGGGACTGTCTTCTACTCCTAATCCAATTTTTAGCTTTCGCTTCATAGAAAATTATTGTCTCTTGTGGCCATAGACGGGAAGAGATTTTAGGCACAAAACTTTGTTTTGATTCAGAAATCAAGCAAAAAAAAAAGACATTCGAAATATTCGCAAGGGTTAACTGTTTGCAAGTTGACATATATACTTTGGAACATAAATCAAACGTCACAGTTCAAAGTTAAAGCACACCTGGCAATAGTTACTGCTTAGGCTATGTTCCAATATTTAATACTATTTGAATACTGTTAAACTAGGCTCTTCCTTTAACAAATCATCCGTGTCTTCAGCTGTTTTGAGCCTTTATCCAAACCTATTGAGCTCTAACAAAATCAAAGCAAAATCCAGATAGTCGGTTTTACGCATCGATAGTACGATACGCGAACACTCGTCGGTAGCATAATGCGCATGGAAAATAATGAACTGTGGCAAGAGCAAAGATTAGTGATATATCGTTAGCGGGCTTAAAATGCAAGATATGAAATTTGGGTCTTCGGGCTTAAGAAATTAATGAATACAATTACGGAAGTAGTTTGCACTGGCAAACTACTAAATAGGCACGACAGGTCCTTTAACCAACCTACAAAGAAGCACATGAAGTCTACTTACAGCATATGTAGCTTAACTCCTTCTGGGAACAGACCCGGCTGAAGGGACTTCAGCTGATTTCCACTCAAGTCAAGCTGTTTCAGCAATTTCAGCGCCATGAACTGACCCTCACGGAGGAACTGAAGTTCGTTATTCGCCCTAAAACAAAAAAATAAAGATAGATATTTCTTCAGCCCAAGCTGACTGCGAATCATATTTGACAAAGCAAAACGGATAAGTCAGCTACATTTTATTGGAGCTATATTTCGGCCCTTCTTGGCAAGGGTCCTCTTCAGGCTCAGGCCGCTCAAGCTGGAAAATGAACTTCATTTGACTTATCTGTTTTGTTTTGTCAAATATAAAAAATAAAGTCTTAGACCTGATAGGCTACATCCATAAGCTACTATTGAGAGCTTTAGAGGGTCCTCCACTGGAAATCGTCAGCTGTCAGAAGCGATCGTAAGGTATCGTAAGCGGCCATTTTGGCGGTTTTGAGCCAATGACAGCAAACCGGGTCCGGACGAGCACGGTTATGACGGACTTGCGACTGCCAGTGGAGGACCCAGTTTTTACAGATCTCAGCTGCGTTCAGCGCAGTTTTGGCACAAAGAACCTGATGCCGTCTACGTTCAGGACTGAGATTAACTGACCATCAGAAGAAGAAGATAGCCTAAGAACGGAAAATCTTTTGTGTTACTCACACTTGGCTTTTGCTGGAACACAAAAACTTTACGAAAGTCCAAATTTAATTTCTGTACGTTAAAAAAAAATATCTAGCGGTCATAATATACAGTAGAGGTATGCTTATTTGAACGTTGATTGACTTCGAACTTTGCCATTTTCATGCACTTGCTGTGACTAAAGTTAACTACCAGTTGGCCGAAGTAGGTAATTAAGGGCCCCTGAAAACACCTGAATAGGTATTCCGGATCTTTGTTCTATAATTTAGCCCAAAACCGCACTGTTCACATTTAAGTAACTCTTCAAATAAGCATACCTCTACTGTACAACTATGCATTTGACCAGAAAAAATATCGCGTTTGAGGATGAGGAGTTATAAACTCAGTTCATTTTTATCAGTTCAATGCTCACAAGCAAGGCCATAGCCAGGGAGGGTTAGGGAGTTCAACCCCTCCCCCTCTCGCCGAAATGCATCTGATCTATGTTCTTGTTTTACTGTTAGGTATGAGTTAGCTTCGCGGGGAGAACTCCCCCAAACAAATTCCTGGACACGGCCCTGGCGCTCAGCGCCCCCGAGTGTATGGAGCGATTCCCCCTTTTATCTCGAGGAAAGAATTCAACAATCTCTAAGGAACGGAAGGGAACGATGTCTTGGCTTCTTGCTAGCGAGAATCTTAGACTGCTGGGCGACTCCAATCGATCTCTGGCTCCAGTCCAAGCCCTCTGGCCAAGCAATTTGGAAGATGTCATATATAATCTCCAGATTTCAATGGAGAAACGGGGAATTCTTTCCAAGAGAGAAAATTGGATGAGCTGTAATTACCTCGGTAATTACGATTCCCTCGCGCCGTTCCTTTACTTCTGGTGACACGCAAAAATTAACATGTTATGATTATTATTTACCCTGGAAGTTATTATTATCACGATATAAGAAATCTCTTTTTTCTTACTTTCTGTGTCAAACTGACCCGAATTGTGAAGAATAATTACAAAATACCGTGCGAGAGGTTACCCACTCCCCGGCACCTGCTGTACATCTTTCCTGACACCGGCCGAATTACAGGTCCGTATCCAGGAATTATTTTCGGGGGGGGGTTGCCCGCGGGTCGGACCAAAAAGTACAAAAAAGACGTAGATCAGAGGTTAAAGCCTAAAAAAACTATTATTTTCGTATGTTTCGGGGTGGGGGGTGAGCCCCCTCCCCCTGGATACCGAAACCAGCGGTACCATCCATAAATTTGGCGATTCCTCTTTCAAATACTTTTAAAAATACTGATTTTAATGTTCTAACACGTGGTGCCGGCAGATATTCTAGACTGAACAAAACAACTCTATTCGGGGCTGCAAAAGTAAACCAATTTCCCGATTTTAGGAAGTTCTAGTTTTCGATAGCAGCTGAGTTGCGTCATGGCCCGGTGTGAGACTCGGTTGAAATCGGTTCCACTCCATATCACCGGCTCATCCGTTTGTTCTGTCGATTTTGTTGTAGCCTACTGGTGTTTTTCTGTTGTTTATTTCTTTCTCTTTTCTACTCCACTTGTCCACTATCTTCACATTGTGTTTGTGCAATGGATTACAAATATTATATATAGACGTAGATATCAGATTCCGTTTTCCCGAATATCCCGGCAATGGACTAACGTATTTTCATAGGGCTGTCAAGCCTGTTTAAGTAAATAAGTGATTTTTAACTATATTTTCGTATTTCATCTCTATTCAGCGAAAAGTTAGTAAACGTTTATTATTATCATTACTATACAAATTTATCTGGGAGATACCAAACGTCGACCCAATATACACCTGAAATACCATGCAATATCATTTCATGAAACACAAACAAGAAGAAGGATCATTCAGCCCGGTGACCTATTTTTGACATAGCTGCTGAACTATGTTCAATAAGTTACTGTTTCAGAATGATTGCGTACAGTTTTAGTAGTTAAATCGAACAGCCTGGAGTAATTAATACTGCATAGCACAACCACTTATAATAATATTCATTTATTACCCACTTACATCAAAAGAATAAATAGTGGAGTAGAAACTTGAAGAAAAAATGAAAAAAGACGTGAAACAAAAAAGATACAGGTACAATAACATTGATAAAACAAACGGATCAACAACTTCTTTAACACTATGTGGTTGACGCAACATATACCAACGGCTTCAGGCGTATTTGTAGATGACTTTCCAACTCCAGTTAGTACGTTTATTCTCAATTTCGTTTTGATATGTACATGCGAAAGCCGTTTTATGATGCAATTGATTACAGTCATCACTAAAAATCCTTACTCTCTTACAACCCGTAGCCTAGCTATAGTGGTGTGCTACAGGGGCTGCTGAGTCAGAATAATGGTGGTAATAATGGCATTTGTCATCCGAAGAAAAACAAGACAACTGTCGGAACCTATCTAACCTGCTCGCTTATTTTTGCGAATGCAACTCAGCATGACAGTATTATCACTGGAAAAATTAAAGTACTGTTTTATAAAACGGCTAGAACCATGAGGACCTAGGTCTTCCAAATATGAGAAGGATGCTATTTCCTTATGAAAGCATAGCAAGGATTTCTTTACTAAATTCTGAAGCATGAGATAAATATTTTTTTTAGGTACCTTGCTAGGTTTCGTTTGACGTTTATCATTTAGCCCAAACAGCGCCATTTTCATGCTCCTGCTGTGACTAAAGTCAACTACCAGTTTAGCCAAAGTAGCTAATTAAGGGCCTCTGTAACACCTAAATAGGTATTCCGGACCTTCATTCTATCATTTAGCCCAAAAGTGGACAGCTCAAATATAAGTAACTGTTCAAAAAGAATACCTCTACTTTATGTGTTCCGTGTTTTTATCTTTTTTTCCTTCTTTTTTCTCTCGAACTCCGTTTTTGACTTTTGTCTTGAAAATGGGTAATAAATAAAGTTCATTCACTCATTCAAATATAAGAAAAGAGGCTTAAAGAATAAAAAACAAAAATTAAAATTTTAATTTGAAAGGATGCGAGATAACAGCTTCTTTTGAAGGGAGTTAAAGCCAACAAGGCAACAAGTGTTCCAAGTTTAGGGTTCGCGAAGTATGAACTCTATACAAAACCGTGAATACCGAAAACCGGTTGGAACGGCCGCAAGAATGGAAATGAACACTCCACTACCATTTGCGCTAGGAAACATGTGGCAGCGGAAGTTCAAATCCAAGGGATGGAAACGGCATTAAATAGACCTCTCCCGACCGCCTGTACACAATCCGACCAGACAGCTGGACGCCCAAATCCCTTACCTCCGACTGTCAGGACTCTCCAGTGCCAGAAAACCTATGACGGCGCGTTCCAAATCTCACAAACACACGAAAAAAATATTTTGTAGAAGCGAAAGCCTGTTTACCGCATTTATATTTTTCATACGTTTACCCATCGCAACACCAAAACGAAACAAGACCAAAGGTTTCGATGGGATCCCAAAAATGTAATATCTGATCCAGACAACTGGGTCCTGTCTTCTCCAGATCAAGTCTTCGCCAGACTCCTTGAACATTTTTACTACAGAAATTCAGAAAATCGTAAAGATATCGAGTTTAAAAAAATCTGCCATTCTGTGTTTATTTTTCGGCAATGGCTTACCTTTTTATTTGCTAAATATTTCAAGCATAGAGGTACAAACAGATGGAGGATCCACAAATCCGGAAGAGAAAATTCGTTCGATGAAATCGATTATCTGTGGATAGCGGATATGCGAATTTACTGTATTCTTACCCAGTTTTAAGGCCTATTTAAGTGAACATTTGATGTGTAAGTAGACTGTCGGTCTCAGCTCTTTTCGGTTAAACTTTACAATTTGTTTCTCGACAAGGGACGTGTGAGGGCTTTCGCGCTTCTCCATAAGATAGGCCGACACTCAAGGCCGTATCCAGGGGGGGTTAGGGGGTTCGACCCCCCCCCCCCCGAAACCCACAAAAGTAATAGTTTTTTGCAGGTTTTAACCTCTGATCTATGTATTTTTTGTACTTATTGGTCCGACCCGTGGACAAAACCCCCCTCGAAATAAATTCCGCGAGCAAACACCCCCCCCCCCCGAAATAAATTCCTAGATACGGCCCTGCCTACACTGTATCAAATGCTAAAAAGGATACTCACACATTGAGAACATTCAATCTGGAAGGGCTCCCAAAGACCGGTAGTTCACTCAATCGATTCTGCTGGAGTTTCCTGGAAAAATACATAAAGTAAACATTTGGGTTTCGATCCCGTATCCAAGGCGAAAATCAAGCCAACTGAGCCGCACCAAAAAATTAAGAAGTAATGGATGAAACGACAGGCTTAAGATCTTTGTGGGGCAAAAACGAAGAAGATGCAGCCTCTTTAAATGTTTTCTTTAAGCGCTTTACGGTTAGGAAACTATCAACAGGGCAACAAAAAATGACCCAAGAAAAAGCAGCGGAAAACATTACAGGGCTGAGAGCAAAATGAGTAGATAACGAGGTCTCCTGTAGTCCAAGCTGTCTTGAATTTCGTCCCCCATGAGAAAATCCTCAAAATTGTACCATTCTATTTTTCTTTTTTGTGATTGTTCTATCTAGGACGGTAACTTATTTCATTTTTACAAAAGAGTTAAAGTCATCCAGAATAAGGCAATTAAAGGACACCTGAACGATCCTACCATACTTCCATGAACCCCTCAGATCGTCCTTCACAGTACCGGTACAGAGAAGAAGAATTTTTTCGCTCCGTGATTTCGGCGCTATCCACTCTTGAAGTTCTAAGTCTCCCTATGGCGATTCGTTACGACCTCCCAAGACAAATTTAGCGCCAATGTTTAAACTGTCATTATCGCATGGATAAACGTACGTTGATAACGCATGGATGGATAAACAGCGCATGGATGGATAAACGCATGGACTGTACGGCGTGGACTGTTACAACATGAACTGTTACGCATGGACTGTTACAACTGTAACGGTGAGCGTTACGATCAAGACAAGTCGGAAAAAAGGCTGAAAATTATAGCACGGTGAAACTTCATCCGATTTTAGTCCGGTTTTCGAGAGATAAATGGTAAGCAGTGTGTAAAAGTGGCAATTTAGGGCGTTAGACTTCATTCAGATGACCTTTAAATCATTTCATCAGTAGGCTACAACACACAGATAAAATTAGTCTTCATCTCAAATTTACCCAAATATTTGATGAATCAAAGACTCGGCCTTTCTAGACTGCAACTGTTTGCTTCATGTACTTTAACAACCTCCTTTCATCTTCATTTCAGAAACCGTTTAAATCAAGATTTGCGTGCATACGAAACAAGACACTTAACAAGAAACAAGACACTTTAGAGGCGAAAGCCTTATTATTGCAATTATATTATTATTATTATTATTAAGACACGTTGTCCAAGAAACGCCATGAACGAAAGAGCTTGTTTCTAATTGGATTTTTTGCACCAACTATTTGGAATGTACTCCCA
Source organism: Branchinecta lindahli (assembly GCA_023053555.1). Classification (NCBI taxonomy): domain Eukaryota; kingdom Metazoa; phylum Arthropoda; class Branchiopoda; order Anostraca; family Branchinectidae; genus Branchinecta; species Branchinecta lindahli. The sequence continues at coordinate 28,035,300 of JAKZAO010000002.1, forward strand.
CTTGAAATCCGAAATTCAAATACTCTGATCTCCTTTAAGCGAGCAGCGAAAGGTCATCATAGGAAAAGTGCCTTAAAGGTGATTTAAGTTGCGTTTTCAGACTCGCGATTTTCAACCCGTTTTCGTCAGAAGTAGTTTTTACGGAGCGAATCTTAACACGGATTCCGTGTTCTGTAGCTTCAAGCGTTTTTAGTTCCCGTGTTTCTCTCGAGTTCAACACCGAATCTAAACACCAACGGATTCAATAGCGTACCAAATCATGGTCCAGGTTATCTTAGGTAAAACACGGCCACCAAAAACGGGTGACAGCGCATCGTGTTAGGATTCGAATCCAACACAGCTGAAACCGCAATTTTAGTTGTTGTCCTCCTCCAGCTTGTTTCGATTTTCTTCTTGTTGTTTCCGTCCAAACTTCAGACTACTATTGATTTCCTTTCAGCGAGCGTCGAAAGGTCATCATAGAAAAAGTGTCTCAAGGTGTATTTAGGTCTTGTCCTCCTCCACCTTTGTTTCGTTTTTCTTCTTGTTGTTTATTTTTGCATTTCTCTTCTTTTTTCTTCAAAGTCGACAGCGTAAGTATTTTTTGTCTTCATATATCTAGTTGATCTATTTTTTATGGCACTTGCCTTCCGGCCAAGTGCCATATACCGATCACTTTTCCGTCGGTCGGTCGGTCGGTCTGTCGGTCGGTCGGTCTGTCGGTCGGTCAGTCCGGTGATCGCGAGTTAGGGTACTTCCAGATGTGCTAGGACGATGAAACTTGGCAGGCATATCAGGGACCCGACCAAACTAATTTAGAAATAGTCATCTCCTCGATCCGACCATCATGGGGGGAGGGAGGGGAGCCGGAATCCGGAATTTAGGGGCATGCATAACTTTGAAACGGGTGATCGGATCTTAATGAAACTTGATATTTGGAAAGACGTCATTTCTCAGATGTCCCAATTCAGGTCCGGATCGAATCCGATTAATGTGGGGGGGGGGGAGTCGGAGGGGGGAACCGGAAATCATGTGACACGCTTAGACTGGAGCGATCGGGATGAAACTTGGTGGGAGGAACAAGCACATACCCTTATAGGTACGTCATTGACAGACCCGGACCGGATTAGTGCACTGTGGGGGGAGTTGGAGGGGGGTTCCGGAATTCCGGTGATACGGAGTTAAGTTACTTCCAGGTGTGCTAGGACAATGAAATTTGGCAGGCAAATCAGGGACTCGACCAGATTAACCTGGAAATAGTCAACTTCCCGATCCGACCATCGTGGGGGGAGTGACGGGAGGGGGAATCCGGAATCTTGAGGTATGTATAACTTCCGAACGGGTGATCGGATCATAATGAAACTTGATACGTAGAAAGATCACATGTCTCGGATGCCCAGTTTCAAGTCCGGACCAGATCCGATGAAGGTGGGGGGGGGGGGGTCGGAGGGGGAACCGGAAAACTTGTGACACGCTTGGAGTGAAGCGATCGGAATGAAACTTGGTGGAAAGAACAAGCACAAGCCCTATGTACGTAAGTGACAGAACCGGACAAGATTCGGGCACTGTGGGGGAGTTAGAGGTATTTAGGTATTTAGCTCCGGCTATTTGGAATGGTATACCAGCTGGCATTCGGGAGGCTGAACACATTGGGTCATTTAAAGTAAAACTTAAAAAACATTTATTGGGAGAGGGGAGATAATTTTATTTTTTTTATTTTTCAGATTTTGGTATTAAAGGTTAAATGAGTGAGAGTGTTTTTGTCTTTTCTTTCTTTCTTTTTTTTTTTTTTTAATGAAATTTGTTAAAGGTTGAGAGTCAGAGGATTGCAGCCGTCCATCATCAGGCTATTTGAGCCTTCCCCGGGCGGTTGTGTGATTATATAGTCTATTTTATAATTAGTTGTAAATAAAGCAAGTCAAAGTCAAAGTCAAAGAGGGAGGGGGTCCGGAATTCCGATGATCGCAAGTTAAGGTACTTCCAGACGTGCTATGACGATAAAACTTGGCTTGTAAATTAGAGACTTGACATGATTGGCTTAGAAATAGTCAGTTCCCTGATCCGACCATCCCTTAAAGTACTAATATTTTAAAGCAAAATATTTTAAAGCAAAATATACATTTTCGTGATCCCTATGAGCTCACGATCATTTTTGCCTCAAGGGTTTTGCTTACAACTGAATTCCTTAATAATCGTGATCCCTATGATCCCTCACAAGTGATTTCCTTAAAGTACAAACAATACTTTTGAGCAAAATATACATTTTCGTGCTCCCGATGAGTTCGTCATGTATAGTCAGTTCCCTGATCCGACCATCCCTTAAAGTACTAATGCTAACCGCAAAGTACAAAAAAATATTTTAAAGCAAAATATACATTTTCGTGATCCCTATGAGCCCATGATCATTTTTGCCTCAAGGGTTTTGCTTACAACTGAATTCCTTAATAATTCCTTATAAAGTACTAATCGAAACCACAACGTACAAAAAATACTTTTAGCAAAATACACATTTTCGTGATCCCTATGATCCCTCACAAGTGATTTCCTTAAAGTACAAACAATACTTTTGAGCAAAATATACATTTTCGTGCTCCCGATGAGTTCGTCATGTTTTTTACTGATTTTTCTGTACAAATGATCACAACAAACCCACAAATTGACGAATTCCTACTTTCATCCTCTGACCCAGCCTTGCAAGTGCCATATGAGCTTCCAGCTCTTGTTTATTACTGTTACTACTGTAACTGATGGTCGCCTGCCCACACAAAGCACTCTTTTCTGAACTTTTTTGGTAGTTACTACAAATGAACACTCCACCAAAAATCGGAGTTCGATCTTGCACATGTCGACGGATTCTGCAGTAGACCTAGGCAAAAAATTCCCAACATAAAGCATAAACACTGCACTTACAGTTCAATGAGGTTAGGCGTTGACTGAAAAACTGACCCGTTGAGCCATGAAATACTGTTAGAGCTGACATCGCTGAAAAAAAAATGTGTATTCAATGGATTTGCTATTCTTCAACATTCCCTAGATATCCCCTTCAAATATGACTGACTCTCGACTCCCCACTTGGTTCATGGGCAAATGGGTCAAAGCTTCCTAAAACAGGTAAGGGTGAATTCGGATGCTGAGGGCATAGTTTGAGTATTCGTCCTACGCCTATTCCCCGCCACAACTTCACGGAAGCTTTAAAGAACCCCTCTTCTTTTTACTGTTGTCACATCCCCAGTGACGAAGTTAGTTGTCTACTAACCTCTGAGATCTCCCTGTTTACAAAATCTCAGCATTTAACCACAGCGCGCATTTGTTTTAAATTTATCGCGAGAAAAAACAATAATTTTTGCGCGAAGCCCGGTCAGAGTCGGCAAGCGCTAACAAGAGAATCCCTAATTTCACTAGGTGAGTATAAGTTTTTTTTTTGAAAAAACTTCATTTCCGGAGGAATTTATGTGCTTTAAGGATCCAACGCCCCGGACTTCCAGGCGTTTTTAGCCTACCTTCACCTTCCAGATCCACCTAGACGAGAACGAATATCTAGGATCCGGAAAGAAAATCTTGAAGGTGAAGCCTGGATTTTATAGAAGAAATGTTCGACAAAACCGGAAAACCCCCACATAGGAAAAGCTCCATTTCTTTGATAAATGAAGAAATCCATCTACCCATCGCTAATTGACCGTTAAACGCTCAGGTACTCCCTCGCCCCAATGCCCTCAGGGACTATTATCCCTCCGACCGCGGGGTCTCATCAAAATGGACATCCTAAATGGCATTCCAACACCTTTTGGGTCTTGTTCTTTCACACATACCTCGGCTTCCCAAGTTAATTTTCATACAAACCAGGTGTACGGTGTACACTACACGCCAGATCGATGGGCACAATACCAACTACCTGAGTCGGGTCCAATAAATAATGGATAGGGTAGATATCGTGTCAGGGAGCATTATGTGAAAAGATTTGCAAGAAATGAAAGAAAAGTTCGAATAAATCATATGACAAAAGAGGAAACACCTGAACCCAAATCTACTTAAATTTATCGTCCGGCATGACTGACAATCCCAATATACAGAAAGGCCATTCCGGCTTTTTGGTGAATGGATACATTACGGAAGGGTTAAAACGTCAAAGAGGATCACGTTACTAGGAAAAATGTCAGCTGCCTTTTTATTGCAAAACTGTTTATCTATACGAATGTCAAAGTTTTTCAAACGCATAATAGCCAATTTAAAACCACAAATGGGGAATAAAATAGCGAGTCCAGGTTTGGGATCGATCTCCGCTGTATAATGTAGGTTACTCGACAAAACATAAAGGTGTAGGAACAAAACCTTGTACCAGCCGCCGTTCGGTGACACTGTGAACAAATGATTTTTGTCATTTCTATTTTTGATTATTTATAATCTACTATTGTAGTGTTTCTGATTATTTTTTAACTTGTATATTCCGACGACCTGGTCGGGTTATTTTTATATTGAGTTTATTTTACGGACATGGCGAAAGTTCAGCAACGATGCTGAGAAGAGCGTTCATGGTCGGATAGAATGAGATACTTCTTCCACTTAAGTCTTTTTTTTTTCAGTTAGTCCAAATCATTTTCCGCATGGCTTAGGTAGGTCGCGCAGGCACCATCTAAGTGCAGTAGAGGTGGGCTTCGTCGAACACTTCTTCAACTTTTAGACCGGATTGGGTTTTTTTTTAACAATCAAATGGAATGATAAATTAAGAACTTGGTATCAGCTGTTTCGCCTTTCTTGTGGCACAAGGAAAGAAATCAAGATCCCTTGGTTCTATATGCTATTTCTTTTGTAATCTTCTTTTCTTCTGTTGGGAATTTCAGACGTCCACGAAAACCAGACGCCAGAACTTGGCGGGAAAGGGTGCAGGATAAACTGAGCAACAAAGGTTAAAAGATTGAAAAGAATAAGTTTGTAGCTTCAATTTGTTTTTGTTTTTTTAATTAAACCGTTTGCAGTCAGGTAATATATAAATAATAAATAAGTTCGATGCATGAATATTGCGAAGTCGGATTTTCTTCCTATTCTTCGCTATCGTTCATAGTTACACACCTCTACCGTATCTGTAGTAGCCGTGCATCTTCTAGGGGAAATCAAGGAAACCTGTAAAGGTAGAAAGATTCCCGAGAAAGCATGCTGTTGAAAAGCTCTTGTGAATTACTATGAACGCATGTTCGACAAATGTCTCACACGCAAAGGATGTCTGTTACACGCTTGAACGCCAACCTACACCAATCCCACCGACCTTAAGGGGTGCCAGACTTGCGACAGGTGTATGGCTAATTGAGAAATCTCTGCGTTTGCTCCTCACATAAAGATGCCTTAGACTAAAAGAGAAGGGTGTTCGGAGATCACAAAAATCGAAGGTAAACTCTCTCCAGAATAGCTTTTCATTGTCGTCTATAGCAAAATAAAACACAAAAAGATAAGATTCTAGAAAAAAAGGTTCTGATTTGACAATTTCTGACTACACTAGCTGATTTATACTGGGCTTTCGCAGGTCAGTCTATCTCAGCAAAGTCAATCTTTTCAAAAAGCGATCTATTTCTTTTTTCTCTTTTTTTTCGCGGGGACGTTCTACTTTTTGCGGAGCTTTTCTGCGGCTTTCTTTCAATCCAATTTAATTTACTTATAGGCTAGGCTACTTGTAAAAAAAAGAGTAGGTGCGCATCCCTTCACAAAAGAATGACAACATAAAGAGAAAATTGTACCATAACAAAACATGAGCAATCTATGTAATCATAGGAACATATAGGACCTGCAGTTATTAAGTTACTCGCGGAAGTGAACTTAATAAATTCTCCACTCTTTATCATCTATTTAGCTGTAAAACCGGTCATTCAAAAAGGAACCTGGTCCTCTGGTCAACCTGGACCAACCAAAAGAAATCTACGAGTTTTGGGTTGAAATTGAAAAAAGGACTGAATTTCTAAAGAACCAGAACATCAGAGGTTTTTGCGGCCAAATTCCGCAACTAACAGCGTCACTGAAAAGTGGCAACGCTGGTTGTCAATTCATCAGCGTTAATAGCCCCTCTACAGGCTACTCAAGGAAAGGCGTCAAGAAAATGAACAGATCGACACCATATGGCCCGCCTCTACTGCCTACTGTGGCCATAGTCGCCCCAGCGGGGAGTCCGAGATGGAATATGAAAAACAAGGCTATAAAGAAGTCGGATTGCAGGCTCAAATTGGTCGGGGGTTGATTAAACTCCTTCATTTCCAACCAAGAAGTCAAGGGGCTTCGAAGTAATTAGATCAAGTGGATTAAGGAATTGGACGTAGGTGGCAAAACACGATTATGTGGTAAGGATCATAACACCTGCTTAGCTCAGAACCGATAATAGAACAGCCTTTTTCAGTTGTAAAAAAAACATCTAACCACCATTGGAAGTTCTTGTTCTATATTAAACAATGGCTTAAAACGTAAAAATTCTGTCACGGTGTTCGTCACCGATATTTCGGCCCTTCTTGGCAAGGGTCCTCGTCAGGCCTGACGAACATTGTTTTTCGGTTTTGTGCAATTGGATAATACAATTTTGTTTCCCAGTCAGCTTGGGGTAAAGGAGTATGTTCTTCTTCTAATCTTTGTCTGTTGCTGTTTTTTTCCTTCTTAGTTTTGTCATTATTTAGTTGACTGTACATTTTCCTTTCTTTACTTCGCGTTACTTCACTGTATCTAATAGGCGGGTTATAAATAAATTATTATTATTATTACAATCAGAGCTGATTCAATTCTTGTGTTAGTGAATAATTATCTTTTCTTTCTTAGTCGTATTTCTTTTACTGTACGGTGAGCTAAAAACTGGCATACATTAGTATCATTATAATAGGAAATCAGGATTATCCGGAACAAGCAATCCCACCATCCTCTTTTCTGCGACTACTAAAGTAAAAGCATACTTAGTCTTAGGCTGGCTGATGTAATTATCAAATCAAAGAAGCCATGTCCCGTTGGTTTGGGAAAAAACTTCTTTCTAAAAACATTCTTTCGAAAAAAAATGGAACATGGCATAGGCGTAAGACTAACAATAATAAACATGCCATGATGCCTCTATAAATGTTTCCACGAAACCCAGCACAAAAAATAACAAAAACAAAGAGGACTAGCAAAACTTACAACAGCCAACTGATTTCATACAAGAACTTGGACTAGTTTGGTTTCGGCCAGAGTACCCTACCTTGCTACATACTTCTTTTACGATCTTTTCATGATACAATCGTTTTCCGAAATTACCAATACTTGACCGGTGAGAATAGCGATTTTCTTGTTGGCACTTGTCGACTTTATCCAGACTCCCCCGCTGTCCGAAAAGGAAGGTCGGACGCAAAAGTATTTGAAAACTGTACGCAAAGTGGTTGAAAAATGGAAAAAAAAACAAAGCAAAAGAAAAGGAGTCCAAAACATAAGATAGACTTGTTGGCCTACGAAGTCTTCCAAAACGAAAAACAAAATTTCGAAGCTTGTCATGCCTTTATTTCCGAAGTTATCGGGGGACCTTGAAGCTTTCGGCGAAGTTTTCGCTCCTTGACTTGTAATCTTGACCCGGCCGAAGAACGCATCAAAGAGCATGTTCCACCCTACTTACCGTAGGCTAGTTACTACGCTAGTTACCGTAATTACTACCAAGAATAAATAAGGGAGAGAATTGAGAACTCGCATAACCTTGATGTCAGCAACCTACGTTTACTTCTGGCCGAAAATATTTTACCGGGGGTGGAGACTGGGTTGAGCTTCGCGTGTTGCCTCTTGCAGTATTAAGCGTTACCTCCTGAGCAAAAGTGATGAAGCAGCCAGAAAAGGAGGGAAGTTTAAACAGTGCTGATTTCTGCGGATTATCTCGGGTCAGATTTCCAATAAGATGCTTATTTTATCGCGACCTTTCACAAAGACTATGAAGCCCAAGGGAGTGCGGCATTTGATGACTGAGGGAGCAATTAGGAGCAAACGTTGATGCACTTGAGGCAAATTTTTCGGTCAAATATCAGGCCGCGGGCTGATCGGACCAATCACGTTGCAGAGATGCGTAGTTACTACGCTAACTACGCTCCCGAGCGTGGTAAGCAAATAGTTACTATTAGTTACTATTTTGAGAAGGTTGGAACGGTCAGCGTAGTAACTTTTCGTGAGGCTGGAACGGAAATAGTAACCAATAGTTACTATTGGTAGAGGGGTGGAACACGCTCAAAGTAGTTGGTGCAAAACGAAATAATTGCGAAGGGCGGGGATTTCAGAAGCTTACAATTCCATAAGGGAGCTAGGGATAATATACAAGGCAGAATAAGCAAGGGGAGTCCATTAAAGGTGCTATAACTGTGAAAGAATGTCACGCCAAGGATAGACGATCAGGTTTTCCCTGACGGATTTACTGCACGTGCACCATCAAGTTGAAAAATCTCAACTTTTCCGTACGGAACTGGTGATGGTCTGGTAAATCCTGGCAGGATTCTAGTCCTCGACCGCGCGATCCTGATCGATTGTTCTGAGAAACCACGGAATCCTTTTCCGGTGACATTTCGCCGACAGAATCCCAATGTCTCCTAATCTTCGAAATACCAGACAAGTCACGGCAGAATCTTATTTCGGAGGATTACAGCCCATCGACGAATAGGAATTTATTACCAGTGGGTAGGAGAGACGTTAAAAGGATTACTTACAGTGTACGAAGCTTCGGCAATCTCTTAAACAAGTCGACTGGCAGCTCAGTGATCTTGTTTTCTTGTAGCTCCCTGGAAAAGGACACCAGTTGAACTATACAAAGGGCATAAGATAAGATAAGATTTATTCCACTAAAGCACAGAGGCCATTGGAGAAAACAAAAAAAAAACAAATAAGTGATAACTATTTTACATATTCCTTTACAGGAACCTTTCTCTGTGGTTCATCGAAACCGAAAGGAATCTTCCCAACTTTTCAATATCACCAAATAATTTACTTCCCATTACTTTTACCAACCAACCCTTTCCCCAATAACTAACACCAAAAATTTCCCCACGAAGATCTGAAAGCTCAGGGCATACGCACATTAATTGAAAAATATTTTCATCAAATTGCCCGCACATTGGGCAAAAGTAAGGACCACACAATACTCTTACCTTACCCAAATATCTTCTACACATTCCTAATGGTAGAACAAAACCGCCTATAGTAGTACAATATTAATTATAGTAAAAGGGAAATATAGTACCCGGTTTACCTATCACAGCTCCTCTCACGGAACCACGCTAATTTTTTTCATTTTTCATGTTTGCCTCTTTTCGAGCTAGCAGTATCAGTGGCAAGGACTCAATTTGTTATCCCACGATTTCCAATGTAGGTTCAATACGAAGTTTGCTCGATGCCTTTCGCAGGAAATCCCGGCAGAAACACACCTGGTTGCGGAGCTGAACCTTTGACTGTTAACTATGCAGCAGCAAAATGGGTCAATATTTACGAAGCCTTTTAACGCCCAGCATCAGGGACTGCTTGCATTTCCTAGTCAAGTCGTGTTTACCGACCCTCGCCACCCTACCTATTATTTGCTCCGATAACAAAGCCACGTCTTGTAAAGTCTCATGGCCTATTCATCCACATGATCTCCACTCTGAACAATTTTATGCAAACACACGAAAGGGTCAAGTGTTCAGCCAACAGGTGTATTTGCCATGGATCATGTTCGCACCAACTATTTCCAAGCTCGAAGAGGCTCTAGCGAGCCCATGGGGAAATCCTACTCGTGACAAAAGCATGAATTCCTGGCATATCATATTTAAAATTCTTCAGCCAAAGCTGACTGCGAATCACATCTGGTTTCGCTAAATAAATTAGTTAGTTGAGTTTATGTTTCGGGGATATTTTAGATTAACCATATTTAGGGACCCCTCTTCTTACTTATTTTGCCTTTTACATTATCCCTAGCTTCATCATAAAATTATTAACTTCAAAAATCCGGGCTCTTCGCCACTGTTTAAGATTTGTTTGCGCTTTTTCGGCCGGACCGCGACTTCGACCGGGCCGAAGTCAAGCGTAACAAGTGCGCAAGCGCTCGAACGTGGAGTGTGAAAGTAAAAAGTTTGTTTATCGTATCTTTTGTTCGAATTGCCTAAGCCCCAGCCGCCTTTCAACTGGAAGGGTGTCGGAAACCACCAAAAGACACAATCCAAACTTCGTGGCCGAGGAATCAACAAATCTAAACTATTATCTTTTTTCTTCAAAGAAACTCTTAAACTTCTGTATCTTTGGACTTCCCACTTCATTTTGTACCTTTTTCGAGAGAAAAAACACCCACCGACCTAAAAGTTCAGATGATATTTTCCATCATATTTATTACGTTAGCACTAGGCCTTCTTTGGCAGTAACCGAATCTAACCATACACAGGATATTCCCAAATCTTTGAAACCAAAATGGAATATTGTTGCCACGCAAGAATCTTGAGCGCAGGAACCGAGTACACCCTTCCTATATAACGCAAGTTATTTTCGACCACTGTTTTAGCGATAGGTCAGATAAGCCAAAAACAGCGCCTATTATAAAAGCTCTCCGCGCCACGCAGACGCGTTTTTGATATCTCATCATCGTTTATACCTTTATTTTCGCACCTTGAACGGCTCAAATCTGACAATCAGGTACCTCACCTATACCATCCCTACCCCTCCAGGCTACACGGATTACCATACAGATATACCCAAACTGTTCTTTGAGGCAGAGAAACATACCCAACGGCAAGGATGCGTGTTTTGGACTGAAGTTTTATTTTCGTCGTGAGCACTTCAGGTAATTAATGATCGTGATGATAAGAATAACACCGTGGCAGATACTTAGAGATGACCACAAAATGAACAAGCAATTGATTAAAGTGGTGTCAGCACAGAGTTAATTATACGCAGATAGATTCTAATCGTATGTTTCGTAATGAGACCTTGTATTTGAATACCACGAACCGTAAGTTCCAAAGTGTTTCTATCTTAGCAGATGGGTTCACGAAAGTATTTGCATGCAACTAACTGACAGTTTCAACTGTTTTGTTCAAATAAACTGATAAGACACGGATTCACGCGAAGAGGACCAGTTGGACTTTCGGAACTGGGGATCTCGAGGGATACTTATAGTTCAAGTGAAGGGCTTAGTAAGGCACCAAAATCCATGCACCTAACTGGATTAACCTTCCTCAAAACCACAGAAGCCCGTCGAGATTACTAGGAGATTACACAGCCAGTCCGTCGAGATTACTAGCTCAGTGTAGCCTATGTAAAAGCATGACGGCTATTTATGAACCAATCAACTTCCATCACGTCACTGGTTTTAGTAAGCCTCCGACGGAAACGAACCACATCGACTATATCACAAAGCGTGAGTGACTGGGAAAGATGTAGGAATACTAGTTGAATACTTTCCATCTGAAAAGACACCCTCGTAAGGTAGCTATTACCTTAAATTGCAACCAATATAATGATAGGCTTGCCTTCTTTAGTATGTCGACCTGTCAGATACGTTTTAGTAATTTGACGTAACCAAACAAATCCGGCGTAAGCCGCGGCTGGTTTTGGTGAATAAAAAGATTCACTTATGAAATACCTAACAATTTTAATGATCACAAGGAAAGTGGACGAAACCTTTCCCGTTTACCGTGCTAAACAACACTGGGCTTATAAAATCTCCTCTTGGTTTAACACATTCAAGCAGTCTTCAAATGATTGTGGCGTCATTTACAGCATCATGGGTTGTTTTGATGTAGCTCAGTGGCTTCAGACCTTGTTCGAAAGCGGAAAAAAGACCTACTGACACATGTAATGGGTATTTCCCTCTACCCTGAAAGAACATGTAGGCAACATAACCATTCTGACCTCCGATTTAATGTAGAAGGTCTATCGGGTATGTATCGAAAATACGAGTCGTGTCCCATGATATTTTTCACGCTTTCTGGAAGTATGCTTTTACTGTAGCAAACTACAAGCGATGCCTTTAAATGGGGGGGGGGGGAGAGGATGTATTCCCGACGCTTTTCGTTTTTACCTGTAACACAACTTAACCAAAAGTATGAAAGCATCGCTTGTGGTTGTGGCTGAAAAATAGCATTTGTGAAATCTGATAATTGCTCCAGCATCACTAGGCATATTCATCTTACTCGAGTTGACACAATTCATTTTAAGCCGTCCGAACACCGGGCGCATAGAGACAGCATGAGGGAATATCCGTGCCTACTTATTCCCTTAAGTCCCTTAAAGCTCAGTTCGCTGAAGATACAGTTTATATTCCAGTACTGATTACCTAATAATGGCCAAATGTAAGCTAGAGAAATATCAGGTTCGAAGCCAAGCTAACCATTCGTAAGTATTAAGCAGGTACTTCTCTGGATAGTTTAGGCCTAGCCTACTCTGATTACTGTAACAATGTAAACATGTTACAAAGCCAAAGAACTTCCTGAATGTCTCCTAACATCTGATCTGAATGTGTGTTTTTAGGTTTTGATGTTACCATCTGGCTAAACGAAGTAACACTCTTGGGCATGCATTCCTTCTATAGTTCAGAAAAAGTAAGAAAACTTACAGGTATTCAGTCCAATCGGGAAGTTGATCCGGTACTTCAGTTAAATCCTTCTTGCTGCAATCAACAAGTCCGCCAAAGCAGGTGCACATACTTGGACATCCATCATCACACAAAGCACTCCCCACCAATAACACTATCACTAAAAGCTTCATCATTTTCACTGATTCATTTCAATTGGAATAAAAATTTTGCTGTGGTTCATAGATCTCGCCTTTGAGAACCACAGATCCGCGCTGCAACAGAGCAACTGAACTGATGGGAGTTGAGGAAGGAGCTGTTGCAGTCAAACAACGGCGCTAACTCTTGAGGAACCTATCCTCACAGCGGGGAAGGTCCATGACGCTCGAATCTGGAAAGGCGATTTAAAAATCAAACATTGCGAACATCAGAAGAAACAAATCACGACCTAGCTGTGACTAGCTATAATATAGAAAAGGGACAGAATACAAACCAAACACACACCAAAAGAATCACCAATCATAAACCGAAACGCTGCGACACCAGAAGAAAAATTCAAATTCTTTCTTCTGACATTGCGAACATCAGAAGAAAGAAATCACGACCTAGCTATGACTAGCTATAATATAGAAAAGGGACAGAATACAAACCAAACACACACCAAAAGAATCACCAAGCATAAACCGAAACGCTGCGACACCAGAAGAAAAATTCACGACCTAGCTTCGCCTAAGCTACAGCAAAGAAAAGGTATAAAGGAAAAAAAACAACAAAAAGGAAGACATCAAACTTTCACACACCAAAAGAGCGAACAATTACAAAACGCTGCGAACACCATGCTAAAGAAATCACGACCTATCTGTGCCTAAGCTAGAGCAAAGAAAAGGGATAGAGTACAAAGGAAAAAAGACAAAGCAAAAAAGACCAAGAGCTGCAAGCTCATATGGCACTTGCAAGCTTTTTAGCTTGTATTCAAGTTATCGTAGTAGGCTGTGAATGGATAGTAGCTTTGTCAGTGTGATGGGTTGTTTGGTACTACAGTTACGTTCAAAAGAAATGGTCACTTAGGTATATTTGCTGTTGTATAATATATTGAACAGTTTGTTTTAAATATTTTGACATCTTATGGAAAAATCAGCGAAATTTTCAAGCACTTCCTTTTCGACGGTGACGCTCGGGAGGTTCCGATCGCTTCATTCTAACCGTGTCACATGATTTTCGGTTCCTCCCTCCGACCCCCCCCCCCCACATTCATCGGATCCGGTCTCGACTTAAAATGGTATATCTGAAACATGAGGTCTTTCCAAATACCAAGTTTTATTAAGATTCAATCACCCGTTCGAAAATTATGAATGTCAATAAAATTCCGGCTCCCCTCCCTCCCCCCACTATGGTCGGATCGGGATCGGGCAAGTGATTATTTCCAAGTTAATTTGGCCGAGTCCATTATACACCTGCCAAGTTTCATCGTCCTAGAACATCTGGAAGTAACTTAACTCCGTAACACCGGAATTCCGGAACCCCACTCCAACTCCCCCCGTAGTGCACGAATCCAGTCCAGTTCTGTCAATGATTCAATGATGAACCTAGGGATTCTTTTTGTTCCTCCCACCAAGTTTCATCCCGATCGCTCCACTGTAAGCGTGTCACATGACTTCCGGTTCCCCCTCCGACCCCCCCCCCCCCCCACATTCATCGGATTCGGTCCGGACTCGAATCGGGACATCTGAGACATGAGGTCTTTACAAATATCAAGTTTCATTAAGATCCAATCACCCGTTCGAAAATTATGCATGTACAACTAAATTCCGGATTCCGGCTCTCCTCCCTCCCCCCGCGATGGTCGGATCGGGCAAGTGATTATTTCCAAGTTATAGAAAATCATCTGTAATCAAAACTCTTGAAGCAAAAAATATGATCATCAGGAGCACGAAAATGTATACTTTTCTCAAAAGTATTGTTTGTACTTTAAGGAATTTTGTTGCAAGCCAAACCCTTGAGGCAAAAATGATCACGGGCTCATAGGGATCACGAAAATGTATATTTTGCTTAAAAGTATTTTTTTGTACTTTGCGGTTAGCATTAGTACTTTAAGGAATGGCCGGATCTGGGAAATAACTATTTCTAAGCCAATCATGTCAAGTCTTTAATTGTGGTACGAGAGCAACACTTTGGTTTTGTCCCGTTTTTTTTTTACTTATTTTTTTTCCTATGCCGCCGATTTCAGCTGTTTCCTGGTAACTGGTAAGGGTCTAGCTTGTGCGGTTTTTACGGATAGTGTGGACCTCAGGCCGGATTGATGAATATGACATTACATTTTGGAAAGCTCCCTAGAACTCTTGCCTGGGGCCAAAAAGGATGGTTTTTGCTTGTCCTCGAGCCAGAGCCTATGGTGTGCGAAGTGAAGTGGAGTTGTATAGCCTATGTCAGAGAGGAGTATCTGAAGTTGTGCAGCCAAGCTTTTGTTTCATCAAACCATGTTTCTGCTTTCGAGTGGAAAGCTCCGTTCTAGCAGGCAAGCAGGCAGGCACCAGTTTCAAACTGAATATGGACTAAAATCTATAAGTGCGAAATATGTGAGGCCGTTGCCCGGCCCCACAGCCAAAATATCTTCTTTGAATGATAAATAGAAAAATCTGGAGAAACAACAAAATGTCATTTTCCCACGGGTCCGAAAGTGCTGCCATCTATTGTTTCTACTCATTTCAGTTCGTGATTTCAGCCAAGTTCATCATTCCATTTTTTGCCCTTGGGATTGCGGTAGAGAAATGGTATTGGACATGCCTCTTAAACTTTAAAAGTTCTCTCATTGCTAAAGAAATTGGAGCTTATCCTTTGTTCCTTTCTAAGTGGTGTCGTTAGAAAGTTGGCCTACGGCAAAAAAGTCAACTTTTGAACTAAGACAGCTAGATTTTTTTTTCGACGGCATTCGATAGCGCTTGATGAGCTGATCAAAGTATATGCCATCCATTTTTTGGTTCAAAAATTCCTTCATGAGATATACCAGTTTGAAAGTTTTAAGGGGTTGACAACTTCAGTGGTAAGGTACACACTGAAGCCAAAAATAGGCCGATACCAACTGTGAGACATGTAGAGGACTTGTAAGCAACAGTCGGCAGTTGGCTCATAATCATCTTCGGCAATGAGGGGTTTGCAACTTTTGCTAGCTGGTGTACTTATTATTCGTTTCCGGTGTATTTGATGGTAAGAACAATTTGATTTGGTTCCCAATTGTAAGACATGTAGGGGACTTGTATGTACTAATCGGCTGTTAGGCTACAATCATCTTCAGCGAATAGGGGTTTGCAACTTTTGCTAATTGGTGTACCCATTATTCGTTTCCGGTGAACTTGATGTATATCACGGGAGAAGGGCTTGTAAGTAAGAATCTGTTGACGGGGGGCTAGAAATTGATGCACATTGTATCCGATTTCTATAGATCTGACGGTAAGAAAGTTCGTATCGATGGTCTGTCACTGTAACCTAGAATTAAGTGTTTACGCAATGGGTACAAACGATAATGTAAAACAATGAGGTAGTTTCGTAATAATTAATAGAGTGTCATCTATGGTATCTTGATCCTGAAAAGTTACGGATAGCTTTATAATACCAACTAGATTATATAAAATAATGTTCCAAGCTTTCATCCGTCACAATGTCTACGATTGAAAAGGATAAAGTTCAACTGGCTGCAAAGTCAATTTAGTCCCTTCTTCCGATATTCTTTTGTTGTTGTTTTTTCAACGCTGAGGAATAGCCTGTGACCATGTGTTTACCGACGATTACTGATGTACAAAAATTCCTTTATGAGATACACCATTTGAAGGTATAGAGGGGTTGACAACTCCAATGGTAGGGTACACATTGAAACCCAAAATAGGCCGATCCCAATTGTGACACATGTAGGGGACTTGCAAGCAACAATGGGCGGTTAGACCATAATATCGTCGGCGATGAAGGGTTTGCAAATTTTGCTACTTGGTGTACCTATTATTTGTTTCCGGTGTATTTGGCGGTAAGAACAATTTGGTTCCTAATAGTAAGACGTTTAGGGGACTTGCAAGTAACAATCGGCAGTTAAGCTACAATTATCTTCGGCGATGAGGGGTTTGCAACTTTTACTAGTTGGTGTACCTATTATTTGTTTCGAATTACTGCAAATTGGTGCACATCTATAGTATTTTGATCCTGGAAAGTTACGGATAGCTCCATAATACGAACTAGATTATTTAAGATAATGTTCCAAGTTTTCATCCGTCACGATGTGTACGATTGAAAAGGATAAAGTTCACCCGGCTGCGAAGTCAATTTAGTCACTTCTTCCGATGTTGTTTTTTCAACGCTGAGGAATTTGATCATATGATTACTGATTGTGTTTTTCTTTGAACATATCATTTTGAAAGCTTCGATAGGTTGACAACCAGCATTTAAAACCTATGGCGAAGAAACAAAACCTAAGTGTTGCTCTCGCAACACTTTAGTCGGCGAAGCCGGACAAAGGTTGCCGCAACACTTCACGTTGCCCAGGCAACGTAGGTCTAGTTTTCAAGCCAAGTTTCATCGTCCTAGCATGTCTGGAAGTACCTTCACTTGCGATCACCGGAATTCCGGACCCCCCCCCTAACTCCCCCACAACGCCCGAATCCGGTCCGGTTCT
Source organism: Branchinecta lindahli (assembly GCA_023053555.1). Lineage (NCBI taxonomy): Eukaryota > Metazoa > Arthropoda > Branchiopoda > Anostraca > Branchinectidae > Branchinecta > Branchinecta lindahli. The sequence continues at coordinate 28,052,435 of JAKZAO010000002.1, forward strand.
GTCACTGATCTACATAGGGCTTGTGCTTGTTCTTCCCACGAAGTTTCATTCCGATCGCTCCACTCCAAGCATGTCACAAGGTTTCCGGATCCCCCCCCCCCGACCCCCCCCCCCCAGCTTCATCGGATCCGGTCCGTATTTGAAATGGGACATCCGAGACATGTTGTCTTTCAACATATCAAGTTTCATTATGATCCCATCACCCGTTCGGAAGTTATACATACCTCAAGATTCCGGATTCCCACTCCCTCCACCCCCCCCACGAAGGTCGGATCGGGAAGCTGACTATTTCCAGGTTAATCTGGTCGCGTCCCTGATTTACCTGCCGAGTTTCATTGTCCTAGCCCACCTGGAAGTAACTTAACTCCGTATCACCGGAATTCCGGAACCCCACTCCAACTCCTCCCACAGTGCACGAATCCAGTCCGGTTCTGTCAATGATGTATCTAGGGGTTGTGCTTGTTCCTCCCACCAAGTTTCATCCCGATCGCTCAACTCCAAGGTTCCCCCCTCCGACTCCCCCCCGGCCCCACACACATCGGATTCGGTCCGGACTTGACACGGGACATCTGAAGCATGACGTCTTTCCAAATATCATGTTTCATTAAGATCTGATCACCCGTTCGAAAGTTATGCATGCCACTAAATTCCGGATTCCGGCTCCCCTCCCTCCCCCCACGATGGTCGGATCGGGAAAGTGACTATTTCTAACTTAATCATTTGGGGTCCCTGATATGCCTGCCAAGTTTCATCATCCTAGCTTATGTGGAAGTGCCCGAACTAGCAAAACCCGGACCGACCGACCGACAGACCGACCGACGGACGGACAGAAATTGTGATCGCTATATGGCACTTGGCCGAAGGGAAGTGCCATAAAAACATCCAATAATAAGATACGTCTGGCAAGGAATCGGTATTTTAGTTTTCGGCAATGGCTTGCCTTGGTAGTTGGTAAACATTTCAAGCGTAGACTCACATAGAGGTGCCACAAATCCTAAGAGTATAATAGAGTAGAGGTAATTTTCACAGCGCATGCGCCGCATTTGACATTTACGATGATTTACGTCAAATATAATCGCACTTAAATATATATATATATAATCAGTCAATTCATCATTTCAAAATAATTATAGTACGATTCATAAGATATGCCATTGGCCTCTGCAAAACTCACCTAAAACAATACTCAATGTAAGCTCTTTCGGCATACAAATTGCCAGGAAACAATTGCAAAAATTGCTTGGAAACATTAATACAATCACTTCTTTGTAAACTGATAAAAAGAAAGAGAAGTATTTATTGGTTCACTCGTTGGTTCACATCATGTTAATACAAATTTATTAATTTTGTTATTTCTTGGCTAGGAGGAGAGTCAAAGTATTTGAAAAATATGAAGAAAGTGGACCGAAGTTTATTCTTTCTTCCTAGTTCAAAATATTCGCTAAAAGGGAGTTAGGTAGAGGAGATGGGGTATTGCAACGGAGTTAAAGAGGGACGTAAGATTTGTCGGTTAAAGCGGTAACAAGTAGAGCACAAGAAGTGCATATTTTTCTTTCAAAAACGTCGAGTAGGCTACAGTAGAGGTGAGGTATGCTTCTTTGGACAGTTACTTAACTTTGAACGCTGCAGTATTTTACTGAATAAAACATAAAAACACAACGCATGCACTCCAAGAAGTTCCAAGGAGCACTCAAGGAACTGCTTTGACTGGACAGTAGCCTATGTTGATTTTACTGTAGGGTGACATGGCACTGTTCAATCTAAGTAGCCTAAATGCTGAAAGAAGCCCAGTACCGTACCTAGGACTGACAGACAAACCAGACCTGAGGTTTCCGTGGGGTCTGGGTAGCTTTTGTTATAACTTTCTTGATGGAGCCAGTAATGGTTTTCCCGTATGACATTCGAAGGTGGAGAGGCGATTTAACAGGCAAACGATGCCAACACCAGACGAAGGAAATCCTTCATGCTGTACCTACCTATTTATCTGGCACTTTTATAAGTAGGCTATCACTTCACCCATGCTTCGCCGTATCCTGAAATCTACGAACTCCAAATGCATCTATTTCTAAAATCAATTTTTAAAAATCAATTTCTAAATCAATTTCTAAAAAATAATTTAATGTAGAATTGTGAAAGTTTATGGTCTAGTTGTTAGTCAGTTGCAGACCGATTATTTATATTTTATTATATTTTTCTACTCACCAGCTTTGGCGGATATAAATAAATGAATTGAATTGAATCGTAGACAAGGCCGTATCCAGGGGGGGGGTTAGGGGGTTCGAACCCCCCCCCCCCCCGAAACCCACAAAAGTAATAGTTTTGTGTAGGCTTTAACCTCTGATCTACCTAGGCTATGTCTTTTTTGTACTTTTTGGTCCGACCCGTGGGCAACCCCCCCCCCCCCCCAAATAAATTCCTGGATACGGGCCTGATCGTAGATGTTATGTAAATATGTTACTAAAGGATATAGTCTCAGGAATGAAAGTTTAGCCTAGTTTCCATAGCATAGTAGTTCTAGAGGTGTAACAGTTTATGTTAACAGTTTATTTGTGAAGTGAAATGTGTATTAAATCTTGCGTGGCCTTTTGACTTGACGAACAAGCGTTATTACTATATAGCCTACAAACGAAACCATAAGGTTTCAGCGGAACCCCAAAATAGGGTATGTTTTCACTTCCTTGAGCGGTTTTGCGGGGTAACAAACGGCCGCTTGGATGGCTCTGCGCAGACTTTGGGTGCCGATCCCCTGATGCCCCTGTAGATTCGTCTGTGATGAAATTTCTCGCCTACGGTCGCCAGGGGGGAGGGATCTTAGATAAGTTCGGCTTCGGCGGAATCTCGTTCCTACGTCACACTTCTATCGGACTATCGTTGTGGTTTGCGGACAATGCTCACAAGCCCGTCTGTAGAGAAGTGACCTAGCAAGCCGAAGGTCCTGGGTTCAAATCCAGGCCGAGGAGCATTTTTGTCTCTCAGTCACTACTTAAAAATAATCCTTCTCTTAATCTATATTCCCCATCCTACTTTCTAAATTATTATAAACTATCTATCCAATGCTAGGTATAAAAACGTGAATGGATATTTTCCTTTTCGAAGGGTTGACTCGCTTACCTCAAAATCATTTTTACTCTAGTAGGTCAGCCTCAAATCTTTTGTTTGCTCGGTTTGTGGTCGTTCATTTTTGTACTGACACGTTCATTTGAGAATTATTCTAAACAATCCTTCTCTTAAACCAACTCACCCACACTACTTACTAGACCAGAATGAAAATTGGAAATTCTATACTCTATGCAGGTGTTCTTCCGTATGAGTAATACCAAACCGGTGACGTCGCTGATGTAAACCTAGCTTATGCTAGCGCAACAACCCAGGCTATTTTGGCAATTATATCGAAGATTATTCAAGAGATCACACACTGCAAATAGTTGAGTAATAAATTGATTGTTAAATCTTGCATCAATTCCTGACAATACAGACAGAACAAGACCAAAGTTTTCGATGGGATCCCAAAAATTTAATATTTGATCCAGACAACTAGGTCTTGTCTTCGCCAGGCTAGTCGTCTGAGAAAACCAAGTTCAGATATACCTGTATAAGCCAAATCTATTTTGACGATACTGATCGAAACTTCCTTCTCTACTTCTGCCAAATTTCCGGTTTCGGCCGAATTCCGAGCGAACTACTTGTCCAGCAAAAAAAAAATAGTTCAGAAACGAATTCAGCATATCTCCTTGTCCCTATAAAGAACATCGAATCAACTTCAAATAAAACTGTAACTTGAAAAAAAAATCAGGTTTCAACCGGATTCCGGACGAACTATATGTCCGGGAAAAAAATGATTGCCATTTACAGATTCAGCGTCTCTTCTTACCCTTAAATCTGCCATCTAATCAACTTCAAACAAAAATTTTGCTTTAAATTTTTTTTCCGGTTTCGGCCGGATTCCGGGTGAACTACTTGTCCGGCTAGAAAATGGTTTTCACCATCGTGTTCAGCAAGTCTTCTCACCCCATAATCGACTATCACATTAGCTGTTACAAAACATACTGTTTGCCCCTTAATTTAAACCCCCTCCCCAACCCCTAAATGAAACTTCAAATAAAACTTTTGCTTTTAACAAATTTTCCGGTTTAGGCCGGATTCCGGGCGAACTGCTTGTCCGGCGAGAAAATGGTTTTTACCATCGAGTTCAGCATGTTATCTCACCCCTATAACGAACATCTAATCAACTTCAAATAAAACTTGTACTTTTAACAAACTTTCCGGTTTTGGCCGGATTCCGGGCGAACTACTTGTCCGGCGAGAAAATGGTTTTCACCATCGTGTTCAGCATGTCATCTTACCCCATAATCGACTATCACATTAGCTGTTTCAAAACATATTGTTTGCCCCTTAATTTAAACCCCCTCCCCAACCCCTAAATGTAGGGCTACAGAGCCCATCTACGAACTCGACCTCACTCTTGACCCCAAAGAATCCTCACACCAAGTTTCATCAAAATATCTCATTCCCTTCGAGAGTTACCGTGCTCACAGACGGACGGACGGACAGACGGACAACTTTTGCGATGTCATAGGTATCCGTCACTAACGTTTTGGGATCCCAAAAAGCAAACCGGTTTTACTTTAGTCGTTAATTTGGCGCTACTTGATGAGCAATTTTATTGCTTATTTTTCAGATAGGGAAATACTACGGACAAGGAGTCAAACTGGCACCTCAAAATTCGCAGCGCAGGCGCATTAAAAAAAATATTTATGTTTGCTAAACAAGTATTCATTCACCCAAGCTGACTACGATTCAAGTTTAGTGGTGCCAAGACCGAATAGCAAGCTGTGATTTTATTTCGGCCCTTCTTGGCAAGGGTCCTCTCCAGGCCATAGCTAAAAATATGAGCTTGCGAACTTGCGTCGTTAAAATTCATCGCCGCACTGACAGTGAATTCCAACTCGTTGACATGAATAATTTTTCCTGATAAGAATTTCCGTTATTCCGTATGGAAACGCCTTAGGTCATATCTATCATGGGTTAATAAAATTACTCGTTGATCACTGACCGATTTTGGGCATCCTTCTGTACTTCGACAGTAGGACACTCAACTTCCAAAAACAATTCGTCGATCGAAGGGAAGGGGCCATGTATTAACGCACTTATTTTTGGGATCCTCAAGCGTCAGTGACGGGATACCTATGACATCGTAAAGTTTGTCCGTCCGTCCGTCTGTTAGCGAGATAACTCTCGAAGGGATTGAGTTTGTCCATCCGTCTATCTGTTAGCACGAAAACTCTCGAAGGGGTTGAGGTATTTTGATGAAACTTGGTACGAGGATCCATGGGTCAAAGAACATGTCAAATTCGTAGACGGTTTCCATGGCCCTACATTTAAGGGTGGGGGAGGGGTTTGAAATTAAGGGGCGAACAAATCTGCTATAGTCGATTTAGGGGTAAGGAGACATGCTGAATCTGTTTATGAAAATTATTTTCTCGCCAGACATGCAGTTCGCCTAGAATCCCGCCAAAACAGGAAGATTTGTTTAAACTAAAATTTTATCTGAAATTGATCAGAGGTTCGATGTGAGGTTAAGGCTAACACACGAGTTCGTTTTAGAAGTTTACTTTTTGTCGAACAAGTAGTTCGCCCGGAAACAGGAATATGGCAGAAGTATGGCAGGAAGTTTGAGTACCCAATGAGATGGTCGATATAGGGGTGAGGAATTTGCTTGCCGGACAAGTAGTTCGACCGGAATCCGGCCGAAACCGGAAATCTGGTAACAGATAAAAGTTTACTCTAAAGTCGATTACAGGTTGGCATTGGAGGCAAGAACACGCGATGAATCCGATTCCGGACTCTTTTATTTTCTTGTCAAACAAGTAATTCTGTCGAAACTTGCCTAAATCGACTGCTGAAATTATTTATTGCAGTCTTCACAAAACACAGAGAAGGTTGGCTCAACCGTTAGAGCATCAGACTGCAGATCGAGATGGTTCTCCCCTCAGTGTCACCAGCTCTTTTGGTCTGCATACATTTTTGCGAAGTTTCGAGCTGCTAGGCTTAGATTAAAGATAGAACATAATGGTAAAAACACATGCTGAACCCACATCTTAGTTTTATTTTCCTGTCGGACAAGTCTTTCGTCGGGAATCGGGGCAAAACCGCAAATTTAGTATACATAAAGTTCGTTTTGGAGTTACTAGTTAGGCTAATGAGAGGGTCGATGTAGGAGTGACGATACATACTGAATCCGTTTTTGAACTTAACTTTTCTGCAGGAGAAGTAGTTTGATGTAAATACAGCCAAATCTAGGACTTTGGTCAAAACAAAGACTGTTTAAGAGATGAACTACAGGGGTAAACAGACATGCTAAATCCATATCTGAACTTGGTTTTCTCAACTGATAGCCGTTTCTGTAAAAATAAAAAAAATAAAAACACTAGGTATGGTATCATTTCTTGTGCATGTGTTTAAGGGATCAGGCAAAGACCGGAAATCCACAAGACCCAATTGCCACGATCAAAAAAGGGGATCCCATAAATATCAAATTTGTGGGATCCCACCAAAACCTTTGGTCTTGTTCCTTCAGGTTAGAAGGAAGGATCCCCTTATCAAAATTTAAAAAAAACTTAACTAATTTGGGAGATTTTTGGTAGGCTAAATTCTTCTGACCAGATGAGTAGTTTATTAGATTAGTTCTAGGCAACTATATCCAAATGGGATGTGTGGAGGAGGGTGAAGCAATCAAATGATAGGCCTAGAAATCAGCCCTAAGAATTGGGAAACTGATATGTGCAACTAATTACTAGTTATCTTATCGCTGACAATCCAAATTTTCTTATGCAGCGGATTCTTTTACACATGAGTGGAAGGGTCCGCTACTAAGAAAAAATCTCAAAAAGTCTGATGCTAAACTACATAAAATGGTGCAAAAGTAGCTGAGAAAAAAGAGCAAGAGGTGCAAAAATTACAGAGTGTGGCTTTTATTTGGCTTTATTTTATTGTTTATCCTCACTAGTGTGCATTAATATTTGCTATGTGTGAATTTTATCATATTCTCTTTTATATTTTATCATATTTAGGCAATGTCCAAAGTGATGTAACATGGCCTACCTCTCCACGCCAAGAAGGGCAGAAATATTGCTGAGGAAACAAAAATCTTGGCGCTTCAAATCAACTCAGTTATTTTTTACCGACCGGCTGACACCACTGGATTGGGGGTGCATCCCCCCCCCCCCATATGTGATGCCCTGGATAGCATTGTTGTGTTTTTGTTTTGATGTGTGGTATACATTTGGCATTTGATCTATGCCAACAGATGTCTCTATTTGAATTTTTGTTTTACCACACTGTATGATTGACCAAACCAGGCAATAATAGTGCGATTGTTAGAAGCGAATTTTTAAAATTCAAGGAACAACCTACAGGAGCCTATACTATTTTTTTCACAATTTAACTTGCTGATTCCATTGCCCAGCTTTGCTAATCTATATCTCACCACAGAAACCTGAATTTTGTTTCTGTCATGTCATCATTGTTTAACTGTAAGTCCTTGGAAAAATACGAAAGCAAATCACATATTAGTTAGAAACAAACATGAATCAAGTATGAGAAAAAAATTTAGTGTTTTAAACAGAGAAGATCTCTGACTTTTCAGCTTTCAGACATCAACGCTGACTCAATTCAATTCAATTCAATTCAGTATAATCTAAAAAACATATAACGGACGAGCCGATGGGTTGTTTTTACGTCAACATAAGTCACAGCAATACAGTCGATAGTATATACAATTTTCAACATTTTTACCAACGTCTTATCATAAATATGGTCAATAATATAATAAAATACCATTAATAAAATATAAATAATATAAAATTAACATTCAAATGCGCTCCGAGTTAAATAAACGAACAAAAGAGGGGACGAAACTCTGAGCATACCTTGCTCGCAAAGCTACCACCGGCTCTAAACGAGGCACAGGCTCCGCAGCTTGACGAGGAAGACGAATTCGGGAGGGGACAAAATCAGGGGGGAGGATATCACGGTGAGATTGGTTTTGGATTATAGATTTACCGAACTTCATACAAAGTTGAAGTCGGCGGCAAGAAAGTGTATCTAATTTAAATTGATTTAGGAGAAGAATGTAAGGGACTTTCGGAGCTTTAGATGTAACAAGCAACGCTCTATACTGTATCCTCTCAAGCAAATCCGACTGTTCCCGGGTCAGACCAAAGTGCCAAACCGGACATCCATATTCTAGGTTAGAACGGATAAAAGAAATGTAAACGCGTAATAAATGGGGAGATGGAACACCGTAACGGGACAAAAGTTTAAGGTAGCTTATAGCCGCGTTAGCTTTTTTAAGCATACTCTCAACCTGTCTTTGCCACCTCAGATCCGACGATATGTATACTCCCAGCAGCTTCAGTTCATTTACCTGACACGCATCTGGGAGTGGTGGGTTAAAGGAGAGGGTACCTTGAAGGAAAGAAACTGTTAAAATCACAGACTTATTCATATTAACAACCATGTTATCAGACTCGGCTTCCTCGCAGATGTCTTTCATTATGGTTGCTGAGCTACTATGGATATTTTTATAACATTTTTCCAGAACAGACAAGTCATCTACGTATTTCAGCCGGTCTGGAGAACTTCGGGCCAGCTCGTTAACCATAACAAGAAACAACAAGGGACCTAAAATAGTACCCTGAGGCACACCGCAAAAAACTGGGAGGGCGTCAGAAAACGTTGATTTATATTTTGTCCGTTGGGTTCTGTGCGACAGAAAATTCGCAATTATTTTTACAAGGAAAGGGTGAACATTAAAATCTGAAACTAACTTCTTTAGGAGCACACTATGGCAAACAAGGTCAAATGCTTTTCTTAGGTCAATCGCAATCAAGTTGAGCCAACGTTCAGGGTCGTCCAGGTGCTTGAGCATGGTGTCAAGTAAACTGACCAGGTAATGTGTGGTTGACGTCCTCGGCATGTTCCCGAACTGTTTAGGGTCAATCAGCTCCAGTATATAACCTTTTAACCAAGTAGCTACAAAACTTTCATAGACCTTGCTGAAAATAGGCGTCATCGTTATTGGTCGCACACCTGAAAAATCGTTAGGGGAATCTTTTTTGGGGATGGGGGTGACAAAACCGTTTTTCCATCCAGACGGATATTCCCCAGTTTTTGTTATAATATTAAAAATGTGAGTCAAAGGGGCACATAATGAATCTGGGAAAGCTTTTATAAGATCCACCGGTATATCGATAGGAGTAACACTAGTACGCTTTAGTTTCCTTAATTTTTGCAATGTGTCAGATTCCGAAATTTCGGGGAATTCCGTAAAATCAGGAGATGGACTTGGAATTTCTTCCTCGGGAAGAGGAGGTAGGGATTGGACAATGTCAGCTAGATGAGAATTTAGGTAGTTTATTTGCCGTCGTTGTTTCTTCTTCATCAAACCTGAAATCAACGACACTCTGGGACTTACCGATCATACGTTTAATATTTACATACCATTTGCTAGGCTTCGTCTGAAAAAGTTGACTAACCTGCTTATCATAATACTGCGACGCCGCTTTACGAGTTATTTTCCTAATTCTGTTTTTAATTTTGTTCGCCTGTTCTTGCTTACCTTCACGAAAAAGCCGTCGTCTTTCCTTGAACAGGTTAACTAGTTTGGACAGGGTTTGGTGCATCTAAGGCACGTCTAAGCTAGAAAACTAATTCCGTAGGGTACCGTAGAACGGGGTAACTTTGAACTAAAAAACGTGAAAAATCAAGGTTTTTTTACAATATTTTTCTTATAATGAATTTTTTCTCGAAATCCTTTTTGGCGTTTGGAGAACTCATCATTCTGCGTCGAATGGCACCTGTCTTAAGCTTGTAATCTTAATGATCTGAGAGGTACATCGACCCAAAAATGGTGTTCAAAGTTACCTCAGGGGTTGTCTAACTTTGAACACGCACTAACTTTGGCAGGTAACTTTGAACACTGATAAGTTCTCTGTTTGATCTGGTCCAAAATTCCCAACAATAATTGAAATCACTTATTGGAGCATTAATCTACTTATATAAAAAGACAGAAGAGTCAACTTAGTGCACTTACAGCAGACCTATGTCAAGGTCAAATATAATTTGTTTCATGCTTTTCGTTAATTCGGTGAGTTGGCGTACCCAAAGTGTGTTTCTCTGAAGCTTTTTTCGTAATTATATAGTTCTCCTTTCTTTTTAATATTTTTTATGTCCTCAAGAGCTTTTTTCATCACTTCTGGAGTGCTTTCATCATTTGCTTTTTTCATGTATGTTCTAGGCATCTGCAAAAATTGCTGATGAAAATACTTTTAGAACGAGATAACAAAGAAATTTCAATTTTGGTAGATTAAGCTTAGCCTGCCACTGCCTTCGATCGCTTATTAACTGCCATCGTAAGAAGAAGCAAAATAGGCCTGAACAGGGGCGTCACGACTAGGAGGGGGTGGGGGGTACCCCCCCCCCCCGAATGTTGTTGGCTAGTCGGTAATAAATAGCCAAGTAGGCGTGAAGCGCCGCGATTTTTCGTAAACAAATTCATTTTTTTCTTGGAAACGGTCGATCTTACTTAAAAACAGTCGTTTTTTAAAATAATAAATAGTCGAATTTTTCTTAAAATAGCCGATTTTTCGTCAACAAAGTCGTTTTTTCTCAATTATAGTCGTTTTTATCTGAAATAAAAAAACAGTCGGTAAAGTCGGTTAATACCTTGCCCGCCCCCAATATTTTGGCTATTAATGCCTCTGGGCCTGACAGGATTAGAAAGGGGTGAAAATGTACCCGACAGTTGAACCAACTTGAAGAGTTGAACTTGATTCGGGTCTTCTTAGGCTCTTCAGATGCTTCATGGGCCCTTCAGATCTCGTAAAAGGTTCGGAGAAGAGCAAAAATCAATTAAATATAAACCAATCACAATCGGCTAGCACAAAACGCTTTATTATTCATTTTAGAATTGTACCGTTAATCCTGTACATAAGAAAAATAATAAAGTTTTGTGTTCAAAGTTACCCCGAAAAATCAAAATATTTGCGGGAAACATTGAACACTGCTGCCATCTTCGATATATGGAATCGGGGCAGGATTTCACCAGAAAACCTAATCATTCAGCTTCTTAGCTACAGAAAAATATCAAAATGAAAGCCCTGGCTTAGTTTTTCTAATCAAAAAAGGGCAACTTACTTTTGCCACTTTTGCAAGATTTTAGAACCATGGAATTACTTTGCAATTACCAAGCTACACGTGTGTGGGATCCGGAATTTTACACTACCAACTGGCTCAGTCGCATCCTAGGAACAGTCTAGAAGCAAATTCGAACACCTAGTTCGTCTCCTGTCCGATAGATGACGCTTTATGTTCGTTACGGATTTTGTTCAAAGTTACCCCTCAAGTTCAAAGTTACCCCATTCTACGGTAAGTATGGAAATAGTCAAATAGAAACCGACTGAAATAGTATAGGCTCCTGTATATTTAATTAAACACAACTTTTCATTTACAGTACAGTCAGTAGAGGTATGCTTATGTGAACAGTTACTTTAATGTGAACACTGCAGTTTTGGGCTAAATGGTAGACTGAAGATCCAAAATACCATACAGGTCTTTTCAGCTGCCCTTCTTACCTACTTTGGCTAACTGGTAGTTGGCTTTATACACAGCAAGTGCATAAAAATGGCAAAGTCCGAAGTCAACAAACGTTCACGTAAGCATAACTCTACTGTCTCTTCTACTGTACTTTCTTTGTTACCAAAAAGCTGTTCACTGACATTGTTTGATATTTTCTCTTTAAATCTGACTGTCTTATAAACAGATAAACAATAAAGTCTTTATTGTTGGAAGCAAGAAACAAGAAGACCAATAATGGCAGAATAATGGGTAGATAAATGGAGAGAGGTGTTCAAATATGCATACCTCTGCTGAAATTGCTTCTCCATACATGCACGAAGAAAACATAGAAGCTTTCCAGCACACGGAATCAAATTTAGGCTAGGCCTAAAGTACAACTTGCCTACAAAACCATCCAAACTCAAACTTCAAACCTACACACATACAGAAGTTATCACTGTCAATTGCAGTAAGTACTACTCATCCGTTTTCTTCGTCGAATCGGTGAGCTGTGCAGCAAGCCGAACAGTACGAAAATGGGCGAAAATCTTGGACACTTCCAGAAGAGCTATGATGAAACTTGGCACGCATATGAAAACCCCGACTGAATACCCAAGGAAACTTTTTTTCCTATTTCCGATCACACGTGGGGGGAAGGGGGTAATCGGAAATCTTGTGACCCGTGTAAGATGTAAACTCATTCGAGTGAAATTCTGGTGAAATTTGATGGATGGCAGAGAAGAGTTGCCCAAGATCTGCTTATTATGTGCCTGAACTAAATCCGACTACGGTAGGGGAGCTGGGGGAGAACGGATCAAGGAATTGCGACGAAAAAGGACAGTATAAAGTTGAAACGGCGGGGCGTGAAATTTTTGCCTGGCGAAGCGAATTTTTTCCGCTCGCGACGTCAAATTCGCCCAGGCGAACGCGAATTAGTGGGTCCTAACTTTGCTGTCGGGACCGGATCCGACCTCGGCGATGGAGTTGGAGGGGCGTAATGGACTTTTTCCGGAGTCCGGGGTTCTCCGATTCAAGTGAAGCTTGATATGGGTGGTTTGAGCAAATGCCCTAGATGTGACATTTGTATAACCGAGTCGGTGGGGGAATTGCAGGAGAATTTTGCGACACGGATCGGGATGAAACTTAGGTAGTAGCCTCCAAAGGTGATTCTGCGGTCTTGACCACTCCTATTTGAAAGACCGATGGGTGTAAGTAAAATCAAGTGCCCTAGGTGTGACATTTATGCATACGAATCGTATCTGGGGCATGGTGGGGAAATGTCACATTTATGGGTCCAAATCGGGTCCGACCTGGGTTGGGGAGCTGAAGGAAGATTATTATCGGAAATTATTTCCCGGAAATGTGCCGATTCGATTAAAACTTGATGACTCGTAGGAGTAGATGCCAAAGATGTGCCATTCGTGCGTTTGAATAACCCCAGGGCATGGTGGGGAGTTGGAGGAGTATCCCAAAAATGTTGTTTTACTTGTCGACCAAACCAATGAAGCATTTTCGAGAATTCAATACATAAAAGTCACTTATCGGTAACAAGTGTCACATGAGCTTGTAGCTCTTGTGTCTATTAATACAGTAAGTAGGTTGGGTTGTGAATAGAAAGCACACTGAACGGCGCTGAGCATAACCAGAGGACTAGGGTGGCTCCTGTTCTCTTTTTTTCACGTCTATCCTCTTTAACCGAAAAGAAGGGATGTTGCTCGATCTCAGGCAGCCAGGATATCTTTTTAAGGCAAATCTAGGACAAAATCCTTATTTACCCTATTTCAACCTTTAGGACTTTTATGTATTGTGAGAGAAAGAGAGAGAGAGGTTTATTTACACAACAATCGTAGCTCAGTGGCTAATTTTATGTTGCATACAAAACATGTTATTTTACACTATTATACAAAGACGTAAAAAAAGGCACGAAAGAGTTCTGGTATCGAGTTGTCCGAGTACGCACAGGCACAAGCTTTAGTTTCTGTCTCGTGCGGCTGACTGTCGGGGCTTCAGGGGGTAAGATGTCACGGTGAGCAGGGTTAGACAGCAGCATTTTACCAAACTTCAGGATCAGGTCGCCCAACCGCAGCTCTAGACTTTGGAGTTCAAGGGTTGCAAGGGCGTCATGGTAGGAAATGTTTCTGTTACCCAGGACGATCCTGGTTGCCCGTTTCTGGACTGACTCCAGTTCTTGCAAGTAGGTGGTTCTTAATGCTGACGGGCCCCAAACAGGACAGGCGTATTCGAGGATGGACCGTACATAGGAAAGGTATGCCCGAAGAAGACTTTGGGCGTTGCACCCGAAGCGACGCATTTTTGAGAGTGTTTGCAGAGATGCGTTAGCTTTACCGGTCACACTGTTGTCCCCAGAGATGGGCGAATCCTATCTTAAAAGGACTCAAATCCGAATCGAGGGCTAGGTACGAATCCGATTCCGAATCCACCATTTCATGCTGAGGATCCGAATCCGGAATCGAATCAGACCTTATTAAAAATCAGAATCATGTAAATAGTTCATAGTTCAAAAATTAGAGTTTACAAAAAGCACTGATGTGTAAGGTAATTAGATAACGTGACAGGTTGCTGAGGATGGTTGGTGGTGGAGATCAAAAAGTTGGATTGCCTAAGTCGACTGTGTAAAAATTGGGAAATGGAAACTAGAAGGGTGTAGACTAGAAATTTGAGCAGATTCGGCCTCACCTCGACTCTGAGTGATAAGCTCGAGGGTATCCAAAAGCGAGCGTGCAAAATCATTTTAGGGGCCCAGTATGTTTCATATGAAGATAGTCTCAGTGTATTATGTCTACCGACCCTTAAAGAAAGAAGACATGCCCTGACGATGAAATTTGGCTTCAAATGTCTGTCGTCTGAAACTCACAGAGATATTTTGCCTGAATATGTGTCAGATTTACGACCGAAGTCCTGTACTAGGCAGTTTACCCGGTCAATAGGTCTTCAAAAGCTAAGCCTGCCACCTGTTAATTCGACTGACCGGTACTTGTCTTCATTTGTACCTTATTTTGTACGTAACTTTAATTCCTGAGGCTGTTTTTTTTAAGTGTGTTGTAAATAAGTGTATTAACATGTAATTGACCATCCGAAGCTAGCGTGTTTCTTATGCTATTATGGAGAATAAAGGAATTATTTAATTTATTTAATATTTGAGGGTTGGAATCCGAGTCCGAATCCAGCCTGACAAGCAGAAGATTCGAATCCGACCAAAAGGATTCGCCCATCTCTGTTTGTCCCACCTGTTGAATTTACCCATCGCGTCGCAAAGATCCTTGGGACAATCTCTGAGGACCACTGCGCGTCAACAGTCTCGGACTACAATCACCAAAGTTGCTGAATCTTTATTTAAACTTCGATAAAAGCACGAGACTATGCGAATAAACGTTACCGATCTACTAAGTGTTCCAAACGAGCATAAAATACACGACACGTGCGGGAATTCTAGACAAAATACGGGCAGTAATGGAAAATTCCAAACACGAATACACAGCGTCGAAATACCGAAAAAAATGGCCAATAAAAGCAATTACACCAAACTTCCAAAACAAATGCTCCTGAAACAATCAAAGAAGTAAATCGGACAAGGACATCTCACCACCTGAACATCTCCTTTTAATCTGCAGAATCATGTCGGTGAAAGCACTTTACCCGAAGGAAACGTTCCTACATCCTTCGTACTGGCCAGACCCCACCTTGGTGACAGCTTGGTAACATATTCGTATTTGAAGTATAAGGCGTTTTCCGCGGCATTATTTGTGTCCCAATAATTTTTGAACGTTGGCAACGGAAGCAGACGTGTGTGCGACACATTCGGCCCATAAGCTGAAACTCGCAGAAACGCTAATTGTTGTTCCTACTTTTAAACACCTGAGATTGAAATCTCAATAGACAGAACACCAGGCTTACGCCCATGCCATTCTGTACTAAAAGGATTTCCAGTCTATCTGTCTGTCTGCTTAACAAAATTGTTCATTTTCTTATTTGAACTTGAATTTGTATCTAAATCTCAATTTCGACCACATAATCGGAAATCACTTCTAGGGTTGATTGTGAAATTTGAGCTACAATGCGAGTAGGAAAAACGTTGCTGTTCATGGAAACGAGAGACTTATGAGTCACACAAACGATCGCGGAAACCTTCTTTTCCCTATTTATGGGATCACGGAAAAACCTTCAAAAGGCCGATAGTACAGGTGGTAAATGTGCTTTACAACTTATGACTATACTCTGCAGCCATGAGTTTAAAATCTCGTCAGAAAACATGTGCACTGCATCATCACCTGTTTAAATACTGACCCCCGGCTCGCAGTCGACCTGATCCTCCCCCCCCCCCCTGAGACCGCCGTACTCGTCCCTGATTCCCCTGACATCACATAACCGTCGGAATAAAAAGCGGAGTAGACAACACTGCAACGCCTCAAAACTTTTAACCGCCCATTGAACGATCGGACCTATCTGGCCTTTAACAATCTTGGACTCAAACATTCCATCAAGCTATAGGCCTACTTTTATAGTTCCAATCACCGGGCTTACGAGGCTCTAGCGCCCAGCCTCCGGAAGAGATAGAGTGTACACCGACTACCCGCATGTTGCCACTGTTATTATGACAACATAATTTTCGTCTGGAATGTTTATCCTGAATCAGTAGGTTAGGTCGTTAATGTGCGCTTACGCGATTGAAGCAAATAGGTAAAGCTAAAATAGGCAGTCAGCACTATCTAGTCCTAGCTAGGGGACGTTTTTGCGTGGATGGTTCTTGAGCGATCAAAGATGCCATCCACAAGAAAATATCAATGGATGATGTCGTGTTCACGAAAATGTGTTCAGCTTGGCAAGGACTTCACGGAAGATACACAGTTTTGTTCAATAGTGCTACCCGAGCACCGTTGAACAAACGTACTGTGAACAAACGTAAAAAGGACTTTGAGGTGGGTGGCATCTACGACAAAACGCACATCATGATTTTGGCTTGTCCTGTTCAACAACACCGCCGTCCAGAAAACGTCCCCTATCCCAAAATCACAGGTTAATCCTTCAAGAAGAGAAGACGAAACTGTGCGAAGACGTTTTTTTTTCTGGTGATCTGGCCTATTGAGTCCTCAAAGCTACTTCAAACAATCTTCCCCTACTTAGTCAAGTACTATAATGGAACAGTTTAAAATTTAAAATTTTGTGTGCCAATTATTTTAGTCTATAGTTCCAGTTTTGTTCTGAATGTACAAAAAAAAAGTTATTCCTTTCTAAAATAACGCTAATTTTGTCAAATCAGTTCCAAAAAGACCATTTTCAAGAAAGAAACACTGGGAATTCCAGAGTGCTTCAAACGAGAAAAAAAGTAGTTTCAGCCTGAAAGGAAGAAGGTTTGAAAAAGGAAAGAAGTTGACAAACTAAACATCTTTTTTTGCACAGTATCTTCTCCTTACTTCTTGATTATTACGGCAGGAAGTTACTAAGAAAATAAGAATATACACAAAACGGTTGTTCATTGACTGCCGGCTAGCCAGAGCTTTCGCAGCAGGAGAAAAATGTCCCTTCCAACCTCTCACAAGACCACTGACACACCACAAAATTCACTGGACACAAATTCACTAACACGAACAAGTCTAAGCAGCACTTAACGGCGTAATACTGGACACTTTTCACGAAAAATAGAAGAACTTCACGGGGTTTCCTCTCTGTACGTGTACATCAAATGAAGTGGCATGTGAAGAAGCTCCACAAGCTCGGGATAGTTCGGCTCTAAAAATAAAATAGGAAATTAAACTTCATGATTATAAGCAGGAACTTTTCCGTTTACCCAAGGATGGGGGCAAGCCTCAGATCCTACGTTTTTAATCGGCCGGGTTCTCAGTTAGGTCTATATTCGGATTTCAATCGGCTAACGCTCGAATCGCTCGTCGCTGCCTTTACCAAATAAGCGAATTCAATTTAATTGTCGTAACCCTGTTTGTAATCATTTTCCAAAACGGTAGTATTGCGACACGTCTAATGCTGTTCCGTCTAGCTGTATGAGATATTGAGAATATAGGTGTTTTTCCGTGACACAATTGTGGGCCACACTTCTGAGTGTTTTTCGCAGAAACACGATTGTGTGCCACACAGTCGAGCCACAAACTGAAACTCGCGGAAACGCTATTTGTCTATTTTTTGGGCGGTAATTTCAAATGTCTGAATATATAAATAAAAATCATGTAAAATCTCAGTAAATAGAATTCCACGCTTTCGTCCTTACCACTCCGTCCAAAAAGGATCTTCAGTTTTATGTCTAAATACATGAGAAGTTTTTAATTTTACTGTTTTGACGTTATTTTGCTGCTAAGTTTGAATTTCCCGCCAAAATCGAGCCACAAAATCGACAATCACCTCGGCAGTTGTTTGTCGAATTTGAGCCACAAAGCGAGCCACGAAAATCTTGTTGGTCGCGGAAAAACGCTTGTGGGCCGCACAAAAGACCGCGGAAACACCCTTTTCGAGCCACAATCGACCCACAAACTGTTTGTGGGAGCACGGAAAAACGCCTTAAGTAAAGGAATTGTAAACTTAAAATTAAGGCGGGTACAAATAAAGGATTGTAAACTGAAATTAAGACGGTAGTGTGACCACTGCGAGTCCCGGTTTCCCCATAATGCACTTAACTATCTCCTTTTAAACTTTTAAAATTCTGCAATAAATAAACTACCATTTTTTTGTTCACATGGTCCAAGGGGTTCGGCATGTAACCACTGCGTAGCCTCCGCAAACGCACGGAACAGACGTGCGCAGCTGTTCAGCGGATATTGCTGCACACAGCGAAAAGAAGCTGAAGAGGAGGAGTAGGACTAAGGTAAGGTAAGGTACAATTTTATTGACAACTTTAGTATAGCTGCAATAGCATAAAAGCGACAAACATGCCAGTGACATACAAAATGACGCTTCGTTAATCCTAACTGATTTATGAAAAAAAAATGATAAAACGCTAGCCTAAAGTATTAAAATAAAAAGAAACAAACAACTAACAACATCAGCTCGATTTTTTCTAAGACAGGGTAATTAACAACTAAAAGAAACACAAATAAGAATACGATTCAACTAAGGACTAAGAGCAGGAGAAGCAGGACGCTTGGTCCCCTCTTTCGTAAGACGTTACAACACCGATAATCTTAATTACTGATCATGTATATTCTACTTTATTTATTTCTGAAACATAATACATTAAAACACCGGTAGTAGTGAATTACTGATGGGGGCAATTTGTGCATAACTGCTGTTAATATTAGAATTACAAATGGTATCTGTTTTATACATCTGTTTGAGTGTACCGTACCCCACAAGAGGGGCTAAGATTCTATATAATATACGGATCACGCGTATCCTATCTCTTAGAAACCGTAATAACCAGCCTAGCTGTGGTGCCCCTACCGCTGACGACGTCTGACCATCCCTCAGGTGGTCGTTTTCGGACCCAAAGTTCTTACCATTTTCTGGAGTGATGAATCCATGCCTGACTAAAAAGTCCAGAGTGACCGGGCAGCTTGTAGTTTTGAACTCCGGGGATAAAATGACTGGGATTATTTCCTGAAAAGAGATAACAAAATTAATTATTTGCTGAACCAAGGACTACAGCCGTTCGTTCAGAACACACCCCAGTCTACCACAAAGCCCTGATTTTGGAATACCCTATGCCAAACGCTGGGTGTATCCAACATTAGTACACCCTATGCCTAACGCTGGATACGCTATGTCAAATGCTAGGTACTCTAACCCAATAAAACATTGATGATTTGAGTGCAGTTCAGAAATCAACCCTATTAACCTACAGTGGATTAGGTCATGGTTAAGGTACCTACAGGTACCCGGCGTTTGTCATAGAGTATCCAGCGTATGGCATAGCATCGAAATGGATGATGCGCAATTCCGGAAAATATGGGAGTGCCACCCGTCAACGGACATCCCGGGATCACTAGTTCACTACAGTTAAGAGGAAGACCATGAAGCCACCGAAAAGAAATGTTACATATTGCCCGAAAATAATCATCACTTTTCACAGACATGAGACAGCTCAAAAGTTAAACCGTAATGCAGTAGGCTCGGCTCTAAAAAGAAAAGTCAAGGGATGACCCTAAACGACAGACCAGAATCTGTCCGACATGGTTGTACATCATGGGTAACGATTGAGTAACCATTCAGACGATAACGAAGATGAAGTTCGAGTTACCGCTCTAGCCTAGCATCGTCCACCGCTTTCACATTTTCTACTTCGCTGTCCTGTCGCATTCTAGAGGGTCATAAAAAAATAATTTATTATTAATACTCTTGACGACTAACTGTTCGTGTGTATGAAGAATAGCTGTGTGCCTAGCGAAGAGCAGGAAACGTTACCACGTCTGTCCCCAACAAACGATGTTGATTGGAACCAATCAACATCGACGACGTTTTTCGACGTTCCCTCGACGTTTTTCGACGTTTTTCGTTGTTCCCGAGGTTCACTATAGCGTGTTTTGGACTTGGTCATATAGAGTATAAGAAGAAAAAGGCGCAAGCCTCTACTGATCTCTTAGGTTTGTCCAGCCAAATGTAAACACAATACTTGTCCGTTGAAACATGCTCTTCAAGTGCCTTTTAATATTGATACGTCATCCCAGAGAGTGACAACCGAACCTGGACGAAGATAGCGGCCAAAGAATATTCTTCGCTGCACCTCCCAGTTGGATTCAGTCCATCTAGCCCCTCTAGCCATCTATTTTCCCTTCCGAAAAGGTGACGAAAAGGCTCCTTCGCAAAGTAGCTACTGCGGTTGAAAAGTTGCAACCAATCAAATGCGCCCACCAGAGGTTTGCAAAGAGTTTCGTTCCCTCTTTTCTAAGGTTGTACAACGAAGTGTGAACTGAGCTGCTTGTTAAATTTTAAACTATATTTCTGACTGTTGTAACCCTATATAGATCTATTATGATTTATCTGTATGCTCATAGGCTACTGACTATACCAAACAAATTTGGCGCAAGCCATGAAAGGTTTTTGGTCAATAAAAAGATTTATCTATCTATCGAACGAGAAGATTTTTGGACAGTGACCGACCTGAGAGAGATCTGGCTAGTATTGCCTGTGAGAGGAACTAGGGTATATCAGAGACTCACCGAAACAGGTACAAGTTCGAAGTTCTCGACTTCTCCGTCGGCGTTCTTCGGTGTAAACGATGGGGGCAGCTCAAGGTCGAAGACGAACTCGGTGTTCGGGAATATTCCTCGTTCGCTCTCGAAAAACAATCTGAAAAGAGATTCAAATATCAATGCATGCTAATGAATATTTTGGCAGAGCTGAATCAAATCCGTTTTCGTCAGATCCATGCTCTGCTTTGCTATTTCTGACGCCATCTACAGCGACTTGGTGAATCTCAAAAGAAGACGAGAAACCAAGTGAAATTTCGATATGACAAAAGAGACAGATGAATACATATTTTGTTTGCATGGATATATGTTTTAAGGATATATGTTAAAAATTAAACACGAATGTGCAACTGAATTTAGTAGATGTCTAGGACTCCTGTTTATATAAACTTGCCTCTAGCATAATTACTTAATCCTGTAGCCCTGCTTCTATCTAGTAATTCTAATCAACTAGTTTGCGAGATTTTGTTCACAAGTGACTCAGTAGCAGCGTATCGGTCTTGTAAGGCGAGTAGAGGGTTCAAATCCAACACGAGGAGATTTTTCTTTCAGGTAACTTCTTACAATCAATATCCATCCTATATTTAGGCTATGTGTGTACGTTTGTGTATGGATTTGCCGCAAGGAAAGCCCAAGGGCCCATGGTAACAAAAAATAACTGCAAAACCAAAATCCTAACTAAATAATTAACACACTTCAATGTAAAAGGCCACCTGAACAAATACTGAAAAAGTGTTAGTAGTGGCGATGGGCCTGATTCTGATACTTCATTTCACTAACCTAGAACCACAAAGGAGAAGAATAATTGTGCTTTTTTTCTTACCCAACTTATGTTTCAAAAAAAAAACTTGTTTCAAACATCCGCTTTGCTTTGACACAGAGGAGGAGGGTCATTTTTTGGTGGAATGCGAGCAACTCTCAGATCCCAGGGGACATTTTAAGGTATTATAATAAGTTCCCTGATATCCTTGACACGAGAAATAAAGCTAAAATAATCAAGAGCTAATAAAGGGACGCTTTGAGTAACGTACAGTGTATTACTTTAGTATTTTCATGTATTTTGTACAGCCAATTGGCTACTAAACCATTCATTCGTCGTAGTGCTTCAATACCTTCAAAACTTCGATGCACGTGTTTCTTTCTTACCGTCAAATATTCCGTGTACAATGCCCTTTTGAAACGCAAAGCACATCACATCGATCCACCCCTTTCCCCCCGTATCCGTGTTTTCGGAACAAAAGGGGGAGGGGGCAAGGAGATAATGGAAGATGAACTACTGACACGGCGATCAATTTGAATATTCCGCGAACGTTACGTACTCTTTCAAACTGTGTCGTACCAATCCTTTCTATCACAAGCGCTAAGATAATCCAGAAACTTGTCGTCTTTTAAATTGAAAGAGTGCACGTGATTGCAGAAAACGTGAAGCCCAACAAAAGAAGGTGAGGGAAGGAGGATATCCACCGACTGGGGCTGAGTACAAACTCCGTGTAAAGGTCAGAGCACCAGAATCAGTGTTGCCACTGGTCGCAGAATTCTGCAATTTGTCCCAGGTTTTCGGCTTCTCCCCAGATTCACAGCTGTGAAAAATGTGTCACAGGAAATGGCACCCATGCCACAAATAGCACAAATTCTGTAATTTCAAAGTGTTTTGGCCAATATCAAGGCAACTGTTTTCGGGATAAATATTTTTTTTTGCGGCTATTAGCGGCTAGAGCAAATTGGAACCTTAGAAGATAAGAGTTTTTCTTTGAGACTGAAAATATAACCGAATTTCGAGGGCGCTAGAATGTCACAGGTTTTTGCGGTCAAATTTCACAGGTTCCGTTATACTAAAGTGGCAACACTGACCAGAATGTACTAGTATTTTCGCAATAACGCAGAGAAACGACTGGAGGACATAATGATAATATCCTGGGTTGTAAAGCTGTGGATAATATAGCTTATGTAGCGTTCACAAGGACAAGAATTATCGTCGAGTAGAAAGGAGTCCCGATCCAGTTGAAAGGATTCCGTTCGTGAAGACGACTAGAAAAAAAGTATAGCGAGACGAAAAGTCCGTGCAGGTTGAAAGAAATTCTGGTATATTTGAAAGGAGTCCCATCGGCGGTATTGGTAGACTAGGGAAGTAGCTTTCTAGCTTGAAGAAACAGTTTTTTCCCTCTGTCCGTAAAAATAACCTTGCCACCAAGGCACCGAGGGGTTGCTCACTCTCGACTTGAGTGTACAGTAAGTGCCCGGTGCCCGGTCGGGTGCGGCATCGGCTGACACCAGCCGGCACCGGTTGCCACGTGTTAAAACATCAAATAAGCATTTTTTGAAGCGAAATGAATCGTTTAACTTATGGCCGGCACCGATGCCGGCACCGCTGATTTTGATCGGTGCCGGCCGGTTCCGGGAAAGGGTGTACAACAAGTGCCGGGGAGTGGTAACCCTCACAAGAAACAAGCTTTCCTCAGCTTGTAAACGCTACACTCAGGGCCGTATCCAGGGGGGTAGGGGGTTCAACCCCCCGCCCGAAACACACAAAGATAATCGTCTTTTATAGACTTTAACCTCTAATCTGTGTCTTTTTTGTCCTTTCGGTTCGACCCAAGGGCACCCCCCCCCAAAATAAATTCTTGGATACGGACCTGGCTGCACTAGACGTTATTTTTTGCTTTTAGCGTTTTCGAGATAACATAACACACGATTCGAACACAGAATAACGGCAAGATAGGAGCATGGATAGTAATGTAGAGCAACTCGGTTGTTTGTAAAAAATTTAATACAAGATTAAGTGCAGTTAGCTTTAGAATTAAATACTTTAA
Organism: Branchinecta lindahli; assembly: GCA_023053555.1. Classification (NCBI taxonomy): domain Eukaryota; kingdom Metazoa; phylum Arthropoda; class Branchiopoda; order Anostraca; family Branchinectidae; genus Branchinecta; species Branchinecta lindahli. Next base: position 28,076,013 of record JAKZAO010000002.1, read on the forward strand.
GATTTACTATTCGCGATAACACGGGGATCGCAGAACGACGAACGGGAAAAACACCTTTTAAGAACCAGTGCACCAGTGAGTTTTCGGGTGACAATGCGGCTATTAAACGGCTTATAAATACGCTTGTATTAGAACAAGTGCCGTCAGATTAAGTAGTGAGGAGACGATCCTATAGATGACCGGGGAGGGGGGGGGGGGTCCTTCATTCCGGGGACGGCAGGACGTAAACTGAGGCGGATGGTTGACACGGACAGCTGACGAGTACGCGACCCCTCGGATACTACTGAACACATCTCCATGTTACCAATTTAGTTTACGGGTGCAGGATTTTGTCTTCAGTCACTTGTTTGAACGTATCTCAACAGTGAAAAGTCGCCGAATATAGCACTACAACCCATACCAGGAAACTTTTACCGCAAAATAGTTGCAGAAAATGTTTATTTCCCGGCTTATCCTATGTTAGCTACATTTTGAAGCATTTGTTCTTGATTTCTTTCGGTTTGATGCATCAGTTTTCATCTTTTGCTAAGCGGCGCGGAGTTTCCCCCAGTAGATGGCGTCCAAACTAAACAACATCCCCAATGGAATAAGAATTTTATTGTTTAAAGTCTTAAGTACATGCAAAATTTAGGAACTGTACCAGAGGAAAGCTGAAACTGTTGTATGATATAAAGTTTGTTATTTTTCTTTTCCATTTGATTATTTTGGAAGCAAAAAACAACATCACGGTAGACTATTGGTGAGTCACTTCCACGGGTTTCTATTGGGCGGGTATTCGGGTGGATCTTTGCCCGGTGAGGGTGAGTTTGTAGGCAGGTGCCCTTTTTTTAGTGCGTCATGGAACAATTCTTATTTATTTACCTTATTCATTATACGTTGTACCGACATTTCGTCATTTCACCTTATGTCTCCGGCTTTTACCCTCCATTTCTACTCATTTTGCAAAGAAGTGTTAAACTAAACCTTGAATCTTCCCAAAGAGACACGGCTGTCGATGAATTTCAAAAAGTTTCAGGTCTATGAAACAAAAGCAAAAAATTAGTTTTCTCCACAGGTTGCTCCCTTTTACACCCTTAATTCCTCTGCAATGCGCTAGCTACAAATAAAGGCAATGGCAACCAGCACGGAAAATTCCAATCCTCCTCCAACAAATTAGAACTACGTCCTCTTCCCCCTATCGATCTGCGAGGACTGACACTCTCCTTGCCAAAATCTAGGGCAAAATCCAATACACCTGCGCCGCAGACTCAACGGAGAAACCGCATATACTTCCAGTACAAGGAGTAAAAGATGGGGGAGGGGGTGAGCTAAGTGCCACGGCAAGAGGAAAGTATCCAAGGCCGATACAGGTTAACACGGAACGGAAACAGCTTCCTAGCGTACTTGACTAAAACCCCGCGGACCATCGATATCTAAAGCTCAGTCGAGGTCGAAGGCGATTTATTTCCTAAAAAGCTCAAAGGGTCATGGAAACAACAAAACAAAACAACACCGTAACCTCATCAACTATTTAAAAAAAATATTTCCTGTGATTCGACTCACCGTAAGGAATCTTCCCAAATTTCTTACATATCCAAGACTTTTACTTTTCAATATGTTTAAAACAAATTTCTTACATTCGCCCATTAAATAGAAAATACGTTCATAAATTTTCACGCATATCGGACAAAAGTAGGGACCGCATAGCACTCTAACCCTATCCCAATATTTTCTTTTTAATTCTAACGGTAAACAATCAGCCTTTAGGCTAATTATCAATTGAATTTGAACTCAAGGAATGCCACCATAAAATTTCTTCCTCCCGTGTTTCATTTGCTGCGGTATAAAACCTCAGGGAATCCGAATACACTGCCATTCCTGCACCTCCTGTTCTCTTAGCCTACTCTCCACTTTTTTCACAATACTTCCTATGGTATCCCGTAGTGAGATTCCGTAAACAAAAAAAATAACAAAAAAAATCACCACCTCAATAGAAAAAGACTAATACCCCACCTCAAATAACATTCGATGGCCCTGCCTTAAAGATCTATTTGGACTCAACCCACTCCCACTCACATGCTTTTCACTCCACGTGAACTCTAGCTTCTCGTAGTTTAAAGTCCAGAACAGGGATAAGTAAGTTACAAGACAACTCCAGGTTTCCTTAAACTTTTGAGGATTTTCTCGCTGGAGTTTTAATGAGGGAGTGTGTTAGTTCTTCCCAGAAGCGAGGTAAAGACCCCTGGCTCGCTCCGCGGATCGAAGAAGCAATCTCCTAATCATATCGTTCCCGGTTTACCGCTTGAATTGGAAATGACAACTGTGGCACTGTACGATATTAATATACGTAATTTAGTTGAGAGAATCGATAGGGCGGAAAATCGAGAGAAGCCACAGACGACAGAAATGATTACTGCCCACATTTACAAGGGGTTTCGTTATTACATAAATACAACTTTTCACATCCTGCATTAGACCAGCTTCATACAAGTTATGCTCATGCTTTTTTTTTTTTTTATTCCGTCTTTCGCAGGCAACTTCTTGTCACAATTTAAGGCGGAATTATTATATTTTGGTTTACGTACAAGTAAGTTTGTTTTTGTTTGTTTCAGTCCTTCTTGGCAAGGGCCCTTTTCAGGCTGTAGCTGGAAGAGGACTCTTCCCAAGAACGGCTGAAATATCGCCGAAGAATATCCTAGTTGACTTATCCGTTTTCATACTTGCTTCCTAGTCAGCTTAGGCTGAATGAGTGTTTACGTTAAAGGACCCCTCTAACCTATTCTGCATTTTATATTAGCTCTCGCTCCCTTATGTAAATATAGGCTTCTCAAATCCCCGCCTTTCGCACAGCTTTCGCAACTGTTTCGCTACTTTTCTACTGAATGCCAGGAGTCATTCCATCTTTGGTCATTTCTGCTTGTTCCGTGTTCGTAGTTATGGAATTACTTTTTTCCTTTCCGTTGTTTCTTTTCGTTTTTCTTGTTTTTTACTCCGTCTTCTCTGGGCCTTGCCCAGTTCTGTTCAGTGACGGGTTATAAATAAAATGATGATGATGATGAATTAGAACGTTTCGACCTTTTTCGGCCGAGCCGAGTAATCGCCAGTCACGCAACGTAAACTTGCCGAACGCTTCAAGGTCCGCTCACAACTTTCACATAAATCGACCATTTTATTTGCTTTAAAAACTATATTTTGTCGCCCCTTAATCGGAACCTCCACCCCCAAATATAGGGCTACAAAGGCCATCTACGAGTCTGACCTGTACTTCGGTCCAAAGAATCCCTATACCAAGTTTGAACAAAATATCTCAACTCCTTCGAGACTTATCGTGCTAGCAGACGGACGGACGGACAACTTTACGAAGTCATAGGTATCCCTCCACTTACGTTTTGGGATCCCAAAAACATCAGGACCTTAAATGTGTTGTTTTTCATTTTGGAAGACATGGTAGACTATATCAGGTCTATCTTGCGTTTTCAACCTCTTTTGTTTTGCTTGGTTTTCCCACATTATAACCACGGTGCGTTCTGCGTCATGCCGTCGCGTCGGAGAGTGGGAAGCTTAATAGAGTCGTTAAGCGCTAACAAATTAAACGCCAATCTAACGCAGAAAGTAATAATATTTTCGAAAATCGATGTTTCTGAGCCATTTCATCGTGATTTCTAGTAAGAGTTGTGCTTTAAAGCCTAATTCACACAGAGAGCAGATTTCGCCACGCCTGACGATATTCGTCACGCCAGGCGTTGAAAAACGTAACGCCAAGTGAAAAAAAGGCTTCGTCAGGCTTCGGCTCCCAGCCGAAAAATTCGCAACGCTAGGCAAATAATTTGACGCCCTCTGTGTGAATTCCGCTTAAAGGAGGATAAAATTCATTAATTAAAAAAAAGGTAGGCTACTTACGAGACTGAACCGACGGACTTGAGATCCTTGATGAGTTCAGGGGGGATCGAAGCTTCTTCTTCGGCTTCCTTCCTGGCCGTTTGCATTATGCTGTGCCCAACGGACAGACCTCCAGCAACCTACAAGATAACTAGTTAACACTGCAGAAGGAGCAGCCACTTCGTTTCTGGTAGGAAAAGAACGCCTGTATTTTAAGGTCAAACAACCACCTCATTTCGTGGTACCTAGGATTATGATAAGACAGTTCATGATTATCAACCAGGACGAATGGCAACTCTGTCCTGTACCTACCAAGTACGTGGGTATACCAAACGTTCTGTTCCCGAGTTCGTGAAAGTTTTTAGCGAGATAAGACTGTTTATTTAGTGTATTGACTCAGATAGGTATTGTATATATTTGTATTGACAGTAATCGCAGATTTGGTTTCGATTTTTTCGAACTTCTATCTATCTCTAAGAAAGCTGCCCCAACTCGGCAAAAATGTTCAAGGACTTTCAAACCCAGAAAGCAAGACCCTTGCAACAAGAACGCGTTTGGTGTGCTGCGGAGTGCGGATGGGCTGCATCGATCCTTTCACACTGCCAGTCGCGCGTTCTCTCTACGAAATTGAAACTGCTAGTTCTGATGAAGCCCTCGATGAAGCCTCATATTGACTCCTCATATTATAAATATTCCTTGAGCCCAAGCTGACTTAAGAGTCATATATTCATATAATATACTGACTTCTGATGAAGCCTCACATTGACTTGTATGGTTTTTAGATGTGTCTGTAATTAATTATCAACAAATATAAATACAAATCTATTATACTGTTAGTAAATGTCAATATTTATGTGCGTTTGGATTGTCCTCGGGTTTCTTGTTGCGAAATTGAAATATATTCAAACAATACATAAACGGATACTATTTATATATTATTTATTTAAACTAAGAGACGACTAACTAGGGTAAAAAAATACAAAATAAATAACGAACACTGGTATAAATACAAAAACAAAGAAAACAAAATTTACATACATCAATCTGGAGAGAACCCACAATATGGTAGGTTACCCCACGACAGAGAAATTGACAAACTTAGTCGCATATGGGAACTCGCCATCAACAGAAGGAGAGGATTCTCTGAGCGCAAAATTCGTGACTGAAACGATAGAGCAGATGCCCACCTCACTTCACCGAAAGATGGAAGACCCTCACCAACAAACATACCTGAAGCACTACAACGTCAACTACGATGCTTTGGCAGCGATAGTTCGGCCCTTCTTATAGCAAGGGTCCTCGTCAGGCTGTATGAATATATGTTTCCCAGTCAGCTTGGGCTCAAGGTGTATTTGAAACTGAAATGGCTAGTTCTGATGAAGGCTTAGTATTAATTTCAATGGGATTTAGATATCTCTATAAACTGAAAATACAAATCTATTATACTGTTATTTTGTTTCATATATGTTAATATTTATGTGGGTTGGGATTCTTTTCGGGTCTCTTCGTACTAAACTGAATTTGCTAGTTCTGATGAAAGCCTAATTAATTTCTATGGGATTTAGATATCTCTATAAACCGAAAATACAAATCTATTATACTGCTATATTGTTTCATATATGTTAATATTTATGTGGGTTGGGATTCTTTTCGGGTTTCTTCGTACTAAATTGAAATTGCTAGTTCTGATGAAAGCCTAATTAATTTCTATGGGATTTCGATATGTCTATAAATTAATTATTAACAAGTATAAATACAAATCTATTATACTATTATGCTGTTTCATACATGTTAATATTTATGTGCGTCGGGAGTAGCCTATCTGCGAGTTTGTTGCGCTAACGCAAAGGCAAAGAGTGCGCACGTACTCTAGACGCGGGTTGTGTAGGTATTAATTGACTTAAATTTGATTTGGCGTTTCGCCTAACACGTATCTGTTAAATTAGGGGTAATCAGCACTGCCACAGATAACTGAACTCTCAACAGGTCTCGAAACACATAATTTCTGTCTATATCCACTATGGGGGGTGTCTTTTTTTTGAGGGGTGGAATTGGCTGTTGTTAATGTTTTTTATAAGTTTATGGCTTATTTAAGTATCAGTGTAATTTGTTTTCATCCACTGTCGTAGTATCATATTAACTGAACTTGAACTTACCATGTTATCAAGCTTTCCCGGCCATGTTGGTTTCGTCCTTGATCTTCGCTGAAGCCAAAGGCATAAGCCTTTCTCTGGATGACGCACATAACCATTGATATCAACACCAAACTGCCTTAGTCCGAATAGGCCTAAACAGAGGAATTTAATTTTGGACTGAATGATGAATCATGATAACTTCTTAATGATTCGGGAATAGTCTCGAATCTGTCACCAATGAAAAAAAAAAAAATCCCCGATGTATCTTTTGGTTCAAGCCACATACACGCCTAGAAGCGCCTACTTAAATGCAAGTGACATAAACAAATGTAGACACTGCATTCTCTCTCCCATTTACGTATCACAGAAAACAAGACCAAAGGTTCCGATGGGATCCCAAAAATTCAATATCTGATCCAGACAATTAGGTTTTGTCTTCGCCAGATCCAGTCTTCGCCAGACTCCTTGAATAATTTACTCTTAAAATTTAGAAACAGATTAAGGCCAAAGAGTTAATCATCTCAGATAATTAAGTTCAGATATGGATTCAGCATGTGTGTTTACCCCTATTATAAGCCTATCGCAACGATCCTGCCTTACTTCTACGAATTTTCCCGGTTTCGGAGAAATCCAGTGTCCGGCGAAAAAATAAAGCTCATAAACGAATTTAGCGCATTTCCTTACCCCTATATTCAACATCTAAGCAACTTTAAATCAAAATTTAACTTATAAAAATTTTTCAGTTTTAGCCGGATTCCGGACGAACAATATATCCGGCTATAAAAATGATTCTCATATACGGATTCAGCATTTTTTCTTATCCCTAAATCGAACATCTAATCAACTTCAAATAAAACTTTTACTTTTAACAAACTTTCCGGTTTTGGCCGGATTCCGGGCGAACTACTTGTCCGGCGAGAAAATGGTTTTCATATTCATGTTCAGCATGCCTTCTTACCTCTAATTCGAACATCTAATCAACTTCAAATAAAACTTTTACTTTTAACAAACTTTCCGGTTTTTGCCAGATTCCGGGCGAACTACTTGTCCGGCGAGAAAATGGTTTTCATATTCGTGTTCAGCATGTCTTCTTATCCCACAATCGACTATCTTATTAGCTGTTTAAAAATATTTTGTTTGTCCCTTAATTTGAACCCCCACCCCTAAATATAGGGCTACTGAGCCCATCTTCGAACTTGACCTGTACTTTGACCCAAAGGATCCTCCTCCCATCACGTTTCATCAAAATACCTCAATCCCTTCGAGAGTTATCGTGCTGACAGACGGACAGACAGACAGACGGACAACTTTACGAAGTCAAAGGTATCCCTCAACTTACGTTTTGGGATCCCAAAAAGTAAAAGAAAAGAGACACAAGACAGAGACAATTACTGAAAAAAAAACTCAAAAGCCCTGCCGATAACGTAAGCAATCCATTGATAGGACCTTCATTTATTTCTATTTTTAGTTTTTCTGTTATTTTTTAACATACAGACAGTCACCTCCATCCAAGCCCGAGATAACACTGCCCGTAAGGACGGCAGAATTCATTTATGTACCACAGAGATAAAACAAAAAAAATGAAAAAAGAGAAAAGACAGTAACGAGCTAAAGAAAAGAGATAAACAACATATATCGGAACTGCCTTCTAGACTTCGACCTACTACATTTTTTTGAGGACGCCAACACGTAAGTGATATGACATCTATGTTGTCGCCGAGTTTGTCCGTCCGTCTGCTAGCAGGAAATCTCTATTGTTTCGTTTCCTCCCCCCTTTAAGATCCCAACGAAAACTTTTGCCTTGTTGAATGTGTGCCCAGTTTTCACTAAGGGTGAATTTCTTTTCGGTTGGCCAGAAATCGCATGACAATGTTCCAATCCATAAATAGGAATAAATATTACTTTTCAGCAGGAATGTAGCAATTTTTTCCTATTTCCATTTTTCTTATCTATGTGGCCTGTGGGTTAAGTGACGTGTTCAATACCTCTCGCAGAGAATAACAAAATTCGATAAGGTGACATAACGTAACCACCATCATCAACTGTTACTATATTTTTTATTGCTTGCAAGTGCAATTTATAAATTATAAATTGTTCAAGGACACCTGAACAATGAAACCATACTTGAACACACCATGGAGAATGCATTTACAGACATGGCCACGGAGATAATTCTTCTCCTGAGCGTGAGGTTTTCAAAATAGGGATGTTCGTTTCTGGAGGTTTGCACATGCAGACTCCAAGATAAAAAGCACAATTCATTCAAATCTTGTACAGCGCTGGCCGGATCGTATTGGAATTTCTTCTAGATATTATTATTATTATTTATTTATCCTCACAACTACAAGAAACAAGTATAAGTTTGGGCTTAACTGGTTAAAACATATTCCAGAATAAGGGTTGATTGGAGACATTTGTTCATTTCTAAAATTGTTCGGTACTGAAATAAGGACAGATGCAAAATGGAGCAAAAATCATAGCTTGGAAACACTATTTCGTATTTGGATTGGGTTTTCTGCAGGCAATGTTAACGGAAGTCATACAGATAGTGATTCAGGTGTCCTTTTCATTCAGGTGTCCTTTAAGTAGTTTGATTGGGTTAGTTGTTTTATGAAGTTAATTAGGAACTGTGACTGCACCAATATAGCAGAGGAATGCTGTTTATTTGAACGTCACCTACTAGTAATCGGCAGGGGCGTAACTTGTGGTAAGGGAGACCCCCCCCCCCCCAACATGGTCTAACAAAAAAAAACCCGTCGGCACAATTTCGCCGCAAATAAGCTTCTGTCGCCGCGAAGCGCCGGCAAACGTGTACCAACGTTTTTTGTCGGTATGTTTCGTACAAAAAACAGCTCCTGACAAAAAAAGGCTGTTGTAGATATTGTATTTTGCTTCGAAAGCCAACTTGTCGGCAAAATAAATAGAAGTAATATCGAACTATGTTCATAATTTCAGTTTAAATTTTCTAATCAAACCGGTAGGAATACCTCAGAGGAAATCATTCGGCACAATTATGTCCAAAACAAGCTTTTGTAGGGAGTGAAGCGCCGACAAAATGTATACTAATATTTTTTTGCGCCATTTGTAAAAATAAAATCAGCTCCTGACATAAACATGTTATGTCAACTCCGCGTATTCTGCTTTGAAGTTCAACTTTGTCAGAAAAAAAGATAAAAGTATTGAAATTTAGTACGAAATTACTACGAATTTACTTACTATGATCTACTTCATCTGAGTATAACCTATGCGTGCATGTTGCCGACCCTTGAAAATCAACTAGCTGTGCCACGCAATTGCTCCCCATAAAAGGCAGTCACGAAATACGAACAAAAATAGAAACTGGAGCTGCTTCAAATGGAATCACGTGATCCTACGAGGATGCCACTCACACGAGACAAGCTAGAGAATGTTCAAAATTCTTACATGTAGCGGCTCTCTCCATTTTCATGAACGGTGCCTCCGAGAACGCTCCACGTACTTCATAGCACTAGGAAGGAAATTCATACTTCAGAAGTTTTTACCAACTGAAAGGTTAAAGTTTAACCGAACAGGACTGAGACACGACAGTCTAGTTACCCATCACTTATTCACTTAAATATGCTTGAGGGCCCGATAAAAATGCGTTACTTCGTTGCTCCGCTATTCACATAATCGATTTTTATCGAATGAATATTTTCTTTCAGATTTATGGTACCTCTATGTGCTTGTATCTCTATGGTTAGAACATTAAGCAACTACGACTGTAACACGATTCCCGAAAAACATTCATGCATCAACATTCAACATTCCCCACCTCTTGGAAAACATCTGTTGTCATCCCAGTCCTCAAAAAGGGCAAACCAAAGGACTGCCCGTCGTCCTTTCGGCCGATATCAGTCCTCCCAGCACCCAGCAAAATTCTAGAAAGAATGGTCTACAACCGACTACAATGGTTCTGCGAGGCCAATGAGCTGGTTCCCAAGACACAAACTGGCTTCAGAAAGTCCCATTCGGCCATGGACACCATCCTTCGCCTATCATCAGAAATTAGAAAATGCCTTAATCTTGGCCTCATTCTAATAGCAGCTTTCCTAGACTTCGAGGGAGCTTACGACAATGTCCGAAAGCGCAGACTAATCCCCAAACTTCTCCGAATGGGAATCCCGGCTCAGGTGATATCCTTCATAGATAGCTTTCTTAGCAATAGAACGCTAGCAGTCAAGGTCAATTCCAAAATATCCGCTACGAGGAAAACAGAAATCGGCCTGCCGCAGGGGGCTGTCTTCAGCTGCCTACTATTCGCCCTTTTTCTGTGGGATCTTGCACTCCTGCATGAAGACGGAGAATTTGCCGACGACTTGGGTTCATGGGCTGTTGCTGCATCTCACTCCGAGGCTGAACAGAAACTCCAAACTGCAATGCTTACCTTGGAACAGTTTTCTGCTAGATCAGACCTCCCCCTCGCTCCGTCAAAATCGATAGTCGTCCAGTTCCACAGGAAAAGATCTTCTACACCCTGCAACATCACTCTCAATGGTCACATTATCCCTGAGACACCTCAAACGAAATATCTTGGAATAATCCTTGACAGAAAGCTGACTTTCCAGCAACACGTCAAGGACCTTTCAACCCGATGCCTCCGCAAAACCCGCCTCATGCTCAGGCTGGCGGCTACCCCATTTGGATGCTCCGAGAAGATCCTTCTTGCATTTTACAATGCATTATACGGCGGACATTGAGATAGCTTTTTCTAGAGTTGCTCACATCTGTCGAGATGTAAATTATGGATTAAAAGAAGAAGAACAGCTGTGATACCAACTGATCATACAAATAAAGGTATTCGAATACATCAGAGTGATCAGACCCCATATAGACTATGGACTGATTGTCTACGGATATTGCGCTAAAACGACCCTAAACCAGCTCGAAACAGTCCAAAATACGGCCCTTAGGATTGCTTTTGGGCTCCGCCGATCTACAAAAACACAATTCCTTCTGGACGAAAAGGAATCGAACCCGTCTCAGCTCGGCGGGATCTCCTGCTAGCTAGATACATTACCAAGATTGAAGGCACCCCCCACCACATATTGAACAGCTGGCTTCTACACCAACAGCCCTCCCCTAGCCTTCCGCCCGAAATCAAGCGCTTCCAATCGTACCACCCTATTGCGCCAGATGCAGTCAAGCCGAAAATCAGCACCTTACCACCATGGACCACTGTCAAGCCTTCAGTATTCCTCCGCTTTGCAGACGCGAAGAAATCCGAGCTTTCGCCACAATTTGTCGAATCCAGGTTTGCCCAGCTACGGCAGACGGTTCACAAAAACCATTTCCCGATTTTCGTTGACGGATCCAAAACAGAATCCTCAACGGGCTGCAGCGCATTTATGGCTGACCTGAACATCGTCACTCTGGAAAAGCTCCCTCGCCACGTTTGTATCATGTCAGCAGAAATCAGTGCAATAATTCTGGCACTGGAGACCCTACTACGACTCGCAGCAACTCCCATGATGGCGATGATCTACTCCGACTCGATGTCAGCTCTCCTGCCTCTCCAGTCGTTAGCCACCCCTACATGCGAAAATGATGACATCGACCTCCACATGGCAATCCAACTGATCAACGAGCTCTCTAAAAAAGGATGCGCCATTTCCCTCCAGTACATTCCCAGCCACATGGGGATATGGGGGAATGACGTTGCCGATAAAGCGGCTAAGGAAGCGACAACAGCCCGCCAAACAACCGACAGGCCAATCCCACTTCGAGACATTTCCCGCATCCGCTCCCAGAGCCATCTGAATGCCAAACCTCACCCTAAGTTCTCCCCATTCCGGGGAAAAATTGAAAGTAGAGTTTATCACCGGATACGAGCAGGGGCAACAGGGTTGAATCACCCAGCCTACACGTACAAGATCCCGACACCTAACGGCCAACCCCCGGACTCCCCCCTCTGCCGATTCTGCAGAATCCTGAACGAGACCCTGGACCACGTCCTATTCCAGTGCACCCATCGCCAAATCCTCTCGAACAAACATAGATCCCAGGTGGTGTCATTGTTCAAGATGCACCATCTCAACCTCTCGACTGGATCCCTCGTGCAGTCTACTCTCCCCCCTGCTGCTGAAGCCCCCATCATCAAAGCAATCATCCACTTTCTGAGGACATCAGAGCTGCTTGAGTCAGTTTAAGTAGCATAGGCAACGCTGCCCAGCCGCGAAGAGGCTAAATGGACAACCCTGATCCGAAGCCGTACCAGAACTGAGAGAGAAATTCCGTTTGGGTCACACACAATAGTGTGTTATTTTTAAACGTTACCTTGCAATCTGGAACTGAATATTTTCTGAGCTACGCTTCATTAGTAGCCTAACATTTTCTGAGCTTCACTTGCATTTGTTAAATTTAAATCCTCCGCACTGGGATGACCTTTGTCTTGTAGGGCCATCGGTGCATATTCCGAACATCACTACTAGAGTCCAATATAAAAAAAAATAATCCTTAGCAGGGTCAAAATTATTCAGTGTATCCAAATCCCAGGTTGCTTGCTTTTCAGTTAAACTTTAAAGGAGCAAAATCGGAAGCACTTTAGATGTGTAGGTAAAAATCCAACAAACTCCCGAGTTCACACCAAGACTCGGTACGGCCGTGGGATCATCTATTGGCGCGATTCGGAAGCACGCTGAGGTCAAGCTCAAAACAGATCATAAAGAACAGCTCGCACTATCTATTGTCTGTGTTCCACTCTTATAAAATATTCAAATACTCCGAAACCAGGCTCTGCTTTCACCAAATCGTCCAAATCTCTTCTCAGGGCCCATTTTCTAGCAAAACAGGGGAGTATTTGCATAACCTCTGAAGATCAAATAATCGCCGAGAGAGTTACGCATCGGAAATAACGAAACGAGACAAGTGTAGAAACTTGGGCGGGGGGGGGGGACAGAATTAGAATACAGAATATGTAGCGATTACGGACGTCAGTTGCATTTGCATTATGGGCGCGAAAGGTCTTTTAACAAGAAAATCCGACAAAAGAAAAACATTTAGCTAGTACACATATTTGACTTTTTATGGCACTTGCAGCCTCTGGCTCAAGTGCCATATACCGATCGCAATTCCGTCCGTCGGTCGGTCGGTCGGTCCGAATTTTTTTGTCCCACATGTTCGAGTTAGGGTACTTCCAGATGTGTTAGGACGATGAAACTTGGCAGGAAAATCAGGGACCCGACCGGACTAACCTGGAAATAATCAGTTTCCCAATCCGACCACCTGGGGGGGGAGTGGAGGGCTGGGGAATCCGGAAAACTGGAGTAGTGTGTAACTTTCGAACGGGTGATCGGATTGGAATGAAACTTAATAACTGAATAAATGGCATACCTCTGATGTCCCATTTGAAGTCCGGACCGGATTCGACAGCTATGGGGGAGTTGGGGGGGGAGAGACCGGAAATCTCGAGAAACGGTTAGAATGGAGGGATCGGAGTGAAACTTGCTGGGAAGAACAAGCGTCTGCTCCAGATAAATCGTTTATACATTTGGACTGGATCCGGACACAAGGGGGGGGGGGTGGAGGGGAGTTTCCCAGAATTCCGGTAATGGCGGTTATCGGGATTTTCACAACGAAACTTGGGAGGCGAATCAGGAACCCGATCAAATGACTTATAAATAAAAATTTACATGATCTGATAGTCGTGGGGGGAGTAGCGGGAGGGGGAATCCGGAATATTGAGTCATGCGTAACTTTGGAACGGTTGATCGGATTTGAGTGAAATTTGATAATTGATCAGAGGACATGTCTCTGGTGATCTTTGTCATGTCCGGACCGGATTCGACAACAACTGGGGGGGGGGGGGGAATACGTGACCGGCTCGGACTGGGGAGATCGGGATGGAACTTTGTGGGAATAATAAAGAGATGCTCTGGATAAATCACTTACAGAACCGGATTGGCTCCGGCGACTGTGGGGGAGTTTTAGGGGGGGGCCGGAATTCCGGTGATCGCGATTTAAGGTACTTCCAGATGTGCTAATTTAAGACGATGGAACTGGGCTGGAATATTAGAGATTCGACAAGATTGGCTCAGAAATCGCCACTTTCCAAATCCGACATTCCTTAAAGTACCAATCTTGACCGTAAATTTAGAAAAATACTTCTAAGGAAATTATACATTTTCATGATCCCCATGAGCCCATTATCATTTTTGCCTCAAGGGTTTTGCTTACAAATGAAGTTCTAGCTCCCTTAAAGTGCGAATCTGAACCGCAAGGTCGAAAACTACTTTTTTTTATCAAACGATACATCTCAACCCATGATCATTTGTGCCACAAGGGTTTTGCTTGAAAATTTATTTTATCACCCTTAAAGTGCACATTTTAACTGAAAAGTGAAAAAAAAATTTTTTACCAAACGGTATATATCAATGATCCCTAAGGGCCTGTGATCGTTTTGTCTCAATAGTTTTTTCTTACAGATGAATTTCTAGTGCCTATAAAGTGCGTATCATTACAGCCAAGTTCTAAAACAAAATACGTTTTCTCGCTAGCTCCCTTAAAGTGCGCATCTGAACCGCAAAGGTAACCTTAAAAGTACTTTTGATCAAACACTACATCTCAACCCATGCAAGTGCCATATGAGCTTACAGCTCTTGTTCTATTTCTTTCAATATTTTTTGTAAGGTAGTTCTGTCATTTCTGGCTAACAATCAGCCGAATTTTCAAGAAGAAAAGGTGCGGCTAGCATATGCTGTTTGATTCACTGAATAACGGGATTCACTATCATAACAAGTTGATTCGATTTACTCTTGGTTGTGAATAGTGTTGGATCGTGTTGTTGTCCTTTTCACGTTTTCGTCGGGTAAGCTGAAATCTCTTTATACAGATGGAGCACAGTCGAGAATTTTTGTACGGCGTAGTAGCTGAGAGACAGATATTTATCATTTTTCATTTCTTAAATCTATTTATTTATTATCACCAAAAGTGGGAAGTCGTTAAGACTTGTCACTAGAATACATTGTAAACGTAGGGTAGGCTACTAGTAATTGTAACAATTGTAGAACAATGACAAATGAATTGAACTGAACTTAAGTTGACAATAATGGGTCTTCATGAACGCTCGAATGGAATGTTGATCAAACGAAAGATCGTTTGAAGATGTCTGTATTTTCAGACTTAACAGTATTTTTTTTTTATGGCACTTGCCCTTCGGCCAAGTGCCATATAGCGATCGCAATTTCTGTCCGTCCGTCGGTCGGTCTATCGGTCGGTCCGGGTTTTGCTAGTTCGGGCACTTCCACATAAGCTAGGATGACGAAACTTGGCAGGCATATCAGGGACCCCAAATGATTAAGTTGGAAATAGTCACTTTCCCGATCCGACCATCGTGGGGGGAGGGAGGGGAGCCGGAATCCGGAATTTAGTGGCATGTATAACTTTCGAACGGGTGATCAGATCTTAATGAAACTTGATATGTGGAAAGACGTCATGCTTCAGATGTCCCATATCAAGTCCGGACCGAATCCGATGTTGAGGACGGCCATTTTTATGGTTCCAGGGTAGGGGACTTCACTAAAGTCAGTTTTTCTTGCAGATGCAATCAGTTATAGCTGTTTTTGAAATGTACTTACAATCTATGGTGATTGGAGAGTTCCCCAGAATATTTCCACATTTTTCTCTAGATAGCTACTTGACTTAGAGGGATGGCCGGACTTACCCCCAAAAAACCCTGTTTTGGGAAAGAGCGGCCGGCCGTACTCTCCTCGCATGAGGGAACTTCGGCCACTGGCCGAACTTCCCCCAAACAAGGGATTTTTAACTGAAATAGCCTATTACTTTGTGCAAAAAAAATGATTCAGGCCAGTTCAAGCATTTTCAACTTCCTGCTCTTGCTAATCGTTTCAACATGAGTCATATTGACAAGATACTCACTGGAAAAGACAGCAGTTTGACCCGCTAAAAAGACGGAAAGTCTGTAAGAAAGTCTTTGTTAATGTGTTGGCCTCTTTCGCAATATTCATCTGCAAAATTCTACCGACGCCATGGGGATACTTTTGAAAAAATAATCGAGGACAAGGGGGGGGACTGCAGTTTTGGTATAACAAAACAAAGAATGTGAAGGAAACGACAATAATGATCATTAACGAGACAATGAATCATCTAAAGTTTAACCGAAAAGGGCTAGGATAGGACAATTCAGTTACCCGTCACTTATTCACATAACCTGGCTTGAACACCCGCTGAAAACGAGTTACTTCGTTGTTCCGCTATTCACGAATAACCGATTTTCAAATAGTGGAATTCAAATAGTGGAATATGTGGTGCGTCTATGCGCTTGTATTTTTTTTAAGCCTTACGAGCAAGATTTATCATTTTTTTTTGTTCAGGCACTAGGCAATCGTCACCAATCTCACCACTGCCCACAAAAAAGCCGCATTTGTGTTGCAATTAAAATTTCCCGCGTCATAGTAGAATTTTCGCTGTGGGGAAGGACGGAGCTATTCTGAGCCTCATAACTAGAGCAAATAGTGGAAAATCAAAAAATCCCTTTGCAGAATCCAAATAATTCAATGTATCCAATTAAATGACAAACAAATAAGTTGGCTTTTCAGTTAAACTTTAAAGGGCGAAGTATTTTTCCGAAACAGAAAAAGTTAGAATATCTATACCAAGAAATTCCAGTTGAAGTTTAAATTAAAAGCCGCTTAAAAATTAAGCCATTAAAGCTTACTGAATCCGGGTCTTTTGAAGCTTATGTTAATCGTCAAGGGGTCAAAGCGTGGCCTACAAGGCGATCATTGCCAAACGCAAATGAGTGAGCAAAGTTTGTGGACGAAGTTCTGATTGTATTTGAAGTTTCCTATTCAAATATATGATCAAGATTTACAAGATACCCCATTTTCGTGTGTACCACATTGTCATTGTCGTGCATTTTCGTTCCGGGGTAAGTCCGGCCGGCCGGAGTTACCACAGACTAAGGGAAAATCAATGGTTCTGACATGTGGTGGCTTCTGTTGATGATATAGCCTAATTTTACCGATGCATTCATATTGATCGCAGCATGCTCTACAAGATATCAGGCTCCAATTATTTTTATCTTCAAAAATAAAAAAGATAGATGGGGTGGCCGTATTTACCCTAAATTTGGGGTAAGTCCGGCCATCCTGAGGTGTCCTAGTTATAAGGACCACGGAACTCAACTGAGTTAAGTTATCAAGAAACTAAAATATGCAAAATATTTGCAAGAATGTCAACTACCCTAGAAATACATTAAACCAAGTCCGACACTCAACAGAAAATCTTCCATCATGCTTTTGATAAAAAAAAAAAGCATAGTAAATGGCCGGACTTTCCCGAGTTCACCCTATGTATAACTTCCGAACGGGTGATCGGATCATAATGAAACTTGATATGTAGACTGACAACATGTCTCGGATGTCCCATTTCAAGTACGGACCGGATCCGATGAAGCTGGGGGGGGGGGGGGGGTCGGAGGGGGATCCGGAAACCTTGTGATATGCTTGGAGTGGAGCGATCGGAATGAAACTTGGTGGGAAGAACAAGCACAAGCCCTATGTAGATAAGTGACAGAGCCGGACCGGATTCGGGCATTGTGGGGGAGTTAGAGAGGGGGGGGGTCCGGAATTCCGGTGATCGCAAGTTAAGGTACTTCCAGACATGCTAGGACGATGAAACTTGGCTTGAAAATTAAAGACTTGACATGATTGGCTTAGAAATAGTTAGTTCCCAGATCTGGCCATTCCTTAAAGTACTAATGCTAACCGCAAAGTACAAAAAAATACTTTCAAGCAAAATATACATTTTCGTGATCCCTATGAGCCCATGATCATTTTTGCCTCAAGGGTTTTGCTTACAACTAAATTCCTTAAAGTACAAACAATACTTTTGAGCAAAATATACATTTTCGTGCTCCTGATGATCATCTTTTTTGCTTCAAGAGTTTTGATTACAGATGATTTTCTGTAACTTGGAAATAATCACTTGCCCGATCCGACCATCGTGGGGGGAGGGAGGGGAGCCGGAATCCGGAATTTAGTGACATGCATAATTTTCGAACGGGTGATCGGATCTTAATGAAACTTGATATTTAGAAAGACCTCATGTCCCAGATGTCCCGATTCCAGTCCGGACCGAATCCGATGGATGTGGGGGGGGGGGGGGTCGGAGGGGGGAACCGGTAATCATGTGACACGCTTACAGTGGAGCGATCGGGATGAAACTTGGTGGGAGGAACAAAAAGAATCCCTAGGTTCATCATTGACAGAACCGGACTGGATTCGTGCAGTACGGGGGGAGTTGGAGTGGGGTTCCGGAATTCCGGTGTTACGGAGTTAAGTTACTTCCAGATGTTCTAGGACGATGAAACTTGGCAGGTGTATAATGGACTCGGCCAAATTAACTTGGAAATAATCACTTGCACAATCCGACCATAGTGGGGGGAGGGAGGGGAACCGGAATCCGGAATTTTATTGACATTCATAATTTTCGAAAGGGTGATTGAATCTTAATAAAACTTGGTATTTGGAAAGACCTCATGTCTCAGATACACCATTTCAAGTCGAGACCGGATCCGATGAATGTGGGGGGGGGGGGTCGGAGGGAGGAACCGAAAATCATGTGACACGGTTAGAATGGAGCGATCGGAACCTCCCGAGCGTCACCGTCGAAAAGGCTTGAAAATTTCGCTGATTTTTCCATAAGATGTCAAAATATTTAAAACAAATTGTTCAAATAACTAAGTGACCATTTCTTTTGAACGTAACTGTAGTACCAAACACACTGACATCACACTGACAAAGCTACTATCCATTCACATCCTACTACGATAACTTGAATACAAGCTAAAAAGCTTGCAAGTGCCATATGAGCTTGCAGCTCTTGTTTATAGTGCGTTCCGATCTTTACAGACCCAATTTTGTAAACTATGCTCGGCAACACGTCGATTCTTGCTAAAAGGAACCCACGTTCATTTTCACTGATATATTTCTATCAAAAAGCAATATCGAACAACTGAACGGGCCAGGTTGAACCTGGCAGGTTCCCTCTAAATCTGATCCGAAATTACGGATTTCAGATGAACTGAAAACTTCGATGCTGTCCGACACAAAAAAAAAAAATACTGAAAGAAATGGAAAATGACAAATATTTAGCTTTTTTTTTACTTTTTATTCGTAGGCCTAATAGCCTACTAGCTAAATGTTTTCCTTTTCGCTGATTTTCCTGTTAAAGGATCCGTCGTGCCTGTAATAGCAATGCAACCTACTTCCGTAACTGCTCCAACCATTCTTGAACCCAGAGACAAGAAATTTATACTTTATATTCAACACCCCCCTTCGAAACCTCGACGCCTATGTAAATTCTGGACATGTTGCTGGACTCGGACCCTGCGACAACCAAGACAAGCCCTTGCTGCAAACAGACTATAATTTTTTGCCGGACAGATTTTCTTCACTTTCATTATGCAGTTGAAAAGATCTCAACTTTTTCGTACGGAATTGATGTTGGTGCCGAAAATCCTGGCAGGAATTCCAGTCTGCGAGCCTCAATCCTGATCGTCTGTCCTAGACATTAGTCGGTCAATCCGGGGAGTCTACCAAATAAGTCGAGCGCGATCCGAGAGACTACACAAACCCGATTAATTATTTGTGCATGTTTTAATATGTAATGGTACATAACACTATCATTGATGTGCTCCGGACTGGGCCAATCTTAAGCAGTAATATCCAGTAGCATCCTGTCTTGCTATAGTAGCATCCAGACTTGCTAATAGTAGCATGCAGTGTTAACAGTTACTACTGTATACTATTAAAACTTACAACTCCATATAACTAATTCAGGTAGGTAGCAGGTAGACACTTTACCTCTTCTCTCCAGCCTTTCAGGGTGCCGAAAAGCCCTTCCTCCTTCCACTGTCTCAGAACCTTGTCGACTGCAGCGCTCCGGGTGTGGTAATTCATATAGATGTTTCTTAGAGAGACATATCTGGTATCCACATGAAAGACGTCACGGTGTTTCTTTGCAGCATCGACAACAGATGCCGGTAGAAGTCCGATCTGTCGTCCCTCGATCAAAAAGGGTAGGCATTCTTTGAAGCGTCCTAAAATTTAGGACTGACTTTACGAACTTTCTGCTCCCGTATATAAACTTTCACGAGTGAAGCAGGCAGAAGATGTTCTGGAAAGCATAAGCAAAGTCACGAGAAAATCAACCTTCAGCATAAGCCTTCATTCAACGAACTGTTCTATTTTTTTCCTATCCACTAAAATAACCGCTTACTAGAACCGAGAAATTGGAATGCTAATGTATAGCACAAAATCCGTCTCTCCCTTCTTGCAAGAGGGCTTGCTCCAACTATGCAATTCCCGACCGGGATGAGCTGTATGATGGTAGGCTACCCAAACATCCGCATTCACAAGTTTCAGCAACGTTCATAGCCCAACGGTGTTACGTAAATCCAGATGGTTTACATGCTATTGGTTAAGCACCCACTTGATATTTATGGGACAAGATCAAAGAATTACTGCTGGGTGCAATGGCTGATAGTCAGTTGACCTATAATATTCTTTTCATTATAGGTTATTCCTAGAATGCAGGCCAGTCATACAGGATGGAGGCTTGCAGACAAGAGGTAACAAGGTAGACAAAGACGTAGGCTAAAGTTAACTTCTTTTTAGCTTCTAGCAACTTTAGGAAGCTGGCTTGCTTTTAAAAAATACTAAACTGGGAACTAGACAGCAAAGCAACAACAAATCTTAAGCCTATGTCCTTATAGCAGCAGGCAAGGTTGGTACATTTTATGGTAAGAACAGGTAACCACAGGACTGAAATCTAACCTAGAAAAATAATTTGGATTGAATAAGCATCAACTTACCTGTCAGGTAAAACTTGTTAAACTTTCTTGCTAAGTCAACAACACTTGAATACTGGAAAGACAAAAATGGGTCGGGATTATTATCACCTTTGGTAGTGGTAGCGAGATTCAAAGGTACAGCTTCCACTTTATAATTCTCAACTGAGTCCAGCAGATCATTCTTTAAATAATCTTCTTCACTATCCTGCTTTACCTTTTCAGCAAGCATAGCACTTGGGGAAGCAACAATCTGTGCACTGAATGAGTAAGATGACCCACACTCCTGCATCATATCCGATGATAATGAGTCCACAAATTTAGGGCAGTAAGGTGTGAGGCACGAGTCTTCCTGCTGATGCAAGTGCTTCACAATTCCTAACTCTGATTTATACATGGTTGAAAAGGTGGCACTAGCTATAGTACAGATTATAGGAGTTTAGTCAGTCAAGCCTGCAAAGAAAAAAATTGGTAAGTTTCTAAAACCAGCAAACCTCTACAACAAAAATGGTATACATGCTAGTCTAATTCCATTACTCCTAAGGATCAGATAAATTATTTTGCTTTCACATTTTATTTACCTCGGCTGACCTATTCCAAATGCTGTGCATATTAACCCAGTAAAAATAATTGTACTCTTTTTTCTGAATTTCATTCAAAACATCAATAGCCTATTACCTTGGGTTTGAGTGTCCAGCGTTTGGCACAGGGTAGCTTAATCCATGTTTTACATCAGCTATTCCAAACTGTATGTGGGTACACCCACTGTTTTTCACAGCCTATCTAAAAATTAGGAATTTATGGTAGGTAGCGCAAGGATTTTCTGCAATCCAGCAAAGAGGGTGTGGCTCAGGTGTGACTGTTTTCACAACCAAGTTTTTGTGGCCCAACCTGGGCCTCGAACTGGAAAAACAACTTTCAACGTGATTTCAATTTGGTGGCACACAATTTGACAGAAATTTGAATTCTGCAGCAAAATCAAGACAAAAATTACAAATGAGTTAATTTGTTAACATTCAGATAGACATAAAACAGTGGCCCTTCTAGTAGAATATCCTGATATTCTATTTATTGAGATTCTATTTTTGTTTTTCAGGCATCAGACAATTTCAGACAAAATAGTGTTTCAGCGAGTTTCAACTTGCGGGTCGGGTGCTCACACACTCTTTTTCTGTGATAAAAAGTTGAAAATGTATAGGGCACAAATGTACCATAGAAAACAATCTAGGTGGCTTGTCCTGTATAAGTTACCAGGTTATGCTAGGCATATTCTGATATTATGGTCTTCCTAACAGAACTGTACAGGATACCTTGCTATTTGCACCACCCATACATTGCCCCCCCTCCCCCCCCTAGTAAACTTGTGCAAATAAAGACTAGACCACAAGGTTTGTGTGTGGAACACCAAAATACATCCATCCTGATCTAATTAATGAATATCAAATGTCTTCCACTTACTTCTATTTCTTCTTTGAAGAATTACCTGGTACAAAACAAAGCCCAGAAGGCGAAATACTTGCGACAGAAAAACTCTGGCGTACATAGTCATGCTCAAGCTATTTGGGTTAACCTGGTAGCGTAAATAAATCCGCAAAAGGCTAAAAAGAAAATCGGAAACGGAAGGTGGTGCAAACAGAATTTAGCCATGGTTAGCAGGTGTGCCAGGTGTTGCCAGAAAGGCATTTGGCAATGCTGCAACTTCGTTCAAAGAAAATATATTTTTTTTGTAGGGTTGTACACTGGTTGTAGAGAATAATTAGACCTTTCAATCAAGGCCCAATTTCACACATCTGGCAAGTTTAGAGGCTCGAAAGAAACAATGAGACTTGCACGCATATATTTCATTCATGGGAAGGGTAGCCAGTAAAAAAAAAAAAAATTCAAACCTGAGCTTTTGAAGATCAGAATGTGATTATCCTATCTTTTAGCTCTGATTTGAGGCCAAAATCACCTCTCTATCTAGCCTCTGAGCATCTTAAATCTTCTTTAGAAAACAGTAATTTACATTGTGAAATGCCTGGTGGGCAGCCATTGTTTAGAGCTGCCATCTTGTGCTTCAATGGAATTCTATGAAACTAGAGTGATTTTGGGCTGGTTTTGAGTGCATGGGGCACCCCAGCAAGTGAGTTAGATGAGAAAATATGAAGATGATCATCAAGTGAATAGACCAATAGACTTATTGCTGCCACTGGCTGCTGACTTTTCCACCTTGTTATCAATAAATTTTTGTAGACAAGTTCAGTTGCTTTTTTTTCCATCTAAATTTACATTGAATATTAAGAAATAATACCAAATAGCTAGTAGGCTACATCTTACTGTTGGCCTTATAAAATAGACAATTTTTGTCCTGAATGCAATGGTATTTTCGAAATATTTTTGAAGATGTTTTAGATAGTTAAAACTGAAAAACAGATAAGGAAAATTCACAGCAATTCATGCTTACATTACAGAAAATCGTCAAATTCCCTTACATTACAAACAATCGTCAAATTCGCGGCACTGCTGATGGCGTTTTTGTGGCTACCGTATCATGGGGGGTGACTCAAATAGCAAGATATCCTGTAGGCTATATAGGCTCTGTATATCGACATATCCCAGGTAAAACGGATCCACCCATTCTTATCCTAGGTTAGCAGGAACTGAGCACACCTGAGCAGGACTAGTTCAGGCTGTTAGTGCTAAGAAATATAGATGGCGCCAAACAAAGCACGGCCGTCCGCCATGTCGCTGATCACGCTATCTGCATTGTTTGACACATTTCATTGTGCATGTCAACGCTAGGTAGCGTGCACAGCATTTGGCGCCATCTTTTTGTAATTTGCCTTCTTCTGTCGGCCCCTTTTACCGGTTATGAGCTTCAAAAATTCGAAAACAAATATGAAAAAAAGCTCTCAAGCAGGGCTATTTATTGCCGGGGCGGTATCGATAGACCTGACGAAGCAGTAATTAATTTTGATTTAGCAAATGTAGTAGACTGGTAGACCTCTGGGGAAGAAGGGGTACACATACGTATGAGTACCCTACTCACACCTGGGCTGCACCTGGGCCCAGCCTGGGCCTGGGGGCCTGCCACCCCGTTTGTGACTGGTTTGTGACAGGTTTGTGAATGGGTATCAAAAAAGGGCCTAGTCACCTAGTGTACTTACTGTTCTGGACTAGTTAGGCCAATTTCTGAGAAGGACAATAACCAAAGAATTTGGACAACTTGTTTTCATCAATCGAGGTTTGGCCAGGTCAAAACAGCCAAGTGTAATTTAGCATTTTAGCCCAGGGCCAGGCTATTATTGCTTACAGTTACACTGGCATGGCCTTATGCATTTCTTACCGGGAATTTCATTACTCTGCGCCTGGTTTGTCAGGGTAGATTTGTAGACTGTAGCAGCTCAGAAGACGTACAGCTCAATCCAAAAAAACAACCAGAGACCAACAAACAAGACTGATTTTTTGTTTTGTTTACACTTCCAGTTGTTTACATATTTGGCAGCGTTGCCGCATAATCCAATTCCAATCATCCGAGGTGCGTTTTATTTAGGATCCGAGGGTCCGCTAGCGGGTCACTGTGACGTCAGCGTTTTGCCGTATTAAGTGGGTCCTCCACTGGCAATCGTAAGTCCATCGTAATCGTGCTCTTCCGTACCCGACGTGCTCTCACTGGCTGAAAACCGCCAAAATGGCCACTTACGACACGTTACGATCGCTTCCGACAGCTTACGATTGCCAGTGGAGGATCCACTTTACTTGAGCTTGTGAGTGTAAATAAAACGACATTTTATCAACGAGTGTATTTTCTGGCGTAGAATTCAAATGTGTCAAGACATGTCCATTTACATCAATTTTCTTGATTTATTTTCTTGATTACTGGGTCACTTAGAGAACGCACTTGGGTTGAAATTTGAACATCGCACCTCTGACGTGGTGGTGTCCTGTTTTGGTGATCTTTTTTATTTCGTTTTCGGTCGTTTGATTTCATTCTCATCATACATTTTCAAACTTGGCGCCAAATGGCAATTTCTGACGATCGCCCCCTCACTTTTCCAGCGGGTGTCTCATGGTCCGCTAGCAGACGAATTGTCCGCTGGGGTAAATAAAACGGCGAAACCGTGACGTCACTATGACGTCATCTGTCCCCCACTCGCTAAATAAAAACGATTTTAGTGACCCGCGCGGGCGAATGGACCTAAATAAAACGCACCTCCGGATTCTATTCCCAAAGCTGTAGCTTCGTTCTTGAACCCTTATTTGGCGTCACAAAACGTAACTGACGGGATACTTATGATTTCGTAAAAGTTGTCCGTCCGTCTGTTCTGTCCGTCTAGCACCAGGTTAGCACGATGACTCTCGAAGGATATGAGATATTTTATTCAAACTTGGTGTAAAGATTCTTTGGGTCATACCACAGGTCAAGTTCGTGGATGAGCTCTGTAATTCCGTATTTTAGAGGTTAGGGCTGAATCCATATCTGAAACTAATTTTCTCGCCCGACAATCCATCAATCTACAATTTTGTGAAATAGATACCCCGAAATACTTATACCTCGTTTGCCCGGTATCCGGCAAAAACCCGAACTTTGGTGGGAATAAAAGTTGGTTGTCTCAAGTCGATTCTATATTCGAAAGAGGGGGAAGGGGACATGCTGACTCTCTTTTTGAGCTTCATTTTCTTGCTGGTCAATTAGTTCGCCCGGAATTCAGGCTGAAACCGGAAATCAAGTGTATTGGATTACAGATTCGAGAAAGGGGTAAAGAAGCACACTGAATCCATGTTAGAGCTTTATTTTCTTGTCGGACAAGCCCCGAGTCCAGCCAAAACCGGAAATTGGGGAGGAGCAAAAGTTTTTTTCGAGGTCATTAAAGATTCGATATAAGGAGAAAATCCCTGTTGAATCGAGATCTGAACTTATTTTTTTCAACGGACATGTAATTCGTTCGAATCAAGCAAAACCAGGGAATTGTACAATTAATTGCTCTTTCCTCTTCTTGGCGTAACATGTAACATCCACCAATATCCACCTTATGCCGAACCTTTATTGCGCTTTGATCGCAGAAGGGACGGGACAGGCCCGTATCCATGAATTTATTTCGGGGGGGGGGGGGGGTTGCCCGCGGAATTATTTCGGGAGGGGGGGTGGTAGCCCCCGGGTAGGACCAAAAAGTACAAAAAGACATAGATCAGAGGTTAAAGCCTATAAAAAAAACTATTGCTTTTGTTGGTTTCGGAGGGGGTCGAACCCCCTCCCCCCTACCCCTGGGACGGGACATTTGATTAAGCTAAATGTTTTCATTGTTGGGATAGAACTCGAAGACCGAAACATTCAGTTCTCTTTACTTCTTTTTTGTGTGTTTCTTTTAGTTTAGCAGCTTTTGAAGTAGGCTTTACTGTTGCTTAGTCTTTATCGGCTTAACGACCACCTTAGTCTTACCATCCAAGGAGATACCCCTTGTCCCCTTCAAAACGGTCTGTTAGACTATTTTTGATCGGCTGATATATAGAGAGCCGAGCGGCCAGCGAGGCGCCGGATGTGTTTACGCTTATAAACCGTTCTAGGGACAATAAACAGTGTGACAGGCCGCTTTGAAGCGAACAAGGGCCTGGATGGTAAGTATAAGCTGTAACGACACACTAGAAATTGTGGATCAGTTTATTCCTTGAGTTCATCAATCCACAATTTTGTGAAATAGATACCCCGAAATACCTATACCTCGTTTAATTGGCTCTGAAAAAACCGCAAAAAAATACTTAAAAATTTACTTGAAATTTACTTAAGTTTACTCAATTACTTGAAAAAATTACTTACTTTTGGCTTGCTTTTGGTATACTTTTCAGCTACAGGGAGATTTGAGTGGTTCTGCAGCTGTTCTGTAGTGTAGCAGTTCATGAAAGCCGTTTTATTGAGCACCCCACAAAGCCGTGGTGGTTTTTCTGTATGTCTATTTATATATATTTAGAATATCACCCGATGATCAGTATCAGGAAGTCCAACAAATATGAATTTTTGTGATCCCATCGAAACCTTTGGCCTTGTTACTGAAGAGTTCACCCCTCACAGACAGGACTGACCTGCTGCTGCAAAACATCTTGGAAGTTGGAGCACACTACCGTAAAGTCTTCGCATTTATTATTATTTTAGTTTCCTTTGGATATTTACCCTTCATTTCTACCTGCAACATTTTGGTCCGGAATATTAATTTTGTGCGTTTTTTTTTCAGTATTTTATTAGGCCATTTAAGAAAGATTCAGAATAGTGTTCTGAGCTTACAGTCTCATAGCAGAAACCAAACGTCGATAACTCAGTCAAGTCGAAGATCCTACACTGTGAAGCCGGCAACACTGACAGTAGATACAGCTTGACTTGGATATAGATAGAGATATCAGCTTCTGCGAAAAGCGTCTTTACATGAAATCAAAATCTAGCAATAATCTTGAAGTAATATTAATAAAGAAGATTCAGGGGAATAATTAGTGTAAACGCGTAGTGTACACAGCCGATTCATAAGAAAACGTTGCCTTGATCAGGTGTTTTGAATATTAAAATGTACTTCGATTTTTGAATACACGGTCGCATTCATGGACACAATTTTACTCGGATGATGTTGCCTCTTCGATCTAGAAGCTCTTTGCTCTTTGTCTGCACTTCAAAAAGAAAAGAAGCAAAACTTGCTGCAAGAAATTACAGAAATTACTGTACTATAGTAGGTTCTTTAATTTCCAGTTTTAATTAGCCTATAGGCTAGAAACGTTAACAGGCGACAGGTTTTCAAGTTCTTTGGACGTTAAATTTGACTTCAGGATCTGTCAGCTGCTGGTCAGCTGGGCTTCGCAAATCTGAACTTTGATTCAAAGTTCGAAGTTTGAATAGGGTAGCCACTAAAAAAAAAACCGAGCTTTTGAAGATCAGAATGTGAATCTCCTATCTTTTAGCTTTGATTTGAGGCCAAAATCACCTCTCTATCTTGCCTCTAAGCATCTTAAATCTTCTTTAGAAAACAGTATTTTATATAAGAAAATTCCTGTGTTCAGCCATGGACTTTAGGGTTTTGTCCATCTAGGGGCCAGCTTGGAACTATGTGCTTCAGTGAAATTCTATGAAATTGGTGGTTTTGAGCTGGTTTTGAGTGCATGGGGAGGCCCACTACACAGTCTAGTACACTAGCCCCTTTTCAGGCATGGTGCTCAAACGTCTAGCACCATGCCTGGGTGCTAGACGTTCAAGCACTGTACCTTGGATTTCATGTATGGTGCATGGATTTCAGTGACAGTATACAGTGCATGCATGAAAAACACTGTTTCTGTCATCACAACCGAGAACCAGCTCGGACAGGGCTGAAATTACTACCATGAATTAGAGAAATCAAAGACAATCCTATCATTTTTTTCATTAAAAAAACAAAAGGATGCGACTGATCATGCAGATGAAAAACCTCATTCCTTTTCTACATAGTCAAGGGTTTTTCATGTAAAGTCTCCTGTGCCTCAGCTTTTTCTACCTAGCAGCCAACCAGAATATTGGCTCCTGGGGCCTGCCTGGGGCAAACTACATGGAAAATAGATAGGGTGCTTCTGGGGTGCTGTCAGGTTTTTCATCTCCATCATCAGTTGCGTACTTTTCTTTTTGTTATGAAAAATATGATAGGATTGTCTTTGAATTCTCTAATTCATGGTGGTAATTTCAGCCCTGTCCGAGCTGGTGTACAATTATGATGACAGAAACTATGTTTTTCATGCATGCACTGTGTACTGAAATCCATGCACCATACATGAAATCCAAGGTACAGTGCTTGAACGTCCAGCACCCAGGCATGGTGCTAGACGTTTGAGCACCATGCCTGAAAAGGGGCTAGTGTACTAGACTGCCACTACATTGCATTATTTTGATTGTGTTAAGGGATTTTTTTTTTATTTCCACTACTTGCTCTAGTATGATGTTCAGAACATCTACAGCCATCCTCACAACGCAAAATTCTACTATGTCGCAGAAAAACTGAATCTCAATACAAACGCGGCTTTTCAGTGATCAGTGATCAGCTCGAGGAAGGGGGCTCACTGGGTGAACACTTATTTTTCGTAAATCGTTTTTGTCAAGCATACAACACAGACACAAGCAGATAGAGGTAATCCAAATCACAAGGAAATTCCACTATTTGAAAATCGATTATTCGGGAATAGCTAAAGAACGAAGTAACGCATTTTCATCGGGTCTTCAAGCCTCTTTAAGTGAATAAGTCATAGGTAACTAGATTGTGTCATTGTATTCCTTTTCGGTTAAACTTTAAGCATAGGGTATTCAGGACTCCAGATACACCCAGCATTTGGTATACAGTGTTCCAGAATCAAGGATTTGTGGCAGACTGGCCTATGGGATTGCTGGTTACCCTTGGCTTGATACCCTAACCCTGACCCGCTTTACAGTAAATAAATTCTGATTGGTTGGTTTCTTAACTAAAATCATAGTTGCGTTTTTGCAGATACCACGGTATCTGTTGCCATAGTAACTGGGTCTGCAATTAATCATTTGTGCAGTTACTGTGCTATCTGACATATGGTTGCTCTGCTAAAACGACAATTGCCGAAATTGCCCTTTTCAAAGTCATCCCAAAAGAAAAACTGATATCCAGTCACATCAATAAGTGCCAAACTTCTCTCCCATCAGTTTGACAAAAATTGATGAGAGTGAGATGACTTTTTCAGATATCGTGGTATCTGATCAGATACGATAACTGCAAAAACACCTTTTGACAGTGGTATCAGATACCACAATAACTGCAAAAATGACTTTAGACCATGGTGTTAGATACCATGGTATCTGTAACAACGCAACTCTTTGAGCGAACTTCAGAGAACAACCAATTGAAATTCCTTTATAGTGGGCCACTTTGAGGTTGGGATATCCACCATTTTGCTTAGGGTGACTGGCTTTTCGAATAGGCTGTTACAAATTGTGTGTATATACTGCATTTGGCATAGCCTATCTGAAGTTCAGGGATTTGTTGTAGACTGATGTGGTTAGTTATTTATGACAAAGAACAACAAGGAGATCTACGTGCATAGAATTTGGGGTAATGGTCAAGATACGAGAAGGTACATTTAAAGTACCAAAACTGTCTGTGATTTGTATGTTTTGGATTTGATTTCAACTGATATCAGTTTAAAAGGAAACAGCTAGGAAAGAGTAATAAGATTGCTTCTTTGTAGGTTAAGAAACCTCCACCATGGGTGATACAAAGCTTTATGAAGTACTGGGAGTACCAAAAAATGCTTCAGATGGAGACCTAAAAAAGGTGAGTTTTGTCTAAATTTATTTCAGCGGTTTCAGTTGCAGAGCTGTGAAAAATTTGTGGCTCTATTTTCTTTTCTGCATGTTAAACAGGTGAAGGTGTAAGAAACACATCCTCTTACTCTAATACTCTGTGATCTGCTCGTGATGAAGTGTCAATAATAGGTCTATATTCAAATAACGGCTAAAAATGGGTGCATCAGGTACGATGCTTAGGCAGCGATATTTCAGCCGTTCTTGGCAAGGGTCCTCGTCAAGCTGTTGAACTTCAGAGACAACCTCGGGAACTGGAAGAAACGGACCTTTGCCAAGAAGGGCCGAAATATGGCTGCAAATGCATCGTAGCTGACGTATCCGTTTTTAGCCATTGTTTGGATAAATGTTTCCAAGTCAGCTTTGGCTCGCGCAGTATTTAGTAATGAGGTCATTGGTTACTTGTTAACTAGTGTCATATTTTTGTTATGTTTTAGTCCTCAACTTTGTTTTTGATTGGTTTAGTGATGGATGAGCTTGTTTAGCTCGTTTCGTGTTCATATCATCTTTGGTATCAATTGACCTTGCCTTCTATGCATTCTTGTTTGGTGGTGCTGAGTGGATTATTCAGCTTACATTATATTAACCTGCTCTTTCACCAACAATAATTTCGTTTATCGATATTTGATTGATTAGTTCGAGCTAAGGACTGCTGGATTCTGGCTTTAAACAACACCAGCTTGACCATAGATTTGTTTTTCACCAACAACAACCCAGTCATACACAAATCATCATTCGCGAATTGACTACCCAAGCATCTTTCTGCAGAGTCGCGAAGCTTTAAATGTTCTCGATTCTGACGAAAACGCAAAAAATACTTTTTCGCCGGACAAGTAGTACGAATTTCGCCGAAACCGGGAAATTGGCAGAAGTAAGGCAGGATCGTTTCGATCGGTTTCGTCAAAATAGATATGACTTATAGGGGTAAACACACACCCTTTTTCAGTTCAGCGGGCCTAGCCGAAGAAAGTACGAATAAGTACGATCGAAAACGCTACTCCAAGCTGGCTTGTAAAACTCATCGTCGATATCATGATTCGCGCAATGTCCATGATGGTTCAACCTGGATGATTGGTAAAGAAGATAAGAAAGAAACTAAGACAACCTAGTAGTAATAGTAATAAATAATCGTAACTGTAACATCAGAAACTGAGCAGAAACTGTAGCTTTGGTGAAAAGTTTCAGGCGTCAGTTAGGAGTAGTTTTTCCGGACGTATTCAATCCGAATGGAGGCTTTTCAGATAAGAGTGTCCATATACAAAGTAGAATATTAATACAAATACAACTTTCATCTTTTAGGCATATAGAAAGCTTGCTAAGGAATATCACCCAGACAAAAACCCCAATGCCGGAGAGAAATTCAAGGAAATATCGTTTGCATACGAAGTGCTGTCAGACCCCGACAAGCGTGAAGTTTATGACCGATATGGCCTCCAAGGAATCAAGGAGGGGGCCCATGAAGGTCATGGCTTTGGTGGGGATGACCTCATCTCCTCTCTCTTCGGCGGTGGGTTGTTCGGTGGCGGTGGACCGAGGAGGAGGGGTCCCCAGAAAGGGGAAGATACTGTCCATCCCTTAAGGTGAGTGACTGTAAGAGGGTTTCCGCGAACTGGAAAGCAAGTTGGAATCACTTGGAATCAATGGTTTTCTCGCTGCTTTGGAAAGTTGCCGAAATTTCCACCCGATTTTCGCGCATTGGAAACCTAAGCAGCTTTCCCAGAAAGTGATTCCAGAAAGTTAGTGGAAAGCTCTCGGAAAGCTGAATACTTCGGCGGGAAGTTTGAAAGTTTGGACAGAACAGTGCAGGTATCGCTAACAAATGAAAAAAAAGTTCTAAGCGTCATTAAAGGTGACTTTGTTGGAATACATGAGAATCAAATAAACGTCCTGCGAACCATATTTTTTCTAAAAAGTTCGGAATTCAACATTTACCTGGCGATTCCAGCTTTCAATGCGTTTTCGCGATCAGTCCAGCGGGAAAGCGGAAAGTAATTCCAGGAATTACTTTCCCGCAGTTTTTACGTTGCGCTTCGCTCGCCGGAAAGTGATTCCGCAATATCGCGTAAACCCTCCCAATGGCTTACAAAGTATTTCGGGGTTCAATGTTTAATTGTTCAAGCACAACATTATCCAACACAGTTTTGAAGGGGGAGATACTCGATCGATCTGAATATTGTTAGTAACACGCAAAATAACACAAGGGGAGTAGCGCCGAGACTTGAAAAAAGTGACACACTGTCGAATAGCAGCGACACTAGCACCACTAGTGATATTGATTGCCCCTACTGAAACTCGATCAGTCGTGCACCTGCGCTGGCTCCAATAACTTGATATTCTGAATACAGAAAAAAAAGATACACCCTCCTCACCCCCCAGCTTTACTGGTAATTTTTAAACCAAGGAGTTTGTCTCGCTTGAAAATGCCACAATCGTAGTGGGCTGCGTTATTAGTATGGCCCGTTTGTGAAGCATGGAAAGCATAGGTCTTGGCGCTACTCGCGAGTATTATTTACCATTGTCGTAACCGGACCGGATTCGGGCACCATGGGGAGTTGGGGGGGGGGGAATTCTGGTGATCCCGCCAGTTTGGTACTTCCTTACGTTCTAAGACGATGAAGGGACCGAACAGATTGAGCTGAGCATAGTCGTTTCCCCAATCCGGTCATCATGGTGGGAGTGGAGGGATGTGGAGCCCGGAATATAGTGGCATGCATAACTTTTGAACGAGTGAGAAGAAACTGGGCAAGTGGAAAGAGCTATCGTCACAGGTGTTCCACGTCAAGTCCTGATCGAATCCGATACTTATGCGGGGGGGGGGGATTAGAGGGTGGTACGAGGGATTGGGGTGGAACTTGGTGGGAAGAACAAGCATTAGCCCTAGATACGTAATTGACAGAACCAGATCGTATCGTGGCTCTGTGGCGGGAGTTGGAGGATGTTTCCCGGAATTCCGGTGATCGCCAGTTGGGATAGTTCCAGATATTTTAAGGACGCGATGAAACTTTGCAGGCGTATTAGTGACTTAAGGACCCGACATATTGCCCTAGTTAAGCTTGTGTTCCTGGATCCGACCAAAAAACTTCGGGAAGCTGATGGAAGGGGAATCTGGAAATCGCTGGCTTCCATAAGTTGCGGCTACTGTTGGGAGAGTTGGAGGGGTCCAGAAACTTTTTAACATGCACAAAAACCAAACAGATGGACAGAATAGGATGCAAGTTGAACAGTACTTAGTTTATGCGGCCATGATTTGTTATTTGGCGTCTGGCTCGGATCCGGCCACGGGAGGGGAGTGAGGTGAAGCGGGAACTGGAAATTTCCAGATAGGGTATGCTCCGATTCCAGTCTTTTGATGGACGGAAATAGGAGATGTCAGAGATGCGACGTTAATATTTCCGAGTCATATTCAGCCACAGTAATGGGAGTTGGAAGGGGAGTTCCGGAAATATCGTGGCTCCCATAGGGGTCAAATAAGTGGAGCAATATGAATAAAACTCGGAATGTAGATACATCACCAGCCCTAGATGACGTATTTTAGGGTTCAAACCGGATCCGACCACGGTGGGGTGGGGGGAGAACTACGCTCAGATTTGCTCATCTACTTTCTTGTACCACCTACTCGTATTAAAGGAACAGTAAACTTGACTACGCAACTTTCGGCCATCGAATCGCCCGGGGGGCTTGGATAAATATACAGGGTCTTATTGTCGACAGAACCCCCCTTCTTTGTCATATCGAACCGTCTCGAACCCCCTCCTTAGTGTTCCCAAAGCTAGCTGGCAGGCCCTTGCCCCTTATGTACTGTAATTATGCACTCATGTACTGTAAAAGTTCTCCTTTTTACATGTAGACTACAGAGTAACGACCTCCCCGACAAGGCGGCCGGGGTTTGATTCCTAGTCACGGCACACAAACCTTTTGCTTTTGCGAACCTTTTGCTCAAAGTCGAATTCTCGGAAAATGCCCGGAAACTGCAATGGTCGTAACGAGAATTTTTCTTACTCTCAATATCGACTCAGGGTACATTCTTGATATGTTAACTAGCTCCTCGAGTCAAGTTTGAGTCAAGTTTTCTGTTCCTTTAAGTGCCATATGTGCTCGTAGCTCTTGTTTATTGTTCATCTCGACCCAAGCCTCTCGCAGGCTTTCCGGATGTCATTCCTGCGTTGATTTAGTAACATGGCTTCGGATGAATTTAAAAGATGTTTTTGTCTTTCAGAGTCACCCTAGAAGACCTCTACAATGGAAAGACATCGAAGCTCCAGCTCAGCAAGAGTGTCATCTGTTCCAGTTGTAGCGGGTAAGTCTGATGTAGTGAATCAGCGCTGGGTTCTTAGGGTGAGACAAAATGCGATCAGTTAGATTTGGACCGTCAAATTGGACCGTGATTAAACAATAGGGGCTGAGTAGTGAGATACTGTAGCTAAGTTCTAAAACATAATGCCACTCTATGATGATGGATCAGGGGTGTTTCTATGTCCCCTGAAAGGATTGCAGTTTGTGGAGTCCGCGGTCAGTGAAGCACCTGCAGGCGAATTTAGAGATTGCCCTACCCTTTAAAGGGAGACACAAACTTGTTCCTTGCTGTGGTTTGACCTCGCGTCACCCGGTTAGAAAGATAAGAAAGGTGAAACGTGAAAGATTTGGAGATCAGATGCGTTTATGTACAGTCGAAAACAGGTTTTAATAATATTCGCGTTCATCAGGCTCTATTCTCTGTAACGAGAAAAAGTGATGCTGCTTCCCATTTTGTTTCTGCGCATAAACCGAGGGTAAAAGATATCCTATTTTGTTCGCTTTTTTCTAGCTTTTGAACATAGTTTTTATGGCACTTGCAGCTCCGCTCAAGTGCCATATACCGATCACTTTTCGGTCGGTCGGTCGGTCTGTCGGTCCACTCTTCTCGAGTTAGGGTACTTCCAGAAGTGCTAGGACGATGAAACTTGGCAGGCATATTAAGGACCCGATGAAACTAACTTGGAAATAGTCACTTGCCCGATCCGACCATCAAGGGGGAGGGGGAGGCGGCGGAATCCGGAATTAGGGGCATGTATAACTTTCGAACGGGTGATCGGATCTTAATGAAACTTGATATCTGGAAAGACCTCGTGTCTCAGATGTCCCATTTCAAGTTCAGGCCGGATCCGATGAATCTGGGGGGGGGGGGTCAGAGGGGGGAACCGGAAATCTTGTGACACGCATTGAGTGGAACGATCGGGATGAAACTTGGTGGGAAGTAAAAGCTTAAGTCCTAGGTACATTAGTAACAAAATTGGACCGAACTCGGGTACCGAGGGGGGGGGTGTGTGGAGGTTGCCCGATCCAGTTTCGGTGATCGTAACATAAGATACTACCAGATGTGCTAGGACGATAAAACTTTGCTGGAGAATTAGACACTGGACATTGGGTTAGACATAGTCACTTCCCCGATCCGACCACCCCTTAAAGAACTAATCTTAACCGCAAAGTACAAAAATTACTTTTAAGCAAAATTTACTTTTTCACGATCCCTATGAGCACATGATCATTTTTGCCTCAAGGATTTTGCTTAGAAATGAATTTTTAGAAATGAATCTTAACCGAAAAGTGAAAAAATACTTTTGACCATCACTTCCATCCTCTGACCCAGCCTTGCAAGTGTCATATGAGCTTCCAGCTCTTGTTTTTGTAGTTTCCCTTGCTGCGGCTTATGATCTTTGTCAGACACACACAAGTGATAGTCTATCTGTCGATCTTTAGGCCTATTGTGTAGAAACATTTCATATTGTATTAAAGGAAAGCGAGTATGTCTTATCAGACATACCGTGCATTACGTTTCTCCATAGTTGAAATAATTCGGTGATTAAATGAAAACACAAAGATAAATGTTGCAAAATTGAACTTTAAAAGATTTTTTGTTTATTTCATTCGCGTTTGCAAAGGAAATTCTGTCTCGTACCAAGCATGGGTTGTACGTATGATCTGAATCTTTAGAACTGGCTGTGCTGCAAGTCTTGTGGTCTTGTACGGTCGGGAATGTGGGGAGGTGACGATACTGACGATGGATGGGATCTGCCATTAGTTGATCACCAAACTTAGTAGAAAAGGGTGTCTACAGGTTGCAAAGTTGGTGTCTACAGGTTGCAACTGACAACTAGTCACTGGCATCTTAGTTCCTGTGTTCCGCAACATGGAAATCGTCACTGGTGGTGAACCCGTTTTTGTTTCACAATACTTTGTCAGTAGATTCTGCCATAAAATGTGGATTTTCCCATCGCACTACACTAGCCATTCTTCGTAAAGGTAAACATCGGCAAAATTTAAAGGACCCGTCTTACCTATATTATTGCATCTTTCTGTGCCTACAGAGACACCCAGGACGTTCACGAATAAAAGCCAGGCTCTCCTCTGGTGCGGGAAGACTGCAAACCCAGCAGTGTTCAAACGCGTTACATATGTTAGAATACTAGAATAGAAACTGTCCACTGCATCTTGTGCTTTAAGGACGCAAACGTGATATAATTTATCTCATAATAATGTGGTTTGAGGGGAATTCCTCTTGCATCTCACTTTCACCCTTGCACGAGTAAGAGTACCACATCTTTTTCCTTTTTTCCAAGCTGGATGAGCTGGATCCGCGGCTTGACCTATGGCTGCTGGACAGAGCGGTCGCGATTGGCAAAGGATTGTTGTTTGACCAGTTAGATAGGTAAATAAATAGTTTATTACAGGAAAAAAGCCCGTGGGCCATGTGCATTTTAGACACAAATAACCACAAACACAAAACACAAAGGATTTTTAAGCTAAATCTCATCATAAAAAAGGTTTTGCCTGAAGGCTGGGTTCCAGGAACTTAGTAAAATTCTCAAAATCCATACAACACATTCGCTTTTCTACTATTCTAATCTGTATATCGTTCTCAAGTTCTTTTCATTTACTTCTGAATTTCATTGAACGATGAGTGATGATCAGGGAAATGAGTGAACCAGTAAATTTCAGAAAGTTACCCTTTTTCAGGTCTGGTGGTGTATCAGGTACAACCAGTCGGTGCTCTGGCTGCAACGGAAGGGGAATGAAAGTAACTTATCGGCAAATCGGACCGGGAATGATGCAGCAGATGCAGGCCGTATGCAGTGATTGCCAGGGAGAGGGTAAGTTCGTCGAATTAAGCTGATATCCTAGCTGCACATTCTGTAATCGAGGGCCCTTGAGATGCTGTTCAGAACTAAGTTATTCAGAAGGTTCTTTCGCTCTATCCTAACCACTGAATGCCTGTGACAACTTGCTTTTAATACACCTAACAAGAGCTAGAAGCTCATATGGCACTTGCAAGGCTGGGTCAGAGGATTAAAGTAGGAATTTGCCAATTTGTGGGTTTGTCGTGATCATTTGTAAGCAAAACCCTTGAAATAAGAATGATCACGGGCCCTTAGAAATCACGAGAATATATCGTTTGGTGAAAAAAAAATATTTGGACTTCGCTGTGATAATGCGCACTTTAAGGGCGCTAGAAATTGATGTGTAAGCGAAACCCTTGAGACAAAAATGATGATAGGCTCATCGGGATCATGAAAACGTATATTTTGCTGATTTTTTTTTTGTACTTTAAGGAATTCACCTGTAAGTAAAATCCCTGATGCAAAAATGCTCATGGGCCCTTGGGGATCACGAATATAATATATTCGTGAAAAAAAAATACTTTTGACCAAACAATATATTATATCGTTTGGTCAAAAGTATTTTTTTTTCACTTTTCGGTTAAGATGCGCTCTTTAAGGGGTACTGGAAATTCATTTCAAGTAAAACCCTTTAGGCAAAAACGATCGTGTGCTCATGGCGATCATAAAAATATAAATTGTGCTTAAAAGTTTTTTTTTATACTTTGCGGTCAAGATCAGTACTTTAACGGATGGTCAGGTCTGGGAAGGACATTTCTAACCCAATTTTGTCAAGTATGTGAAGTTTCAGTCAAGTTTCATCGTCCTAGCACATCTGGAAGTACTTTCAACTCCGATCACCGGAATTTCAGACCCCCCTCCAACTCCCCCAGTGCCCGAAGCCGGTCCAGCTCTGTCACTGATGTATCTAGGGCTTGTGCTTGTTCTTCCCACCAAGTTTCATACTTCACTTTAAGCTTGTCACACGATTTCCGATTCCCCCCCCCCCACATTAATCGGATCTGGTCCTGACTTGAAATGGGAAATCTGAGACACGAGACCTTTCCAAATGTCGTGTTTCATTAAGATCCGATCACCCGTTCGAAATTTATGCATGCAACTAATTCCGGCTCCCTTCCCTCCCCCCACGATGGTCGGATCGGGCAAATGGCTATTTCCAGGTTAGTTTGGTCGGGTCCCTCGTATGCCTGCCAAGTTTCATCATCCTAGAGCATCTAGAAGTACCCTAACTCGCGATCACCGGACTGACCGACAGACCGACGGAAAAGTGATCGGTAAATGGCACTTGTGCCATACGCAAAGCCTAATCACAATCTTCAGCCTTTGCTTTATACCGTCTCTGTCCCTAGTTTTGATATTCCTTTTCATATTTATTGGGTGTCTCATATGTGTTGTCTCTATGGACAGCCTTCCAGATTCCGCAATCTGTGGTGTCCGACACCCGGACTTCCAGACGTTTTTGGCCTGGCTTCATCTTACGGTTCCAGCTCGACGAAAATGGATGTGTGGAATCCGGACGAAAAATTAGGAAGGCGAAGCCTGGCTTTTACTACTGAGAAGGAAAATTGTCAGAAACCTTAGTTTTCAAGCCGTATTTTAAACCACTTGTTTTTGCAGGTGAGGTTATACCCGAAAAAGATCGTTGCAAAGTCTGCAAAGGCAAGAAAACCAACTCGGAAACAAAACTTCTTGAAGTACACGTCGACCGAGGGATGAAAGACTCACAGAAAATCGTATTTAAGGGGGAAGGGGACCAAAAGCCGGGACTAGTCCCAGGAGACGTCATGATCATTCTGAAGGAGAAGGAACACGAGTTGTTTAAAAGGATGGGGGATGACCTTCACTTGACCAAGCAGTTGACGCTAACTGAGGCCCTATGTGGGTTTTCGATGGTTATTAAGCACCTCGACGGGAGGGATTTGGTGCTGAAACACCCGGCTGGGAAAGTGATATCGCCAGGTAGGTGTTACCCTTTAGTGTCAAATAAAAATAATAGCTTTATTTCAGCCAGAGGCCATATGTACACAACAACTAAGACACAACAAAAGTTCACAGGCACTAAGACGCACTAAGGGCACACATCCCTGAGGAGCGCCATCCTTACAGGAGCCTTCCTGTAAGGATGGGGATCAGGGGAGGGGATCAGGGGCATTCCTGACAAGAAAATTCTCAGACCAGAAAATTATCTGATGGAGGGACGCTTTGGATCGCCTCACTATCTCATTCAGTGTACAGCACCTTCGGGAGACAAGTTCGTGGCTCACGCTGCAACTCTTTGGAAGTTTGTAAAGGCGGCGGGCAACTCGAGCACAACTCCTACTAGAAATAGTCAATTTTACACACAAAACATGTCCTCAGCGTTCCTTTATGGAGCTTAACGACCTTAAGTTCGGTAGCCGGAGATTATCTAACATCTATCATTATTGTAAATAGAAGTATTATACGAACCGACTAAAATTAAAACGGATTTATTTTAAATTCGTAAAGACCTTCTGCGTCTTCCTGCTTGGACGCGCAACACCTAATGACCCAGAAATATGGTATTATCAAGAACAAATAAAAGCTTTATTTGTTCTTGGTATCGTTGACCCGATTCGAAAGCTCGGCGAGCTACATCAACCATTAAAATGCAGTCAGAGTGGCCATGAGTGGCAAGGGTGATTGTTGAATTATTAGTGTGATTTTCTCTCTGTGTTTTTTGCCTTTTTTATTTATTTGTGAAGTTTTTTCTCTGCTTTTTCTTCTTTCCTTTTTATTATACTACAACATTTACTCTTTCCTGTACGATGGGCGAAAATTAAAATTAAATTAACATTACATTATTAATATATACATTATCATTAGTAGTATTGTATGTAGAATTAATGTTATTACACGACTTACAATCGGCTTACGAATATTATAGGGATACAGTTCAGTATCACAGCTCTGGCCTGAGCTCAAGGTACGAGCCGTACGTGCGTAAAGGTGCGACGCAAAGGTTCAGTTGTGGAGCCGTTCTTGTCGGGAGGCCGTCCATGATGTTAACTTTAAATGTTAAATCCCTCAAGAGAGTCGAAATAATTCAGTCTTTTAAAAATAATATATCCTACAAAATAAGCTGGCTTTCCAGTCAAATCACACAAAATACGGTCTGATATTTCTGGATGACTGCCGTGTTGAGATTCCTTTCCCTGTTCTGGCCGCGGTTTCAGCGATGAGCGTACCTCGTCTTCCGTATACGTTCGAGCGTATTGAGTTTTAACTGAATTTTCGTCAGGAGAGACTGTGTACGATCGCAAGATACAAGCACGTACCACCTTGGTACCACGTACGTTCTCAGGATGTGGTCTAACACCTAGCAATATTTATTGGAAACTTCCACCGTCATCCCAACCTTAAGGATATCGTCAGTAAATCATCAAATATTTGCAGATGATATTATGACAACGAAACAGCAAATTATTTAGTAGTTATTAAAAATTAGTAGTTATAAAAAAAAAATGCTAAGAGCTAGAAGGGGTAGTCAAGATCAGTTAGGAGCAGAGGCGTTTATACCAGCTAAAATGTTTGGGGGGGGCAAGGTATTTACACCGACTGGCTGGTAATTTTTACCGACTATTTTTGCAGAAAAAACGACCGTTTTCAAGAAAAAACGACAGTTTGAAAAAAACGACAGTTTGAAAAAAAAAAATTGACTGATTTTCAGAAAAAAAGACTGTTTTGACGAAAAATCGACTGTTTTCATGAAAAAAATCATCGACGGAAAGACGCTTCGCTTCGCGCCGACTCGGTTATTTTTTACCGACAACATTGGGGGGGGGGGGCGTCCCCCTCCCCCCAGTCATGACGCCTCTGGTTAGGAGAGGCGGCTGAAATGAGTAGTTTTTCGGATCCCAAAACGTTAGTGACGGATACCTATGACATCGCAAAAGTTGTCCGTCTGTCTGTCCGTCTGTGCGCACGATAACTCTCGAAGCGATTGAGATATTTTGATGAAACTTGGTGGGAGGATCCTTCGGGTCAAAGTACAAGTCAAGTTCGAAGATGGGCTCTGTAGCTCTATATTTGAGGGGCAAAAAAATATTTTTTGAAAGCTGTTTAGATAGTGGATTTAGGGGTAAGGAGACACGCTGAATCCGAATATGAAAGTTATTTTCTCGCCGGACAAGTAGTTCGCCCGGAATCCGGCCAAAACCGGAAAGTTTGTTAAAAGTAAAAGTTGTATTTGAAGTTGAATAGATGTTTGATTTAGGGTAAGAAGACATGCTGAATACGATGGTGAAAACCATTTTCTTCCCTGACAAGTAGTTCGCCCGGAATCCGGCGAAAACCGGAAAATTTGATAAAAGCAAAATTTGTATTTGAAGTTGATTAGATATTCGATTTAGGGGTAAGTAAACGTGCTGAACACGATGGTGAAAACCATTTTCTTGCCGGACAAATAGTTCGTCCGGAATCCGGCCAAAACCGGAAAATTTGTTAAAAGCAAAATTTGTATTTGAAGTTGATTAGATGATAGATTTAAGGGTAAGAAAAAACGCTGAATCTATATATGACAATCATTTTTTAACCGGGCATATAGTTCGTCCGGAATCCGGTTGAAACCGGATTTTTTTTTTTAGAAGTTAAAGTTTTATTTGAAGTTGATTAGATGTTCTTTATAGGGATAAGGAGATACGCTGAACTCGTTTCTGAACTATTTTTTGTTTTTGCTGGGCAAGTAGTTTGCTCGGAATTCGGCCGAAACCGGAAATTTGGCAGAAGTACACCAGGAACTTTCGATCAGTATCGTCAAATAGATATGGCTTATACAGGTATATCTGAAATTGGTTTTCTCAGATGATTAGCCTGGCGAAGACTGGATTTGGCGAAGACAAGACGTAGTTAATATTACATTTTTTGGGATCCCATCGAAAACTTTGGTCTTGTTGCACATGACATCAAAGACAACAGACAACGAATTGGTTAGTTTAGTTTGTCTTGAAATGAGAGGACAGTAAAACTGACGAGATGATAACGAGAAACAATACAAGGCAAAAATTGGACTGCCAGTGTTCCTCTCGGACCGACGCACGGCTAGTGCTCATGTGGGGACAACTCACCATCTGTGCCACAAGTCTCTCCGAAATCGTATTTCGTCGGTCACTTAATCTTGGGAATTCAAGTTTACAGATGACATATATAACATATGACATATATAATGTCACAATTTCCCGGGGTGGTTCTCGCTTCTTCCTCTGAATGCTTTCGAGGCGATAATATCTACAGATTTGACCAGTAGCCTTAATGAACTCTTGGTAAGGAGTTTTACCTCACTTATCGCTACTTGAAGATATTTGAATAACGTCCTCTATATTTCAGGCAGTGTGAAGGCCGTGCCGAACGAGGGCATGCCGCGCTACCGCGACCCGGATTCCAGAGGCCAGCTCATTGTCGAATTTGACGTCCAGTTTCCGGAAAATCAGTTCGCTGCACCGGAAAAACTCACCCAGCTTGAGAAGCTTCTACCCCCTAGAACAAAATTCGAAATGCCAATCGGAGACCACGTCGAAGACGCAGACCTGCACGATTTTGACCCGGAACACGATCGAGCAGGTCCCAGTGGTGGCCGTAATGCATACGATAGTGATGATAATGAGGAAGAAGGTCACCATGGACCCGGCGTTCAGTGTGCACATCAATAAGACTTTCCGTTTAGTTTAATTTCAGAGTTTCGGGGTGCATGTGCACCCTTTCCCCTATATGCGTGTATCAGTATCCAGTCTTAGGCCTTTGCAAGTATGAGAGCAAACCTCAGGCCGCTTTGTCATCTTGAGCTGTTTAGAATATTTTTTTTTTAAATAATTCTGGTGAGTAGCAAAGGCGTTACAAGCGCATGGTAGGGACGCACGGAGTTGCTAGTCTTTTCGTTCTGAATAGTTTAGCCGGAAAAATATGAATGTTGAGGCTTGGTTCCCATGTGTCCCGACTTGCGCGTCTGGAAACAGCCCCATCAGGAAAATCGTCCGGTAAAAAGAGCCTTGAGCTTTCACACTCATCAAAATTTCCCATCGGACTCTGTAAGAACTCAACCTGACGCGTGACCATGCACAGAATCAAAATCAGCAATAAAGGCGTTTTTCCGTGCTCCCACAAACAGTCCGTGGGTTGATTGTAGCTCGAAAAGAGTGTTTCCGCGGCCTTTCGTGCGGCCCACAAGTGTGTTTCGGCGACCAACAAGATTTTCGTGGCTCGCTTTATGGCTCAAATTCGACAAACAACTAACGAGGTGATTGTCGATTTTGTTGCTGGATTCGGGCGGGAATTCAGATTTAGCAGCAAAACAACGTCAAAATAATAAAATTAAAAACTTTCTCGATTATGTGGACATAAAACAGTAGATCCTTTTGGAAGGAATGGTAAGGACGAAAGCCTGGAGTTCCTATTTATTGAAATGTTGCATGATTTTTATATATATATTCAGACGTATGAATTTTCCGCCGAAAAATAGACAAAACGGCGTTTCCGCGAGTTTCAACTTGTGGCTCGACTGTGTGGCACAGAAGCGTGTGGCCCACAATTGTGTCACGGAAAAACGCCTTAAGTGTGCGGCTTAATAAGGTTCACAGGACAGATCCCATGCCCTCGTCATGGATAGATAACTCAGAATTTTGCACAACAGTACACAGCTATTACACACAATGGTTCACGGTTGAGCCCTGGTTGAGCCGTTTCCCAGAACCTGTCACCTTCGGGATCCAGATTGTCCTTTCTAGGTAGTCTGCCCGGAACGGAGGTGGACGCGTACATTCTATGGTTTTTAGTGACCAGCCAGAGCAGAATAACACTAGGGAGTAGAATAGCGCCAAGACTTGAAAAAAGTGACACACGAGTAGCAGCGATACTAGCACCACTAGCGACAGTGAACGTCCCTACTGAAACTCAATCAGTCGTACACTAGCAGTGACTTCAGTATCTGTTCTAAGCACAGCAAAAATGTTTCCTCGACGTGTGCAGACCGCATCTTCGCTTTATACCAGAAATTTCTAAACCAGCAAGATTGTTTCGCTTTAAATGCCGCAAGCGTAGTGGGCGGTGCTATGAGTATGGCCCATTTGTGAAGCAAGGAAAGCATAGGCGTTGACGCTACTCCCGAGTGTTATTTTGCTCTGTAATCAGCTTATGTTTCTACTATGGTGTTTCCTGTCAAAGGTGAAGAGCCCGTTA
The DNA here is from genome assembly GCA_023053555.1 of Branchinecta lindahli. Classification (NCBI taxonomy): domain Eukaryota; kingdom Metazoa; phylum Arthropoda; class Branchiopoda; order Anostraca; family Branchinectidae; genus Branchinecta; species Branchinecta lindahli. The sequence goes on from JAKZAO010000002.1 coordinate 28,120,482, forward strand.
TGAGGAGCCGGTACTGTTTTGGGATTTCAGTCCTTAGAGCGTAGGCGCACATTCATAAAGCGTCTTGCGCATTTTCAGCTTTTTGTTACATATTTTTCAACACTGGAAGGTACTCACTGCGCAGACGAAAAGAAGAAGCACAGAACAAAATATTTTGTTTGTGGTGAAGTTCTTACTCTTACTACTAGCTCTATGGCGGTAACACTTAAATGTGAAAACCCCTCTGTTTGTTCTCAGTGACATGTTGTAAACTTGTACTAGGGAGGATAGTGATAAAGTTTGAAATTTAAAGGCTTTTAGCATAGAACTAGTTAATGTCGTGGACTACTAAGAAGATTTACGTTCGTTTAACTCTGTGCTAGATCTTGTTCGGCGTTAGTACACGCAACGGCCGCAGACAAATGACGGAAATCGACCTGAATCCCGAATTGGATCTCGGGTTTAGGTCGAGTTTTCCCTGCTTCGGGCTTGTGACCTCGAAAACTGACATCGAGGTCGAATTACGGTTCCATGGCGTTATACCGGTTCAGCGCTCCAAGCGGATTAGTTTCTTTTTGTCCTACCCAACTCAATATCAGGATCCATCACACATAGTAAAATAGGTCCAAAAGTTAATCAACAGAAGAAAATGAAGGGTAGAACAAAACCCCCCAATTTTGTCGGCCAGTCGGTAAAAAATAGCCGAGTCGCGCGATTTTTAGTAAAAACAGTCGATTTTTTGCTTAGAAATAGTCGTTTTTTGTTAAAAACGATCGATTTTTCTTGAAAACAGTCGGTTTTTCGTAAAAATAGCCGATTTTTTCTTAAAAATAGTCGTTCTTTTAAATCAGCCGATTTTTCGTCAACACAGTCGTTTTTTCTCAATAATAGTCGTTTTTATCCGCAAAAACAGTCGGTAAAAATGACCAGCCAGTCGGTAAATACCTTGTCCCCCCCCCAAACATTTTGGCTAGTAACGCCTCTGGCTTAAAGGACATATCATACGCAATCTAGCAGATTATTAGTCAAACATTTATGATAGTGATGATCATTGGGGATTTGGGGCACTTATACCAACTAATCCGCGTGTTTTTTTTATGAACTGGAATCTGAAGATTTCTGCATGGTTTTCATTTTAAGTATCCGTGGAATTTTTCTTATGCTGTGAATGCGAATGGGACTAGTATGTTCGAATGGTACGGTCCAAAGTCGTTCGCAGCAGGGTAAAGCATGGGTTAGACGTTTTTTAACTTGGTCAGTTCTCGTCGACTTAAGTGGATTTCTTTAGTTGAGGGATCTCTAGTTGCTAAACAGAGCCAATATCAGTGATAACGACGTATTTTCATCTGCTCTCAAAATCTTTCGTTCGGGCCCGTTTTATATCATTTTGTTTACGTAGTATGAAAATATATAAGAAGTGTCCGCACTGGGAGTAAATTGTTTGTATATCTTGCTGCAACTTTCTGTTTCTACTCACTTTTCTGAAAAAAGAGAATTAAGACGGATTTTTGTGATTGTTTTGTGATCCATCGGAATCGCTACACGTATTTCTTCTCTATGGCTCAAGGTTGACGCGGAAATTCGCCATATTCCAGTTCAGCGCTTCCAAACGGCATAGTTTCTGTTAATCCTTCTATGCCCAGGGGCGTCGGTATGGGGGGGGTACCCTCCCCCCCCCCTCGAAGAAAGAAAAAAGCTGAAAGGGGCGCTCTGCGAGCGCCTGACCACAAAAATTGAGCTAAACTGGGCGCTCTGTGAGCGCCCGACCACAACAAAATTGGCTGAACCGACCAGAAACAAGACCAAAGGTTCCGATGGGAAATTCAATATTTGATCCAGACAGATAGGTTCTTATCGATCAGGAGCCACACTTGTAATGTGATCTCCAGATTTTTTCGGCCGTACTAGGGATTTGAAAATCGTGTTATGTGCGGGCAACTCGTTGTAAAAATCACTTCGCTTCCAACTTCCGTAGATTTGAATTTATTCGTAAAATTCACAACCATTTCTTGAAAATTGACGATAAGGAGCCTATACTATTTCCGTCACAGTTTAACTTGCTGATTCCGTTGCCCAGCTTTGGTAATCTATATCTCACCACAGAAACTTCAAAAAAATATAAACAGCATATCAATAGAAAGCCAGCTTCTTCTTCTTTATTCCATGCTTTCTTCCGAGGTATTAGCGTTTAAGCAGCGTTCCCAGTATGTGAATTTCTGCTAGGACCCAAAAATTTTCTGCTGACTTTGTTACCGTCACGGCTGGTCACCCGAATTTTGTTTCCGTCACGTCATCATTGTTTAACTGTAAGTACTTGGAAAAATATGAAAGCAAATTGCATAATTGTTAGAAACAAACATGAATTAAGTATAAAAAACCCATTTAGTGTTTTAAACAGAGAAGATCTTTGGCTTTTGGACATCAATGTTGACTATCTTGTACTAAAACAACGCGGGATGCCGTGATTTCATTTCCGTCACAATACTGCCAAAACTTCTGAATTAAGAAAGATTTATCAGTGAATATGATTTTAAACTCACATCTTTCAACAGGTTTAACTAGTTAGGACAGGCTTTGGTGCATCTAAGACATGTCTAGGCTAGAAAACTAATTCCATAGTGTCCGTACGGAAATAGAAACCGACGCAAATAGTATAGGCTCTGTTGCATAGTTGCAGTGCGACTCGAGAAATAATTTGAGACGAGAGATAAGTTCTCCCACCTTCAGGATCAAATCCTGCAAAACTGTGCTTACTAGATTGAATTGGGAGCATCATAGAAGGAAAATATAAGTGCACGATACACAAAATAGCTTACCGCTCTAGTTAAATAAGTAAATGCTCGGTAAGTAATCGACTTATCGCGAACACACGATGTGCCTGAACGAATGTACCTTTCCGTGAGATCTGTTCGGTGACAGATTTCTTATTGTCAGAGCGCCAGTTGCATTTCGTGCAGCTTAACAATTCCAAATAAGATAAATCGTGTGCTCGAAAATTAAGGGATACCGTGAGCGTAAAATCAGACCGCATCCTGATGTGGTGATGGATGTTGCAGAAGAAGACAGTCCCTATGATGCATCAGCCATGGCGGTGGGGATGCCGAGTGATCTTCTCGAGGTATGGTTAGTTAAACCTCTCAGGAGGTTTATATTTATTTAACTGAATCAGCGGCTTCAAAATCTTCAAACAACAGCAAACACAAAATTAACAACAAGTACAACAACACACGATTATACATTACTATGAAGTCGAATGACCCTCCAGCGGTTGAACTATTAAAGGTTAACTTCCAACATCGAGGTTGACATCGGGAAATAACACCGAGACGGCCACTGAAAATAATCTATCCGATCCGAAGGCGAGATAGGTCTCTTTAATGGCCATCGAGTATGTTCTTCCGGTATCAACCGAGATGGGAATGTGTTAACTGTTATGCTTTTTGGGATCCCAAAACGTAAGTGGAGGGATAGGCTACCTATGACATCGCAAAAGTTGTCCGTCTGTCTGTAAGCACAATAACTCTCGAAGGAAATGAAATATGTTGGTGGAAATTGGTGTGAGGATCCTTTTGGTCAAGGGAAAAGTCGAGTTCGTAGATGGGCTCTGTAGCCCTATATTTATGGGTGGGGGAGGGGGTTCAAATTAAGGGACAAACAAAATATTTTTAAACAGTTAATGAGATAGTCGATTAAGCGGCAAGATAAGAAGACATGCTGAACACGAATATGAACCATTTTCTCGCCGGACAAGTAGTTCGCCCGGAATCCGGCCAAAACCGGAAAGTTTGTTTGAAGTTGATTAGATGTTCGGTTCGGTTTAGGGGTGAGAAGGCATGCTGAACACTTATGTGAAAATCATTTTCTATCCGGAAAAGTAGTTCGCCCGGAATCCGGCCAAAACCGGAAAATTTGGCAAATGCAAAAGTTGTATTTGTAGTTGATTAGACGTCCAATTAAGCGGTAAGCAGAGATGCTGAATCCGTATATGACAATCATTTTTTAAGTTGAATTTTATTTGAAGTTTATTAGATGTTGGCTGGATGTTGGATATAGCGACAAGGAGTTATGCTGAATTAGTTTTAGAGCTTTATTTTTTCGCCGGACAAGTAATTTCGCTGAAACCGGAAAATTGGCAGAAGTAAGGCAGGATCGTTTCGATCGGTTTCGTCACAGTAGATATGACTTGTAGGGGTAAACACACATGCTGAATCCATATCTGAACTTGGTTCTCTCAGATGATCAGCTGTTTGGCCTTAATATGGCTCTAAATTTTAAGAGTAAAGATGTTCAACGAGTCTGGCGAAGACTGGATGTGGCGAAGACAGCACCTAATTGTCTGGTTCAAATATTGAATTTTTGGGATCCCATCGAAACCTTTGGTCTTGTTCGAACATAACCATTACTAATTAACCATGCAAACAACTTCTCAACCCCTCAGGAGGTTGACATGACTTCATATCTACCTGTCTGGAAGGTGATATGAAAGGTTGATATGGAGTCATATCAGCCTCCCGAGGTTGATTTAAAAATATCAAGCTCGCTGCTCTTAGTAGATATTTTTCATAACCTACTTCATCGCCACCGGTATACAGAATGGGTGTGGCATTCCATTCCACTGATCCCCATTTTAAAGTGAGCTTTGCTTCTGATTTTGGCGAACGAGATCGCATTGGAGGTGGGGCTATGATTTTGACTATTTGGACGACAGCAAGGACATCGATATTATTTCTGTCATCGAGAAAATTCTGAATGAAAGAGGTGGAAGTGGTGGAACAAGTTTCACGGCAGCTAATGTAGAATAGTAAAAAAAAATTATGTTACTGAAAAGTACAATGCTTAGAGCCCTTTCCTGCCTCACAGAAAGCAATTAGCATACAGGGAACCTTGTCGTGTGATACTCGCTAGCAAATACCTTACCGTGTGATGCGCGAAAGCATGTATATACCTTTCCGTGTCTGGGATACTAAAATCGCGACGCGTATGTGATTCGTGAAACATTGAAACACAAAGAGATACGGCCAATACATGCAAATCAGTGGACAGACGAGGTTTAGAGTTTAGACGCGTCGAATAACAAGGTTGCAGAGAGGAAAATTTAGAAGAGGAAGAAGAATTCGTGACATATTCTGCACGATATCAAGGCTCTTTACCTTACTTTATCAAGTAGGTAGACATTAAACTGAGGATTTTATTTTTAGGCATTCCAAATTCCCGCCAGAAAGAGTAAACACAGTGTTCCGCGAGTTTCAACTTGTGGCTCGACTGTGTGGCACACAATCGTGAAAGAAAGAAAAAAGCTAAAATGGGGGCTCGCAGAGCGCTCGACCACAAACATTGAGCTAAACGGGCGCTCGCAGAGCACCCGACCACACAAATTGCAGCTAAACTGGGCGCTCACCCAGGAAAACTAACCTATGGTTCACACTGCTGCGATTTCGCGCAAAATTCTGCGTCATCCGACATACGACACAAATCGTACGACAAGTGACGCAGAACTGTGCGTTTTGTCGCAGTGTCGTATGCGTTGAAAAATTTCAACTCATCCGACATAACGCATGCGATTTTTTGAGGGAAAGAAAAGAAAGAACAAAGATTAGATAATTTTCAAGACTAAAAATTGCTCTACCTTGTTCTGACTGTAATCCTAGGATGGCTGAATGCAAAATATCTTCTGAATAAACTTGTATTAACCTGTTTTGAACAAGATGACCTATAGGTTTTGACTGAAAATTTCCTAATGATGGGTGGTATTTAGAAGTGTAATCTCCCCACATCTTCAGAGGTAGTTTCCCCAAGGGCTCCTTTGTCTGTTTGCAGATTACTCTCGATGAAAAATTTCATTTTCCTTTTGCGTCTGCGTGGTGGTGAGAACATCCGTGCGATTCTGTCGCACGTCGGAACAGCAAAGAAAAAATCGTGTCGCATACGACGTAGCAGTGTGAACCAAGGGTAAATGGGGGGCTGGCAGTGCGCCCGGAAAAGTCAGTAAGGCTAGTTCAGGTTACCAAGAAACTGGGTTAACATCCATCTTGGATATTGGCGGTTCTGTGTTCTCGAGCGTTTGAGACAAGGAAAAGCATTCTCAGTCGCATGTTTCGACCTTGCCAGATTGACATAAAGAGGCTATTTCTAGTCGTTCGGATCCGAAGAGATTTTTTAATCATATTTTGTCAGAATGAGAAGTATAATTGTCATTTTTTGTTAAATATAATTTTTCCAGTCAGTAGTTGAAGTAACAGGTCTAGCTAGCCCTACTGATCGCCTCAAGAACTCACTGTGGGATTTACTGGTCTTATACACCATCCTTTCTACACGACCATGTACGCTGCGGACTTACCGTATCGTCCGAAGCCCTCTTTTCGTTTTGTGTGGGGGTTGTGAGATTAGATAAGAACAAGCTACCATCTAGCACGCCCAAGATTGTACAAGTGGTGCACGTGACAGTCAGGGCCGTGACTGATGAGCCATCTAGCGAATTTAAAATGCGTTACCAGTTTTATCTGAACGCTTGGCTACGAAAGTGTGGAACATTGTTCAGTCAGAAGAATACGGCTAAAGATAAAACTATAAATTGACATGGAGCATAGAGAAGAAATTCTGGAAGCTCCATCAAACAACAAAAACAAATAAATTGACTGTAATCTCTCACAATCAAGAGTTCGATCTGTAAACTCTTTTCCTGAAGCCATGAATTCGATGCTTTTGTTTTCTAGATTTTGCGGCCCAATTTTATAAGAACGGTTTAGGATAATGCCGTTTGTTTAACCGTCTGCCAGTGAAAAGGAGGGAAGCTCAAATTTTTGCTGGAGCATTGCCGATCCCGGCTGGTTCCAGTGACCTGGAAACAGCCTGGGAATGAGACAGTTCTGGTCTTTAATATACTGTGCCTTTATTTTACTCAGTATCTGCAGCTGCCAAGGTAAACTTTATGACTGTGTGGTAGCCTCTAGAGTGGCTAGCTAGAGCCATTCTTCGTTCCGGCTTTGCTGAACACTTAGCTTAGAAGTGTAGAGAACTCTAAATTTTGAATTAGCCTACTGTACTTTCATTTTTACAACAGTCAAATATGAAAAATTTCAAACCAAGGTTATTGGCACCCTGCCACAGCCCTGCCAACACAACAACTTTGAGACAGAGGCCACAGAGCAGGATTCTAAGATTCTGAAAGCTTGGCAAAGTACAGGAGGGGTACCTCCTGACCTCGTTTTTACGCCACCTCGAATTTTGCCGTGAAAATGCTAAAATGAAAGTTCAGTGCTATCCTGACAGTCAAGAAGCAAAATCTGAATTTTTTTTCAACAGTTATGTCCCAAAATATTACAATTATTTGTCTTTTCTTTGTTTTAAACCTGGTTTAAAAAGGGATTTTCTGGTTATTTGCCTTATTACCTCTATCTTTTTCATCACTTTGCAAACAATCTGACCTCATGTAAAAATGGGTGAAACAGTTTGAAAAGAAAATTATATTTAACTGGAAATATTGAAGTAAAATTTATATCCCCAACATGTAAACCATTCTATTAGCTTCACTCTAGTATTTTTGTCATGTTTTTTGGTTCCTTTTTAAGCCAGATATATCTCACTAAAAAAAGATTTCTCTGGAAATTTGAAATCTTGTCTGAGGTTGGGTACCTCTCCTGTAGTTATTTGTTATGCTTTAAAGAGTCTAGATCTTTGACTTTGCTAGGGTAGCCACTAAAAAAAAAATAATCAAACCTGAGCTTTTGAAGATCAGAATGTGATTCTCCTATCTTTTAGCTTTGATTTGAGGCCAAAATCACCTCTCTATCTTTATTCTTGTCTCTAAGCATCTTAAATCTTCTTTAGAAAACAGTATTTTACATAAGAAAATGCCTATGTTCATCCATTGACTTTAGGGTTTTGTCCATCTAGTGACCAGCTTGGAACTATGTGCTTCAATTAAATTCTATGAAACTGGGTGATTTTTAGCTGGTTTTGAGTGCATGGGGAGCCCCAGTAAGTGAGTTAGATGAGAAAATATGAAGATGATCATCAAGGTTATAGTCCAATAGACATATTGCTGCTATAGGCTGCTGACTTTTCCTCCTTAGTATCAACAAATTTTTGTAGGCAAGTTCAGCTACTTTTTTTTACATCTAAATTTACATTAAATATTAAGAAATAATATTAAATAGCTAAGACATCTTACTGTTAGCCTTATAAAATAGACAATTTTGTCCTGAATTCAATGGTATTTTTAAAATATTTTTGGAGATGTTTTAGATAGGCAAAACTGATGGAAAATTCACAGCAATTCATGCATTCATTACAACAAAATCGCCAGTTTTTGCCACTAGGTGTTTTTGTGGCTACCCTATCTTTGCAGACGTAGCAATGTTGACGTTCTGAAGCAGTGCTGAAAATTGAGGATAGGTACAGTAGAAGTATGCTTATTTGAACGTTTGTTGACTTTGGACTTTGCCATTTCATGCACTCAGAGGTGTCACTACTGGAGGGGGGAGGGAGGATGCCCCCCCCCAATGTTGTCGGCCAGTCTGTAAAAAACAGCTGAGTCGGCGTGAAGCGCCACAATTTTTAGTAAAAACAGTCGATTTTTTCTTAGAAATAGTCGTTTTTTCTTAAAAACAATTGATTTTTCTTAAAAACAGTCGGTTTTCATAAAAATAGTTGATTTTAACAGTAGTTTATTCTTAAAATCAGCTGATTTCTTGTCAATACAGTAGTAGTTTTTTCTCAATAATGGTCGTTTTTATCAGCCAAAACAGTCAGTAAAAATGACCAGCCATTCTGTAAATACCTTGTCCCCCCAAACATGTTGGCTAGTAATGCCTCTTCATGCACTTGCTGTGACTAAAGTCAACTATGAGTTAGCCAAAGTAGCTAATTAAGGGCCTCTGAAAACACCTGAATAGGTATGTTCACATTGTTTAAGTAACTGTTCAGAAAAACATACCTCTACTGTATATGTATTCCTGTATGTATGACTGGTCTAGATCAAGCAAGATCAAGACAGGATAAGAATCTAGATACTGTATATGTATTCCTGTATGTATGACTGGTCTAGATCAAGCAAGATCAAGACAGGATAAGAGTCTAGACACATCTGGATAAAGTTGAAGACATAATGACTATAAAAAGCTCTCACCATTATTTTGCCACTAGCTATCAAGTAACACTGTCAACAATACTGGGTTATGTGTATGAGCCCGTTGTCCATGGACATGTATTTTTTGGCAATGATTGCTGTAAAGAATGCCATTCTTGTTTGGTGTCAGTTCCTGCCTTTTACCAAATAGATGCAGCAAATTTGTGTTAACGTTAGTTGGTAATAGTAGCCTACTTGGTTGATGAAGTCCAAGAAAAAAAGATATGAAATTCTCTGTTTAGCCCTGTATTTTGTAGCCTAGTATGTTGTATTTTTGTGCCTGGATTTCCTTGTTTGTCTTACTGACATCTGGATTGGTAGTCAATGGTGGAAAGATATTGTAAAACTTCATTCCCCAGTTGGTCAAAAATAAGTGACTCACGAGTTGATCAAAAGCTAAGCACAACAAAGCTGGAAATGTATCTTGTGGAATATGAGGAGTACATGAACTTCGTAAGCACATTTTAAATTACCCCTTTTTTGTTATAAAAGCTTGTTCTTTGGTTTTATGTATAAGAAAACTATAGCTTACCCTAGTCACTGATTGCTTGTGAGCCAATATGTTATTTGGTATTTTGGGATTATTTTTTGCAGTGTAGGCCTAGTCCTATAGAAGGAAGAGAAATCCCTGAATTTTTAGCTATTTAGGATCTGTCCTTGGTATAGTAGCCTAACCCATAATTTATTTTCTTTTAGATCTTGTGGTTTCTATTGGTTCAAGGGTTCTGTTATATCCAGCCAATGGAACAGAAACTGAGGGTGGTTTTAGCAAAAATCAGTACTCAGTGTTTGAACCTAATAAGAAAGCCAAGGTCAAAACTGTGAGTGTAGCTGACAGTGGACTCTTCTATAGCCAGGTGGTTGGAACCAACTCTTCTATTTACTATGCACCATTTGAAAATGGTTTGCCAAAACAAGCAGCAAGCCAACTCCTTCTCAGTAAGTAAACAACCATTTCCCAAAGAATGCCGAAAATTTTTAAAGTAGGATAAGTACTTATTTTGTCCTTATTGACCATAGGTGTCACACACTTATAAATGGCAAATATGTTTGTGGTCTGGGGTGGGGTTTAGTGTAGGTATATATTTTTTTTTTGCAAAGTGCACTCTAGAAAAAGCATGCACCAACAGTTCTGCTGAAGATTCATCACCAGTTTAGCAAGTTGATTTCCACATTTTTTGTAACACCAGGTGGGAACTCATCAACTCAATCATAAAGGAGCTCAGAACGAATGCATTCAAGATAGAACAAGAAGTCATTCAGCAGCTCTTACCTAATCCTTCGGAAGTCTGTACAGGCTGCACAGACAGTACAAATCCCATGAATCCAGCCGAAATCCAAGGCTCTTGTTTACACTAGACGCAAGGATTAGCACAAAATCATATTTTTATTCTAGGCCCTCACGACTTCACGATTGAAAGCCTCGCTTATGTTCAGTCTATCTTCACCCTTTTCTGGACAGAGAGTGCAACAAAGGTCATCCATAAGGCTGTGATGTCAGACAAAAACTTGTTATTTGATGAAAATGATGTCTTCCTGAAACTAGGAGACGAGGATTTACCCAAAAGCCTGGTCTACGATGAGTGCTCAAGGTATGTACAGTTTTCATGAAGTACGACGATAGCTTAGTTACGATGTTATTAGCGGATAGCTTTATAACACCAACTAGATTAAATAAGATATTATTCCAAGTTTTCATCCGTCACGATGTCTACGATTGAAAAGGATAAAATTCAAGTGGCTGCAAGTCAATTTAGTCCCTTCTTTCGATATTCATTTGTCGTTGTTTTTTCAACGCTGAGGAATAGCCTTTTATCATGTGAGGACTGATTGTGTTCACCTGACAACTTCAGCATTCACTAACCAGACGCCCCTGTGCCATTCGCTGAGTTTTTACCAGATACAGACATGAGATCACAAGCCCCCCTCCCCCACTACCGTATTTCTTCGTACTCGACCGGCCAGCACAGACAGATATGTATGTGTATATATCTATTAGTACTGTGGAAGGAAGATGGGACATATCAATAGCAGTAAAATAAAAGCACTGCTTGCGAGGATGTGCTATTACACCTCACAACAAAATATATAAATCAACACTCAAACAAAAATATACAAAATGATTGTATTGCTTCAAAGAAGAAGAGCTATGTCTAAGTTCCACCTCCGCCTGAATTAGTACGGCAAGATTTCTGATGAGTGATGATTACAGAAGATCTGCTGCTAAAAGCCAGGCTTCACCTTCCAGATTTTTCTTCCGGATCCCAGACAGCCGTTTTCGTCAAGACGGATCTGGAAGGCGAAGCCAGGCCAAAAACGTCTGGAAGTCCGGGGTGTTGGACACCCCAGATTCCGGATGTCTGGAAGGTCGCATAGAGGCAACCCGTTCGAGAGACACAATAAATATGTAAATGAAGGAAGAAAAGGGAAAGTGATTGACAGTTCTGATTGGGAAGTAAGAGGTATTTGAAATGTAAAGGGGACATCTAGGAAATGTTGAAGAATAGCAAAATTAGCTGTCATCATTATCATGAAAATCTGGAAGGGTTGGCTTGACTATGCGGAAGCCCCGGACGTCTGGGAATCTGGAAGGTGAAGCCTGACTTTAAGCAACCAATCCTCATCACTGGTTGATTGTAGTGATAACTCCATTCTTAGTTCAAAAGTTTTTGCCATTTGACATGAAGTGGGTCACACTCTCTCGTCCGAAACACCACACATAGGACACGTGTACCGGCCATCTGCATCAAGCTCCCTTCCTAAATCCTTTCTTTTTATTCACAATGGTATACAAATTTTTTCCTTAAACCCATGTAATATTTTAATTCTTCTTTGGTCGGAACCACTTTAAAAATTTTCCTCTCCCATACGTTTTTCCACTGTTAAAATGGGTCGAGTGACAGCGATGCAGGGACCTTATAGACCTAGGTTCACTTGTTCGTCTCTTAGTAAATGAAAATTCCTTTACCTTGTTTTGCTATCCTTCCCACCTCATTCCCTTCACACTTACCTTCAATCCATCGTATCGCGCAATTATTCAGTTTAATCATAAAAAAGATCGCCAGAGAATTGAGGAGACGCAATCGATGAAAGTCGCTTTGATGATACCAGTAATCAGTATTGGTCCTCTTAAACCATTTGATCGATGTATGAAGTGTAGAGATTAGTAGAATGTCTTGCTGCTGGTTTCAAACTGTTGCCGTTTAAACTTCCGCATACGGCTGTAGCTAGGTGCTAATGTAACAGACCGCTTCCGATCAACACGTCCTTACTTGCACCAGAGACCCATAAACTTCCTGTAATTACTCGCCATTCAGGGGGCTTGTTATTTCCTATGCTTCTATGTTGCTATGTTGCCCGAGCCTCACCTAGTTTCCAAAAATTTCACTCGGGTCGAATCGGCGTTCTTGCTCAGATAGAGCCAATCCCGGGCCTCCTTGGACGTGAGACCAAAGAGACTCCTCCCTCAAGGCAATATTTTATCCCCGTGGGTATTTCTCGAACTATCTGACGCTCGGTCAAGAGTGCATCAGAAATCTCTTATTGACAAGCCCCCTGAATGGCGAGTCATTACAGGAAATGTATGGGTCCCTGCTTGCACTTACAACAATAGAGGCGCAATAGGAGGTGGCGTAGCTCAGTTGTCTGACTAACCAGCCTTCCCTCACCGGTGGATATCATCATCATGTTGTTTATTGTTATGATACGGAACCAAGTTCGTTCATTCATAATCTGATCCCTTATTAGCTGTCTCAGTCAACATTTGGTTGATATCCTTGTTTGATTGACAGAGCAGTAACGGCCCGGATCCAGGAATTTATTTCGGGGGGGGGGGGGGGTTCGCGGGTCGGACCAAAAAGTACAAAAAAGACATAGATCACATGTTAAAGCCTACAAAAAACGACAATCTGTGGGTTTCGGGGGGGGGGGATCGAACCCCCTAACCCCCCTGGATACGGCCTTGCGCGTCATATTGACAACAAGAGCTGCAAGCTCATATGGCACTTGCAAGCTTTTTAGCTTGTATTCAAGTTATCGTAGTAGGATGTGAATGGATAGTAGCTTTGTCAGTGTGATGGGTTGTTTGGTACTACAGTTACGTTCAAAAGAAATGGTCACTTAGTTATATTTGCTGTTGTATAATATATTTGAACAATTTGTTTTAAATATTTTGACATCTTATGGAAAAATCAGCGAAATTTTCAAGCACTTCCTTTTCGACGGTGACGCTCGGGAGGTTCCGATCGCTCCATTCTAACCGTGTCACATGATTTTCGGTTCCTCCCTCCGACCCCCCCCCCACATTCATCGGATCCGGTCTCGACTTGAAATGGTATATCTGAGACATGAGGTCTTTCCAAATACCAAGTTTTATTAAGATTCAATCACCCGTTCGAAAATTATGAATGTCAATAAAATTCCGGATTCCGGCTCCCCTCCCTCCTCCCACTATGGTCGGATCGGGCAATTGATTATTTCCAAGTTAATTTGGCCGAGTCCATTATACACCTGCCAAGTTTCATCGTCCTAGAACTTCTGGAAGTAACTTAACTCCGTAACACCGGAATTCCGGAACCCCACTCCAACTCCCCCCGTAGTGCACGAATCCAGTCCGGTTCTGTGAATGATGAACCTAGGGATTCTTTTTGTTCCTCCCACCAAGTTTCATCCCGATCGCTCCACTGTAAGCGTGTCACAGGATTTCCGGTTCCCCCCTCCGACCCCCCACATTCATCGGATTCGGTCCGGACTCGAATCGGGACATCTGAGACATGAGACATGAGGTCTTTCCAAATATCAAGTTTCATCAAGATCCGATCACCCGTTCGAAAATTATGCATGTCACTAAATTCCGGATTCCGGCTCCCCTCCCTCCCCCCACGATGGTCGGATCGGACAAGTGATTATTTCCAAGTTATAGAAAATAATCTGTAATCAAAACTCTTGAAGCAAAAAAGATGATCATGAGGAGCACGAAAATGTATATTTTGCTCAAAATTATTGTTTGTACTTTAAGGAATTTAGTTGTAAGCAAAACCCTTGCTTAAAAGTATTTTTTTGTACTATGCGGTTAGCATTAGTACTTTAAGGAATGGCCGGATCTGTGAACTAACTATTTCTAAGCCAATCATGTCAAGTCTTTAATTTCAAGCCAAGTTTCATCGTCCTAGCATGTCTGGAAGTACCTTAACTTGCGATCAACGGAATCCGGACCCCCCCCCTCTAACTCTCCCACAATGCCCGAATCCGGTCCGGTTCTGTCACTGATCTACATAGGGCTTGTGCTTGTTCTTCCCACCAAGTTTCATTCCGATCGCTCTATTCCAAGCATGTCACAAGGTTTCCGGACCCCCCTCCGACCCCCCCCCCCCAGCTTCATCGGATCCGGTCGGTACTTGAAATGGGACATCCGAGACATGTTGTCTTTCTACATATCAAGTTTCATTATGATCCGATCACCCGTTCGGAAGTTATACGTACCTCAAGATTCCGGATTCCCCCTCCCTCCTCCCCCCCCACGATGGTCGGATCGGGAAGCTGACTATTTCCAGGTTAATCTGGTCGCGTCCCTGATTTACCTGCCGAGTTTCATTGTCCTAGCCCACCTGGAAGTAACTTAACTCCGTATCACGGGAATTCCGGAACCCCACTCCAACTCCCCCCACAGTGCACGAATCCGGTCCAGTTCTGTCAGTGATGTATCTAGGGGTTGTGCTTGTTCCTCCCACCAAGTTTCATCCCGATCGCTCCACTCTAAGCGTTCAACATGATTTCCGGTTCCCCCCTCCGACTCCCCCCCACATACATCGGATTCGGTCCGGACTTGATATGGGACATCTGAAGCATGACGTCTTTCCAAATATCAAGTTTCATTAAGATCTGATCACCCGTTCGAAAGTTATGCATGCCACTAAATTCCGGATTCCGGCTCCCCTCCCTCCCCCCACGATGGTCGGATCGGGAAAGTGACTATTTCCAACTTAATCATTTGGGGTCCCTGATATGCCTGCCAAGTTTCATCATCCTAGCTTATGTGGAAGTGCCCGAACTAGCAAAACCCGGACCGACCGACAGACCGACCGACGGACGGACAGAAATTGCGATCGCTATATGGCACTTGGCCGAAGGGCAAGTGCCATAAAAATTGCTTGAGAAACCGAAATTGCCCTATAAGTTTCTGTGTGTGAAAAAAGGAAACACTGTGTTTGTTTCTCAAGTTCGAGCAGGGTTGTAAAACCATGCTGAAGTGGAAGAGACCCTTTTTCTCATACCCTTTTTTTCATACATAATTATGGTGTATGGTAGTATGATATTATACGTATTGCTAAAAGACCGAGGCCGTTAACAGCAATCATCAACCCTCTGTATGCAAAAAAGACTCCCGGCTCCGACTTTCCTCTTAAAAGGAAACTTGGTGTGAAAAAAACAAAATCGCGCCCGGTTTGTGCCGAACCATTGTTTGTTTTAATACGGTTGCCTCGGTAGGTTTTAATGTGATACGGAAACGAAACATATGCTGAAATTTCGATAAGAGATGTTATATTGTAACAACGTCTGGGGAGCTAATGAATAACTGGAGAGTAATCGGGCTTGGTTCTATCTTTTCTATGGGCCTTTATGGAAACGAGGCAAGGTTTCAGGTGACAGACATCACACATTCCTATCCTGCATATCCACACTTGAGTACGAAAGAAAATAAAAATGAAAGAAGACTTTCGAAATTTGTTTGGAACCACATCGAAACTTGTGTTCTTATTTTGAGGTAGATAGATGCCCGAAAGTATATTGTAAAATCGACTTTCGTGTTTATAAACCAAATTTGCGATTATTGTAAAAAGAAAAACAGAAGAAATTACAATATATGTGAAATGACAGTACACTTAAAAGTCTGTCACGCTTCGTTAAAAAATTTCACGAACTCTGGAATACAACTTTTTGCATATCTAGCGTCTTTTTGTAGGTATAGGACAGAGCTTGGGTACCCTAGAACTTACCACTGGTTCTGGTCGATTTCTAACATTTTGGTAGGGGGGGGGATTTGGGAGTGGAGAGGATGAGATACCACCGAGATACCATGGCTCAGTGCTTAGCTCTTTTCTGCGCTCCTGTAGTGTTATGAGGTTAAAAAGTTTTAAATGGTAGGAGTATGGAAGCTTCGGTCCACTGTGAATAATAAGAATTGCCCGCTTCTGTATTCTTTCCAGTTTATCTCTTAGTTCCTGCAATAATGAAAAATGCCAATTCACGGAAGACTTCTGTGAATTGGCGTCATCTGTATTTTTTTTCTCAAATTAATTTGCTAGCTCAGTGGCCTAATAGCTTTCTCATTAGTTCCTGGAACTAATCGACGACGAATCCGTTTGGTGATTGTGGGGCACGTGTTTCCGTGTATTAGTCTACACTTATTGAGTGTTCTTATCTAAAGCAAATATTTGATGTTCAGTCGATCAATTCTTTTTTCACTTCCGATAACCAACTTTATAGATACTTTAGTTTGCTGTGTCGATACCTATCGAATGAATGGGAGGGCGCTGGCCAACAGAAATAGCTTAAAGTTTAACTGTAAAGGCAGCTTATTTTTACACCTGATATTTGAATATACTAATTTATTTTGACTCATCCAAGGGATTTTGTATTTTTCACCCGGGGCTCTGGTAATAATTTTCAGAATGCGCTGCTTGCACGACAACCCAAAATTCATCCAGACGCGGAGAATTTGGATTTCAACAAAAGCCTGCATTTCCCAGTGTTACGGACGCAAAGTTCCGAAAAGTCACGGCTCAAGACAGTAGGAAAGTGACGATAAGATGGGTCTTTTTGTTATTAAAGGTTAACTTCAGACATCGAGGCTGATATCGGAAAATAACACTGAGACGGTCATTGGATATAACCTATCAGAGCCGAAGGCGAGGTTGATATTTTTAAATGGCCGTCGAGGTTGTTATTCTGATATGAACCGAGATAGAGGTATGTTAACTATTATAACTTTTTCGAACAGAATATTTTTCATAGGTAGGACTTATTCTTCTTTTGTTGTTCTCTTTCGCTAACGGGGTAGAGAATTTTATTTTAGTGAAGTAACAACCCAAGCCTACTGTAGACCTACTAAAATGACTATTGTTGGGACCCAAGCACTTCAGTTTCTACCAATAGTCTTTCACTTTTTTCGTGATTCAGATGCCATCTAGCGGCCGTGAAATCTATTACAGATCTTCTAAAACGACTCCGCTAGGGGTCGTGGAAAAACGTAAACAAACAAAACCACGTGTTGACAAGAAAATTCCAGACAAAGAAAGTGTTCAGTGCTGAATAACTAGCTTTTGGAAAGCAAGGGATAGTAGTATGTTGTTTCAGTTGACAAGCTGTATTTTCAGTGGAACTCATGTGACAAGGTATGACCTAGGGCATAGGTTGGTTGTCTAAAGTCGGGTCTTCACCTTCCGGAATCTGGGTTCCCAGATTTTCCGAGATTTTTTTTTAATTTCTTCTGCGATACTTAAAAATTCCGGAAATACGGAAGTTCAAAAGCCCCTTTTTTCCGGACTATTTTGATGTACTTTCGGACCGGTTCATATTCCAGATGCAATTTACGGAAGAAGTCAAAGAATAATCTGGAAGCCCAGATTCCGGAAGTTCCGGCAGGTGAAGACCAGACTTAAGAGAGTAAGATGTTCTGTCATTTTTCAATGCTTAATAACTAGCTTTTGGAAAGCAAGGGATAGTAGGATGTTGTTTTAGTTGACAAACTGTATTTTCAGTGGAAATCTGATTGTGACAAGGTATGACCTAGGGCATAGGCTGGTTGTCTAAGAGAGTAAGATGTTCTTTCATTTTTTATACTTTTAATTTTATTTTTAATTTTATTTTTTATACAATTAATAATTATTTTTTATGTTTTTTTGCTGAAAGTATTGTTTTTTAATTAATTTTTTAGAGGTCAGCTTCTACTTTTCAATATTTGAGGAAAAGTGCTCGATAAATTCAGTATTTGAGGAAAAGTGCTCGATGAACTTCTGCGGAGGCTGAACGGCTTCGTATCATCCTCTGTGGAGGCTGATACGATATCGTATCATCCTCCCAAAAATTTATTGTCATAATATAACTACCTGTGGGACATAGGAAGATATACATTACATATCTGTTCGAGAAAAGTTATATGTGTATATAGAGGAATAATCCGACAATAAGTTCGTTCGATGAAATCGATTACCGGTTGAAAACTGACAACGTAACGCATTTTTACCGGGTTTTCAGGCCTATTTAAAGTTTAACCGAAAAGGGCTGGGATAGGACAATATAGTTAACCATCACTTATTCACTAAAATTGGCTTGAAGACGCGCTGAAAATGCGTTACTTCGTTGTTCCACTATTCATGAATACTCGATATTCAAATAGTGGAATTTCCGTGTGATTTGTGGTACCGCTATGCGCTTGTGTTTTTGTTGTATGCCTTACGAGAAAGATTTATGATTTTTTTTTGTTCAGGCACTAAGCCATCTTCACCAATCTCACCACTGCCCACTGAAAAGCCGCGTTTGTGTTGAGATTAAAATTTCCCGCGTCATAGTAGAATTTTCGTTGTGGGGACGGTTTCAGATGTTCTGAACGTCATAACTAGAGTAGACTAAATAGTGGAAACTAAAAAAAATCCCGTTGCAGAATCCAAATAATTCAGTGGATTCAATTAAATGACACAAAAAGAAGTTGGCTATTCAGTTAAACTTTAAATGAATAAGTGAACTGTAACTCGACTGTCGAATCTCAGCGCTATTCGGTTCAAGTTTAAAGCACAAGTCGCTGTAAATGCAGTTAACATTTTTATACTCTAATATTAGCTACTCATTTTAAGTCATGCTGGGTTTCGCAGACACTTGGCTCGCAGCCTCACTCGCGCCACACCCTGGGTCTTGAGGAGAAACAAAATGAAAATGACGTAACCGAGAAAAACAGCGAAAGCAAAATAACAATATTTCTGACCAGTGTCGAAAGCGATAAGCCGGAGCACGATCCGCCGGAAAAAGAGCGAAATCAGCGTAGTGCCGTAAGATTGGATACAAATGATATACGAAGTTTGAATCCTTGAAATAAAGATCGAGTGAACAATTAGTGACGAACGTTAATGAGTAATCCTTTAATCGCAAAAGTATATTAGGTAGGGAGAATAACTGTGGAGGGTTATAGTTGAAACTCGAAGCGTTGAAGTATGTTTTTCAAACAACTGGTTTCGAATTTATCCTGTCTAGAAATAGGTTTTGCCTTTTTTGAGATTTATGGATCATGTCAGTTTTGTTTTAGTATTTAACTTTTAATAGAAATAAGAGATAATAATGTGAAAATAAAAAGAAGGTCCCCAACTGAGTGGATAGGTCAATGTTTGTGTGTATACGTGTTTGTGGGGGGGGGGAGGGGTCTTGACTAAGCTAAGAACTTCTGACAGCCGACTGGTCAGCTAAGTAAACCATGTGATGGATATGTGTATTACTGCTCTGCTTTCGCTATTTTGACCGCCGTTGTTTTTGACGTATTTTGAGCGAAAAATTTAGTGCCTAATTTATTTAGGGTGTTTTTTTCCCGGTAATGAGCCATAAAGATTACTAGGTCATCATTGTTTCTTCTAGTTAGATGCAGCACATGCTAAATCAAGCGTACAACAAATAAGGTGGTGTTTCTGGCACATTGTCCCATCATTTTACAGATAATGGGCTTTACTTGCTTAATTAAGACGGCTTTCGTTACCCGGTCATGACCCGTAAAGGCTAACGAGATCACGATTGTTTTCCTAAGTAGATGTCAGCACTTACTGGGCCAGGTGTGTATCATCGAGATGTAAACAAAAAATAATGCCGAGCCTAATTAGGAAGTTTTCGTTAACCGATAATGAGGCATAAAGGTAACCAAGATCAGCATTGTTGATCAACGAAGGTGTCAGCACATACTAGATCAGGTGTATATCAAGTGACGTGGGGTGTAAATTGTCTTGATAGCATAGCTAGGGGATCTGGATTATGTGGCCAATTTTGGTCATGACCGCTAATTGGGTGCGTTCATGAGTTGCAACTTGGTATGCGATGAAACATTATCTTTTTGCGCCGATAAAACATCTTTTGAATACGTGCGGAGTCTCATGCTAATCTGGCACATGCTCACGTGGGTGATGAAACGTAAATCCAATTTGACAAGTTTGCTTTCTTGGAAGGAAATTCGTCAAAATAAATATAAATATTCCTTGAGCCCAAGCTGACTTAGACTTATATATTCATCTAATATACAAAAACGGATTCGTCAGCTGTGATGCTTTTAAAGCGATATTTCGGCCCTTCTTGGCAAGGGTCTTTTTCAGGCTGTTATTCTTCTGGGCCAACTCTGGGGAAGGAAACGAACCTGCCCCCGTTTTTGTATATATTATATGAATATATCAAAATAAATAGTTTGCGATGTGGCGACAGCAGACCCGTATCCAGGAATTTTTTTTTTTTTTGGGGGGGGGGGGGGGTGCCCGCGGGTCGGACCAAAAAGTACAATAAAAACATAGATAAGATTTTAAAACCTACAAAAACGATTACTTCTGTGTGTTTCGGGGGGGGGGGGTCGAAGTTCGAAACCCTACCCCCCCCCCCGGATACGGCCTTGGGCGACAGTATGCTGTGTCTGAGCGCATGTCAAACGAGCCCATTTAAACCGTTCGCACGTGGTTTTTTTTTATGGAAAAGCCGCCGGGAACGTCGCCTTTTCTGGTCTTCGGGTGAGTTGGAGGGGCTGCCAATTTTTGCTGCAGAGCCCAGTTTCTTTCGAAATTATCGTCAATCACGTTTTCTTGTGAAGTCGTTTTTGAGGCGAAACTCAAATGTCCTTCGGATCTGTGTTAAAGGACCTGTCTTACCAGTATTGCTGCTTCACTCTCCGTCCCTTGCCGCCATTTTCATTTCCGAGGTTTCGAACTTCTTATGTCATTTGTATCCTATATGAAACAACGGGTACAAACGGCTACGAATTTCGTCAGTGATGTTTCTGCCCTTCTTGGCAAGGACCCTCTTCAGGCTTTTGCTGGACTGGAAGAAACGAACCTGTTTGCAATCAATCTTTCTTCCAGTCCTTCAACAGCCTAACTAGGACCCTTGCCAAGATGGGCCGAAATATTTTGTCTAATTTTGGGAACATTTTACGACCCCCGTATCTATCGACGGCTCTTTTGAGGAAAGAGCGGTTCAGACACAAATGATAATATCCTCATTATTGTCAAGAACCCCACTTGGGGGCTCAGGAAGGTAGTCGCGGAGTACAGTTTTTCCATCCCGCCTATTCAACCAGCAAACGACGTGCTGATCTTTTTGACTACCTTGTGCCCCAAGTCATTAGCAATATTGATAGAAATCTTGGGGCTAAGAATTCGAAAGCTGCAGGTGCCAGAAAATAAACAATAAAAACAATAATCTTTAAATCTTCCTCTAATCTAATAACATAAGCTACAATTTCTAATTGACTATATTTTATGCGCTACTCTGCATTGTTCGCAAATCTCCCGCTATTAGTTTTAATTAAGACATGACTTAGGGGTATATATACGTCTAGCTCTAATGAAGCTGTCACTTTTTCTTTTTGCAGTCGCCTTTTCTGGACTAATTGGAACTATGAAAATCCAAGCATTGAGAGCGTATTTATCAACGGGACGGAACGACGTGACGTCGTTCGCAACGCGCTTTATCAACCTCGTGGCTTGGCGATATTTGGTGGAACACTATTTTTCACCAATTCAAAACCAGGGGACTCGTATGACATCGAATCAGTTTCTGTCGACGGTACCAACAGGTGAGTTAAACGACAATTTCGATGCGCTCGTAAGCTCGTCATCGGTCGTAAATCTTCCGTGCAAATCTCTCAGGAATGCCATCTGAAGAACCATTTCGCGAAAAATATTAAAGCTTTTTGTTCTGCCGAAACGGCACATAAAGCAAAGACAGAAACACAGTCACAATTAAAATTCAAATCTCGGCTTACAGCGGAGATGCGCTTCTTTGTGCACTTATCCAAAACTTAGACCATTTTTTTGTTTGTTTGCCCCTAAAACATTCAAATAGGACTGATAATTAAGAAGCCAAGGGTTTCAGCTTTCAATTCAGTTCAATTCAATTCAGTATAATCTAAAAAACATATAACGGACGAGCCGATGGGTTGTTTTTACGTCAACATAAGTCACAGCAATACAGTCGATACGTATATACAATTTTCAACATTTTTACCAACGTCTTATCATAAATATGGTCAATAATATAATAAAATACCATTAATAAAATATAAATAATATAAAATTAACATTCAAATGCGCTCCGAGTTAAATAAACGAACAAAAGAGGGGACGAAACTCTGAGCATACCTTGCTCGCAAAGCTACCACCGGCTCTAAACGAGGCACAGGCTCGGCAGCTTGACGAGGAAGACGAATTCGGGAGGGGACAAAATCAGGGGGGAGGATATCACGGAGAGATTGGTTTTGGATTATAGATTTACCGAACTTCATACAAAGTTGAAGTCGGCGGCAAGAAAGTGTATCTAATTTAAATTGATTTAGGAGAAGAATGTAAGGGACTTTCGGAGCTTTGGATGTAACAAGCAACGCTCTATACTGTATCCTCTCAAGCAAATCCGACTGTTCCTGGGTCAGACCAAAGTGCCAAACACTTTCTTTTGACATTAAGAACGACTCGTTCACACTGCTGCGATTCTGGGCAAAACTTTGCGTTTGTTCCTGTGTCGGAAGCGCTAAAACTTTCAAATCGTCCGACAAAGTAGAATTGTAGAGGCATCTTTAAAGGTTATCTCCCCAGGAATTTCTTTGTACTTATGCAGAATGATCTGATCTCGACGAAAAAGATCGTTTTTCCTTTTTTGTGTGATATATGTAAACATTGGTGCGATTCTGTCGCATACAACTTGCAGCGCAAATGAGCGAAAAGACAGGATACGTGAAGGTTGGAAAAGGCAGCGTGGTCAGGAAAATACATCAAAAATAGTTAAAAGGAGACGATTAGGCCTACAAATTTTAGGCCGTCGGTGACACTTAGATTAGAGACTCTTCATCCCGGGTTCTGTGATCTAGCTTAGAATTTTAAGAAAAAAGAAGATACCTCAAACCAGTTCGAGAGTTAGTGTTCTTTTAGACAGATGAGCGGACGAGCTTACGATTTTATGGATGTCCGATGTCGCTAATTTATTTTTAGAACGACAAAAACAGACAGTGGACTTTGTGCAAATAAAGATAGACAACCTGCGGCTATTTTTAGCCGTTGCTAGGTTATTAGACGAAATAATGAAACATTTCAGCTTTCGAGATCAGTGGGTGCGTCCTAACCGAACAAAAAGTTATAATATTTGAAGAAAAAGCAGGCTAATAAACATAGGCGGATTTCTTCTCGTATTTTGGGAAGGATCGTAGGATTAGATTAGATTAGATTATTTTATTGCTAAATTACATAATAACCCATCATGATGATTGGTAACCGCCCATGAGAAGACATAAATGCACTGGCACTGGGCGGTTACCACGAACTACTTCAAGTTAACTTAAACAGTAACTTAATTTCATTTCAACACCAATTAATAAAAAAAAAATTGTTTTTTCATATAACACACAAAAGAAAAAAGAAGAAGAAAGAAAAAATAAATAAGGAGAACACGTAAGTTGAAGAAAAAGCGTCTTCATGCGTCTTTGAGGCATCAACACTGAGCCCTTTCATAGCCACGAGTTCCTATGTTTCTATAGAATAATACCAATTAATTCCTTTAAGTTTAAGAAACCTTTGATCTGTTCAGCGTAGCGTACCCCAGCGTTTTTTTTTCTCAAAATGCCTCTGCATTTCGCCTAATGAGAAACCATGGTTCATTGTAACGGAAGTTTTCAGCATTTTCTCAAGAGAAATTCAATTCCTTGAGATTCTTAAAACAACTTGCGTCCCAAGGAAGTAGCATTGCTGATGTTTGATATTTTACGAGCAGTTGCGAATCTGTTTCGTGCCACATTGACACATTTTAAAGTTTCTGCTATCAACAGCTGCGTTGCCTAATAAACTTTCCCGTACGACTTCTCCTCCTTTTTTGGTGCGAACGAGTTTTATTGCCGCACATTTGTATTATTCTAATTGCAAATTAGCCATATTGCTCGCCGATAAACCACGCTGTCGGCATGTCAGCCTGTATGGATTGGTTTCTGCCTCTTTTGTTTTCAACGTCTGACTGATACGAAGATTGGACGAAGAACCTATAAGCTTGTGTGAGAACCGCAGTTTTCAGGCCGGTCGCTGCACAGACTTTCCTATCATTTTCCGATTATCTTGAGCGGATGCTGGCCGGAGCTCCTATACTAGACGCATGCATCGCAGCAAGTGATTCTTATCGATGATGCTCTGATGCAAAAGTGTAGCATTGACCCAGTGAATTCACAAATGCTCATATTTCAGTGGTTTTCTTGCTATATGTATAAAAGCTTCACAAAACTTTATCTTTGGTCTCTCAGTAGGCAACATGAATTACACAGTCTGATATTATAATTGGTTACTGATTATGGCAATTATGGCACACAACTGTACCTGGTTTTTTAAATAAGAAAAAGACAACTGTACCTAGTAATTAAATAAGAAAAAGAAAACAAAAGAAAAAACAACATAAGTGGGAACAACAGAAACTACATCATTGAAAAATTGTACCATGTGGGGTTCGCGGAATCGATATTGCGTAAAAAGCGCTCTCGGCGGTGAATGTCTTCGTGACCGTGAATGTCTTGATTAGTAATTCAGTATTTCTGTTTAAGGCAAGTTCTCGTAAAGGGATACGACCAGCACCCTGTGTCCATCGCCGTGTCTGCATCCAGTGTCTTTTGGGCCGACTCGAGAACGCGCAGCGTCTGGTACCTCCCGGACCGAGAGTCAAAGTCTCCTGAGCCGAAGCTGTTCATGTACGGCGGCAACGAAGCTCCCACCTCCTTAGCCATCGTCCATGCCGAACAGTCAAGCTGCTACTTGCCGTCCTCCGAAAAACCGAACGAAACCGCGACAGAAAAAAACGTTAATATTAATAATTATCTTCCTGATGAAAACGATCTCTGCGCCAACTATTGCGTTAATGGTGAGTGCCGCGCGCTCGGCGGCCGCGTCAAGTTTTGCGATTGTCGACGTGGCTATAGTGGCGTGTGGTGCGAAAATGAAATCTGCCCTCCAGGGTATTGTGCCAACAACGGGGTGTGTCGACCCCAGGACGGGCACCCCGTTTGCATCTGTCCACCGGGATACCAGGGCAAGAATTGTGAGATCGACCTATGCCATCAGTACTGCCTCAGTTCTGGAAAGTGCACTATTCAGCAAAATCAGCCTGTTTGTCAGTGTGACGTCGAGCATCGTGGAGAACGCTGCGAAAGATCGGTCTGCCAAGATCACTGTTTAAACGGCGGCGAGTGTCTCCTAGCGGGATCGGGGCCAAGCTGCATCTGTCCGGAGTCTTATTTGGGCGATAGATGCCAGGATAGCATGTGCGATAATTTCTGTTTGAATGGTGGCTCGTGCAGTGTTGCCAACAGGACAGCCATGTGCCATTGCGAGGAGGGGTGGTATGGGGATCGGTGTGAGAAGAGGATGCTGATTGCAGAGGTCGTCTGCCGGAATTATTGCTTTAATGGTGGATTCTGCGTTGTGGCACCAGACGGCGAACCTGTCTGCAGGTAAGCGATGATACATCACTGTTTTTAGATAACGATGCATTAGGAGGATAGTTATAGATAGCTGGTCTCACAGAACTCCTGTTCCTTAGCGTCACTGCTGTTTGCAGTGGAAGGGTATTCCAGCATTTCAGAAGCGTGTTCTGCAAGTACCGCCAGATTACTTCGCCACCAAACTTATAATGAATATTTTTTAAATGGATGAGGATTTTTTTTTCCAGTCATTAATATAACCATTAAACTGGACGAGGGGCCTATAATCTGTTGTTTCTTACTTTTTATTCACATATCAGGTAGCGTAAGTGTTTTTCTTTTTTTTTCTTTTTTTTTTAAACAAAAATATATTTTTAACAAACATAAAAACATTTTTTTAATCCCACCTCCACTCCTCAGTGACGCAACTTACTTTATTATTACAACTCAAATTTCTTATCTTTATACGTCACCTACACTTTACTCATACACTAAAATCAAATTATTACTTATTTCCTACTTTTAATAATTATCATTCTTTTAATTTTATTTGAGCAGTTAAAAACCACTAAACACAAAAAGAGCCATATCCTACAAACAAACTATAACATTCACATTGAAATAATGGCTCAACCGGTATCACAGGGTGCCCTTCCAGCATAGGGAACCCCTTCCACCGTGACCAAAATTACCAATAAAAAAATGAAATCCTTTTTTTTTACGGCTCTTCCCACTTTACTAAATTATCATTCCAACCTCCCAAACCACCCAATAAATGACCTAAAAATAAAATACTCTATCTTAAAAAAAAATTCAAAACAACTTTTGTCTGCTTTTGTTAAGATCTTTTTTTTAAGATTCCCCAGTTGAGGTGCTTCCGAATTGCCCCATGAGGTGATCCCACTGTTTGTCCCGGATCCTGGTTTTAATTAGGGAATGGGGGTGATCTAGGTATTGCAAACGCTAGAATGCGTCCGATTTAACCCCTTTGAATACCGTAAATTACCTTCAATTACACTTGCAAGCAATAACGATATCGAATACCGATGAGTAGCTTGAGTTGATGATGGCGATTACTTTCGGGTTGTCGACTCAGGAGCTTACCAATCTTCCCTCTACATCTGAGATTTCCAGTCCTTGTCAAGTTGCTTCTTGAGGATTCGGATGTTTCGCTGTCGAGGGTTTCTTCTGACAAAGCTTTCCAGAAGGGACTTGTGTTTGAGAGGATCTGCCCTCCAACCCGAATTGGCGAAAGTTCCGCTGTACGCCTGACTCCTCGATAGCGTTGTTTGTCCTTTCAGCTGTAAGAGATTCTTAACCAGTGACATGGATTCTTAACCAGTCTAATCAAAAGGGCATGTTGTCCCTTTCTCTGGATTCGAGCTACCTGAATACTGTATATGACTAAGCCCAAAACACGCCAGTGAACATCGGGAAGACCAATCAACGGCGTTCGTTCGTCAACCGATCAACGGCGTTTGTTGGGGACAGCTGTGGTGCCGCTTCCGGCTCTTCGCTAGGCACACGGCGATTCTTCATCGGCACGAAGAGTTAGTCATCAAGAGTATATACAGATATTTAACCTGCTCGGAACAATGAGTAGTACAGAAAAGAAACTGGCTGTGTTTTGTCAGACGTTAGATGTGGCTGCCTGTTATCTTAGTTTGACTTCGGAGCGATAGGCTACTGGCAATATCTATGATGCTTGATAATGCCGTCGATGTCAGCGAGGATGTCATTCAACATAGTTGATTGGGTGAATCCTCAGCTAACACTCATAATGCCAACGAATACTCCCTGAGCCTAAGCTGAACAGGAAACATATATATATGCATATATTTGTTTGAGATACATATATTTGAGAAACATATATTTGTTGCATGATGGCCTGATGGCTTTAATGTGCAAATAAATCATTCATTCATTCATATAGCCAAAATATTGATCACGACTGGAAAATCCTCTTGGTTTAGTTCCAGGGTAAAAGTTATATTGTGTGTTTTGTCTGTTAATTCTTTTTTGTGTTTTCCTTTCTTTTTCCCTTTTTTTCTTTATTATCTACTCCGTCTTCGTGCTTTGTGCTTATTTTGACGGATTATAAATAAAATCATCATCATCAGTCATCATTTTCAAACAATGGCTAAAAACGGTTAGTCAGCTACGATGCTTTGGAAGCGATATTTCGACCCTTCTTGGCAAGGGTCCTCGTCAGGGTGTTGAACGTCAGGGATTGGAAGAAAGAGACCTGCAATCAGGTCCGTATCCAGGAATTTAATTGGGGGGGGGGGGTTGTCCGCGGGTCGAACCAAAAAGTACAAAAAAGATATAGACCAGAGGTTAAAGCTTCAAAAAAAAGGATTATTTTTGTAGGTTTCAGGGGGGGGGGGGTGTTGAAGCCCCCCCCCCCCTTGATACGGCCCTGCCTGCAGTGGAACTTCTACCGACTAAAAATCCTTCTTTAGGCAGTTCTTTTTTAGAAATTGCTGTAGGGAAAAACTGAGGCATCATACCTGTTTTTTAGCCATTGTTATAAGCCCACGACTCAAAATGCTTACACTAAAATAATTCCAATTATACCTTTGCTTTCGGGATAATATTGTTCTGCAACCTATCCTGAGATCTAACCACACCAGTAAGATTTGTGATTCTGCCCCCCCCCCCCCAACTCCTAGCATTCTGAAACCGTGGGTGTGTTGATCGTGGGCATTCTGAGCGTGGGGATTGTGAGATTGGGCAAAACAATCGTGGAAATCGTGGGAACCACCCGGATCCTCAGTAGGTCTGGTGGTCCCCCTGATATTTGTACGGGATGCTTTCCACTCCTTAGTCTACCTTGGAATTCTCGGAATTACTTGTTTCTTCACATAGCTGGTTCCTATCGTTGGTCATTCTAGTGCTGAGTGACTCATTGCAGAAGGAGGTGCGCTATCAATTCTTTACGGTCCGCTACGTCAGTAGCTCAAACGTTCATTATTTATTTTTTGCTTTTTTTTTAATTTAATTCCCGCAGCTAGCTCCTCCGGTATCATAACCTACTAAGTTGCGTGACAAATTTTCTTTAAACTTGGCATTGATGGATGGGAAGAACTGCAGATATTTATGCAAACCTAGTGCAGTTTTTGCAGTTTATTATTATCAGTGCACCGATTTGCAATTCCCAATTGTCGAAGATTGCAAACTGACCAGATGTTTATTCGTTCTTGTTAAAACGTTGGACCTTCTGATGTTGGTTCATAACATAATCATCGTTGACACTTGACCAATGGCTAGGCATTTTGTGAGAAGCCTAAGCCGTAATTTATTTTAACCAGAAGGGGATGGATAGCTTCTCAAGGTCCTCAAAAAACGATGTTTCTGACACTAGTCTCTTGGTATACCTGTGTAAAAACCAAGAACAAACTAGATTTACGTTCCCTGGGCAACGTGAAGTGTTGCAGCAACTTCGCCGACCAAAGTGTTGCTCTAGCAACACTTTGGTTTTGTTTCGTCGCTAACGATTAAACGTTATCTGTTATCGACAGTGAGAACTGGACTATGGAGATGAATTTTCCCACACTCAAATGTACAGAAAACAAGTTAAAGGTATACTAGTTGGCACAAGTTTCTAACCCCTCTTATTGGCTATGGGGCCAGAAAACTGTCGCACATATTTGGCACTTATAGATTTCAGTCCTTCCCTCGTCGCCGAGGATGATTATGGTGCAACAGCCGATGGTTACTTACAAGTCCCTGACATGTTTTCGTACACCAAATAGTAAAAGTAGCAAACCCCCGTTACAAGTTCTTAACATCTTCCATAATAGGGATTCATCTATTTCTCATTGGAGTTTATACCCTACCACCAAAGTTGTCAATCCCTCGAAACATGATCAAAGGCTAGGCTACTCCTCAGCGTTGAAAAAACAACAACAACAGAATGTCGGAAAAAGGGACCAAATTGACTTTGCAGACAGTTGAATTTTATCCTTTTCAATCGTAGACATCGTGACGAATAAAAACTTGGTATGGTACCTTATTTTATATAACCTAGTTGGTATTATAAAGCTATCCGTAACTTTTCAGGATCAAAATACTATAGATGCCACTTTACTAATTATTGCGAAACTACCTTAATTACCTTTACCGTCAGTGTTTTACATTATCATTTGGTACCAAATTGTTCTTACCAGCTTTCTTACCCTCAGATTTATAGAGATCAAATAAGATGTGCATTGATTTGCACAAGTTTCTAGCCCCTCGTGAAGCCCTTCTAGCAACCAATTCTTAATTACAAGTCCGTTTCCTCGTGATAGACATGGTGCCGTATCGTTCTTACCATGAACCACACTGGCAAAAAATAATAGATATACCAACTAGCAAAAGACGTCAGCTCCTCATCACCAAAGATTCTAGCAACCGATTCTTACTTACAAGTCCATCTCCCCGTGACTGACGTGTTACCAAATAAAAATTGTTCGTTCGTACCATATAAAACACAGAAAACAAATTGTAGATGCTCCAAGTAGCCAAAATTGCTAACCCGTCATTGCCGAAGATGATTATGGTCTAACAGCCTGGTGTTGCTTACAAGTACCCTACATGTCTCACAATTGGGATCTTCCCATTTTGGGTTTGAGTGTACCCTACTACTGAAGTTGTCAATCCCTCTAAACTTTCAAACTGTTGTAACTCATGAAGGAATTTTTGTATAAAAAAACGGATGTTATATACTTTGATCAGCTCATCAAGTTCTATCGATTGCCGTTGAAAAAAAATTCTATCTGTATTAGTTCAAAAGTGGACTTTTTTGCTGTAGACCAACTTTCTAATATCACCACTTAGAAAGGAGCACAAGACAAGCTCTAATATCTTTAGCAATGAGAGAACTTTTAAAGTTTAAGAGGCATGTCTGATACCAATTCTCTTCCTCAATCCCAAGCCTAAGAAATGGAATGATAAAGTGAGCAGAAATCACGAACAGAAATAGGTAGAAATATTAGATGGCAGCACTTTCGGACCCGTGGGAAAATGCCACTTTTTTGTTTCTATAAATTTTTCTATTTATCACTCAAAGAAGATATTTTGGCTGTGGGGCCGGGGAACTGTCGCACATATTTAGCACTTATAGATTTTAGTCCACCTTCAATTTGAAACTGGTGCCTGCCTGCTTGCCTGCTAGAACGGAGCTTTCCACTCGAAAGCAGAAACATGGTTTGATGAAACGAAAGCTTGGCTGCACAACTTCAGATAGTCCTCTCTGACATAGGCTATACAACTCCGCTTCACTTCACATACCGTAGGCTCTGGCTCGAGGACAAGCAAAAACATCCTTTTTGGCCCCAGGCAAGAGCTCTACGGAGCTTTCCAAAATGTAAGGTCATATTCATCAATCCGGCCTAAGGTCCACACTTTCCGTAAAAACCGCAGCGGTTAGACCCTTGCCACTTTCTAGTAATAAGCTGAAATCGGGGTACTAGGAAAAAAAAACAAAAAAACAGGACAAAACCAAAGTGTTGCTCTCGCAACACAATAAGCCAATAGAACCTCCGTCTTTGGTCCCATACACCGATCATGGATACCACGACAAAACTGAGCAGAGCTAAAGGTACTTGCTAAGCTTTGAGTTAATGCCCGTCTACTTCCCTCTTCACCGCTGAGCATATCAGAAGAAAATACTGTAGCAAGCGTGCATGGCCCGCTTCTCCGGGGCTGTACTGCGATATACCTGTTTGTACAGGTAACGAATTGTGATGTTCCGCGGGAATCTATTCGACTGAGCATGGTCGTATAACAGAGATAGGGAGGTGGAGGTTCTTGTGTTTATTTGTTCTTCGTAAAACCTAGGTCGAAATTATATGCTTTTCTTTTTCATGAACTATTTGGGCTCGAACTTCCGTTACTAAAAAAAAACTTTCGAGGACGGATTCAAGATCATGTCAAAATAGTGTGAACGTCTTTGATAATCGTGAAGAACCGTTACGGGGCCTCGCCCCGCTCGGCGATTTTTTTTTTTTTAAATGATTTGCATACTAATATACAAAACGTATTTACTAAAGAAAATCTGAGCTCACTGCAGTACAGATTCATGGCCCCGAAAAAAACACCATAGAGGGGGGGATTTTTTGTTCACGACTGTACCAGACGAGGTACCAGATAATGGTATTTTAATGGTGTAATGGTGTACGACATTTTACTGATGTCATACTTCGTCTGATACCGGATGGTCATTTTTTACCGCAGTGAGCACCGATCGACACAATCGTATATGTCATTGACAAAGTTGCATACTTCACCCTTTTATTTGAGCTCACCGGTAAATTATAGCATGATCCTCTCGGATTTTTTTTAGTTCACAAAGCTATAAAACATTTTTGACTTGTTGAAGTGAGCGGACATGAGGTGTTGGATACTCACCAGGGGTGCTGCAATCGAATCTGTCTTGCTCGGCTTGAGCTGTGTGTATAAACAAAATAGTGGTTGAAGGGTGGGATGGTCGGCCTGTCTATCCTTGGGTCGGTTCGATTAAGGCAAGGATATGTAAGGTAATAGGATCGTCGCGTGGGATGGACGGCACGTAGGTATTTTAGGGTCTGGTATTTCTAGGGTTTTTCGGACAAATAGGAATCCCCGAACCGCATCCAGGTGTTTAGCAAATTGGTTAGCCACTTGCAAGTAGTCACCTGGAGGAGGTGAATGTGTTAGTGTGCTTGTCCATTGTTTATGGAACTTTCGTGAAGTATTGCCGGACCATGGTATACAGTACGGTTGCCTTCCGCAGAAACAGAAGCCCTGTTTTATCATCAATTGTCAGCACGACTGACTTCGTCGATCCACTCCTTCTCTTTTCTCTCTGCAATCCAATAAACTTCTTGTTCCTGGGCTCCGACCCTTGAACCTTGTCGGCCTGGGGTAGGTTGCTCTTCGTGGGTCAATCACGATGACTCGCAGGACGTCGATGCTACGAAGAAACTCGATGATTTTCTTGAAGATTTGTCGCTCTTCTCGGGCTGGGCGAACTGAGTCGATAAGCTCACCGGTGGAGACTGGCCCATCGGCCCCGGTTAATGCTTCTGCACCAGCTAGCGAACACTTTGTTTTCTGGTGAGATTTTCAAATAGTCCGACGAAAGAGTTTCGAAAAACGATCGAGTTCATCCGTGAAAGGTTAACGGCGGCGAACGGAATTACCATCCGGATTAGCATAACTCTGTCACTTTCAGGCAAACGGATCTTTATCGTGGGCTCTCGCCGGAAAAATATTCGGTTTTGCTCAGTTCTTGTGAATATCTTCACAAGAGTCGGAAAATGCAGTAAAGATGGAGTGATTTGTTATAAATAGGTTTGCCCCACTCCCCTAGGGGTCCTGCTTGTGGAAGGATCTTGGGGATTGGATATTTAAGAGTGGATTGGGCGCGACAATATACGAATTTTGCGACTGGTTGCCAGTTTTGGTGTTGTTTATTTTCCCGCGACCTTTTTTTATGATAACATGCTGTGACAGGGTTGATGAAAGTTTTGACCTTCTTCCCCCAGAAATACCAGTCCGGAGTGAAATCATGAAGTATGAAATTAACTCTACGGAAGACTCAAACTGAGGGGTTGCTCACTCTCGATTTTAGTGTAGCCTAGGCTTTAATGAACGTTCAAATCAGCATGTTTAGAAACAAAATCACTAAATTCATGGACGGTTCCGGTGCCGGCACCGGTGGTTTCGGTCGATGCCGAGATAGGGTGTACAGCAGGTGCCGGGAATGGGTACTGACCTCGTCTTAAACTGACCATTCTCTTGGGCAGGATGAAAGAGCGTCAAATTGAATTTTGAGTATTAGGTTTTCCCCCATCGCAAGCTGACTCGAATAATAATTGCGCGAAACTGAGCTTAGCTGAGTTTTATTTCCAGCGATATTTCGGCCTTCTAAAAGCACACCTCGCCCTAATTATTGTTTATGTTCCAGTATTTGAAACTATCTGAATAGTGTAAAGCTAGGCTCTGCTTTGAACAAATTATCCACGGCCTTGGCTGTTTTAAGCCTTTTCCCACGCCGTAGGCTTCTAGTAAAATCTCGGCAAAATTCAGATAACCTGTTTTACGCATCAATAGCACGAGACGCGAACATTCGTCGGGTGCATAATGCGCATGGAAACTAGTGAATCGTGGGAAATGGAAAGATTAGTGAGGTGTCGTTAGATGATTCAGAATGTAACATACGAAATTTGGGTCTCCGGGTTTAAGAACTAATGAATGCTGTTACGCTAGCATGTTGAATAGGCAATATAGGTACGAGAGATCCTCCAAGGGTTCTCTTTAGACTCAAGCGAGAAAAACAGGTCAGTTTTTCTCGCTTCGTTTTTCTCGGCAAGGGCTCACATACAGTAGAGGTATGCTTATTTGAACAGTTACTTTAATGTGAACAGTGCAGTTTTGGGCTAGATGGTAGAATGAAAATTCAAATTACTTATTCAGGTGTTTTCAGAGCCCTTAGTGACCTACTTTGGCTAACTGGTAATTGGTTTTATACACAGCAAGTGCATGAAAATGGCAAAGTCCGAAGTAAACAAACGTTCATATACGCGTACCTCTACTGTATAATATGGACCTTGCCAAGAAGGGCCGAAATGTCGCTAGAATATGACTGACGTATATATTTATTGCAATCAAATGCGAGTATCTACTAGCCTACTGGATTACCGAATAATGTTGTTGTCCACATTGCGTTGATTGTTTAATTACAGCGAGTATGGGTTGTTGGTTATATAGTAGTAGGCATGAGAAATCCTGATCCAAGTGTTTCTTCCGCCTGAATCTTAAAAGTTTAACCGAATAAGGCTGAGATGCGACAGTCTGGGTACCCATCACTTATTCACTAAGATTGGCTTGAAGATCGATTTTCATCGAATGAACTTTTCCGGATTTGTGGTACCTCGGTTTGCTTATACCTCAGTGCCTGAAATATTTTATTCTGAAACTGTAAACGATTGCCGAAAAATAAATCTTATTTTGGTAACACACTTTCTTCAGAAGTGACCTTAAATCTGAATCAAGATGAAAAATTAAAGTCCGTTAGCAGAGTCAAAATAATTTAGTGTACTTGAATCCAGGAAATAAAAATAGGCCGGCTTTTCAGTTAAACTTTTAAAGGGGTTGGGTCAGAAGTTTTTTTTTATCAGAAGTTGAACTTCACTCACTTTCCTCTTCACTTCACTCAACTTTTTACTTCACGTCTCTACAATTATTTTGCTGATTGTTGGTAGGAAAGTGTGTAAGACAACACCCTTAACTGCTTTAAAGCACAACTCTTACTCGACGGCTCAGAAATACCGTTTTTTGATAATACCATTACTTTCCACATGAATTTGAGCGATTTTCTTGTTAGCGCTCGTCTATTCTATCCAGCCTTTCCGCTCTCGGACGTGGCGACTGGACGCAAAATATTTGAAAACTGGACGCGGCGTGGGTAAAAAATGGGAAACCAACCAAGACAAAAGAAGCCGAAAACAGAAAATAGACCAGACGGCCTACTAGGATGTCTTCCAAAATGAAAAATAGTACTTTGAAGTTTCATGTCCTAAGGTGTGAAAGAGTTGTCGGCGGACCATGAAGCTTGCTGCAAGTTTGCGTTGCGTGACAGACAAAATCCGGCTCGACCAAAAAATCGCCCAAAGTCGTAGGTACAAGATTAAACAATGGCGGAAAGCGAGGACTTCAGCAGCTTATAATTTTAGAAGGGAGCCACAGATAGTGTGAGAGGCAGAATAAGCAAGAGGGGTCCTTTAAGTAGAGTTATTGAAGCATCTGATTTTAGTTGGCAACAGTAGGCCTTATTTGAGACCTTTGAGCTGATCAGAGTATCCTTGGAGATACCGTAATGTCGCTCATTTGTAATCTCTAATACGGCGCGGTAACCTGACGTTATATCATGCCACTCGGATGCCAAATGTTGAATTTAGCATCGGGGCCCTGCAGTTCTTGGCGTTGCCACTCCTCACCATTGTTTTATGTCCGATCTATCAACAAGCTAAATGATCCATTTGCTGTTTTCAACATATCATTCGTTCCACTGCGTTCTTTGAAGCCAGGGGTTAGACACTTGCGAAACTGAGAGTTTGGGTGGGTTCACTGCGCAGTCTGTTAAGGAAATGTACGTTGATGTAGTACAACCAGATCAGCAGCAGAGGAACCCCGGAAAACAAATTACATCTACACTATTAATGTTATGCATAACCAGCATTGCCAGGAAAACCACTGAAAAAGCATCTGCTGACTTTTTTGTTTGTCGTCATGGCATCAAAAAAGTCAGCAGATGCTTTTTCGGCGTGTTTGCAATGCTTGTATGGATAATATTTAATGCATAACGTTTTCAAAATCACAACAGATTACATCCCAAGTGTTGTCTGTTGAAACTGCGCATCCTTGTGTTATTTTTTATGGACCTTTCGACGCTATAGTGGTAATTGCCTGACAGGCGCGCTAGAATGTGTCTGTTTTGTTGGCGCTTATAGCGCAAATATAAAAAAGAAAAAGAAAAAAAAGAAATGATAAAAAAGACACTAAATCTGCTCTCGTGAACTTCCATGGCGAGGACGGTTTTCGCGAGTTGGAAAGCAAAGTCGGAATCACTTTCCAGTGGTATTCGCGCTACATCGGAAAGTTGCCGAGCTTTCCCACCCGGTTTTCGCGCTTTGGAAACCGAAGCAGCTTTCCTGGAAAGTGATTCCACGAAGTTAGTGGAAAGCTCCGCGGAAAGTTGATTTTTTCGGCGGGAATTTCAAAAGTATAGAAAAAAAAACAATGGAAGTATCACTAATAAATAAAGAAAAATTGCAAGCGTTGTTAGGATGACTTCGGTGAAGTGTATGAGATTCAAAGAAGTACCAAAGTGAACCATATTTATTCGAAAGAGCTTGTAATTCAATATTTTACCGGCGACGTCAGCTTTCCATGCGTTTTCGCGATCAGTCCAGCGGGAAAGTGGAAAGTGATTCCAGGAATCGCTTTCCCACAGTTTTCACGATGCGCTTCGCTCGCCGGAAAGTGATTCCGAGATTTCGCGAAAACCCTCCTATATATACTTGTAGATTACAGAATGCGGCTTGAGCCTGTCCTGCAGTTAGTGGCATTTTGTAGCCAAACAATCTGGCCTATCTGGAGATTTCCCACCCCCTAACTTTTCAAGCTTCGGGAGTTCCTCAGAAATTTCTGATGATGCACTTTTTGCGGGATTATGTTGAAAAAAAACAAAGCGAATCAAGCGATTAATCGTGCTTTTGCAATGATTTTAAATGAACGTACCGTGACTCTTCTTCACTTCTGTGAAATCGAGATTAGGTTTCTTCATCTGCGAGAGCTGGTGTATTGCGCATTTTACCTTTTATTGCGCTGTTCCACGGCCTGGTGACGATGGTGACGCTTGTCGATTAAAGGAGGGAAAAAGGTATGGTGGGAAATAGGGAAGAAACCATTACCAATATCTAGGAATAAATAATATAAACCCTACTGTACCCTTATCTTCTAAATTCTGACACCAGCCAACATTATTCAGAAAAGCAGGAAGTCAGAGCAACAAGTCAGTCAGTCTTTCCCGCTAATTTTCACAGCAACAGTTCAGTCAATCTCTCCCACTTATTAATAAAGTTATCCAGGTTTGAACTCGCTACCCAGATGGGAGTGATCAAGACATAGGAAATGTTAGAATACATACAGCTTAACCGGCTTATTCTTATATATTTTTATGTCTATTTTTATATCACTATTATTGATTTATATTTTTCATCTTGGGCTTTAGTAGTGACGTTCAGAACATACACTGCTGGCCCGACAAGACAGGTTCATCCAGACGCGGAGGATTTTAATTCCAACAAAAGCTTGCATTTCGATGGCTAATGAAACGAAGCTCAGGAAATTTCAAAGTCCAGATTGGAAGGTCACTTGTGAAGGAAGCCCGCTATTGCGTTTGACCCAAAAAAGGTTTATTTTTCGGCAATCCTTTCCCGTTGTAGCTGCTAAATGTTTCGAGCATAGAGGTACACAAATCCGAAAGAAAAAGTTCATTCGAAGGAAATCTGTTATATGAATAGTGCAGCAATGAAGTAACGCACTTTTTCCCGGTCTTCAAGCCTTTTCAAGTGAATAAGTGATCGGTAACTAGACTGCCATATTTTACTGAGCGTGTTTAACCCTACTTACCGTAGTTACTACGCATAACGTCACGACTCCTAGCTTCTTGGCGTCAACGCTGGAACACATATTTCTGTTTTCGTCAAAATATCTTGCCGCGGGCTGATCGGGCCCATCAGGTCACAGAGGTCGTAGTTATCAAGCTAATTACGCTCCCGAACGTGTAAGCAAATATTTACTATTGGTTACTACTTTGAGAAGGTTGGAACGGTCAGCGTAGTAACTTTTCACGAGGTCGGAACGAAAATAGTAACTAATAGTTACTATTATTAGAAGGGTGGAACACGCTCACTATCTCAAGTCTACATTGTTCCGATACGCAGTTTCTGCCCCCCCCCCCCGACATCGGTGTTTCAGCTCATGCGTTTTGTCGGCCATCGCTGCACCTACTCTCATCCATCTGTGCAGAAAAAGGTTGGATTGCACATTGACTCAGTTGCATTACAGTTAGTGCTTGTCACTCTTGATATGTTCCGAGATGTACTTTGAAGTGCTTTACTTGCGTACCAATTATCCCAAATGACACCGCTGTGTCGTCGGACTTTTTGAGCCTGGGTTCGAACCCCAGCGCTTTTTCTTTTTGTTCAGAAGTTTTCGTCATTATTGTTGATGGTGGACGTAATTTATTACCATAGCAGAACACCATTTGGCAAAAAGCGTACTGAAATCTTAGTCATTAGCAAATAGTGAGTAGAGTTTTTTAGTGGACGTCCAGTTGATTAGTGACCTAGTGCTTTTTGGTCGTATCGCGGTTGCTCGCGAATTTCGTCCACTTTTTTGCGTGAATTGGCATTTCTTCAGAGAGCGACATCCAAACTTCAAATTGGTGTACATTCTTGGGAGATGTATGTTCAGTGCGAAGTATTGGCAACGTCCAGATCAGATGTATACACCGCAGTCATGTAATCCGCAAGCCTTTGTTCTGTGGTACATTTAATTTGTGTGAAAAAACTTTCCGAAATCGAGAATTAAGTTCTTCACCGTTACCAAGAGTCCGTGATTTTTCTTTCCATTATTTTTCTGTTCCGTCAGGGGCTTTCACTGGCAAGTGTCTCATTTTTCACGCGTCAGTATGAGGGACTTTAGTCGTTTCGCCTGCTGAACAAGGTTGTGTCTGAACCGAGGTTTTAGTATCCTCGTTCTCGTTCCGAATCGGAAAGATTGGGGGTCCGAAAAGGGTACTCCGATTGACTTATTCTGAACTGACGGGTGGTTTAACCAATGGATTGACCAATGGAACCAATAATAACTGACGGATTTTGGTGATCTAATTTTTGGCCGGAAAAGTGGTCGAATTGATGGATTTCTTATGTGAACGGACAAGTGGTTTAGTCGACGGTTACGACCTGAAAGCTGACGAAGGGTTTTGGGGTTACATTGTCACGTTGGTTTTCGGGCGAGGACCGTGGATCAGCCATTGGGTGGCTATAACTGACTGATTTTGGTGGCCCAATTGATGATAGGCTGAGAAAGTGGAAAAGTGCTCGACTTGGTCGAGTTCCTATATGAACGGACAGGTGGTTGATTAACTGATAAATTTTGATGTTCCAACTTCTGAAAAAGTTGGAAAAGTAGTCGAATTGGCGGATTTCCTATACGAACGGACACGTGGTTAATATGTTATACAAGTTAGCGTGACGGAAGTTCCTGTCACTATCCATAGGTTTGGGTTACATCTTCACGTTAGTCTTCCGGCGAAGACTTCGCTCGTTTAGCCAATTAGTCAGATATGGACCAGATAGGATGCCTTAGTGAACCCTGAACTTAAGGCAACTGTCTGACTATACTGATTTACGCCTCCCGTCAGTACATGACATCCAACCGTCGAACTGGAGTACTAAAAGCAGTCTGAATTTCAAAGCGGCCTGAATACCAAAGCGGTATCTCGTCGTTTATTACTTCGCTTATTGAAGTATGGCCATTGTTTGCCATACATTAGATTCGTTACGTTCTGGTTTGGCGGCTCCATTAAATTGCTTTACATGTTACGTGCCGCATTGTTTATAGGTCTATTAGGGAGTTTTTTCAGTTCATTTCCTATACTTAACTCGACCCTCCAGATAGCACCGTCTATTGTTGAAAGATGCTTTTTGCTGATCAGGTCTTTTTCATTGCTTGTTTTGTGCTGGTTGTGTGCACTGTACCATACATAAAAATGTAGGCTATTGCGTTTCAGCAAGCAGGAGGAACATACAGTTCGGAAAGCTACAACTATTCTTGGTTCACCTTCTGCTCACTTTTTGCCATCCGGTACAACATTGCGCAGCCAATTTGTTTTATGTTCACATATCCTTCGCAAAATTCAAAATATTACTGATAGAATTACTCCTTCACCGTTGTTAAACTGAAACCTGCGCGAAGCACGGCAAATAAAACAGAATCTTTGCATCAGCATATTTTAAACTAATAAAATTACTCAACGCTGTTCCAGTCACTTCTAATCAATTTCCTCTCAATCATCTCCTCCACCATTCCCGTAGCCAGTTTATAGTGGCTGAACCACTATACGAAAATCGATCATTCGTGAGTAGCGGACAGTGAAGTAAGACATTTTCACCGGGTATTCAAGCCTATTTAAAGTTCAACTGAGGCTGAGATAGGACTATCTAGTTACCTTTCACTTATTCACTTAAAGAGGCTTGAAGACCCGACGAAAAGGCGTTACTTCTGTAATATCAGAGTTACAATCGAGTGGCGTAAACTACGTCAGTACACTTCGTTGCTCCGCTATTCACGAATAGTCAGTTTTCATATAGTGGAATGTCCCTGTCAGATCTGTGTTGTATGCTTGACTAAAATGATTTACGAAAAGTAAGTGTTCACGCAGTGAGCTACCTTTCCAAAGCTGATCACTGGCCACTGAAAAGCCGCGTTTGTGTTGAGATTCAAATTTTCCGCGTCATAGTAGAATTTTGCGCTGTTAGGACGGCCGTAGATATTATGAACGTCACACTAGACCAAATAGTGAAAAAAAATTCCCTGAACACAGTCCAAATAATGCGGTGAATTCAGTTAAATGATACACAAAAAAGTTGGCTTTTCAGTTAAACTTAAAGTGAATAAGTGGTGGGTAGCTAGACTGTTCTATCTCAGCCCATTTCGGTTAAACTTTACCAACTTGACTATTGACGACCATTTCTTTTTCAGCTGTGAAACTGGCTACGACGGCATGAGATGTGAAGTCCACATCGACTTCCAGCGGGACTACAGTTTACTTGGTCCACTCATAGCCTGCTCGGTGTTGAGCTTTCTTCTCTTGGCGGTCGTAGTTGGAATGGCATTTAAGATGTGCAAGCTCTACCGGCGACCTCGAATAAGGAAACATGTTTTCGTCAACAAGCCAAAGCCTACAATGTCGAATGGTCCAACGGGATCGGATGGAATCCAGCTCGAGTTGGAAAATTGCTGCAATATGAATGTCTGTGAAACGGTAAGCTTGGGCGTTTTCTTTTGGAGGATAGTAGCTCTCGGATGTTTTATTTCAAAAAGGTAGAGCAGCTTTTGGTCTTGAAAAATTACCAATCTTCTTACCCACAAAAATCTTGAATTTTGTCGACGCGTCTGATGCTGCTACAAAACGCCATCTTTTCCGTTGCTTGTCGCTTGATTCGATTTGTGTCGTATTAAAAACGCAGAACTCACAACTCTCCCTAGAAATTATCTTTTCACGATGAAATGGCTCAGAAATATTGTTTTCGAAAATACAATTACTTTCCACGTGAAATTAGCGATTTTTGTTGTTTAGGCGCTCGTCGACTCTGTCCGGCTTTCCCTCTCTCCGACTGGACGAATGTTTAGAACGCGCGTGGTTAAAAAGGTGGAAAACCAAGCAAAACAAAAGAAGTCCCAAACAGAAGACAGACCTGATACCATGTCTTCCAAAATGAAAGACAACTCTTTGAAGCTACTCATGTCCTTATGTGTGAAAGAGTATCGCTGAACCTTGAAGCTTTCGGCCAAGTTTGGGTTGCGTGGCTGGCAGGTGGCTGGCAGAACTCGGAACTGCCGAAAAAGCATTAAAGAGTCGTAGGAGTAAATCGAAACAATGGCGAAAGGCGGGGATTTCAGAAGCTTATGATTGGGAGCTAGGAATAACGTAAAAGGCAGAATAAGTAAGAGGGGTCCTTTAAACATTCTTGAAGAGCAACTTACGTTTGCGCACATTTAGCTGCCATAGAGGGATTGCACCCTACCCGACGAAAACGGACGGGAGAATAACACACAAATTTAACATTAGGAAGCATAGGACTTTCGACTTTGAGACTAAATTACCGGCCTTGGATAGCTGCTGTGAGTCAGAGAGTTGTTGGAATTGTTATCTGGCTTCTTCTTGTTCGAATAATGCAGCTTTTGACAATTAATGTTCTTTTTTATGAGAGTTTGAAGGCTTCAAAGTTTGTAAACAAAGAGGAAGTCTCGCGTCCTATTGGTCAGCTATGACGCGTTCCTTGAAGTGTGCGTCATAACCGACCAATAGGACGCGAGCCTCCGTCTTTGTTTACCAACTTTGAAGCCTTCAAACTCGCATAAAAAAGAACATTAATTTGCAAAATTTGTATTATTCCAACAAGAAGAAGCCAGATGACGATTCCAACAACTCTCTGACTCACAGCAGCTATCCAAGGCCGGTAATTTAGTCTCAAAGTTGAAAGTCCTATACCTAGCTCGTAATGTTAATTTTCTTTGTTATGATCCCGACGATGACGGCGTAGAAATATCCGTTTTCTTCGGGTAGGGTGTAGATCTAACGTCCAGAAGGTGCTACAACGCTAACATACTGGGAGATTCATTTAGGCATAAGATATGCGCTCTGTCTTTCTGTTCATTTGGAAAATGCCAAAAAATTCCGAGTAAGCTTGCTCTATGAATTAACTATACTGGTCGAAGTTCGGACAGTAAAAACATTGCTATGTTGTATCCGTAACAACGTTAAAATTTCACTAGGAACAATTCGTGAGTATATAAGCGTTTATTATTAAACATTTATTAAAAGGGTGGTTGTCGTTTATGGCACATTGGTGAAGTCATTATTGGCAACGCTGATGGGGTATGGATATCAAGACATACCCACCACATAATTTTTTAAACACGGGATAGTCGGCCTAACTAAAGCTGACATCTCGTTAAAATGTAGCTAATGCAACCATGAAATATGAAATTTACCTTCTATTTTGATATAATAATAATAATAATAATAATAATATAATTGCATCAAAAGGCTTTCGCCTCTATAAATTTCTCTATACACTGAATTGAATTTCAGCCAGGTGGCGATCTACACCTGCTTTGAATTGATTGATGTTTTCGGCATTCACGACACTTTCTGGTAGGTTATTCCAATGTTCGACTATTCGGTTCCTGAAGCTCCATTTTCC
Source organism: Branchinecta lindahli (assembly GCA_023053555.1). Taxonomy (NCBI): domain Eukaryota; kingdom Metazoa; phylum Arthropoda; class Branchiopoda; order Anostraca; family Branchinectidae; genus Branchinecta; species Branchinecta lindahli. Next base: position 28,163,791 of record JAKZAO010000002.1, read on the forward strand.
AATGTCTTTTCGGAATTTTTCACCGCACAGTTTCAAGTTGTGTCCTCTGAGACCATTGTGGTTAAAACTGAGGACATCATCAGGACTTATGTTATCATAATAATTATGACAAATTTTAAAAGTCTCGATTAAATCACCTCGGAGAAATCTGTAAGATAAACTGGGTAATCGCAAATTTTGAAGCCGTTTTTCATAAGGCAGATGGCGAATGGCTGGCACTGTTTTTGTAGCTCTTCTCTGGACTTGTTCTATGGCGATAATGTCCTTGTTATAGAAAGGTCTTGTTGTTGCATGGCCATATTCAATTAGTGGGCGAGCTAGGGCCTTAAATAAAGTTGGAAATAGGGAATTGTCCTTGAATGTAAATGTCCTTCTCATGAGGTTCACAATTCTTGTAGTTTTCTTGATAATAGTTTCATAATGTGTTGAAAATTTTAAATCTGTGTCCATAACTACCCCGAGGTCACGCTCAGAGGTGGTAATCGAAATCGTCCTTCCGTCCAAGGTGTACCGATGGTCATGGATGGTAGGGCCAAGACGAAGGTGGTGACATTTATCGGTATTGATCTCCATGGCCCATTTAGTCATCCACTGGCAGATCTCATCAAGGTCTTTTTGAAGAGACTGGGCATCATTCAATGCTTTTATGCCTCTGTATAGCTTTGTGTCGTCAGCGTATAACATAACCGGAGAGCTGATACTTTCGGTTAGGTCATTTATATAAATGTTGAAGAGAAGGGGACCGAGAACACTTCCTTGTGGCACACCGCTAAGAACATTCACCTCCGTAGTGCTAAGCTGGCCATCTACTCTTACTCGCTGCGTTCTGCAGGTTAGGAAATCTTCTATCCAAGTTAAATTTTTTCCGTTTACACCCAAGCGCTTTAGTTTCAAAAGTAGCCTTTTGTGCGGTACCTTATCAAAGGCTTTTCGCAAGTCAATGTAGAGAACATCCACCTGTATCCCCGCGTCGATCATTGCTCTCCAGGCTTCACTGGCAAGTAGAAGCTGAGCTTCTGCAGATCTCCTGCGCATGAATCCAAACTGGCTTTTGGAAATGTCAGTCAGATGTCTGCAGAGGTGATCAGCAAGGAGGGATTCGAAAATTTTGCATGGGATGCTTGTCAGACTTACTGGTCTGTAGTTTGATGGGATTTGCCTTGATCCGTTTTTAAATATGGGAGAAACGATGGCTTTTTTCCACAGTGAAGGTAGCTTTCCGCTTGCGTATGATTTTTTGAAGATCTCGTAAAGTGGTAGTTGGATTTCAGACGCCAGTTCGCGCAAGACCCTAGGATGAATGTCGTCGGGTCCTGGGGATTTATGAGGGTCTAAATTTTTTAGTTTTATATAAACGTCATTTACCGAAAAATCAAGGTCTGGGATATGATATTGATATGGGAGGGAGCAAGAACGAAGAGCGGATGATCGGAACCTAACATGTTTGCAGTTTGCACATTCCCGTTGAAGTCATGACGAATATCACAGTTTCCGGCTTTGAATTTTTTTTTACTAGAAATCGTTTTTTTTTTTTAATTCGTAGCATCTTTCTACATTAACTTATTTTTATATTATTTAAACAAAAACAAAAGAAAATAATGTTTCGTACTTTTTATGGCTACTCCTCCATCCCTCAGTGGCGTTAATTTTGATCTATATTTACCCACTTTTAAACTATTTACGTCACTTAACTTTTGAGAATAAAACCCATATTACATTTACTATTCTTCCCGGCCTAATACTTTTTTTTAATGTTATTCCTTGTTTCTGTCCTTTAAACCTTCACAATGACACATGCAAAATTTTCTCTCAGCCAAACCGTATCTAAGGGAAATAAAACAAAGTAAAAAAAGCGAGAAATATATCTTTCCGACAAAATATAACTACAAAACCATTCCATCTCCCCGCAACATTTAATCTAACCTCTATACTATAATCATAAAATATATTCCTGGCAATGTTTACTAACTACTTAATCATAACTAATAATATCTACGTTTTTTTAATTAAAACTACTCCAAAAAACTTCTTAAAATTTCTTCACATATAGGATTTTTTCTAGATTAAATTCAAATGAAATTTACTAGATCCTCTAATTTAATAGATTATATTCTTTTTACTGGTAGATCTAGTAAAATTTTACTACCGGTGGCAACGGGAAAAGTAGATTTAATTTGTCCTACCGAAGCTGTTCTGTGTGATTTTATCTAATAACCTAACATTTTCCCCCTAAAATGGTTGTTTGACTATGAAACAAAAAATCTGAAAGGCTTGACAGTCGTTATAGACAGTTGTAGTTAACCGAAGTGGAAAGAGATTAATTCCTTTGTAAAAAATTGGCCAGCCGAAGTCTAAAAAATAGTCGAGTTCAAGTTCTTTTTATTCACACAACATCATTAACAGTCTAAAATAAACAAAAATACAGTTACTTTAAAAAAATAGAAAAAATTCAAGGGTTTTGCTGTATCCCGATGGCTGGGAAACAGTTATCACATAAAAAAGCAAGCTTCTTTTATTAATATTGACCTATATGATAAATAATAAAGGAATTGGAAATCTTAAAACGCGATTCGAACGTGGTTGCAAGAAGTTCTATATGTTTACGTAAAGCTGCATCTCGATTCGTTTGTGCCCTTTTCCCCCTTTTTGCGTTCAGTGCGAAATCATAGTGTTTGTTTGCTATTTATATGTAAGAAACTGAATTTAGCTATGCTGCGACAGGTTCGAAATATAATCTCTCTCTCTCTCAAACAAAATCGCAAAGGGCGCGGTGGCAAGATCAGTGCGAAACAGCTATAAAATATGACGATACTTATTATTATTATTTTTTTTTCTTTTTTTTTAAGTAGTGAACTGGAAGACAAAAGTGCTCCTTTTTCGGGAGATTTTGAAATTTTCGTGCTTGGATCAGTCTAGTACACTAGCCCCTTTTCAGGCACGGTGCTCAAACGTCTAGCACCATGCCTGGGTGCTGGACGTTCAAGCACTGTACCTTGGATTTCAAGTATGGTGCATGGATTCCAGTATACAGTGCATGCATGAAAAACACAGTTTCTGTCACCACAACTTATCAACGGCTCGGAAAGGGCTGAAATTACTACCAAGAATTAGAGAAATCAAAGACAATCCTTATCATATTTTTCCTAACAAAAACAAAAGGACGCGACTGATGATGGAGATGAAAAATCTGACAGCAGCCTATCTATTTTCCATGTAGAGTGCCCTAGGAGCCAATATTCTGGTTGACTGTTAGGTAGAAAAAGCTGAGGCACAGGAAACTTTGCATGCAAAACCCTTGACTATGTAGAAAAGGAAATGATGTTTTTCATCTCCATCATCAGTCGCGTCCTTTTGTTTTTGTTATGAAAAATATGATAAGGACTGTCTTTGATTTCTCTAATTCATGGTAGTAATTTCAGCCCTGTCCGAGCTGGTGCTCAGTTGTGATGACAGAAAGTGTGTTTTTCATGCATGCACTGTATACTGAAATCCATGCACTATACATGAAATCCAAGGTACAGTGCTTGAACGTCTAGCACCCAGGCATGGTGCTAGACGTTTGAGCACCATGCCTGAAAAGGGGCTAGTGTACTAGACTGGCTTGGATTGCGTTATTGAATAGTTCTACAGATCGATTACCAGCTCTTAGTTATGCTGGGTAGTTGGTAGGGGACTGATACTAAGCTAGACCTGGACAAAAATAAATACGAAATTAGCTCACCGAATGTTCACACAAATATGACCGATCTTCGTCACCGTTCCACCATCGCAGATCTCAGTCGCTAGTGTACGAACTGGTTCCATCGGCTGAAACTCTATACTCAGCCAGATTTATCAACCATCATTGGTTAGTTCAGTATGACAAGACAAAATACCTTGTAGGCCTATGTGCGAAAGTCCACGTATGTAATAAATAATTCAGTTCAATTAAATTTTATTTTTCTCAAAAGTTCTTCAATAGCACTAGGATCGTCAAACATGGGTTGATCCATCCATCCATGGGTTGAAAAAAAGTAATGTAGTAGTATACGGTATTTGAAATTGGTTGTAAATAATTAAGTCAGATTAATTAATTAATTAAATAATTAATTAATGTGAAGAAGTAATTCAGTTCAATTAAATTTTATTTTTCTCAAAAGTTCTTCACGATGAAAAATAGCACTGGGATCGTCAAACATGGGTTGAATCATTAATTCATCCATGGGTTGAAAAAAAGTAATGTAGTAATATACGGTATTTGAAATTGGTTGTAAATAATTAAGTCAGTAAATAATTAATTAATTAAATAGTTAATTAATGTGAAGAAGTAATTCAGTTCAATTAAATTTATTAGACATGGGTTAAATCATCATCCATCCATGGGTTGAAAAAAAAGTAATGTAGTAATATACGGTATTTGAAATTGGTTGTGGATGCTCGCTTAAACGAGTGGACTCGCAGCAGTGAACATAAAACTTGCCAAATATCCAAGACATAATAATTATAATATAATTGCACCAAAAAGGCTTTCGCCTCTATAGATTCCTCAAGACACTATGTACATTAAATTGAATGTCGGCCAGGTAACTGTCCACACTTGCCTTAAACTGATTAATATTTTCTGCATTTACGACATTTTCAGGGAGATGGTGCCAGTATTCAACTATCCGGTTTCTGAAGCTTCACTTTCCAGTGTCTTTTGGAAATGAAACTGATCATTACCTAATTAATCATGTCGACGTGTACGGGGAACATGCTCATGTTTTGATACAAGAAAAAGTATGTTCCAACTCGACATGAACATAATGGCGATGTTGTCGTAAACGTTATGCAAACAACTTGCTGCGATTTGCGTGATTTTAGTAAATGGTGTTTTGGTCGTGTTAAGCTACGAACTTGGGGACCGGGGATTTCAGTAGCTGATTGGCTTGAGGGAAAGCAAACGTTCATTGGGAAACCCATCAGTGAAATTTTTCGTAGACAATAAAATGAAGAAATCGTAATGGGCCCAGAAATACATTCTGGGTTGTCAAAATAATTCGAAGGGAACGTATTTTCTGCGACATTTCAGTAAAGAACAATACCATTTTTAGTATAGCCTACATTTATTTTTATGTCACCCTGAATTTTTAGATTTGAAAATAATTGACTTTGTTAGTAGGCTATCGTGATTTGGGATTTTTGTTTAGTGTTTCAAGTTTTTGAAACATGAACTTTTTTTTCAAGTTTAAGTACTTTTTTTCTTATTAAGATGTCCACTATTATTTCCCTCTACAAAAAGACGTGATGGACTCTAACAAAAATAATTGTAGTTGCGTTGCGAAGTAACTTTTTAGTGTTGCCCCGTTTTCCCAGCAGTCCGACGATTTCTGCTCTTTGCAAGATTGTAAGGGTCTATATATTTAGGAGGTAAGGGTCTTAGGATAGTAAGGGTCTATTTATTTAGGAGGGAATTATTTATTAGGGAATTGAGTGAAAATTTGCTTTTCCATTTTGTTTTGTATTGCCATGGCCCTCGGGCTTTTTGTGCAAATATATATCATATCATATAGTGTCTGGTTTTAACCGAGAACTGTTTTTCACGTAAAACGAGACAATAGCGAAGGACTGGGATTTCTGGAGCTTATAGTTCCATAGGTAGCTAATGATAATATAAAAGACAGATTTGAGAGCTTGGGAATCAAGGTGCAATGGAAAACTGTATTGTTTTATCTGTTCATGTTTTCAGCCCTGCTTTGAGCCGAAGACGCGTCCCATATCATCTCGATTCAGCAAGAAAGATGAGAAGTACAACCTCCTCAAGGCCTCAAATGAGTTGTTCTGAGGCTGAGGTCGAATTTCAAGCCGTAGCTGGTTGCACTGTGATACCTCCTCGCATGGGTCTACGGTCGCTGCTTGTGCCTGGATTCTCCGGTGATATTTTAGTGAAACGTCAACCTGAATGACTCGCAATTTTTGCACATGGATTAGGTTATTGAATAGCTGCACAGATCGATACCACCCCCCATAGATCGATATACGACCCATTGGTTATATTGAGTGGGGGACTCAATATGTACTATGTCATTCTCAACAGCTGTGACATTTCAAGCAAATCCCTAGACATCTAGGCGCACTTACGTAGTGGGGTGGGGGGGGGGGGTATAGTTCAGTAGAGGTATGTTCCTTTGAACAATTCACCATATTTCAGAACCTTGGTTTATTTCTTCGCCTCTAAAAGAGTTCGATGGAAATAATAAATTAAGGTGTTAATATCAGGCCAAGTGTTTCAGCTTACTTTCGATAAAAATAATGAAATAAAACTCTCGAAGTCTACTTTCTTGTTTCTTTTGTAATTTTTGGATACTTCGGACAGAAATAAGTCAAGTTTGGCAGGGAAAGGGGTGAAAGAAACTGAAGAAAAGAGCAAAAATATAAAAAATAATAGTGCTTTAATCGTTGCTCTTGTACAGTACCGTTCATCAATATTTCCTAAGTTTAAATTGCGTCGTTTTCTTCGGTGCTGTTCATGGTTAGGCGACACCTGAAGAAACATACCTCTGCTGTAGACAAGATCTCAGATTGCCTCGCATTCTCAAATTCTGTGGTCAATCGTAAACTCCCATAGCTTTCTTTGATGTAGGGTGTACAAGGGACCCATCTTCGTGTAAGGGAACTGCTTGCCTCCTTTCAGTCACGCCAACCAAGCTAGAGCAAAATAACACCACGGAGTAGCGCCAAGACCTATGCTTTCCATGCATTTGGAAACGGGCGTTACTCGAATCGCCACCCACTACGCTGGCGACAATCGAAGCGAGAAAAATCTGCGTGTTTAGAAATTCGAGTACATTCTGAGACGCGGTCTGCACACTATCGAGGAAAAGGGGGCGCTGATGCACGATCGACTGATTGAGTTTCAGCAGGGATATTACCTATCGCTAGCGATGCTAGTGTCGCTGCTATTCGAGAGTGTGTCACTTTTTTCAAGTCTTGGCGCTACTCCTTAGTGTTATTTAGCTCTGAACCGAAAGAATGCTATATAATTCGTGACTTCTTAGAGCATCAACTCATACAGCCTTACATCCGTTGCCCCCGTGTTACTCTGTACTTTTCTAGCGCAGGAGCTGGCTCGGGTCAACAGTTGCATGCCAGACGAGGGAAAGGCGCTCGATCCCCACACGATTTTTAGTCCTTGCCTATGCTCATATAGGTTATAAACTTCCAGAAGACAATAGTGGCGTTTTTTATCGCTGATGAAATTTCCCCGGTAGACGAAGGAAGTTTGCCGGTTCGTGCTTATACTGTTTTCGGTAGCCGCTGGAGTTGGAGGCAACGTCCATCGCCTATCGGTGAGTCCTAGGCCGATAGGCGATGGACAGGAATATAGGCGATAGACGTTAGCCGTTGAGCACAAAAACAGAAATTAGAAGAAACAGCTACGGCTATCGGCTTCCGGCGAACGTCAAAAACGCCAAAAGACGCCACTAATACATAATCAGTTAATCAATATTATGTCCGCAAATCAGTGCGTTTGGTCGGTAAATCGATTGTGAAGGGGGTTGGTAGTCGGTAACAGTTGAGGTAGCACGGAGCTTGGGAAGGTTGTTTGCTCAGACTGCTGACCTCGTAAGAGATTAATTATGTTACTTCTTATAGTTGTTGCTAAAGTAAAGGAGCTCTGCTTTTAGATTCAGGGGTTTGTAATTATTGGTAACAGGGTTGCCACGGCTGGTGATTTTTTTTTCTTTATCAACATATTACTCGATCTTACCAGTTTTCACATCAGAAATACCAAAAAAGTCGAAAAATACCGATTTTTTCAAAAATTTCCGCGCTGCCTCGCAGCGACTTCTTCTTCTAACGCAGGATTTATTTTTGTTTTACGTGGCAACCCTTATTGGTAGGCGGTTGGAGCACACCCATGGTGACACAATGTTCTGCTTAAGGACTGCTTAATGGCCGTCGGAGGGTGGGGAGCTTTTGAATGCTTTTGAATGCTTCTCCTATTTTAGAAGTAGTGAACTGAAAGAAAAAATGCTCCTCAGTCGGGATTTGAACCCAGGACCTTCTGCTTACAATGCAGACACTCTAATCGTGTGAGCTACCGAGGGGCTTGTGAACAGAGTTCACAAACCACTACAATAGTCCGGTACAAGTCGGCCATAGGAACAGTGATCCCGGTCGAAGGCAAATTCATCTAATCAGTTCACATCCCCAAATTACGGAAATTTTGCTTCTCCTATTATATGATATAGTGTTCGTGTTGCGAACTCGAACTGATTGACATCAATTAAGCGAACCCTTCCGCTCCCCCTGGTTCTGGCTACCCCGTTCATTTTTTTTTTGCTGGATGGTAAGCCCTGTCCGCTATATCCTCTAGCCCGGCTCTAGTATGGAGTATTCTCACTGATTCGTGTGCTCCTCCCACCGTCCTCACTCCCTCAGTGAACCCCCCTTTCACTCTTTCAACTCTTTTATACGTAGGAAGATATGTATACAATTTCTATGATACCAGTTTATACAATCTGACTATAATACTATTTGTTCTCGTGATTAGCTAGTGCTGCCAAAAGACCCTGTGTTCGTTTTATGTCTATCATTACCCAGATTTACAACTACCCTGTGGTTTTGTGCGTTTCTAAGATTCAGTCGTGGCATATTTATTTGCGCTTTGATACAGCTGATCTGTCGATGCTGGAACTAGTACCTGAGGGGTTATTAGCTCATGATTTTACATAGTAATCTCCTTTCCCACTGGATATACCCCGAGGCTCCAAGTCAAAGATGGAAGCTACTGATCGCAGTCTATCTGAGGGTAGAATGATGATTACAAATCAATTGGAGCGAGGATAGATAAATAACTGTTTTGAGACTGTCCCCCCTCTCCCCGCTCCACCATTTCTCCTACGTACTTGCGTCTTGCTCGGAAATGGGGGGTAGACCCGCCCCCCGTAAACTTGTTGTTCGTAGGTGTGGGTAACACTACATCGTTGTGAGCTCTTTAGGATAATACGTGAGTATCGATGGTTAAAACAAATATTACAAAGTAAATTACGCTAGAGCATATTAAGATTGTTGTGTAAAAATTATCCGTGTTGTGTAAAAATTACACCTGAGATTTTGATGTGATATTTAGGTCCTCTGTTGCATTTGCTCTTTGGTCATGTCCTTTTTGCCATAGTCTGCAAGTGGGATGCTGATCACACTGACATTGACATAAGTGCAATATTTTCTTTCATCAAAAGATAGAGCAATTTTTAGTCTTGAAAATTGAACCAATCTCCTTTTTCTTTACTCACAAAAATCTTGAATTTGTTGATGCATCCGACACTACGCATGCTTGTCGCTTGATTCGATTTCTGTCGTATTAAAAACGCAGAATTTTGCAAAAAATCTTAGCAGTTCGGACCCAGGTTAATTTGTTTCTGCAGAAATAAGGTACAACTATGAACCACTAGTTGAAAATAACGCGCCAAACCATTTGACTCCCCCTTTCTCAGGTTTCCCTTTTTTTTATCTTTCAAAATATTTCTGACCATAAAATACCATAATTTATTTACCATTTACCCTACCTATCCTCATTTGTACCTCTGATCAGGTAATGTCTTCATCTTCTTTCATGCTTGTAGAATCTTGATTACTCTATCATTTTCTGGCAAAATACCTTTTTCATTGAGTCATCTCAGATCGTAACTCTGATTTCCTCAAGTTCCATCGAGGTACTTGACTGGCTGATTGCTCTATCAATCCACAATAGTTGCTCTATCTGTTCACTTCGTTTTCTGTTTTTCATCGTGATGTCAATAACTCGCGCTGATACAAGGTTCGGAATTGGATTCAGCATGGGTGTTCTTAATTGTAATGCTCTTACTTTGGAGTGGCTGTTCTGGTTCCTTTGGATATGATCAGTTTGCCCACACAACTTGGTTGAATATTCCTGAACTGATGTCATTTAGTCCATGTTTGACAAGCATTAAGTGTGGCGGATGGTCTGCTGTCGGGACCAAACCGCATTGGGATACTTTTTTACGGTCATATTTGCATCAGCGTAAACTGCATCTTGGAAAAAAGCCCTATATGACATCAGGTTGAAAAACAGAAAGTGAAGTGAAGAGCAACTATGACGTCATTTTTTTTCATATGATTTATACTCTCCTTTAGGCACTCGACACGTGAAAGCAAGTAGTTCATAGAAACATGCATTTCCCCGTTGCTCACGCGCTCTGAAACAGAGCAAAATAACACTAGGGATTAGCGTCATGACCTAAGCTTTCCTTGCTTCGCAAACGGGCCATGATCATAGCACCTCTCACTAAGCTTGCAGCATCTAAAGCGAGACAAACTTGCGGATTCAGAAATTTCTAGTAAAGCTAAGATGCGTCTTCACACATCGAGGAAACAGTATGTTGTAACTTTTTTTTTTGCTGTGGTCAAAAATATGAAGTTGTTGAAGCCAGCACTGGTGCACGACTGTTTGAGTTTGAGTAGGGACGTTCACTGTCGCTAGTGGTCCTAGTATCGCTGCTATTCGAATGTGTGTCAGTTATTTTAAGTCTTGGCCCTACTCCCTAGCGTTATTTTGCTCTGCTCTGAAAACTGGTGTTCTACCGTGGCCAGAGCAAAATAACACTAGGGAGTAGCGCCAAGACCTATGCTTTCCATGCTTTGCGAACGGGCCATATTCATAGCGCCGTCCACTGCGCTTGCGGCATTTAGAGCGAAACAAACGTGCGGGTTTAGAAATTTCTAGTAAAGCAAAGGTGCGGTCTGCACACACCGAGGAAACAGGAGAGACGGTATCATTTTTTTGATGTGTTCAGAATATGAAGTTATCGGAGCCAGCTCTGGTGCAGGACTGGTTGAGTTTCAGTAGGGAGGTTCACTACCGCTAGTGCTGCTAGTGTCGCTGCTATTGGAGTGCCGCCCACTATGCTTGCGACATTTAAGGCGAGAAAAACGTGCCGGTTTAGAAATTTCTGGCAAAGCTAAGATGCGGCATGCACACATTGAGGGAACAGGGGATGTCATATGTTTTTTTCGCTTTCTTCAGAATATGAAATTATTGGAGCCAACGCTGGTGCACGACCGATTGAGTTTCAGTAGGGACGTTCAGTATCGATAGTGGTGCTAGTGTCGCTGCTATTCGAGTGTGTGTCACTTTATTCGAGTCTTGGCGCTACTCTGTAGTGTTATTTTGCTCTGACCGTGGCTGATGTTTCCAAAATGTTCGGTCAAGACAGAGATTTTTGACTAGCCGCTTGATCGTAACAAAGCCGTCTCTATTTCATGGCTAAAAATTTGTTCGAGAAGTCAGTGGGTGTCTAGAAGTCAACTGGGCAACTCGGGTAGTCAGAATTATTTTACACTTGCTTCTTCGTTTTTATGTCAATGACCACATAAGATGAAACTTATAATGTAAGTAAATGTCGTTTTCAAGAAAACCCATATGTCTTTTGACGTCATCGCTTACAGGCTCTCATACTAGGTCGGGTTCGAGTCCAAATGTTTTGCTTATCCACGTGCATGGAAGGAATAAAAGATCGATTGCCGTGCCGTTCCGGGTAGAATACAAATTCTGTGAAAATGGGAATTTAATGAATGGAAATGTACATCAGGATTGGAAAGAAAGATTAATGGGCATAGTCCGGATGCTTTAACGATAGCCGAAATTGTTCCAGTTCGCGTTTCAGTTTTCCAGAGCTTTGTCCCAAAAGGGGAGGGGATAGTGGCCCGAGAGCAGTGTTGTCACCTAAAGCCTACATATCAATGTAGCTGCGAAGTTCCGGTGATTAGCTTTAGGATTTAATGTTCTGTAGGGATGGTCCAGAACGCTTATTCAGTGGTTTATCAGTTATGCATTGCAAAATAGTATGGTGGACGGTCTGCTATCCGGAACCAGGTCACATTGGGATACTTTTTTGCGGTAATATCTGCATCAGCATAAGCTGCACTCTACAAAATAATAGTGTACCGCCAATTCGAGTTAGTGTTTCCGAGTTCCGTTCTAAAAGGGGGAGGGGACGGTAGTGGTCTGAGAACAGTGTTGCCACCTATATAGAGCACACGCACACTGCTTTTGTCAAGTTCCGGGGCTTAGCTTTAGGATCTGGAAGTGTTATAGTGAACGTTTACTGTGGTCTAGTGGTTCATGCTCAGCGCAGATAAATCGGGCTTGCATTGCTTCTATGTGAATTAGGATTATAGTGCATTTATTGTTTTAGTGACGGTTCGGCGTTGGTTAGAAACATATTTTTTTTCTGGGAAAGTTCATTTAGGCAGATACTGAACCGTCATTTAAGTGGTAGAAGAGATGCCGAGGAAGGTGCGCCCCCACACTTTGTTTTCTCATACTGTGTGTCAGTTAAAACCATTGTGAACGAGCAAGGGACCGAGCAAAAATAGCAAGAACATCTGTGGGAAATGAGTTGACCTTTTCTTAGACACAGCAACAGATAGTATCTTCAAGTGATAGACGTCACAAGGACTTTAAATGTAGTTTCTTCGTCTTAGGACCTATCTATTTTCTCACTTTGTGTTAACTCTCTTCTCCACGTGTATTTGCTTTTCTCCGGGTTATGATACTGATGAAACGTTTCGGAGTACGTGTAGGCTATAGTGGGTCCCCCACTGGCAATCGTAAGCTGGCATGAGCTATAGTATAGTGTCAGTAACCGCCACTTTCAGCCAATGAGAGCACGTCCGGTCTCGACGATGACCGTTACGACGGCCTTACGATTGCCAGTGCGGAGTCCACTTATGCCATAGTGCAAGGGAAGAAATTTGTCAGTAAAAGCCAGAAAATTTTTGAAGCCAGGCTTCGACTTCCAGATTCTCCTCCAGATCTCAGATATCCGTTTTTGGCGAGATGAAGTCCGACCAAAATCGTCTGTATACCCGGGCCGGTGGATATCCATGGTTATCTGCACTGTCAAAAGTTACAAAACACAAGGATGCGCGGTTTCGACAGACAACACTTAAGATGCTAGATGTTCTGTTTTTCAGAGGTTTCGCATTAAAACGTTGTGCATAACAAGCATTGTCAGGAAGAGCCGAGAAAGTATTTTTCCGATATGACAGACATATAATTCAGCAGATGTTTTTTGGGCCTTGTTTCGGCACTTCTTGTATGAATAACGTTTTAATGCGTAACGTTTGAAATACACAACAGCTAACGTCCTAAGTGTTAACTGTTGTAACCGTGCATCATTTTGCTTGCTATCTGTTATGAACTTCTGACATTTGGAAGGTGAAGCCTTGCTTTAAGAGACGATGCGTCTAGTAATATTCTTGTCCGGTTTGAATTTAAGAATTCCCCAACTAGGGTGGTCAAATTACATATCACCTTTGTTGGTTTTAATGTACACTCTAGGGTATTTTTCTCTAGAAGATGAGATGTGGTGGGCAGCCTGTGGAAACTGAGCTAGTCAGAGCTCCTCCTGATTTTTTTTATACGGACTCGAGTCCCTTTTCGGCACTCATCTTAAGAAGGGATAGTGACGTATTTTGGAAAGAGACCCGAGTCTTGTTTTTTGCTGCGTTTTTTTTTGTAGTAACGGTGATTGCAATAAATCATGCCAGTATTATTCTTGCTGTTTTCTTCTTCAGCCTCTTCCCACTGCCGTTCACATGTGACCATCAAGATTGTCCCTCGTTCCTTCCTGGAATAGGCTAGACGTGAATTGAGAGACTGCGACATCCTGGCCCCTGACACCGATCGTACGGTTGACCTCGGTCGCACGTAAGCTTGTAAACCCTTGACAGCGCGCAGCTCGTATGCTCGTTTTTTGTCCTTTAATTTAATACTGACTAAAAACTGATCTGACCCTAAATTCTAAGAAACACAATCCCTGCAATTACTCTGAACCTATAAAAAAGCAGAACGTTTTTCTACACTACACATTAGCATAAGATGAGCAATACTTGTAAATTGCATAGTCGTTTCGCGGATGTGCAACTGCAGTAAATAATCGTGTCTGCACTAATTATAGCAACCTAATTCGGCCGATACAGATCACGTAAGGCTCCCAGCAACAACCGAGTTTAACTTGCGCGTTCATCGCTCAGCACGGGAACATTCCAGAACCATCGCGTCCCCCTCGTTCCCCTCCCTGCGTCCCCCTCCCCTGCTGAAAATGTGGGATCAGTGTTTCTTCATCCCAAGCTGAGCGGTCGTCATATTTGGTGCTGACAAACAGATTACATAGTTTTTTGCGGTTCTTCACTGCAGTAGTCCCCTTCAGGCCAAGCTTTCGATAAAGTAACACGAATCTCACACCCTCGATAACACATTTGGGGGATATCTTTGAAAAACGCGATCGATCATCGAAAATACATGGAAAACCAAAAACTTATAAGGCTGCATTAGAATGACTAACTTGCACTCGCATCAACATTTGTTACAGCTCTGCCCCCTGCCCTATTTCGAATCGAACGAGAATCTGCGAAATCTTGTCTACTGTTTTTTCCCGTGTGGCCTGTAGCCGTTTTGCAAGAGGGCGTAACTAACAGATCTGATCGCAGTAACCTCTCGCTGTGAAATGGTATAAACCCCCGCAATAACCCTCGATTTGATCATTCTTTCTTATCAGTTCTTCAACACGATCAAACTTAACTAAGGTTCTAGTGAGCAAAACTTATTGACGACGAACAGCATCTGATTCGAAGAGGAAACATATTTGACCAATGAGGACCTAGCTTAGTCCTGTCCCTAGTAAACGACCGACTTCTGGTAACACTTCTGCAGAAAGCTGTTCATCGTGGCATACATTTGCTTCTCTGCCATGGTCAAACGGTAGTCCGTATCGGGGTAGATCTGGAAAAAAGAGCGTTCGATAATTGAAAGAGTGACTTGAAAGACGGGCTTGGATAAGCATGTAATTTAGAGCAAAAGAATGGACGGAAAAACGAACTATCGTTGGCGTTTTAAAGCGGTTTAATTGCGGTGGGGAGCCAAGTCATCCGGAGCCATAAACGGGAAGAAGATGGACACTTAGTGGTGTATTTTGCATAACCAGAGACGTTATGAGAGGAACTTGAAGTGAAGTGATGGTCGCTGTCTCCACGCTACTTAAAATAGTTTCAGTAAAAATTTGCGGAGCGGAATACGACTTTTTTTGCAGGCTAAACAAAAATAGTGTAAAGTGACACGCTGTCAGAAGTTTCATAACAGATAACACAAGGATGTGCAGTTTCAACAGATGACACTTAGAATGTTAGAATGTTTTTCAAAATGTTACGCATCGAAAGAAGAGCGGAAACACCACCGGAAAAAAAAACATCTGCTGACTTTTTGTTTGTTGTCGAGATATTGGCGAGGATATTGGAAAAGTCAGCAGATGCTTCTTCGGTGGTTTTTCGGCTCTTCTTGGAAATGCTTGTTCTGCATAACTTTTTTTTTTTTTTTTTACTGGCCCATAAGCTTATTCGGTATGTGGCCCAAGAGAGATGTGATATTCTCACTAGAGTATAATATCTTTCCATCAATTCCAAATACAAGGATGAAACCATCAAGTGCCTGAAAATAAAGTTGTTAAAACATAGAATTCATGCAATATCATACATTGGCTTTTGCATGAAAACTGCCCTCGTACGAATGCTCTTCTTTGTCAGCTATAACCTCCTGCAATTCCGTGCAACTTATAAGGGGTGTTTACGCACTCCTATTTTTTTTTTCCGTAGCATCTTTTTGTTTTGTCAAGTGTTTTAATATGTAACTTTTACTTTGTTACATTGTACTCCGCTATAACCAAAAAGTGGGTAATAAATAAATAAATTTGTAATTTAACTTACTTTTTATATTATTTAAAATAAAATAAAATCACATTTCGTACTTTTTGTGGCTACTCCTCCATCCCTGAGTGACGTTAATTTAATCTGTTTTTACCCACTTTTAACTATTCACGTCACCTAACTTTTTAAAATAAACCCATATTTTATTTACTATTCTTCCCCCTAATATTTGGAAATTAATTCGCTCATTTAAAATTTTTTTCGACTCCTCTTTAAACTCAATCTAAATTATATATATATATATATACAAAAATTTAAATACTTAAATAAAAAAGAAAAATCCTCAGTTAGACACACCTTCACACACTAAGTCATCAACCCCTGCTATCTTACTGGCACAAAAACAAGGACAAAAGACAACACGATAAAACATACAAAATATTTTCATCATATATACAAATTCCCATCTTCCGTTCCGGCTACTCAAATGCACATGCAAACTCTTCAAACTTAACTACTTTACTGGAAAAGGTAAAAAAAAAAAGGATAAAAAACAAAACGCCCACGACTGCAAGGGGCTGCTCCCATCTTTAAAACTTTCAACTAAAAAACATCGCTAATAAATAAAAAAACATTGGACTAATATTTTAAAATACCCTGATCACTATAGTCGCGTTTTTGCCAAAAGAGATCAAAGGCCTCTCTCCCAAATCCTCTGTCCTTTCTGCTAATTTGGCCGTTTTCTGGTAAGTAGGAGTCTGGCGCCGTTCTCCTGAGAAGATTGGTCAACTCACCTCGGAGCTGCCTATCTCCTTTCTCCGCAGGCCTGAGCAGAAATGAGAAAGGCCTTGGTCCAAAAACGGTCAAAAGAGCAGTGAGGAATAAGGGTTTGGTGCCAAAAACGTGCAAACGAACCAAGGCCTTGGTAGATGAACCATTCCCCTGCCCTGACACCTTACGCAACGAGCCCCCTCACTGAGACAATGAAAACTATTATCTCAAATCATTTGGTAGAACAAAACAGACTGGCCCCGGTGAAAAATTATCTCAAAATAGTAGTATGAAGTTGTACGAAAAAGTAGCATGCAGTACCAACTGATGCAACTACATGCTACTATAGAAAGACTGGATGCTACTGGAGCAAGGCGGGATGCTACTAGCTCAGTGTGAGACACTTTAAATTAGAGTTTTATGTACTACTGCATATCAATACGTGCAACTTTTTCGTACAACTACCACACAAGCTACAAATTTTCATCGAAGCATCAGGGTTGTGGAGGGGTGGGGGCTAAGTCTATGGACAACACTGTGCGTTCTGCTCACCTGCTGTTCAAATTGAACACCCGCCTCTGTCAGAGCTTTCGCCAAGCTCATGCTTTGCTGCATATGAACTGGATCGGCAAAGCTTCCGTGAATCAGCAGATAGCTCGAGTCCGGAACCTGACTAGCAGTTCGTGTCAGGTCACCTAAGACGTAAGACTGGTATGCTTGGCTCGGTAGTCCTAAGTAACGCTCACTTGAAGCTGCATCTGTAAAAGAAAGGGAACATCGTTTGGTATCCTGACAAAAGGCAAGAATCACATTTTCTTGTAGAGTCCCGGATCGAATGTTACCACGACGGCTATAGAAGGCTACTTGGTCAGACAACATAAAGCAGAAGCTTCTACAACAAGAGCCAAGTTTCATCATCCTAGCACATCTGGAAGTACCTTTAACCCATGATGACCGGAAATCCGGGATCCAGCCTCCACCCCCCACAGTACCCGGATCCGATCCGGTTATGTCAAAGATCTATCAAGGATATGTGCTTGTTCTTTCCACCAAGTTTTGTCCCGATCCCTCCACTTTAAGCGTGTCACGATATTTCCGGTACCCCCCTTCAAGTCCTCCCACAGTTGTCGGATCCGGTTCGGAGATATAATGGGACATGTGAGGCATGTGTCCTTTCCACATATCAAGTTTCATTCAGATCCGATCACCCGTTCGGAAGTTACACATGCCTGAATATTCCGGATTCCCCTTCCCTCCACTCCCCCCACGATGGTCGAATCGGGAAAGTGACTACTTCCAAGTCAGTTTGGTCGGGTCCCGATACGCCTGCCAAGTTTCATCATCCTAGCACGTCTGGAAGTGCCCTAACTCGCGATCAGCGGACCGACAGACAGACCGAGCGACCGACGGAAAAGTGATCGGCATATGGCACTTGGCGGGAAGGCAAGTGCCATAAAAAAAATGGTACAGTAGCTATTATTCAGATTTCCGACACTCCAAATTCCTCCCTTATAGAGGTATAGTATTGCCAAGTATTGGTATAGTATACTCTGGTATTGGTATAGTATACTAGAGGTACCTATAGTATACTTTGGCAAGTATAGCCTACTTGCCAATTTGGTACAAAAACCGAAAATGGTAACAAAAAAAAAATCAGTCACAAACAAAACCGTTAACTTGACGAGCTGCATAGAAAGCTGTGGGATTCAGCGTTTCCTCCGCACCATAGTCTTGTCTGTCTGTTTCAAGTTTAAATTTGTATTCTAAGTGTTGTCCTTTCTTTTCTCCATGTAGCCTTCTCCACTGAATTATAGAAATCGGTAAGTAATCCATTCGTTCAAAGTTTGCTTATTACTCAGTTCCATGAAGATTCTTGTTTTCATCTGAACTATGGAATCTTGGCATGATATGACACTGAACCCAGACCAAGAATGCCCAGACTGACGGTTGACACTATGTATACATCGGCTCCTGAATTTGACAGTCTTAAAGGGGGCCTCAAAATAGGCTGCTTCTGCTTCGAACCAACTCCTCGCTGTGTGTCGTGATACCAGCATTTGTCTCCTTATAAGACGTGCCACAAACACTCAACTGCTCATTCATTCACTTCCTTCAGGTTGCTGGCTAACCGCTTCGCTACCCCCTGGATGCGATTCGGCAACGCCGCAGTTCTTAATTTCCTTCTATGAGCATAACCCGATGAAAAATTTTCGAGAATTAGTCATATGAAGTTTTACGAAAAAGTAGCACGCAGTAGTAACTGTTAACTACAACTAGCAAACTGGATGCTACTACGGTTAGATTGGATGCTATCGAATACTACTACTTAAGATTAACTCAGTCGGAGGCATGTTAAGTCAAAGTATTCCATGCTACTACATATCAATACATGCAACTTTTTCCTACAAATAACTACACAGTCAAAAAAATTTTAATCGGGAACGAATCACCACTGAATAATTAGCAATTTAGCGTACAATCTGTTATTTTTTTTTTAAGTGAGAATGCTATAATTTCATCCTCATTTTTTACGTCTCCGTTGATTGTTATATCTGTTCCTGTTTGAAATTGGTTGCCATTTAGGACAGGATGTTTTGTAACACATTTGAAATCTTGACTGGTGTTGACTGCAGAGGCGTTACTAGCCAAAATGTTTGGGGGGGAGGACAAGGTATTTACCGACTGGCTGGTTATTTTTACCGACTATTTTTGCGGACAAAAACGACTGTTATTGAGAAAAAAACGACTGTGTTGACGAAAAATCGGCTGATTTTAAGAAAAAACACTATTTTTAAGAAAAAATTGACTATTTGTACGAAAAACCGACTGTTTTTTATTGTTTTTAAGAAAAAACGACTATTTCCAAGACAAAAATCCACTATTTTTACTAAAAATCGCGGCGCTTCGCGTCGACTCGGTTATTTTTACCGACTGGCCGACAGCATTGGGGGGGGGCGTCCCCCCCTCCCCCCCCAGTAGTGACGGCTCTGGTTGACTGTATTCCACAAGAGACGGCAGCTTTATGTGAAACAGAAGCTGAAGACTGGAGACTAGAACTCTTACGTCCAGGTTTTGACAGGGAAATAAAATAGAATTTTTCAATCGATTGATAATAGAAAGATCATGGACTTACCATTGGTAAGCCAGTTGGAGACCGGCGCGATGGCTATTGCGCATCTGATATGGAGATTCGCAGTAGCGAGCGCTGACGTAGCTACATAGCCTCCAAAGCCCCGCCCCCACACTGCAATTCTCTGCTCGTCGATAAACCGGACTTCCCGTAGTAGCCCTTTAACCATAGTGATAATGTCCTAAATGGAAAAGATCGTTGAAAGCCAGGATTCACCTTCCAGACTGCCAGATGTCCAGGGCTTCAGCACTGCTAAGCAAACCCTTTCAAGTTTTCGTGATAATGATGATAGCTAATTTAACTATCCTTCAACATTTCCTAGACGTCCGCTTCTCATTTCAAATAAATTTTGCACCCTAATCACAACCGTTACTCTCCCTTTTCTTCCTACTTTGCTTATTTATTGTGTCTCTCGAATGAGTTGCCTCTATGGCACCTTCCGTGCATCCAGAATCTGGGATCTCCAACAACCCGGATTTCCAGACGCTTCAGGCCTGGCTTCGCCTTCCAGATCCGTCTTGACGAAAACGGCTGTCTGGAAGCCGGAAGAAAAATCTGTAGGTGAAACGTGGCCTCAGTTTTGTTTGTTCTGCCCTCGTCGAACGCGCCGGCCACACCATCTTGAGCGGTGGGCATTTTTAAGTGCAGAATTGACTATGCAAAGACCTGGAAGAATTTATCCTCGAACTCGCCAATGCAATATCTTGAGCGGTGAGCATAGCTAACTGTGGTTACCATCGCTTAGGTCATCTTCACGCGCTTGCCAATCCAATTTGTTTTTTTACACAAAGTCACTAAAGCTCTTTTCGCAACTCCCAAGAATTTACCATGTCAAAGTTGACTGCCAATGATGGTTGGCACGAGGCAAATGATAACTACATGGTAAATGCTAACAAAATTTAAAGTCAAAGACCCGATGACGACACTTTGGAAGAAACTTGGTTCGTTCTACAAAAAAAAGGCAGTGGTATATCACAGTCTCTTCTCCCTTTTCAAATAACAATCGTCACTGTATTTGCGCCATGATCATCTTTTATTCAGAACAAATATATCTCTCATGAAGCCATTCCCACGGCGACAGATAGTCAGATTTTGGAAGTCGGTGGCCCACCGCTGTCGGATATCCACCACTACCCAGGAAATCTTACTTCACCAAGAGGATCAGTAGGGTCAGAGAGTGGGTCAAATATTTCGGTAGGTCGACGCTATACTATATGGTCTCTCTGTCACAAGTATTGATAATGAGACAGTGGGGAGCTTTCAGAAACTAGTCCCCTTGAAGCGCTGAACTGGAAGAAGGCGAATTATATCTCGAGTCTATTGCACAAAACTGTCTGCTTACCTGAGCAGCCAATAAGACTGAGCCACGCGTATGCCTGCGCTCACTGCCTGACATCCTTGCATAAACAGTCTGTAGCCCCAGGGCTTGGTACATGTCCCAACCTCTTTTCCACTCACTGGTAATTTCGAAATTCTCAGGCCTCTCAGGACTAAAGTAAAAGATGATCATGTCAACTGGAGTCCGCCCTCTTACAATAAAAAATATCACTAATGGCTCATTGAAAACTGATTGCAGACAAGCACACGTTAGCACTGTCAGTTATTTCATTATAACACCAGGCAAAAAAAAAAGGACTCTGATTTGATCTTCTAATTTTCTCATTCTCCAAAGTTTTATTTTGTTAACTGTATATATGTGCATGTATTTATAAGTATGTATTTATATTCCCTTTTATATCCACTGTAGAAACAAGCAAATAAAGATACCTCGGTCACACATTCAACAACAGTGCAAGTACTATGAAAAAAAAAAAAAACAACAGAGAAGATTAACCATAAATATTGGTGTTTCTGGCGGGTTGCATCCAAATATCTATTCGAATGCAGAAAAAAAATAAGTGCTAACAAATTACCGTCTTTGCCAAATTTCGGGAGAATAGCTTGCATATAAGTGTATTTCTCTTGACATTTTCTATTTACAAGTACAAGTGCCGCAAAATTGTATATAACCTACGTTTAATTTTGCTATGACAAAAAAAAACAAAAAAACATCGGCTTGCCCGCCATGTGTTTTTAAATTAGACTGGATTGAAACTGAAAACTGAACTATATTTCACCAGGGACCCATACATTTCCTTTACAGGGGGCTTGTCATTTCCTATTCTTCTATATTGCTATCTGGACCGATAAAAATCTAGTTTCCAAAAATCCCCACTTGAGTCGAATCGGCATTCTTGTTTGTCTCATTGGACGTGCGCGCCAAAGAAACTCCTCCCTCAAGGCTTCAGCAGCCAATCCCAAATTTTGTCTATCTGGCCTTTGACGTGATTGGACCGTGGGTATTTCTCGAACTATCTTCCGACCGGTCAAGAGCGCATCAGAAATCTCTTATTGACAAGCCCCCTGCCCTGTAAAGGAAATTTATGGGTCCCTGATTTCACAAAGTAGAATTTCTGAAAAAATAAAGCGAACTGAACTGAATTGAAAACAAGAGCTACGAGCTCATATGGCACTTTTGTTAAGGGTAGTGGTACGAGAAAGTAGGAGAGAACTTCAAAATAAACACCCCGCCATTCAAAAATGCGATTCGGACCTACAGTTAGGACATCTAGGTTCATTCAGTCTGAAAGCTCCAGATGACGTACTTAGAACCTATGCTTGTTCTTCCCACCAAGTTTCATCCCGATCCCTCCACTCTAAGCGATTTCAAAAATTTCCGGTTCGCCCCTCCAACTCCTCCCAATGTCACCGGATCTGGTCCGGAATTAAATGGGACGGCTGAGACACGAGACCTTTCTAAATATCAAGTTTCGGTTAAATCCGATAACCCGTTCAATAGCTGAGGTTGCCACTGGATTCCGGATTCCCCTTTCGTACACTCCCCATCGACGGTCGGATCGGGGAAACGACATTCTCAAGTCAATAGTTCGGGTAACTGACAAGCCTGCCAAGTTCATTGTCCTTGCACATCAGGAAGTACCGAACTCGTGGGATTACTACAAACTCGGATCCCCTCCAACTCTCCCACAGTGACCGGATCCATTCCGGTTATGCTATTCACTTGTTCTTCACACCAACTTTCATCCCGAACCCTCCACTCTAAGCTTTTCCCAAGATATCCGGTTCCCCCGTCCGACTCCCCCCAATATCACCGGATCCAGTTCGGATTTAAAATGGGGCGTCTGAGACACGAGGTCTTTCTATATATCAAGTTTCATCAAGATCCGATCACCCGCTCGCAAGTTAAAATACCTCACTTTTCGGATTCCCTCTCTCTCCACTCCCACCCCCCAGATGGTCGGATCCGGGAAACGACTATTCTCAAGTCAACCTGTTCGGGTCCCATACACGCCTGCCAAGTTTCATCGTCTTATTAGCGCATCAGGAAGTACCGAACTCGCGGGATCACTAGAAATTCGGATCCCCCCCCCACCCCTCCTACTGTGAACGGATCCGGTCCGGTTATGTCAATCACGTATCTAGGGCTTGCGCTTGTTTTTTCCACCAACTTTCCTTCCGATCTCTCTACTCAAAGCGTTTCCCAAGATTTCCGGCTCCCCCCTCCAGTTCTCCCAATGTTACCGGATCCGGTCCGGATTTAAACTGGGATGTCTGAGACACAAGTTCCTTCTTTATATCAAGTTTAATTAAGATCCGATCACCCGTTCGTAAGTTAAAAATATCTCATTTTTCCGGATTCCCTTCCCTCCAGCCCCCCCCCCCCAGATGGTCGGATCGGGGAAACGACTATTATCAAGTCAATCTGTTCCGGTCCCTGACATGCCTGCCAATTTTCATCGTTCTAGCACATCAGGAAGCACCGAACTCGCGGGATCACTAGAAAGCCGAATCCCCCCCCCTAACTCCCCCAAAGTGAGCGGGTCCGGTCCGGTTATGTCAATCCCGTATCTAGGACTTGTGCTTGTTCTTTCCACCAACTCTCATCCAGATCTCTCTACTCGAAGCGATTTTCAAGATTTCCGGTCCCCCCCCCCCCCAACTACCCCCCATGTCACCGAATCCGGTCTGGATTTAAAATGGGAGGTCTGAGACACAAGGTACTTCTATATATCAAGTTTCATTAAGATCCGATCACCCGTTCGTAAGTTAAAAATACCAGCCCCCCCCCCAGATGGTCGGATCGGGGAAACGACTATTATCAAGTCAATCTGTTCCGGTCCCTGACATCGCTATATGGCACTTGGCCGAAGGGCAAGTGCCATAAAAAAAGGGAGACTGGACCAAGGATCCAGGGGGCTTCGGAACCGAGGCACTTATCTGTGTCCTTTTTGGGATCCCAAAACGTTAGTGACGGACACCTATGACATCGCAAAAGTTGTCCGTCTGTCCGTCCGTTCGTCTGTCCGTCCGTCTGTCCGTCTGTGAGCACGATAACTCTCGAAGGGAATGAGATATTTTGATGAAACTTGGTGTGAGGATTCTTTGGGTCAAGAGTAAGGTCGAGTTCGTAGATGGGCTCTGTGGCCCTAGATTTAGGGGTGGGGGAGGGGGTTGAAATTAAAGGGCAAACAAAATATTTTGAAACAGCTAATGTGATAGTCGATTATCGGGTAAGAAGACATGCTGAAAACGATGGTGAAAACCATTTTCTCGCCGGACAAGTAGTTAGCCCGGAATCCGGCCGAAACCGGAAAATTTGTTAAAAGCAAAAGCTTTATTTGAAGTTGATTAGATGCTCGATTTAGGGGTAAGAAGACATGCTAAACACGATGGTGAAAATCATTTTCTCGCCGGACAAGTAGTTAGCCCGGAATCCGGCCAAAACCAGAAAATTTGTTAAAAGCAAATGTTTTATTTGAAGTTGATTAGATGTTCGGTTCGGAGGTAAGAAGACATGCTGAACACGATGGTGAAAACCATTTTCTCGCCGGACAAGTAGTTCGCCCGGAATCCGGCCGAAACCTCAAAAGTTGTTAAAAGTAAAATTTGTATTTGAAGTTGATTCGATGACAGATTTAAGGGTAAGAAGAGACGCTGAATCTGTATACGACAATCATTTTTTACCCGGACATATAGTTCGTCCGGAGTTTGACTGGACAAGTAGTTCGCTCGGAATTCGGCCGAAACCGGAAATTTGGCAGAAGTAAAGCAGGAAGTTTCGATCAGTATCGTCAAATAGATATGGCTTATACAGGTATATCTGAACTTGTTTTTCTCAGATGATTAACTTGGCGAAGACTGGATCTTGCGAAGACAAGACCTAGTTGTCTGTCAAATATTAAATATTTGGGATCCCATCGAAACCTTTGGTCTTGTTATTCTTTGGTCGCATTCCTTTCCATTGTATTGTGTTATTTTTATCCTTGTCGTATTACTTTCCATCGTATCTTTATAGCCCAGAATAAAATGCGGCATGGAGCGCTAGAGAATCCGTGACTTTTTTGTACGAAACTTTCCACTTCATAACTTAAGAGTGAACTAATAAATTCTGTCCATATCTTGCACGAGACCCCAAATTTGGCGTGAAGAGATTAACAGTTAAAGTGTATGAAGGCTTTTATTCCACCAGACTTCCGTCCGGTTTGAAACTAGCAAAAAGCACGGAGTGAGCAAAATTTATCATAATATCATCGGTTGTAGAACCAGTTTAATAGACAGATATTTCATTTCTTCAACTCGTAGCGCCGAATTGGCATTATACGTCGATCAATATAGTTATACACTACAAGAAACTAAATATAGCGAGGATTCTACGGCACTATGTGAAAAATGCGCTTTTAAATGTGCTTGTTAAATACGGTACGAAAGGCTCCAAAACTAAGTGCTGTTGTTCAGTCTACGGGTTTAGAAACTATAAAAAGTCAACACGGTGAAAGGGTTAAGAAAAGTCATGAGAAATCCCAGCTGAAACCGAGGAACCAAGAAAATTAAAAAACAAACAGATTCTGTTTGACAGTGCAAAACGGATATATCAGCTAAATTTTATTAGAGCTATGTTTCGGCCCTTCTTGGCAAGGGTCCTTTTCAGACTCAAAACCGCTCAAGTTGGAAAAACAAACTTGTGGACAAACAGATTCTGTCGCTGTCCGTTAAAAAAAACCCTAATCCAACCAATTCAGTTTCTGGATTTCAAACACAGCGGTCACAAATCTTTGAAAAAAAAAAAATATGTTCAACATTCCGATCGATTTCCGTAAATCTGAACAGGTCTGAACAGCAACATTTTTGTGTGTGTGCAAAAGTTTAGGTTTGCAATAAGCATTCCTTAATTATAACTTAAGCGGCAACAGTCATATTTTCCTTCTAGTTTGACAGACTTTTGGTATCCTTCTCTCCAAGTTTCTTCACGCGCTTTCACCCCACGTTCAATCGAGCTATTCAGCGCTAAATTTAACTAAAAAATTCACGCACGTCATGCAGTTTGTCTGATTCGCCGATACCTGCACTAACCATGCCCTAGTTTAACCAAATCTCCGGATACGAAAGAAAGAGGATTAACTGCATAAACAGCAACAACAAACGTTCGCATGCACTGAAAGTTCGCCTTGTGCATGTGCCGTTCTCCCTTTTCACTGTCCTCGGCAGAGGCCTTACTAGCCAAAATGTTTGGGGGGAGCAAGGTATTTACCGACTGGCTGGTAATTTTTACCGACCGTTTTTGCAGAAAAAACGACTGTTTTCAAGAAAAAAACGACAGTTTAAAAACATTAACTGATTTTCAGAAAAATTGACTGATTTTCAGAAAAACTGACTGTTTTGACGAAAAATTTACTGATTTTTCAGAAAAACCGACTGTTTTGACGAAAAATCTACTGATTTTCAGAAAAACCGACTGTTTTCATTTAAAAAATCAACTGTTTTGAAAAAAATCGCGGCGCGAGCGCCGACTCGGTTATTTTTTACCCACTGGCCGACAACATTCGGGGGGGGGGCGTCTCCCCTCCCCCCTCAGTCGTGACGCCCCTGGTCCTCGGCCGGGAGTGAGATGCAAGGCTGGTGGAAACCAACCGATCTTTCCAGTGTTTTACCCTAGATTTCTCTAGAAATGCAATTTACAGCTGGGTCTTCCTCGGCTAGAATTCTAACTCGTCGTTAACGCTTTAACCAATTTACCGTTATCGATGATTTCTCTATAGGTACCCGATTTGCAGGTACATCATCGTCTGCAGCTAGTTTACAGAACCTCGCCACTTTTTCCCCCGATTGGCTAGAATTCAAACTCGGGCTTAACCGTTAACGATGATTACGATCAAGGAGAAACTTGAAAACTATTTGAATTTCAAAAGGCGAGAAGTCGGAAGTCGTTTTCGCCTCTTCGAATCGAAATCTGAAGTAAAGAACATGAGGTATTCAGCTGCGTGAAGAAGCCTTTGGGAAATGGCAGCCGAGAGTGCCAGCGGCGGTGCACTGTCTGGGTGCGGTTTGGGGGTGGTAGTGAGGGTCTAAAACGCATATCACACAAGGATCATCCAATGCGGAACACGAAGGTTTTCTGGAGTTTTGGGTCGGATTCTACATACATGTGCATGTGCCAAGGTTCATCTTCAACCGCCGTCAACGCCTTGACCACTTAACCGTTAACGATGTTTAGGGTCAACTGGGTGTATTCAACTCGTCATCAACTCGGTATTGCTATTGTATGGGTTCCTTAATGTTTGTTGAGAGTTTAAGCCTTAGTAATCAAACACACTAAGAAATTGTCGTCCACCTTTTGTGCTTTAAGGATTTTCCGGTTTTAACAAACAAAAAGACGATCCAGACTGCTTCGACGCCTGATGTAGGTTGTAGTCACGAAGTTACAGTCTTGTTTCCGAATGTTCATTAAAAAAAAAAAAAAAAATCTCGCCCTTCTCTCGGAAAGTGAGAAGCCATAAATTTAAGACCGAATGGAAATTAAAGGGTAGGGGCAAAGCTCAACGCAGCCTACCCGTTCGTCAACAGCACGGGCGTTCCTTCCTATCCTTTTTTTAAAAAGCAATTTGAAATATACTCACATCTCTATCACCATCGGAAACTGAATTCTCCCATGAATAGAATCTTTCCATTTCAGGGGCAACAACACTTGCACATGACCCACACTGCCATCTGCGAGGTCGAAAACATACCTCCGCTCTCGCCACAAGAGGCCACTGAGTAACTCCACCCTCACTTCACTTTCCTTATTCACTTCCTTTACTAGCGACCCGTCTTCAAGGCTGTAAATAGTCGTATACGGGACCGTTGGGCCAAGGCACTCGGCG
Source organism: Branchinecta lindahli (assembly GCA_023053555.1). NCBI lineage: Eukaryota > Metazoa > Arthropoda > Branchiopoda > Anostraca > Branchinectidae > Branchinecta > Branchinecta lindahli. The sequence goes on from JAKZAO010000002.1 coordinate 28,191,580, forward strand.
ACCATATAGTTGTAAGACGCACTTAGATACGCTTCATAAAACGAACAGGAAAAGGGGAGGGTGTCATCATCATGAACTGTTTCGTTGGTACATGTGATACAAAAGAGGTCAGAGTTTTCCAGGTCGTTAGCGTCGGATATTCGGTAAATGTGCCGCTCATAAGGTCTAACTTCTGGAGCCCCGGCGAAGTACCTAAAATGATATTCGGCCTTGTATAGAAGAGAAAAGAAGTCCTTTGGAAAACGGAGTCTAAAAATATTTACCCATTAACAACACAAAGGAGAAAAAGAGAGAGAGTATGTGAAAAGAAGGAAAACAACAAATGTGATTTGTTTTTTTGTTTTTCCTTTTGTTGTGTTATCTACTTTCTGTGTTTTTTCTATTTTCTTTCTTTTCATATACTCCATCATTTTCTCTTTTCTGTACGATGGGTGAAAAATAAACATTACATTACAAATACAAGACAACATTAGCCTTGATACAGTATCAAACACATCTCATCAGAAAAGAATACCCATCCAACATGATGATCAACATCCTTGTTGCTTGTTCGCGACAAGATCGTCAACACTTAGAATTTGATCTGCCATAGAATACTTGTTGCTCATATGTGGGACTTCTGAACAACTGAACTAAGGACCTGAAACTCCGCAGCGGCCAAGTAACAAAGGGACCTGAAACAGAATGACCTGAAAACGAAAGAATGAAAGCATGATTATCCGGCATATACTCTTTCTAAGACTAAATTTGAAGAAAGTATATTGGAAGTTCTTCCGAACGTTCTGGTCAGTATTTCTCCTGTCCAATGTGTGAAGATGAGTATGAAAGTGTGGTGCATGTCATGTGTGAATGTGAAGAATTAAGAGAGTTGGGGAACATAGTGTTTGGATATTACGTCTTTTGTTTATTGTGATCCAGTTTACATCCTTTCTTCTTTGGATTTGCGGGAATCAACAAGAAAAAAACAGAAAACAAAATATTAAAAGAAATAGATAAAGCTAGTAATTAGTTTGATTTTTCTACACATTTTTCAAATACCTGCAAAAAAAAACGTTTTGTTAGTTCATAGTCAAATTATGATCCCAGCCTCCCCATGTCGGCTGCTTCCAAAGCGCACCACTAGATGACCCAGCGGTCGGATCGAGTCGCGGCTTCACGTTGGGTCTTGGGTGGGGGGGGGGGGGCTCTAGACGTCCTAACTGCTAGAATACTTACGATGCAACTCCTTTAAAATAAAAATCCAAGCTGTCGCCGTAAATTCCCCCATCAAGACATGCCCTTTCCGGACTGACGCAAACCGTCTCAGTAATTATGCTAATCTATCACCGGAATTAAACAGCACATTACTCCATTTCTACGTACATATTAATTATCCCCCAAAAACATGTTTTAAATTTAAGCTCGACCGGAAACGAGCTTTTAAATCTGATCCGCAGTATGACCTCTATGATGTGGAAAACAGCAAACCCGGGTTTTAAAGTGATGTATTGAAGTGTGGTAATAATAAACCACAAGAACCAAGACTTATTCCGCTTACAAATTCAAAGTGATAAAAAAGGAAATCAATTTCTGCTGTAACTGCGAAATTTCTCTGCGCAACAGGTCATGTAAAGGATCCACAGACTCGCATCGTCACGGTACACCTGTGTGCTTTTCGTCCCACAAAAATGCCTCCAGTACCTAAACAAGCCGCCGCGAAAAGCGAGGAAAAGGCAGGGCCTCCATTTTTCTGGTTTCTTCATCTTCTTCCTTAACACAGGAGCCCTGTTTTGGCCACCTGCGCTCTCATGGTTGAGTGACAAATTCTTCGCAGACTTAAAAGCATCTCACCATAGTCTTCGAAAGCTTTTGCTCGCAACCATCACCGGTGACACATAAAGTCATGTGGCGACAACATTTTCATAGAAATGGAGAATAATAAAAATGCTTTTATTGTGTTTCATTACGTAAAGCTTCACAGAACTCCTTCCTTGGACCAAAAAGGATGTTTTGTGTGATTGTCTTCGACCCAGAACCTACAATGTGTGAAGTGGAGTGGAGTGTATACTCTTTGTCAGAGAGGATGTATTAAGTTATGCTGCCAAGCTTCCGTTTCTTCAAAACATGTCTCTGCTTTCAAGTGGAAACATGAGAAGCTTTAAAGTAGTTGATTCATGTGGGCCGAGAAGGTGGGAGACACTATCATTTTACGATGGGTCGAATATTTACAAACACACAGTTACCTTTGGTTTCTCCAAACTCTTCATGGTATCCAAGGTAATCCACAAATTACTTTCACTCTTGAAAACAAGGTCACCAACTCGCCATTACTCATTAAATATTCACTGATCTCCTGACGCGTGTCAGAGTTATACTAGAATCTTCGAGAAGATCGAGGGGCGTGTAAGAGGATTAAAACAACGAAGTATATCATCCTGTGGACGTTTAGATATGTCAGAAGTAGAAACCCTCGGCCAGTTTGACAATTTTTGATCTCGGAAGCTGAATATTAATTAGCTTACTTTAAAAATCTCTAAGAAATCGTCATAACGAATTTAGTATAATTTACGGCGTTTGTTTATTGTGATCTGGTTTACATCCTTAATTCTTTCGACTTACGAAAATTATCAAGAAAAAAACAGAAAACAAAATACTCAAAGAAATCGATAATGCAAATAGTTAGTTTGATTTTTCTACACATTTTCCATGTGCCTGATACAATAAAAACAATTTGTGAGATCCATAGTCAAACTATGATCCCAGCCTCCCCATGTCATGCACTTCCGACCCGCGCCACTAGATGACCCGGCGGTCGGATCGAGTCGTGTCTTCATCTTGGGTCTTGGGTGGGGGGGTTCTAGACGTTGCAAGTGCTAGAATGCTTATGATGCATCTCCTTTAAGCGTAGGATATCAGGTCTATCTTCTGTTTTGGACTATTTTTTAACCTGCGTTCAGTTTTCAAATGTTTTGCGTCCAGTTGCCGCGTCGGAGAACGGGAAGGCTGGCTGAATGGAGTCGGCAAGCGCTATAGCAAGAAAATCACTCATTTCGCGTGGAAAGTTATGTTTTTTTTCAAAAAAATTATGTTTCTGAGCCATTCCATCATGACAAAATCGTTTCTAGTAAGAGTTGTGTTTTAAAGAAATCGGGTATTACCACTTGCTACTTTTCAAGTAGTTATTATTAGAAAGTTGGCCTCCGACAAAAAAAAACTTTTGAACTAAGACAGATAGATTTTTTTTTGTCAACACTGATCGATAGCCCTTGCTGGGAAAATCAAATTAAGTTTAGTAAGTTTCTCATACAAAAACTCCTTCTTGAGATATACCATTTTAAAGGTTTTCAGGGGTTGACACCTTCGGTGTTATGGTATACATTGATAAAAAAAAATATAAAATCGGATAAAACTGGTTGTTATAATCATATGCATATATAATCATATACATATATGCAATCATAGCAATGAGGGTCTTGCAACTTATGCTATAATTGGTGTACCAATTACTTGCATTCAATGCACTTGAGGTTAAGACAAGATCATGTTCTTGTCCATCGCTGAGAGGACTTTCAGTAAGAATCGGTTGTTCGATCACAGTGATCTTCAGGGGTAGACAGTTTTGCTAACTGGTGTACTCTTAATTAGCTTCCTTTACACCTTAGGGTAAGAACACTCGTCTCGATGTCCTTCACTGTCACTTAGAAATTAAGCGTTTACGCACCGATTACAAACAATCATACAACACTATGACCAGGGACCCATAAATTTCCTTTACAGGGGGCCTGTCAATAAGAGATTTCTGGTGCTATCTTGAGCGCACGGAATGTAGTTCGAGAAATACCCACGGTCCAATGACGTTCAAGACCAGATAGACAAAATTTGGGATTGGCTGCTGGCGCCTTGAGGGAGGAGTCTCTTTGGCGCACACGTCCAATGAGCCGATCGACTCAAGCGGGGATTTTTGGAAACTGGATGGTTCGGTCATCATATCAATATAGAAGCATAGGAAATGATAGGCCACCTGTAAGGAAATTTATGGGTCCCTGCTATGACGTAGTTTCTCGATGATTGGATGATTGGCAAATGGCTTCAGGTTCTATAGGATTATAATGCAATTCTTCATCCGTCACAGTATCTACATCTGAAAAAGATAAAGTCGAACTGGCTGCTATGTTATGATATCCTTTAAATTTTAGTCGGCGAAGACTAACAAAGGTTGTTGCAACACGCAACGTAAATCTATTTATTATGGTGATTCCATCGTGGTGAATTTCTTCTTTTTTCTTCTGGTTTTAAGCTACAAATTTTAATCGACCCCGGTTGTGCAACTTGTATAAACCATGAACGTGAGCTGTAAATAATAATGATCATTTTGTTTACTGGTCGCTTAAACAATTAAGAAGCAACTGAGTATTAAATTACTATAATTCTCCTATAAAAACTGGTAGTGTTTTATTTCTCGCTAGGTCCATCGTGGGATGGGGGTTTGCATGTGATTTTGGCAAAAATTTGAAGTTCGAACAACGCTTGGCATTGGAACTTCTCTACCTTTCATCGCATCGCGTCATCGGAATCGCTGCCTACATTTGAGTTGTTTTCAAAATTTCGAAACAAATTTTGCCAAACTTCGGAGTTTTATATTTTCGACGTACAACAACTGTAGGTTCTAACAACTGTAGGTACTAAGTACTAACGGAATTACGGAACTCCTAAGAATTTCTTTGTTTTAATCCCGTTCTCGCACGAACGCGTGATTAATCCATATATTCAATTCAATTTATTTTTAAACCATTCACGGACTAGCCGAATTTTCGTTTTTTTTTCAATAAAAATAACTGTATCAAGATAGAATGACGTCAAACGTGAAATGAATAAATACAACAACAACAACAAAACAAGATACTCGGACCGCACTATAGATTAGTTAAAATTTAAAGAAAAAGAAAGTTAAGAAGAATCAAGTTGACCTGACACTAGCAAACGTACAATCCGTATTTCATCCTTTGCCGAACTGGCAAAAGAAGTGCGCTGTCTCTATGGTTTGGCCTCGTTGACCATGCAACGTAAGAGCGTGAAAGACAAAAATCTACAAAAGGGGCTTGTAGAATCTATGATATTTAAAATAAACGAAATTTTCATCGCTCCAGCTCTAACCGTTGTCAAATGACGAACTTAATTCACGGGGCAATCTGGGTCCTGCTGCTCATGAACTAGGAGGGTTGGGAAAGCTGCAATCCCTAATGAGGTGTAAGTTTAAGCAGTTTTGGAGTAGTGTTAGTAGGCATGGTAAATCAACTGTCCCTAAGGTGGCGGATGTTGTTGGTGGTGCAGTTGGCTCAGTTGCCGTTGCTAACCTTTGGGCAGATCATTATTCAGAGATTTTTTCGCCGGTTCCGTCTAATGTGGGTAGTGTTGAGGTGCGTGCTCGGATGTGTGTGACTCTTGTTTCTAGTGAGCAGCTGATAGCACACGAGGCTGTTGCCAGGGTGCTTTCTGGGCTTACTGGGGGCAGAGCGGGCGGCCTCGACGGAATAACTGCTAACCATCTGAAGCATGCTGGGACGATGTTTACTTGTATGCTAACATATCTCTTTAATGGGTTTTTAGCGCATGGTTTAGTACCCCAGGAGTTGACTGAAGTGTACATATCCCCTATCCCTAAATCTTCGGTGTCGGATGTTAGTAGCCTTGGTAGTTACAGACCCATTGCTTTGGCCGCTGTTGTGTCTAAGGTATTTGAAAAGTGCCTTATTGGTATTACTGAACCTCAAGTTCGAGCTTCTGATTATCAGTTTGGGTTCAGGGCGAGGTCGTCCACTGAGTTTTGTATATTTTTTGTAAAGTCGGTAATCCACTATTTTTGGATTTTTTCTTCTCCGGTATTTATATGTTTTATTGACGCAAAGGCTGCTTTTGACCGGGTAAATCACGAAAAACTGCTAGGGTGCCTTCTCGATCGCGGTGTGGACCCCCGAATCGTGCTGACCCTGTCTTGTTGGTTTCAGAATCAACGGTTCTCTATTAAATGGGGCGGGGTGCTTAGTAGACGGTTCCCGGTGTTGAATGGGGTAAGGCAAGGTGGTGTACTGTCTCCTCTTCTTTATAACCTATACGTAGATGAGCTTAATGTGACGTTAGCAACTGCTGGTGTTGGGTGCTTTATTCAAGGGATGTGTTTCAATAATTGCAGTTATGCGGATGACCTGGCTGTCCTGGCTCCGTCTGTGTCTGCACTTAATAAGCTTTTGGCTTTGTGTGATAGCTTTGCTTGTCGCCGTGACATTGTTTTCAATACCAAGAAAACATTATGCATGGCTTTCGTTCCCCCTGGTATGAAACTCTTAGTAATCCCTCCAGTGTTTCTTTCAGGGGTTCAACTTGAGTTTGTCACTTCGTTCAAGTACTTGGGGTTCACTTTCACTAAAACTGGATGACGAACTCCACGTGAATGCACTGGCCAGATCGCTCTGTGCTCGTGCTAACCTCCTGATCAGGAAATTTGCGAAGTGTGACGGGGAGGTGAAATCTTTCCTGTTTCGGGCTTACTGCACACAACTATATGGTATTTCTCTTGTGACTAATATCACGGTCAGACGCAGTAATTCTTTCCATGTTCTGTACAATAACTCCCTCCGGTGGTTGCACGGTTTTCCTTGGAACTGTAGTGCTTCGGCAATGTTTGTTGGTGAAGGTCTTCCATCTTTCTCTGAAGTCCGTAGATCTGCTTGTTTTTCGCTCCGAAGTAGGATTTTGGAGTCCCAGAACCCCCTGTTGGCTGTTCTCTCTGGGCCGCACATGCGGCTATCTCTTCCCATTTGGCTGAAATGGGGGGAGTTGGTGTAGGCTATTGTGGGTTTGACCCAACATAGTGTTCTAAGTGTAATTTTGTAAAGTGTTTATTTTGTCATGTAATGGCCCTAGTTGGCCGGTATTTGATTCAAATAAATAAATAAATAAAAGGAACTGCTATACCCCAGTGTAGCCTACGAAATTTCATCGCCCTAGTTCCAACCGTTCTCAAGTTACAATAAGTTCGTAGCTTGAAAGTGATCGGAAGTCTGTGCAATGCAGGCCCAATCTGAGCCGGGAGGTTGTGGGGTTGCCACATGTAGAAGGGGGCCTTCCCAACAAGTCTACCAATTTCGAAAGGGCTTTCTTAGAGAGGAGATTTATTATTCTCAAGTTCGGTGTTCCGAGTTATTTCAAAGAAATTACCGATGCCACACAAGAAGTGACACTGTTAGGATCAGCCTACCCGTAGGGAAAAAAGGTACCCGGATTCCCGTAAAGGTGTCCGGAATCTTGGAACAACATTCCGGGCACGGAAAACGTAACGGAAATCCCGCCTGGGGGGTCTTGTTTCCTGGAATTCCGCAGTTTAACGCGGAATTCCTGTCAAACCGCGGAATTCCGGGACGTTTTCCGTGCCCGGAATGTTGTTCCAAAATTCCGGACACCTTTACGGGAATCCGGGTACCTTTTTTCCCTACGGGTACTCCCGGTTTTCGCCACACCACCCCCTTGCCCCCCCCCCCGTTTGTGTGCTAGCACATTTTTATTTACATTTATAGTTATTTTGCATTTTCTTCCTTTCTTTTTTCCTTGTTGTATTCCACTTGTTTTTGCTCTAGAATTTGTGTGTAACGAATAAATTATTATTTTCAGAATAAAGTATATAAAATAAAGCTGGGAGCACTGCTTAGGATTTTGAAGATTTCTGATTGTTTCTAAGGGGTTAGGAATTGTCTTTGATCACATTTGGTTATCTTTCCATATATCGCTTCGAATAAATATTCCGATACGTTTCCACTGACATCTGGTTCACGCCTCCCAGTAATATTACAAATGTGCCCCCCCCCCACTTTAGTAGGACACATTACCTAACGAGCCTCCGATCAGTCTTCGCTTTCATCAAGGAAGTATGTTAATCCGACAGCGGACGGGGACTCGCCAATTACTGTAGGTGACTGGATTGCCCGACTGTCAAAGCAGAAACCAGGTGACAAGGTCAGTGGAGACGGCTGAACATGGTTCCGCTGCCGCATTTCTTGGCACCAGACAACCGAGAGCCGATGATCTTTCGGTAATTGCTCGACATTCTGACAGCATATCACTCTATGTCGCTCCAGTACTTGATCTTCTTCGGCCCAGGTTAAATTCAACTGCTAGGTGCTACTCTGGTAGTTTTATACTGTTTCCCGGTCGAAGACTGAAAAATTGTATTTTGTGATTTGTATTGTTTATTTCTAGTTTTATTCTCCGCTTTTAAAAATGACAGGTAACATATAATTACTTAGTTTACTTACTTATTTTTTTTCTTTCACAAATAGTCCTCAGGTATTAACCTTGTTTAATTTTTTGTGTTAATATTTAGTTAAAAGTAAAAAAAAAAAAACTATCTACCCACTTAATAGTACGACAGACGAATGGTGGTTTTCCGAAAGAAAAATCTGCCAGGATGTCCGATGCCATCATCGGTTCCGGGAGGAAGATGTTGAGAATTTTAACTTTATAATAAAAATAATAATATAAAAAATATATATGAATAAAACTGCAGCAAAAAGGCTTTCGCCTCTATAAATTTCTCGAGACACTATGTACACTAAATTGTATTTCAGCCAGATGACGATCAACACCTGCTTTGAACTGATTATCATTTTCGGCACTTACCACACTTTCAGGGAGGTTATTCCAGTATTCAACGTTCCGGTTTCTGAAGCTCCATTTTCCAATGTCTTTTCTGAATTTCTCACCACGCAGTTTCAAGCTGTGTCCTCTGAGACAGCTGTAGTTGAAGGTGATGACACCATCAGCCTTTATTTTATCATAGTAACTATGACAAATCTTAGAAGTTTCGATCAAATAACCTTGGACATTTATGACATGTCTGACATTATGACATGAATGTAAGAAATCCGGGCGGGAAAACCTGCCCACCACTGCATAGCAACCAATTTAGAGTAAGAATAGAAATAGAAATGAAAGGATCGAAATATATCCGAACTCCGAACAGCGTCGACTAACCGCATTCAGGTGGTAAGCAAAGGGGTTAGTAACTTGTGAGTGGCAAACAGAAGGAAGTGAATATATGTGCGTTTTTTTTTCAGTGCGTTTAACACTTGTGTGGAAGTAAGTATGGTATGCAAAGAGGGGTTGGTTTTAAATCGAGAGCGGACTGCAAGATGATTCTCATAGGTGACGAGCAAGTCGCCTAAAGAATGGACTAAACAGAAGAATTCAAACTACAAAATCAAAATGTCTGTAAATACCGGAAAATAACGAAAAATTTACTCACAAACAGTTCCTTTCTTCATCCCAGCCCACAAGGGATACGACAGATATCCCTTCATGTTTGAGAGGGGTGGCACGGTGGTGGGGGCTGCGTATGTGGAGCACTTGATTGTATGCCACACCCTTTCTATCGGCTACTTCGTCTATAAAGACGATTTCGTCTAAGCCTTTTGGCGATGCAATGAAAAGCGGTTTGGATAGCCACTGGTCTTGGGTCTGGACTCGTTCAACATAAATCTGCAAGAGAAGTCAGATTAAATAAATAAACAAAAAATATACTGTTTTGTTTTAATTTTAGTTTCTGATGGAATGGTGAGGAATGGTTGATTCTCTCTAGATTTGTGGTGTTTTCGAACTGAACAGCCTGTATATGCCCCCCCCCCCCGACAGGCGGTGGCGGGTGTGAAGGAGATATAATTATAACACCAGTACACTGTGCAGTCCCATGATACCAGTCCTACCCTACCCAGTGCCAAAATTTTCTGGTATTCCCCTGATGTTAAAAGAAAAAAGTTCCAACCGTGCGATAACACGTGATATCGCACGGTTGGAACTTTTATCTTTTAACATCAGGGGAATACCAGAAAATTAAAACAAGTGTACTAGTGTTATAATCATTATCGCCCTGGGCGATAATATATAATATGTGGCTGTAGCAATACTAAAAATCTAAATGAATGAAATTCATAACTGATGTAATAATTGATGTTGTCTCTGATAAAATGCTGTTTATATAGAAAATACATAATTAGGCCTACACAACAATACGCGACCATCAAATTATTATGAAGGCAGTTTCCCTAATGTAAAGCGTAAGATAATAAATTAGTCCTAAGCTTTTTCGGTTTCTCAATTTTCCCAAAAAAATATTTTTCGGCATATCGCTATAGGGAGAGGTACAGGCAATAGCCGTAGTTGTTTCGCTATTTTTGCTCATTTTAATTAGCCTACAAACATCTGTTTGGAAATACATATTTTAAATCAGCAATATTCGGTGCATCGCCATTTTTATTTTACAAACCACACTTTTCATCCAGCGCAGCATCTTTTCTTATTTAATTTACTTGCTGGACTACGAACCCCTCCAATTCTCGATCACGTCACGTTTTTTTAACTTACGACTCTGTCTAAACAGAACACACATTTTCTTCAAAGACACAGATCTCTAACTGTTACGAAAACTCAAGCCATTTTAGTTTTTCAGAATAAATCAAAATTACTTTAAATAACTACATCTACACTTCCAGATTTAAATTTCATAACCAATTACTTTATCATTTATCACAGAACTGACAGTGCACATTTGTCTATAATAGAAACTCTGTCTCAGAGTCAGATTTATAATTGCCAAATTTGTAACTTTGCAACGTTTTTGTCAAATTTGAAACAGGGTAAAGGTTAAAGAACGTATGAGTACATGGCTTTCAGTCGGACAGCTGCCCACATAACAAGGTTTACAAGGAGTTAGGTTTCACGCAAGAAAACCCAAGTGAAAGATGTAAAAAGAACACAACAATTGCATCCGTAGATGGTATTTTCGAGTCGACTGGTATGATTGTTTCAAGCAAGAAAATCAAAGTAAAGGTGTAAACTCACGCAATAATCCCACATAATGGAGCCACAGCTGGAGCACGCTCTGATATTCTTGTCTATAATCTGTATGTGTTTACGATTTCTTGCTTTACTGATACGTGATATGCTTTCGGATTTACGCGTTGAGAATCACGAACTTTGAACTACTTTTTATAGATTTGGTTAACTATGTGGCACAAAGGCACGGATTTCAATTTGGCTGAAGCAGTTCCTTACTGTTTATGTGCCATTTACCAAAATTATATAGATCAGAACAGAACATGAACCCCAGTAGATCAGTCTAGTATCAAATCACAATTTCGAGAATGGTTTCTGCAAAAACGGGAATATATGAGTAAAATGGATCTTTAAAAAAAGTGCAAAGCTCACTTGTGAAGAATTGTATTTTGGAATGAGGTAATCTATAGTGGCAGTAAGTATGTGTTTTCTAGCACCTGGAAAGATAGATAACGCGATGTGGTGTTGAAGCATGCACACCGTAGCTTCCATTCAAAACCAAAACAACTTGAGCTAAATTCAAGATTAAAGATTTCGACGCCGGGGTCCCAAAAATTTTATGTTTACTGGACTTTTTGGTCCAGACAATCGGGCCTTGTAAATATCCGGTTTCACCAGGCTCCTTGAACATTTTTACTACTTATTAGTTATCCCTAACCACACTGTCAGAAGTTTCATAACAGATAGCGCATAACACTTTCAAGATAACACTTTTTCACTTAGAAATAAAGCGTGATGACCAATTAAGTTTACACTATTTCGTGCCTAGATCTCCAACAACACCTTCAATTGGTAGAAATACTACACTGTCAGATGTTACGTAACGACAACAGAAGGATGCCCGGTTTCAACAGATAACACTTTGGGATGTTATCTGTTATGTTTCTTTCGTTCCCGTTAGTATTTTTACCAATTGAAGGTGTTGTTGGAGATCTAGGCACGAAACAGTGTAAACCTAATTGGCCATAACACTTTATTTCTAAGTGCAAAGGTGTTATTCTTGAAAGTGTTATGCGCTGTCTGTCATGAAACTTCTGACAGTGCAGTCACCTTAAAATAAACATGAATGATGTGGTGTTTATTTATTGACAAATTCTGGAAAATCAAGTTCAGACATGGATTTAGCATGTACCCTTATCTCTCGTAACTATACGTTTTGCGTCCCGTGCAAATGCTGCAGATGCCGTGCCTTATAGCCCGTGGACGAGAATCCAGTGTTGGGTTGACATAGGGGGAGAACATCAGATTCTTTACCCAGATGTCCCGAAACCCATTTCACAAATTCGTGTTCTACTAGCCTTACAGAACCAGGCCATTAGTCATGTCCAAAGTGTGCAGCCGGGGACTCGAACTTGTGACCCCTGTTAAAAAAGGAGCTGGAGCGAGGGAAGTATTAGTAAAAGTAGGACTGGAGGTGGAGAAGGGTGCTCAGTAATTGAGGAAGATGAGACAGAAGAGGAGAGTTTATGGAGGATGTTCGAGGGAGGACTGTTGATTTGAATTCAAGTAAAAATGTGTTTTACCATCGTATAGTTTTTTTGTTTTGTTTTTTTTAGTTATTGCAAAGTAATGCTGTGCAACCTTGACGGCGAAGTCGTACATGTAATACTAATTCAATCTACTTACGTAATCTTGCCGTCCAATCATATTCCGAAGATACTGCATTTCCTATATGTACATCCTATCCTATCCCACCTATTGGCACTACACTGATTTTTCCGTATTGGTTCTTTTCGAAACTTCAAAAGCTCCCGATACTTGTTCTCGGAAAGCTGATTGGTCAGAAAGACCTATTATGGAAATTTGCCGCGTCTGTCGTCCAAGCCAAGGGATATGGAGAGGCTATAATTTAAAGTAGTCAACTATCTTCGCACAATAGAGCGGAAAAACTATTTATTGCGAGGTGTCCTTTAAGGAAGAATAAAATAATGAATGAGTGACTGTCATCATCTGAGGCGCGGTCCAACAACCAAAACCAGCCGTTGGAACTTGGGCCTGGAACGATTCGAGTTCCACGAACACAAACGACTCGGCTACAATGCCCGGGCAACATTCAGTCACATCTGCATGTACTTGGTTCGTTAATTTGGTTATTACCCACTAATTACGTTTCATCCTGGTCACTCTTGAAATAAAGAAATTCAAGATATATTACCAGCCTCATCACTCATAGGTAAACAAGAACAAAGGTTTCAATGGGATCCCAAAAATCTAACATTTGATCCAAACAATTGGGTCTTGTCTTCGCCATTCAGTCTTCGTCAGATTCCTTGAAGATGTTTACTGCTACAATAAAGTTCAAAAATGGATTCAGCATGTCTCCTTGCCCCGATACCGAATCTCTAATCGACTTCAGAAACAACTTTGAGCTTCAACCAAATTTCCAGTTTCGGCCGAATTCATGATGAATCATTTGTCCAGAAAGAAAACTAAGTTCAGATATGGATTCAGCGGACCTCCTTACCCGTTCAATGAATATCTTATTATAGCTAATAAAACATACATGTTTCTACCGTAAATTCGAAACCCCTCCTCTGCCTCTAAATATAGGACTAAAGGACCCATCTACGAACTTGACATGTACTTTGCCAGTGAATCCTCATACTAAGCTTCGACCTTCGATTACACTAGATCTCTCCGACGTTCATAGACTAAACAAAGAATGTCGTCATCCACGCGCAGAGCTTTCACTAGTGTGGATAAAGGGGTAGGGACTGCTTTAGCCGAAAATTGGTCTACAAATTTTGTGTCCGTTTTTTACCGGATTCCGGGTGAACTACTTCTCCGGCGAGAAAATGACTTTCATATTCGGATTCAGCATGTCTCCTTACCCCTAAATCAACTATCTCAATAGCTTTTAAAAGAAAAATTGTTGCCCCTTTCCCCCACCCTTAAATATACCCATCTTCGAACCTGACCTGTGCTTTGACCCAGAGTACATGTGTCAAGTTTGAACAAAATATCTCAACCCCTTCGAGAGCTATCGTGCTAACAGACGGACAACGTTTGCGATGTCATAGGTATCCCTCCACTTACGGTTTGGGATCCAATAAAACTAGCAAAAGTCAGTGACTGTGGTATGTGATTGGTCCAAAGTTCCGTTTCAAAATGGCAGAGATGCTTTTTTCCGTCTCGACTATTTTACGTTTTCAGCGTATTTTTTTCTTAACTTCGACCGTAAAACGGTCTTATTACGGCGTTATTACCAGGTATGACTAGTGGGGCCCGGGCATAAGACGACTCGGAGGGGGTGGGACAAAGATACCAATCACTAAACTCAATAACAATACCTTAGGCGGACTTTGGACAGGGATGCAAGCTGCGGATCATCCAGAGGAGTTATGATATAGTCAAAGTAGCCTACATTGAATAAATGAATAAATAAAATGAATTTTGTTTTTGTTAAACTGTCAAAATGTACCTATCGTACCTAAAATACCAATTTTGTAGACCCAAATTTCATATGTTACATTCTGAACCCGCTAACGAGACCACACTAATCTTAGCACTTGCCACGATACACGATTTTCCATGCGCAGTATGCTCGCGACGAGTGCCCGCATTTCAGGCATTTGATGCATAAAACCGGTTTTCTATAAATTTTGCAGAGATTTTGCTAGAAGGGGCCTGGGAAAAGGCTTGAAACAGGCAAGGCCGTGGATAATTTGTTAAAAGCCGAGCCTAGCTTTACAGTATTCAGATAGGTTTTGAATATTGGAACATAAAAGCAGTTAGTGCGATGTGTGCTTTAACTGTCCCATTGATCTCTATGTCCTGGTCTAAACAACACCCAAGAGAATGCTTACATCTTGACAAACGAAGTCTGGAGCTGTGCATGAAATCACAGATGTCACACTGTGAGCACGCGACGTCCATGCCATCGTCATCGTTCGGTCATTAGTCCAGCTGACGTCTCGAAGGTAAGAGTCACTAGAAAAAAAGACTGTTAAATTTTGAAGTACACCTCACACCAGCTAGTGTTTCTGACAAAGTGATCTAGGACAATTGACAACTTTGATATTCATCTCGTCTTACAGCGAATTATTCAAGGCTTTGGCTATTTTGTTGAAGGGCAAGTGCCATAAAAACTGCACTGTTTTCATCAGTCATGCTAAATAGCTTATAAAAAGGAGCTAGGGCTAGAATATGAGGGGTGGTGTTGGGGTTACAGAGTTTAGCTAAAAACATTCCACTATGTTTGCGTATGCCTACTTATATTTTCCTATAGCTGTAGCACCAAGAACAAATAATCTGACAGAACCTCCGTCTCCCTATCTCTGTAATATGACTATTCGGAGTCAAATATTTCCCCATACCCTGTCCGCTACGAACGAGCGGAGGCTAGTAGCTTCGCGCCACATCACGTTTTATTACCTCTACAAATAGCTAAATCGCTGTGAAACCGCCGTGAGAAAAAAGTGAAAGTCAAAGCTGATTGGTTCTATGGACGCGCTCGAGAGCGGGTCAGCGCGCGGAGTACGCCTCCTGCACTATTTTTTCTGAGATGAGCAGCGGCGAAGACGAAAGATGAGGAAACTGGTATCAACATCAGCTTAAAGCTAGAGTAAATACCTCTAGGTCCGCTCAGTTTTGTCGGGGTATTCACAGTCGCTGCATGAGACTAAAGACAGAAGTTCTATCTGATCATTTGTTCTTGGTAGCACCTGGGTAGCACTACAGACTAGTACATACAGTTGAAATGTCAACAACCTTACCACTTACCTCCCAGTTACATTTGTAGGAAGTATTACTTTGAGCACTTCTTGATCTTTAAGGTTGACCACAACAACACTGACAACAGGGAGGGTGGTGCCCGCCTAGAACAGAATGTAGGTTACTGAGTCACAGTTCAAAGTATAAGCCTCCATCACTTTCTGTTGGCTCTTTCCCTGACCTAGACGTTTTGTTCATACTTTACGGGGGTGTTTCTTTCGGACTGGATGAGTACGAAGATAAAACTATCAGGGCAAATTAGGGCAAGAACGACTGAAAAGGTTATCGCTTGGCATGCAATACTCGGTCACATCCTCGGTCTGGAACATCCAAAATGTTAGGCTACATTCGAAAAATTAAACTTTTGGGGAGATCCCAAAACGTAACTGGAGGGATACCTATGACATCGCAAAAGTTGTCCGTATGTCTGTCTGTCCGTCTGTCCGTCCGTGTGTAAGCACGATAACTCTCGAAGGCAATGAGATATTTTGATGAAACTTGGTATGAGGTTCTTTGGGTCAAGAGTAAGGTTGAGTTCGTAGATGCGCTCTGTAGCCCTACATTTAGGGGTGGGTGAGGGGGTTTAAATTAAGAGGCAAACAAAATATTTTCAAACAGCTAATGTGATAGTCGATTATGGGGTAAGAAGACATGCTGAACACGACGGTGAAAATAATTTTCTCGCCAAACGAGTAGTTCACCCGGAATCGGGCCAAATCCGGAATCATCCGAGTAAAAGTTTTCTAGTCTAAGGCAGTCGTTATTTTACGTTGCTTGTTTAGGCTGAAAGAGAAAAGAGCGCCATCTCTGGAAATCTGGACACTCAAAAGACATTTCCTGTAGTAGTGCTACTCGTTCCAGACTTAAACAACCACGACAGGACAGTAATGCCTTGAACCAAAATCCCCATGGAGCCCAAGATTTTACTGCGGCAAGGAAATACGGCAGAAAAATACGGAAACATAAAACAAATTACTTAAGCACTACACACCACCAAATGTTCAGCTGTTTTTGGTTTGGTTTCTGGAACAACAATATTCTTGGAATGTGCCACTTTAAAAGTTTCGAGGGGTTGACCAGTGTTAAAACGCTAGCGAAGAAACGAAACATAAAGCGTTGCAGCAACCTTTGGTTGTCTTTATTTTTCTTCCTGGACCTATTTTGACAGGGCACAGTGATGTACTTCCGAATCACGCCACTAGGCCATCTAACAGTCGTACTGAGTACTAGTTTAAACTAGTGACTTGACCGTGGGTAATCTAGACATTGCAATGGGAGAAAGCTTCCGGAATTACTCCTTTAACAAGCAGGAATATTTTTTAATTAGTGATCAATTAAAAAGTGAACCTCTCTACGGTAAGGTAAATGGAAACGAGGTCAGTTGAACCATAACAACGGTTGGGCACTTGTACGAATCGATTTTTTATGATCCCTAATTCTTTTCACTTGACTTTTGTCATGGATTTTGTGTCACTAAACTGCGTGTTGAATGTTGGAACAAAACACACTTAAAACTTTTACAGCCACTTAAGAAGTTGTATTATGGAAATTTCATAATCTGAAGACGGACATCGTCCCAAAAGTGCTTGGAAACAGCAATACAAGTCAATTTCTGCTAAGAAAACTGGTTAACCAAATTATAATAATAAGTGAATGCCCTGGGGCTTAGTCAGGTAAAGTAATCACCCTTGGATTGGAAGTTATCTCTTTTTGTTAATTAACTGTCTCTTATTGTTGTCACTAAACTAAAATTGCCCTGTGCGGGCAATTCGACTGGGAATTGCCGAGATCGTTTTCGATCATGTTCGAAGAACAAGCCTTTAGTTCTTCTATAGTTTCAAATCTGTCACAATTTCGTAATCGATTTTAACCGATTCGCTGGGTGTGGGCCTCAAGTTCTAATCTTACTGCTTTGAGTGAAATAAGAATTTTGATCCTACTGAAACACTCCTATGCTCGCCGAATCGCTCGGTTTATCGACAGAATCGAACTACCCACAGAATACCCAGTCGAAAAACGGAATCTGATCAATCCGGGAACAAGGCGAGAAGTATATCGCTGGAAACGGCGATCCTGCTGGAAACGGATCCGTCAGCTGATTTTTATTATAGCTTCTTGGCAAGGGTCCTCTTCAGACTCGAGCTCGAAAAACGAAGCTAGGAACTGTGAAATTAAGGTCAAGGGTTCTCTCCTAGCTTGACCCTGAAGAGGACCCTTGCCTATGCTGAAATATTGCTAGAATCAAATTCAGCGGACATATCCGTCTACCGCAGTCAAACGTGATTGAGCTGAAGAATATTTATGCAAGAAGTGCGGGAGGTGACGGTTGACAGCAACTTCTCACGGTATAAACCGTCCCCCCAAGGCGGGGCCAAAGAAACCTGTCACTTGTCACTCTTGACTCTTCCTTCAAGGCGGAGACTCATCTCCAGCAGCCAATCCCGGGCCTGGTTGGATTTTGCCCCCCCCCTCCATTGCACACTAAATGCCCTACCGATGTTATTGTAAATGGAGATGCTTCCTTACAGACAAACGTGCGGATTTTTATTCTGCTTTAATTTACTTTTACCTTGACTCGCACTTCGGAGCGATTAAAGTAAAGTGGATCTGTGTTGCTTCATGGATCCTTTCATTTAATTGGGAAATTCTTCACGAAACCTTCTGTGACTCAAAAACACAGTCGACACAAAAGAGATTTGTTTTTGGGATCCCACAACGTAAGTGGAGGTATACCTATGACATCGCAAAAGCTGTCCCTCTGTGAGCACGACAACTGTCAAAGGGAATGAGATATTTTGATAGATACTGATGGGAGGATCCTTTTGGTCAAGGGAAAGGTCGAATTCGTAGATGGGCTCTGTAGCCCTACATTTAGGGGTGGGGGAGGGGGTTCAAATTAAGAGACAAACAAAATATTTTTAAACAGCTAATGAGATAGTCGATCGAGGGATGAGAAGACATTTTGAACACGAATATGAAAACCATTTTTTCGCCGAACAAGTAGTTCGCCCCGAATCCGGCCAAAACCGGAAAGTTTGTTAAAAGTTTTATTTGGAGTTGATTAGATGTTCAATCTAGGGTCAAGAAGGCATGCTGAACACTTATGTGAAAATCATTTTCCATCCGGACAAGTAGTTCGCCCAGAATCCGGCCGAAACCGGAAAATTTGTTAAAAGCAAAAGTTGTATTTGTAGTTGATTAGATGTCCGATTTAGGGGTAAGAATAGATGCCGATTCCGTATATGACAATCATTTTTCAGCCGGACATATAGTTCGTTCGGAATCCGGCTGAAACCGGAAAAATTTGTTATAAGTTAAATTTTTATTTTAGGTTGATTAGATGTTGGATATGGGGGTAAGGAGATAGGCTACGCTGAATTCGTTTTTGAGCTTTATTTTTTTCGCCGGACAAGTAGTTCTGGAATTTCGCCGAAACCGGAAAATTCACAGAAGTAAGGCAGGATCGTTTCGATCGGTTTCGTCGAAATAGACATGACTTATATAGGTAAACACACATGCTGAATCCATATCTGAACTTGGTTTTCTCAGATGATTAGCTACTTGGCCTTAATCTGTTTCTGAATCTGAAGAGTAAAAATGTTCAAGGAGTCTGGCGAAGACTGGATCTGGCGAAGACAAAACCTAATTGTCTGGATTAAATATTGAATTTTTGGGATCCCATTGAAACCTTTGGACTTGTTTCCATTGGAAGGAATGTGGTCTTGTTGGTTAAAAAATGTTAATTTAGTATTTTCGTGGTATAAATATGGTCTTTTGGTCTTAAATTGCACTAAGATCCCATCTGTGACCAAGTTCCTTTGTTTGAGATAAAATCCAGGACTTGCCTAGCAAATCTAGTTTTCCAACTGCAGGGCACCTCATTCGAATAATTTTTCGATAAATTTTCCCTGTTTTCTCATTCCGGACAGAGACATGGCACCAGTCTACTCCCCAAGTCCAATATACTTTTCTTTTTAGAACCGAGAAAGCGGGATAACAGACATAGGCCTATAACATGCATGGAGAAAAACATCCCCAAGGACTTGAATGACCAAAGGCTTGGACTTGAATCACCAGACTTTGGTTACTAATCTCCGGTAAGAAGGCTAGTAACAAGGCTATTACTATGACAGTCAGCTTACCTTTGGATAGCGTAGTGACCTCACTTTCTGGTAAGATTTGGGTGACGACTGTCCAAACAGAATGAAGTCTTCTTCGTCAACTGTTGAAGCATCAACTTTGGCAAAGGCAAGATAAGTCCCCGAAGCGCTTGACCACAGCATCTCCTTCAAGTCCAGAGACTCTGGAATGGAAGGCTTCGATGGATTGGCGCGAAAAGAATCTCCAGAGTTCAGACCCCTGGAAGAATCCAGCGGTCACGGTCAGTCCCAACATGACGACGAACATTCATGCTTCTGCATTGACGTTCGACATCTTTAAAGTTCAATGGGCGGATCAAACAATGATGATACCACATTACCACCCCCTAGAATACAATGTTATTACCAATATTATACAATGTTATTTTCGCTAATAGGATCGTTATGCAGTTTTTTTGCTGACTGCCATACTCCGATTTACTAGCTTCGACAAATGTAAGCGGAGTTTCTTTTTTTTATCCATTATTATATACTCCGGATTATTTGTATAGTTGACAAATATTCAGATTAACGGTGTTCACTGAGAATTCCTTGTAAGCTCTAGAACCTGCTGGAAGTAAGTCGGTTATATTTGTACATTTTTGGCAGTGTTGTAACTTTACATCCAGAAAACAAAACTTTACTTCGGTACTACAAACAATAGAAAGTTTCACCAGATAACACTAGAGCAATGTGCCAGCTACAAAGACGATTTATTTTCGCAGTCATGGCACTCTAGACACTCAGCTAAAAACGATTGATTTTCGTACGTGGCCGAGAGTTTTTGAATTTTCGCGCCTTGCAATACCATGCCCTGAAATCGTCTCCGCCGATACGCCGAAGAGTCAATGACAAGCGATAACAAGAAAACGGCTTATTTTCGAAGCGCTATCTAGTGGAAGTCAGAAATATATATGTGTGAAGCACGTTATAAAAATTTAAGCATAGTTAGTGCCCATGGTGCTTTACAACCAAGTCAAGGATAATTTTGGCTGAAAAAATATACTGGTACGGAATTCGGGAATAGAAAAGTATAGCGTTGAATTGGTTTATTTTAAGTACGATAAGACTCCACTGAATACAAAAGAAAACACGACTGATATCTATGAAAACCTACTATCTGCCTAACAAATGCTGTCTTTTAGCGCCACAAGAGTAAGTGTGCAAAACTGACAAATAATAGCGGAAAGAATAGGATAGATAGTTAAATGTTCACCGATAGGATCGAAATAAGATGGTTTTATCACATTAGCTTAAACAGGCTTGAAAGCTAGACGAAAATGCGTTAGTCCACTGATCCGCTATTCCCGAATAACGATTTTTTATTTGTGGGGAAAACCTTTCAAACTTGTGGTAGCTCTTTGTGATTCCGGATATTAAGTATCAACAACAGTACAAACAAGAGCTGAAAGCTCATATGGCACTTGCAAGCTTTTTAGCTTGTATTCAAGTTATCGTAGTACGATGTGAATGGATAGTAGTGCTCCCCTCCCTCCCCCCACGATGGTCGGATCGGGCAAGTGACTATTTCCAAGTTATAGAAAATCATCTGTAATAAAAACTCTTGAAGCAAAAAAGATGATCATCAGGAGCACGAAAATGTATTTTGCTCAAAAGTATTGTTTGTACTTTAAGGAATTTTATTGTAAGCAAAACCCTTGAGGCAAAAATGATCATGGGCTCATAGGGATCACGAAAATGTATATTTTCCTTAAAAGTATTTTTTTTGCACTTTGCGGTTAGCATTAGTACTTTAAGGGATGGTCGGATCTGGGAACTAACTATTTCTAAGCCAATCATGTCAAGTCTTTAATTTTGAAGCCAAGTTTCATCGTCCTAGCATGTCTGGAAGTACCTTAACTTGCGATCACCCGAATTCCGGACCCCCCCCCCTATAACTCTCCCACAATGCCCGAATCCGGTCCGGTTCTGTCACTGATCTACGAAGTACCTTAACTTGCGATCACCGGAATTCCGGACCCCCCCCCTCTAACTCCCCCACAATGCCCGAATCCGGTCCGGTTCTGTCACTGATCTACATAGGGCTTGCGCTTGTTCTTCCCACCAAGTTTCATTCCGATCGCTCCACTCCAAGCACGTCAAAAGGTTTCCGGATCCCCCTCCGACCCCCCCCCAGCTTCATCGGATCCGGTCCGGACTTGAAATGAGACATCCGAGAAACGTTGTCTTTCTACATATCAAGTTTCGTTATGATCCGATCACCCGTTCGGAAGTTATACATACCTCAAGATTCAGGATTCCCCCTCCCTCCACTCCCCCCACGATGGTCGGATCGGGAAGCTGACTATTTCCAGGTTAATCTGGTCGCGTCTCTGATTTACCTGCCGAGTTTCATTGTCCTAGTCCACCTGGAAGTAACTTAACTCCGTATCACCGGAATTCCGGAACCCCGATCAAACTCCCCCTACAGTGCACGAATCCGGTCCGGTTCTGTCAGTGATGTACCTAGGGGTTGTGGTTGTTCCTCCCACCAAGTTTCATCCCGATCGCTCCACTCTAAGCGTTTAACATGATTTCCGGTTCCCCCCTCCGACCCCCCCAGCTTCATCGGATCCAGTCCGGACTTGAAATGGGACATCTGAGACACGTTGTCTTTCTACATATCAAGTTTCATTATGATCCGATC
The DNA here is from genome assembly GCA_023053555.1 of Branchinecta lindahli. Lineage (NCBI taxonomy): Eukaryota > Metazoa > Arthropoda > Branchiopoda > Anostraca > Branchinectidae > Branchinecta > Branchinecta lindahli. The sequence continues at coordinate 28,213,939 of JAKZAO010000002.1, forward strand.
ACCCGTTCGGAAGTTATACATACCTCAAGATTCAGGGTCCCCCCTCCCTCCACTCCCCCCACGATGGTCGGATCGGGAAGCTGACTATTTCCAGGTTAATCTGGTCGCGTCCCTGATTTACCTGCCGAGTTTCATTGTCCTAGCCCACCTGGAAGTAACTTAACTCCGTATCACCGGAATTCCGGAACCCCACTCCAACTCCCCCCCGAGTGCACGAATCCGGTCCGGTTCTGTCAATGATATACCTAGGGGTTGTGCTTGTTCCTCCCACCAACTTTCATCCCGATCACTCCACTCTAAGCGTTTAATATGATTTCCGGTTCCCCCCTCCGACTCCCCCCCACATACATCGGATTCGGTCCGAACTTGATATAGGACATCTGAAGCATGATGTCTTTCCAAATATCAAGTTTCATTAAGATCCGATCACCCGTTCGAAAGTTATGCATGCCACTAAATTCCGGATTCCGGCTCCCTTCCCTCCCCCCACGATGGTCGAATCGAGCAAGTGACTATTTCCAAGTTAGTTTGGTCGGGTCCCTAATATGCCTGCCAAGTTTCATCGTCCTAGCACATCTGGAAGTACCCTAACTCGCAAACAGCGGACTGACCGACAGACCGACAGACAGACCGACGGAAAAGTGATCGGTATATGGCACTTGGCCGGTAGGCAAGTGCCATAAAAAGGGACCGGCTGCTGCTTTCTGTGACTCTACTAAACTTATTTTTAGCCAATTTAAGCCATTTATCAGCGTCTTTAAGTTTCAGTTGTTCACGATTTTACAGTAGGAAAAACAAATTCACCGATGAAATTCAAGTTGCGCAGTCTAATTGTGAATTTGGCCTTCTGTGAGCCTACTGTGAAAAAAAAAACAATTCAGTGCATTCAACTTAAGATACAAAAAAAAGCTGACAGTGTATAGTGCAGTGTTCTTAAACAATAATGCACATGTTTTGCAAAGAGAGAGGCTTCAGCTTAACCTCTTTTTCTTTTAATAAATAAATAAACTTTGAACGCGTTTCAGAATGACCAAGTTATGAGCGACTTACTCCGAGCCATTGATACCATAAACTTCTCCCGGTAGAAGCAATCAATTTTAAACTTTAAAGGTTTTTTTTTTTTCTTTTAAAGGGAAGTCTGTTGAGAATGAAATTGCTACCATGACATAGTACTGTATGTATACGTATCGCCCTTCCACGCAGCGAAAAGGTAGAAAAATAGGACAGGTAGTGGAACGTCTTTGTGAATCAATGAACTATAAACGACATTACAACGAGCTCTTGGTACCGCCGCTTACCATGATAAAGCCAATCCGGAACTCCGTTGAAAACGGAGCTGCTACCATCTGTCGTCACTTGCACACTTGTTCCGTTCAGCGGGTTCTCCCTGTAGTAGATGTCGTTGTTGTTGACAAATATAAGGTGGGAAGAGTTTCCAGCCCATTTGGCATTCTGGAGGAGCGAGGACTCGACTTCACTTGGAGAAAAGCGAAGAGGAAAATGGTAACTGGAACAAAGATAAAATCTGTCATTTGAAGAACCCATTTCACCTGTAACCAGAGCTGGTGAATTCGGACTCGGGACTCGTCTCGAGACACCTTTTGCCGGACTCAGACTCATCGCTTATGGAGCTGTGCTCAGACTCTACTCGTCTCGAAATCAGGCCCGAGTATGCGTCTCGGCCCTGCAAATGTATAATTAAACTTTACCGACCAAGCAAAGAATATCAACGTTTATCATTGAATAACACCAGTACACTGTGCAGTCCCACGATACCAGTCCTTTCCTACCCAGTGCAAAAGTTTTCTGGTATTCCCCTGATGTTAAAAGAAAAAAGTTCCAACCGTGCGATAACAATTGTTATCGCACAGCCAGCCATGTGATAACAAGTCATATCGCACGGTTTGAACTTTTTTCTTCTAACATCAGGGGAATACCAGAAAATTAAAACAAGTGTACTAGTGTTATAATCTTTATCGCCCTTTTTTCTTCGGGCGATAGCGGAAAATTTGGCACTTGGGCAGCATGATAAGCAAGGTTCAAGGTGCAAGGTTTAATTACGCTTCATTATAAAATTATCATACATAGGGTTAAGCCGGAGACACAAGGTCGATTGACCAAACCCCGGTCAATCGACTCGCTGCGCTCGCGCGATATCAGCCTATTATGCTACCCGCGGGCCAAATTTTTCCACTATCACCCTCAGGAAGGGCGGTAATATATGAATCAAAGTTTTGTGTCAAAACTTGTTGCCAACTTGCTGTTTCCGTGGTCCGTGGAGCTACTAGTCAGAAACATCGGCTATGCATTTTTTTCACCCGTGTTTCTCATGCTCTTGAAACTGATACCAATTTTTGGAGAGAGAAATGGGGAGGAGAAATCATTGTAGTAGCGTGGCCTTCAGAATCGCGAACATGACCCCTGGTGTACCAGAAACCGAGTATAGCCTTTATAACCTTCAGAAACCGAGCACACTGCCAACAATATCTTGACCAAGAGATTACTACCAGTAAAGGAAGCTGAAGAGAGAAGCCGATATCGTCCTTAAATCCATCAAGTTTGCATGTAATGTGTGGTTGCAGAAGCCAAGTGGTTCGGTTAAGGCAGCGCAAACCCAAACCCTGCTCGAGATCTGAAGAAAAGATTAATTGATTATACAACACGGAATAATCGATCTTAACTATCCCCTTTTAGTGCCAAAACGAGATCTGAATGTAACTACTAAGTAGCAGAAATGTTGGATCGTAAAAAGCGGTTATCCATCTCATACAAATCAGTAATTAACGTGTATTACAAACTTGTGATGAGATGTTTAGGTCAATACTACTATTGGTTCCTCATCGATCCTTTAAGTAGCGGCCTTCAAGAGTAAACTAAATACAAAGTATATATTTTCTCATTTAACATTAAATAAGGTTGATTTTGGTCAGAAAAGTGTGTTTGATAGAGGAGTACCGTAATAATCAATATCGTCATTTCACTTTTATTCACTACATGCAAGGTAGAATTATCGTCAGAGTATGTGTCGACAGAGAAATAAAACTAGACCTACGTTGCCCGGGCAACGTGAAGTGTTGCAGCAACCCTTGTTCGGCTTCGCCGACTAAAGTGTTGCGAGAGCAACACTTTGGTTTTGTTTCTACACTATCTGTTAAACGCTGAAGTTGTCGACCCATCCAGGATTTAAAAATGGCATGTTCTAAAAAGATTTGTTTTTCTGAACTTATGACACAATCCGTAATCATATGGTTACAAGCCCATCTCCCAGTGATAGACATGGTACCGTATCGTTCTTACCATGAAATACCCTGGCAAAAAATAATAGGTATACCAACTAGCAAACGCTGCGCACCCCTCATCACCAAATATTCTATCAACCGATTCTTACTTACAAGTCCATCTCCCCATGATAGACGTGGTACCAAATTGTTCTTACCGTACAAAACACAGGAAACAAATTGTAGGTACACCAAGTATCCAAAATTGCTAACCCCTCATTGCCAAAGTTGATTATGGTATAACAGCCTATTGTTGCTTACAAGTCCCCCAAATGTCGCAAGATTGGGATCGGCCTATTTTTGGTTTCAGTGTGTACCTTACTACTGAAGTTGTCAACCCCTCAAAACTTTCAAACTGTTGTATCTCATGAAGGAATTTTTGTACCAAAAAACGGATGACATATACTTTGATCAGCTCATCAAGGTCTATCGATTGCCTTAAAAAAAAAATCTATCTGTATTAGTTCAAAAGTTGACTTATTTTTGCCGTAGGCCAACTTTCTAATATCACCACTTAGAAAGGAGCATTGGATAAGCTCTAAAATCTAGCAATAAGAGAACTTTCAAAGTTTAAGACGCATGTCTGATACCAATTCTCTTCCTCAATCCCAAGTGTAAGAAATGGAATGACAAAGTGAGCAGAAATCAAGAACCGAAAATGGAACCTATTTGGGATTATAAAGCTGTCCGTAACGTTTCAGGACCATATTGCCATAGATGCCACTTTACTAATTATTGCAAAACTATGTCATTGTTGCCATACCTCAGGGATTAAAGAAAAACAGAAAATCGGAAAAAGGGACTAAATTGAGTTCGCAGCCAGTTGAACATTATCCTTTTTAATCGTTGACTTTCGGACTAAAGAAAACATGGAACATTATCTTATATAACCTAGTTGGTATCATGAAACTGCCGTAGCTTTTCCGGATCAAAATACCATAGATGCCACTTTACAGATCATTGTAAACGCAAGTCATTCTTTCGAGTGATATTCCAAAGGGACCAGCTTTATTACCCTCAGATTCATAGAGATCAAATAAAATGTGCATTGATTTGCACAAGTTTCCAGCCCCTCGTGAAGCCGTTCTAGCAACCGATTCTTACTCACAAGTCCATCTCCCCGTCATAAACATGGTACCGTATCGTTCTTTTACCATGAAATACCCTGGCAAAAAGAATAGGTATACCAACTGGCAAAAGCTGCCAACCCCTCATCACCAATGATTTTAGCAAACGATTCTTACTTTAAGTCCATCTCCCCATGAGACGTGGTACCAAATTGTTCTTACCGTACAAAACACAGGAAACAAATTGTAGGTACACCAAGTATCCACAATTGCTAACCCCTCATTGCCAAAGTTGATTATGGTCTAACAGCCTATTGTTGCTTACAAGTCCCTCAAATGTCTCACAATTGGTATCGGCCTATCTTTGGTTTCAGTGTGTACCTTACTACTGAAGTTGTCAAACCCTCAAAATTTTCAGACTTTTGTATCTCATGAAGGAATTTTTGTACCAAAAAACGGATGACATATATTTTGATCACCTCATCAAGGTCTATCGATTGTCGTTGAAAAAAAATTCTATCTATCTTAGTTCAAAAGTTGACTTTTTTCGCCGTAGGCCAACTTTCTAATGTCACCACTTAGAAAGGAGCAAAGGATAAGCTCTAATTTCCTTAGCAATGAGACAACTTTTAAGTTAAAGAGGCACATCTGATAACATTTCTCTACCGCAATCCCAAGTGCGAAAAACAGAATGACAAACTCACCTAACTACTGAAGTTGTCAACCCCTCTAAACTTTCAAACTGTTGTATCTCATGAAGGAATTTTTCTACCAAAAAACCGACGACATATTCTTTGATCAGCTCATCAAGACCTATCGATTGCCGTTGAAAAAAAAATTCTATCTGTCTTAGTTCAAAAGGTCGGATCTGGGAACTAACTATTTCTAAGCCAATCATGTCAAGTCTTTAATTTTGAAACCAAGTTTCATCGTCCTAGCATGTCTGGAAGTACCTTAACTTGCGATCACCCGAATTCCGGACCCCCCCCCCCCTATAACTCCCCCACAATGCCAGAATCCGGTCCGGTTCTGTCACTGATCTACGAAGTACCTTAACTTGCGATCACCGGAATTCCGGACCCCCCCCCCTAACTCCCCCACAATGCCCGAATCCGGTCCGGTTCTGTCACTGATCTACATAGGGCTTGCGCTTGTTCTTCCCACCAAGTTTCATTCCGATCGCTCCACTCCAAGCACGTCAAAAGGTTTCCGGATCCCCCTCCGACCCCCCCCCCAGCTTCATCGGATCCGGTCCGGACTTGAAATGGGACATCCGAGAAACGTTGTCTTTCTACATATCAAGTTTCGTTATGATCCGATCACCCGTTCGGAAGTTATACATACCTCAAGATTCAGGATTCCCCCTCCCTCCACTCCCCCCACGATGTTCCCAAAGTTCACTCCCACCCAAAGTTCAAAAGTTGTGAGGCCAACTTTCTAATATCACCACTTAGAAAGGAGCAAAGGATAAGCTGTAATTTTTTCAGCAGTGAGAGAACTTTTAAAGCTTAGGAGGGATGTATGATACCACTTCTCTCCCTCAATCCAAAGTGTAAGAAATGCAATTATAAACTCAGCAGAAATCACGAACCGAAATGTGTAGAAACAATAGATGGCAGCACTTTCGGACCCGTGGGAAAATGCCACTTTTTCTGTTCTGTAAATTTTTCTATTTATCACTTAAAGAAGATATATTGGCTGTGGGGCCGGGGAACTGCCGCACATATTTAGCACTTATAGATTTTAGTCCACCTTCAGTTTGAAACTGGTGCCTGCCTGTTTGCCTTCTAGAACGGAGCTTTCCACTCGAAAGCAGAAACATGGTTTGATGAAACAAAAGCTTGGCTGCACAACTTCAGATACTCCTCTCTGACATAGGCTATACAACTCCACTTCACTTCGCACACCGTATCCTCTGGCTCGAGGACAAGCAAAAACCATCCTTTTTGGCCCCAGGCAAGAGTTCTAGGGAGCTTTCCAAAATGTAACGTCATATTCATCAATCCGGCCTGAGGTCCACACTTTCCGTAAAAACCGCACAGGTTAGACCCTTACCAGTTTCCAGGAAACAGCTGAAATCGGCGGCATAGGAAAAAAAAAAAAAAAAAAAAACAGGACAAAACCAAAGTGTTGCTCTCGCAACACAATTAGTCACTTTTCGAATATACGCAGTTCAGTAACAAAAGGTGTATTCAAACCGCGAGCCGCAGCCAAAATTTGAAATCAACCTCTTTTCTAAAGTAAACAGATTTTAAAAGACCAAATTGTTTTCAAACCATGCATCACAGGCAAAACTTCAGAAAATCAGGTAAAGCACACAGATTACTCACACAGAGACCCAATTTCTACTAAAATAATAAGTAAAAAAAAAATATATCCTGTAAAAACAAGATCTGTAAGCTCATACGGCAATTACAGGGGTAGGTAGCACGTATATCAGCTCACTGTCAGAAGTTTCATAACAGATAACGCATAACACTTTCAAGAATAACACCTTTTCACTTAGAAATAAAGTGTTATGACCAATTAAGTTTACACTATTTCGTGCCTAAATCTCCAACAACACTTTTAATTGGTAAAAATACTAACGGGAACGAAAGAAACATAACAGATAACATCCCAAAGTGTTATCTGTTGAAACCGGGCATCCTTCTGCTGTCGTTATGTAACTTCTGACAGTGTAGTATTTTTACCAATCGAAGGTGTTGTTGGAGATCTAGGCACGAAATAGTGTAAACTTAATTGGTCATAACACTTTATTTCTAAGTGAAAAGGTGTTATTCTTGAAAGTGTTATGCGCGATCTGTTATGAAACTTCTGACAGTGCTTAAACCAACTCTTACCAGAAATTATATTTTCACGATGAAATGGCTCAGAAACACCACTTTTCGAAAATACCATTACTTTCCATTCCATGTTTCTTGTTAGCGTTTATCGGCTCTATCCAGCCTACCCACTCTCCGACGCGGCGGCTGGACGCAAAATATTTGAAAACTGAACGCGCCGTGGTTAAAAAGTGGGAAAACGAAGCAAAACAAAAGAAGTCCAGAAGCAGAAGACAGACCTGAAGTCCTACCATATCTTTAAAAATGAAAAATAACGCTTTGAAGCTTCATGTCCTTGGGTTTGAAAGAGTTGTGGCGTACCTTGAAGCTTTCGGCAAAGTTTGCGTTTCCGTGACTGCAAAAACTCATATCGGCCGGAAAAGAGCTAAAAAGCCGTAGGTACAAAACGAAACATTTGCGAAAGGCGAGGATTTCAGAAGCTTATAGTTCTATAAGGGAGCTAGGGATAGTTTAAAAATCAGAATTTTTATAAGGTTCTATAAGGGAGCAAGAGGGGTTCTTTCAGGATTATGCTGTCGAGGTCGGACGGCTATTCCCAGACCCCCTTCAACACCCTCGAAGTATGATAACCCTGTCCTTGAAGTTCCGTCCTGATCTCTCCACCTTAAGTGTCGCAAGTCTTGGGTATTTTTTTTTACTCCCACTCTAACTGACTGCCCCATCTCAGTCGCCGAGTCCGATCTGGACCAGCAAATGAACGTCTGGGATCTGTGACCTTACAAAAGCTGTCCTCTTGGACTGGCACAAAAATAAGTTCGCATTACTGGTTAAGACGAACTTTTTAAGGAGGACAGGAATCCATTCGTAATCAAAACCTTTGAGGTAAAAAATTATAACGTATCCCCGGTGAAAACGAAAAGGTTATTTGACCAAAGTATTTTCACCGTGCGGTTGAGATGTTTCTATTAGAGATGTTTCTATTGAGAGATAATTCCATTCTTCCCGTGCTAGGAATTCATTTGTAAATAAAACCCTCGAGTCAAAATTAATAATGGGCACTACATGAAAAAATTCGCCGTTTGGCCAAAAGAACGTTTCTATCGCGTGACCAAGACGCACTCTTTAAGGGGCCAGGGGCCAAACGATCATTGAAGTACATCAGGGTACATGAAAATGTCTCGTTTGGCAAAAATTGCTTTTGCACTGTGGGGTTAAGATGCACACTTTAAGGGGGCTAGGGATTCAATTGAAAGCAAACAATGATCTTTGGGCCCTTGAGGAACATGGAAATGTATCGTTATCGTCATCTGATCCGGATCTGAAACGGAACATCTGGGATATGATAGCCAGTTAGTTTTGTAAGTTTCATTCAGGTAGAAGAACTTGTTTGGAAGTTAGACGTGTCACAAGATACGGTAAGATATGTCTCTAAGCATGCTACGAGTTTTCCATTGCCCACAACATCTGAGATACATGCTCTTGCCAGTTTTAAGTCTAATTCATGTCTGATAACCTGTCCGAAAGTTAATCCAGGAAGTGGCAATTTAGTCGGAAGTATCTGGAGGTACCCCAGCTCGTGATCCCCAGATTTCTACCCCCCCCCCCCCCCATTTTTAGAATCTGGTCCGATTCTACAAAGGATACAGCGAAGGCTTTTGCTCATTCTTCACACCGAGTCTGATCCCCCCCCCCCCCCCGCTTGAAGGATGCGACGAGATTTTGTGTCCCCTCCCCTCCAGCCCTGTAGTTTTCGGAACCGATCTGGACATGAGATGGAACATTTGAGACATGTCCTCTGACCAATTGTCAAGTTTCATTTGGACCCGATCCCCCCGTTCGAAATTTACGCATGGCTCGATATTCCGGATACCCCTTTTCTCCACCACCACCCCCCAGGATAGTCTGATACGGGAGGTGACAATTCAATCAATCTGGTCGGGTCCCTAATATGCCTGCCAAGTTTCATCCTCCCAGCATACCTGGGAGTACCCTAACTCGCAAACAACGGGCCGACCGACGGAAAAGCGATCGAGCCGAACTCGAAGTGCCATAACAAGTATTCATGTTCGCCAATATTCATTTGGCGTTTCTCGGTCCTTCTTAGAAAGGGTTCTCTTCAGTTCTTAGGTGAAAACAGAAGCTTGGATATAAAAGAAGGGACGGCGATTTAACTGACTAGCCTAAAGTGTCAGAACAAAATAACCACTCACTTGTCAGCGGTAACAAAGACGCTGTAACGGTAGTACTCCCTCCAGCCACCTTCGGGGTAGGTTTTGTCGTGAAGCAATAAAACGAACTTCTGATCCATTGAAGGGTTGTATTTCTGAACGTTTAACTGCCTCTAAAATAAATGAGGGTCAATCAGTTAAAGTAGTCGTCGAAGGAAGAAACTGCGACGAGCAGATCAGATTCGTCTCCACCAGGAGACAAAAATCGAATTGGAAAGAGACAGTCCGAAAACTGAGATGAAAACCTTGGATCGGTGACACAGAAATGTGATTAAGTGTGTCGTCACAGGTTTTCAACAGATTTTATTGGGAACTTGCCGTGGACATATAATCACATTTTACAACTGTCTTCAATGTTCTAAATGGATCCTTAGAGGTAGCCTACCAACATTTTTTAACTTTCAAATATTTTGTTTGTGATTGTAGTATAGTGGTAGTAGTTTGTTACACTAAAGCCTTGCGGCCAAAAAATGTCAACTTAAAAAATACTCCGTCTCTTCTTGGGCAAGTGACAAATAAATATCATTTACTATAGTTCCCGTTGCTGCAACAAGACGTACCCATCAACAGAGGCGTCACTACTGGGGGGGGAGGGGGGGACGCCCTCCCATGTTGTCGGCCAGTCGGTAAAAAATAGCCGAGTCGGCGCGAAGCTCCGCGATTTTTAGTAAAAATAATCGATTTTTTCTTTAAAATAGTCGTTTTTTCTTAAATTCAGCCGATTTTTCGTCAACACAGTCGTTTTTTTCTCAATAATAGTCGTTTTTATCCGCAAAAACAGTCGGTAAAAATGACCAGCCAGTCAGTAAATACCTTGTCCCCCCCAAACATTTTTGCTATTAACGCCTCTGCAAGTCTCACTCGAGTCTGAGCATTTCCGGGAAATGAACCCCTCCCCTCAGAATACGGCCGGGGCCAAAACGACCATCTAGGGACGTTGTACCATCCAATTTTCGTCCAAATGACTTTACTCCTTTGGTACCTAAGCGCGGCCCAAATTGCTGGGGCCCCCTCCAACTCGCCCCATACCGTGACGGGATTCGGTTCGGACACGGAGATGACACTTCTGTGGCCCATATCACCCACCAAGTTCGACTCGAATCTGATCGTTTCTGGGAATATCCGGTACCCTCCCCCATCCAGCTCCCTCAACCGAAGCCGACTCCTAAGCCCAAAAAAAGATAATTTAGACAGATAAGCTTTGAACAGGTATCAGCCCAATCGCTTCACATGTTTGATCGCTAGGAACACCCCAAAATTTCCGCGACCCCGACACATAAAATCTAGGACACCATCGCTTACTATTTATGAAGTTTCACTTGAATCTGAGCATTTCCAACTCCCCCAACAAGGCCAGATCCGACCGGGCCTTAAAAATGGATCATCTTGGTCATATGACTTTTGTTGCATCCCAACCGCTTAACTCGTTTGATCCCTATAGGCGTGCCACAAAATTTGCTTCTTGGAGCATCTTCTCCTGCCAGCCATACATCTTCACTCCGACCGGATATCTGTTCGCAACTTGAGCAACGCAAAACGTAGCGCAAGGTTCCGGATTCCCCTCCCCCACACCCCAGCCTCCCCGTTGAAGATCGAATGCGAGAAGGTAAAGTTTTCTAAAGCATTTGGTCGGGTCCTAATTTCCCGATCGGGTACTAACTGTCGGGCACACTCTGTACCGGGGAGTCGGGCACACTCAATTGTCGAGCACAACTGTACCCCAGTTTTTGGAGTTGGCACCCTCGAGGGGGTACCAACTGTCGGGCACACTCTGTACCGGGGAGTCGGGCACACTCAATTGTCGGGCACACCTGTACCCCAATTTTGGGAGTTGGCACTCCCTCGTAATTTCCCTCCTCCTAGTTTATGTGGAAGTGCCCGAACTAGCAAAACCTAGACGGAAAAACGGACAGAAATTTCAATCGCTAAATCGTGTCATAAATGGCAAATTGCATAAATTGCGAACGCTATATGGTGCCAACTGGTTGGTGTAGCGCCATAAAAACGTGTAAACACATTTTACAGATGTCTTGCATGTTCTAATTGTATTTTTTATCCAACTGTGTCCCTGACGTTTAATTTTAATCATTTCCACTTATTTTGTTTCTAGTCGTAGAGAATTTTCTTTTCTGTTCTTGAACAACTCTCCTCACACGGGTGCGAAATAAACGTAATTTAACTTAATTTCATAGCTTCCATTATTACAAAAACATTGCAACACATTTTAACAACTGTCTTTTCTGTTCTACCTGGATTTTTCGTCACCTGCGTTAATCGACTGATGTTTCGACTCTTAGATTGATAACAAGTGAGCTTAATTTAACTTAATTTGACAGTTTAAACAAACGCCAAAAAAGCAGGAGGGTTTTCGCGAGCTTGAAAGCAAAGTCGGAATCACTTTCCAGGGTTTTCGCGTTGCTTCTGATAATTGCTTTTCTACTTTTCGTGCTTTGGAAACCGAAGCAGCTTTATCGGAAAGTGATTCCAGAAAGTTAGTGGAAAGCTCCGCGGAAAGTTGAATGCTTCGGCAGAAATTTTGAAAATGTCAAAAAACAGGGCAAGCGTCAGTAAGGATGATTTTCACTGGAACATATTAGAATCGGAACAGGAATAACCAATGAAACACATCTCGATTTATTTAGTCTAAAAAGTTTGCAATTCAAAATTTTCTCGGCGGTTTCAGCTTTCCATGTGATTTCGTGATCAATCCAGCGGGAAAGTGGAAAGTAATCCAGGAATCGGATTCTCATGGTTTTCGCGACGGGCTTTGCTCGCTGGAAAGTGATTGCACAATCTCGCCAAAACCCTCCTGAACCTCGCCAAAACCCTACCCTCCGGCACTTAGCAAAATGAGCCAAGTGGTACGAAGCAGGCTAAAACAGGTCAGATTGCATATCAAGGTGTCGGTGTTGTAAATGATCGGGCACTTGTGCCGGACACTTCCGAAGATAGAGAGCGTGTTCCACCCTACTTACCGTAGTGACTACGCACGACGTCACAGATCCTGACTTCTTTGCATCAAGGCTGGGACGAATTTTCCTATTTTGGCAAAATATCGTGCCGAGGGCTAGTCGGACCAATCACGTCACAGTGATCGTAGCTACCACGCTAACTACGCTCCCGAGCGTGGTAAGCAGTTACTATAAGTTACTATCTCGAGATGGCTGGAACGCTCAGTGTAGTAATAAGTCGATCTGTACGATTCGAACAACGCTTCTGTAAAATCCCAGCACAAGCCAACATCACTCTTAATTTACAGACACCAATTTCTACCCTTTTGAACAATCCTTCGCTCTTTGTCGTCGGCTCATTAATTATTCATTTGTCTTTTATTTTTAACTGACCCAGGTGAACACATTTTTTATTCGTTTCTTCTTTGTACGCAGAAATGGTAGATTTACTGAAATAAAAAACAATAAAAATTACGTAGCCCTTTTCCCCCCTTTTTTAGACCAGCTAAATAGTTTTCTTTTGCTCTTTGATTGTTGTATTGACAACTACTTGAGAGCTACTGTTGTACTGAGAGTATACTGCTGGACAGTGTCCAGCAGTGTAATTTGCACTGGAGGAAAAGACTAGGCTGGGGGGGGGGGGGGTATTTTTTATTTAGGTTGTTGCAAGATTCAAAAAGGGAGATTTGGGTGAGAAATGATGGAAGGGAAGGATTTGTTATGTAATATGGGAAAGAAAAAATCCACGATCCTATAGGCTACGGTAGTAGCCTTTTGAATTTTGATTTGAAATATAGCGTCTTGAAGGTTTGTGATCGAGACATTCCAAGTGCGAGATGCTCCCGACGAGGTTCACGGTTATTTTAATTTATAAACTTAAACATATTAATAAATTCCGCTGCTGAGAGCAAAGCTCGTGCGTACACGAACAAATAAACAAACAAAAAATTCACCATGACGAATAATGCCCAGTCAAATAATAATAAATCTAACTATTCTACTGTTCACAAACGAACCTAATTAACTATATAAAGAAGAAAAACGATAGTACTCAAAGATGGGAATATCAACAGACTAGAGATAAAAAGACTGAAAAAGTAAAAAATGGGAAATAATAATAATAATTTATTGAGGCCCGCTATACAACAAAGGAAAGAGCGGAGTAATGAAAGAGAAAGAAAAATTAACAACATACAAAGAAAACAAGACACTACATATACTTTATAACACTTACAGGTAAGTTAGGCGAGTCAACGGCGATTGATAGGTGTTTTTAAGAGCCCGGGATCTAGCCCGACGCTCTATGGTTTCGCACTTAGCGGAAGGATCGATAATGTTGTACTTTTTCGATAGGGCTGAGTTAGACTCCCATGGGGGGAGTCCGAGAAGGTATTTTGCCAGTTTATAGTACTTTGTCCGTATTTGCCTGATTCAAATAGAAAGTGATTCAAATAGGAGAGGGTTTTGGTTGCGAGTGAGCTAATGCGAGGAAAGATAAGAAAAGAAATTCAAAAGGACACAAATCTGGTACAACCGATACTTACAATTACTGAACTAGGCACGAGATTTCTGGTTATCTTTCTGGCTGGGTTGAACACACCGATGCCACCATCCCCATCCAGAAACGAGACTGAATCCCCTGAAAGAACACCAATGCATCTGAGTTTGGGCACAGACCCCGACCCTTGTACACTTTAAAAAGGGCAGAGTAGCGTGCACAGATATCCGATTTTCGCAGTCGGGTGCGACATTCCTCCTCCGCTCCCGGTCATATCACATGCATGCTTAGGTCCGAAAATGTCGGTCCGTTCACTGTCAGAAGTTTCATAACAGATTGCGCATAACACTTTCAAGAATAACACCTTTTCACTTAGAAATAAAGTGTTATGACCAATTAAGTTTACACTATTTCGTGCCTAGACCTCCAACAACACTTTCAATTGGTAAAAATACTACACTGTCAGAAGTTACATGACGACAACAGAAGGATGCCCGGTTTCAACAGATAACACTTTGGGATGTTATCTGTTAAGTTTCTTTCGTTCCCGTTAGTATTTTTACCAATTGAAGGTGTTGTTAGAGATCTAGGCACGAAATAGTGTAAACTTAATTGGTCATAACACTTTATTTCCAAGTGAAAAGGTGTTATTCTTGAAAGTGTTATGCGCTATCTGTTATGAAACTTCTGACAGTGTTGTGAGTAGAAAATATTCTACTATCACAGCGAATTTTAAACGCTATAAAAAATCATGTCTTCATATCCAGGATTACCGCAGATAGTCATTTGTGACACCAAAGGAAAAATTGGCATGGTGACGCGAATTTCGCATGCTCGATTTCGCATGCAAAATTTTGTCGGATTGACTCTGCACGTTTTGTTCTTTGATAATCAATTCAGTTTATTAGTTAAAAATTTGAAACGGTGGTAAGCTGACTAGCTGCTTCACGTTTAATATTTTAATATATATATTAAAATTTATAATTTGTTGAGCAAACTGCTGCGTTACATTTCCGATTCTGACCCGTACCATAAAGCAGAGCAAAATAACACTAGGAAGTAGCGCCAAGACTTGAAAAAAGTGACACACACTCGAATAGCATCGACACTAGCACCACTAACGATAGTGAACGTCCCTACTGAAACTCAATCGGCCGTGCACCAGCGCTGGCTCTAAAAACTTCAAATTCTGAACACAGCAAAAAAAAGATACAGCCTCCCAAGTTTCCTAGATGTGTGCAGACCACATCGTAGCTTTACTAGAAATTTCTAAACCAGCAAGTTTGTCTCGCTTTAAATGTCGCAAGCGTAGTGGGCGGCTAGTATGGACCGTTTGCGAAGCATAGAAAACATAGGTTTTGGCGCTACTCCTTAGTGTTATTTTGCTCACGTGACCACGTGACCATCCATTCATTTCATGTCCAACTGTAACAATATGCCATACATTTTTTCAGTCAGCAGAAAAATCTGATCTCGAACGAACAGGTCGCCTTCTTATAGCACTATGACATATTGGTGGCAGCGGTGGGATTAATTCCTGAATAGAGGTAAGCATACCTATGGCGGTACGACACGGACTTGGCTAATTACCTAGAAATACCGTGTTGTGTATCTGCTTGGCTTCGACTGTCCGCTTCTCTTGAAGAACTTCATCCAGGGTAAGCGGGTTGTGGAACCAAGCGGCAGCGTCATCTAGGGGCCCCATCGCCATTACGGCGACGATGACTGCGGTCAAGACTGTGGTAATAACCGCTAGAGCAAATATGATACTGCGCCAGTTGGTTTGGTCTTCTTTGTCACCGTAGAATTCCTGAAAGGACACGACAGAAGTTGGGCGAAAAAGCATCAGGCTTTTTCCGTGGCCCCACAAAAAGCTAATGAAAAAAAAAAGTGTTTCCGCTCTCCATTTACGGCTCGATCTGTGACTTTTGTCTTAATTTTTGTTTACTCTTGTTTCTTAAGCAGGCATCACGGTTTCTTTGGGATAAGTACGGAAAGAAGATGAAACCAAACTAGGCCTTCAAGTTTCGTGGCCGAAGAAAGATACTTGGATCGCTACCTTCAGGGAGCCCCGCGGCCGATTACCCTTTTGCTCTTCCCCAAGAAAAAAGCTTCTGTCCTATCTAGGTTTATATTTGGCAAGAATATAGGTTTCCGAGGATACATGAGCCCCCCACCCCACCCCCCAGTATTACCACAATAGCCAAAGGGAACTATGGCCCATGAGAATAATAACTAGATGAACACGAGCCTAACCAGGCTTCATTTTTTATTTCATTTCCATGAAGCCTCTTTTGTGCGAAAATTCAAAGATTTTTACACAAGAACAAGAAAATGTTGAAACTGTTCCAGCGTGCAAAAATTCAAAAATCATCCTGTTTTCTGCTAAAGTAGCCTGCAAAGATTTTGGTGCATCAACTAACTTAACTGTGTTTATTTTGCCAGACTCGATATTTTCAAATTAGTCCCCTATTAATATGGACGATAACCACAAAACTAGCTTCGGTCGTTGTATTGGTTTTGAGAATAAATTAAGTTGAATTTAGCTGAACTGTTCCATACGTTGCATAAACTATGACAAGCTCATAAACATACAAATGAGAGTACGGTTCAGTGAGGTGGGGGGGGGGGGATAGGTACAAGAAATAAGATAAACTGATAACGGGATATTCGACTAAAACTGGAAAGTAGGATCAAACTTGCCTGCAACTTTTTCTCTTTCGAATTGACCACCTGCACAGTTTCATCCGGACCGACACGCCACTCATTCTTTTGCAAATTTAAATTCGCGTGCATCCTTCCACAACCACTGGCTCAACCAAGGCTAAACCAATCAAGACGTGCTGCGTCAGTCACAACATAACCTTGAACCTTCACAGTATTTGTACACTGGAACGGAGTTTATACAAAACCACTTGATATTATAAATAACATCGCGGAGAACCGCAGGACTCCTGGAGACGACACCGGACTTTCAAGAGTGGGGAAGTAGTTCCAGATTGGAGGGGAGGAGGCTTGTGGGAACTTACGGAGTCAGCGTCTCAAGTGCATTCCAGCGAGTGATGCGTGCAACACGTGCCAAGTGCAGACAAATAACGATACAAATAACAACAACGCATTTTCAAACACAAACCATGACGGGATGTTGAACAAAAATAAGCTTAGTGGGTCACCACAGGAACCACTGGCTCTGTAGTGTGAGGTAGTGAGGCGACCCAAAGCGTCCCTCCATCAGCGAATTTTCTGGTCTGAGAATTTCTAGTCAGGAATGCCGCTGATCCCCTTTTCAGCTGCCTCCAGTGAGGAAGGAATCGTCCTCAGGGACGTGTGTCCTTAGCGCGTTTTAATGGTCGTTTAACTTGTTTTTGTTTCGTTGCATGATATATGGCCTTTGGCTGAAATAAAGCTATTATTATTATTATTGATATTATTATTATTACGCGACTCGTGAATTTCACCGCAGATTACGTGTTTCTAGCCATATGGCTACGAAGAGATTTTCTAGTGGTATGTTTTGAGCTTGCCAGATTCACAGTGAGCTGTGTTAAGGAAAATCTATACATAACCATACGACTAGAAACAGGTCATTTCCAGGCGAAATTCCCGATCAGCTAACTGCCTTATGGGGCAAGGTAACAAAAAATACGTCTGTGTTACGACAAGCTCAAACTTACGACTGTCTCGTAATATACGACTGAAAAATGCGTTTAAAAAATACGACAAGAAACAGGTCATTTGTAGGAGAAATTCAGCGATTTCGTGTGGTTCTGGTAAGTTCGAAACATACGACTGTCATTCTGACAAACTCAGAACACAACTGTGAATCCGATACAACTGCACACATGACCTGCTTCTTGTCGTATTTTGTGAATACATTTTTCAGTCGCATATTACGTCGTAAGTTTTGAGCTTATCATAACACAGACGTATTTTTTTTAGTTTGCCCTATAACGCAGTTAGCTGATCGGGAATTTCGCCTAGAAATGACCTGTTTCTAGTCGTATGGTTACGTATAGATTTTCCATAAGTCATATATTACGAGACATTCAAATGTTTCGAGCTTGTTAGAATGACAGTCGTCTGTTTCGCGCTTGTCAGAATGACATAAATGTGGTTACGAAATCTGTATTTTCACACTGTGGCGCACAGACTGAGCACAACTGTTTTAGCACCAAAACTTCTGTATTTTCTCAGAAAACAGGCTGATCTTTGCAAGTTTCAATATTGACTGATTTTGCGCAAAATCTTTTCATTTTAGCGTAAAACAGGATGATTTAACAAAAAAAAAAGGGTTTTGTAGTTAAGGTTTGAACATAAACCAGCTTTGTAACCAATGTAATGGCGATGATTGCACCATTTTTGTTACAGTAGATTCAGAACAACCTCCTATGTATCTATTCTATTCTGGCTGACCACTACCTTTTTATGGCACTTGCAGCTTCGCTGAAGTGCCATATACCGATCACTTTTCCGTCGGTCGGTCTGTCTGTCGGTCTGTCGGTCCGGTGATCGCGAGTTAGGGTACTTACAGATGTGCTAGGACGATGAAACTTGGCAGGCATATTAGGGACCCGACCAAACTAATTTAGAAATAGTCATTTCCCCGATCCGAACACCGTGGGGGGAGTGGAGGGAGGGGGAATCCGGAATATTGGCGTACGTATAACTTTTGAACGGAAAATCGGATCTTAATGAAACTTGATATTTGGAAAGACCTCGTGTCTCAGACGTCACACACCAAGTCCGGAATGGATCCGGTGACTTTGGGGGGAGTTGGAGGGGGGAACCGGAAATCGTGTGACATGTTCGGAGTGGACGGATCGGGATGAAACTTGGTGGGAAGAACAAGCACACGCCCTAGACACATAGTTGAAAAGACCGGACCGGAGTTGGTTCCGGAATTCCGGTGATCCCGACTTAAGATGCTTACACATGTGCTAGGACGATGAAACTTGGCAGGCGTATTAGGGACCCGACCAAACTAACTTGGAAATAGTTACTTCACTGATCTGACCACCGTGGGGGAGTGGAGGGAGGGGGAATCCGGAATATTGATGTATTTATAACTTTTGAACGGGTAATCGGATCTTAATGTAACTTGATATTGGAAAGACCTCGTGTCTCAGATGTCACACTCAAAGTCCGGAATGGATCCGGTGACTTTGGGGGGAGTTGGAGGGGGGAACCGGTGTGACATGTTCAGAGTGGACGGATCGCGATGAAACTTGGTGGCAAAAACAACCACAAGCCCTAGATCCATAGTTGACAAGACCGGACTGGATCCGAGTACTGCGGGGGGAGTTGGAGGGAGGGTTGCCGGTTATCCCGACTTAAGATGCTTACACATGTGCTAGGACGATGGAACTTGGCAGGCGTATCAGGGACTTTACAATTTTAACTTAAGAACAGTCGTTTCTCCGATTTGACCAAAGTGGGGGGAGGGGAGGGAGGGGGAATCCGGAACCTTGAGGCTGTCCAACTTTTGAACGGTTGATCGAATCTTAATGAAACTTGATATTCGGAAAGAACTCATGTCTCGGATGTCCCGTTCCAAGTGGGGACATGATCCGATCAATGTGGGGGAGTTGGGGGGGGGGATTTTGTGACACGCTTAGAATACAGCGACTGGGATGACACTTGGTGGGAAGAACAAGCGTATGCCCTAGATACATCAGGGACAGAATCGGACCGGATTCGGTCACTCTGGGGGGGGGGGGCTGGAGGGTTTGTCCAGAATTCCTGTGATCGAAGTTTAAGGTACTTCAAGATGTGCTAGGACGATGAAACTTGGCTTGAACATTAGAGACTTAACAAGCTTAGAAATAGTCAGTTCCCCGATTCGACCAGTTTAACCGCGAAGTACAAAAAATACTTTTGAGCAAAACCTACATTTTCATGATACCCATGAGCCCATGATCATTTTTGCCTCAAGGGTTTTGCTTAGAAATGAATTTCTAGCAACCTTAAAGTGCGCATCATCACAGCCAAGTAGCGTACAAAAAAATGTACTTTTTTTTCCCAAACAACATATATTCTTGTGATTTTCTCATCTCAAGGGTTTTGCTTACAAATGATTACACCAAACCCACGAATTGGCGAATTCCTACTTTCATACTTTTACCAAGCCTTACAAGTGCCATATGAGCTTACAGCTCTTGTTTTGGAAAGGGTCAAGTGGAAGCACTGCACTCCTTGACCCCAAGCTGACTGGGAAACGTATATTCAAACAATGGCTAAAAGACGGATACACCCGTGCTTTAGCAGCGATATTTCGACCCTTCTTGGCAAGGGTCCTCGTCAGGCTGTTAAACGACAGGGACTACGTCGGGACTGGAAGAAACGAACCTGCAACCATTTACCAACTTCCGGAAATAGATCCCACTCCGTATGGGAGATAGACGGACAGATCTACTGTGATAGCATGAGCAGCTCCTACTTTCGTCTGTAATCCAAAAGACTTTGATTATCATCTAAAATCTCGCCTGCGGCGTCTTTCATAGCATTCTATCCTCGAAAATAATTTTTCCCTCAGCGTTCAGCCCAAGCTGACTGCGAATCAAATTTGACAGTGCACAACTGACAAGTCGGCTGAATTTGGTTCGAGCTATATTTCGGCCCTTCTTAGCAAGGGTCCTCTTCAGGCTCAAGCTGGAAAATGAACTGTAAAGCAACTAAAGATCCTAGCTTAGCCTTAAGTATCTGCCCTTGTGAGAGTTGCTTGGAGTTAAAGTTGGTGCTGTGATTTCGTTTTGGACAGGGCTGCTGTTTTTGCTGCTCAATTGGGTCGTTCATAGGGTAGAGATTTTTACTAATTTGGCTTTACCTTGGTTTTGTTGTAAAGGAAAGCTTGGGATCTGAATTTCTTTTCACTGACGACGCCGTTCAATGTTTCTGGTAGGGCAATAATATAATATAGCTTTACAATAATATTCAGCTGACGTATCCGTTTCGCGCTGTCAATATAAGTCTATTCTCTATTTAGTGGAAAGGTGTATCATTTAGGTGGGACTGAGATTTTGGGGTCTGAGCAAAATTAAAAGCTAAAATTTGTATGGGAAGTAGTTGACTTTTGCTACAAAAAATCGGTTTGTCTTGGGTACATAAGTTAAAGGGTGCTACCGAGGTTTCGCTCTCTCCAGCGAAAGCTTAAATGAACGGCAAGCTGGAATTTTCGCTATTTATTATTTTGTTGCTGTAATGTTTGCCTAACCTTAAAAATGCGGTGTTAATATTTCTTAAGATTCTGTGAAAAGAACTGTGGTGCTGTAGTATGATTCGATATAAATGCCGGGCATAGTTTTATGTTTCGAGCCAACAAGTCGTATGGTTTGAGTTCGTCACCCTCCATGCCCAAGCACTTTGAACCGCCCCTGGTCACAGGATCAAAGTAAGTAACGCCCTCATAGTCATCACCACATGAACAACCAGTGTTTCCGGTGCTAGAATACCACCTTAAGATTTCTTTTTAGAACAATTGAGCATGCAAAAGTTATGATAATTTATAAGACAGAAAAAAGACGACACACTGCCAAACAGTTTATGTCCTGTGTGCGCCGTTTGAAAAAAAGTACATTCCTAGCAGTGGGTGATAGAGATGTCATGACTAGGTTCATTTAGGCTTTTCAGGATGATCCAGAAACACATATCATACTGTGCTGCACCGCGGGAGATGAAAGGAAATATGCAAGTGATACTATACGGTCGTGCATGAAACAAAGTGTGCCGAGGTTGTGCTTGTCTGTGACATGAATAATAAAATGAATTGTCAATTAAAACAAGAGCTATGAGCTCATATGGCACTTTTTATGGAGATAGCTAAGGATCAGAAAAGCTCCCCTTGTCAGGACACCCTCTTCTATTCCTACCGCTGAGTCTTCCAGTCCAGATCTCAACATAGCACAGCCAGAGGCGTCACTACTGGACTAGGAGAGAGGGGGAACGTCCCCCCCCCCCCAATGTAGTCGGCCAGTCGGTAAAAAAGAACCGAGTCGGCTTGAAGCGCCGCGATTTTTAATAAAAACAGTCGATATTTTTCTTAAACATAGTCGTTTTTCGTACGACAATGTTTTTTCTTAAAAACAGTCGGTTTTTCTTAAAAATAGTAGTTTTTTCTTAAAATCAACCGATTTTTCGTCAACACAGTTGCTTTTTTTTCTCAATATAATAGTCGGTTTTATCCGCAAAAACAGTCGGTAAAAATGACCAGCCAGTCGGTAAATACCTTGCTCCCCCCCCCAAACATTTTGGCTAGTAACGCCTCTGAGCACAACTACAGCCCATGACCTTTGTGTTGTCCAAGTTTCATCCCAATCTCCCGATCCGTTTGGTTCCCAGACCTGTCACATTTCCAGGACACCTCTCCAAATTAGGTTAACCCACCGTGGCCAAGGTAGGTTCGGAAGCATAAACGTCGTTTATAGGACATTGCTCCCACGACCTATCAAGCTTCACTCAAATTGGAACACTTCCGGATAATTGTCCGTACCCCTCTCTATCCCCCTCTGACACACACACTTACTTAGGATCCGATCCGGTCCTAAACATGGCACAGCTTTCTTAATAAGCTTCTATGTAAGACCGATTCAAAAGACAACTCGTCAAACGCTATCGTCCGTTATCGAGTAAATCACGTATGTGGACTGGCGGAGGGAACTATCACAGAGAGAAAAGAGTCTCGGTAAGGGTAATTTATTGGACTTTTTCATAGAAAATCGGGCCTTGTAGTTTCGGTTTTTGTCAGATCACTCAGCTCCCGGAAACTTGTACCAATCGGGCAACTCTTTTCTGTCTTCAGTTTCTTGTCTAGCCCAGACTACAGCCGGAATACAAATACTATCTGAGGAACTCAGAGAATAGGCCTACTCGGCTTCCACATGTTTTTTGTCTCACCATCTTACAAGGTTTGTCTGAGGTTTTTTGTTCTTTCCGAAATTTCAGGCTCACATCAGATCTGGCAGTAGCCTACCATTTACTCAGTACGAAAGCAAAGCAGATAGATTGATCAATCTTACTATGCCAATACCGACACGGATAACCGGAATTAACGAGTTTCCGGTCTTCGGGATACCGGCAAATATGGCCAACTTATCGGCTTGACAGGGAAACGAGACTGACAGATCGATTCCCTACGTCTTCTTACCTCTAGGTAAAAACTCTAGACACCCGAAGAAGGGGTGACACGAGGCCAACCACATTTCCGTGGTTTCGTCTGATTCCGTCCGTCGTATCGACCAAGCAAGAAACAAAGCAAAGAGATCGGTTCAGCTTGTCCTGCTATCGACAATGAATGACTATGTCAAGCAACTAAAAGCACTACCGAAATTTTCGTTTCTTCCAGTACCGTAACTCTGTACCGAAAACATGAAATTGAGCAGAAAACAGACCGGAAAAGTCTGATTGTTTATCCGTACCATGACAGGTTGAGAATCATAGCCCACTCACTGACAGAAGGTGAAGAAATCGACTGAAGATTTTCCCAGGCCAAAGGAGTCAAGTCGGAAGCATTCTAACATTTGCAGGGTCCATCCAAGCCGCGAGTTCAGACCAGTACTCGGTTCGGTAGGACCTTGAGATCATTCAGCGGCGCGATTCGGAAGCATTCCGACTGTGCAAGCTCAACATAGATTTTATGACGAAAATAAAACGAAAACATTTAAAAAGTAAAAAATAGCTATATATATGTCACAGTTTTTCAATGTAACTTCTGCTAAAAATCAATATCACCGGATCCCAGTTATTATACCAAATAAAGTTTAGACCGATAGCATGCTCGAGATTCTGTATAACTACCGTATCTTGGTTATTATATCGAATTGTTTTGGTATCGAAAGACTACCGAATAATATTCGTATTCGGTACAATTTCGTCGTGGTAACTACCGAATCCTGAAAATTATACCGAATAAGTTACCGAATCCCAATTATGTTACCGAATAATTCTGGACCGATACCTTATTCAGGATTCTGTGTAACTACCGAATGTCCATAAACATACCGAATAGTTCTGGCATCGAAAAATTACCAAATAATTTCAGTAAATTCTCTCCCCGAATTCGTGATAACTACCGAATACTGGCAGTTATACCGAATCCCAATCATTATACCGAACAGATTTGTGCCGATAGCCTATTTGGGATTCTGCATAACTACCGAATCCCCATAAATATACCGAATAGTTCTGTTATCGAAAAAATACCGAAGAATTTTCGTGAAATTTTGGGCCTCTGGCCCAAAATGTACCGAATCTCAAAAAGGTGGGGGGGTGCTGCACCCCCCCCTTACGACGCTCTTGGCTATCGCTAAGGGGTTATAATATAGGCTACCGTTTTAAATTCGGGTCTCTGGGTATAAGAATGGATGAAGTGTCTACGGAATTAGATTGCATTGCCATTATAGGTATAACAGTAATATAATTGCAAAAATAAGGCTTTTGCCTCTACGATATGGCTATTCGCCTCTATTTAACTGCGTCGCAACTTGCAGGAAACTGGACTTACTTTCCCCGAAAACTGAAAATGTTATTCAATATTCACTAACCAGAGCGCTGACGAGCTTTGAGCGCCATCTATACTGACGAAACTCGCTCATTAAGCCGAGGGAGGGAGAAAAAGCAGTCGGGTGTGACTACTGAAGATGGGGCCGGCTAAACATTTGTTGCGGCTGTTAATCGCGTATTTGCGCTCCGGTAGCATCACGGCTATGCGCCCTTCTGACTGAGCTCCAATGATGAGATGCAGTCCGTCGAGAAAATAAGTTACAAATAATGGATTCAGCACGCCTGCTTACTCCTAAATCACTGCCTCATTAGCTTTAAAGAAAATTCTTTAATTTGAAACTGTCTCCCCCACCCCTGAATATAGGGCCACGGAGCCCATGTACGATCCTGACCTGTACCTTGATTTGATCCGAAGCATCTTCACACCAAGTTTGAACAACTAGGTTTGAGAGTTATCGTGCTAACAGACAGCCTAACGGATGGACAGACATGCTTTAGAAAGCCGCTGATATTCCGTAGCAAACGTTTTGGGATCACAAAACTCCACCCCATTATCTTAAACTCCACTGAATTATCTTTATCTTTAATCCGGGTCTTTGGTCTTGAATATATTTTATCGAACGATGCAATCGCATTTTTCCTCGGTGAACCGAAAACAATTAAGAGTGTTTCAGATTACCACGACTTGAAGATTTCCTTTCTGAAGCTGAAGAGGATAAAACAACACAATTTTTGGGATCCCAAAACGTAAGTGGAGGGATACCTATGACATCGCAAAAGTGTCCGTCTGTCCATCCGTCCGTCTGTGAGCACGATAACTCTCGAATATTTTGATGAAACTTGGTGTGAGGATTCTTTGAGTCAAGAGTAAGATCGAGTTCGTAGATGGGCTCTGTAGCCCTATATTTAGGGGTGGGGGAGCCGGGAGGGGGTTCAAATTAAGGGGCAAGCAAAATATTTTTAAACAGCTGATGTGATAGTCGATTATGGGGTAATGTGAACACGAATATGAAAACCATTTTCTCGCCGGACAAGTAGTTCGCCCGGAGTCCGGCCAAAACCGGAAAGTTTGTTAAAAGTAAAAGTTTTATTTGAAGTTGATTAGATGTTGATTTAGGGTAAGAAGACATGCTGAAGACGAATATAAAAACCGTTTTCTCGCCGGACAAGTAGTTCGTCCGGAATCCGGCTGAAACCGGAAAATTTGTTATAAGTTAAATTTTTATTGGAAGTTGATTAGATGTTGGATATAGGGGTAAAGAGATACGCTGAATTCGTTTTTGATTTTGATTTTTTCGCCGGACAAGTAGTTCTGGAATTTCGCCGAGACCGGAAAATTCGCAGAAGTAAGGCAGGATCATTAAGATCGGCTTATAGGGGTAAACACACATGCTGAATCCATATCTGAACTTGGTTTTCTTGACGATTAGCTGTTTGGCCTTAATCTGTTTCTAAATTTCAAGAGTAAAAATGTTCAAGGAGTCTGGCGAAGACTAGATCTGGCGAAAACAAAACCTAATTGTCTGTATCAAATATTGAATTTTTGGGATCCCATCGGAACCTTTGGTCTTGTTCTTTCAAGCTGAAGTCCAAACCCACCCAGTGGCAAGCAAAAACGCGAAATAAGCTATTAGCCCCTGCGAAGGATTTCGCGAAAATAAAATGCATCCATAGTCAGGTTCAGCTTGACACAAACAGCATTTCTGTCATGTCGGGTCCGGGGATGCAGCATCAGAGCGGCTTGGCTCTGTGTAATTAAGTATTATAATCATTAACAAAATTTAAGCACTGGGTTTAGGTTAATGAGCCGCTTTCTTCTTAATATTCGTTCGATCGTGCTACAGTTTTCAGCGCACCGAACGGGTTGCAATGGGCAGCTTCCCGGAACCTCCCTTCAAGATATTCCACACTGCAAATTATTAATTACGGAAAACTATTTTCTGTTAATTGTTTAAAAAAAAAAAAAAAAAAAATATTGATCGTGTCTTCGCCACTGCTGCTCGATGACGTACTTTAAAGACAGAACTGAAATTTATGATCAGTAACTACAGCAAAAAATATCGAACTAACTTTGATAATGGTTAATAGTTGGTAATTAGACATAAAATGTCGGCATTCTTCATTGTCAGCTAATCAGCTCGTGCACAGTTGGAATTCGGAAAGGAAGGAGTTGAACTAGCTATGGATTTATATAACCAAACCACAACATGCTGTTGAAGGGGTGTACCGGAAATGTCCGGAAATTCAACAATTCGAAATAAACTTGATAGTTGGCAGGGGGTCTGTCTGCCAGGTTCATTACGGCCTGCTCTATAATTTCATGATGGTCAGATATCTTCAACTCGTATTCCCAATATTTCAATTTGTATATTTTAAAGTTAAACAGAAAAAGGCTGATATAGGACAATCTAGTTACTCATCACTTATTTCGAATAGTGGACTTTCCCTGTCGGATTTGTGGTACCTCTAGGAGCTTGAACCTGTTTTGTATGCTTGAAAAAAAAAAGCTTTATGAAAAATGTGTTCAGGCACTAAGCTCATCAGTGCCCACTGAAAAGCCGCGATTGTGTTGAGATTCAAATTTTCCGCGTCATAGTAGAATTTGCGCGTAGTTATTCTGAACGTCACTACTAGAGCAGATAGTGGAAAAAAATCCCTTAGCAGTATCCAAATAATTCAGTGTATTCAATTAAATGATACTAAAATAAGTTGGCTTTTCAGTTAAACTTTAATGTGAACTTCACCCAAAAATTGACAATTTATTTGTATGTTACGACGAGGCCAAAACTAGGTTCGTTACAGACCTGTTCTATAGCTTATTAGTTTTATGAGGGTCGTGTACCGTCCACTCGCATCCGTCCCTTCAGGAGTTACTGAGGCCACAGACAGACGCGATATCATAGATATCATATGATATCATAGGTTGCCCATACTTTCATTTGGGATCCCAAAACAGAGGTGTCGTTTCGTGGAAACCTAACAGGGGGCGTCCAAGGCCCCCTTCGCATTCTTTAGTGCGCATCTTACATAGTGTGATTCTTTTTTCCTTCTTTCTTTTTTTGTTCCCTTGTTATACTCCATTCGCCACAATTTGTGTTCAAAATGGGTAAATAAAACGATTCATTAATGTCAACTACAAATATAACCTTTAAACTTGACGAACTGCATAGGAATCTGTCGGTCGCGGCATTTTCTCCGCATTTTGTTTGAAAGTGTAATCTGTTTGAAGTGCAAATTTGTATTCTAATTTAAGTTGTGTTCTTTCTTTTCTCAATGTACTCCACTATTTCTATTTTACAGAAGTGGTTAAATTTGTATTCATTCATTCAGATGAGACCGAAGGTAACTGACAACGTATGGACGAAAATTAAACAACATATTCCCGACGAATAACGTAAACAAATATTTTGTATAAAGAGTACATACATATTCGGTTTTGCGACTTGCCAACTAGGTTTTACATTTTTTTTTTCATGGGTAGCTCCAAGCCCCCTTGGAAAACTAGCTGCCCCCCCCCCAAATTACGCCCCTGTCCCAAAAAGAATCTCTATCATGAATATTTCCAAAACTTCCGCCTGCAGCGCCTTTCGTACTAATCTCTATTTAGTGGAAGGGCTCGTCATATAATTTTGGCTTTAGGCTAGGGATTTCGAGGTCTGACGAGGTCTACGCTAGGGATTTCGAGGTCTAACCCATGTAAAAAGCTCGAGTTCCAAGTTCTTATGGGAATTCGCTGTTTTTTTTTTCAAAATATAAGGCGAATTTCGAAAATTTCGCCTGCGACGCTCAGGTAATATTTTGTCTTAGAACTTGTTGCCGTTGCCGGGACTTCATCCTTTCCAGTGTAAGTTGAAATGACGGGCTTGCTGTTGTTACGAATGACCTTTTGCTTAATCTTTAAAACACAATTTTCTTGAAATTAGTGCGAATTTTTGCCTTCGGTGCTGTTGTTGTCTATTGTTCATGAAAGGTGTAATTCTTGGGCATGCCTGGCTTTAGCCATTCGTATTTTTTTGGTACCACTTGGAACCGCCAATGCGATTGGTACGCGGACAGAAACATTATGATACCTGTATTCACAAAAGATGCCACCAGAAAGGTTACGATCATTACGATGGCAACCCACAGTTTTCTATCCATGTTCTGCAACTTCAACAACTACGCTTTTGCTACTCTCAGCTTTAGTCTTATACCATGTAGCGCCCTGCTACTCTTATCCATACAAAAAAAGGCAACAATGTCTCGTTTTGGTCAGAAGAGAAATATAGATGTCCATTACGGCTGATAATCCTGCAATAAATACCGACAATCTAGCGCTCTAATTAGGGAAGCGACCCTAATTGGGATCTCTCATCGATCTACCCAGCAGGTCGTCTTCGTCGAGTTACAAGTTGAGCATTTAAGAGTGATGATGTTCTTTTTATCTCATCTTGTTAGTTAGAAGAGGAAAGTTTCAGAGCGGAATGATCTTAATTCGACGTTTTTGTCTGATAATGACGCCAGTTTCCCGAGGTTGGTCACAGCGTGATAGTTTTGCTTCGGTCCCGACAGGATGAGAGATGGGACTTCATGAGCTGAATAAGAAATGGGTTAACTTACTACGATGTCGAAAGACGAACTAATTTTCGAGAGTGGCGCAGTAATACTTGTCTGCAAAAAAAACTAATTATTTTTGGCCCGCTTAGGATAGCCAAAGGGATTAAGGTATCCTAGTTTTCCGATACTAAAACAAGAATCTTCGCCACTGCTCTCCTGGATTCCCAAGTGGGGTCCTTGACAGTAAAGAATGACAACATCGTCGACCTTACCAAAGAACTGACTCGCACCAGGACTAAAGTAGGGTCTGTCAGATAATGACTCTCCCTTTCATCAGACTAAACGGATCATAAAGTTGCTATCCGAGGATTCTTATTAAATTGCTTTGGCTAATGATCATGGGTAGAAGGGGTTATCCCTCTTAATCCCTTGGTAATCAAAAGGAAACAACATCCTAGGATTCAGAAACTCAAAACAAGAATCTTCGCCAGTGCTTTCCCAAGTGGGGATGCTTGACAGTTAAGAGTGTTAAACTGCTCATTCATCGAAGTAGACGCTGATTTGATCTGTCTGTTTTAGTAATGTTGTTGTCCTTTTCTTTTTTTGTCTTTACTCCATTTTGTATCCTCTTGATGGAAGGGTGATGTATCAATATTGTCATAATTAAATACTCCTTCAGCCTAGGTTGACCGGGAATCACATATAATAATAATAATAATAATATACTTATTGCCCATAATAGTACACAAATGTACTAAAGGCCAGAGTAATTAAATTACTCGAAACGGAAAAGTCAGCTAAAATATGCTGGGATATTTCGACCAATAAATATCCTATAGCAGACTTTCTCCGTTTTTAGTTATTTTATATATTACTATTTTTTTAATATAAATTTTGTCGTAAATCTGCCAGACGTGCAACAGCGTTCGTGCCGCAATTTTCGTTCATGGTTGTCACCAGGTTGTAACCGACTGTCCAATCCCTCACCACCCTCATTTACATTCACGGCTAAAGATAGTAATCCTGCACTCCAGTTTGGTCGCGTCGCTGCTTCTTTTTAGCCGACTTTCGGGGTTAATAAAAAATTCTGTACCTGCTCCACTATCGGGTCAAAAATAGCCGGCCAAGAACTCACCAAGCTCATAAATCCAATTTTAATTGCCCGGCATTTTACAGGAAACCCAGTGGCTGAAAATATCGCAGGGATCCTGACCGAGGGGCTCTTCACTTTGTAAGATGAATGGACGGCCCGTGAACTAAAGTCTGGACTTCAGGGTACTCTGACTAGGCTATAATAATTTTCGAGTCGGAAACACACTTCCGGATAGTCTACTAGGTTTGACGAGTCGGAACACATAACCAAATATTGCTGAAATGCGAAAATCTGGTTAAAACCACTTCTTCACATAAACGGGTTTGAAAATGTTCATTACTCCGCTATTCTTGACAAATCTTTCAAAACTTCAGATTTGTGGAAGAGCTCGATGTAATTTCAATATTTCGGACCAGCAAACAGCAATAAATTACAGGCTGTGATTAAATTTGAAGGATTTATGTGTATTAAAAATTCATTCAAAACCAGTTGTCAGCGACACGTCCCCATGACAAAACGTCCCAGTGGCTGAGCGTCCCCAAACAAAACGTCCCCACGACGAAACGTCCCCGGCTACAATGGACCGAGCAATGGACCACTAACCAAAATATGATAATATTTTTCGGGGGGGATTTCAAGATTTACATCAGACCCGGCATCGCCTAGGTGTGCAAAATAGATAGATAGATAGATAGATAGATGTTTATTAAAGCCCTTGGGCCATGAACAAAAACAAAACAAAAACAGTACAGTAGGCTATACACACTTCACATTCAGTACTATCTCGAGCAAATACATGGTGCACTAAACAAGATCGACTTGAACTTCCCCAGCAATTTTTATCCACCATAACGGCACTACGCTGATTTTTGCATTCTCCTTTTTTTACTATTTTTTAGCGAGACCCGGCTTCTTCTTGTTTCCCCCGAGGAGCTTATTGGTAAAAAAAAATACCGGTTATGCATCTTGCTTTAAACGACCTAGAACTAGCGATCAGTTACGAGCCCAGGGCAACGCGTATTACACTGTAGGCTATAATTTGAAGGGAAACGGTGCATATCTGATGCAACTGGTCCTACGTCCGCTCGTTCCTGCCTATAAAGAATGTTCCTACATCTGTAACGCAAACTCTGAAGTTGTTTTACTTTTACCTTGATCATAAAATCTTGGGGGCATTTTGCCATGGGGGCGTTTTGTCACGGGGATGTTACGCCATGGTAACATTTCGCCATATCGACGTTTTGCCACGGGGACGTTTCGCTGGGGACGTTTCCGTCGGTAAGCCGTCAAAACAATCCAGCGTATTCAAAT
Source organism: Branchinecta lindahli (assembly GCA_023053555.1). NCBI lineage: Eukaryota > Metazoa > Arthropoda > Branchiopoda > Anostraca > Branchinectidae > Branchinecta > Branchinecta lindahli. The sequence goes on from JAKZAO010000002.1 coordinate 28,245,181, forward strand.
AAGTACACAAAAATAAGCTGCTTTCCAGTTAAACTCCAAAGTAAATCGAAGTTTATTCAATACTGACATACAGTTCTCAAATAAATATCAGTCACTGCAGAGAAAAGAAGACAGTTAATAAAAAAAATAGGTAAATTGAAAAAAAAATGATTTTATCCGTATGGGCTTATAATTTCAGTTTCAACTGCATCGACCAGCTTTGACAACCAATACCACCAGCCACTAACATGAGCCAGTTATAGGCGTAGTACGTTTACAGGCTATAAGTATCTGCTCAGTGCGAATGGTTCATATTCTTCTTCAGTACAATTCAAAGTGCCAAGACTTACACTTCCGTGAAGTCACGTACAGACCTATCACGAAGCAAGACTCTGTCTTCTCCCTGCTGAACCAGTAATTCTAACTAAGGTAAATATAATTACGAAAAAAAGCTTCACCTAATTTCGATCATTATAAGTATCCCCACTGTGACTTGGGTCCTTTCTTGTCTGGAGACGTGGATCCGGTCTATGGCTTCAGGGCCAATACTTCCTGTTGACTAAGGCGTCGAACCTTTAGTTGAACCTGTTTCAACTTCCACGTGCGATCAAGACGAAGTCAGGTGTTGAAGGTATTTCACCTGCTGGGAGCTGTGCAAAGTCTGGGAACATTTAGATGAACCTGTTTCAACTTCCATGTGCGATCAAGACGAAGACAGGTGTTGAAGGTATTTCACCTGCTGGGAGCTGTGCAAAGTCTGGGAACATTGTACAACTGCCACAGACATCGCCACCTCTCTTGATGATTATGCGCATTGCTGTAGTCATTTAACAGACTGTTCACACATAGAGAAATCACAAGATCACCATTGGCGGGGTGTAGCACTTCTTATAGTAGGCTATACGTATTGGCACCTAGCTGACAGGTTGCATAATTAATGCCTTGGCTCCAGAGATGAAATGTTACGAAGATAAATTTCTAAAATTTTGCTTTCGTACAGTAGTTATTGGGATCCCAAAACGTAAGTGGCGGGATACCTATGACATCGCAAAAGTTGTCCGTCTGTCCGTCTGTGCGCACGATAACTCACGAAGGCATTGAGATATTTTGATGAAACTTGGTGGGAGGATCATTCGGGTCAAAGTACAAGTCAAGTTCGAAGATGGGCTCTGTAGCCCTTTATTTGAGGGTGGGGAGAGGGGTTCCAAATTAAGGGGCGAAAAAAATATTTTTTGAAAGCTATTTAGATAGTTGATTTAGGGGCAAGGAGACACGCTGAATCCGAATATGAAAGTTATTTTCTCGCCGGACAAGTAGTTCGCCCGGAATCCGGCTAAAACCGGAAAGTTTGTTAAAAGTAAAAGTTTTATTTGAAGTAGATTAGATGTTTGATTTAGGGTAAGAAGACATGCTGAACACGACGGTGAAAATCATTTTCTTGCCCAACAAGTAGTTCGCCCGGAATCCGGCGAAAACCGGAAAATTTGATAAAAACAATTTTTTTATTTGAAGTTGATTAGATGTTCGATTTAGGGGTAAGAACACATGCTGAACACGATGGTGAAAACTATTTTCTTGCCGGACAAATAGTTCGTCCGGAATCCGGCCAAAGTCGAAAAATTTGTTAAAAGCAAAACTTTTATTTGAAGTTGATTAGATGATAGATTTAAGGGTAAGGAAAGACGCTGAATGTGTATATGACAATCATTTTTCAACCGGACATATAGTTCGTCCGGAATCCGGTTGAAACCGGATTTTTTTTTAAAGTTAAAGTTTTATTTGAAGTTGATTAGATGTTCTTTATAGGGATAAGGAGATACGCTGAATTGGTTTCTGAACTATCTTTTGTTTTTGCTGGGCAAGTAGTTTGCTCGGAATTCTGCCGAAACCGGAAATTTGGCAGAAGTAAACCAGGAGGTTTCCATCAGTATCGTCAAAATAGATATGGCTTATATAGGTATATCTGAACTTGGTTTTCGCAGATGATTAGCCTGGCGAAGACAGGATCTGGCGAAGACAAGACCAAGTTGTCTGGTCAAATATTAAATTTTTGGGATCCCATCGAAAACTTTGGTCTTGTTTTTTCTTTGTCATTAACATAAATTCTATACGCTGAGAATCCCCTCCTTCTGGTGTTTGCGAGTTCCCATATGCGGCTAAGTTTGCGAATCTGGCTGTCGTGGGGGGGTTAATAGGGTTGTCGACATAACGTCCCCATTCGAAACTATATGCGGCTAAGTTTGCGAATCTGGCTGTCGTGGGGGGGTTAATAGGGTTGTCGACATAACGTCCCCATTCGAAACGTCCCCTGTCGAAACGTCCCCGTCGAAACGTCCCCATGACAAAACGTCCCCATGACAAAACGTCCCCATGACAAAACGTCCCCGTGACAAAACGTCCCCATGACAAAACGTCCCCGTGACAAAACGTCCCCACTCAAAACGTCCCCTGACGAAACGTCCCCATGGCGAAACGTCCCCGGCTATAGATTTACATCAGACCGGCATTCTCTCAAAGCGGAATAATTTAGGACCACGGCATGGGAATAAGGGATTAAAATCGCCTAGATATATAAATGTTACCCCGAGCAATTCAGGGTTTATTAATCACTTGGCGACTGCTACAAAATGAGCTGAGCGGAGTAAGACTTTAAAGTTTAACTGAAAAGGTATGAGATAGGACAATCTAGCTACCCATTACTCATTCACTTAAAGTGACACGAAGGTCCAATGAAAATGCGGATTTGTGGTACCTCTATGCGCTTGTTCCTGTGGTCACTGAAAAGCCGCGTATGTATTGAGATTCAAATTTTCCGCTTCATAGTAGAATTTTGCATTGTGAGGAAGGCCGCAGATGTTCAGAGCATCATATTAGAGCAAATAGTGAAACAAAAAATCCCAAGCCAAATAATGCAGTGTGTAGGCCTACAGTTAAATGAGATAAAAATAAGTTGTCTTTTCAATTAAACTTTAAGGATGGCGCTCACTATAGGGTTCGAAATACTACTTTTGGAAGGCAATTACCGGCTTGCAACTCGTATCACTTTTTGGAAAAGAAATTGCATGCAGATTGTGCATGTTCATTCAAACGACATAGAACCTGTCAGTTACGAGTCCATTGGAAGGCATATTACACTACATATTTGTACTGGAAACTATACATTTATGAAGCGACCGGTCGTATGTCCGATCTTTCCTGCTTATAAGGAATGTTCGCATATCTGTAATGCACACTGTGAAGTTGTTTTACCTCGATCATGCACCTGAAGATCGAGGCGAACTTAAAAATCTATGCTTGGGGACGTTTCGCCACGGGGACGTTTTGTCATGGGGACGTTTTGTCACGGGGACGTTTTGACACGGGGACCTTTTGACACGGGGACGTTTTGACACGGGGACGTTTTGTCATGGGGACGTTTTGTCACGGGGACATTTTGTCATGGGGACGTTTCGACGGGGACGTTTCGCCAGGGGACGTTTTGTCATGGGGACGTTTCGTCGGTAAGCCGTCGTGGGGTACCCTACTATCCACCCACAAAAGTAATAGTGTTTTGTAGGCTTTAACCTCTGATCTATGTGTTTTTGTACTTTTTGGTCCGACCCGTGGGCACCCCCCCCCCGAAATAAATTCCGCGGGCAACCCTCCCCCCTCCGAAATAAATTCCTGGATACGCGGGCCTGCCTACTATATTGTGGGTTCTCCCCATGTTGATGTGCTGATATTGTGTTTTTCTTTTTTTGTAGATTTTTGTCATGCCAGTGTTTTTGTAATTTGTTTTGTCATTTCTGACCCTAGTTGGTCGTTTTAGTTCAAAAAATAAATAAAAAATAAATTCACATCAAGCAAGAAAGTAAATTGCTATCTTTGGGACTCCTCAACGACTAGTTTTGGTGATGTATACAGATGACTAATTTAGTAGTATAGTAGTTTTGACTTTTCACTGCGTAGAGTCAAGCTTGATAAGGCTGTGCTTCATTTGAGGTGGCAGAGTAATTCTTTTCGTGACTTAGTCATGCAAGACGAATGGCTTTGCGGCATCAAATCTGCCTCAAATGAAGGACAGCCGTATCGCGTGACACGCTCTACTCTACGCAGTGAAAAGTCATAACTACTATGCCTAAGCAGAGTGAATCAGCTAAGCACACCCCAACCCTTTGGCGACCCAACATACCGTGGCAGTAGCCAGGGAGAACAAACAAAATTGGATCTAGAAAATATGACATCAATAACCTGGCGAAGGAAAGAATTTCAACACTGAGGAAGAGCCGACAGACCCTGGATATAGCTCGGTTCCACTAGTGCTTTGCTGTACTGTCTTTCTTCTTCGTTGCTAGGTCTTGTATCTTTCCACGGAATACGGAAGGTTTAGTATGTGCTCGCTCGTTGCCAAGCGTCCTAACCCTTCTTATTTGATCTTGTGGACTATCACACGCACTTCTCAACTTCCCTGTCCAACCCTTCAATACGAAAGACAAAAATCTTCTTCGCAGTTGCCACGTGGCTAAAAATTTTCCCGGAGAGTCTGCAGTGACAAGTGCCGAGCTCCTAGGCCCGTGCCAAGATTCCCCCTTTCCCGGATTAGGGTGGGTACCGTGAGCTCTTACCTGGTCTAAAATTACAAAATTATAAAATATGAATTAAATTGTTTGTTATCTAATTTAATAAACGATGTAGACTTAGGAAGAGTATGTTATTATCTGTACTGTAAGTTAAAGACTGTGTAGGCCACCTATGGCTAAATAAACCCTTTATTCTCTTCTATTGTCCTGAAGACAAGTCTGCAGCCCCTGACAAATGAAACCATGCGCCGCAACCTATCAGTCTAGTATGGTGATGACACCTCATTTGGACGAAAGAACCCTTGAAAGTACCTGTCTGCTTCTTTCCCCAATCAAATCTGGTTCACCTGCGCCGCAGACCACTTGCAGTTAATATTGTGACCCGCAGTCGACCCAGACAGAAAAGGGGTTGAGTTAGAGGAGCATCTTAGACGTACTCAAAGGACTGATCACCGAGCTGGTAAGTCATTAGTCGTGTTTGTTGTTCATACTGCTTTGGGGGAAATTTTTGCGCACAGCAGGTGAGAACTGAGCTGGTTATGGTTTGTTACCTAGAAAGATGAAGTTCTTAGTCTGGAGCTTTCAGCGTTCATATTTTCTTTTTTTTGCTAAGCGTTGTCTTCAGGAACGCTGCCCAGTGGTTCGAGTTTGTAAATTAACAGCAGTTAGAAGTAGTATGACGGAATTTCGCATAGTTACGCCCTCTCCATTCATGGGCAAACTTGGCCCAGATTGCCCAGTAGTTAAGTTCGCGACTTGACAAGGGTTTGGGGTAGAACGATGAAGCATGATGAATGACCAGAGGCATCTTTTTGAGTTTTTATCCCCCGTTCACGGGCAACAGGGCTCGCATTGGTCATTAATTTAAAGTAACTTGACAACGGTTTGGCAACACGACGAAAATGGTCGTGCCGAATTAACTGAAGCTGGTTACGGACTGACTGGGTCCCTCCACCTCCCTTCCTCTTTGCTCATGGGCAACTGGGCCCAAGTTTCCCGTCTTTTGAATATTGCCACCGAAATATTTCAGTAAGAATATGATAATAACAACTGGAAATAAGAACATAATAAAAACAACTGTACTGCTTAAAAACCCGTCGGCCATAGCAGAGACAAACATGGCACAAAACAGAGAAAATAATACGAAATCAATGGTAGTCTATTCAAACTGGTATAGTTACTTCATCAAATTTGTAGAGGCCACATGTGCACGTATTTATTTTTTTGTCTTAATCGCGTCGTAAATATTGAAGAAAAAAGCAGTGGGCCATGGGCAGCCATGGCGCCCTAGTCTTTGGAAGAACCACACTCTAACCGGAGAACCGAACGTTTGACCAATGCTTATACAGCAATGAGTTCTTTGTGGTAGTCTGGCTTCTCCCCAACACTAGTGATTTGTGTGTTCGTCGCACGTGACGTTGTTGTTATTGTCGCTAAGGGCAGCGTTTTGTGGAGTTCCGTCCATGAGCGCACGTGTCATATCTATATTCGTAGACATTCTCTCCACTTCGTCAAAACATTTGTTTTCATATTAACTTCACTGACTTTTTCACTTCAGTGAGTCCTCTGGTATCCTACTTTCAGATCAACGCCTTGGTGAGATGACACCTAAATATCTATTCCTACTTTATCTCCCCCTTGGCATGGTAAAATAGTTCGAAACTTCAAGTCCCGATGCTGCAGCTAAGCTGGCAGTCCTTCACCGGAGAATGTCGGAATCAGCATTCTCTCGACGGTCGTCCAATCACCCTTTAGTTCGTCCGTTTGAATAAGCTTTTGTTTTTGGTTTATGTTTTTTCTTTTGCTTTTTACTCCACTAGTGTCGTAACTCTTTGTGACGTGGGTTAAAAACATATAATTGTAATAATAATAGCATACAACTGTAATATATCAAATAAAAAAAATTCTCTATATTTTTAGGCAAAGTTTTGACTTATTCTTCGTCCGTGCAGTGTCCTAAACGTAAACACTGTTATATACTTTGTCTGTTCCAAACAGCAGTTTACGGCCGAGTGGCTGCCCACTCTCGATTTTAGTGTACAGCAAGTGCCCGGTGCCTAGTATCGGTGCCGACACCGGCTGACACCATCCGGCACTGATTGCCACGTGTCAAAACATTAAAATAAGATTTTGTAGAAGCCTTTGATAGATGAATCGCCTAATTTATGGCCGGCACCGATTTCGTTCGGTGTCGGCCGGTTTCGGGAAAGGATGTACGGCAGGTGCCGGAAGGTGGGGAATCCCTCGTTCACCGCCCATGCTTAAAAAATCCTTTTTCAAACTAACCTTTTGTCCGACTCCTGGTCTGAATTTAGAGCCTTTTATTACAGAATAAACTAGACCTACGTTGCCCAGGCAACGTGAAGTGTTGCAGCAACCTTTGTTCGGCTTCGCCGACTAAAGTGTTGCAAGAGCAACACTTTGGTTTTGTTTCTTCGCTATCTGTTAAACGCTGAAGTTGTCAACCCATCCAGGTTTTGAAAATGGTCTGTTCCAGAAAGAGTTTTTTTCTGAACTGGTGACACAATCCGTAATCACATGGCTATAGGCTATCTCAGGTTTTAAAGAAATACCGAATATCGGAGGTAGGGACTAAATTGACTTTGCCGACAGCTGAACTTTATCCTTTTCAATCGTAGACATCGGGACTGGTGAAAACTTGGGACATTATCTTATATAGCCTATTTCGTATTATAAAGCTGTCCATAACTTTGCATGACCATATTACCATAGATGCCGCTTTACTAATTATTTCAAAACTATGTGTAATTGTTCCTATACTATACCTCAGGGTTTAAATAAAAAACAGATAATCGGAAGTGGGGACAAAATTGACTTTGCAGCCAGTTGAACGTTATCCTTTTCAATCGTTGACTTTGGGACTAAAGAAAACATGGAACATTATCGTATGTAATCTAGTTGGTATCATAAAGTTGTCCGTAGCTTTCCGGATCAAAATACCATAGATCCGTAGATGCCACTTTACAGATCATCGTAGAACTAAGTCATTGTTCGAAATATGATTTGTATTCGTTGCATAAACACTTAATTCTCGGATACATATAGAGATTCTAAGGAACATTGATAGACCAAAGAGATCAGCTTTTATACCCTCAGATTTATAGAGATAAAAAAATGTGCATTGATTTGCACAAGTTTCTAGCCCCTCGCGAAGCCCTTCTAGCAACCGATTCTTACTCACAAGTCCATCCCCCCGTGATAGACATGGTACCGTATCGTTCCTACCATGAAGTACACCGGCAAAAAATAATAGGTATACCAACTATCAAAATCTGCCAAACCCTCATCACCAAAGATTCTAGCAACCGATTCTTACTTACGAGTCCATGTCCCCGTGATAGACGTGGTACCACATTGTTCGTAAAATATAAAGCACAGGAAACAAATTGTAGGTACACCAAGTAGCCAAAATTGCCAACCCCTCATTGCCGAAGATGATTATGGTCTAACAGCCTATTGTTAGACCATTAGAAGTCCCCTACTTGTCTCACAATTGGGATCAGCCTATTCTTGGTTTCAGTGTGTACCTTACTACTGAAGTTGTCAACCCCTCTAAACTTTCCAACTGTTGTATCTCATGAAGGAATTTTTGTACCAAAAAACGGATGACATATACTTCGATCAGCTCATCACTATCTATCGATTGCCGTTGAAATTTTTTTTTATCTGTATTAGTTCAAAAGTTGACTTTTTTGCCGTGGGCCAACTTTCTAATGTCACCACTTAGAAAGGAGTAAAGGACAAGCTCTAATGTCTTTAGCAATGAGAGAACTTTTAAAGTTTAAGAGGCATAGCTGATACCAATTCTCTTCCTCAATCCCAAGTGTAAGAAATGGAATGATAAAGTGAGCAGAAATCACGAACAGAAATGGTTAGAAACAATAGATGGCAGCCCTTTCGGACCCGTGGGAAAATGCCGCTTTTTTGTTTCTGTAAATTTTTCTATTTATCACTCAAAGAAGATATATTGGCTATGGTGCCGGGGAACTGTCGCACATATTTAGCACTTATAGATTTTTGTCCATCTTCAATTTGAAAGTGGTGCCTTTCTGCTTGCCTGCTAGAACGGAGCTTTCCACTCGAAAGCAGAAACATGGTTTGATGAAACGAAAGCTTGGCTGCATAACTTCAGATAGTCCTCTCTGGCATAGGCTACACAACTCCACTTCACTTCACCCACCGTAGGCTCTGGCTCAATTACAAGCAAAAACCATCCTTTTTGGCCCCAGGCAAGAGTTCTACGGAGCTTTCCGAAATGTAATGTCATATTCATCAATCCGGCCTAAGGTCCACACTTTCCGTAAAAACCACACACGTTAGACCATTACCGTCTTCTAGTAATAAGACGAAATCGGACGACTAGGAAAAAAAAAAAAAAAAAAACCACGACAAAACCGCAACACAAATAGCTAAAAGTGTGCGGTTCAAGAACGTGGAAAGAAGAAAGACTAGGTTCATGTTCATTTCAGGCCAAATTTGTTCTCAAAGCGCAACTCTTTCGAGAAATGATCCATCAATTGACGACAAAACGGTTCAGAAATATACTTTCTAAAAAATCCCGACACTTTCGGTGAAACTGGAGAGTTTCTTGTTGGCGCTTGTGAGAAAGGAGTGAATAGACAGGTGGCGGAAGCACCATGTGATTTAATAAAGGTGTGAACAATCTGTTTTGGTCTATTTTTTATGATACTTATGATCTTACTGTATGTGGTCAACAAAATCCAAGAATAACTTCTGGTGGAATTTGTATTATATTGGCCGAATATGCCATAATCCTTTTTATATCCTTTATTTCTGTATTAATCTTTTCATGAGTTAGCATTTTTTTTTTGTATATAGCTTTCTTTGATCTGATGGACTTTCAAACTCACGATTAAGCAATATCCTGAGAAGATTCCCGGAATTACGAAACTCTTTTACCCCAAACTGGTTGGGCGTTTTTTTTTCTGTTGCAAGTTCCGATCTTATGTAATTACTTCTATATCTGGGTATGGTTGAGCTATTTCTCTCGTCTGTTATTTCCTGTGTAACTACGGACACTTCTTGGAAAGAAACATGACGTAGTTATGAAAGAGCAAATCGAAGTCAAATCCTTATTTCCTAACCTATCACAGGGCAGTTCAGGGGTTCATAAGGCAGTGGGTGGGTTATTTATCAGTAACTAAAACAGGGCACGCAATGCCGAACTTCCTTGACCCATCACTCTTCCTTGAAACTTTACAGTTTGCGTTGAGCTAACATTTCTAAATCACGCTCCTATTGGTTCGACACCGAAACAGTTCGTAAATAGGGTACTATAGCTCTCGTTTTGATTGGCTGTGCCCCTGAATTGTTATTGCACTTTAGACCGAAAATAGACCAGCAGCGGTGACCTGATCTGGAATTCTGTTTACGAGTCGGAGGAGCAACTTGCCTGAGAGCAGTTTGAGTGGTTGCGGTGACTGACCTATCCCGGAATCTGAACTGGTTGGAGAGAGGATACTGTGAGAGGTAATTTTTTTTCGTTTTCAAAAGATTTTCTCTCTGAATTTTTGCCTGAACATTTATTTTAATCGAATCATAATTCAAAGAGTTTTCGGGCATAACTGTTGCCCAAATCTCGGCCCAAATATTTACTGTAATAGAAAAATACCTGTAACTATACTCAGATCTAAACTATACCTTTTTCGACAAGTTATAAAGTCAAATTTGCAGCCAATTCATCCGTTCGAGTTTAGTGATCCTTGACAGACGGATGGCATTAAAATAAAGATATCTTGGTTTACCTCACATTGGAGTGAGATTAGTAATTAAGAAGAACAAGTAAGGTGTTAATTAAAACATATGAGCTTGGTAATAAGGATATAAGTAATTAGAAAGGAAAAGAAGAAAATTCAAGAAATGTATCTGTGTATCGTACCGTAGTGGTTTATTTACAGTAAAGCCTTGTCGGCTACAGTAGCCTAAATCACATAACTAAATTTATAAATATCAGAACGTGCAAAACCAGAAGGAAACTAGTCCCTCTCTGCCATCCTCAAGGAAACAGAATCTTCCCTGACATGGTTCTCTCTCAAAAACAAAAATATCATACCAAGCTCTTTACCAGCCATTACTCCCCCAGCCCCCACTGTTTTTGTATAGCCTCATGGTACCTTTTCCGTTTGACCTAATTTTATCGCTTCCTGTGTCGTTTTCGCCTTGGTCGATTAGTAAAATATCTCTTTGTTTCTTTGTTTTTATTACGTTTTTCTTCTTGAACTAAAACTGCTCATTTTCACTTGACTTGGGAAAATCTGCTCCAACTTTGCCCCCCCCAGGATTTTGACGAAATTACGCCCCTGTTCCGAAATTCCTAAAAAAATCAGTTCATAAAAACTTCAATAAAAAACGCACTCGTTAAATTTTACCCTCAAATGTGAAAGTGAAAATTTAAATATTATTTCCTCCCTAATCCTTTTAGCTGCTATTAAAATTCTTCAACAATCTTCTTTAGAAATAATTGTATCAGTTTATGGCAGTGAATGACCAGCTTGACTCTTCTTCCATAGGCTACACGCCATTCTAGCAGCTACATCATCTTTCTTTGTTTCTTTTACATTTCTTCATTCTTGGTTAAAAAATAAATGAAGGGTATCTTAACGAGACTATGGGAGGAAGTCCGACACGCTCGGTTTAATCGTAAAGAAAGGATATTACTGCGAGAACTAGTGCGTTAACAGAGGAAGTGTGATTCCGCTTTAGTAAAGTTAATATCTCACACGATGGCAAGTTCTTTCACATGCGAAAGTGACTTCCACCTTGGTGTTTAACTGAACATTTGAAGTTGCATCGTTTCTTTTTGGGATCAAGTGAGTTGAGATGCTAATATTCATTTATTTATTCGAGTTCCCTCAGGAGTAGCATAGTTTAATGTATAAACACAACTGTAGGCCTGCTGAAAGTAACGATCCATTCAATCACACTATAAATAATTCTGTACGTGCAAGATAGTCAGAGTAGATGAGATGCTGAGTCTTTCGCAAGTTTTCTGCAATATTTTCTGAGAATAACGTCAGACGATTTCTATGCTAAGTTTCCACCAACTACCGAAGTTTCCACTAATAATCGGTGTTGCTCAAAACTACTTTAGTGTACTCAATTTAAGTCCGTATTGGCACCTGAAATGTTGCGTATTATGTAGTCCCTTAGATTTAGGTGTCAGTGGTATAGCTAAGAGAAATTACTAAAATTTTATTCAGGTACAGTTATTTATGAATTTTCACTGCGTAGAGTCGAGTCAACTCGAGTGTTCCATGCGATAAGCCTGCTCTTTATTTTATACTGACTTGAGACGGCTAAAGGCGTATTCTCGCCGTTCCCCGAGGACTCCTTTTGAGGAGTCCCTGGGTTTTTGTTTGTCCCAGGGACTCACTCCCCGTATCCTCGCGAGTCCCCACAAACGGAGAATGCTTCGATTATCATCACCATCATAAAAAAGGGCTCCCTTTCAGATTCGGAGGGGAATCACTTTTTACTGGTTGGTGCAACGAAAATCAGTTTAAAACAAACAGAATAAACTAAACCAAAAATAAAGTGGATCCAGACTAATTTCGTCAACTGCTTATTTTTTTTTCGAACAAAATCCATTTTGGAAGCATTCCCCGTATTCTCGTTGTTTTCCGTACGCGGAGTCCGCGTGGAGTGACTCCCTCTATTCTCGCCGTTCACCTTGATTCCCCAAGGAGTCCTCGGAGAACGGTGAGAATACGCCTCAAGTCATTCTTCATGCGCGACAAAGTCAACAATTACTTTGCGCCTCAGATACGGGCTCAAGCAAAGCCCTACCTTTTAGCATGGAACGCTCGAATCTACGCAATTTAAAGTCATAACTACTATACAGAAACCAATGTTAGAAATTTATTTTAAATTTTATTTATCTTGAATGAAGGGATTACATGCACACTTAAAAGTGGTATAATCATTCCTATACCTACTTTCCAAGTATCACCTACAAAATGAAAGTGAATGCTTGTTTGGTCGACTTATTGTTGAGTCGGGTTTGTCAAAACGGACGTGACAGGTTGACGTACAATCCAAGTCGAAGAACCAACCTAGGCATCTCTGTTCGGCTTTTGCCTTTCCCTTTTCGGCTTTAGCTTGACTTTTTCTGGCCTTTTTGACAAAAACAGGATAGGAAATAGTCAAATAGTGCTTAAACCAAAATAAGAAAAAGCCATCGAAACGGCGAGTGAAAAGGCGAACAAAAAAGCAACTAATGTCTCAGACCAAAACAAAACTCACGTTTCATTCAGGTTTCTCAACATGGTTCCAATTTCCACGCACACAGAAGTGAACAATGTTCCAATTTATGAACGGGTCCACGAGGAAACAAGCATTTTAATAAAAACAAATCGTATTTAACCATACATGGCTTGGGGGTAACTTCAAAGCTTGTCTATATCCCGATGTATCTCGTAATAGTAGTTTGAAGTTGTACGAAAAAGTAGCATGCAGTACCAACTGATGCTACTACGTGCCACTATAGCAAGACTGGATGCTACTGGAGCAAGGCGGGATGCTACTGAATACTACTGCTTAAGATTAGCCCAGTGAGAGGCACATCAAATTAAAGCATTCTGTACTACTGCATATCAATACATGCAACTTCTTTGTACAACTACCATACAACTACACAGGCTACAAATTCTTCATCGGGATTACCTCTCTGTCCCTAATTGTTCTGTCCATTCTTATTTGCTCGGTTTTGAACTTCCTCAGTAATTTTCATCCACGCTAACGGCACTACGTTGATTTTTGCATTTCCCGAATTGGCTCTTTTTGAGGCGGTGCAGGTTTTCGCTTATCGCTTCCAATGAGCTCATTCGTCAGAAATACCAGTTATTCAAGTTTTCCATGTTTTTATGAAAGCCGAGGGTGTTAAAAAGCCGAGCCTGTTCGGCTAAAAACAGCCAGGACGGGATTTTAGAAACGCAGCAGTTTCAAAGAAGCCACATGTGTTAGAATGTCAGAATTGAAACCGTGTCTACTGCGCCTTGTGCCGTAAGAGAGAATCAAAAAAAAGAAAAAGAAAAGAAGAAACAATTTAAAACTCATCCATCTTCCCATTAGCAAAAAAATCTTCGCAGCCCTGTCGGTTTGCACTGAAATATCCGGTTCTATCCCACATTCTGATCGGACGATCCACGTAAGTAAACATAACTGCACCATTAAACTCACCGCGTTTAACCCTATCACAACTGTTTAACCAGTTCCGGCAACAGAATGTGAGGTTCTTCCCGGATTCCGGCCGGACTAAAGTTTGAACCGTCTTTGAATTTCCGTTTTGTAGGTACCGGATTCCGGTCAATAATCCCCTTCAGCCAAAAAACCTCGCCAACAACTACCAGCGTATTCTCAATCTGGATGTTGCCTTACGGTCAAAACCCGTGTCAACCCCCCTGATTGAACTCATCGTGCAATCAGGTTCGTTGGGAAATTCCAGTTTGAATAAGATTTCGGCGTAACTGTTGATCAGAGGCAAGAAATTCCCCCACTCTTAATGTTATGAACAGCCTGCGGAGTTGACCTTGAACTTCGTCCTAGGAATCTTCATACTTCGTCAAAATACTTCAGTCTGTCTGCGAGCAGAGCAGTTGTGACTACAGCTAACAACAGCTAAAGACGGAAGGAAAAGCGGAGGACGGATTGGCTGTCGCTGTAATCGACGTCCCTAACTTTCATTTCGGATCTAAAAAAAAAACAGAATTGCTGAGCCGTAATAGGATTAGCCTATCACGGCTATCAAACAACGTTCTTCACTTTTACAAACCCGCTGAAGGAATGGGTGGGGATTAATTTCAGGGATACAAATTTTGAGGGATAAAGAATTTTCGAAGGTAGCCTAGGTTGGTTTGGGTATGCACATCAACGACAGTGGTGGATTTTTTGTTCTGGAATAAGTTGAGTTAGGAAGAAAGGGTTGTTTAGTGAATTATATTATTGGTAGTTAATGTATTAGATTTAGTTGATCGAAGTAAATGCAGTTTACCACAAATCTGTCATCAAATATGAAAAATAGCACTGATTATCTCAATATATTTGCAGTGGCTAATTAGTCAATCATTAAAACAAGTCAGAAATAAAACCACAGGTTATTCAAAACAGTGGAATTGACATTCATGTTAAAATGAGGCATAACTACACAACATACCTTTCGCTTGCATTGATAGTTTGGCCCGAGGTTTGGCCCTGGAGTTGCGCTTTTTTTATACTTTTCTCGAATCGGGTCCTCAGTCGTTTTTTATTAGCTACGACGAACTCATGTAAAATTTCCCGATTTAGACTGGCCCCAGTATTTTATTTCCAAAGTTCATGGCTAGAGTGTCTCCTTTCTTCGAGTGATTGGAGGCTAAAAGCTTGAGAATTGCGCCCGAGGATAACCTTCACAGCTCTTTCTGAAGGCTTTCCAAGCGGTCATTGGAATTTGTTTATTGAAAGTTAGTTTACTAGCCATGGCTCATTAAGGCTTTTCACGTTAACAAATACTATGTCATATCATATACAAATGACACCATCACCTATCTGCTTAGTTTCATATGATATTTCAGGTCCCAGATTACAGGATAACCGGTTCCTGAAAGTGAACTTCAAGTAATCCAGCCATCAATCAACGATCATTTTTACCGACGACAGACCCAATCTCGCACCTTCAGTGCTTCCAAATGCTCTTCTTTCGTAATGACTGAGTAATAATATACCGTTCAACTAAATGGCTAAAACGTTTCGTTCATACTGTATAAAATGTCCCTTAACGCAAAAGAAGATGGAGCATCAACTTTCTACCTCATTGTGTAATCAGATCTCCATTTATCTTAATGTGTTTCAAATGGTGAATTTGTAGACGAGATCTTGACTGCATCTTTGTGTACTCTAATTTGAATAAATGCATTGGGATGGTCCTCATACATTTGTTCCAAATTCCTTTTGTCAGGATCACCGCTAAAACAGCGACGGCTTGATGGATTATAAGAAGGCCTTCAGCTACGCCATATACGTGTTGTTTACAACATGATAGTCTGAACCCTTTTCTCTGTTGGCCGTTTCCTGTTATTCACAATCCAGTTTCCTTGATGTAAACAGACGTAGCGTCTGAGATCCTAGGTTAGTCGTTCGCTCAGGAATGGCAAATGGTCCAGTTACGTCAAAGATAACGAAGTGCGCGGCGTTCACGGACCAAGGTTGCGGGAAGATCTGGATTATTGTGTACTCGCAATGAAGTAGTTCGACCCAGTTCAGAAGTTTTATTTATTTATTTCAGATGAATCAGAAGTGTAAGGTGTGCGGGGAGCCCGCAGCTGGTTTTCATTTTGGAGCGTTCACCTGTGAAGGATGCAAGGTAAGACAGTCACTAATAAAGGGTTGATTGCATTCAGGGCCGTATCCAGGGGGGTAGGGGGTTCACCCCCCCCCCCGAAACATACAAAATACTCGTTTTTTATAGGCTTCCTCTGATCTGTGTCTTTTTTTGTATTTTTTGGTCCGACCCTCGGGCAAACCCTCCCCCCAAATAAATTCCTGACCTGACTGTATTTCTCCAACGGGCTCAAACGCAATAGTAAATAAAAGTCAAAGACGGTCTCATAATATGCTATTTCTGCTTACATCCAACATCCAACTGCACCATCCATTTCTTGTTACGTGTGAAGTTTTCCTCACACCAAATTGTCCCGAACAATCACCAAGCTTTCAGTTCTTCGGGGGTTGGTATTAGTTGGTAATGACAATTAATCTATTTAACCTCTGAACACAACAAATTGTAACTTATTCTTATCGCTAAAAATATAAATTTGAATCTATATAAGTAAGTAAGTAATTTATTTTTCACCCGCCATTTTGGAAAGCGGAGTATGAAGAAAATGAAAGAAAAGAAAAAAATACAAAACACACAAGATAAAAGGTCATGCGCTGGTTGGGTCCAGTTGTCGATGATTTTCAGTAGAGACGAGGATATTTAAAGACCCAGCCGTCAGGAAGGCGCCGGACACGTTTATAAAAATTTCCATTTAGTAGTATAATCAAATTTTGTCGAAGCCTACTTTAAAAGGGTGTATCTGGTTTTTAACTATTTTAACTCTAAGTTTATCATCAATTTTTTTTTTAAATCACGGCGAGAGATTCGAGTCTTCGATGTACCTTTCTGAAGGAAAGGCAATCTGGGAATTCGATCAGCGTCATTGGATCTCGCGTTTTGTTTAGTACCCTGGGTCAGTTCCCTTACACAGATAGTTCAACCTTCGTCCCAGTTCAGTGCGAACACGATATCGTATCCCGACTCAAACAAGATATTGTTTTTCCATTCATTGTAGCTGGCGCATTAATACATATCATGACGCAGTAGACTCCGCTGTGAAATTTTGTTAATTCCCAAATTACTGCCGAACCGTACATTAGAGGGGAAAAATTAGTGACAATCCCGACAAAGAGTGCTGATTTATTTGCCAGCAGTGTAAATGGCTCGGCTTGGCAGTTTTATTTGGTCCGAAATGTCCAGTTACTAAGAAATTGCTACAGAACTATCCATCATTGAACAAACTGAATATCACTCCAGCATACCTTTTCATCATGGGACCAACCTTCTCATCGGTTTGTCCAAAACATGCTTTCTTGTCTCTAAGTTTCTAACCTCCTCCCCACCCCTAAATTTGTAGGTACAAACGAATTTTACCTTACTTTGGACCGAAAGAACCTCTGTGCCGAATGTCATCGTCGAACCCATTTGAAAGTTATTTGCATACTAGGCATGCGATATAGGTAAACCTTAGTTTCCTTCAGAATCCCAAACAAGTAGGCTATTCCGTCCACCATGGCAGCTTTTTGGCCATAAATTGACACTGCGTTGAGCTTTAACCAGCGTTATAGATCATGTCAGGATAATTGAAAAGCGTGAAGTTCTGCTTTCAATGATCGTTCACAACCGTGACAGGTCCTCCCTTCGCTCGGCTGTTTTTTTTAATTACTCGCGTACAAATAACATAAACTTAAGAAAACTCGATGCTTACTGCAGTGTCGATTTCTGGTCCAAAAAAGCCACCATAGTCCACTACCTGCTTATGGGAAGCTGAGACGTCATAATCACTAATATACATTTCTTTTTAGTCTTTTTTTGGTCGGACCTACAACAACGCATCGAGCGTCCCTGAATGCAAAACCGGCGGCCACTGCTCCATTGACAAGAAAAATCGGACAGTTTGCAAATCCTGCCGATTGCACAAGTGCCTAGCAGTAGGTATGTCGAAGAGCGGCTCTCGGTACGGTCGCCGCTCGAACTGGTTCAAAGTACATTGTCTGATTCAAGAAAAGATGGATGTTGAATTTGGCACTAGCTCGTTTGGTCTCTACGGGAGTCTAGATCGCGACCCTCTGTCTCCAACTCACAGCGGCTCCTACGAGAAGACTCCCCCCAGGGGGGCCTCCCCAGGCTCCTCCGCTTCTGAGGACGATAAATTTGGTGATGGTGGTAGCTACCCTGCCTACCCGAATATGATAAATTCTAACACAGACATGTCAACTATCAACCCGAATAGATTGGTATCCCTCGAGAGATACCAACGAAGATCTTCGTTTAGTTCGTATGAAACAGATGATTTATATGAAAGGCCGGTGGTTGCTCAAGAAATGCCGATTGATCTGTCACACAAAGAGGCGTCGGATTTCGATCAGGCCACTCTACAACCAAGCATGGAGATGGGCTGCTTTGAAGAGGAGACTTCGGTCAGTTATCCTCTTGACTTGACTGTAAAAACTCGAACGCCTATTTTCATAAACAATGGCGGAATGTTGTCGCAATGAGAACGAACATACAGGCGAAGCTCACACCCGCCTCCGAAAATAAGGGTGACGAATCTTTTAGCAGTGTCATCTGTATTTGCTTGAATAGATCAGAAATTAGTTCTGCCTTGCACAGCTTTACACGTTATTTGACCGAAGTCTATTTCTGTCTACTGATAAAACGAAGTCTACAGTGGCATTGCAACGTTTGTTTTTTAAGCTAAAGGCAGAATTTGAACATATCAATATCCTAGAACGACCGAGGGTCTAGAGAGATCTAGTAGACCGAGAGCAACTACAACTGGGGCATTCCAGCTAGATCCAGACCTGTATTTATGGAGGGAATTATACCACTTAGACCACTAGTAAATTGTGACCGAATAACAGTAAAAGTGCTGAATTTATGTGTTTTTTTTTTCACTTTGATCTCATGATTACTTAAAAAGTACCATCGTTTCTAACTCAGTGGATCTAAAGTTAGACAGTGAAATTTTGAAATTATGTTATGGTTTGATTATTTGAATTCAAATATTAAGCTTATACAACATTTCTACTGTGATTATGCGAACAACCCGGCTTCTTGAATTAATGTAGATAGATGTTTATAAAATTGTATAAAACTGTTTAAGTTATTTAACTTGTTTTTATGAGAAATCAGGTGAATTGTGCCTGAAAGTACCTGTCGTACTTTGGGACCATGGCCAGTTGTTATTCTTGATTTTGAGATATAAATGAAACTGATTTGTAACCTTGTGTGTTCAGGACTCCAGGTACTCTACATTTTATATTCTTTCCTTCCTATTTTATGACTACCTTTATCTGATCGTTAAATCACTTTAGTCAAGTAGTTGAACATTAAGTACTTGGATAGTATATGTATTTTAACCGTATTTTACCATTAACTTCCACAAGAAGTGACATCAGAAGCCACGGGACGCAACATCAGTCAGAACATCTACACCCTAGCATTCACCGAAAAGAATTTTTGAATTAGTTCCCATATGAATGCTCTTTCATTTCGGAACCCGACAGGTCGTCTGCAGAAAGATCAAATCAGTCAGGACTATTTGACATGGAAAGCTGCAGTGCTTGCATTAACATCTCGGTTGACATCAATTTTAGTTGACAATGTGTATCGAATATCACTGGGTGATTTGATGGATGGTCCACGAAGTTGAATAAAAAAACAATTCGATACAGTGCGAAGGATGTCTACTTGCGACCGTGAATTCCAGTTCCTTTATGGAAATTCGGTTCTCTGATGCGTTAAGTTTTTTGTAGCTGCTACCTAGGCGATCAATTAAAGAAATTGTCAGTTTAGCTGAATGGTCTGCCGTAGCGACAATGTCAGTTTAGTTGATCGGTCCAAATACAATCCAAGATAATGTTTCCGGGGACCGGTTGCGATGTTGGACTTCCTTTTTGTTTCGCAGATAGTGAAGTGAGTTACCGAATTATCTTACGGAAACGGGAACACTGCAGGGTAGGAAGGTTACTCGCTTCCAGTAGGCTGTTTTAACAAGCTACAATATCACACAGTAACGAGGACACGGAGGGTCAAGCCAGGCCTGCAGTAGAGTAGTGCAATTACTTGAACGTCACCCAACAGTGGACGGTTGCCGTCCATTTCCAGTTTCTAATGTGGGCATTTTTTTTTTAAATATCTGCTTTTAATTTTCTTGTATTTCTTTTTTCAAATTTTAAACTAAACATCATACTGAACAAGCTAAAAGGCCAACCCAAAACCTAAAATGTAGGATTCCAGCCAAATATTTATGCCAGAATAAAGCTAGTTGTGGTATTGATCCTTTCCACATGGCTGTTTATAAGGAAGAGAGACATTTAGAGAAGACAAGTGTTCAAATAAGCATAACTCAACTGTACTTCTAAGAGTTGTCATTTTATCACTCGTAAATGGATCATTCAATGTAGAAGGGAAAAAATTTGACCAGAAACCACAGTAACCTACCTATCTGTTCACAGGTTACGTCCGGGGCCGTATCCAGGGGGGTTGAGGGGTCCGACCCCCCACCCCCCAGAAACATACAGAAACAGTCGATTTCTGTAGGCTTTAACCTTTGATCATGTCTTTTTTTGTATTTTTTTGAATGGACAAGGTCCGACCCGCGAGCAGCCCCATCCCCCCCAAAATTATTTCCTGAATACGGACCTGGTTGTGTCAACGTGATCGGGCGTGAGATGGGGAAACATGGGTTCCGCACCCTCTGACTCAGCCGAACTTCTGTTCATACATACGGATGGTTTTTGTCGGGTCAAGTTCCTGGACGGGTTGCTACCCATCACGGAGGTGACGGTAATAATGAAGAACCTCGTCAAGGAAAATAAGCAAAATGCTGATAAACGTGTGAGATTCAGTCACAAGGAGAGTAGATAATCAACGTAAGAGTTAATCAGAACGGTACGATTTCACCCCCCTTTTCAAGCCAGTGGAGAGGTGTCAACGGCTTACCGACGAAACGGCCCCATGACAAAACTTCTCCGGCGAAACGTCCCCGTGACAAAAAGTCCCCAAGGCAAAACGTCCCCACGACAAAACGCCCCAGTTGCGAAATGTCCCCAAGCATAGATCGATCTTCAGGTGCATGATCGAGGTAAAACAACTTCAGAGTGTGCATTACAGATGTGGGAACATTCCTCATAAGTAGGAAAGATCGGACATGGGACCAGTTGCTTCATAAACGCATTTTTTCAGTTAAAATATACAGTGTGACATGCCTTGCAGTGGACCCGTAACTGATCAGTTCTAGGTCTTTTGAAGCAACATGCACAATCGAAGGAGCACCACTTTCCTCCTCAGATAAATGGGAAGCCCTCTCTGGTCCAAAGAGAGTCAAACAAGGAGAATGCAAAAATTAGCCTAGGGCCATTATTAGTTAGGTAGAGAGACAAAGTAAATCTAGGTTAGACGGGTTTGGTCCTTTAACAAAATCCTTTAATGACAAATATCACCAAATTAACTATCTAACAAAGCGAGATCAATGAGTTATATCGCAGCGTAAACTAACAGCACACAAATAAACCGATTTAATAAAGGATAAAACGAAAACTGACAAACTAATAAATCTTTGCGCTTTCTTTAAGAAACGGCTACAGCCGGGAGCAACACTTTGGTTTGTTTCTTCACTGTCGGTTAAATGCCGAAGTGGTCAACCCATCTTGGTTTTCAAAATGTTATATTTCAAGAACATTTTTTGTCTGAATTGATGACGCAATCAGTAATCTCATAGGCCTAGCTATCCCTCAGCGAGGAAAAAAAAATCTATAGGGACGTTTCGATTGTCGGTGTTTTGTCACAGGGACGTTTCGCCGACAACCCGTGTCAACACTATAGTGTTCTATAGAACAAGGGTCAGTTCAACCGCGTCGGAATCGGAGATGGGCCTGTGTAAATCTGTCGTCGATTGTGACAAAAAAATAGCTTAAATTCGTTAAAAAATCTTTGTTTAACAAAATCTCTCCAGCCAAACATTAACTATAATGTTTACAGATTTGCTCACACGCTCCATAGTAGGGGCGGAGAAGATAGGTGCACACTGTATTCGATTTCTATAGATCCGACGGTAAGAAAGTTCGTATCGATGGTCTATCACTGTAACCTAGAATTAAGTGTTTACGCAACGGGTACAAACGATAACGCAAAACAATGAGGTAGGCTAGTTTCGTAATAATAATAGTGTCATCTATGTTATTTTGATCCTGAAAAGTTACGGACGGATAGCTTTATAATACCAACTAGATTATATAAGATGTTGTTCCAAGTTCTCATCCGT